>CM057346.1:563325340-564630208 GCA_030015575.1 Agapanthus africanus
GACCAGATCAAGTACCCGTCCGGTTATACAATTCCTAAGTTCCATGTCTACAAGGGGACTGGCAATCCCCACCAGCATGTTGCCCAGTTCAGGGCACTCTGCGGCAACACCGGCGGTAACGACAAGCTGTTACTTCACCAGTTTGTTGGAAGTTTATCAGATACGGCGTTCGAGTGGTACTCTGAGCTCCCGAACGACTCGATCAAGACCTTCTCGGAGATGGAGCTGTTGTTTACTCAACGTTTCGCAAGCGCCAGTGAACGTACCCCGATGACGGCACTGATTAACGCCAGGGTAAAGCCAGGCAAGACATGGGTCCAATATGCTATACGGTGGCATAATTTATGGTCAAAGTGCGAGCAGCGCATTGAAGAAGCTCCCGCGGTAGGTATGTTTGTGGGAACCCTTGATCCGCAAGCAACCATCTCGCAATTTATGATGTTTTTCAAGCCGACTATCTTCTAGGCCTTGATTGACAAGCTAGCGCAAATAGATCAGATGGCCCATAAACCCCCTCTTCCAAAGCTGGACTCCCGAAATGACAAAGGGAAGCGAAAAGCGATCATTGTCACTAATGCTCAACAACAACCGAGCGACTCGAAGCCGTTTGTTCATCAAAATAATACGCGTCCATACGTGGCCCTTGAGGAGAGGCTAGGACGTTCTTACTCCTTTCCCCGAGATAAGACGAGAAGGTTATTCGAGCTGGCATTGCGCAACCGACTCATAAATCTGCCGGATCCAAAACGTCCGTTGCAATCAAGTGATGTCAGCGAGCCCAACTACTGTCCTTATCATCGAGTACTGGGCCATCCGATCGAAGATTGCTATGTTTTCAAAAATTGGTTTGAAAACCAGTACCGAAAAGGCAAGTTCGCATTGTCTGACAAATGGAAGGTGAATCCTCTGCAGCCCCACACATCTAAGGAGACGAATACGCCGGGGGCAACATGCTCCGTCGTTGAAGAAGCTCCTTGGGAAGTTGTATTATCAACCAAGACAAAGAGGATGCTAAACGATCTTCAAACATGCCCAGCGATCAAGTGGAAGAACCCGTTGGAGCCGCAGATCATTCAAGGGATGTTGAAGCCTCGTCCAACTCAAAAGATTGATGGAGGTGGCTCAAGCATTCATAACTAGCCGTCGAAATCTTCAAAGAAGAAGAAAAAGAAGTCAAAGAAGCCCGTGAAGCCTGGCGACAAGCGTACGGACTTGCAAAAACAAATTGACGCGATGGAGGAATACAACCAGAAGGCACGGACTCCCATTACATTCCAAGAATTCCTCAATCACGTCTTTCAAGAGGAAGATGAAGGAGAAAGTTCATCTGATGATTATGAGGAATGCGTGGCGAGCTGTCATGTGATTTCCCACTCGTTCATAGACGATGAGGAGACTTCTTGTACTGAAACGCTGGGGGCAGATCCCGAACCAAAAATTCTAGAGCTATCGGATGATGTAATCGATGCATTCCTCAATGAAGCTCTCTTAAAAAGCAAAGCTGATCGAGAGCGCGAGGAGGTTATATTCGAAAGGGCCAAACGCCAGCGCCTTGACGAAAGAATTGAGATACTCCCGCTGGAGCAAAGTACACCCACTGCGGACAAAAGCAAATTCAAGATGAGGAAAAGGTTTGCTAAAGCCATATCAATGGGCATGAAACTACCATCCTCCGAAGGAAAAATTACTGGTGAAGCGGAAATGCACCCCTCCTATTGCTTGTATCATCGGAAGATTTCGCACCGCACTGAAGAGTGCAAAGCTTTCGATAGATGGTGGCAAGGATATGTTGCTCACCGGCAGCATTTTAAGCGGGAGAAACGCAAGACTCGCCGAGAATGGAACGATACGACCGAAAGGCTTAACAGAACCACCGACAATTGTCGCATGGTCAACACCGGGAGATCACAAGTGCTCATGTTCGGGATCGATTCTGATGAGGAGCTGGAGCTTGGCCCCCTCTTTAAATAATCCACTTCGGGAAAAGAAAAAGAGCCGAAGGTCTGCGAAAATATCCGGCTACGTAACCGCACGCTGCCCGAAAAGAATCTCGGACCCTCAAATAAAAAAGATAAGGGAAAAGAGAAGGTCCCTAAAGATATCGTTTTAGATGACTAAGTTGTGGAGGAGCTAAGCGCCAAGGACCCTCCGAAAAGAAATAAGGTGGATTACAACGTCTTAGCGCATCTGAGGAAGCTACCCTCATAACTCAGCATTCTTGACGCCCTTTTGCTATCAAAGGAGGCGAGAGATTCATTAATTAAGGCACTACAGGACCCGGAGCAGTTCCAGGTTTTCCTGGCCGAAGAAAAGATAAAGGATGAACTGGAAGAAGTGCACACGGCCGATGTCACTTTTGGCGATGAAGAACTTCTCCTTGGGACGTGCGAACACAATCGCCCCCTCTATGTCTCAGGATACTGCCATGATATAAAGATAGGCAAAATCCTGATCGATAACGGGTCGTCTGTCAACCTACTCAATGTGCGGGTTTTAAAAGAAATCTGCATGAGCGTTCAACACCTCGCTCGAGACAAGATCACCATCTCCGGGTTCGACTCTCAATCGTCAAAGACTCTTGGATCTGTGATATTGACGCTACGCTTCGGGCTGCTCGTCACGGACATTAAATTCCACGTCATAGATGCCAAGACATGCTACAACGCTCTGCTCGGCCGACCATGGTTACACGAGTACAACATCATCCCTTCTACACAGCATCAGTGTATGAAATATTTTAGGGATGGTCTCGAGTATACCGTGACGGAAGAATTGAATCCGTTTTCCGTGAACAAAGTTCGCAAATATGAAGATGCCAAATACTTCTTGCCGAATTTCGAAGACACGGAAAGGTGTCGCAAGCCGGAGAATAAAACTAACACTACCATCCCTGTCTTCGGCGGTGATACCGAGGAGGAAGAGGAGATAGTTTATTCGGGTCCTCCCCAATACACCAAGCCGGGACCATCCGCTCCTATGTTGATCTTTGGTAGTGATTCGGAGGATGAAGTCCATGTTGTATTCTCTGCTCGACCTTCAATACGAGCTTCTGCTGATGAAGAGCAAAGTCTGCAAGTAGCCATGGTGCCGCTTAAACATTATAAGGAATTGGATGCGCTTGATACCCACAGTGTACAAGACCTACAGATATTTTATATCCTGCCCAGGCGAGGAGGTGAGAGGGCAATTCTATTCTACCGCTCTGAAGAAAACAAAGTGGAGAAAGAAATCTGGCACGGGGCGGATCCTACGCTAGACAGGCTTCAGCCCATCCGTCTATCCAGATATTATACAGAAGGCTTGAAGAAGCTGTTGAAGCGCCAAGGGATACCCTTCAAATAGACCGTTAGAAAGGCCAAATTCTATGACAGGGTCTGGAACGTCCCCGGAACTCAGCACAAGCTGCCTAGTGGCAGGATGAAGACGATCGGGCTCGGATACATTCGCTCCGAGAAACGAGAGCTGCTCCGCGACTGTTACATCGTGCATGACTTCGATGAGGAAGCGGATGCTCAATGGGAAGACGCTAATCCTGAACCAGTAAAAGTCCCTGATGTAAAAGTGCCCAGCCCGCCGTTCGAAGAACAAATAGACAAGCTTATAAGGGAAGCTGGTCAAAAAGTCCGAGATGACCATAACCGTGAAATGGCCATCTATAAGAAAGCCAAAACACAACGCCTCCTTCAACAGGCCGTGAAAGATGAAGATGCCGCTCCTTGTCAACCTGTTATAAAGGCTCGACGCAGAGGCAGAAACAAGTCGAAAGGCTAAAAAGGCGCTCAACAGCAACAAAGCGGGGCTAAGAAGCTACGCAAACGGGGGTCGAGTGTTATTGATCTATCCCTCATGAAGAAAATGGGTCGAGCGTACTCATTTTCTTAGGACAAGATGAAGAAGATACTTGATCTTGCTCTAAAACATCAGATGCTTACATTGCCAAAGTCCAAGCACCCCGAACGAGCAGGCGAAGTCTCTGACCTAAACTATTGCTCTTACCATCGAGTAATAGGGCATCCTCTTGAAGATTGCTTCACCTTCAAGAATTGGGTTGAAGATCAGTATCAGCTTGGCAAATTCGCTCTGTCTGACAACTGGAGGGTAACGCCGCCACAGAAGCACGAACCCAAAGCCACGAGAACAGAACCAACCCCACATTGGAATTGGAAGCGGATTCGCACTTGTCACATGATAACAATATTAAAAGAAGGGCCCGAGAACATGGACAACCTTCCCTGGTGCTTCGAAAGCAGCAATGATGAGGTGATCTCAGAATTTTCCCCAGCTCCGAAAGAGCTAGAGGATGGAATACATACCACTGCAGATAGCCTCAAGAAAATTGAGTTGGGGACGGCAAGTGACCCATGGCCGACGTTCGTCAGTGAGCTGTTGTCTGAAGAAAGGGTTGCTGTGTTAAAAGACGTCCTTGTACAGCACAAAGATTGCTTCGCATGGAACTATTCCGAAATGCCAGGACTAGATCCAGAAATCGCTGTGCATAAATTAGCGATCTCCCCGGACGTCAAGCCGGTCAAACAGGCACCAAGAAGAATGCGGCTTGAGCTTGAGATGAGTATCAACGTCGAGGTCAAGAAGCTGATCGACTCTGGCTTCATCCAGGAAGTTCAATACCCTAAATGGATCGCCAACATCGTTCCGGTGATGAAGAAAAATGGGACGGTGCGCATATGCGTGGACTTTCGGGATCTCAACAAAGCCTGCCTAAAGGACGATTTCCCAGTGCCAGTCACTGAACTGATGATAGACAACACGTCCACTGATGAGGTTTTCTCCTTTATGGACGACTCGTTAGGGTATAATCAGATAAAGATGCATCCCGAAGACCAAAAGCATACCGCTTTCAGGACCCCTCTAGGGATATTTTGTTACAAGGTGATGCCCTTCGGTCTGAAGAACGCCGGTGCCACTTATCAGAGGGCCATGACGAAGATCTTCGATGACCTTATACATGAAATCGTCGAATGTTATATTGACGACCTCGTGGTTAAGAGCAAATCGTATGAGGAACATCTCAAACACCTAAAAACTGTATTTCAACACCTTCGGCAATATAACTTGAAGATGAACCCTCTCAAGTGTGCATTCGAAGTTTCCTCGGGCAAATTCCTGGGATTCATCGTCCGACACCAGGGTATCGAAATAGATCCGTCAAAGATCAAGGCGATCATGGAAATGCCTCCGCCAAGGACTCTCAAACAGTTGCGGTCTCTCCAAGGAAAGCTCGCATATATACGGCGATTTATAGCTAACCTCTCTGGCAAGTGTCGTCCTTACAGTCACCTGATGAAGAAGGGAACCCCGTTCGTCTGGGATCAAAAATGCCAGGGCGCGCTGGACGAGATTAAACAGTACCTGCAGAACCCACCAGTGTTGGCTGCTCCGGTTAAGGGAAAGCCCCTCATTCTTTACACAACCACCCTCGAAGGTTTTTTAGGCGCATTATGGGCGCAAGAGAATGATCAAGGGAAAGAGAAAGCTCTTTATTACTTAAGTCGAGTTCTACTGGGGGCAGAAAGCAACTACTCTAACATTGAAAAACACTGCCTGGCGTTGATCTTCGCGATAACAAAGCTCAGGCACTATGCGTTGGCACATGAGGTCCGTCTCATTTCGAAGGCCGACCCTCTTAAATATCTGATGTCGAAGGCCATATTGACGGGACGACTCGCTAAATGGGCTCTGCTCTTGATGGAATTCTCGATAACATATCAACCTCTCAAGGCAGTCAAAGGCCAGGCCATCGCCGACTTCCTCGCTGAGCATCCGATACCCGCCGATTCTCCTTTGAATTGCGATCTTCCAGACGAACATGCGTTTGATGCGATCGACGGTAGTGATACCCGATGGGAGCTTTATTTTGACGGAGCAACTTCTATGAAAAAGCGTAAACAAAGTACCCCTATAATCAAATCAGGGGTAGGCCTCATCTTCGTGACTCCACAAGGAGGGATAATGCATTTTGCTTTCTCCTTAACAGAGCCGAGGACAAATAACGAAGCCGAATACGAAGTTTTGATAGCAGGTCTCGAGATCGCCATCAACATGGGAATTGAAAATCTCCTCATATACGGAGATTCTCAACTGGTCGTTAGTCAAGTAAACGGCGACTACCAAACGTGCAAACCGGAACTGGTGAAGTACAGTGAAAAGGTGTAACAACTGTTGACACAAATTCCCTCCTATACTTTGGAAAGCATACCGCGCGTGGAAAACAGCAAAGCAGACGCGTTGGCCAAACTTGCTAAAGAACTGGCTGACGAGAACCTCGATGACGTTAGAATCGTGGTACAAAGCCGTCGGGTGCTTGCCCCAGCAGAAATATCTCCGGAATCATCCGAAGAGAAGGGAGTAACTGAGCAGACGACTCTGCAAATAAAAGACCGGGAAAAGGCCGAGGATTGGAGGGAAATCTTCATAGACTACTTTAAGTCCCACCGAATGCCTGAAGAAGCGTCCACAAGACATCAGCTCATAAAACGAGCTCTGTCATTTGCCTTCGTCAATGATACTCTATACAAGAGGTCATTTGATTCCCTGTGGTTGAGATGTCTAGGACCTGACGAAGCGAAAAGAGTTGTTCAGGAAGTTCATGACGGAATCTGTGGTTCTCACCAAGCGGGCCCAAAGATGAAGTTGAAAATCAAACGGATGGGCTACTACTGGCCCACGATGATTCAAGATTGCCTTGAGAATGCGAAGCAGTGCCACTCATGTCAAATTCACGGGGATTTCATCCATCAGCATCCAAATTCACTCCATCCGGCCCCATCGAACCAGCATCGTCTAGAGGACATCGTTTCATCCTGGCGACGACCGATTACTTCTGCAAATGGGCAGAGGCAGTACTGCTGCGGGAAGTGAAGACGGAGAATATCCTTCATTTCTTCAAGACGCACGTCATATATCGGTTTGGAACCCCGCGATGGATCATCTCCAATAACGGGCCAGCCTACAGGAGCCACAAGATCAGTCGCTTCGCGCAACAACATAATATAGACTGGAGGTATTCTTCGGTTTATAATCTGCGAGCTAATGGTTTAGCTGAAGCCTTCAACAAGACCCTGACGAAAATCATGAAAAAGACGGTGTCCCGAAATAAGAGAGACTGGCACGAGAGACTGTAAGAGACTCTTTGGGCGTATCGAACTACGTTCAAGAAGGCCACGAACACAACGCCGTACACGTTGGTATTCGGTACCGAAGCATTACTCCCCCTCGAGATAGAGTTACCCTCTCTGCGAGTGGCAGTCCACTACGAGCTGACGAACGAAGAAAACGCTCACCTTCGGCTTGAGGAGCTTGATGCCCTTAAAGAAACACGGCTCATAGCGCAACAAAATTTGGAAGCTTATAAAGCAAAGATGACGTGCTCATATGAAAGATTGACCCGACCGAGGACATTTCGCCAAGGCGAACTCGTGCTGGTGGTCAAAAGGCCTATGATCCCCAAGCGCGCCAAGCGGGGAAAATTCGAGCCAAACTATGAAGGCCCGTTCATCATAGATAAGGTCTAACAGGGTGGGGCTTATCTACTCATAGATATGCATGGTGAAAGGCCTTTCAGGCCAATAAACGGTCGCTTCCTAAAAAGATACTACGCTTAATGAGTCACTGCCTAGGTCAATGATAGATGACGACGACTATGTCCGCTCGCTATCTTCCTAAGCTCAAGCTTTATAAGCAGTAGCCAGCCTTCTCCATGACGGACCGAAACGTCCTTAAACTAATAGCGGACCGAAACGTCCTTAAACTAATAGCGGACCGAAACGTCCTTAAACTACTACCGCAGCATCCTTAGGCTGACGAGATAAAAAAATAAATAAATAAAAATATATAATAAAAAAAACGGTATGTCCATAAGCAAAACGGGCACGGATGAAAACCCGAGAGGGCTCCGTGAGTAAAAACAACAGGGCTACCGGTGAGTGTTCATGAAAACCTAAAAGGGCGCGACCTCGTAAAAAAAAGAAGAAGAAAATAAAAAGAATAAAAAAAACGGTATGTCCGTAAGCAAAATGGGCACGGATGAAAACCCGAAAAGGCTCCGTGAGTAAAAACAGCAGGACTACCGTCAAGTGTTTGTGAAAACCCGAAAGGGCGCAACCTCGTTAAAAGACACTTTTAGGGTCCTCTCAACCTTGTAAGGAGAAACCACCCGCGTGAGATCCTTACGACTCACAAGGGAGCAACACACTTAGGGATCCCCACGATTCCTAAGGAGAAAATACACTTGCGAGATCCTCACGACTCGTAAGGAGAATTCTCTTATGAGACCCTCACGGTTCATAAGATTTGAAAGTCTTAAGTTACAGAGACCTAAACCTGTGCTTAAGCAACCCCCACAACTTCCGATATTGCCCTACAAGTGGTCCAATACTGGCCCTTGTATACAATCCACGGGTACGAATAAACATTTCCCTAACCAAGTCTCATCCGTGACTGGGGATACGTTAACATGGTGAACAACCCTTGTAAATCCTCTCGGTTTATGAGGAGAAAACCCTCCTGTAGGATCCTTACGACTTACAGAGGAAACGAACACTTAGAAATCCTCACGATTCCTAAGGAGAGAATACACCTACAAGATCCTCACGACTTGTAGGGAGAAATAACTTCGTGAGACCCTTATGGCTCATGAAGTTAAAAGCCTTAGCCGACAGGATCCTAACCTTAGTCGCTAAGCCACCTTTGTTCGACATCGACAGAGGCAGATGATGATTCGCTCCTGGCAGTATCCCAGTTGTAGCGGTGCTGATGCCGAAATCGGTGTCTAATTTTAGGTTTACGGTGAAAAGCCGGTAGGCCGCACATGCATACGAAATAGCCGAAATGATGGGGCGGCTTGCAATAAAAAAACAGCAAGTAAAAATGTATGCATGCAAAATAGCCAAAATGATTGGGCAACTCGCAATAAAAAGCAGCGAGTGAAAACAAAATAAACAGCCGAAATGATTGGGCACCGCGAAAAATAGCCGAAATGATTGGGCAATCGCGACCTTCGCGATATAAAAGCTGAAATGATAGAGCATCGCGGAGATAAAATATAAAAAATGATGATAAAACTTTGGCCCTACAGTTGAGATCACATCGATCCCTGTATACAATTCAAGGGCGCAAACAAAGAGGGAACCTTACCTTCCCAACAGGCTCCGCCAGAAAACGAAGCCAGATCTCGACGATTCATCTCAACTCCGAAGAAACCAATGTTTTCGGCAAATACCTCAACTCAGGGAAACAAACACTCCTTGACGAGAGCCTCCTGATCCGCGTCGACTCGCAGAGCAACCAGTGCCTCCGTGGGAAATTCTCGACTCGTTTCAAACCCCAAGGAAACAAATAATCCTTGGCGCTAGGGAAACAAATAATCCCTAGCAAACACCTCAACTCACGGATACAAACACTCCTTGACGAGAGCCTCCTGATCCGCGTCGACTCGCAGAGCAACCAGTGCCTCCGTGGGAAATTCTCGACTCGTTTCAAACCCCAAGGAAATAAATAATCCTTAGCGCTAGGGAAACAAATAATCCCTAGCAAACACCTCAACTCACGGATACAAACACTCCTTGACGAGAGCCTCCTGATCCGCGTCGACTCGCAGAGCAACCAGTGTCTCCGTAGAAAATTCTCGACTTATTTCAACACCAAGGAAACATATAATCTTTAGTGCTAGGGAAACAAATAATCCTTAGCAAATTCCTCAACTCAGGGAAACAAACAATCCTTGACGAGAGCCTCCTGATGCGCATCGACTCGCAGAGCAGCCAATGTCTCCGTGGGAAATTCTCGGTTCGTTTCAACACCAAGGAAACAAATAATCCTTAGCGCTAGAGAAACAAATAATCCTTAGCAAATCCTCAACTCAAGGAAACAAACAATTCTTGACGAGAGCTTTCTGATTCGCGTCGGCTCGTAGAGAAACCAGTGTCTCCGCAGGAAATTCCCGACTCGTCTCAACTTGCAAGATGAAGCCTCAGGCAGCAGGGATTAAAAAACTTGCTTTCTGAACAATGGGACCCTGCAAGTCGATCTAAAACGGTCTCTTGCATACTATTCACGGGTCTCACTCTCCAAAGTCGAGTTTCGACAAGGAGGGAAACAACCACTTACGGGTCCCCTCGACTCGTAAGAGGGAAAAATTCTCTTATAGGATCCTTACGACTTATAAAAGAAAACCACACTTAGGAATCCTCACGATTCCTAAGGAGAAAAACCCACCTACGAGATCCTCTCGATCCGTAGGGAGAAAAATATCTATGAGACCCTCACGGCTAATAGAGTTGAAAAGTCTTAGGCAGCAGATCTGAACCTGCGGCCTAAGCCATCGCTATTTCTTGAGGTAGTCAGGATACTCGCTCTAATCATGCGTCAACTATGTTACTAAGGTGGTATGCTGATAATAAAGGAAAGAAAAGGCAGAGCAATGACACAAGACATTACAGAAAATGTGTATCTTTTATTCATAAACTTGATTGGGTACAGGATACATTATGTTAAAGAAAAAAAATGTATATACACATTTTTTATCGACAAGTACAAACGATACAAAGAGGGATAGCTACTGAGGAGGAAGTGTCTTTAGTAAATTCACAAGCTGCTCTCGCACTTCCTTCAGCGCCTCCTCCTGGGTGGCTGCCGCGGCCACTTCCGCTTTCACCTGGGCTCGCTGCTGCAAGAAGGATGAAAGTTGCTCCTCCACCGCCTTCTGGGCTGCTTCTTGGCTGGGTGCATCTCGCTCGACAACGTCAAGCTGTTGCCTCAATGATAACCCTTCTTAAAGACATTGCAGAAGGCCCTCAAAGACAACCTTCAGCCGTGCAGCATTGGCCTCCACCCAAGCATGCAGTTGGGCAGACTTGCTCGAAGTCTCACCGTGCTCCTTACGCCTTGAAATGACTTCTTGCTCGAGATAGCAGAAGTAAGAAGCGCTCTGCTCAATCCACGCTGCCCTTTGATTGCTGGCGACCAAGGTCTCGGGAGCGGGACGCAGCGACTCCAACTGATGCAGGCAGGCCTCGATCTCCCTGCAATGGTTAACCCAAGATGCGATGATACCCTCGTCATGAAAGTTCACGAGTATCACCAGCATCGGGTTAACCGCCGTAGCGAAGTCTGCGGCAGATGTAGGAGTTTCAACGTCGAGTTCCTCGATGTAGTCACTCAACATGCGCAGACTATTCGCGGCGCCTTTTGAAGACGGACGTCTCAAATAAGGACCCGCCGGCATTGTAATGCGAGGCTCGAAGGGCGCCGAGACCGGAACGACAGCTGAAAAGAAACAAGATGTGATCAGATAACAGTACAAGAAATAAAAAGGGGAGAGTTATCGATGTGATAGTCGCCGTACCAGCTGAGACAGGTGGCAGGGCCGGAAGGGCCGGTGGCGCAGCCGATCTTTTATCCCCTCCTTCAATCTGTAGCACTGTAGTCGAGATGAGAAAAAAGGGGTTAGAAGTAACTCCAGCAATGAAAAAGAAAGATATTAATGGAAATCATGCTCACCAGCGCCACCAGAGGAAGAAGCGAGTTCGGATGGGAAGGAGAAGTGTGGGAGCAACACTTGATATAGATGATCAAAGAGCACTCCTGAAAAGACATAACAGTGCAACTTTAGTACACAAATTATGCGTTTGGAAGATAAGATTAATAAATTGCAAACCCATACCTTCCAACATCTTCGACGGTATGAGAGAGGGTTGAGAGGTGACCACCGCCAAGGCAGTCGTTGAAGGCGCTCTCTCGAGCAGTGGGGCATCAGCGCTGGCTGCATCTGCGTTACAAAAAAAAAGGTGAACTTGTCAGAAAGGATTGTAAAGTAAAGAAAGACAGCAACTTGGGATTTACCTGATGAGCTGCCGGCTGAAACGGAGGTGACTCCCTCCTCCATGGACATGAGGCCACCGCCCGTGGCCTCATCACCCGACTCGATAGGGACCGTTGTCGTGCTCGCAAGGCCAGGAGACGGCGGAAGATCGTAGGCGGGGAGGGCAATGATTGGAGCATTGCCAGACTCTTGGGAGAGAGCGGCTAACTCTTCCCCAAGAGTTGTACCCATTTCACCCGCTACTTCTGCGGGCTCCGCGGTCTCCATCGGCTCATCCGCCGTCACCACGAGGTCGCCGGCCTCAAACGCCTCATCTGCCACCACCCTGGGCTCAGTTGTAATGATCATTTCATCTGCCGCCACTTCAGGCTCGGCATAATGACCTTCTCGACTGCAGACCCCTCAACCTCCCTCTCAGGCTCCGAAGCCTCAGCGACGTTGCCCACCGTCAGCTCAGGTTCAGCAAGTGCCGTCTCCTCTGTTTCCTTGGGTTCAACGGTCTCCGCCTCCCCCTTGGTCGGACTCGGTCCTGCAAGATAAAATATATAAGAACCGACAGCTTTATGAGTTTTATAACGAAATTCTGAAAGAAGTATTACCTGAGGTAGACTCGTCGTTAGCCTCTCTATTGGCGCGGATCGCCTGTCTATGAGCTGTAGACAGGGCGACCGGGGACTCTTCTGACGGAGTGTCGGCCCGAGGAACGGTGCTGGGGCCCGCTCCAATGGCCAAAGCAGCCCTGCGTGCCTTTGCTTCGCGCCTTGACTGCTTCCTCTCCTCCCGGGCCGTCACGATGTACCTCTTCGACGCTTCCTTTATCGAAGCATCGTCATCCTCATTTAAAGATACCTCCAGAGCCTTTAAGGCATCTCTTATCGGCTCTTCAAGACGAACCTCCTGCGGTGGCCCAGAGGAAGCGGGAACATCGGCAGCTAGCAGAACATTTGCGTCACTTGGCGGGAACGGCATTGAGGTTTCTGCAATAAAAAGAGAGAGATTAAATTGACCATAACGCAAGGAGAATATAAAAAAACTTGATGAATCAAAACTTACTGAGGCCAAAAGACGCTCTAAGGCGTTCCTCCTTTTGGAATGTCTTGAGTGAAGCGGCAATGGCTTCCTCATCAGTGATGCCTGTTGGAAGAAAAGAAAGAAAAATGTTAGTCAAAGGCAATGAGAAGAATATGGTGCAATGAAGAAAATGCGACTAGTAGTTACCTGATTGCGCAAGCTCAGCTAGCCACGCGTCACGCTTTGCCAACCACGCTGAAGTTTCGAGAGCAGCTTCCAAGTCTGTATCATCCGGCGGCGGCATGACTAATCCCTTGTTAGTCCCATATTCGATTAGGCCCTCAGCATAGGGAGCATGGGGTTCCTGACCGAACACGACATCTGCAGCGAAGAGCGACTTCTTTTTCTTCTGCCCTCCGACCCTAGGCTCACGTGGGATTGACTTACGCTTAGCCACCACCTTGGGACGACGGGTCCCAATGTCTGCACCCACGCCAGACTCCGGCGAGGCTATAACCACTGTCTCCACTGGAGCACAGGGCGCTGTGGGTGCATCCGCAATATCAGGGAGCGGCAATCCGCGTGGAGGACTCTGCACACGCAAAGGTCCGGCTCTGACATCTTTTAAAGGGGGAATTACCGGGGTCCTTGGCACCAAAGGAGCGTTGCGATCGCTACCTGGAGGTGCACCCTTACGGTCGATCAGCAACCGCCTTTCCTCCTTTATGACCGCTTACCATTCTGTGTATACCCTGAGGAGTCGCGGGGCACAAGCAGGCTTGCTGATAAAGAAGTGGGAGCCCGTGTTTAGACGCATGAAACGATGCAGCGCTCTCTCCATCCCTTCTTCGGTCGCAGCAGGTTCCGATAAGAAAGCCTCCTGGGGTACCCCTTGATTATACTCAGCTGCTGGGCGAAGCGATGCGGGTTATATCTCATGAAGATTGCTGCCCCGTTCTGCCTAAACACCAAGAAGCCCGGTCTGATGGAATATAAGTGAAGGGTCTCCCGGGCCGTTAAAACCGAAGCTCCATCCTTGAAGGTGTCTTGCAATGACCGCACTGCAGTGGTAGACGCTTTTCCAATAGTCAACACCTTGTCAACGAAAGATACACCGTCTCCAACGGTGTGGGAGCGAAGGAGTAAACCCCTGGCATTTCGTGGCGATAGATTCACAATTGATGCGCCAATCACTGTATGATGCGAGGGAAGCTGCACCTTTCGTAGAACGAGGGCCTTTTATGCATGCCGAAAACACCCGATGTATGTAGCTCGAGCCACGACATGAAGTAGTGCATCGGAAAGACCACGTGCAATACCCCGGGCTCGTTAGCATCCGCTGCTCGGCTGAGGCAATGATATAGGTGTGCCAAGCCAGCGATCCCAACGGCTACCTTTACCCCGATAACCATCCGGTAGGCTGGGTAAAAGACAGAAGGCCGCATACGGTGAGAATGTATTGGAATCGCAAACCAACTCAACCATAGCCCGAGAAATCCTAAGAAAAAGGCCTCCTCATCCATTCCAGGGGCCGCAACTTCTGCAAGAGACATGGTCGGGAAGTTAGGAAGAAAAAAATCCTTTTGGCCTACTTCATTCGCCGGCAGGTTATCCAAACCTAAACCGAAAGAGTCCTCAAGGGTGGCAAACTTGGCAGCGTCTGCCGAGAGGACGTTTGGGTGAAGAAACCGAGCAATGAAATCCTCAAAGTTAACTCCTCGACTCCCATGTTCGACGAAAAGGGACTCATATATGTTCAACACTTTAATCAAGCTTGGGAACTGGTGTTGAACAGCATTCTCCGGCGTGAGCCCCCTTACATCAGCTTAGCACCAAAGACGTACTCATCTGTCGGGAGCAGCTCCTCATAGTGTTCCCCTATAACCGGTAAACCGGATATCTCTGTAAACTCTTCCAAAGAGATTGACACTTCCCGATCCATGGCGAGGAAAGTGTGGGTAGGAATATTCCACTGCTCCAAGAAAGCCTTGAACCACCAGGTGGGGAGCGTGGGATACTGGAAGAGAGAGACGTAGACCGCGGTGTACAGTCCTAACCTTATCAACTGTGACTTTTTCGTCGACAGGATGTACCGAGCCCATGGCAGATAGCCAATCGGGTGGCGGGGGATCAGACCAATGTTATATGATTGCCCCCAGGGTCTCGCCTCGCCCTGACAGATACGGCGTCCTAGGATATCCAAGACCATAGGACGCTGAACCGGGATGGCATCTATGGCGGGATGTAGAAAGCCCTTCGATGTCCAATCAACCATCTCCATAGCGTACTGCACCGGGGGTGGGTTGGCGTAATGAATCGCCGTGATGGGTTCTGACGGCACTGAGCATGTGAAGCTGCGTCGACCCATAATGATCTGGTTATACCACGACCCCCAAAGGTAGAGACTCTTATATTCCGGGCCGTAGTCCCTAATCATAACCAAGACGTCACGATCCAAGGGCGCTTCAGGAAACCCTTCCTCGGAGCGGACGAACGGGAATGAGGTGTCGAAAGACATGATCGCTGCAAAGGAACAATTTAGCCGTTAGTGTTGTAATTCCAATGCTTGGCGTTTAAAAAAATGCGTTAATTAATTAATTAAATTAAAAATTAATTAAATTAAAATTAATTAATTACACCACACAGCAATGCGGCGGGTAGAAGATCGAAGGGGGGACCCACAAAATCTGGATGACAATATGTCAGTTAATAAGACAACTTCATCATTGGATGAGATTGTCAGTTGGTCCCCAGGAAAACATTCCCATTAATAATAAAAGAAAGAAGAATCCCTAGAGACAAGGAGAAAATCTCCTCTTTCAGAGCAAAGCTCTGTCACAGAGTGACACTTGTCAAACTCTGGTCTCAGGAGAATAAGATTCCTTAAAAGAGCCTAGCTCTGTGATGATTTATTTAAAACTTCTAAAGAAATTTAAAAAAAAAATTTAAGACTCTTAGAAGTTCTTCACTTTTAGATCAAAAAGATCTATTTTTGGATCCATGAGTAAAGCTCTGCTCATGGGTTAAAACCCATGAACAAGATCTCTATAGATCTATGGATTCATGAGAGCAAAGCTCTATTGGTGAAATCCCAAAGGGGATTTCTTTAGATCAGAAGATCTATGAGAGCAAAACTCTATTGATTAATTAAAATTAATTTAACTCAAGATTAATTTTACCTAAAGTTTTCTAACTTGGAAAACGAGAGCAAAGCTCTAAAGTTATAGAAACGAGACCAAAGCTCTGAAGTTCTAAGCAAGAGCAAAGCTCTGGAATCAAAAATCTTGAAACGGTGAGACCTTTCTAAGGGCCATAAGTCATATTTATAAGGCGCTTGCACCCCTTCAGCTCACCCCTTGATCCAACGGTCAAGAGTTTGCCACCGCTGCACTCACGTGCGCGCCACGTGAGTGCAACGGTGGGGGGCATTTGTTTCCCCAATCAGAGCAAAGCTCTGTTGAAATTCAAAATTCAAATTTTGAAGCAACGCTTCAAATCTCGGGCGCAACGCGCCACATGTCAGGCGCTGATACGTCAGCACAGCGCCCAAGAAGGCGTGCCCAATCAGAGCAAAACTCTATTTAAACTAAAATTAAAGGAAGCAACGCTTCAGTTGCGCAAGCACTGTGCTGCACGACACGTGTCAGCGCAGATACGCTAGCACAGTTGCGCTGCGCTGTGCGCTGCGCGACACGTGTCAGCGCAGATGCGCTGGCGCAGTTGCGCTGCGCTGTGCGCTGCGCGACACGTGTCACGCGCTGGGGCATTTGCGCCAAACAGAATTAAAATTCTAAAGAAATCTTTTCTGTTCTTGTTAAAACAAGAAGATTTTCTTCTATAAAACAGAGGCCTTTAGATCAAAGATCCAACGGTGGGGAAAATTCCCCAAATCACTCAGAGAAAAGATCTCTTTAACAAATTTAACTAATTTATGGGCACTATAAAAAGGACCCTAGACCTCAATTCAAAGGCATCAACATTCTTGAAAAAAATTAAGAGTTTCAAACAGAGAGATCTCTAAAAAAGTTTTTCAAGAAAAAGGTAAAAACCTTCAAAAACCAGAAGAAATTTCTTCTGATAGATCATTGATCTAAAAAGAAGATCAATGATCTTCACATAATAAATAGTGCTTTGCACTTTTCTGAACCTTTGGTTCCTGAAATAAAAAGAAGAAAAAAACTTATTTTTTTCTTTGATCTAAATTAGATCAAGGAAACGAATAGTGCTTTGCACTTCTTTTATGAACCATTGGTTCTTGAATCTAAAAGATTCCTAAATCATAGTGCTTTGCACTTGAAAACTACGCTGTTGCGCTCTTGGGAGAGCGCCACGTGTCAGCATCTCAACTACTTGCGCTATGCGCTTTGAGATAGAGCTTTGCTCTCTGTAATTGGCGCAACTCACCAGAGTGCACCACGTGTCAGCAGCGCAAGCGCACCGCACTAGCGCAGCGCACTACGCTTGCACGACACGTGTCAACACTACAAGCACTTGCGCTCTCTGATTGGCGCAAAGCGCATGAAAATGCAATGCATTTCTTAAAGGGCCAGGTCCAAATCAAAAAGACCAAGCAGGCCTAATTAAGTTGATGCTCTGCATCATTTATAAATGGGCAAAGCCCAAACAAAATAATAAAAATGCTATGCATTTTAAAAGGAACAGAGCCCAAACAAAGTAGATGCTTTGCATCATTTATAAATGGGCAGAACCCAAAACAAATTGATGCTCTACATCCTTTCTGGGCAGAGCCCAAATAAAAATAAATGCAAGCCCAAATGCAAACAAAATGTAGACATTTTTAATTGGACTTAGCCCAATTTTGGCCGTAAGTCCTTAAATTAAATTGACTGAGCAAGATTGCTTTCCTAAATCAATTGACAACCGGTTCGAGGGTAAATCTCCGAATTCCTTTGACACCTATCGTTGTAATCCTTCAACGACGTCAGAGAGGTGACGGGTCCCGACGACCACACATCGATATGGACTGCGGGGTCCTCAAACTCGTGGACCGAAACGTCCTTAAACTAATATTCGTCCCAAAATGGGAATGTTACCGAAACGTCCTTAAACTAATGCTCGTCCCCAAATGGGAATATGGACCACCACGTCTCTAAACTGGAACATGGACCACCACGTCCCTAAACTGGAACATGGACCGCAACGTCCTTAAACTACCTATGGACCACCACGTCCCTAAACTGGAACATGGACCGCAACGTCCTTAAACTACCTATGGACCACTATGTCCCTAAACTGGAACAATAGAGCTCCCAAATGCTCTTTTGTCGGATCTAAATGATTCCATTTAAGTTGATCTTAGCCCCAAACACGGCTAACGTATCCTTAAACATTCAAACAGACTACATATTCCCTAATCAACTTCGGTTCAAGGGTACATCTCCGAACTCCTCTGACACCTATCGTTGTAATCCTTCAACGACGTCAGTGAGGTGACGAGTCCCGACAGCCATATATTAAATGGATCACCACGTTAAGTTGATCTTAGTCTCAAACAGGACTAATGTATCCTTAACGAACGTTTAAGTTGATCTTAGCCCCAAACACGGCTAATGTATCCTTAAACTAAAACACCAAACCCAAATCTAAGTAAATACGGATTTGAACTAATCCACGTCCTACGGGCGACGGCATTACTCAGTCTCCGTATACAATCCACGGGCAACCACAAACAAAACAAACACACACGACACGAAGTGAAATTCTGGAGAAGGAGAAAGTGGCTGCCGCGATGCGGTAGCGTAATTAACTGCAGGGGCTTGCGCCTGCAGGGAAGAGCGTCCCCACAATCAAAAACCCCTCAAGCGAGGGGGAATCTGACGAAGTTTGCTACATCGGCCGCATCCGTCCAAACCTCCGATACACGGTGCCATAAATCAACTTGGCATCTTCGGAGAGGTAGACGGATAAAACCAAATAGCATCTGCCCCGAATCTCAGGCAAGACGTTCAGTCTCGGCCGTCTTTCGGAGGGGAACAGAAACCTCCCACTGTCCTGTCAAATTCTCCTCCAAACCTGAAAGAAGAATCAATCGGGATCACCGGAAGAGTAAACCAACTCATCAGTGGGAATCGGGATCCAACTCTCATCGCATGATAACGTGACGGAATCCACTCATGTTAATTATACTCCAGAAGGTATGCGCATATTTGGCAAGTTTCAGTTTCTTTAGAAACTCCCGATATGATTTTTGCCCCATGCTTTTATGACCTTGACTTTGGCCAAAATGCCATAAGTCGCATGCCAAGTTCTTCCCATCATTATCTTGTCAATTTGAACCCACCCGCATATGCCCCTGACTTTGACCAATCGGCAGAACGACTGTCCCAAACCAACTCATCTATCTATGCAACAAATGAATACCCAGCAGCTACCAAACACTATGCCTTAACTTTGGCTAAAATGGATAGCTTGAATACTACTGAATACCCAAAAGAAATGACGGAGGGCTACGGCTGGTTTTTGGCAAAAAACCTTTAACGTAGTGAACTTGATATCGCTGAAGGAACCTGATAGCTTTTTATAAATATATAGTGGCGAAAATCTTTTGCTAAAGAGGTCACTCCCGGTGAAGGGATCTCGGCTCTTTCCTCGTAGAATGAGGTGGAGGATATTCCAACTAAATACCGCGATGCAAAGCAACTTGTAATCGACTATAGTGAAGTTATTACCCTGACGTAAACTTCTGCCCAAGGGGTCATTCCCGGTGAAGGGATATCGGCCCTTGCCTCGTCGAATGAGGTGCAGGATATTCCAACCGAATACCGCTATGCAAAACAGAAGGAAACGTCTTTGTAATAACACTTTTAAAATTGTTCCAACAACTCCAAACAGGTTTGTTTTCCTTTGCATTGATCAAAATCAACGCGGTCCCATCAACAATTACACCAGAAAAGAACGAAAATAAAATGTACGTATATGCCATCCGCATTCGTCACTGGGTCCCGTCATCACCCGTTAGGTTACTTAACTAACGACAGAGCGAGGACTGGACTAGCGCGGATGTAAAACATATATAACATCTAATAGTATATATACCAATATACAATAATCGCTCCAGGCGTGATAATATGCAACATTACAGAAAAGTCATAAGCATCACAGAACAATATAGATAATCTGGGATCCCCGGGTTTCACAGAGCCGCTGCTAAAACCCGACGTTCCCCTGGTCGTGTGGATAGCCTGTGCAATGAAACCTAGACCCCTATGGGTGCGGCAAGTTACCCGCCAAAACCTGAAGCGAGGCAGCCCCCTACAGCAAAGTGAATGGACCACTCTGCACTTCACAGAATCCGGTAACTTGAGCACCCCTCCTTGGGTCAACCTGTACCCCCTAAGAGTGCGGCGAATAGTCTGCCAATTTTAGAGTGAAGCCCCTCTGCCTCTCAAAGCCATGAGATACGAACCCATTGCCCTCCAGAACCCGCCTATACGTGCACTCCGTCGCGGGGTAAAACCTAGTACAGAAATGAAAAATATATACAACGGGTACATCGACCTCAGTCCGGTCGTGCCCCAAAAGAATATTATACAAACAGGCAGTGACGGTAGTCCATATATTGGACGCTCGCCCCGCAATATCAAATGTACAAATAAATCCAAACTGCACTACCATTGCACACTGCTATCCACCACGACAAATCCGCAACATCACAGCACAACACAGAACATCAACGCGAATGTCACGTTCGTAAATCTGTCTAAAAGGACTATAGCAATTAGACGCAATTAACCGCTCAAATGACATTCCCGGTCGGAGATATAATGTAAGTACTGTAAACTAACAAGTTTAAAATTTCGATCGACAAAACTTCCCGAAGTGGGCCCCACGTACATCTGCAGTACAGTAATAAAATCTGGGCCCAAAAGATATATACCAAAAACCACAATTTCCAGAGAATAAGCCACTATGCAAATTTGGAACAGATATCACATAGAATGGCCGCGGATGCACGGTCAAACCCTAGGTTTGACCGCGATTCCGCGGCTGTCTTGTTGAGTCACGTGCCCAAATTTGTACCACGTGCTTAGAAAACCCTGCACAACTTTCTGTGATATGCAAAATAATTTTAGGACTTGATTTAAAATCGACAGAAACTGTGAATGGAAAAATTGTAGTTTTTGATATTCGGTCCGATCGATATTTTAAACGCGTTAGCACAAGTTAGTAAAGCATAATGGTGAGGCTCTGATACCACTGTAAGTCTACGGTAGCGCCCCGGCCGTCTAACAGACGCCAAATGCGGAACAAAAACTTTTTAACTGGCGCTATCGTATACTATAACCCGGATCTGCCATTATTGCTAAACTAACAAATTGTAAAGAGGGTAGAAAGGTTATACCGAATGATCCGATTCCTTCGTTCTTCAACCATCATCCCACGCTTTGTTGCGGCTGCTTCGATCTCGTCGATCTCCGATCTGCTCGTCCAGGTGGCACCACGTCAACGATTCTTTAAATGGGCTCCCGCCTCTGACCCGAGGAAACTCGGTCGTCAAGTTTGCTAAAAGAGACGACCAAGATTGATGTAGAGAATGAGTAGAACACTTTGTCTCACTTCATCCAAAGCCGTAGACGATCGGTTAATGAAGTTGCCACTCGAAATGAAATTGAATGAGAAATGAGTTATCAAATTTTCATACACTTTAAACCATAGTCTTTTTCCAAAATGAAATCAATCTCTATATCTCTCACTCAAGGGGGCCGGCCAATATATATAGGAAGAGGGAGGTGAGGGTAGGAACCAAGTGGTGACCATAAACATGAAGCTTATCATGAAGAAAAAATCTAAGCAAGAACAAAATGCATTAATGTAAAAGCATGAGTTATTAAAACCTAGTTATCATATAATTAATGAAAACAAAGGTTCATGAACCTAGTCACCATTCTAGAAGCTTCTAGAAGCATGACTCACCCTCACGACTCACCAAAGTGACGGAAAGATAAATCCGCATTTAACCAAATGTCAAATACGGAAACTGGAAACAAGAAACTGGCAACTTCCAAAAGTGATCCTGAAACGAATTTCAGGACAACCCCGTAACTGTATAAACATACCTGCATTTGTATTACGACCGAATACAAATGCAACTGAGACAAAGATATTATATCTACTCAATATAATACTCTGATCCGGCTTAAACCAAAGCCCACCAGTATTATCTGCCCGAAATATGACACGTGCGTAAACGCACGTGTATTTTCCGAACCCTGCCATAAAATCATACGGCCTCTACAACGTTTCGCCCGAACTTGGGAAACTGTCTGTGGGGGACTCTAATGACTCGTCAGTACCCTGGCAGTGGGTTTAACCACAAGCCGTCAGCGACACTAGCTGTGCGTAACGGCTGCCCATGTACTGACCTCAAAGGAGGCCGATGAGCGAACTCATCCGGAAACCCTACTGAGCCTAACAGCGACAATGTATATACAGTCCGGTCCGTTCGTCTATGAGTATCGCATATCGGCCTAGGGGGCTGGTAATGTCAGACCCCCAATAGCAGTATAAGTCGTGTCGGAGTGTAGCCCAAAAACACCCTAAGATACTACTGGAGTGCCTACCAGTAAATCTCCTGCCATGGCCGTGGGCTTTGTGTAATGGCTCTGCTAGACACAGCGCGATCTCACCCCCAATACCAGGAGAGACGAATCCCCTGCCGATCCGCTCACGTGCCTCCATGTGGCTCGGGACTGTACTCAAAAACTACCTGTTTGCACGACTCCTTTGAGCTGTGGTAGGGTAGAAATCAAAGCACAGTGGGAACTCACACGAGACAAATGATGACCCAGGTCGATGAACTAACCCGTACACATGTCACCAGGGAACTGCTATCTGACGATATGTATAATACCAACTAGCAGGTTCCCGGCGAGTCCTGTCCGGTGTACTCATAACCCAATGAGCACCAGTATACATCTTAGGTGATCCAACTGACACCAGTGGCTTGTGAGACCGGACACCGCCCCTCGTCGGGGTCTCGACTGTATACACTGGTCTACTCCAGAGTATCGATGCCCTGTCTCGAAACTCCCACGACGAGGGACCACAATTAAGGATATGCTTATAAACCACCCAACTCTTACGTATATGATTGCCATCATACTGTTGGTGGTAAAGGAAGATCCTAAGGGCTTTATCAAAGTGTAACAGTGATCAGTCACCTGAAATTGTACACGACTGATAAAGGCAAACCAGATAGCATACTATCATCTCGAGTAAGATTGTCCTACCGGTATAGATCCTCTGCAATCATTGCAATCACGTACCTGCGATCCAATAATTGACTCTGAGGGCACTACATCCAACAGAGGCCTACCCCCGATTTGATTATAGGGGTGTTTTGTTTGCGCTTCTTCATGGAGGATGCTCCATCGAAATAAAGCTCCCATCGGGTATCACCACTGTCGATCGCGTCAAACGCATGTTAATCTGGCAGTTCGCAATTCAAAGGGGAATCGGCAGGTATCGGATGCTCAGCGAGGAAATCGGCGATGGCCTGGCCTTTCACTGCCTTAAGAGGCTGATAAGTTATGGAAAACTCCATCAAGAGCAGGGCCCATTTAGCGAGTCTTCCTGTCAATATGGCCTTCGACATTAAATATTTAAGGGGGTCCACCTTCGAAATGAGACGAACTTCATGCGCCAACGCATAATGCCGGAGTTTCGTTATTGCGAAGATCAACGCCAGGCAATGTTTTTCGATGGGGGAGTAGTTGCTTTCTGCCTCCAGGAGAACTCGACTTAGGTAATAAAGAGCTCTTTCTTTCCCTTGGTCGTTCTCTTGTGCCCATAATGCGCCTAAGGAACCTTCGAGGGCAGTTGTATAAAGAATGAGAGGCCTTCCCTTAACCGGAGCAGCCAACACTGGCGGATTCTGCAGGTATTGCTTGATCTCGTCCAGCGCGCCCTGGCATTTATGATCCCAAACGAAAGGGGTTCCCTTCTTCATCAAGTGACTATACGGACGGCATTTGCCTGAAAAGTTGGCTATAAATCACCGGATGTACGCGAGCTTCCCTTGGAGAGACCGCAATTGCTTGAGAGTCTTTGGCGGAAGCATTTCCATGATCGTCTTGATCTTCGACGAATCTATCTCGATACCTCGGTGTCGGACGATGAATCCTAGGAATTTGCCTGAGGAAACTCCGAATGCGCACTTGAGAGGATTCATCTTCAAGTTGTATTGTCGAAGGCGTTGAAATACGATCTTCAGATGCTCGAGATGTTCCTCGTACGATGTGCTTTTCACCACGAGGTCGTCGATATAGCATTCGACGATTTCATGTATGAGGTCATCGAAGATCTTCGTCATGGCCCTCTGATAGGTGGCACCGGCGTTCTTTAAACCGAAGGGCATCACCTTGTAGCAGAATATTCCCAGAGGGGTCCGAAAAGCGGTGTGCTTCTGGTCTTCGGGATGCATCTTTATCTGATTATATCCTGATGAGCCGTCCATGAAGGAGAAGACTTCGTGAGTGGACTTGTTATCTATCATTAGTTCGGTGATTGGCACTGGGAAATCGTCCTTCGGGCAAGCTTTATTGAGATCCCGGAAGTCCACGCATATGCGTACTGTCCCATTTTTCTTCATCACCGGGACGATGTTGGCAATCCAATCGGGATACTGAACCTCCTGGATGAAGCCAGAGTCGATTAACTTCTTGACCTCGGCGTTGATGCTCATCTTAAGCTCAAGCCGCATTCTCCTCGGCGCCTGTTTGACTGGCTTGACATCCGGAGATATCGCCAATTTATGTACGGCAATTTCTGGATCTAGTCCTGGCATTTCAGAATAGTTCCATGCGAAGCAATCTCTATGCTGCATAAGCACGTCTTTTAACGCAACCGCCCTTTCTTCAGATAGCAGTTCGCTGACGAATGTCGGTCGCGGGTTTTCTTGAGGTTATCTGCAGTAGTATGTATTCCATCCTCCAGCTCTTTCGGTGCTGGTGGAAATTCTGAGATCACCTCTTCGTTGCTGTTTTCGAAGCACCAGGGAAGGTCATCCATGTTCTCGGACCTTTCTTTTGATATTGTTATCATGTGACAAGTATGAGCTCACTTCCAAGACCGATGTGGATCTGGTTCTGCTCTCGTAGCTTTGGGTTCATGCTTCTGTGGCGGCGTTACCCTCCAGCTGTCAGACAGAGCGAACTTGCCGAGCTGATACTGATCTTCGACCCAATTCTTGAAGGTGAAGCAGTCTTCGAGAGAGTGCCCTGTTACTCGGTGATAAGAGCAATAATTTGGGTGAGAGACTTCGCCTGCTTGTTCGGGGTGCTTGGACTCCGGCAGTGTAAGCATCTGGTATTTTAGAGCTCGGTCAAGTATCTTCTTCGTCTTGTCCCGAGGAAAAGAGTATGCTCGACTCATCTTCTTTACAAGGGATAGATCCGGACCGCTCGATTCCCGCTTGCGTGGCTTCTTAGTCCCGCTTTGTTGCTGTTGAGCGCCTTTTTCGCTTTTCGACTTGTTTCTGCCTCTGCGCCGAGCCCTTCTTACCACAGGTTGACAGGGCGCGGCACTTTCATCTTTCGCGGCCTGTTGTAGGAGGCGTTGCGTTTTGGCTTTCTCGTAGATGGCCATTTCACGGTTGTGGTCATCTCGGACTTTTTGACCAGCTTCCCTTATAAGCATGTTCATTTGTTCTTCGAATAACGGACTGGGCACCTTTGCATCAGGAAATTTTTCTGGTTCAGGATTAGCGTCCTCCCATTGAGCATCCCCTTCTTCATTGAAGTCATGCACGACATAGCAATCGCGGAGTAGCTCTCATTTCTTGGATCGAATGTATCCTAGCCCGATTGTTTCCATCCTCCCACTAGGCAACTTGTGCTGAGTTCCGGGGACGTTCCAGACCCTGTCATAGAATTTGGCTTTTCGAGCGGTCTGTTTAAAGGGTATCCCCTGGCGCTTCAGCAGCATCTTCAAGCCTTCTGTATAATATCTAGGCAAACGGATGGGCTGAAGCCTGTCGAGCATAGGATCCGCACCGTGCCAGATTTCTTTCTCCACTTTGGTTTCTTCAGAGCGGTAGAATATAATTGCCTTTTCGCCTTCTCGCCTGGGAGGGACATAGAACGTCTGCAGCTCCTCTATGCTGTAGGTATCGAGCGCATCCAGTTCTTTATGGTGTTTAAGTGGAACCATGGCGATTTGCAGACTTTGCTCTTCGTCAGCGGAAGTTTGTATTGAAGGTCGAGCAGAGAATATAGCGTGGACCTCATCTTCCGAGTCACCACCAAAGATCAACATAGGAGCGGATGGTCCTGGCTTGTTGTATTAGGGTGGCCCGGAATAGACTATCTCTTTGTCCTCCTCGGTATCGCTCCCGAAGACAGGGATGGTGGCGTTAGCTTTGTTCTCCAGCTTGTGACACCTCTCCGTGTCTTCAAAATCCGGTAAGAAGTATTTGGCATCTTCATATTTGCGGACTTCGTTCACGGAGAATGGGTTCAGTTCTCCCGTTACGGTATACTCGAGACCATCCTTAAAATATTTCATACACTGATGCTGTGTAGAAGGGATGATGTTGTACTCGTGTAACCAGGGTCGACCGAGCAAAGCATTATAGCATGTCTTGGCGTCTATGACGTGGAATTTAATGTCCGTGACGAGCAGCCCAAAGCGTAACGTCAGTATCACAGACCCGAGAGTCCGTGACGATTGAGAGTCGAACCCGAAGATGGTGATCTTATCCCGAGCGAGGTGCTGGACGCTCATGCAGATTTCCTTCAATACCCGGACATTGAGGAGATTAACGGAGGATCCATTGTCGACCAGGTTTTTCCTATCTTTATATCATGGCAGTATCCTGAGACATAGAGGGGGCGGTTGTGTTCGCTTGTCCCAAGGAGGAGGTCTTCATCACCGAAAATGACATCGGCTGTGTGTACTTCCTCCAGCTCATCCTTCATCTTTTCTTCGGCGAGAAAAGTTTGGAATTGCTCCGGCTCTTGTAGCGCTATGATCAATGAATCCCTCGCTTCTTTAGATAGCAGAAAGGCGTCAAGAATGCTGAGTTGTGAGGGTATCTTCCTCAAGTGTGCCAGAACGTTGTAGTCCACCTTATTTTTCTTTGGCGGGTCCTTGGCGGTTAACTCTTCCACAACTTGGTCATCTAGGGCGATATCCTCAGAGACCTTCTCTTTTCCCTCATCTTTTTTGTTTGAGAGTCCGAGATTCTTTTCGGGTAGCATACGATTACGCAGCCGGATATTTTCGCAGGCTTTTGGCTCTTCCTCTTTTCCCGATGTGGACTCTTTAAAGAGAGGGCTAAGAGCCATTTCCTCGTCAGAGTCGCTCCCGAACGTGAGAACTTGCGCTTTCCAGGCGTTAACCATGCAACAATCGCTGGTAGTTCTTCTAGGCTCCTCGGTCATACTTTTCCTCTCCCGACGAGTTTTGCGCTTCTCCCGCTTGAAATATTGCTGGTGAACGACATACCCCTGCCACCATCTATTGAAAGCTTTGCACTCTTCGGTGGGGTGCGAAACCTTCCGATGATACAAGCAATAGGAAGGGTGCATTTCTGCTTTGCCGGCAATGTTTTCTTCAGAGGGCGGTAGCTTCATCCCCATTGACACAGCTTTAGCAAACCTCTTCCTCGTCTTGAATTTGATTTTGTCTGCAATGGATGTACTTTGATCTGACGGGAGTGCCTCAACCCTTTCATCTAGTCGCTGACATTTAGCTTTTTCAAATATGATCGTCTCGCGTTCCCGATCAGCTTTACTTTTCAACAGAGCTTCGTTGAGGAAGGCATCAATTGTTTCATCTGATGGCCCCAGAAGTTCTGATTCAGGATCTTCCCCCAGCTTCTCAGAGCAAGGAGTTTTCTCATCGTCCGTAAACGAGTGAGAGATCACATGACAACTCGCCACGTATTCCTCGGATTCATCCGACGAGCTCTCTCCCTCATCTTCCTCTTGAAAGACGTGGTTGAGAAATTCTTGGAGTGTAATGGGAGTTCGTGCTTTCTGGTTGTATTTCTCCAGCACGTCAATTTGTTTTTGTAAGTCCGTGCGCTTGTCACCAGGCTTCACGGGCCTTTTGGATTTCTTCTTTTTCTTCTTTGAAGATTTTGACGGCTGGTTGTGAGTGCTCGGGCTATCACCACCGATCTTCGGAGTTGGGCGTAGCTTCAGCATCCCTTCAATGATCTGAGGTTCCAACGAGTTTTTCCACCTGATCGCCGGGCACGTCTGGAGATCATTCAGCATCCTCTTTGTTTTGGCTGATAGCACAACCTCCCATGGAGCTTCTTCAACAAGAGAGCACGTTGCCCCCGGCGTATTCCCTTTTTTAGGGGTGTAAGGCTGCGGCGGGTTCACCTTCCATCTTTCGGACAACGCGAACTTGCCCTATTGGTATTGGTCATCAATCTAGTTTTTGAAGACGTAGCAATCCTCGATCGGATGACCCAATACTCGGTGATAGGGACAGTAATTGGGATCATTGACGTCGTTTGGCTGGGACGGACGTCTTGACTCTGGCAGATTGATAAGTCTATTGCGCAATGCCAGCTCGAACAGTCTTCTCGTTTTATCTTGAGGGAACGAGTAAGGACGTCCTAGCCTCTCCTCGAGGGGTACGCGCGGACGCATATTGTTTTGACAGACCACCGGCTTCAAGCTGTTCGGCTGTTGTTAAGCATTAGCGACGACAATCGCTTTTCCTTTCCCCTTCTCATTTCGAGAGTCCGGCTTTGGAGGAGACGGTCTGTGACCCATCTGGTCCATCTGGGCTAGCTTGTCGATTAGGGCCTGGAACGTGGTTGGTTTAAAGAACATCCTGAACTGTGAAATAGTTGCATGAGGATCTAAGGTGCCCACGAACATGCCTACTGCCGGCGCTTCTTCAATGCGTTGTTGGCATTTCGACCATAGGTTCCTCCACCGTATCGCGTTTTGGACCGACGTCTCGTCCGGCTTCACCCTGGCATTAATCAATGCTGTTATCGGGGTGCGTTCGCTGGCACTTACGAAGCGCTGGGTAAACAACAACTCCATTTCAGCAAATGTCTTAATAGAGTCATTTGGGAGCTCGGAGTACCACTCAAATGCCGTCTCCGATAAGCTACCGACGAACTGGCGAAGCAACAACTTATCATCACCGCCGGTATTGCCACAAAGAGCCCTGAACTGGGCAACATGTTGATGGGGATTGCCAGTCCCCTTATAGACATGGAATTTCGGTATAGTATAGCCCGGCGGGTACTTGATCTGATCATACCAGCTCGGATATGGTCTCCCCGTCTTGACAACCTGACCGGCTGCCTCAGTTGCCTGGTGAACCCGTATCTGCTAAGCTATATATTCGTCCAGGTTAACCTTGGAAATTGTCTCCTCCTTAGCCGTTGAAAGAGCTGGTGGAGGATTTGACGTTTCCCCTTTGTCATCTTCAAGGACGACTGGAGGATCTTCAGCAGGAGGATCTTACTGGATCATCATACCCACCATGTCCTGGAACAGAAGGGCCATTTGTTTTATATTGGCCGCTTGTTCTGCAGCCTCTTTGTCCTTCTTTTCCAATATTCTCCGAAGGAACTCAGCGTCGGTTTCTTGCTCCTGTCGCTGATCCGAGGATGCTTCGGGGCTTTCTTTTGGCCTGTGAGTGCGGTCATCGCGGTCATCATTTCCTGGAGCTTCTGCTGCTACTCCTGCGCTTTATTCACTGATCGCGTAAGCGGTCTATGACCTGTAAATGTACGGCTGTCCTCTTTCCCGAACGCCATGTAGACGGTATGGACTATAATGCCCCCAGACTTAGGGCGTTTGGGTTCACTGCCTTTGACGTTCGCCGCAGGCGTGGGAACTTCCTCCGGCCTTCTTCTCTTTTGAGTAGTCGATGTGGAGGGGGCCGTTGTAGTGGGCACCCAAGTGGTTATCGTCCTTTGCGGTTTAACAGGACGGTTCTTTTCTTCTTGAACTTTCACCCTCTTCTGCCGGTGAGAGTGATCTTGAACGATTACTGAGTCCTGCACCCGTCGCCAGACCCTGTAAATCTTGGAGGACAGCCGTTGAGGGGGCTGCTCCGGCTTTGTTCCCGCAGCACTCTCCCCAGGTGGAGGAGATCTTTTCAGCGTAGCATTCGGAGAGTTCTTGCGTACCCTCCTTAGCGGTTCAAAGCTGTTTCCAGTTGGAACAGCAGCATTAATTTCCACCATTGGAGCCGGTGGAGTTAACCCAGAGGGGGAGTTGCCCCCGGCCTTCCTTACTCGGCGCCAATGGCGACGTCGAGCGTGTCGAGCTGTTGGGGCTGGTTCAGCGATGGGGATGGTTTCATCTTGCCCCTATCTAGACGAGGCGCCGCTGGTGCCAGTCTCTTGAAGACTGATATTTTTTGAGTGGCGGCGTCCAATCTGTCAAAGACAGACCCTCGAGCAGGAACGGGAGCCGGAACAGTTAGCCTTGAAAAGACCGACTCTCTAGCAGGAGAAGCTGTCTTGACGACTTCAGGAATGGAGATGGCTGTCTTCTTTGCGATGGCCACGTCAGGGGTCATAGGCTTCTTGGCAGGCCCATCAGAGTTCGGGTTCAGCCTGGTAAAGACCGAGGTTGCCGGCTTGACATTGGACGACCCGTTGAGAGGGGTCGTGGTAGTAGTGAGCCGATCGAAGACCGACTTCTTTTGCGCTTCCGGTACGGGCACTGGGATGTTAACGTTCACCGGTGGGAGCATGGTCCCGAAGAACAGACCGGTGGTAGCCTGAGTTACTTGTTCCACAGGCATAGCAAAGATGGAGGCTGCTCGAGGCCCGTAAGCCGCACCTCCAAGTGAGGCGGAGCGCTGGTTGTAGTTGCACTTAGAGCAGTTTGAGCAGTTGGATGCCATTGATGCTTGATTTCTGTGCCAGGCAAAAGACCAAATCTTAGTAACTTGAAACCCTAGGGCAACCATTAACAAATCGCGATTCGTTCGCGGAGACGACATACGAAGTGTGGAGTGGAAAGAGGAAAAGGTCCCACCGGGCGTGCCAGAATCTGTTCCCCTCCGAACGGCGGCTCGACGACATAGACATCTTGCCTGAGATTCGGGGCAGATGCTATTTGGTTTTATCCGTCCACCTCTCCGAAGATGCCAAGTTGATTTATGGCACCGTGTATCGGAGGTTTAGACGGATGCGGCCGATGTAGCAGACTTCGTCAGATTCCCCCTCGCTTGAGGGGGTTTTGATTGTGGGGACGCTCTTCCCTGCAGTCGCAAGCCCCTGCAGTTAATTACGCTACCGCACCGTGGTAACAACTTTCTCCTTCTCCAGAATTTCACTTCGTGTCGTGGGTGTTTGTTTTTGTTGGGTATAGTGCCCTCAAAGTCAATTATTGGATCGAAGGCACGTGATTGCAATGATTGAGGGAGGACCTATACCGATATGACAGTCTTGCTCGAGATGATAGTATGCTATCTGGTTTGTCTTTATCATCGTATATATGCTTTAGTTCACTATTGCATGATGATAGAGCCCATAAGATTCTTACTTGACTGCCAGCAGTATGATGGCAATCATATACGTGGGAGCTGGGGTCTGTAAGCACATCCTTAAAGTGTCCCTAGTCGTGGGAGTTTCGAGACAGGGCATCGATACTCCAGAGTAGACTAGTGTATACAGTCGAGACCCCGACGAGGGGCGGTGGCCGGTCTCACAAGCTACTGGTGTTAGTTGGATCACCTAAGATGTATACAGGTGCTCATTGGATTATGAGTACACCGGACAGGACTCGCCGGGAACATGCTAGTTGGTATTATACATATCGTCAGATAGCAGTTCCCTGGTGACATGTGTACAGATTAGTTTGTCGACCCGAGATCGTCATTTGTCTCGTGTGAGTTCCCACTGTACTTTGATTTCTACCCTATCACGGCTCAAAGGAGTCGTGCAAACAGGTATTTTTTGGGGACAGTCCCGAGCCACATGGAGGCAGTGAGCGGATCGTCGGGGATTCGTCTCTCCCGGTATTGGGGGTTGATGTCGCAAAATGCACGGGTGGCCATCACTAGAAATCCTCGGCCGAGGTAGTGGAGAATTACTGATTTGGATCAGTAGTTTCTCAAGAGGTGATGGGCTTCATACCGATACGAATTATCGTGTTATTAGGGGTCTGACTTTATCCACCCCCTAGACTCGATATGCGATATTCTTAGACGAACGGACCGGACTGTATAGATATTGTCGCTGTCAGACTCAGTAGGGTTTCTGGATGAGTTCGCTCGTCAGCTTCCCTTTCGATCAATACATAGGCAAACGTTATGTACAGCTTGTACTTCTGACGTGCTAGTGGTTATACCCAGTGCCGGTGTGTTGATGAGTCATTAGAGTCCCCCACAGACACTTTCCCATGTTCGGGCAAAACGTTGTAGAGGCCGTATGGTTTATGGCAGGGTTCGGAAAATGCACGTGCGTTTACGCACGTGTCATATTTCGGGCAGATAATACTGGTGGGCTTTGGTATAAGCCGGATCCGAGTATTATACTGTGTAGATATAATATCTTTGTCTCAGTTGCATTTGTATTCGGTCGTAATACAAATGCGGGTATGTTTATACTGTTACGGGGTTATCCTGAAATCCGTTTCCGGATCGCTTTTGAAAGTTGCCAGTTTTCAGTTTTCTATCACCCGCCTTTAACATTCGGTTAAAGACGGATTTATCTTTTCTTGATGAGTGTGGAAGCTTCTAGATGATGACTAGGATGATGAGGTGGCTAGTGACTCATTTGTTCATTAATTGGTTGCATTAATTAAGTGGTGACTAGGTTTAGATGAGTCATTGTTTCCATTAATGCATTTTGTAAAGTTTAGGATATTTCTCCTTGATCTTTTGCTTATAGTTACCCTCCCCTCTCCTACACTCACCTCCCTCCTTCTATACATAGTGGCTAGCCATTCTTCTGGTGAGGGATTATGGTTGTTAGAAAAAGAATAAGGAATTTGGTGCATAGAAATTAGATGTGATAATTTTCTCATTTCATCCGATCCAAAAGGCAACTTCATTAACCGTTCGTCCATAGCCTTGGACGTAACGAGACAAAGTGTTCTACTCATTCTCTACATCAATCTTGGTCATCTCTTTTAGCAAACTTGATGATCGAGTTGTCTTGGTTCAGAGGCGGGAGCCCGTTTAAAGATCCGTCGACGTAGTGCCACCTGGACGAGAAGACTAGAGATTCAGGAGATCGGAGCAGCCGCAACAAAGCGTGGGATGATGGTTGAAGACCGAAGGACTCGGATCGTTCGGTATAACATTTCTACCCACTTTGTAGTTTGTTAGTTTAGCTTTAATGGCAGATCCGGGTTATAGTACGCGATATCGCCAGTTGTAAAAGTTTTTATTCCGCATTTGGCGTCTGTTAGACGGCCAGGGCGCTACCGTGGACTTACAATTTTGTTTGTGGTTGCCCATGGATTGTATACGGAGACTAATTTATGTCGTCGCCCGTAGGACGTGGATTAGTCCAAATCCATATTTTCTTAGATTTGGGTTTGGGGTTTTGGTTTAAGGATGCGTTAGCCATATTTGAGGCTAAGATCAACTTAAACGTTTGTTAAGGATACGTTAGTCTAATTTGGGACTAAGATCAACTTAACGGGATCGTTTAGATCCGACAAAAGAGCATTTGGCGGCTCGATTGTTCCAGTTTAGGGACATAGTGGTCCATTTAATGTATGGCCGTCGGGACCCGTCACCTCTCTGACGATGTTGAAGGATTACAACGACAGATGTCAGAGGAGTTCAGAGATGTACCCTTGAACCAAAGTTGGTTGAGAGATCTATAATCCAATTTGGGACTAAAGTTTGTTTTGAAAGTTTTGGTTTAAGGATGCGTTAGCCATATTTGAGGCTAAGATCAACTTAAACGTTTGTTAAGGATACATTAGCCTAATTTGAGATTAAGATCAACTTAACAGGATCATTTAGATCCGACAAAAGAGCATTTGGGCTCTATTATTCTAGTTTAGGGACATAGTGGTCCATTGCCAGTTTAGGGACGAATACTGGTTTAAGGACGCATTAGTCCGTGAGTTTAAGGACGCATTAGTTCGTGAGTTTAAGGACGCATTAGTCCATATCAATGTGTGGTTGTCGGGACCCGTCACCTCTCTGACGACGTTGAAGGATTACAACGACAAATATCAGAGGAGTTCGGAGATGTACCCTTGAACCGGGTGTAAATTTATTTGAGAGAGCAGTTGTGCTCAGTTCAATTTAATTTGAGGACTTATGGCCAGTATTGGGCTAAGTCCAGTTGAAAATGTTCAACATTTTATTTGCATTTGGCCTGTTAGGCCTTTAATTGGGCTCTGCTCCTTTTTTGAAATGATGCACAACATCTAAATTGGTCTGTTGGACCTTTATTTGGACTCTGCCCCTTTTTAATAATGCATTGCATTTTTATTAGGCCTGTTAGGCCTTTTAATTGGACTCTGTCCCTTCTTTAATAATGCAAAGCATTTTTTATCTTGGTATGATAGACCTTTTTATTGGGCTCTGCCCTTTTAATAATGCAATACATTTAATATTCTGACAGTGCCCCACGTGGCTTGTCAGGCGCTTTGCGCCAATTGAAGAGCACAAGGCGCAAACTCATGTGGGGGTGACACGTGTCACGCTCTGGTGAGCACAAGTTTGTTATCGCAAGGCGCTGCGCTAGCGCGCTGCTGACATGTGGCGCGCTCTGGTGCAGTGCGCCAATTTAAGAGAGCGGTGCTCTGTTTTTTAAAGCGCAAGGCGCAGTTTGTTCTGGGGCTGACACGTGGCGCTCTCTGGTGGCTTGCGCCAACCCAAGAGCGCAACAGTGCAGATTTACAAGTGCAGGACACTGTTTAATATCTTGATCCAATTTTGGATTAAAGAAAAGAATCTTTTAAGATTTCAGAACCAATGGTTCATCAAAAGGCAATGCCTTTATAGATCAAATGATCTGTGAAGTAATACTTCTTTTAATCTTTTTGTGCTTGGATCTTTTTTTATCTTTTTTCCTTTTTAATTGAAGATCTTCATCTGTTCTTTGATCATTGATCTTTATAGAAGAAAATTCTTCTTTTTATTCAAAGGTTTTTACCTTTTTGCTCTCTGAGCTCTTCTCAAAATTTTCTAGAGGAGTTCTGAATATCTCTCTGTCCAATTGTCCCCTAGACTTGGAGTCTAGGGGCCTTTATATAGTGCCAATAGATTTGTTAAATTAGTTAAAGAGATCCTTCTCTGAGTGATTTAGGGATTTTTCCTCACCGTTGGATCTTTGATCTAAGGGCTTCTGTTTTACAGAAGAGAATCTTATTGTTTTAATAAGATCAGAAAGATCTTTCAGAATTTTTTTCTGTTTGGCACAAGCGCACCTGCGCTTGACACGTGTCGAGCAGCGCAGAGCGCAGCGCAACTGCGCTGCCACGTGTCGCGCAGCGCAACTGCGCCAGCACAACTGCGCTGCCACGTGTCGCGCAGCGCAGAGCGCAAATCAGCTGAAGTGTTGCTTTTTTTATTTTTGTTTTAAATAGAGCCTTACTCTGATTGGGTGCGCTGCCTCGGGCGCTGCACTGGCGTGTTAACTTTTGACACGTGGCGCGTTGCGCGCAGCGCAAGGAATTTGACGCGTTACTTAAATTTTTGAATTTTTGAAATTCAAACAAAGGTTTGCTCTGATTAGGAGAAACAGTTACACTTTCCTTGGTGTGTGTAGAGAGAGAAAGAGGTCTTAGGAGAGAAACCTTTTATGGTATCGAAAAAAGTCAACACTCCGTTTTTTTTGCAACGATCGGCACTGCCCATCTTAATCTTCATCGTTATGATGTGGATACATAAAAATTCATGTGATTCCAACACATTTTGTCCCGCCCTTCTTTCCAAGATACGGGAGCGGAGACGCGACGAGACCCAAACATAACTATACCGAAAAATAGACTCTCCCCAATACAGTTACGCTAATTGTTTAGTAATGCAGGTGTACATAAAATGCAAGATAAATAAAAGCAACTTTATTCATTAACCAACATTTACTACAAACGATAACTCTAAAGTTTATTGCATTATTTATTTGGAAAAGACTGGAAAATAAAGCGAGCCTTAAACAATGAGGCTGGAAAGATTACAAGAAAAGACCAAGTCAAAAAGTCTGTCGTGAAGTGAAAGTAGTTTCCACTGTGGCTTCAGTGTCCGCTACTTTGTCTCTATTATCTTCAAGGTCCGACGGACATTTTAAGGGGAAAAGGAGAGGGAAATATCCGTCAGTGAGCTTTCGCTACGAGTAAGATTCCCAAGGGGGTAATATGCAACAAGGTGAACTAAAGTATGGTATGAAATAGTGTCATAAGTATGTAAGTAAAAGTATAGGTATGTGTCGTCTAATAACTACTTTCTGCATTTTAGTTTATTTTAGTTTGGTTTCATAAAGGTACATGCATTTTGAGAGTATTCCGTAAACGCCCGGAATCACTGTAACATGATAAGGGAACTCCCGAGACACATCGTATGGTTTTACTATCCAAACTATCTGTCCCCATGTAAATGTGTGTTTAAGTTAAGTTATCAGTTACAAGCTAACACAAAGGAACCAATAAGATATAGGAAACATGTTTCTTTCCAAATCGGGTTATCCAATTCCACCCCCTGTCTAGTGTCCAAGCACTCACGCATAACTGCTCAATTAATGATAGTTCAAGACAAGTTTGGTTATGTAAACCACATCAAGATGAAAATACATCTTTTTAGAAGCTTAGGGTATTTATAAAAAAATATACTAGTTTTGGAATCATATATATGGTATTTAACTGAAAATATGATGTCTAGAGGGCATATGGTATTTACATGAAATTACCGATTTTGGGAAACTTGAAGTATTTATGTGTCCATATGAAGTTATAAAACTCTAGGGTGTTTTAAGGGAAAACGTTCGTTACGTATACTTAGGGTATTTTAGTGACAAAATGTTCATTTACAATTTTGGCAGCATTTCGACTTATATCTTGGTGCCTTATCATCTTACAAATGGGCAGCATAACGGCGTGGCAGAGTTAAATGAGTCTAATATTAAAAAGGAGCTGGGATAGGTCATTATCCCAACCTCAACGTGTACAAGTTCCGAGCATGTGTATAGCTATAATTTAAGTCAAGGTGAAACATCATCGGGTTTTCCACTAGCTATAATATGTAATAAGTATTAAAATACGTGTTAAGACTTTAGAGAGGGAAACTATCATTTAGACAGACTTAGTGTAACAACTGTGTTCCGTTATATCCTTGCTTGTACCCTCGCTTATTTTTAATAAAGAGTTCAATTGAAATTCTACTCTATTTCTGTTCATGGCTTAACTACTTCGTCATCATATTTTGTAGCCAAAAGTCTGTTGTGCCGAGTTGTTCCAGTGCAAGAATCCTAACCTATAGATAATAGGTTCGAATCCTAGTTGCTTATTTCTTTTATTCTTTTTTTTTGTTTTGACTTTGACTAAGTCTTTGACTTTGACTAAGTCTTTGTGGCCAAGTAAATTTGTTGGATGCTATAGGATTTTGAGGAGAATCCGCAGGATTTTGAATTGTAAAATTCAAAATTATGCATACTTTTATATATTCCCTTTTTCTTTTTTTCCTTTCTCTTCATATACTTTTCATAAGTCCGAACTATAGCCCATCTCCTTCTTTTTCACTCGAGAGCTTGTTGTCCAAGCTCCATCTTCAACTCTGGTGCTCCACAAATCGACGAAGGGACGTCAAGACATCAAGCTCTCTTCCCTCTTTGCGTTGCTGGTTTTTGTTCTTCCAGCCGAGGCTACATCCTCTTCATCCTTCACTGGTATTCGTACGAGTGGGACCGGTAAGTCCCACGTTCTCTCTCCTCATATCTGACGTTTCTTAGGAACTCTTCTAGTTAACATCAAGAAATTCTTTTCTCTGCAACTTAATTTATATAGTAGATCTTGATAAGTATAAGTTTTTTGACTAAATAAATCAAGTATATGGACATATTGGTTTTTCTTCTATTTGATGGTTACATGTGTGCTCATTTTCGGTGCAAATCAAGTCGCGGGTGTATCGCGCTTCACTGTTCATTTTTATTATACGCATGAATCATGGATATACACATTTATGGCACAAGCAAATTCAACTTATATCACCTAACTCTGAAAGGACATAACATCTAGCTATGAAACCATTACGAATAATTTTTTTGTCAAAATATAAGTAGCAAGATAACGCATACCGCTGTAATTAATGTCTTACTAAAGTTCTCATCTAAAAAAATACGGTTTACGACGCTATTATAACGTTACTTGGGATTTGAACCGCTGCTGGCCAAATTAGCGCAGCGTTACGGTTTTTGGCATGACTCTCTTTTCTGAAACTCAAACGATGCAAACCACAAGTGTAAATTCATCTAAAAACCAACCGAAATGTATCTAAAAGTCTTTACAAGTCGTCGCTGTAAATCTGGACTAAACGCAGAAAATTCTGCGCAATCATGGTAAATTGGCCGCATTTCCTGCCGTAGTAGGAGGAATGGCATGTTCTTTGATGAGTTGTAACGATAACGCATAGGCGCACGTTTTTCTGTAGGCTAAGTTTTCTTAAATTTGAATCGACAGACCTTAAAACTGCACGCGACGTCATGACTGTTTTCTGAAAAATAAATTTGGACAGAATTGCACACCGTCACAGTAAACGCCATCACTCCTCTGGAAGTCAGAATTTAGCGTCCTTTGATTCGTTCTAACCGTGATTCAGAGACGTATGTTTTACTGTATGTGATGATTTAGCTAATTCTACACCGAGATACCTTAAAAATGTACGCGAAGTCATGACTGTTTTCTGAAAAACAAATCTGATCTGAACTGCACACCATCACCGTAGACGCCTTAACTCCTTCTATTGAAGTCGGAATTGAGCGTCCTTTGATGCGTTCTAACCGTGATTCAGAAACGCATGTTTTATTGTATGTGATGATTTAGCTAATTCTGCACCGAGATATCTTAAAACTGCACATTAATTCGAGGGTGTTTTCTGAAAAACATTCTGGACAGATTTACATCTCGACACCGCAACTGCTCACGTCTGAGCCCATATCAAGACAAACTCATATGCGTTATGACCGTATTTCACTAACCTAATATCGCATAACAGTATTGACACCACAATAGCACAATAGACTATACTTTTCTGCAGTTGATTGACTGAATGTCTTGGGACCTTGAAAACCCTCACGTTACTTATATCCATGATATGACGTGATTGCATGCACACCGGTCCTCAAACTTGAACATTGTGAATCTCATGAACCCGTGAACTCGTGAACTCGACTTGTACTTATATTAAGTACCTGTATTCATGACTCTTGCTTGAACCGTTTTGACCATCTTTGCATGTTAGACAACGACGGGGTTTTGGGGTAGTTTGAGTATATGATGTACATCTAATTCGGAAGTACCCTTACTGACATATAAACCCATGAACCCGTGTTGCTATTACATCGAGCCGAAACAGTATGCTAACTCATGAGCCCGTGAATCCGTTGTTCCGTAGGGAAAAGGAATACTTTTGAAGCAAGTCAGACGCTCTATATCTGAACTCTACGTTAAGATAGCAAGATCACTTTATGTGCTTCACTATACTGTTCACATGGTATGTTAACTCCGTATATGTACATTACACGCTTATTGTTATTTCTCTCGTTGTTAGTATGATACTGCTTTTATTGCTTTATAATTATGTTTAAATGTGGGGCTTACCGAACGCTAGTTCGCTGACGGGCATTTCTCTTTCTGAAATGTACGTCAGGTGACATAGGCAGCACCGATGACACTAAATTTGAGCTCAATACAGTTGAGGAGGACGTGTCGGAGTTTGTGAGAAACGCGAAATTTTAGATTTCTTCAGCCTGATGTAAAGGCTTTTATTTCAGCTTTCTATTATCGCACTTTGAACTATTTGAAGTTGTAATATCTATTTGGATATATCTGTAATAAGCATAAATTGTTGGTGTGTTTTAAATTCTTGCATTTATTATCTGTTCCAGACGTCTAGCGTATTTATACTGATAAGGTACTTATATGAATGACTCCATCGCGGGCCGTGTCGCACTTTCGCATCTATACTTTGGGAAGCGGGACGTGACACTTGGCATGCTAGAAATAGTGATGGGATAGAGAGGGAAAGAGACGGAACCTACCTTTGAAATGAGTTTGAAACAGAACGAGTCGAGAACGTCAGGTTGTACCGTAACGCGAATATCTCCTCGCTCTGATTTTTTTGAATACTTGGGCGGCACCGTTGCATAGACGACGAAGAAACGAAGACGCCGATATTTTTTTCAGAATTTTGGGAGAAGAAATGAGAGAAACACTCAAAATAGTGTGGGGTATTTACTGGATTTCAAAATCCTAAATCCAAGCTGACCGAGCCCTTCCCCCCCTCCCGCCCCCATCAAGCCAACCGGTTGTCCCTGAATCACGCTCGTCGATTGCGCCATAGCGCAATCGCAAGCCATGCGCACGGCTCAGCTTCGTCGTGCATGCGTGGGGGCTCTGCCCCGGACTGGACCTGCGGGCTTGGGCCGGGCTCGGCCTAAATCCTTTTTTTTCATTTTAAAATCGAAAACATTTTTTCCTGTTTTTCGTATTTAAAAATTCTTTAAAAATACTATTTAATATCGAAAAATATAAATAATTTCTTGAAAAAATCTAAATAATTATATTATCATTTTAAATACTTTCCACCTCAAAAATAATTCCTTTTTCCAAAATTTCTTTGCAAGAATAAATCTTAGAAAATGCATAAGAATTCCATTTAAATTCTTAAAAATTCCCAAAAGGTATATTTAATAGTTTTAAATGCAAAACAACTTTTTCCCAACTTTTTCCTTCAAAAGAAATACTAAGTATAATTATTGACTCCTAATAAATATACAAAGCTTTTATTTAATTTTTATCAATCGGATCACAGAAGGAAAAGATGTTTTATTGGGAGGGAGGGAGGGAGGGGAGCATGCACAAGAAAGAGAGATTTTTTTTTTTGGAGAAGGAAAAGATGTTTTATTTGGAGGGAGGGAGGGAGGGGAGCCTGCGCAAGAAAGAGAGATTTTTTTTTTGCCGGCGGGGGTGGGGGGCGAGGAAGAGGGATTAATATTATTTAAAAGTTTTAAATAAGAAAATGTTTGAATGGTTCCTACGTGAGCAATAAATTATTAATAATTTTTCTGTTTTTTTGCATTATTTATTTGGAAACTACTGGAAAATAAAGCGAGCCTTAAACAGTGAGGCTGGAAAGATTACAAGAAAAGACCAAGTCAAAAAGTCGATCGTGAAGTGAAAGTAGTTTCCACTATGGCTTCAGTGTCCGCTACTTTGTCTCTATTATCTTCAAGGTCCGACGGACATTTCAGGGGAAAAAGGAGAGGGAAATATGCGTCAGTGAGCTTTCGCTACGAGTAAGATTCCCAAGGGGGTAATATGCAACAAGGTGAACTAAAGTATGGTATGAAATAATGTCATACGTATGTAAGTAAAAGTATGGGTATGTGTCGTCTAATAACTACTTTCTGCATTTTAGTTTATTTTAGTTTGGTTTCATAAAGGTACATGCATTTTGAGAGTATTCCGTAAGCGCCCGGAATCACTGTAACATGATAAGGGAACTCCCGAGACACATCGTGCGGTTTTACTATCCAAACTATCTGTCCCCATGTAAATGTGTGTTTATGTTAAGTTTCAGTTACAAGCTAACACAAAGGAACCAATAAGATAAAGGAAACATGTTTCTTTCCAAATCGGGTTATCCAATTCCACCCCTGTCTAGTGTCCATGCACTCACGCATAACTGCTCAATTAAAACAAGTCATGATAGTTCAAGACAAGTTTGGTTATGTAAACCACATCAAGATGAAAATACATCTTTTTAGAAGCTTAGGGTATTTATAAAAAAATATACTAGTTTTGGAAACATATATATGGTATTTAACTGAAAATATGATGTCCAGAGGGCATATGGTATTTACATGAAATTACCGATTTTGGGAAACTTGAAGTATTTATGTGTCCATATGAAGTTATAAAACTCTAGGGTGTTTTAAGGGAAAACGTTCGTTATGTATACTTAGAGTATTTTAGTGACAAAATGTTCGTTTACAATTTTGGCAGCATTTCGACTTATATCTTGGTGCCTTCTCATCTTACAAATGGGCAGCATAACGGTGTGGCAGAGTTAAATGAGTCTAATATTAAAAAGGAGCTGGGATAGGTCATTATCCCAACCTCAACGTGTACAAGTTCCGAGCATGTGTATAGCTATAATTTAAGTCAAGGTGAAACTGTTGGATATATATGCCCTAGAGGCCTACATTGTATAGGATGCTTGGGATATGTATGTACATGACAGTCTTGCTTGATATGATAGTACGCTATTTGGTTTGACTTTGTCTTAACGTATGATATATTTTACTTGGTACTTATATATATATGTTGATAAAGCTCATAGGGTGTTTGTCTGACTACCGGCGTTGTGATGGCAGTCATACTAGTGGGAGCTGGATAGTCAATAGGCACACTCTTAGATGTCCCTGGTCGCAGGAGTATCGAGATTGGGCATCGATACTCCGGAGTAGACTAGTGTATATATATCTAGACCCTGACGAGGGGCGATGGATTGGTCCCGCAACCATTGGTGGTGTTCACCTAAGATTGTATACAGATGCTCACTGGGTGTGAGTACACCGGACATGACTCGCCGAGAACTGACTGGATGGTATTATACATAACGTCAGATAGCAGTTCTCAGGTGACATGTGTGCAGATAGTCCGTTGACTTAAGGTCATCATTTTTCTCGTGTGAGTTCCCACTGTGCTTTGATTATTACCCTACCACGGCTCAAAGGAGTCGTGCAAACAGATTTTAGTTGGGCACAGTCCCGAGCCACGTGGAGGCAGTGAGCGACTGTTAGGGATTCGTCTCTCCCGGTATAGGGAGTTGATATCGCACTGTGGTCGGTTGGTCATTTCCATAAGTCCCTGGGCAGGGCTGATTGAGAATTACTGATAGACTGATCAGTAGATTCTGGGGTGGTCTTGAGCCATACCGACACGACTTGTACGGTTATTAGGGGCCACCACCTCCCTAGACCATACATGCGATACTCTTAGATGAACAGACCGGACTGCACGGATATTGTCACAGACAGGCTCAGTAGGATTTCAGATGGGTTACCTCATCAGCTTTCTTATCGACAACTACCTGGGGACCGTTACGTACATCTAGTGCCGCTTGCGGTCTGTGGTTAAACCCACTGCCAGCGTAGTAGTCGAGTCTTTAGAGTCCCACACAGAGATTTCCCAAACCCAGGCGAAAAGATATAGAGGTCGTATGGTTTTACGACAAAGGTTCGGACGCATACGTGTTTGAACGCACGTACGACATTCGGACAGTTTTTACTGGCCGGCTTTGATTTAAACCAGATTCTAGTATCAGGTTATTGGATTTATACAGTCTAAAGTTTTTCCGTGTTTTCACGGATGAGCGGGGCGTTCTCATAATTTTCCGAGAAGCTTCTAAAAGGATGTGACTTGGAGGGAGAGGTGGCATTTTCATTTAATGATTTAGTGACTCATTGTGAGTGATTCATCATGTCATTAATGCATTATTAAATGCTTAATGACTCACATAATGAATCACCCACTTGCATTAATGAAACATGATGAATAATCTCATATTATTCATTTCTTTTTAATTCATTATGTTTCATATATCAAGTGAGAAGCTATTTCATTATTATTATTATTATCATTATCATCTTCTCACTCTCTCTCTCTTCAAGTTCTCTCTCCTTCACCAAACCCTAATCCTACCCTCATGAGTTGAGAATAAGGATTAGGAAAGACTAATTACTCCATAACCTATCTCTACATCACCTTAGCTACTCTATTTAGCAACTAGAGAAACTAAGTAACCTCAAGTTTAGAGGTTATAGCTTGGATTAGGGTTCTCGGGTGGATCGTCTATCACGGAAGAAAGCCGAAGAGGACGTGGAGATCCAAAGAGGCCGTAGATAACATTAAGACAAAGGACTAGAACCGTTTGGTATAATCTCTTAACATAGTAGTTTAGAACTCTATAGCTTTTGTTAAAACTTGTTTAGCAAACGATTCATACGGTTATTCGATATTTAACCATAGAACAAGATTGTTATTCATATTTCCGCCTCCCCATAAGTATTGGGGTGTTGAACATCGACTTACAGTGGTATCAGAGCCTAGCTAAACAGTATTTAACACACTTGCAAATTTGTATGAATTTCGAACGGAAAAACAAACTGGAAAAACCCCGATATCATGTACTTTCTGTCGAATTTTAAATGAGGTCCAAAAATTTTTCAGGGACCTTCAGAATGACATAAATGAATGTATTAGAACACCCAAGAAAATTGGGCTCATGAATCAGAAATAGCGCCGCGGAACCGCGGCCGATCCCACCGATCCGCCGCGATTCCGCCGTGCTTTGGACGACTCATTATCCCAAGTTTCTTGTGTTGATTCTCTATGATATTTGGTGTTTTCTGGTAATTTTTATTTTTGCTCAGGTTTCAGATTTACAGAGAAGTATTGGAGCAAAATTAAATGTGTTTAATCGATCGAAATTATACGGTATTTGCTTGTTTGATTATATCTGTGAAATGTATTATGTGTTCGTAAACCTCCCCTAACTGCTAGTATGTCGGTTGGCAGGGGGTTGCACATATCTGTGATGTTATATATAACTGTTTGTGTATATAAACTGTATTGGACTGTTGTGGTGATTAGCCGGGTTTTGTGATGGGTTATTGTGTTAATTCATTTGATGTAAATGTAATAAGTTGTAATATTATTTTGCGGGGCACATCCAGGTTGCGGTTGTAGCCACCGTTGTATTATTTCCTTTTACTGTTTTTGCTCCTAGGATAGACCCAAGGTGGGGTGCACAAACTACCGGGTATTTTGAAGTGTTGGGGCAGACCGCTTCACTTCTGGTACTTGGCGGGTAGTTTGCCGTACCCGTAGGGGTCTGGGGTGGGAAAATGGCTATTCATCACAACTGTGTAATCCGTCTTTCATTGCAGGCTCAAAAGAAATGCGGATTGCTTGCAAATCCAATATTGTTTATCTGTGATCTGGAATGCCTATTATTGCGTCTGACGAATGTACAATATCTATATATGATAGCTATTTAGACGTTGCTTATGTTTTACACCCGCGCTAGCCCAGCCCCCGCTCTGTCGTTAGTTAAGTAACCTAACGGGTGATGACGGGACCCCGTGGCGAATGCGGATGGCATAAAAGGACGTTGTATTTTCGTTGTTATCTGTAATGATAGGTTAAAGATGGGACGCATTATTATTAATGCAAAGAAAATAAAACCTAAACTGAATCGTTGGAACAATTTCTAAAAACCACTCGGTTTTCTTGAAAAAGAAAATTTTAAATGCGGAGCTTAAACCACTCCTTTTAATAAAAGCTATCTTAGTTCCTTCGATCAAATCAAGTTCACTACGTTAACGGTTTTTTGCCAAAAACCAGCCGTAACCATCCGTCGTTTCAGATAGACAGCACATCGTATTCATGCTATGCTTGTTGGCCTACGTCAAGGCATAGTGAATGGTAACAGTGTGTATGCCTATTTGTTGCATAGATAGATGCATTAGTTTAATACAGACGTACACCTTGTTGGCCTACGTCAAGGGCTTGTACAATGTATTTAAATTGATCAGGACAACGACGGGTAGACCTTGACTTGCGTCTTATGACTTGTTGGCCTACGTCAAGGTCTATAAGAGCTTGGGGTAAAAATCACATCGGGAGTTTCAAACATAAAGGAAACTTGCAGATTTAGCTTACCTTCTGGAGTGTGGTGATTAGAGCGGCTTCCATCTAGGGCATCATGCAATGATAGTTGGATCCCGATCCCACTGATGAGTAGGATTACTCTCGGGAATTTCTCTCACTTAACAATCAATGCTATAAACCAAGTAGGTGCCTAGAAAGGTGTTAGAGGGGCTACGCCTCCAGGGAAAAGAGGTTCTTTAATTAAGGAACTTCGCGAAAGCGTTGGAAAACCTCCCTCGAAGTACCAACACCAGCCTGGCTGAAAGGTTAAGCAAGAATTGTGACGTGTGATTAAATCCTGACTAGTTCTTCTTTTAGGTTTTGAAGAAGGATTTGAGGAAACAGTGGGAGCCATCCTGTTTAGATAAATTAATAACCAATCTAAACTTGCAAGCGCATATGCTGAGTGTTTCTTTTCTCTCTCTCTCTGGTAGCTACCATGACTGGACTAAAACTATTACTTGAAAAGAATATACTGACCGGGCAGAACTATAAAGATTGGCTAAGGAACGTCAATATTGCGTTGACTTATGACAAAGTTGCATATATTACCACCGCTGTTCCTCCCCTTATCCCAGGACCAGATTCCTCAGTTGCGGACAAGGAAGTTCGCAAAACCTGGGATCTAGACCGTGAGCGAGCTAAGTGTATCGTGCTGGCGTCCATGAATAATGAACTCCAGAAACAGCACGAGAGTATGGATATTGTATCCATATTCCTCCATTGCAAGGAATTGTATGGTGAACACTCCCGTATCGCGAGGTACGAAACCTCAAGGAAACTCTTCCAGATGAGGTTAGCTCCAGGATCGCCTGTTGGAGAGCACGTCCTTGTTTCCTGATTTAAAATCAGAAAAGCTTATGGAAAAGGCTTCAAAAAAAGAGTCACGTGCTTACACGTGACCAGCAGTCACGTGTTGGCACGTGACATCTAAAAGCATCAGCAAGGCAAATCCAGCTTCCCGACTACATCAAAGAAAAGCGGCTTCAAAGGCAAACCGGTTCCCTGAACAAATCAAGGAAAAGGCTTCAGAAGAGGTCACGTGCTCCCACGTGACCAGGGTCACGTGTTGGCACGTGATAATCAAAAGCAGCAGATTTCTTCTCCGGCTAAATCAAGAAAAAGAGTTCAGATGAGGGTCACGTGCTCACACGTGACCAGGGGTCATGTGATGGCACGTGACGGTTAAGCAGCAACCAGAAGACAGAGCGCAAAAAAGAAAAAGGAAGGCTCGTTCCAAGGGGTTCACGTGCCCACACGTGACCAAGGGTCACGTGGCCACACGTGACCGGCTTCAAAGCCCATTTGTTAACAGAATTAAATTCTGAGAAAAGACCTCTCAAATCTTTCCAAAAGCAACTGATTGAATTAAAGATTTAAAGGTGATTAAATATCATCTATCTATGGGAAAATCTCGAATTAGGAAAGATTTCTCCTTAAAATCTAACCAAAATAACAAAGGAGAATCTCTGGATTTAAAATCCAATGGTGAATAAAATCCACATAATAATCCAAAGGTCCAAAATGAATGATGGATACAAATCAAATCTCCCAATGAAAGATTCATCAAAAACTAATTGACTCGGCTGCTTCTCCTATAAATAGGAGCCAAGAGACACACAAAAAGATATATGCAGAGAGAGAGAAAAAAAGAAGGGAGATACGCAGAGGGAAGAAAGGAGAGAAAGCCCTGAATACTTTAGAAGAATTTGGATCTTCTGCAAAAGAAAACCCTAGGTAAGAAAGGGAAGGTTTCATTGAAAGAAAAGAGAATTTAATTCTCAACAGAGTTTAACTCTGATATAAAACAGAAGGACATATTTCTTCTCTCTGTGATGGAGGATCTGTAAAGTGCACATCTCCCCTTGAGTTGAGAATTTAATTCTCAATGGGTTGAGATCCTGCCATGCAGATCCAAAGCATAGAGAGGGAATGGAAGCATGAGAATTTAATTCTCACAGAACTATGGGAATTTAATTCCTTTAAAATAAAAAATTAGGGTTCGACCCTGTGTTATGGGAATTTAATTCCTTCAGAATGAAAAGAATCAGGGTTTAACCCTAGTTAAGAACTTAGTTATGTTAAAACAAAGAGAATTTAATTCCCTTAATCTCATTCCCCAGAATAATTCTTTAACAGAGAGTGGGAGTTTAATTCCCCAAAGCTTTTATTAGGGTTTAACCCTATTCGGTTCTGCACATATATGAGGAATTTAATTCCTACAGGAAATTCAGAGTTCAACTCTCCAAAAGGAAGTAGGAATTTAATTCCTTTGAAATTATTGTCAGGGGTCAACCCTACGAGGAATTTAATTCCTAAAAGGGATTAACAGATCTTCTAAACAACTACATAAAAGCAGGGTCACGTGTCACCACGTGACCCCCTAAAAGATCTACAGAAAAGGCCCTTTGAGGCAGTGCCTCACGTGACCCACGTGACCCTTGGCAGAGGCTTTAACATACAAGCATTTAAATGCCCGTCACGTGATGGCACGTGATGCTCCAAAAGATGTGATATTCTCAGCAGAACAGATGAAGGGAGGGCGCCCTCACGTGCTACCACGTGACCCCTCTTTCCTCAGTGTTTAACACTAAAATTGGAACCTCTGAATCCAGTGTTAAAACACTGTTTGACCTTAGTGTTCAACACTAATTAAAGAACTTTATTTGCAGTGTTTAACACCGAATTTCTAGTGTTTAACACTAATTTGAAGCCTCTGCTGCTAGTGTTTGACACTGATTTGCTCTAGTGTTTAACACTAATTTGAACCCCCTATTGCTGGTGTTTAACACCAACTGTCTTTTAGTGTTAAAACACTAACTTGATCCCAGTGATCGACACTGCTGAATTAACGTTAGCCCAATTGGCTAAATGGCCAGAGGCAAAGCCTCTCCTTCAATGGACCAACAGGAAGCCGATGTCCCAGACATGATTGGACTTAGCCCAAGCTGGCCATAAGTCCTCAATTCGTAATTAACTGGGCCAATGGGCTCAAAACATAACTAATTGGTCTCGATCCCAAATTGGACCAAAGACTATTTAATCTACTCCGGTTCCAGGGTACATCTCTTCACTCCTTTGATACTTGGCGTTGTAATCCCTCAACGTCTTCAAAGAGGTGACGGGTCCCGATGACCACGCATTATTATGGACTGTGGGGTCCTTAAACCCATGGACTACGACGTCCTTAACCTTGACCGAGATATCTTAAAACTAACAATGGACTGTGGGGTCCTTAAACCCATGGACTACGACGTCCTTAACCTTGACCGAGATGTCTTAAAACTAACAATGGACTGTGGGGTCCTTAAACCCATGGACTACGACGTCCTTAACCTTGACCGAGATGTCTTAAAACTAACAATGGACTGTGGGGTCCTTAAACCCATGGACTACGACGTCCTTAATCTTGACCGAGATGTCTTAAAACTAACAATGGACTGTGGGGCCCTTAAACCCATGGACTACGACGTCCTTAACCTTGACCGAGATGTCTTAAAAATACCCATGGACCGCAATGTCCTTAAACTACCCATGGACCGCAATGTCCTTAAACTAGCAATGGACCGCAATGTCCTTAAACTGGAACATTAGAACCCAAACGCTCTTTTGTCGGATCTAAACGATCCCGTTTAAGTTGATCTTAGCCTCAAATATGGCTAACGTATCCTTAAACCTTCAAACAAACTGGACTATGAATCCCCCCAATCAACTTCGGTTCAAGGGTACATCTCTGAACTCCTCTGATATCGGTTGTTGTAATCCTTCAATGTCGTCAGAGAGGTGACGGGTCCTGACGGCCATACATTAAATGAACCACTATGTCCCTAAAGTGGAACAATAGAGCCCAAATGCTCTTTCGTCGGATCTAAACGATCCCGTTAAGTTGATCTTAGTCTCAGGCTAGACTAACGTATCCTTAACAAACGTTTGAGTTGATCTTGGCCTCAAATATGGCTAACGTATCCTCAAACCAAACCCCCAAACCCGAATCTAAGATAATACGGATTTGGACTAGTCCATGCCCTACGGGCGACGACATAACTCGGTCTCCGTAAACAATCCACAGGCAATAAAACATAAAATAAACACACACGATGCGAAGTGATCATCTGGAGAAGGAGAAAGTGGTTATCGCAACGCGGTAGCGTAATTAACTGCAGGGGCTTGCGCCTGCAGGGAAGAGCATCCCCACAATCAAAAACCCCTCAAACGAGGGGGAATCTGACGAAGTCTGCTACATCGGACGCATCCATTCAAACCTCCGATACACGGTGCCATAAATCAACTTGGCATCTTCGGAGAGGTGGACGGATAGAACCAATTAGCATCTGCCCCGAACCTCAGGACTAGACGTCCCCGCGTCTTGGCCGCCGTTCGGAGGGGAACAGTCCTCAAAATGATCACCCTCATTGAGAAACTCGCAAACCTGGGATGAGTGCTAGAGAATGATTTGTATATCGACTTGATTTTGCAGTCCCTTCCCCACACCTTCTCTCAGTTCGTGCTGAACTTTAACATGCACGAAATGGAAGCGGATCTTCCAAAGCTCCTCAATATGTTGAGGGTAGCAGAGACCTCCTTGGAAAAGGAGAAGACCCCCGTTCTGTATGTTGGCCAATCATCTTCTTCTAAATCTAAAGCAAAAGCTAAAGGGAAGAAGAAGATGAAAGTCACCAAACCGAAGGGTGGGGTCAAGAAGGTGCAGGGAACGAACAAGGCAGGAAGGGTGAAGGCAGAAAAGAACGAGTGCTTCTATTGTCACAAGCAAGGGCACTGGAAGAAGGACTGTTTGGCCTTTAAAGCCAAGGACATGAAGCAAGCTGTTGCTTCTGCTTCAGGTGTGTTCGTAATCGAAAATTGTCTTTCAGTAAACTCTACTTCATGGGTACTTGATACCGGTTCTGGTTCTCACATCTGTAATTCTTTGTAGGATCTGAGAAATAGTAGAGTACTGGGGGCAGGTGATATGATTCTCCGGATGGGCAATGGAATGCATGTAGATGCAGTTGCAATAGGGGAATATCACCTAGGGTTGAATAGTGGACACATTTTGGTACTGTACAGCTGTTTTTGTATTCCCAGTATGTTGTGTAATATTATATCAGTATCTTTGTTGTCTAATAAAGGATATAATTTTGTGCTTGAAAGAAATGTCATGAACATTCTCCTAAATCAAGAACTGATTGGGTTTGGCACACTGGAAAACAGCATATACATACTTAATCAACCTCAAATTTTCAATATTCAAAACACGCGTAAAAGAAAGGCTCCAGATTCGAATCAAGTCTTCCTATGGCATTGTAGACTTGGTCATATAAATGAAACAAGGTTGACTAAGTTACATAAAGATGGATATCTAGATCCGTTTGAATATTCATCATGTGCAACTTGTCAATCATGTATCAAAGGAAAAATGACCAAATCTCCGTTCACTGGACACGGAGAAAGAGCCACTGAACTCTTGGGACTAGTACACAGTGATGTATGTGGTCCGATGTCTATACATGCACGAAGTGGTCACTCCTACTTCATCACTTTTACTGATGACTTCTCTAGGTATGGACATGTGTTCTTAATGAAGCATAAATTCGAGGCTTTTGAGAAGTTTAAGGAGTATAAAAATGAAGTAGAGAAACAAACTGGTAAAAGCATCAAGACACTTCGATCTGATCGAGGTGGAGAATACTTAAGTACCAGTTTCCTTGAATACTTAAAAGAGAATGGAATTCTCTCTCAGCTTACTCCACCTTATACACCTCAGCATAATGGTGTATCAGAAAGGAGGAATTGCACGCTATTAGATATGGTGCGTTCAATGATGAGTAGTGCTGAGTTGCCACTTTCCTTCTGGGGATATGGTCTAGAATCAGCCGCATACCTATTGAATAGAGTTCCAACTAAGTCTGTACCTACCACTCCATATGAAATATGGTGTGGGAAGAGACCATATCTTAAGTATATCAAGATATGGGGGTGTCCGGTATATGTTAAGAAGCATAATCCGGACAAGCTCGAGGCACGATCGGTTTTGTGCAAGTTTGTAGGATACCGCAAGCATTCAAGGGGGTATATGGTCTACCACACTGAAGAACAAAAGGTGTTTGTCACTCGCCACATTGTCTTCTTAGAAAGCAAATTTCTTGCAAAAGAAATTAGTGGGAGCGCGATAGAACTGGAAGAAATTCCAGAACCTCAAACTGCAATCATGGACTTAGAAGAATCTCAGATTTCAATAGAACATGACGAACCAACGCCACTCCGCAGATCTAGTAGGCTTTCTTATCCTCCTGAAAGATACTATGGTTTTCTTCTTGATGGGGATCGAGAGGATTGCATCATCGATGATGATGAGCCTACTAGTTTTCAGCAGGCTATCACGAGTAGCGACTCAGTGAAGTGGCTGGATGCAATGAGATCCGAAATGGAATCCATGTACACCAATAAAGTATGGACTTTAGAAGTTGCTCCTCCTGAGGTAAAACCAGTTGGGTGCAAATGGATCTTCAAAAAGAAGATTGGTTCATTTGGACAAGTAGAAACCTACAAAGCTAGACTAGTTGCAAAAGGTTTTCGTTAAAGACCAGGATTGGACTATGATGAAACCTTTTCACCAGTAGCTATGCTTAAATCCATTCGGATCATACTTGCCATTGCTGCCTTCTATGACTATGAAATCTGGCAAATGGATGTAAAAACAGCTTTTCTAAATGGACATCTAGAAGAGAGTGTTTACATGGATCAACCAGAAGGTTTCTTAGACAGTGGGAGCAGCGGAAGAGTGTGCAAATTGCTTAAATCCATTTATGGGTTAAAGCAAATATCGCGGAGTTGGAACATCTGCTTTGATGAAACAGTCAAGGAATTTGACTTTATCAAAAATGTAGATGAACCATGTATTTATAGGAAGATTGTAGAAGGAGCAGTAGTCTTCCTCGTTTTGTACGTCGACGACATACTACTGATAGGGAATGATATCCCTATACTACAATCAGTAAAGTTCTTCTTGTCACAGAAATTCTCCATGAAAGACTTAGGAGATGCATTATACATTCTGGGCATTAAGATCTATCGTGATAGATCTAATAGAACATTGGGACTTTCACAGTCCAGGTATATAGACACTATACTAAAGAGATTTAGTATGGAAGATTCCAAGCGCGGCAATATGCCCGCTTGTCACGGAATCACCCTCTCCAAAGAGATGTCTCCAAAGACTGATGAAGAGAGGGCTCGCATGGGCATTATACCCTACGCTTCGGCGGTAGGATCAATAATGTATGCGATGTTATGTACCAGACCGGATGTAGCTTACGCACTTAGTGTGGTAAGCAGGTATCAGTCTGACCCAGGTGAGAAACATTGGATAGCGGTAAAGAACATTCTCAAGTACCTGAGAAGGACTAAGGAGATGTTCTTGATTTACGGTAATGGGAACCTCCAGGTAGAGGCTTTTACCGACTCCGGCTTCCAAAGTGACAAGGATGATTCTAAATCAATTTCGGGTTTTGTGTTTACCCTCAATGGAGGGGCGGTATGTTGGAAGAGTTCCAAACAAGATACCGTCGCAGACTCAACTATGGAGGCTGAGTATATAGCTGCTAGTGAAGCCGCAAAAGAGGCTGTCTGAATGAGGAAGTTCATTTCTGAACTTCAGGTGGTTCCGTCCATTGCCAATCCAATACCTTTGTATTGCGATAACAATGGCGCTGTAGCTTTAGAGAAGGAACCAAGGTCCCATCAGAAATCCAGGCATATCTTAAGGCGGTTTCACCTGATCAGGGAGATCGTGGATCGTCGGGAGATCGAGATACGGAGAGTGGACACAAAAGACAACACGGCGGATCCATTCACCAAGGCCATTCCTCAAGTACAGTTTGAGAGGCTATTTGAGATGTTGGGCATGCGGTACGCCAGCAATTGGATCTGGTAGAGACAGTGGGTACTCATTGCACCAATTATAGGCCTTAGTGCAAGTGGAAGATTGTTGGATATATATGCCCTAGAGGCCTACATTGTATAGGATGCTTGGGATATGTATGTACATGACAGTCTTGCTTGATATGATAGTACGCTATTTGGTTTGACTTTGTCTTAACGTATGATATATTTTACTTGGTACTTATATATATATGTTGATAAAGCCCATAGGGTGTTTGTCTGACTACCGGCGTTGTGATGGTAGTCATACTAGTGGGAGTTGGATAGTCAATAGGCACACCCTTAGATGTCCCTGGTCGCAGGAGTATCGAGATTGGGCATCGATACTCCGGAGTAGACTAGTGTATACATATCTAGACCCTGACGAGGGGCGATAGATTGGTCCCGCAACCATTGGTGGTGTTCACCTAAGATTGTATACAGATGCTCACTGGGTGTGAGTACACCGGACAGGACTCGCCGAGAACTGACCGGATGGTATTATACCTAACGTCAGATAGCAGTTCTCAGGTGACATGTGTGCAGATAGTCCATTGACTTAAGGTCATCATTTGTCTCGTGTGAGTTCCCACTGTGCTTTGATTATTACCCTACCACGGCTCAAAGGAGTCGTGCAAACAGGTTTTAGTTGGGCACAATCCTGAGCCACGTGAAGGCAGTGAGCGACTGTTAGGGATTCGTCTCTCCCGGTATAGGGAGTTGATATCACACTGTGGTCGGTTGGTCATTACCATAAGTCCCTGGGCAGGGCTGATTGAGAATTACTGATAGACTGATCAGTAGATTCTCGGGTGGTCTTGAGCCATACCGACACGACTTGTATGGTTATTAGGGGTCTGACGTCCACCACCTCCCTAGACCATACATGCGATACTCTTAGACGAACAGACCGGACTGCACGGATATTGTCACAGACAGGCTCAGTAGGATTTCAGATGGGTTACCTCATCAGCTTTCTTATCGACAACTACCTGGGGACCGTTACGTACAGCTAGTGCCGCTTGCGGTCTGTGGTTAAACCCACTGCCAGCGTAGTAGTCGAGTCTTTAGAGTCCCACACAGAGATTTCCCAAACCCAGGCGAAAAGATATAGAGGTCGTATGGTTTTATGACAAAGGTTCGGACGCATACGTGTTTGAACGCACGTACGACATTCGGACAGTTTTTACTGGCCGGCTTTGATTTAAGCCAGATTCTAGTATCAGGTTATTGGATTTATACAGTCTAAAGTTTTTCCGTGTTTTCACGGATGAGAGGTGCATTCTCGTAATTTTCCGAGAAGCTTTTAGAAGGATGTGACTTGGAGGGAGAGGTGGCATTTTCATTTAATGATTTAGTGACTCATTGTGAGTGATTCATCATGTCATTAATGCATTATTAAATGCTTAATGACTCACATAATGAATCATCCACTTGCATTAATGAAACATGATGAATAATCTCATATTATTCATTTCTTTTTAATTCATTATGTTTCATATATCAAGTGAGAAGCTATTTCATTATTATTATTATTATCATTATCATCTTCTCACTCTCTCTCTTCAAGTTCTCTCTCCTTCACCAAACCCTAATCCTACCCTCATGAGTTGAGAACAAGGATTAGGAAAGACTAATTACTCCATAACCTATCTCTACATCACCTTAGCTATTCTATTTAGCAACTAGAGAAACTAAGTAACCTCAAGTTTAGAGGTTATAGCTTGGATTAGGGTTCTCGGGTGGATCGTCTATCACGGAAGAAAGTCGAAGAGGACGTGGAGATCCAAAGAGGCCATAGATAACATTAAGACGAAGGACTAGAACCGTTTGGTATAATCTCTTAACATAGTAGTTTAGAACTCTATAGCTTTTGTTAAAACTTGTTTAGCAAACGATTCATACGGTTATTCGATGTTTAACCATAGAACAAGATTGTTATTCATATTTCCGCCTCCCCATAAGTATTGGGGTGTTGAACATCGACTTACAGAAACATCATCGGGTTTTCCACTAGCTATAATATGTAATAAGTATTAAAATACGTGTTAAGACTTTAGAGAGGGAAACTATCATTTAGACAGACTTAGTGTAAAGACTATGTTCCGTTATACCCTTGCTTGTACCCTCGCTTGTTTTTAATAAAGAGTTCAATTGAAATTCTACTCTATTTCTGTTCATGGCTTAATTACTTTGTCATCATATTTTGTAGCCAAAAGTCTATTGTGCCGAGTTGTTCCAGTGCAAGAATCCTGACCTATAGATCATAGGTTCGAATCCTAGTTGCTTATTTCTTTTATTCTTTTTTTTTTGTTTTGACTTTGACTAAGTCTTTGAGGCCAAGTAAATTTGTTGGATGCTATAGGATTTTGAGAAGAATCTGGAGCATTTTGAATTTTAAAATTCAAAATTATGCATACTTTTATATATTCCCTTTCTCTTTTTTTCATTTCTCTTCATATACTTTTCATAAGTTTGAACTATAGTCCATCTCCTTCTTTTTCACTCGAGAGCTTGTTGTCCAAGCTCCATCTTCAACTCTGGTGCTCCACAAATCGACGAAGGGACGTCAAGACATCAAGCTCTCTTCCCTCTTTGCGTTGCTGGTCTTTGTTCTTCCAACTGAGGCTACATCCTCTTCATCCTTCACTCGTATTCGTACGAGTGGGACCGGTAAGTCCCACGTCCTCTCTCCTCATATCTGACGTTTCTTAGGAACTCTTCTAGTTAACATCAAGAAATTCTTTTCTTTGCAACTTAATTTATATAGTAGATCTTGATAAGTACAAGTTTTTTGACTAAATAAATCAAGTATATGGACATATTGGTTTTTCTTCTATTTGATAGTTACATGTGTGCTCATTTTCGGTGCAAATCAAGTCGCGGGTGTACCGTGCTGCACTGTTCATTTTTATTATACGCATGAATCATGGATATACACATTTATGGCACAAGCAAATTCAACTTATAACACCTAACTCTGAAAGGACATAACATCTAGCTATGAAACCATTACGAATAATTTTTTTGTCAAAATATAAGTAGCAAGATAACGCATACCGCTGTAATTAATGTCTTACTAAAGTTATCATCTAAAAAAATACGGTTTACGACGTTATTATAACGTTACTTGGGATTTGAACCGCTGCTGGCCAAACTAGCGCAGCGTTACGGTTTTTGGCGTGACTCTCATTTCTGAAACTCAAACGGTGCAAACCACAGGTGTAAATTCATCTAAAAACCAACCGAAATGTATCTAAAAGTCTTTACAAGCCGTCGCTGTAAATCTGGACTGAACGCAGGAAATTCTGCGCAGTCATGGTAAAATGACCACATTTCCTGCCGTAGTAGGAGGAATGGCATGTTCTTTGATGAGTTGTAAAGATAACGCATAGGCGCACATTTTTTTGTAGGCTAAGTTTTCTTAAATTTGAATCGACAGACCTTAAAACTGCACGCGAAGTCATGACTGTTTTCTGAAAAATAAATTTGGACAGAATTGCACACCGTCACAGTAAACGCCATCACTCCTATGGAAGTCAGAATTTAGCGTCCTTTGATTCGTTCTAACCGTGATTCAGAGACGTATGTTTAACTGTATGTGATGATTTAGCTAATTCTGCACCGAGATATCTTAAAAATGTACGCGAAGTCATGACTGTTTTCTGAAAAACAAATCTGATCTGAATTGCACACCATCACCGTAGACGCCTTAACTCCTATTGAAGTCGGAATTGAGAGTCCTTTGATGCATTCTAACCGTGATTCAGAGACGCATGTTTTATTGTATGTGATGATTTAGCTAATTCTGCACCGAGATATCTTAAAACTGCACATTAATTCGGGTGTTTTCTGAAAAACATTCTGGACAGATTTACATCTCGACACCGCAACTGCTCACGTCTGAACCCATATCAAGACAAACTCATATGCGTTATGACCATATTTCACTAACCTAATATCGCATAACAGTATTGACACCACAATAGCACAATAGACTATACTTTTCTGCAGTTGATTGACTGAATGTCTTGGGACCTTGAAAACCCTCACGTTACTTACATCCATGATATGACGTGATTCCATGCACACCGGTCCTCAAACTTGAACATTGTGAATCTCGTGAACCTGTGAACTCGTGAACTTGACTTGTACTTATATTGAGTACCTGTATTCATGACTCTTGCTTGAACCGTTTTGACCATCTTTGCATGTTAGACAACGACGGGGTTTTGGGGTAGTTTGAGTATAATTCGGAAGTTCCCTTACTAACATATGAACCCATGAACCCGTGTTGCTATTACATCGAGCCGAAACAGTATGCTAACTCATGAGCCCGTGAATCCGTTGTTCCGTGGGGCAAAAGAATACTTTTGAAGCAAGTCAGACGCCCTATATCTGAACTCTACGTTAAGATAGCAAGATCGCTTTATGTGCTTCACTATATTGTTCACATGGTATGTTAACTCCGTATATGTACATTACACGCTTATTGTTATTTCTCCCGTTGTTAGTATGATACTACTTTTATTGCTTTATAATTATGTTTAAATGTGGGGCTTACCGAACGCTAGTTCGCTGACGGGCATTTCTCTTTCTGAAATGTACGTCAGGTGACATAGGTAGCACCGATGACACTAAATTTGAGCTCAATACAGTTGAGGAGGACGTGTCGGACTTTGTGAGAAACCCGAACTTTTAGATTTCTTCAGCCTAATGTAAAGGCTTTTATTTCAGCTTTCTATTATCGCACTTTGAACTATTTGAAGTTGTAATATCTATTTGGATATATCTGTAATAAGCATAAATTGTTGGTGTGTTTTAAATTCTTGCATTTATTATCTATTCCATACGTCTAGCGTATTTATACTGATAAGGTACTTATATGTATAACTCCATCGCGGGCCGTGTCGCACTTTCGCATCTATACTTTGGGAAGCGGGATGTGACACTTGGCATGCTAGAAAGAGTGATGGGATAGAGAGGGAAAGAGACGGAACCTACCTTTGAAATGAGTTTGAAACAGAACGAGTCGAGAACGTCAGGTTGTACCGTAACGTGAATATCTCCTCGCTCTGATTTTTTTGAATACTTGGGCGGCACCGTTGCATAGACGACGAAGAAACGAAGACGCCGATATTTTTTTTCAGAATTTTGGGAGAAGAAATGAGAGAAACACTTAAAATAGTGCGGGGTATTTACTGGATTTCAAAATCCTAAATCCAAGCTAACCGAGCCCCGCCCCCCCTCCCGCCCCCAATCAAGCCAACCGGTTGCCCCTGAAACACGCTCGTCGATTGCGCCGTAGCGCAATCGCAGGCCATGCGTGCGGCTCAGCTTCGTCGTGCATGCGTGGGGGCTCTGCCCCGGTCAGGGCCGGTCGGGGCCTGCGGGCTTGGGCCGGGCTCAGCCTAAATCCTTTTTTTTCATTTTAAAATCGAAAACTTTTTTTCCTGTTTTTCGTATTTAAAAATTCTTTAAAAATACTATTTAATATCGAAAAATATAAATAATTTCTGGAAAAAATATAAATAATTATATTATCATTTTAAATACTTTCCACCTCAAAAATAATTCCTTTTCCCAAAATTGCTTTGCAAGAATAAATCTTAGAAAATGCATAAGAATTCCATTTAAATTCTTAAAAATTCCCAAAAGGTATATTTAATAGTTTTAAATGCAAAACAACATTTTCCCAACTTTTTCCTTCAAAAGAAATACTAAGTGTAATTATTGACTCCTAATAAATATACAAAGCTTTTATTTAAATTTTATCAATCGGATCATAGAAGGAAAATATGTTTTATTTGGAGGGAGGGAGGGAGGGGAGCATGCACAAGAAAGAGAGAATATTTTTTTTGGAGAAGGAAAAGATGTTTTATTTGGAGGGAGGGAGGGAGGGGAGCGTGCGCAAGAAAGAGAGAATTTTTTTTTCCAGCCGGGGTGGGGGACGAGGAAGAGGGATTAATATTATTTAAGAATTTTAAATAAGAAAATGTTTGAATGGTTCCTACGTGAGCAATAAATTATTAATAATTTTTCTGTTGTTTTATAAGTTCTTCTAAAAATGAAAGGTTCGAAACAATTGATTATAAATATGCTTTGTCCAAATGAATGAGCATTATAATAGTATAGATTTTTTGGCTATTGTAGCTTAAACTATGTAAGACTCTTTTTTTCTTTTAAGTTTATATCTAATTATGAAAAATGAAGAGATTCTCAGATTTTAAATTCTTAGTATAATTTTCACTTCTAAGAAATTAAAAAAAAATCAACTGTGTGAATGCCTGTTCTCTAAAAATTCCTTAACTATTTGAATCTTCTGCTTATTAAAAAATATGTTTTCTTAAAGTTTCACTGATCCTTTAATTAGATATAAAATATGTATAAAAAATTGAACCAATACTTTAATTAGACATTTGGCTTCGGAAAACACATGCATCATACACGCGCAAAATTCTTTTAAAATTTAGGGGTATTTACCAAAATAATTCTTTTAAAATTTAGGGGTATTTACCAAAATAGGGTATGCGGATGAGAAACCACTACATGGTTTTTCCGTTAGACCCTGAAATATGCACGGTTAACAAAAAACCATTTCGATATTAAATATGATATAAAATGAAATTTCTATCCCTTATTTTTAACTATTTAAAATTGAGATATTCATCAAAATCCATCCTGCAATTTGATAGCTTTAGCGAAAACCATCCTGAACTACGCACTGTTAGTGAGAAACTGTATACTTTAGGGTGGATTTTTGCTAACAGAAAAATGACAAGTTGGTTTCGTATAAGAATTGACGACAGAAGGTTTTTGGTAAATATCCCTGCAATTTATTTTCAACCTAAGCCGAAATGCTCGAAATCTCTCTTCTTCTGGATCCGGAGTAGCTGCTATTACAAGTATAATATCACCCATGCTATTAGATCCAACGGTCCAGATTCATCCAAAATCAAAATCACATTAATGCAAAACAAGAGTGTATCCTAATAGCGCCCGTGCAATGAGATCATAATAGCAGCCTCTCCTTTCCCTCTTCTTCCTCCTCCTTTTCTCTAATAATAAACCCTAAACCTGGATTCCACCATCAAAATCGAGAGTCGAAATCGTCGAATTACAATACAAAAATGGCTCGCCAGTTGTATCGCCGTTTACCTCTCTCCTCTCTCTCCTCTAATTTTTCTCAAAGGTTTGTCCTTTTTTCATTCTGCTAAATCCTAATTGTCTCTACTCCTTTATTAGTTACTAAAACATTTTGCTGCTCAAAAGTTTCAGGATGGAAGCTTCATTTTGCTCAGAGATTCCGCATTTCGAGAGACGAAATTGTATACGATTTTCTTTTCCTATTGTACGAGGTATTATTATTGCTTTTGCTCTTCATTTTCCATGTTTTAGTTGTAAAATTTAGAAACTTTAGCTTAGTTTTTCATTATCTTAACGCCCATTTTATGGTTGTGATAATAACAATGTGAATTTTTTCATAATTTTTCGTAAAGAATTCGACTAAATCCTGCTCAATGTATTTTACATTAGGAGGCGCAAAAGCTTCGGAAATAAACATTCGGAATTTTAGGTATCAACATTCGGAATTGCTTTTAGTAATCTTAAGTTATCAGAATTTTAGGTCTAAGTTTTCTTTTGCCCTTGAATTTTAGGTATCAACATTCAGAATTGCTTTTACTAATCTTAAGTTATCAGAATTGATGATCCATCTACAAGTCCATTGTTTTATATTATGAATGTACAATGAGAATAAGATACACTATTCTAGAGATTTTGCTTAGATTTCCCTCTTCAGACTATATATATATATATATATATATATAGAGAGAGAGAGAGAGAGAGAGAGAATAATGGCGGAAAAATGCCGTAGGAGGGAATTTCCTCCTATGGCGTCGAAACACACCCTCCATCGTGTTTTCCGACGATCGGAATGCATCATCTTCATCGTTATCATTTAAGATGTGGGTACACCAAATTTCATGTGATTCTACAACTTTTTCACCGTTACATTAGTGTGTTCAAAATTAACGGCTTACCGACAATAGAACTTTTTACTTTGCTAAATCAACGGTGAAAAAGTTGTAGAATCACATGAAATTTGGTGTACCCACATCTTAGATGATAACGATGAAGATGATGCATTCCGATCGTCGGAAAACACGATGGAGGGTGTGTTTTTTCGACGCCATAGGAGTAAATTCCCTCCTATGGCCTCTTTTCTCCATTATTCTCATATATATATATATATATATATATTGTGCCTCCCATATGAAATACTCTCTACATCACTCTACTCATTCTCCTTCGCTTGAACCCTAATAAATATTGATTGCCATTGTGCTAGAATTCCAAAGTTGGAGTGGGGTTGAGGGAATCATAACATATGTGCCCTCTAACACTCTCTCGGAAGTTCCCGCAGGGCGGGGTGTGTGTGTGTGTGTGTGGTGTTAGGGCCCTATTTTTGGGGCCTGAAGACCCAGATCCTAGTCTTCGTGCAGAGAGATATTATTACTAGTCAGTTAGTAATACACCCGCATAAATAATAAATTTGAACCTAAGTAACTTATGCTCTATCTTAATGTCGTTATAACTGGGCAGATACCTTTCCGTTGTGCTGAGGGTTAAGCAATATACGTCTTTCTATAATTGTTGCATGAGCCTAAACTTTGTTGGCAGTTAAGAATAAGTAGATTTCATTACATACAAGGCTACATAATTATTATGGCAAGCCCTTTGCCCATGGTTGTGCTACGTCTTGGATATTGATTTGGCGTGTAGGATGTCAATCTCAGGTTTACTGCAGATTATCAAACTTGGTCAAGTTTCCTGCTAACTTTCTCAATCTGCAGTAATCCATTCCCAATGCTTAATTGTAAGGGTTGAGATAGTGATGATTTTAGCATTTCTGATTTATTTATTTTTGGGAATGCATGCACACAGACATCCCCTAAACCATACGATGAAGGAAACATCGTTTACTCAAATCCATTTCTTTTGCGTTTTCTATAGTTTAATCAGCGTCACTCAGGGTTTAGTTTGATCCCCCTCTTCATCATACAGCATCAAGGTCGTACGCTCGAGAACGTACAAATTATGATTTATTCGGCAGCAAAAGCCCCGGCGATCAAGACTTCCGAAAAGCCTGGGCCGAAGAAGTTGATGATGACGACTGTCTCTGGACAGGAAGTGAAGATGACGATTCCGAAGACAACATAAAACATGAGACAAAGCTAAAGCGAGAGATGAAAAAAGCGAAAAAACAAGCAAAAGAGAACTCTGAATTAATTGACGCCGATGACAGTGATGAGCTAAGAAGCCTTTGCTCAGAGAGCGATGAAGAGATGACATTATGGAGCGGCAGTGAATGCGACGACGACGATGATATACCCACAGAGCCTCATCCAAATGAGCGAAGCGATCCACATATAGACAAACTGTTTGAATTTGAAGAAACACCCAAGTTTCGAACTTTAGCAGAAATGCTAAAAGCAGAGAAGGAACCTCCAGAATTGTCACCAGGTAAACAAGCTAGAAAACTCGCTGTAGAAAATGCACTGAAGAAATTGAAAAAAGGGCCAGATGGACGTTATATAAATGTATGGGAAGTGATGAGTGATATTGATATACTTATTGGAGCTTTTGAGAACATTGTTTCCGGTCCTGAGTATGCAGAATTGAGAGAAGGTGGGCCGAAGAAGCTAAATATGCAGTTCTTTAAAGATATACAGACGAGAATGAGGGATCCTAACTTCAAGTTTTCTCCTGAGATAAAGCTGAAACCGAAAAGCAAATTAGTTCCGAAAAAGAAATGGCAAAAAGCTCAATCTCGAAGGAGGAAAAACGAGAGACGGTAAATGCTTGGTGTTTATGTGCATCAGAATTCGTGACATATGTAATATATCATATGATAGGGAGCAGACATCAATTGGTGGTGGAATGCAAATGTCTTCTTACCAGGCAACCAGAATTTCTCCCTTGACATTTATAACAATCTTATACATGGATGTATCTGATAATATCGCCAATTAAAAAATTGTACGTACTCATAACTTTAAATGTGAAATTGATTTTTTTTCCTTTTCAGACGAGTGGTTCTCTAACTTCTGAACCAGTATTCCTTGCGTTTATATGCAAATTATCTACTGAAAAATTGTTAAATAATTTGAGGTTTCCATTCCTATCCGATATCTAATTAGTTGCTTATAAGTTGATTATCATTTTCATTACAATGTAGCTAATGTTTTCTATATTTGATTGCATTTGAGATTTCCAATTGAATGCATTATAAAATAGTATTTCCACGTGACTCTAATCTTTGTGTGCTGTTTCACTGTTAACATGTTCTATTGTTATAGCCACTCAGTGTTCCGATATGTTATTTATGGAAAGTTTATATTTTCGTGTATTTTCTGTCTCATGATAGAAGTTTTATGAATAAATATCCAACGTTGTTCGCTTGTATTTAAGAATTTGTTAGTCGATCGTTAGACTAAATTGTTATGTTACATACTTATACATTATTACTGTGACTGAAACATTAAAGTGTGTATTTTGAAAATGGAGGTATTTTTTCCACTTTTAACCGGTTGATTAAGGTGTTCGAGTCGATGTCATGATTACTTTTTCATCAAAACAATGCTGAATGTTCTATTGCACTCTGATAGGGAATTGCAATAAGTTTGCCATAGCTATACTGTCTTCCTTTGGATACAGTTATTTTTCACAAATACCTTCTCAATTATATTGCTCTCATAGTACTTTCCGGTTTCTGCTACTTTTTTGCAAATTTGCATGTCTTCACTTATGTCGAATATTGCAGTTTAATACCCTATTTCTATTTCTTTTTATTTTTATGTGCATCCTACTGACACCCCCTCAAGTTTCGAACTCTGGCCAAATTCTTTGGATACCCCAATCCCTTATGGTGTACTCATGCTTGATATTAACCTGTTGACAACATATAATCTTTTTTATTGCCTGCAAATGAAAGTACTGGATGCAATATCCTTGCATCAATTTCTACATATTTCATTATGAAATCTTTTTTCTTTGTCAAAATTATGAAATGTCTTCAGACCATGTAGGATAAGATCTTGGCAGTTGTAATGAGCTGGGCTTGGGCAGGACTCATGCAGTACTACCCCTTATTAATGCTGTGGGTTTTCTGCTATCAGGCCTCAAGTTTTAGGCCCCAGCATTATTTGGGATCACATGGAAAAGCTTGAGTGGATCCTGGACTAATTATTAGCATATCCTTTGGAGTAAATGAGGCCAGCACCAAGGGAAATAAATTTTCACCTATGATTTTTCAACTATGATGCAGCTCAGTTTTTGTTGCATCATTTGATCTACCCACACCATTTCTTCCCTTGTGCCGGGGACAATCCTTTCTTGTAACCCTTTCCCCATGGGTTTTTTACGGAGCATAACGTCCAAAAAGAACCTTTTTGTGATGTATTACGACCGAATGTTGACTTGATGTTGACATTTAGATTTTAGCCTGTTTGGGACCGAAAAAACTATGAATGAGAGAGACGAACCATTAGCCCCAATCATCGGTATACATTCTTGAAGAACAAGAAGATTCGATGATTGATTTGATATTAGATAGCTAAGTTCAACTTCGGTTCACAGATAAACCAAAATTGCCAACAAAATCATTCTTGAATCTTGATTACAACTTCATGTTTATATCCTTGCATGAAGACCCATTTTTTACTGAATTTGAGCTGGACATCTTTACTCTAAGGCTCATAGGATTCAGACACACACCTACCAAACTTAAATAAACATGTACCTTCCATTGATGAAAAGGTCCCCTCAATGTAGTGCGATACAATCTCATGCAAACACAACTGTCCTCTGCCAAAAAATCCATTGGCAGCAACCATCAAACCCACGAGATTACATATTTTCATATCGGCCAAATGAATTGAAAATCAAAGGACTGTACAAAGGAAAACTTTTTATGTCCCTATGCGCACCCCACTTGTTCTTCTCTTTCTAATGATCAGTCTCATACCCTGTTATTTTTCCATAGAATCCTAAGCTTTCCATAGTTTTAATGTGAAGATTGAGGGTAATTATTCCATCCACCATGAGGGAATCCAAAGTGAATTCCTTTTTTCTTCTTTTGAGAAACATAAAGTGATTCCTTATACATTAGTAAGCCTACCGAAAGTAATTTTTTTCTAATTGTTTATAGTCGATCTGTCTCTCTATCAAAAGGTAAGCATGCCAGAATTAGTGTGCGGGGAAAATATCGAAGTTATACAGGACTCGCCCTTCGTTACGACAAAGAGTCAGGAATTTAGTACTGAAGATTGAAGAATCTGATGCATGGTTAACAGCCATAAAAAGTTAAAGAAGCCACAGAAAGTAAAATCTAAGTTCTATTGGAGAAAGGATAAGCTTCCACTTTGAGGTGTACTTGAACTTTGTAATTTTGCTTTTGGAAAATAAAGTAAAGAAGTTTGTTCACCAAAAGAAGCCAGTGATATAAATATATTGAACACTGAACTTAGCAATTAAAAAATCTAATATCTAATTTGATGTTTGCTTTGACATAGAACCCTGTAGGTAAAGTTGAGGTTTATAGTGCTGGAGATATGAGATTCTGTCCTCAAGATTGTTCATGTATGTAAACTTTCTTGCTTATATATTTAATTATTTGATTAGTGGTTGGGTTGTTGGGTACAAATCTGGCTTTATGTAAATTAAAATAGTCTAAATTGTGCAATACAGTGTTATAATACAAACCCACTTGTAGTTTCCTAATGTATAGATAAGGTTAAGTATCCAAATCCGGTTGTATTTTCCAAATGTAAATATTACCTATCATCTTTTTCATGATAAAACTTTTTGATGTCTACAATTTTTGATGTCTAAATTGGAACCAATAGCGTTTTCTTCAAAGTGAAAATGATGTTGCCAATATCGTTTTCATTTTTAATTTTGTTAAGGTTGTTTTAGATTTAGATTTAGATTTTTTTTTAAAAATTGGAACAAAATTGACATAGAGCGGATGAAAAAGGTCTCATAGTGTTCTGATAACAGAATAAATTTAGTTACTATATAGATTTCTATTATGTTTTTATCTAGATATTTTCCAAATCAAATATATATTTCTATAGAAAAAAGCATAATAGAAATTTATATACTAACTAAATTTATTCTATTTTCAAAAAACTGAGATTTTTTTCACCCACTCTCTGTAAATTTGTTACAATTTCAACAAAATCAAAATCTAAAACAACCTTCACTAAATCAAAATCAATATCTTACTAAACAAAATCAAAATTAACAAAATCAAAATCAATATAGAAATAAGGCAAAGTAATAGCGTATTCATCAAGAAGAAAACGCTATTCAAGATAACGTTTTCTTCTTTCATATGACCGCTCGCGCTAGGGCCAATCTTACGAGTATGTACGAAAGTCTATTCTCGGAATTATTTTGGGGCGGGTATTATTTTTGGAATTGTTTTTTAAATCAGGTCTACTTTAGGGAGAAAAATCCTTTTTTTCTTCTTCTGGTCACTGTTCGTTTTTACCTACAAGTCTAAAGTTCTCAGCTGATGATATCTCCTGCTGCTTTCAGCATCAACCATCCCTATCTTCTCTGTGTCTTCATCTCCCCTTGTACGAAAAGCCACAGTGACAACGCCTACCTACATTGCTTCAGATGTTAAAGCTAGCTAACAAATTAGATATATATGTTGCATGAAACCCCCAAAAACTTTTGTATTTCTCCCTTGGTTTGGTCTCATTGTCTCCAAAGTGATGGGCCTTGGTGCTTTTGTGAGTGTCATGTGTGTATGGGACATCTGTTTCCCTTCACTGTACCCTCTGAGGCAAAGGCTGCTAGCCAGCTTCCTTTGAAGGTGGAGAAAGATATTTTTGGACCAGCAGTTGTGAGATAATTTATTACATATCAAATTTCATTACAACATCCTTAAATGGGGGCTTAAATGGGGCTGAGGTCGCCCACAGCCACGAGCCTGCGGGAGCATGACCCAGTCCCGGCGGTGGGGGCCACCGCCATCGAACCCAGCCCCCATCTGCCCTCCTATTTCATCCCATTGGTGCTGCATGATCGCAGCCCCGCGTTGCGGGTGACCACAACTTCAGTAACCTCATATAATAAATATCTTAAATTTTATAGGTCATTGTAAACTTTCTTACGATGTTTCATTTTTCCTGTGTAAATGTTGTTCGCTAGTCTATCGTTTATGGCCGTTAGAGTTTTGGCACACGATTTAATGGAATGATGTAGGACTTTAGTGTAGCTGGAGTCTGTTTAGGTCTGAGCCATGCATGTGAGCTGACCAAACTTTTATCTTGGAAAGGATTTGATTTATCATGATGTTTCAGTTGCGCATGGTGTTAGCTCCTCTGTTTCCTTTGATACTTTTTGAACAAGGATTTGTCATGGCCATGTATGATTTTTTATGAGTGTTTGCACTGAGTTATGATGACACAAAGTGCTCTGCTTTAGTCTTTGAAAGGTTTGGAGCTGAAAATTTGTTCTCCACCTTTTTTCAAGTTTGTTTAGATCATTGTATCTAATTTTCTCTAACCTCAAATGATTTGGTAAATGTGAATATCAACCATTCATGCACAATCATAAAGTTTATTCTTCATTCTGAAATTTGAATTCAAGTGTGTGCGCCATATAAAATATGATGACCCTGTTGTTCATGGCTCTCAAATGCTGCTTTTATTGCATCTTTATAACCATTTTGCTGTTTATTTATGTATCTAAAAGAGGGGTTAACATTATCATTGATTGTTGATATTTCTTGGTATATCGTTTAAAACGATCTCTCGTAATTTAACGGTTGGTTATGAATACAAGGCTTGGTGGAAGGTTTGATGAAATTTTATACCGACCGCACTCTTTTCTTAGTTATCGAGAGTTGTTGAAAGAAAGACAGGGATGATGAAGATTTGTTATATAAGCTATTACATGCACAGATATGAAGAGCCAAAACATAGCAAGCTGATTCTTAATATTCATTAAACCTTAATATGATTTACTAAGACTACTGAATGTATTGATGCTAATACATAATGGAAACTGCCTTGGTTATAATGGTCTGAATGATGACCACACATGCTTAAGCCAATTAATCACATCCTGCTTTAATATTGATCAAGGCAATGGATAACATGACTCACTTTGTATCCAATAAAACCGAACATGTAGAAAAATAGTTTCTTATCAAATATGCTCTCTCTGGACAATTTTGAAGGTAGAGCCTAGGAGAGAAGCATCTCAACATAAAAGAGTGTGCATGCTTAGCTTGCTTGCTTCCTTACAATAATGTTATCACATGGGATACAGTTCAGCTACTCTCCGGTGGCAATGTGTTCCTTGTTACCAAAAGCAAGAGGCAAAACTGACAAATAAGCCCCAGTTGACTCTCTAGAGTGAATACTCTTATTATAACCATTTTAAACTATGTGTTTTCATCTTATTTACATTGTCATGTCACATGGCCATTTATAAATTTAATCCAATTTGAAGAAATCCACAAAGCTCTAACTTCAAAAATACCTGCTCCTCAAATTAAGTCTGTTTGCTTATTATTTAAGGATTTCGGTCTTAGTGCTTAGTGTTCCTGTAGTTGTTGGTCTTGTTGGAAACTTGTAATACGGCGGGTGTTCTGCACGTGCGATACATCTATGTGTATATAAGATGTCATGGACAAACTATGAAATTTTTTTTAAGTGAAATTAAACATTTAAGGGGTGTGTTCAAATTCATGATGCATGTATTTGATTTTTTCTTTTATCTTTTTATGAATAATAAATGTGAGAGAGCGTGTGAGAGAGAGAGAGAAAGAGGAACCATGGTAATAATTGCTCTCTTTTAGCCAATGAAAAGGGTAAAAATGTAATACTATATATTTGAAAGAATGAGATGTCGTTGTGTAGATTTAGAGTTTGTTAAAGGATTTTTCTCATTTTTTCTTGTTACTTGATAGAAAAAAGAGAAGTTTTTTGGTCTAGCCATGTATGTTCTAGTTATAATAGTAGAGATACGTTTCATTAATAATATAACCGTCTATCAATCATTCTCATCTCCTTAGTTCTAAAATCGTCTATCGACTAGACGACTGCTTAGGCAGTACCGTTTTGCTTTGAGGTGAGGCTGTGGAGCTAAGAAAATTTTAGACATTTTATACATTGTTGTTGATCAGACGGTCTTTAATCATTATCCAAATAATGTTATGCATTTTAAATCGTTTCTTGCATCGTTACATTATGTTCGCTATATTTTCAATGGTATTTGTGTACTCGCTCCATCCCCTTTTTACTTGACGTTCTAGAGAAGTGCGCACCGATTAAGAAAATCATTATCACTTTCTTAATATTAGCAATTAATCTACTGGCACATCGCCACAAAAAAAATGATACCATTTCTGTCATCGACTATTTACTATATCAGTAATTAATCTATTGCCGCATCACCACTAAAAATCAATTTTCTAGGTTATTTTTGGTGCTGTATCATTTATTGATATCTTTATCACTATCATCATAGCTGTTGACTGATCTTATGGTTATGCGTACGCACAAGAAGTAAGATCTTCCGCGCATCAATAAAAGCAATTCATTTGCTACACATTAGAGTCACTAATTAACCTGTTTATCAAAAATGAAAAATTCTCCAGAATGCCTACAACATCAAAGAGATTTGAAACAGCTACCATTCATTACAAAAACATAATATGATATTAAATATTTAAAACACATGACCCCAACTTGCAAATCTTGAAAGACCAACTAAACTTTTTGGTTACATGACAACACAACTGTTGGCATTCTCATCAGAGAAGAGATGTGAATAATCACTGCTGCTGCTGATGCTCTCTGCTGACTGATTGCTCAAGTAAGGATTCGGGTTGTAGTAGTGATTGTAATAGCCAGTAAATGGTGAAGAGATCTGTGGAGATCTATGGTACATCATCTGTGCAGCTGCTGCTTGCTGCTGCTGCTGCTGCTGCTGGTGGATGTACCTTGGATCCTGCATCATCATCATGCCATTTCCATTGCTCATCATGGGCCTACCACCACCCATGTTCATCACCATGGATGATGGATGATGCCCCCCCATCATCATGGGTCCATGGCCATTGCCATTGCCAAGGCTCATCATCCCATTGAACTGCGGGCTTGGGTTGTTGGCCTTGATTTGGTTTGGGTTTGCTCCAACCTTTTTACCATTTGCATTGTTGCTGCTTTTGTTGTTACCATTTTTCTTACCATTGGCTGCTGCAGCTGCAGCTGCAGCTGCAGCTTGCCTCAAGAGATTGATTTGGTTCATCTTTTGGTTGACGAGTCTCATCTCTTCATCATCACCATCTTCTTCATCAAATTCATCGTCAGAGAAATCATCATCTTCGTCTGAGCCGAAGGAAGGGAGGTTGTTCTTGTGCTGAGCTTTGAAGGCATTGAGGTCTTGTATGATCCCCTGCTTACCCTGTTGCCCTTTGTTGTTGTTGTTGTTGTTGGCAACTTTTTGAGGAGGTTTCTGCTGCCGTTTTTGATTTTGCTGCTGCTGCTGCTGCTGCTGCTTTTGGTTTTGGTTGGGATTTTGGGGTTGATTGTTGGTTGATTTTTGAGAGGAGATGAGCTCTGCATGCTTCCCTGATTTGGAGAGCTTCTTGATGAGAGTTGAGGAGTCTACACTCCCAGAAACCGTCACCTTTTGCTTCTCCAAATCTATGTTCACTGAGTACACCCCTGTTTGTTAAAAAAAAAATTTTGAGAGGATTTTTTACTTTTATTTATCTTGTTGAATAAGAAGGAAAATTATAGTTGGGGTGAAATGAAAAGAGCTAAAAAAAAAAAAAGAGGAGAGAAATTAAGGAAGTTTTATGGAAAGCACCTTCAATTTTTTGGAGGAGCTTCTTGACTTTAAGCTGACACCCATCACAGTGTATGTTCACCTTGAGGGTTATGGTCTGAATCATCAAAGGAACAAACAAAGCAAAAAACAATTAAAACGTCAATCTCTATCATTTGTATTATATTATTGAAAAATAAAGAAAAACATAGAGAAGAAACCAATGTGAGAGTGAGAGGTACCTGGATTTTGAGGAGCTTGAAGTCATTATTGTTATCTTTAGTCATTTCTTTTTCCTCTCTCTCTATGCTTGGGGTTGAGAGAGGAGAAAGACAAGAAGAAGAGCTCTAGAGTGAAGGCAACAGGAAAATGGAAGGCTTCTTCACTACTCTTTCTCCTTCACTCACTCACCCACTCCCTCTACTGATGACTGCAAATTTATATTATTTCTCGACAGGCCTGACATTGAGTGTTGTTTCTTTGTCCTCTACTCTTTAGCCTAAAGGTTAAAAGAGGTTAAAAAAATTCATCTGTTTTGAATATATATATATTTGATTGAAAAATATATTGTTGAAAAATAAAAATAATATATATAAGTATAATTGTAGGTAACACAGAGATGTGGAGATGATCGAGCGATAATTTTAAGAGCCAGCTTGATAGGTTAATGAAAGATATAAGTATAAATTCCACAATTTGAATGAATAATTTAATTATAGGTTTTTAAACAAATATAATAACAGACACTGAAATTAGGATTTGATTCCCAGATCTTTTTGTCAATGTCATTATGTTACAGCAACACTTGGAATAATATAATCATATTTAACAATAAACGAATCAACAAGAACCAGATATGCTGCCAAAATATACGTATATGAGACATGTAAACACAAAGAAAACATGTCAATTTATTCGAAAAATACCCAGACTAACAAAAGAAAAAGGCTTTCCACACTAGGTAAATTCTACATGTAAGCAGGGGTGAAAGCGGGCGGGGTTGGATGGGTTTTAAACAAATTTTATATCCCATCTGTCCGAACCTGACGGGTTTACAATTTGTTAAACCCAAACCCACGACTTTGGGTTTCGAACGGGTTTCGGCGGATTTCGGGTTTAGCTAGACGGGTCGGTTTTTACGGGTGTTCGGACTTTGCCGTTATAAATAATCAAATAAATTGAAATCATAATACTTAAGATGAATTCTACAAAATATATATACACACAATTTATGATTTAATAAAACTATATAATTATATATGATATATTTATGAATTACACTTAAAAGGTTTGGCTAATTAAATATCATGCAATAAATTATAATATGCACATTATAGCATTTGAAGTGAAATATAGAGTTGGGTCCGATATAAGAAACGGGTTTGGCTTGGGCCGGGTTTAAGGTTCGGACGGGTTTAACATTAAACCCATATCCAAACCGAAAATTTTCAGTATTGGGCTTGGCCCATTTTAAACTTTCGGTATAATAAAATAACTGAGTTTCAGTTTTGCTTGAAAAAAATAGTAAAAATGCATTATATATATGAGATTAATGGAGGAAAGAGCCATCCCTCCTATGGCGTCGAAAAAATACCCTCCCTGGTTTTTTCCGACGATCGGCACCCACCATCTTCATCGTCATCATCTAAGATGTGGATACACCAAATTTCATGTAATTCTACAACTTTTTCACCGTCGATTTAGTTGGTGCAAAATTAATGGTTTACCGACAATAGAACTTTTTACATTGCTTATTCAACGGTGAAAAAGTAGTGGAATCACATGAAATTTGGTGTATATACATCTTAGATGATAACGATGATGATGATGGATGCCGATCGTCGGAAAAAATGGTGGAAGTTGTATTTTTTCGAACGCCATGGAAGGAAATCCCCTCCTATATATATATATATATATATATATATATATATATATATATATATGATTGTGTTGTTTGTTATTAGAGCATTGTTCTAGGAATTATTAGTTCTGTAACAAATTCTTAATACAAGACATTAAGAAAGTGAAAGTTATAGCAGGAAAGTGGCATGGATTCTGTTATTTGTTTTTGACATTGCTTAATTTTGCTTTGTTTGTCACTGTGTTTCATTTCTATATATTTTTAAAATTTGAACTACATAGGACTTTGATAATAAAAGAATTTGCTTTTGAGGTTTTTATATTTGCATATGCCCTCTTAATTTCGTTAAAATTATGAATGCTTACTTAAGTTTTCATGTTGTTGTAAGAAATCCTTTCATTGGAGAGTTTTAGCAACAAATGCCCAAGGCAACATGAGACATCTGCAAGGAGGTGCAGACGTTTACTAGACGTCAGAGCATGGACATGCAGCCACCGCCGTAGCGGTTAATAATCAGGATCTATCCAAATAACAGAGCGGATCCAGACGTCTAATGAGGAAGATCCAGACGTCCAACCATTAGTCTTCAGCAAATCCAGAGAACACGCAGATATCTGCTGTTGCCTTGGGCATTTGTCGCTTATTATTGAGGATATATGTTTATTTTGATGTAGATTTTATCCTAAAAGTTTGAATAAAATTCTTTACCTTCATTTTTATATAATGTCTGCCGATACTTGTGCTTAGAGCGTGTGTCAACATTCAAGAATAACCTGCAGGTTGACCAATAAAACACCTATGATGAGAGATAGACTTGCCACTTAGACATTAACTAAAACAAAAACTTTTGACAGACACCTGCTAAATATTGGGGATTTCAATCCTCTTAAACCACCGAGAACATAAAGATAGCGACATAATAGAACAAAGAAAAAATGGCTCGAATCCAAGTCAGAATCTCTCCGGATGCCCAACACAAAGTCTGTAGGAAAAGATTCATATTTTGCCAGTTGGGCAAAAATGAAAAATTTTTGCAATTCAGTCAAAAAAAAACATAACAGATTAATCAAACTAAAAAAAGAAAAAAAAAAGCTACATGGGAAGATAACCAACTTCCAGTCACCTCATATATATCAAGTTATCTATATTCATCATACATGCACACAAAAGCATCAGCTATTCCTCCCTAAGTTTTGTTAGACTTTTTGATGAAATGTGGGACATTTAGCCTTAGTTTAGTTTTAAAATAGAAAGAACGGAAAAAAAACATCATATCTATTATATGATCTGCATTTTTTTTGTGAGAAAATTTGGATAAAGTAAAAAATACCCTAATCAGATAAAACATTTTATTAAGAATATAAATTGAAAGAAACTACAACAATAAAAACAACGACAACAAGAGCATTCTAAGCTTCCCCAAGCCGAACACCCGAGCTCGATCGGACTGGATCGATCATGAGCAAATCAAAGAAGCATACTCTTGGTCGTGCTAACTAGCATGAATCACCACCCTCTCCTTCCAACTCGGCATTAAGCCCCCGCACCCTACAACACACACACACAAGAGATGATTCTGGTAGGACGACAACAGCGGATACGTGCATAGCATGCAATGCGATCTTGTGGGATAATAAACATCCGAAGGGATAATAATTTGCCTTCTGCATGTTCAATTGGCTGCGCTTCTACAATTCTGCCGTGCTCATCTTGTGCTGTTTAATTACTGAGATATCGATAAGCTCGTGTTTTGCATATACATCAAACCTAGATGTTCTTGTTTCTTATTTTGCATCTGCCACGTTGGGAGGTGTAATATATAAGTTCGGATTGGAATTATGTAATCAATTTTCTCAAATTTAATTATGGGGTATGTTTAGATACCTGTAAATATATTGTAATTGATTTGATTAGATTGTAAATGTACGAAAAATAAAGTCGTTTTTACTTTTTGATCGAATCAAGGATATACGAAGAAAGCTTCCATCGAATTAAATTTTTCTTTTCTTCCATGAAGATTAATTCCTTTCTTCGACGATGTAATGAGAATCTAAGAGTATATTGGAGCCATCCATCGAAGTCGTAGCCAAATTCAAGTCTCCCCGATCTCTATATAATTACTTGTTCAGAACCACAAGCATAGTCCCATACCGAGCACGCGATTGTTTGCACACAAAACATGGCCCAACAACAACAGCCGACTATGAGCATCAACAACGCAGGAGGATTTGAGAATGCTATGCTTCCCCAAGACGAAGACCCGAACTCGGATTGGGTGAGCAACTCGGCGTGAACCCTTGCGGGCGGGGGAGGGGGGGGGGTTTGGCAGGAGGACGACGCCGACGGCCATGTCGCGGGGAAATGCGGTCATGAGGGATAAGCATCCCTGGAGATACATCGTCTTCTTAGTCTTTTGTTGGTTGTGCTCCTACAATTCCATGACGCTCATCATGTACATCGTCTTCTTAGTCTTTTATTGGTTGTGCTTCTACAATTCCATGACGCTCATCATGTGTCTGCTCACGGGGATCGACCCGCTGAGTTCTCATTGCTCCAAGGGGCTCTTCTTGCTTTGCATCTCCAACCTGGTGCTCCTTTTCGTTGTGCCCCTAGCCGACCAGTCCGTCGGTAATTACGGTCATAGGGGCATTCATGACATTAGTGTTTATAGTTTTTTGGGTTGTGCACATCATATTGTTGATATCATAACCATCTAGGATTTAGATGATTGATTAGTAGTGAATTGAGTTGGAAGTTGTAGAGTGTTTTTCGTCATTCTATTTAAATAGAAATGCGCGTGCTTGTCAGGCATATAAAGATACTTCCTGTGTAGAATAACCTGGGGTTTATTGATCGTGAGATCCAAATCTCCAACAGCCGCGAATAAAACTGCCATTAATTAATCTCCACTTTTGGGAGCGAGGGAACCTTCGATTAAGGGGTTGAATGGGTTATGGGAACCCAATGTGCAGTATGTGCGTGTTTATTTGGAAACAAATTTGAGGATACTTCGGATATATCGGAGGCCTCACAGAGTTTTTACGAGGGTCCTTATGGGGTGCAGAGCAATGCCTCGTTAGAAATTTTTAATGGAAAAATTGTTTTGAGTGCGCTATGAGCTCCGAAAAAAGAATAGGAGAAGGGCGTAAGCGGAACAAGCGCCCAAGGGGCATTGACGCACATGTAAGAAGGGTTGGCACTTATGGATGGACGCCACGAGTGGGTTGGCACGTGCAAGCGTCACGGATGGGCTGGCGCTTACAAAAGGAAAGCTTAAGTTTCGCAAAAGGGAAGCTTAAGTTTTAGGTAGCCGGACGCTGGTACACCAGGAAGCTTAAGCTCCGGATACAAGGAATTTTAATTCCAGAGATTTGACGCTGGCGCTTTGGCGTCTGCGTCAAGATTTCGAAACTTAAGTTCCAAAGGATTTTGGCGCTGGTGCTTTAAGGTTTCGGAACTTAAGTTTCGGCGCGGGGGGGGGGGCACCCAAAGAAGGCTCCCCTCGATGGGGTCATCCCACTCTTCTTCTAATCTGGTCCAAAAATCTCTCTTGATTTTTGAATTTCCGGATTTTGAATCTTGGATAGTAAAAAGGGGACCTTTTCTCTTCTCAAAGCCTTGGATCTTATCAAAAATGAGGATTTTGAAGGTGGGTTCTCTTTCTTCTTACTCTTTCAAATTGGATCTTTAGAAGGAAAAAGAAGTAGACAAAAATCCATTTTTTTTGTGGATTTGATAAGAGGCTTGTGTTCCTCTCAATGGTTTTCGTGGTGGAAATCTAGTTTGTTTTGAAAAATGAGAGCTTAAGCTCTTGATTTAAAAAAGAGAAGAAAAATGAAGAACCTAAGAGAGAGAGAGAAATAGAAGATGGGGGCACAAACTCTAAAAAAGATTGAGAGAATAAAAGTTGTTTTTGATCTTCTCATCATATTTGTCTTTTATAGCCCATTGGGTTTTTCCAAACGGCACTTGTGGCTCCCCATATCTCATGAGCTTAATTCTTTTTGCACATAAAGGGGTTACAAAATTTTGGTTTTTTGCACATTTTCCATATATTTATTTTTATAAAATTGCATTAAACTAATTTATAGCTTCATTCTTTTTGTCATGGGACCGGTCCCTTCCATACTTGGCCTTGACTTAGGCCCGGGCTCGCTTGTTTGGGGTTGACTTTGATTTTGACTCGGACTCGGTCAACGGGGTGTAAATTTTGACCCCAACAGAAGCGTGCCTGAATCAAACATCAAAAAGTTGTGTAATGTATGTGCTTGAGTGAGAACATCCAAGCCCTCAGTAGAGTAGCTTTTGATGTCCGTGTGTGAATAAGAGGAAATCCTAAATACCGTAATTTCGGGTTTCCATGGATGGATGTTGGAAAATCTCGACATTACCAAATTGTATTGTCAATAATGTTATTTTGGATTTGCATAATAGTAATAAAAGCACATGAGCTAATACTACTTTCTGCCAAAAAAAGGAAAATAAGCGAAAATGCATTATAAATATTATATAAAAAAGGAGGGTAATATATTTTTTTTCTTTGCTATTAGTGCATTTTGTTAGAAAGGAGCATTTATTATTTGCTCCCCCTGAATCTTTACTATTTGTAGATACCCCTTGAATTTTTCAGAAAATTCTTTCATCGCAACCGTAGTGGGGGTGTACTTATAAAGGATATTAGTTTATTGGAGTTAAGTTTTATATATCTTAAATAGTTTAGTATAATTCTTTATTTTCATTTCAATAAAACCAACTCCTTATACTTAACCTTACCGAAACTGCTAATTTATGGCTTAGAGTTTCATAATCAAGATTGTAATTAAGTGTAATTATAAGGATATAGTTACATGTCGATGGTAAGCATGGTGAATTAGCACATGATTAAATTTGACAAAGTTTGAAGAAGCAAATTTCTTATATATGACAAACAAGAAAGGATAAAAAGATATTAAGAACAATAAGTCGAATTAATGTTTTCTTTTCTTGTTGTACTGAATAGCCAAAGAAGTTTATCATTACACGTCGGAACAATCAAGTTTTGAACAAATATCAACGGAAAGGTGTTTCTTGGAATGCTTTTAGAGATTTCGAGGGGCATAAACAGATTTAAAAAATTCAAGGGGTATATACAACTACAAAAGTATTTAGGGGCATTGTAGAAGAACCCTAAAATTTTAATAAAATCCCTATTTAAAATATAATTATCATTTACTAAATTAAAAAGGGTGTGATAATAAGCTTCTATTGAAAACTTGAAATCGACATCCTAAGGGAGCCGACGCAATTAAAGTAAAAGAGAGAATATAACAATTATTCGGTATAACAGACTCCATGAAGCAACGAGAAAGAGATAGTTTTGTCGGGCCTTTAAGTTGATTTTTTCCGTAATAGAACTAAACATTAACTAAATTTGCAAATCATTAATTAAAAAATTCATATCTTGCTATACTGGCAAAAGTGAAAATTTCTTTAATTCAGCCATAAAATAGAAAAAGAAACAGATTAATCATTTCTTCTTTTTCTTTTTTAAAAAAAAATATAAATAAAGGGGCAACAAGAATATATAACATATGCATTGTCTCTTTCTCAAGCAAGTTAGGCTCTCCGAATCAATAAGAGAATAAATTATTTGTTGAGTTTGCCTCTTAGTCTTGATCCCTAGAAATTTCTCTAGAAGTTGTGACGGCTCATGACAATATTTTGCCGGTTCGACCTTATGCTGAGACGGTTTACAACATGTCTGGAATTACATATTTCTCTCTGTATGAAATGGCTCGAGATAATTTTGAGCCGGCAAACGTCTGTCGACGTCTTGGACTGAATTCTAAACTGTTTTGGGAAATTTGATTTTTACCCTATTTGCTTCATACTATAAATAACAGCAGTTTGTAATCCTAATTGGGTAACCCTTTGTTAATCTAAATTAAGAGAGAGGAGGCAAGGGTTTTGAGAGAGATTTTTGTGAGAGTTCATCCACCATTGCAATCCTTCTAATTTGTTCGATTAGTAAAGTGTTTCTCTTTCGCCCGTGGTTTTACCCGTTTGGGTTTTTCATGTAAAAATCTTTCTGTTTCGCTGTGTTGATTTTTATCTCTGGTTTTATGTTTTATTTATCTATGTTTATTTCGATCATCCGTAATAAATTGGTATCAGAGTCTCATTTTGGTTCTTTCAGAGATTTGGTGCGCACAAGGTGTTTGGGAATTTGTTTGCTTGAACTGTTAGGTCTTCGATCTGATGATCTAGGTTTACAGTGGGTGATGATACTTGTGTTCTCTCCCTATCTTCTTAGATTGTGATTTTGAAGTCTTTGATTTGTAAGCACTCAAGGCGTTTGTAGAAATTCTTAAGTGAATTTTAGCTGGTTCTTTTAATCCCGCATCATATTTCCAATGAATATGAAGTTCGATATTAAGAAGTTCGATGAGAATATGATGTTTAGTTTATGGCAAGTTCGTATGATTGCCGTATTAGCACAGAATCTTTTGAAGAAGGTGATTCTTGGAAAAGATTCAAGGCCTTCCACTGTGACGGAGGAAGTATGGGAGGAGTTGGGTGAAAAGCCCCTTACGGCTATCCAATTGTGTTTGACAAATGAAGTTTTGCAAGAAGTTCTAGTAAAGAAGACGGCGGCTAGTTTTTGGTTGAAATTAGATGAATTATATTTGAAGAAGCCTCTCACAAATCGACTCATATTGAAACAGCGTCTATGCACACTTCGTATGTTCGAAGGCTCTTCTATCAAATCTCATATCGGCGAGTTTAATTCGATCATTACATATCTGGGTAAGATCGATATTAAGATTGATAATGAAGACCGACCACTTTTATTGTTATGTTCTTTACCACTCTCTTATAAGTACTTTCGTGATACCATGGTCCATGGACGAGATACTATCTCGATCAAGAATGTCAAAGAAAATTTGACGAAGAAAGAGAAAATCGATAAGGAGTTAACTTCTAGCGAAGATGATGGTCAATCTTCATGCTTATTTATTCGAGGGTGAGCGGAGAAAAGAGATCCAGAAGGTAGCAAGAAAAAGTCAAGATCGAAATCCAAGCATAACAATTTGACCTGCAACTATTGTAAGAAGAAGGGGCATTTCAAAATCGATTGCTACAAATTGTAAAACTGTCACGCCTCGCTTCCCAGTATACTGGCAGAGGCCGCGACGAGGTCGCTACGTATTTACTCTGAAATAAACACGCTAAGCGTATCTAAGCAATATAAAAGGAATATACACAAGAGAAAAATGTAATGAACATCAACTTTATTTATTCACATTCTTTTTGTACAATGCATAGAAAAGTAAATACAACTGAATGAAAGCAATGCCTAAACAATGACATAACAAAAATGAAAAGTACTGAAATAAAATGTGTACAATGAAGCTAGAGTTCTGGGTCGTAGGCAAGCTGATCCAAGTTCTCACTAGTAGGCTCGATCTCCTGAGTGTCCAGATCACCTGACAACATTCCAAAGAAGAAAGAGAAGGAATGTCGTCAGCGAACAATCGCTCGGTAAGTCCCAAAGATAAGGGGGAAATAGAATAGACACAGAGAGAGAGTGGCTTTTAAAGTTGTATTATATGGTATTTGGTGTTAACGCTGTTGTTTGTAGCTTGGTACAGAAGAATACCAGTGTATACGAGAGGAGTCTCTATATGCCAGAGACTAAAGGCAAATGGAAGTACAAGGCTCCGTCGATAATACCACGGAACAACGGTATAGATGTAATTACGTCTTAAGTTTTACAGTCTCGGGCCATTTCTAACACCTTCCGTATCAATCTACCTTTTAAACCCCGCGAAATAATGATTGTATGGTTTGTATTGTATTGCAACTTGTGATGTCTTGTATCACAGATTGTATAATTGGATGACTTGCCGAAACCATAATATCAATAAATGGATGTAACTGGAGAATCATGTAAATGGAAGTATATCCATGGTTCGGTTCAGTCAATATATATTGAATAGATTGAATATATGGATTCATGTATTTATATTGAATTGTAATATTGTAGATTGTATTTGAATCATATTCAAGTCAGATTATTTATAATGAGACTCAGTCTGAGTCAGAACAATTATAAAAGAAATTGAAGTCCTGAATTAGGTTTTGATGTTATCGGTAACCGCTGTACATGAGCGGCAGGATTTGTGTCTTTTTCAAAGACGATTACCATGTTGATAACACCGTTTGTTAAGTTGTCTATCTTAAATAGGCAAGCACCCACTTCTCTGGCTCCCTGAGGCTCAAGAGATTGGTCTCGCTTAAACCTATATTTACTAGGGCCATTATTGTATTTATAAAACTTGAGTGGTTTTTATGTAACAATAATTTTGTATAATTTTCAAAATACACTCCAAGTATTTAATTATCGTTTTAGAGTTTTCATAAATGTAGATTTTATATATATGACATTTCTAGTAAGTAAAACCTATTTTTCATAATATATGGTATTTAATTGTAAAGTATTGAATTTGTATAGAATTTCATGGTATTTTCATGTAAAGTGATTCTTTTGACTTAGAAAAGTTGGAATATTAATATTATCACAAAATAGATATTTTGATAATACATATATATTTATATATTTATAAAAATAATTTTAATTTATTATTTTCTAGAAATCTTATTTTCTTAAGATATTTGTATTTTTAAATCTCTCGAGACCGAATGCTCCTTGCGGAGGTCTGCATCTCGCACTGCTAAGCCCGAGAATGTGCGATAATCCGCACCATCCCGAACGGGTTCCCCAAATGGGTTATAGCGGCGCTTTGCAAAGATTTATAAAAATACGTAATCTTGTAGAAAACGGTTTTAATAGTAAATGGTATTTATATGTAAAGTTTCGTTTTCCCGTATTCTATATTCCCGAAAGGTATTGTGTTATATTGCATATGAGTGTTGTGAGGAGGTAGATCATTACCTCGTGATCTAATTAAAAGTATAACAAGGTGAATGATGTTTTAAGGTAGAAAGTAAACTACATGGTATTTTAGTGAAAAAGAGCGGTAAAAGTTACAAAATGAAATATATTGTCATGAAACTTGTTCAACATGTTTGTTAATGATTAATAGTCAACATGTAAGGGTTTGTTATGATTGTATTTAAGAAAAGGTTGAACTTTTAGGAAGAACCGAATCGGAAATCAAATTAGCTCCGATTCCGTCGGATTTTAGAAATACGTGTTTTTAGAAAAGAATAGAGAAGGGGGAGGTGGGACTTACGGATTTGTAGGTTAGGGATGAGGAAGAGGAAGCGGTAAGAGGCACCGGCGCGTCGTTTCGTTGCCGGGAGCTCTTATGGTCGTCGTCGGAAGATCGTCGAAGTTTCGCCCCTTTGCTAATTTCAATTGCACATTAAAATTTCTAGAGAAATTTCTTGAGAGTTTGGACAGAATTGTGAGTGGGGGGCGTGTCTAGAGGTGGTATTTATAGGGTAAAATTAGGGTTAGGGTTAGGTGAAAGGGTGTATTGAAAATTGTATTAATTTGTAATAAAAATAGGGTTTAATTTGATTTTAAAGATCTCTGGAACCGATCCAAGGAGTTTAAGTATGCAGGAGTGATGGGAAGGTGAAAAGGCAAAACTTTTGTGTTGACGACTCGGCGGTCCGGCCGGCGGCGGCGGCCGAGTCGCCTGCCGATCCGGGCCGAGTCAGGCCGGGGTTGGCCGCCGTCGGTCCGTCGTCACTTGGTCTTCCCCCTGGTCCAATTTGTTTTATATGTGTAATGGGGTTTTTACGAGTTATGCACGTGTAGACCCTTGGACTTCTAAAAATTCAAAATAAAACAATATTAAAAATAATGTGGATGATGGGATTTGAACTCTGGTGCTTTGGATCAGCAGTGCAAAGTCTTACCAATGAGCTACAAGCTCTTTCTTGCTATTAAAAAGCAAAACAAACTTATAACTTGTGCTCAGGCAAAAATATCCCTTTCTGTATTTTTTTTTGAAAAATTGTACAGAAAGTTGTACAGAAAGTTTAGGGTTGTTACATTCACAAGCAAAAGCAGGAAGACAAACAGAAGGAGTTTTCAGCTGAAACTAGTATTGCTGAAGGAGAAGGAGATCTACTTGTGGTTTTTGATAACACACATCGATCCAAAGATGAATGGATTATGGATTCGGGTTGCTCCTACCATATATGTCTCAATAGGGATTTGTTCTCCATCTATGAGTCTGTTAATGATGGAGTAGTTTTGATAGGTAACAATAGTTTGTGTCGAGCTATTGGTAAAGGAACGATTTAAATCAATATGTATGATGGCATTGTGAGAACATTAGCGGAAGTTAGGTATGCCCCTGACTTGAAGAAGAATCCCATCTTATTGGGTGCACTCGATACTAAGGGTTATAAGTTCTCCGCTGAAAGTGGAGTTTTGAAAGTCAGTAAAGGTGCTTTTGTCGTTATGAAGGGCTTGAAATTAGGTATTTATATGTATTGCAGGGTTCGACATCTACCAGGTCGACGGCAATTTCATCATCTAAATCTATGTCAGATTCAGATGTGACCAGATTATGGCACATGAGGCTCGGACATATGAGTGAGAGAGGTATGACTGAGTTATCTAAGCGGGGTCTACTATATGGTCAAAGTATATCGAAGATGGAATTTTGTGAGTATTGTATTTTCGGCAAGTATAAACGAGTTAGCTTAGATACGGCGGTTGTAACAATCCTAACTTTCTGTATGAATTTTTTCAAAATACAGAAAGGCACACTTAAGCCTGAGCACGAGTTATAAGTTTGTTTTGCTTTAGAACAGCAAGAAGGAGCTTATAGCTCACTGGTAAGACCTTGCACCGCTGAATCAAAACAACAGAGTTCAAATCCCATCAGCCACATATTCTTTTTATTTTAAATTCTTTTAATCTTTTAGAAGCCCAAGAAACTACACGTGCACTACACGTAAACTGAAAAAACACAAGATAATCAAACACGTGCACTGTAGAATACCAAACGACCCCGACCCAATACCCCAACGCCAACCCAGACCGTCGGGCATTGGGTCAGCGACACACTCAAAAAAATCCGGTGACGTCGGGTAGAACCGTCCCAAATGCTCCCAAATTTCACTCCCTGCAATGTTTGGCCTGCCCCACCACTCCCTTATTGCTTGTTTACTCTGAATTAATTCAGAGAGCAATAAAATGCCCATTTAACCTCATTTTAATGTAAAATTTTAGTGCATTATTCATTCCCCCTAAACCCTAGATTGCCCTATAAATTCCATCCTCATTTTACCCCTCCTCACTCACAATTTCCTGCCAAAACTCTCAAGAAATTTCCAAGTTCCTATAGTGTGCAAGTGGAGTTAACAAAGGGCGAAACTCCGACGAAGTTCCGGCGACGATTCGAGCAGTTTCCTGCAGCGAAACAATGCACCGATGAATCCTAGAGCTCCTTCTACCTCCCCCCTCTCATCAAAGCCAGTAAGTCCCATTTCTCCTTCTCATCTTTATCTTTAAAAAGTTTCAATTCTAAAACCTGATGAAAGCGGAGTTAGTCCGACTTCCGATTCGGTTTTCTTTAAAAACTATATTTTCTTAATCAAGATAACTTCATATTCTCACATATTTCTTAACAAACTTTAACAAAGCCTACAAAACAAGTTTCACATTAAAATAATCATTTTTGTGATATTTATCGCATTTTACATAAAAATACTACAAACTATTCATTTCGACATTATAACTTTATTTCCTTGCTATACATTTAGATAGTCCATGAGGTAATGACCTACCTCATCACAACACACATATTTATCATAGCAGGATAAATTTTGGGATTATAGAATACGGGAAATACGACTTTACAGCAAAATACCTTAAACTTATAAAACCATTTTCTTTAAAAAATATATTTAACATTCCATGCAATTGAGCCTCTACAACCCATTTTGGGGACACCGTTCGGAATGGTGCGGATTATCGCACATCCTCGGGCTTAGTAGAGCGAGATGCAGACCTCCGCAATGAGCATTCGATCTCGATGGAATTTTTATACATTTTTCTTTAGAAAATGAGATTTTTACAAGAAAACAAATAAATTTATTTTCGTTAAATATGTATATATAAATATTACCAAAATACTTATTTTAAATATATATATATATTATTATATGTTTCTAAAACTCAAGAAAAGAATTCAAATATCACATGACACTATCATGATAATTCAAAACAATATTCATATTACAAATAAATACCATATATTATGAAATTAGGTTTTATTCACTAGAAATGTGACATTTATAAAATATACATCAATGAAAACCCTAAATACGATAATTAAATGCTTGAGGAGTATTTTGAAATTATACCAAAACTATTTTTACATAAAACCCCCTCAAGTTATACTAAATTACAATAAAGATCTTAGTAAACATAGGTTTAAGCGGGACTGGTCTCTTGAGCCTCAGGGAGCCGGAGATATGGGTGTTTGCCTATTTAAGGTAGACAACTTAGCCAACGGTGTTATCAACAAGGTAATTGTCTTGGAAAAAGACACAAATCCTACCGTCCATGTGCAGCAATTGCCGATAACACAAAAACAATCAGTATTTCAAGTTCTTTTAAAAGTGTCTGACTTGGACTGAGTCTCAAACTAATCAATCTGACTTGAATGTGATTCAAGTACAAACTACAATACAACATGATTCAATATGAATCCATCCATTCAATCTATATCAATCTGTATTGACTGAACCGAAGCATGGATATATTCCATTTACATGTTCTTCCATTATATCCGTTCCATTACTGATATCATGGTTTCGGCAAGTCATCCATATATACAATTTACAAGACAATACAGTACAATCAACACAATCAAGACATTGCAGGGTTTATAAGGGGTAAATTGGTACAGAAGGTGTTAAAAATGGCACGGGACTGTAATCATAATACATCTAACCTGAATCTCCATTGCCGTTGTACTGTGGCTGAACGGTTCCTTGTGCTCCTTATACCTTAGTCCACGGGAAAAGTTGGGCTCTTTTCGTATACACTGGTATTTTCTGTACCAAGCTACAAACAACTACGTTAACATAGCAATCAACATTATAATAGTTATACTCTCTCTCTGTCTATTCTACTTCTCCCTCCTCTTTGGGAGTTACCGAGCGATTTTTTCACTGACGACATTCTCTTTCTTCTTCTTTGGAATGTCGTCAGGTGATTCGGACTCACTGGAGATCGAACCCAGCAGCGAAGACTTGGATCAGTTTACTGAAGACCCGGAGTTTTAGATTCACTTGTACATTACATTTCATTTTCATTCTTGTTATGCCATTGTTTAGGCATTGCTTTCATTCCATTTATTTTCATTTCAGTTGTATTGTAAAAAGAATGTTAATAAATAAAGTTGTTGTTTATTTACATCTTGTCTCTTGTGTACATTTTACTTTATATTGCTTAGATACGCTTAGCGTGTTTACTTCTGTGTAAATACGTAGCGGGCCAGTCGCGTTCCCTTCTCCGTACACCAGGAAGCGGGGCGTGACAGCGATGCACAACACTAAAAGTACCATTGACTATATCCGTTCAGATCTTTGGAAACCCTCTCAAGTTGCTTCCAAATGAAGTGGTGCATAATATCTGCTTTCTTGTATCGACGATTATTCGAGAAAGGTTTGGGTCTATTTCTTGAAGTTAAATAACGATGTGTTTAATACGTTCAAGCAATGGTAGATATTGATTGAGAAACAAACATGAAAGCAGATTAAGAGGCTAATGACGGACAATGGATTAGAATTTTATGGTGGATATTTCAATAAATTCTGCAAAAACGAATGTATCGTTCGGCATCATCCCGTTATCCACACTGTAAATCCCCGTTTCCATTCTAATAAAATTTCCTATACTCTGAAATCCCAGTGACTTCTTCTCTTTTCCTTCATATTTTGATTGATTATTTAAACTTAGTATGTATACTTTTCCTTAATCCTAAAAGTTTAAAACCCAAGATTTAAAACCAAAGCAAATAAAACCAATTTAATTTAACCCAAATTTTCTTTTAACCACTAAATTCCCCAAACCCTTTTTATCAATATCCATCAGCCCATTTAGATTTTTAAATAAATCCCTTTTGAAAATACAAATCCTTCAGCCCAATCCTATTTCCTAAATAATTCCTTAAACCCAAGTTTTAAGCCCCGGCCCATCCCCTTAAATTTCTTTCAGCCCACACAAAATTTTTGTTAATAAAATTCCTTATTAATTTTTTACCCTCAGCCCATTCTTGCAGCCCACGAGACTTTATTTTTAGAAAGGAAATTATATTTTTGGTCCGGCCTACCCTACAGCCCACAAAGTCTTCATTTTTTTAAAAAAGAAATTTTTAAAACAGCCCCCGGCCCGCTTACCATTCCTCAGCCCACCATACATTTTTGAATCCCCACGAGCCCAATCTCTTTTCCCATTTCCTCACCCAAACTCCCCACTGTTCCTCTTCTCAAACATCCCAACGGCTACCTCCATTAACGCTGCGCGCGACACGCCTCCTCCGCCGACGCCTTCGCCCTGCCGTTGCTCCCATGATTACAGCCTCGTCGCTCTCATCTCTCTCTCTTACTCACCTCGTCTCCAACTCACTCTTCATCTTCCTCTACTTCCACCGAGCCCCAAATCCCCCTTAACCCACTGCCACCTCCACCCACGACGACGACGAACTCCCTCCAATTCCCTCCTGCATCACCTCACGTCTCCTCTGCAAACCTTCTCCTCCACGACTCCTCCCTTCATCACCCGAGCCCCCACCAGTCCTCACCCGCACACACAAACCCACTTCAATTTAACTCGACCACCTCACCCCATCGACGCCGGTGAACCCCCATCTCATCGGAACCATCCATCGACCTTCCACACCCTCAGCAGCACTCTCATCTCTTCAGACCCGACCCCCACTACTCCCCATCTCTCTCCAAAACCTTTCTTCCCAAACAATTTTTCCCCCACTGCGAAACTGCCCTATGCACGCCGCCGGAGCGACGCCGTCGACCGTCGGCAACTCCAATACACTCGCTGTGGATCATCGAACATCCATCAACGTCTAGTGGCTGTGAAAACGACTCCGGACAACCCCGACGCGAGATCCACATCGAGATCGAGGCTCGCGGGAATCCGATACGTGGCGTATATCGCGCGTTCGCGACGACACGGTGGCCGTACGACCCCGAGGCGTTCTCCAGGCAAGTGTTTACTTGCTTCATGCTATTATAGTCGTGTTACACACCTAGATCACATAGTTTACGAACTTAATGATTATATATATATATATATCGACCAAGGTGTTCGATGCTAGCCTTTCATGGATATAGCTGTTTAATTTGACGGAAACCGATACCATCTGTTGGCCCATATAATGTTAAATATAGTGTATGAATCTCGCTGGAAAATACGAATGTTTGTAACGAAAACTGATACCCCCAAATATGCCGTTAAAACTGGAATTTTCTCGTGCCTGAAAACGAATAAAATCACCATAAATCATATGTATACTGGATTGAGACGTTCGAGGGCTTAAATCGAAGCCGACTCGATGAACTTTAACCCTATGGAAAATCCTAATGATTCCTGTTCTGTAATCATGATGATAACTCGGTCGGAACACGACTCTGGACTGCAGTCCAGAGCGTTTCTGATTGGTGTGTTCTGTCTAAAATCCTGCGTCCCCGTATTTCCTGAAATCGCATGGTACGGAACTTTACACTAGTTATAAGATATACCTGTTAGTGAAAGAAAACAAGTGGTCTCCTTCCGATTCATCGCAGTTTGTTATTTTAAACTTATTTTAAAAAGGCAGAACGTAAAGCTGTTCAGAACAATTTCTGAAATGACATTTGAGATTGAACTGTGTATAACTTTCAACGTACAGATGCGACTGAGGATCCGTCTGTTGCGTTGAATACTTTATCGAAAACCCTAAATTTCATTTAACTGTGACATCGCTAAATTCTGAGCCCATCTGGGTGCAATTCGGGTCGCGAAACAGACGTTCAGTTTTGAAATTTAAATTCCAGCCGCGAACACTTAAACTGAAACAGTTATATCTTGAAAACCGAAACTCCGATTGAACTGAAACAAATTTTGATGAATTACTGACTGATTGTTCTATATATCTTACCTACATCATATTTGCTGAATTCGTAACATATTATCTGTGCAATTTATTTTAGTCATGACATGCATGCTAATTCATAACATACAAAGCTTATTGGTAGCATTTAATACATATATCATACCCTTGTCATTTACACAGTGTTAGTGCGTGTGGACATTGCATTATCGTGCGTGATAGATGTTGGTTTAGGAGTGACGAGTACACCAATGGAAAGTGAATATTCGTGATAGTGATTGATACAGTGGACAGTGATGAAACCGTGCCTTTGGTATACTCGTACACAACTAGATCAATATCTTAAATAGTGTAACCTGGGGAAAAAGGGGAAATCAAAGTGGAAAGAGTATCGTATTTAGCGGGACCGTGTTTAGAGGATGATCATTCGAACCGTGATACTTATACGTGTAGGACAGGATCTAGCGATCCGGCTGACAGGGTTATGTCCCGGGCATGTGGGCCGTTGTCTCGGGTATGTACGAGACTCCTGTTAAACATGATCCTCCTTCCACTATGTGATTTCAAACATGACCTAGAGACCGATAGGGACACATAACACATTCTGCATCATACTGTGACATAGTGTTTACTTGCATTATTCTCATACCAGTAATACCTCATTTACCTGTTTCATCTGCTTATAATAATATTATTATTTGTGTCGCTCTGACGACCTGAGTATGCATGCTCAGATTCCGCGCGAGGACCGGCACCGGAGACGGATCTATCCTATGAGTTCACGGAGATATAGTCGGTGTACCTACTTCGTTTACTTCTTTCCATAAAAGAGATTGTGAGATTGAACTTGGTTAGTTATCGTTTTTATTATCTGTACTCTGTGAACAATGAAAATTTTAATGTAATAAATTAGTGATGTGATTCCTTTAATACTGTGCTTTATTACTGATTACCATGTAGTGCTAGAAGCCGAAGTGTGACTACGGCGGGACGATCCTTTGACCGTAGGAGCATGGCTGGCCTAGTCATACCTCGTATTCCGTATTTTGGGATGCGGGGCGTGACATGGTTTAGTTGGTATCAGAGCCAGGTTTAGTATCAAGGGATAACATTCACTAGGCGATATTACGTTATTCTTGTTTCACTACTCTTGATTTCTATCATTGAATCTGAACCTATTCTTTTGAATCTTCCAGAGATATGACGTCCCCGAACGACCCCTCCTCGGACTCCAGCTCTCAGGACCGCACGGAAAGAATACTCAGTGCACTGACCACTCTCGCGGAAGCTCAGGAGAGGAAGACAGATTTGCTTACTGAGGGACTCAGAGCGATTACCGCTGCAGGAGGACCCTCCGCACTTATTACCACCCCCGAGGGCGTTACTCCACCAGCTTATCAGGCTAGGGCTGGTACCGTATCAGACTTCCGACGGTTACACCCAGCCGCTTTCACAGGGCTAGCTGAACCCCTTGAGGCTGAGCAATGGCTGGTAAACATGGATAATTTATTGGCAGCCGCCAGGGTTCCAGAGGAAGACAGAGTGAATGTGATAAAGATACAATTAGAAGACGAGGCCCGTACATGGTGGTCGGTAGAAGAAAGCAGACTTGAAGAGCCGATTGAATGGAACAAGTTTAAGGAGTGCTTCTTAGATCATTATTTTCCTCCCACAGCCAAGGCAGAAATGGAGGAAAAGTTTATTCTTTTAAAGCAGAATGGACGCCCAGTGGACGTTTATGCGGCAGAGTTCAACCGTTTGAGCCGTTTTGCTCCATACATGGTCAAATCAGAAGTCACCAGGGCCAGGCGATTCCTTCAGGGGTTAGATTTTGAGTTGCAGCAGCTGATTGCATCGTTGGATCTACAGACTTTCGCACAGGTACTCAACGCGGCGAGAGTTCAGGAACAATTGATTAACAAATTCAGGAGACCCCCAGTCGTTCCAGCACGTACCCACGTGCCTTCTCGAGGAGCCATACCGGTTCACAGAGCAGGGACAACTCAAATGAAGCGCCCGTTTGTACCACAGCATCGCCCCCAGAGACAGGGCGTAACTTGCGGCTATTGCGGTAGAGGAGGACATACTCAGAAGGACTGTCGCCGTGCCAAGGGACAGTGCCTGATTTGCGGTTCCAGTCAACACAGGATTAACAGTTGTCCTGAGCGAGCAGAGATACAAGGAAGTTCTGGATTGTCACAGCAGAGGCTGCAGGAACAGAGACAACCATTTACAGGTCGCGGTCAGGGACGGGCTTTCACCTTGACCGCAGAGCAGGCAGAAGCGTCAGGAGATGTGGTTACAGGTACTCTACTCATACATTCCTTGCCAGCTAGAGTACTGTTTGATTCAGGAGCATCGCATTGTTTCTTGTCTGAGCATTTCACAAATACACACTCAATACCACATGAACCACTAACCAAGGGATGGGAAATTCATACGGGTAATGGCATTATTATATCTAGTCGGGAATGTAGATTATGCTCGGTTGTAGTGTGTGGTAGGGAATTCTATGCGAATTTCCTCCTAATTGGGACAGGTAGTTACGACGCAATTCTCGGGATGGATTGGATGAGCACTTTCCATGCAGTTATCGACTGTCGGGCAAGGAAGGTGATCTTCCGCATCCCCAATCACCCGGAGTTTATTTTCGAGGGCGGAAGCGAATCTTTGGAACCAGCTAAGTACAGAGCAAAGCCTAAGGAACTGACAGCTATGGAGATTGATAAGAGCCCAGCCCCAGAAATTGTTCGGGACTTTCTAGACGTATTTCCTGAAGATCTACCAGGTCTACCACCTCCTCGAATTTTGGAGTTCTCAATCGATTTGATTCCAGGTACAGCCCCAGTATCCAAAGCCCCATACAGAATGGCACCGGTGGAATTGGCGGAATTGAAGAAGCAGGTTGAAGAACTATCGGAGAAAGGATTTATTCGACCAAGCGCTTCGCCGTGGGGTGCACCAGTTTTATTAGTAAAGAAGAAGGATGGATCGCTGCGAATGTGTATAGATTATCGGGAGCTGAACAAGGTCACGATAAAGAACAAGTACCCAATACCGCGCATTGATGACCTATTCGATCAGCTAAGTGGAGCCAAGGTTTTCTCGAAGTTGGACCTCCGTTCTGGATATCATCAAATCAGAGTAGCAGCCGAGGATGTATGCAAGACGGCTTTCAGAACCCGATACAGACATTACGAGTTCCTTGTGATGCCGTTCGGTGTTACCAATGCCCCAGCAATATTCATGGATTTAATGAACAGGGTGTTCGCAAAATACTTGGACACGTTTGTCGTTGTGTTTATCGACGACATACTTGTCTATTCGAAGACCCGGGAAGAGCATGCTGAGCATTTGCGCACGGTACTGCAGGTTCTTCGAGAAGAGAAGCTGTACGCGAAGCTAAGCAAGTGTGAATTCTGGCTTGATAAGGTTCAGTTTTTGGGACATATTGTTTCGGGCGAAGGCATCTCAGTGGACCCGGCAAAGATAGAATCTGTCAGAGATTGGCCGACGCCGAAATCAGTGGCTGAGATCAGGAGTTTTCTGGGATTAGCAGGCTATTATCGGAGATTCGTCCAAGATTTCTCAAGAATCGCAGAACCATTGACACGGCTGACACGGAAGGACGTGCCGTTTACATGGACAGAGGAGTGCACTCAGGCATTCGACACACTAAAGCAGAAGTTAACCACAGCACCTATACTTACAGTACCAGATAATTCAGGTGGTTTGGTGATACACAGTGATGCCTCAGGGAAGGGTTTAGGCTGTGTTTTGATGCAGCACGGCCGAGTGGTTTCTTACGCCTCTCGACAATTGAGAAACCACGAGAAGAACTACCCTACACATGACTTGGAGTTAGCTGCGGTAGTCTTTGCGTTGAAGATTTGGAGGCACTATCTATTAGGAGAAAAAGTGGAGGTATACACCGATCACAAAAGTTTGAAGTATGTTTTCACTCAGAAGGAACTGAACATGAGGCAGCGCCGATGGCTAGAGCTAATGGCAGATTATGACTTGGACCTTCAGTATCACCCGGGGAAGGTCAATGTTGTACCAGACGCACTCAGTCGCAAACCAGCGGTCATGATGTTGACCGATCAGAGGAGTATTATTGAGGATTTCCAGAGACTTGAACTTGAGGTCATTACTCCGAACGCACTCAGTCAATTTTGGCAACTACAGGTGCAATCTTCCCTGGTGGATCGCATCAAGATTGCACAAGCGGATGATCCTCGATTACAAAAGTTCAGAGAGCAAGTGGAAGCTGGATTGAGAACGGATTTGATTATACATGAAGATGGCTCTCTGAGATTCGGTAGCAGACTCTGCGTACCTAAAGGTGATGTACGAGAAGAAGTTTTGGCTGAAGCACACAGTTCAGCTTATTCTGTGCATCCAGGAGGTACAAAAATGTATCAGGACCTAAAGCAGCACTTTTGGTGGAACGGAATGAAGCGGGAGATTGCGAGGTTCGTATCCATATGCTTGGTATGTCAGCAGGTGAAGGCGGAACATCAGAGAACAGCAGGATTATTACAACCATTGCCGATACCTGAATGGAAGTGGGAGCACATTACTATGGATTTTGTGACGGCCTTACCACGGAGCCCTAGAGGCAATAAAGCTATTTGGGTTATCGTCGATCGCCTCACAAAAGTTGCACACTTCCTACCTTTCCGAGTGGGACAGTCGACTGAATCACTGGCAGAAAGATATATGCAGGAGATTGTGCGACTTCACGTTGTTCCAGTCAGCATTGTGTCAGACCGGGACACGAGATTCTTGTCGCACTTTTGGAAGAGCTTACAGGAGAGTTTGGGAACCCGCCTCAAATTCAGCACAGCTTATCACCCACAGACGGATGGACAATCCGAGCGTACAATTCAGACGCTCGAGGAAATGTTGAGAGCCTGTATGTTGGACTTTCAGGGTTCCTGGGAGGACCATCTGCACCTAGTCGAGTTTTCTTACAACAATAGTTATCAGGCTAGTATTCAGATGGCTCCTTTTGAAGCGCTATATGGACGGAAGTGTCGATCCCCAGTATGCTGGGATGATGTGGGAGAACGAAGATTACTGGGCCCCGAACTCATTATTCAGACAGTCGACAAGGTTCAAATGATCAGACAACGTATTAAGACGGCTCAAGATCGACAGAAGAGTTGGGCAGATACCAGCAGAAGGGCACTTGAGTTCGAAGTCGGAGATCATGTGTTCTTAAAGATTTCACCTACTCGTGGAGTTATCAGGTTCGGAAGTCGGGGAAAGCTTAGTCCCCGTTTTATCGGACCTTTTGAGGTGCTAGAGCGAGTAGGAGAGGTGGCCTATCGACTTGCCTTGCCTCCATCGCTAGCCGGTGTGCACAATACCTTCCACGTGTCACAGTTGCGGCGTTACGTTCGAGATGAGAGCCATGTTCTGGACCATTCAGAGTTAGTTTTGGGGACTGATCTGTCATACGAGGAGCAGCCTACTACCATTCTCGACCGCAGAGAGAAGGTGCTGAAGAATAAGGTTATTCCGTTAGTCCGAGTGTCTTGGTGCGGTCGTTCCCCAGGAGAATCCACCTGGGAGCGGGAGGAAGATATCCGTGATCGTTATCCACACCTCTTTGTTTAGTACATTGTTTCTTGTATCTCTGTTAATTTCGAGGACGAAATTTTGTTAAGGGGGGTAGGATGTAAATCCCCGTTTCTATTCTAATAAAATTTCCTATACTCTGAAATCCCAGTGACTTCTTCTCTTTTCCTTCATATTTTGATTGATTATTTAAACTTAGTATGTATACTTTTCCTTAATCCTAAAAGTTTAAAACCCAAGATTTAAAACCAAAGCAAATAAAACCAATTTAATTTAACCCAAATTTTCTTTTAACCACTAAATTCCCCAAACCCTTTTTATCAATATCCATCAGCCCATTTAGATTTTTAAATAAATCCCTTTTGAAAATACAAATCCTTCAGCCCAATCCTATTTCCTAAATAATTCCTTAAACCCAAGTTTTAAGCCCCGGCCCATCCCCTTAAATTTCTTTCAGCCCACACAAAATTTTTGTTAATAAAATTCCTTATTAATTTTTTACCCTCAGCCCATTCTTGCAGCCCACGAGACTTTATTTTTAGAAAGGAAATTATATTTTTGGTCCGGCCTACCCTACAGCCCACAAAGTCTTCATTTTTTTAAAAAAGAAATTTTTAAAACAGCCCCCGGCCCGCTTACCATTCCTCAGCCCACCATACATTTTTGAATCCCCACGAGCCCAATCTCTTTTCCCATTTCCTCACCCAAACTCCCCACTGTTCCTCTTCTCAAACATCCCAACGGCTACCTCCATTAACGCGCGCGCGACACGCCTCCTCCGCCGACGCCTTCGCCCTGCCGTTGCTCCCATGATTACAGCCTCGTCGCTCTCATCTCTCTCTCTTACTCACCTCGTCTCCAACTCACTCTTCATCTTCCTCTACTTCCACCGAGCCCCAAATCCCCCTTAACCCACTGCCACCTCCACCCACGACGACGACGAACTCCCTCCAATTCCCTCCTGCATCACCTCACGTCTCCTCTGCAAACCTTCTCCTCCACGACTCCTCCCTTCATCACCCGAGCCCCCACCAGTCCTCACCCGCACACACAAACCCACTTCAATTTAACTCGACCACCTCACCCCATCGACGCCGGTGAACCCCCATCTCATCGGAACCATCCATCGACCTTCCACACCCTCAGCAGCACTCTCATCTCTTCAGACCCGACCCCCACTACTCCCCATCTCTCTCCAAAACCTTTCTTCCCAAACAATTTTTCCCCCACTGCGAAACTGCCCTATGCACGCCGCCGGAGCGACGCCGTCGACCGTCGGCAACTCCAATACACTCGCTGTGGATCATCGAACATCCATCAACGTCTAGTGGCTGTGAAAACGACTCCGGACAACCCCGACGCGAGATCCACATCGAGATCGAGGCTCGCGGGAATCCGATACGTGGCGTATATCGCGCGTTCGCGACGACACGGTGGCCGTACGACCCCGAGGCGTTCTCCAGGCAAGTGTTTACTTGCTTCATGCTATTATAGTCGTGTTACACACCTAGATCACATAGTTTACGAACTTAATGATTATATATATATATATATCGACCAAGGTGTTCGATGCTAGCCTTTCATGGATATAGCTGTTTAATTTGACGGAAACCGATACCATCTGTTGGCCCATATAATGTTAAATATAGTGTATGAATCTCGCTGGAAAATACGAATGTTTGTAACGAAAACTGATACCCCCAAATATGCCGTTAAAACTGGAATTTTCTCGTGCCTGAAAACGAATAAAATCACCATAAATCATATGTATACTGGATTGAGACGTTCGAGGGCTTAAATCGAAGCCGACTCGATGAACTTTAACCCTATGGAAAATCCTAATGATTCCTGTTCTGTAATCATGATGATAACTCGGTCGGAACACGACTCTGGACTGCAGTCCAGAGCGTTTCTGATTGGTGTGTTCTGTCTAAAATCCTGCGTCCCCGTATTTCCTGAAATCGCATGGTACGGAACTTTACACTAGTTATAAGATATACCTGTTAGTGAAAGAAAACAAGTGGTCTCCTTCCGATTCATCGCAGTTTGTTATTTTAAACTTATTTTAAAAAGGCAGAACGTAAAGCTGTTCAGAACAATTTCTGAAATGACATTTGAGATTGAACTGTGTATAACTTTCAACGTACAGATGCGACTGAGGATCCGTCTGTTGCGTTGAATACTTTATCGAAAACCCTAAATTTCATTTAACTGTGACATCGCTAAATTCTGAGCCCATCTGGGTGCAATTCGGGTCGCGAAACAGACGTTCAGTTTTGAAATTTAAATTCCAGCCGCGAACACTTAAACTGAAACAGTTATATCTTGAAAACCGAAACTCCGATTGAACTGAAACAAATTTTGATGAATTACTGACTGATTGTTCTATATATCTTACCTACATCATATTTGCTGAATTCGTAACATATTATCTGTGCAATTTATTTTAGTCATGACATGCATGCTAATTCATAACATACAAAGCTTATTGGTAGCATTTAATACATATATCATACCCTTGTCATTTACACAGTGTTAGTGCGTGTGGACATTGCATTATCGTGCGTGATAGATGTTGGTTTAGGAGTGACGAGTACACCAATGGAAAGTGAATATTCGTGATAGTGATTGATACAGTGGACAGTGATGAAACCGTGCCTTTGGTATACTCGTACACAACTAGATCAATATCTTAAATAGTGTAACCTGGGGAAAAAGGGGAAATCAAAGTGGAAAGAGTATCGTATTTAGCGGGACCGTGTTTAGAGGATGATCATTCGAACCGTGATACTTATACGTGTAGGACAGGATCTAGCGATCCGGCTGACAGGGTTATGTCCCGGGCATGTGGGCCGTTGTCTCGGGTATGTACGAGACTCCTGTTAAACATGATCCTCCTTCCACTATGTGATTTCAAACATGACCTAGAGACCGATAGGGACACATAACACATTCTGCATCATACTGTGACATAGTGTTTACTTGCATTATTCTCATACCAGTAATACCTCATTTACCTGTTTCATCTGCTTATAATAATATTATTATTTGTGTCGCTCTGACGACCTGAGTATGCATGCTCAGATTCCGCGCGAGGACCGGCACCGGAGACGGATCTATCCTACGAGTTCACGGAGATATAGTCGGTGTACCTACTTCGTTTACTTCTTTCCATAAAAGAGATTGTGAGATTGAACTTGGTTAGTTATCGTTTTTATTATCTGTACTCTGTGAACAATGAAAATTTTAATGTAATAAATTAGTGATGTGATTCCTTTAATACTGTGCTTTATTACTGATTACCATGTAGTGCTAGAAGCCGAAGTGTGACTACGGCGGGACGATCCTTTGACCGTAGGAACATGGCTGGCCTAGTCATACCTCGTATTCCGAATTTTGGGATGCGGGGGCGTGACACACACACCACAACAAAATGGAGTTGCGGAGTGCATGAATCAGACTCTTTTGGAGAAAGGTCGGTGCATGTTATTTAATGTAGTGATCGACAAGGAGTTTTGGGCAGAGACGGTGAACACTGCATGCCACATTGTGAATCGATTATCTCATACAACACTTGGTATTAAAATACGGGAACAAGTATGGTCTAGGAAGCACGCCGATTATTCTAAACTTATAGTGTTTGGCTGTCCTGCATATGCGTATTGTCATGAAGGCAAGTTAGATTCTCAAGCGAAGAAATGCATTTTTCTTGGTTATGCTACCGGGGTTAAAGGTTACAGGTTGTGGTGTCTAAATTCTAAGTTACCAAATTTTATGATTAACAGAGATATCACTTTTGACGAGTCCGTTATGTTGAAGCCGAAGAACGCGAAATCTCTAATTCACGACGATACAAGGAAGGACGAGCCGAGCATTGAATTTGAGATCGGTGAAAGCTCAGGTTCTCAGGAGATCTCTTCTTCACTATCATCTGATAAAGCTCACTCATAAGATGAGCAGTATTTACTCATTCGAGACTGACAACGAAATGACATTAGACCGCCATAGAGATATGACTACGATAGTCTAGTGGCGTGTGCACTGTCAGTTGCAGAGAAAGTTGATAGTAGCAAGCCTACGAGTTACCAAGAACCTATCTCATCTGATGAGTCAGCTTGTTGACTAGTCGTTATAAATAAAGAGATTGAGTCTCTTCACAAGAACCAAATATAGAAACTCGTTAAGTCCGAAAAAGGAAAGAAAATAGTTGGCCGCAAATGAGTTTTCAAAAAGAGAGAAGGAGATCAAGAGGTTGCAGATACTCGATACAAGGCACGGTTAGTAGCTAAAGGCTATTCATAGATTAAGGGAGCGGACTTCAATGAAATATTTTCTCTGGTTGTAAAACATACATCCATTCGTGTCTTGCTTGGTTTGGTGGCTATGCAGGATTTGGAGTTCGAGCAGCTCGATATTAAGACCGCTTTCCTACATGGTAATTTGGTAGAAAAGATTCACATGAAACGATCCGAGATTTTCGAAATTGAAGATAAGGAAAACCACGCTTGTTTGTTAGAGAAATCTCTCTATGGTTTAAAGCAGCCGGCTAGACGTTGGTTCAAAAAATTTGATTCCTTCATGAGTGATATTTAATTTATTAGAAGCAATGCCGACAATTGTGTTTATTGCAAGAAACTTGCCGATAGTTCTTTCATATACTTGTTATTTTGTATTGATATGTTGATAACGGCAGGGTATATAGTTGATATTCAGAAACTTAAAGAATAGTTGAAAGGTAAGTTCGAAACAAAAGATTTGAGAGCGGCCAAGAAAATTCTCGATATGGAAATTAGGCGCGATCATAAAGAAGGAAAGATTTACTTGTTTCAACAGCAATATGTTGAGAAAGTTTTAGAGCGTTTTGGCATGACAGATGCTAAATCTGTAAGTACTCCGTTGGCAGTTCATTTTGAACTTTTAGCTCGTTTATCACCGCAAACTAAGGAAGAAATTCAGTATATGTCGCATATTTCTTATTCGAGCATGGTGGGTAGCATTATTTATGCCATGGTATGTACCCGACTTGACATTTCACATGCAGTTAGTGTTGTTAGTCGTTATATGGTATCTTCTGATTAAGACCACCGACAAGCAGTGAAGTGGGTTTTACGATACCTACGAGGTACTTTTAATATGGGGTTGGAGTTTTGGAGGAACAGTGGCAGTTTGGTTGTTTTGAGCGATTCTGACTATGCATGTGACCTCGACATACTAAGGTAGATCATCGGCTATGTATTCTTTTTAGAAATATGTGCGATTAGCTGGCGTGCTTGGTTACAGTCTATGGTAGCGTTATCTACGACGGAGTATATATGGCCGTTGTTGAAGCCATTAAGGAAGCAATCTGGTTGAAGGGACTTTTTAGAGCTTGGTATCTAAAAGGATATCATAATAGTCTATTGTGATAGGCAAAGTGTGATTCATTTAATAAATGACCAGATGCATTATGACAGAACAAAGCACATCGATGTTCGGTATTGGTTTGTTCAGGATGTCGTTGAAGAGTAAGAGATAATCGTAAAGAAAGTTGGCACAACGGATAATTCGGCCGACATGTTAGCTAAGTTTATTTCGTTTGTTATGTTTGAGCATTGCTTGAATTTAATTGGAATGCGTCGCATTCATTGAACTCTTTAGGGGTTTTGTGGAGAAAGGAAAGCTATTATAAATATTATGGAGGAGTTTTATGGCAAATACGAGGCAAGGCGAAGATTTGTTGAGTTTGCCTCTTAATCTCGATCCCTAGAAGTTTCCCTAGAATTGACATGGCTCATGACAATATTGAGTCGGCTCGATTTTATGCTGAGACGACACAGGAAAGTCTGAGACAGCTTACAACATATCTGGAATTATACGCTATTTGTATGAGACAGCTTGAGATAATTTTGAGCCGGCTCAATAGTTTGTCGATGTATGGGACCGAATTCTGTACTGTTTTGGGAAATCCGATTTTTACCCCATTTGCCTTATGCTATAAATATCAGTTTGTAATCCTGATTGGGTAACCCTTTGTTAATCTGAATTAAGAGCGAGGAGGCAAGGGTTTTGAGAGGGATTTTTGTAAGAGTTGATCCACAATTATAATCTTCCTAATTTGTTCGATTAGTAAAGTGTCTCTCCTTCACCCGTAGTTTTTCCCGTTTGGGTTTTCCACGAAAAAATCTTTGTGTTTCGCTATGTTGATTCTCATCTCTGGTTTTATATTTTATTTATTTATGTTTATCTCGATCATCCGTAACATTATTGTTTATGTCGATCGTATACATCCAGGAAAGAAAGAGAATAAATAGAAGTGTGGGACCCACACGCTGTCCAAAGTTGTCCGAAATTCTTTTCATTCTCCCTTGTTTATGTTCGGGTGTATTACAACCAGCGAATGATTTCTCTTGTAGAGACATGCACTAAATTGTCAAGGCAATTCAAATTAAGTCACATCTAAGTTCAACTATCAATTAATTTCAGGTGACCAACATCCAACTACCTTCCTCCTATGTCAATTTCACTCTCTATATACACACAGGCACTGTACCTATCTCATGATATATGAATTTGCATGGACATGTCACAAGAACAACAACAACAACACCACTCTATGAGCATCAACAGCTCAGCATCATGTGAGCATTCTAAGCTTCCCCCGGCCGAAGACCCGAGCTCGGACTGGATGAGCAACTCGAGGAGCACGCTCCTTGTCGTGATCACGATCATCACCACCCTCTCCTTCCAGCTCGGCGTGAGCCCCCCTGGGGGATTCTGGCAGGACGATGGCAACGGCCACATGGCGGGGAACGCGATCATGAGGGATAAGTATCCGACGAGATACTTTGCCTTCTGTATGTTTAGCTGGCTGTGCTTCTACAATTCGATCGTGCTCATCTTGTGTCTGCTTACTGGGATATCTCTGAGCTCGCGTTGGTTTAGGGGGATCTTTGTGTTCTGCATATCGAACCTGGTGTTCCTCTTTCTTGCGTCCCAGACCAACGGTTCCCTGATATTTGCATCCGTAACGTCAGGAGGTGTAATCGTTTGGGGAGCACGCATCTTGTACATGAAACGTTGTTGATCGGGCAAGCGACTAAGCATATATAAGAGATTTTCTTAGTGAAGTGAGGTGGGAGTGTGCTTGAACGAAAAATTCAGAGACTCGTGTATATACTCAACTCTTTAAACATAATACAATATAATTAAAAGGCGATGTTGGTTAATTTTCCTTGATAGGTAACCTTAATCATGACACCGTGGAAACATAATGAAATCTATTCTACAATTTTGTTTAATCTTCTCCAATCTTCATATTGTTTTGTTTATACATCGGGTTTTCCGTTGATTAAATTACTTTATATGATTCATCTACTTACCGAGCCTTATAGCCCATCCATCTTTTATGTTGTTGTAAATCAAATTGGGAAAACCGATTAGGACTAGCAAGAGAGGAGCCCAACAAGAGATTAGAGTGAAAGTCAATTCATTTTGGACTACACCAAGTTAAGGCTTTTTTCTTTTGGTGTGTGTTGTTGAATGAGTTATGAATACCTTTTGTATCGGAGAATAATATTTTGAATGTTAATTGAACAAATATAATGTAGACTCTTATTGATATCAATGAGGAAGTTTCAAGATGATGGTATTGGAATTGTGTTTATATCTTGTGTTCTTGGAGATATGTGATTCTTACAAAGATTATATTGATGTAAGGCCGAGTGGAAGTGGCGACCGGTTATTTATGCTTATTTTCGGGACGCGGCAGCCGTCAATCAAGACAGTGGGATATCACGAAAACTTCCTAGCCATTGAAGACAACTTCGAAAACACTAATCATGACATGAGGCGAGGCGCAACAAATGCCAAGATATATCCAGTTAAGAACCTGCTCATATGGCCGGCCTCATTTTTAAAATTATACAGGAACCCGATGAATTTAGCTTCTAATTTTGTGGTGGGTGAGATCGATCGATTCGATGAGGACGTAGCTTAGATCATGAGCTATGAAAGTTTAGATGATGGTGGGAAAATATTAACCAAAGAAGAGAAAGAACCAAGTCTAGGTTAACGCTTAATTCCAAAAAGCGACCAAATAGTTTGTCTCAGTTACGATAAACTACCAAATACTCTCAAAACTATGATATACTAAACCAGCATTCTTCTTTCCTTTTTGCATCCCAGACGCACGAGTACGTTCTCGGGGCATACGTTTCATTTGGCATCCTAGTATTATATGGATTGTGGGTCATGTGTAGTAACTAGTGCTGGCCTATTTATGTATGTTTGCTTCTGCTTTGCTTTGAGATTGTACACTCTCATATCTATATGCTTGCATTTGTGATAACGATATATGACATATATGAGGGGAAAAAATATGTATATGTTGATGGATTTTTGAATTCTATATGCAGAGGGGCAAATCTCCATAAAGATTTAAATGGTTTCCTAATTATATACTATGGCCGCTATAATACTTGATCGATATCATACGTTCGATTAAAACCGAACTTACAGGCTTGCACGACTGTGCTCAGGTTGGCGAATATATGTGGTAAGCTGATTGTAAATGTATACCATACTGAAATGGTATCATATTTCCCTAAAAATTACTAATATATTGCAAGATCCTGATCCTCAATTCATCAAAGCTCGAGTCTTGGACTCGGTCAACTGATCGCTAGCGATCGTTGGATACTATATAAAAACATTACTTAAACATATATTAATTAAACCTCAGTAAAAATAACTAAATGATAACAGCAACTTTGGCTGCTTCAGCTCTTTTTCAACCCTTGCGAAAACTGGACAAGAACATGTATAATTATTTTCTTTTTTTCCTGACAAGTTGTTCCTTTATCTAAGTTCACCAAGTCTACTTCTAGCGCGATTCCATCATATCTTTATATAAATGCTCATTATTTATAAGTTGATAACCGATGTAGATTTGCATAGCCATGTCCCAAGAGCAACCATCCTCTGTCATAAATATTGACGGAGCTGGAGCTGCTGTTCCAGTATCCGATGAGCCGAAGGGCGACTGGACGAGCAACTCAAGGAGCATGCTCCTAGTTGTGCTCACGCTCATCGCTGTCCTTTGCTTTCTACTCAGCTTGGATCCGGGGGTGGGGGGGGGGGTGTTCTGGCAGGACGACAGGAACGGCCGCACGGCAGGGAAAGCCATCCTGAAGGACAGAGATCCGACCAGGTACAAGGCCTTTGTTGTTTTTATTTGAATTTGCTTCTATGACTCCATGGTGCTCATCCTGTGTTTGGTCACTGAAGTGTCGCTAACCTTGCGTCTGTTTAAGGGTCTCTTTCTGTTTTGCATGGCCGCCGTGGTTTACCTTTTTGTTGCATCCCAGACGGACGTCCCACTGCCATATGCTTTCGGTTTATGAAGCTTAGTAATGATACTGGGAGGGTGGATCTCGTATAAAAACTAGAAACTTGGTCATTTGTTGCTGTATTCGATAAAGTTTTAAGTTTTTAAGATTGGAAATTGAATCACGGTAATATCTAGTAAAATTATGCATTGGAATTACTTTAATCTACACACGCGCACGCACGCACAATCCCTGTAAACAGGTGTCTCTTATATACTGAACTCATCACACAAAATTCAAGAAACCCTCACATGATCGAACAAGAATTCGGGTTGTCGTCACTGAACATGGTAATGTAACGGTCCTCCGGCGCATCCTGTGCAGGCAGAATTTTGCGAACGAACCCTGACGGTGCCCTTTTATCGTATACCTGAGATCCGTGTGGTGCGGACACGATGTTGTAAGGGACGTAGGGCCAGATCTCAACCCTTTTTCCTGTATAATTCTTTATCCTCTTCAGTACTTTGTTTGGGTCTATGAATCCCGTCACGGTCACCGGACTCTGCTTGCGATTCACTTCGACAGATGTCACACCTAAAGTTTGGCAAAAACCGAAAGGACATAAATATGAGTTTGAAGTTTATGTATAGAAAAGTCATCTTTAATTAAAAAACACTCATGAGACATCAAACATGTATCGAACCTCGGATTGAGTGAGCAGCATGCTTCACTCTCCTCTCACAGCCATCACAATCCATCTTCACCTTCAGCTCCACAGTCTGACATGTTTCACAAAAAAAATCATAACACAAATTAGTTAACATAATCAGCTTGTTTTCAATAAGTAACTATATATACTAAGAGGAAACGGGGCCTAGAGTGCCACCGTATACTCTCAGCTACAGTGACAAGACTCATGGGAATGGGAGTCTTACCGATAAGCTCTCCTGGCTACTTTGTAAATAGCCCAGTGAGCCTCGTCCCTCATGAGTCTTGTTACTTAGTTGGGAGCTTACACTGACACTCTAGGTGCCGTTTTCTCGTATACCAATAAGGATTAGTATACCTGCAGTGGCCTTCTTCTCCTTCTCACTAACAGCCTACTCTTTTTCTCAGAAGACAAAGTGCATAAGTTTGTGAGGTAATCAAGTGCCCCCATATCTCTTTTATAGAGTTGGGAGTGATTTTTAGTTGAAAGTAATGTCTGAGAGATGTATGAAAGATAGGTGAGCATTTATATGGTGGGCTTTATGAAGGTGAGCTTGTTGATTTGGGATGGAATATTTGAATAATGGACCAAGGGAGACCATATCATGACATAAATTGGCTTTTTAGAATTCTCCTGCATCTTCTTGTGAGATAGAGGAGAGGGTTCTAATCATATTTGGATGCAAAGTTCCCAGAAGGTGTTGGCTATAGTGCCATCAAGTCAATTATTGGATCACAGGCATGTGACTGCAATGATTAATGGTGGACCTATACCGGTAGAACAGTCTTACTCGAGATGATAGTATGCTATCTGGTTTGTATTTATCATCGTGTACATACTTCAGGTGACATTACAGATCACTATTACATGTTGATGGAGCCCATAAGATTCTTGCTTGACCACTAGCAGTATGATGACGATCATATACGTGGAAGTTGGTTGGTCTATATGCACATCCTTAAAGTGTCCCTAGTCGTGGGAGTTTCGAGACTGGGCATCGATACTCCAAGAGTAGACTAGTGTATACGGATCGAGACACCGACGAGAGGCGGTGGCCAGTCTCACAAGCCATTGGTGTTAATTGGTTCACCTAAAATGTATACAGCTGCTCATTGGGATATGAGTATACCGGACGGACTCGCCGGGAATATACTGGTTGGTATTATACCTATTGTCAGATAGCAGTTCCAAGATGACATATGTACAGGTTAGTCTATCGACCTGAGATCGTCATTTGTCTCGTGTGAGTTCTCACTGTGCTTTGATTACTGCCCTACCACGGCTCAAAGGAGTCGTGCAAACAGGTTTTAGTTGGGCACAGTCCCGAACCACATGGAGGCAGTGAGCGGATCGTCAGGGGATTCGTCTCTCCCGGTATATTGGGGGTTGATGTCGCGGAGTGCACGGGTGGCCATCGCAAGAAATCCTCGGCCGAGATAGACGAGAATTACTGATTCGGATCAATAGTTTCTCAGTTGATGATAGGCTTCATGCCGACACTAAATGTCGCGTTATTAGGGGTCGGACTTTATCCACCCCCTAGACTCGATATGCGATACTTATAGACGAACGGACCAGACTGTACAGATATTGTCACTGTCAGGCTCAGTAGGGCTTCAGGATGAGTTTGCTCGTCGGCCTCTCTTTCGCTCAATACCTAGGCAGCCGTTACGTACAGCTAGTGCCACTGACATGCTTGTGGTTAAACCCACTGCTAGCATATTGACGAGTCTTTAGAGTTCCACATAGAGGGTTTCCCTGATTCGGGCGAAATGTTGTAGAGGCCGTATGGTTTTATGGCAGGGTTCGATCATATTCGTGCACTTGTGCACGGATCATGATCGGACGGATAATACTAATGAGCTTTGGTTTAAGCCGGATCCTAGTATTATATTATTGGATTATTTTCGTCTCGTTGTATTCGTATTCAGTCGGAATACAGATGCATGTATGTATATACGGATGAGGGGTATTCTTGTAATCCGTTACAAGATTACTTTTGAAGATGCCATTTCTTTTTCTAGTATTAAACATTTAGGATTTTGTTAAAATGTTTAATATTGTTTATGTGGAAAGTGTGATTGCAAGTCTTGGCATTAGGCATTGATGAGGCATGGGCTCTTAGTTTTGTTTGATTGTAAAATATTAGTTGTGGCAAAAAGGCAGAAATTTTTTTGGTGTGGGTTTTTTCTTTGGTTGCTCGATAATATCTCACAACAACACACACAAAAATAAATGCTCATCACAACTCAAGAAAACAACAGACATTATTTTCTTCACTTGTTTTTCTTTTGTGCCAAGTCTTGAGCTCACATTTGCTTCACCTATGGATTTTTCTTCACCTCTATCCATACCCTCTCATGAGTTGAGAATCCATGGATGTATTGAGACAAAATGATCACACACTCTCTCTACCTCATCTTGTTCATCTAGGCTAGCAAACTGGATGTCCGAGTTGCTTTGGTTTTGAAGCGGGAGCCCATATTAAGAATCCTCGACGTGGATCGTCTTCGACGAGGGAGACCGGAGAGCAGACTTGATCGATGCAGCCACAACTTGCTAAGGATAGAGATTGAAGACCGAAGGACACGGATTGATCAGTATAATCTCTTAAACTCCTTTATATAGAACTAGTATAGGGTTAATGGTTCGATCCGGGAATCGGGTTCCGTTAGCGCCGGGTTTTAAAAGTTTTTGTTTAGCGTTTGGCCACGGATTGATGACCGGGGCACTGGCGTAATCTTACCTGGTATCAGAGCCAACTCATTAACCGCATACTAGTTGTTTAGACAGTGTTAAAGTATCGAAACCGAAACAACTCCGAAATATCACTCGACACATTCCAGTTTCTGTCGAATTTTTATTGGTCTTCTAAAAATATTTTAGCAGCTGCAGAAGACTACTATGACGACCAATAGACTGCACCCCAAATACGAGCCAATTCCACCTGAAATGGACCGAGCACATTTGACAAAAAACCGAGCTAGCTGACCATAGTTTTAAGTTTGGGCTTCGTATTTTGGGTATGGGCTATTCTCTGGAATATTGGTTCAGTGGTATTGCTAGTTTAGCCCAGTTTGGATATGGATTTATCTAGTTGTTTGGGGCTATTCAGGGTTATTTCGAAGTCGATATTTTTAACATTGTTTAAAGTTTACAGTACATGCATTTCTATCTGCGACCGTGAATGTCATTAGAGCGGTACAACTTGTCTAATTGCTATAGTTCTTTTAGACGGGTTTGCGAACGTGACATTCACGTTGATGTTCTGTGTTGTGATGTGTTTGTTGCGGATTCGTCGTGGTGGATAACATGGTTGCAATGTTAGTACAGTTTAGTTTTATTTGTACATTTGATATCGCGGGGCGAGCGTCCGACATGTGGACTGCCGTCACTGCCTATTTGTATATTATTTGTTTGGTGTACGACCGGATTGAGGTCGATTTCACCGTTGTACATATTTTTCTTTTCTGTACTAGGATTACCCCGCGATGGAGTGCACGAATAACCGAGTTCTGGAGGGCAACGGGTCCGCATCTCATGGTATTGAGAAGGAGGGGGCCTCACTCTAGAATTGGCGGGCTATTCGCCGCACTCATAGGGGGTACAGGTTGACCCAAGGAGGGGTGCTCAAGTTACCGGATTCCGTGAAGTGTTGGATGGCCCATTCACTTTGATGAAGGGGGCTACCTCACTTCTGGTTTTGGCGGGTAACTTGCCGCACTCATAAAGGTCTAGGTTTTCATTGCATAGGCTATCCACACGGCCAGGGGAACGTCGGGTTTCACTTGTGGCTTAAAGGAAACCCGGGGCTTCCAGATTATCTATATTGTTCTGTGATGCTTATCGCTATTCTGTGATGTTGCATTTATCATACCTGGAGAGACTATTATATATTGTTATATATATAATAGTAGATGTTGTATATGTTTTACACTCGCGCTAGTCATGTCCCCGCTCTTTCGTTAGTGAAGCAACCTAACAGGTGATGACGGGACCCAGTGGCGCATGCGGATGACATATACGTACATCATATTTTCGTTCTTTTGTGGTGTGATTAATTGATGGGACTACATTGATTCAAATCAATGCAAAGAAAACAGACCTATTCGATATTGTTGGAACAATTTTCAAAAGCCGTTATTACAAGGACGTTTTCTTTTGTTTTGCACAGTGGTATTCGGTTATGAATATCCAGCACCTCATTCGATGAGGAAAGGGCCGAGATCCCTTCATCGGAAGTGACCCCTTGGGCAGAGGTTTGCGTCAGGGTAATAACTTCACTATAGTCGATTACTTTTTGCTTTGTATCGCGGTATTCAGTGGGAATATCCTGCACCTCATTCCATGAGAAAAGAGTCGAGATCCCTTCACCGGGAGTGCCCTCTTTAGCAAAGGTTTTCGCCACTATATATTTATAAAAAACTATCTGGTTCCTTCAACGATATCAAGTTCATTACGTTAAAGGTTTTTCGCCAAAAACCATTCGTAGCCCTCCGTCATTTCAGACGGGTAGCACTTAGTATTCATGTTATGTATGTTGGCCTTCGTCAAGGTATAATGTATGGTAGCTATTTGTTACTTTTCTGTTGTATAGATAGATGCGTTAGTTTGGGACAGTCGTACTACTATTTTGGCCTTCGTCAAGGGTATGTACGGGTGGGTTCAAATTAACCTGGACAATGACGAGTAGAACTTGACATGTGACTTATGATATGTTGGCCTTCGTCAAGGTCATAAGAGCATGGGGTAGAAATCACATCGGGAGTTTCAAATATACAGGAAACTTGCCAGGCATGCGCATACCATCTGGAGTGTGATAACTTGAGTGGATTCCATCAGGTTATCATGAGATGATAGTTGGATCCCGATTCACACTGATGAGTTGGTTTACTCCTCGGGTGATTTTAGATGATCCCGACTAATTCTTCTTTCAGGTTTGGAGGAGAATTTGAGAAAACAGTGGGAGACATCCTGATTAGATAAAGTGATTGACCATTCTGATTTAGGTCAGAGTGCACGCTGAGTGTTTCTTTTCTCTCTCTCTCTCTTTGGCAGCGACCATGATCCGACCCTAGACTATAACTCAGTAACCAAGTTAACTGGACCTTCTTAAAACACGTTGACTTTTGGATTGTCAGAGTTGCATACTTCATTGCCACTCCTACTTTTACCCTTTGTTTTTTCTCCTAAACATTCCGTATCACTACGAAGATCCACATTTATTGGATATGACCATCATATAGTTACATACAAACTCGAAGAAACTTGTTTCAGATTCGAGGATGGTTTCCGGTTCAAGAGAAATTGAATAGGACTATTCAGTTGTCTTTCCTTTTACTTTTTCTCAGGTTGTGAGGGCTCTTAGGATTAGGAGAGGTACACCTATTGCGCTTATTGGATAGTCTTCTTCCAAACCATAGGTAGGTCCCTGTTCATACCATAATATTGCATTATTATATTCCCCATTCTTGTTCTTTTTACAAATAAACAGGTGCTTTTGACCCATGTCTGCTACATAGTACAGGTTACAGGTTCTTGGATCTAAAAAAGTGAAAAAGATAAAAGACGATGCAAAAGTGGAACTACAACCAACAAATAGAAGGATCTTGATCAAGCCTATATAAAAGATAAAGTTCACAAAGTACAAGGCAGCTCAAGGTCCAAGATCGCGAAGCCACGGTTAAAGTCCACCACAATTATTCACTGGAAAATCTGGAAGAGAACCGGAAGCTATTTTAAAGAAATAACCAAAGAAACAGGAAGCCCAAAAATCCCAGAAGCAGCCCACAAAGAATCAACAGAGGATCTTACTATCGGGCCGCGGAACCGCGGCCCAACCCTTGCTGCGGCCGCGGTTCCGCGACCATATAAAGCCCGGAGATGAAATATTTTTTACCATAATTCAAGTCTGCTCCGACTAGTCAACCTAGGGGTATTTTGGTAAATGCAGACGTGAGGCAATTGTAAACCTAGGGTTTTCTATGTCCTATAAATAGAAGCCCAATTCCTTGTATTAGTTTATGCCTCCTTTCATTAATAAAATTCAGAATTCTTTTTGGAGAGCATCAATTTAGGAGTAAAGTTTCAATTCTTGCCCTAGGTAATTTCTATTCTTGCCCTAATTAAATTTAATTCTTTGCCCTAGTTAGATAGTTAGATCTTTTATTCTCTGCCCTAGATAAATGTTCTTCAATTCTCTAATGAGCGAGTAGTCTTCTCGCTTGTCAGGGTTAGATTTGGGGAAGGTTTGAGAGATGAAGATCTCTCACCCCTTTCTTGCCCATCATATATAATCAATAGGACTCTATGCATACATGCACATACCGCTCCCTACGGCACCCTATCCCTCGAGGTAGCGGTGATACCGTAGTATAAATACCCGGTTGTAATTGTTTTCCATGGAGGTTAGGGTAAGGATTGATAAAGGAAGGACAAGAACCTAGAGGAAGAAACATCTTTCCAAATGGTTCTAATCCTTTATTAATAATTACCATAACTCCTAATAAGATCTTAATATGGGTATAGAAAGCGGTGAGATTTATTGACTTTCCAAACTTAACCTAAACTTAACCCTAGCAAGACTTAGATCTAGATTAATTTAGTTTTTAGATTTAAATTGATTCGTTCACACCGTTTGGAATTAACTCGTTAAAGCGATTAGGAAATTCACAACATCTCTGTGGACCGACCCGTGCTCACCGGCTAGCTATCAAGCGACGCCGTTCTTGATTGCAGTTACTAGATATTTTTGAGATCAATCAAATGGCGCCGTTGCCGGTATGTGATTGGAGTTTAGGTGAGAGAAAGGGGTGAAGAATAGAACTTGTATCTTTAGTGGAATTGATAAAAATTCCTAAGTGGAGATGGAACCCTAGAAGGAAAACTTAAGAGATGCCGAAAGCTAAGTAGGTCTGCAGAACATATATAATTTTAAGTTAAATGATGAGGAAGTATGAAGAATATGGGTGGATAATTTACGAGTTAACGATATTAGAATTCCTTGTTAGAAAACCTAATTGGAGAATAAAAGTCAGTGGGCCTAATTGATAGGATTTTGTGGGTAGTATCCGCTGAAAACCCTCAGGAGACAACACTCCTCCTACTAGGGACACCTAGAGGTTTAACGGCTTGTTGCACGAGCTCAGTGCAATCGCGTTTCCCTGCGAAAGTGAGGTTAGGTTTTTTGTTGAGAATAAAACTAAGTTTGCTCGAGGACGGGCAAAAGATAAGTTTGGGGGTATTTGTTCATACCATAATATTGCATTATTATATTCCCCATTCTTGTTCTTTTTACAAATAAACAGGTGCTTTTGACCCATGTCTGCTACATAGTACAGGTTACAGGTTCTTGGATCTAAAACAGTGAAAAAGATAAAAGACGATGCAAAATTGGAACTACAACCAACAAATAGAAGGATCTTGATCAAGCCTACATAAAAGATAAAGTTCACAAAGTATAAGGCAGCGCAAGATCCAATATCGCGAAGCCACGGTTAAAGTCCACCACAATTATTCACTGGAAAATCTGGAAGAGAACCAGAAGCTATTTTAAAGAAGTAACCAAAGAAACAGGAAGCCCAAGAATCCCAGAAGCTACCCACAAAGAATCAAAAGAGGATCTTACTATTGGGCCGCGGAACCGCGGCCCAACCCTTGCTGTGGCCGCGGTTCCACGGCCATATAAAGCCCGGAGATGAAATATTTTTTACCATAATTCAAGTCTGCTCTGACTAATCAACCTAGGGGTATTTTGGTAAATGCAGACGTGAGGCAATTGTAAACCTAGGGTTTTCTATGTCCTATAAATAGAAGCCCAATTCCTTGTATTAGTTTATGCCTCCTTTCATTAATAAAATTCAGAATTCTTTTTGGAGAGCATCAATTTAGGAGTCAAGTTTCAATTCTTGCCCTAGGTAATTTCTATTCTTGCCCTAGGTAATTTCTATTCTTGCCCTAGTTAAATTTAATTCTTTGCCCTAGTTAGATAGTTATATATTTTATTCTCTGCCCTAGATAAATGTTCTTCAATTCTCTAATGAGCGAGTAGTCTCCTCGCTTGTTAGGGTTAGATTTGGGGAAGGTTTGAGAGATGAAGATCCCTCACCCCTTTCTTGCCCATCATATATAATCAATAGGACTCTATGCATACATGCACATACCGCTCCCTATGGCACCCTATCCCCCGAGATAGCGGTGATACCGTAGTATAAAGGCCTGGTTGTGATTGTTTTCCATGGAGGTTAGGGTAAGGATTGATAAAGGAAGGACAAGAAGCTAGAGGAAGAAATATCTTTCCAAATGGTTCTAATCCCCTTTATTAATAATTACCATAACTCCTAATAAGATCTTAATATGGGTATAGAAAGCAGTGAGATTTATTGACTTTCCAAACTTAACCTAAACCTAACCCTAGCAAGACTTAGATCTAGATTAATTTAGTTTTTAGATTTAAATCGATCCGTTCACACCGTTCGGAATTAACTCGTTAGAGCGATTAGGAAATTCACAACATCTCTGTGGACCGACCCATACTCACCGGCTAGCTATCAAGCGACGCCGTTCTTGATTGCGGTTACTAGATATTTTTTAGATCAATCAGTCCCGAAAGGTGGTGAAGGAAGAAAATCAATTAGCCTAAGTGTGGTGTACAGAAGCTAATAAGTAAAGACAAATAAAGATATTAGAAAGAGGGCAAAGTAAATTGCGACTGCTATCATTTACGACCAAACCGTGTATATCATCGCCATTCCTACTTCACCTTTGAATTTCTCCAGAACACCCCGTATCACTACGAAGATCCACAGTTATTGGATAATCTATCGTATAATTACATACGAACTTGAAGGAACTTGTTCCAGTTCGAGGATGGATTCTGGTTCAGGAGAAATAGAATAAGTTTTATTCAGTTGTCTTTTATCTTTACCTTCTCTCAGATTGTGAGTACTCCTAGGATTAGGATAGTACACCTATTACGCTTATTGGACAGTTTTCTTCCAAACCATATGCTGATACCGAACGGTAGGGAAGGAAGAAAACCATTTAGCCTAAGGGTGGTGTATAGAAGGTAATGAGTAAATACAAATAAAGGGATTTGGAGATATGGCAAAGAAATATATGGTTACAGTCATGAATCTGGATAATGGAAGATGCATTACTAGGAATACCCGGATACCCCTTCGAAATATTTTAATGTTTCAGTTTCACTATGCGTTGTTAATTGAAAACTGATTTCCCAATTAGATCTTTACTCCAGGGTATGTATTTACCAGACTTGACATCTGTATGGTTTTAGAGATGATGAGTGGGAGTAAGTTATTGGGAATCAGGTGATTATATTCTCATTATATCGGAATTCGTTATAATTGGTGATATTTGAGGAAATCGCCTGGGTTTTGCCTGATGACAGATATTTGGTTTTGGATATCCGTTATTATGCACCAATTTCAAACTGTTATATCTGTACGTTTATTTTATAAAGTGATATATAACCTTTTGAAATTATATCCATGAAATTTACCTATATCAGTTAATGGTTAGGTAAGGAGCATTAAACAGCGGTGTAATTCTTCTTAACCATAGTACAGTTTTCAACCTACGACGCACAGGATATGCGTTATTAAACTCAGGGGACTTATCCAAAGTATTGTATTTTGTCCAGTGTCCATTAGGACAGAGGGGTTGGTCCTCATACTATATTCTGATTACTTGTAATTTCTCCAGTTTTAGACAAGTATTTCGTAGAAATATAAGATCCAAATTTTGAGAAGTTATAGGTATATGAATAAAGTAGAGAACCATGTGTTTCAAGTATCAGGATTCTTCAAGGTTATCGAAAATGTAGATACTTGTGTTTGGTATTCAGTTGATAGTAATGGTTTTAAGAACTTACTTCTCTTTCAGGTTACTCATATTTGGATTCACTCCTAAGTTGAGTAATGTCGATCGGCCTCTCTCCATTTAGTTGACATACACTGGAGACAGCTGCATGATTTGAATCTGGTTCCAATTAAATCAGTGCCTCTGTTTCTATATTGTATATAGAATGGTTCATATCTTAACGATGTTAAGGTATATGGAGTTGTCCGACTTATGCTTAAAACTAGACTCTGGATAACTCAAGGCACATTTCTGTAATGGCAGTTTGTGGGTTATCCCGGGCTATGACGAGGGTTAACTTTCTACCATCTGGAAGATCAATAATGATATTTATCTTGACTCGCCACTGTTTTAGTAAAATGGACTTTTTCAGAAAACGGTAGTGGGGGTATGGTAGAACTGGAAGTAATTTCAGAACCACAGACGATTACTGAAAATTTAATAAGAACTTAAAAATTCAATCGGGTTTGACATTTCATTAGCCACTCCGCGGATATGGTGGGTAACCTCAGGTGCGTGAGAGGTTCTTCGGTATCCTCAAAGACCGTGATAGGGAGGCTCTTGTTTACCCAGACTTGACACCACTGTTATTCCAGACTATGAGACCCGGCAAAAGGATGGGTATAGCGTCGTTCTAAACTAGTTTTAGAAGTGTACGTGTATATGACTCTACCAGAGGGTTGTTGTAGTCAGTGGGAGCAGCGGAAGTATAGTGGACAAGTTGCTTACGTTTATTTATAGACTAAAGCAGGTATAGCGGAGATAGATTATCTATTTTTGATGTGATAGTCATACGCTTTGACTTCATCAGAATAGGAGATGGATCTGTTAAGAAGGTAGTAGGGTGGTATGTCCTGGTATTTGGATGACATACACTTGTAGGAAGTGATATTCCTATACTACGGTTGGTTATACTGTGGTTGTCACACAGTGGTTTCTCCACATGAGATTTGGATATTATATCAGGCATTCTGGTAACTGGATTTATGGTTTAGATCTAGATTTTGGTAGTTTCCCAATTCGGGTACTTAGACAGTATTCTAAAGGTGTTTTAGAATGGACGTCTCCTGGCAAGGTAGTGTACCTGCAGGTGATGGAGTCACTCTCTATAAAGGTGTCTTACAGACTAAAGATGAGAGGGATGTGCATGATTGGCATATCACTTGCTTAGGCAATTGAGTCAATCATGAGATGTCAAGTACCACACCAGATATTGTTTTTGCACTAGTTGCAATAAGTTGATATATTAATCCAATCCTGAAGAAACGTTCGGAAGCAGTTTATGAACATAAGTGGATGTTCTAGGGATTTGATAACGGCAGCCTCCTTCGGGAGACGGTTATCATTCCAGGCTTCCAAGGTGACCTGGATGACAGAGTGACTGTTAGAGTTATAGTTTTCCCTCTTTTGAGGGGTAATAGTTTGGACAGTTGGTCCAAGCGGATACTGAGGGAGGCATGGTGCATGATACTGATTAAATTCAGTTGAAGATACAATCTAAGAAGTTTACTAGATTTGGAGTTCATTTGTGAACTGGGTCCCATCAGATATCCAGACATATTCTAAGACAGGTATTGCTTATTTCAGGAGATAGATTTCTCCGCGAACTTGAGATAAAGAGAGATATAGAAAGAAACATTGGAGCGGATCCACTCACTGAGGCTATTTCTCGAACACAATAGTTTTACAAACGAGCTTTGTGAAACTGATTAGTAGAGAAGTTGGGTGTTCGGTATCACACGGGCTGTGGGTATGCGACACCGCAATAATTAGCCTTAAGTGCAAGTGGGAGATTGTTGGCTATAGTGACCTCAAGTCAATTATTGGATCATAGGCACGTGATTGCAATGATTAAGGGAGGACCTATACCGGTAGAATAGTCTTACCCGAGATGATAGTATGCTATCTGGTTTGTCTTTATCATCGTGTACATGTTTCAGGTGACATTACAGATCACTATTATATGTTGATAGAACCCATAAGATTCTTGCTTGACCACCAGCAGTATGATGGCGATCATATACGTGGGAGTTGGGTGGTCTATAAGCACATCCTTAAAGTGTCTCTAGTCATGGGAGTTTCGAGACTGGGCATCGATACTCCAAGAGTAGACTAGTATATACGGATTGAGACCCTGACGAGGGGCGGTGGCCGGTCTCACAAGCCATTGGTGTCAGTTGGTTCACTGATTGCACGCTTTTGGCGTGTCATGTTTTAAAGTTCTAAAGTTAACCGCAATCAAGACGGTGTCGCTTTGCAGCTAGACGGTTGAGTACGGGTCGATCCACAGGGAGATGGTAGTATGTCCGTTCGTGTTTTAGACGAGTCAATGAAAGAATGTATATATGTGTTAATTTCTATCCTAAGTATTTGTATGTATATTCAAGTAAGCTTGTTAGGGTTAAGGTTGGTTAGTAGAGTTAGGATTAATCTTGTACTTGTCTTTTGCCATTCTTAAAACGATGTTGGGATAATCGAAAGTAGCGGAGATTAGGAGGACATAGGAATGGGATTTGCGAGTTTAAGCAAGCTTTCCAACGCTAAATCCATTCCTAGTGCCTCTTGTCCGTCTGCTAAATGCGCTTATTTCCAACCCTAGGACAAACACCCGCAACCATGTATCCAATTAAATCACAACTACATGTCACGTTGTAGTGCGCTTAAAGGACTTCTCGACTTAGGTCGCGATTATATGTCACGTATAGCACGCCTAAATGAGGGAGTTGCGTTTGTTTGGTCTAGATTCGTTTTAGGATGTTTGTCGAAGAGAAGCACAAGGGATTTTTCCGTCCCTCATACTAACCTTCCTTAGCCCTTAACAAGTATGGAAATTATTCACACATGAAAATGAAAAGAAAACAAAGTAAAAAAAAAGCAAAGAAAGAAAGGAAACAAACAGTTTTACGAGCTAACTACTTGGGTCCTCACCTAAGTAAGGAACTCCGTCGAGTATCATGGTTTGAAAATAAAACGGATAAAAAGGGAAGGAAAATAAAACAAGCAAAGAAATATCAACAACTACTTAACAACAAGAAACAAAATTACACTTAGGAATTAAAATTACAATATAAGAATTAAAAGATACAAGTTAAATAAAAACCCTCATCTTCATTAATTTTCCACTCAAGAGCTCTCACTACACTTTAATGGAGAATAGATGAAGAGGAAGAAAAAGATACAAACTAACTTACACTAATTCTAACAAAGAAATAAGCATTCATTACTTGGCATAAAACTCGGCTATTTATAGGCAGAAGGCTGAAACCCTAGGGCTAAATTCTGAGCCCAAATACAATGACCAAAATAACCCCAAAGTTTGGTCAGATGATGACACGAAACCGCGGCGGAACCGCCGCAAAAACCCATATTTGGCGGTGGTTTCGCCGCGGTTTTGTGGAATTGGGGTCTCGTATTTTCTGGGATTCCTTGTGTTGCTATCTTTTGTTGTTCTACATGTCCCAAATTGCAAAATACTTCCAAAGTTTCTTCAGATTTGCAACAGTCCAAAATGGCTTCACTTTTAATTCATTTGACCTTTATCTCTCTCGAGCTCTGCGCACCCATTGAATCTTGTGCTGCCCTTCTCGTGCTCTGTGCTTGTCCGAGACACGAATGACCACTGTTCTTTGTCTTGTCTCTTGAACTGGTAAGCGGCACTGGACGGATACGGATGACCGGAACCCGGCTTTTATCTGTCGGCAACAAATGTTCTGGATTTTGGCGTAACTGTAGAGATTTTGCATGATTTGCGTTATTTTGGACTAGTAATCTGTAACCTGTAAATATGTAGCAAATACGGATCAAAAGCACCTGCCTATAAACAAACAAGCAGAAAAATGGGCGGTATTAAATGCAATATTCTGGTGTGAACAAATATCCTCAAACTTAACTTTTGCTCGTCCCGAGTAAAACCAATTATTCACAAAAAATCCTAAGATCACTTTCGTAGGGAACGCGATTGCACTGAGCTCGTGCAACAAGCTGTTAAACATTTAGGTGTTCCTAGTAGGAGGAGTGTTGTCTCCTGAGGGTTTTCAGCGGATACTACCCACAAAATCCTGTCAAGCTAGTTTCATAAGTTAACGTTGATTCTACTCCAACAGTTTAGTATCCAAGTTAGAAATTCTATCATCCTAAATTAGAAATATTCAACCCTTATGTTTCACGCCTCCTATTTATTCAACCCAAGATCCTATACGTTTTGACAGTTTAGAAAGATCTCGGTATCTCTTGAGTTTTCTTCTAAAGTGTGGTCTCCAATCAGAGATTTTTATCAACTTTACGGAAAACATAAGTCTTATTCTTTATTCCTATATTTTCTCTAAATATCGATTGTATACCCCTACGTGTGCGTATAGTTTCACCCTTCCACTTTAAGAATGTAGGGTTCCTAGGCACTCTAGTGAAGTCTCACAAGTGATCAAACACGCAAATTTCTAAAAATTACGGTACCGAGAAAACCTAGAACGGATCGTTAACTAGATATTTAGGCAAAGCAAGCAAGTAAACGGAAATATAGAAATAGGGAAGGGGCTACAACCTTTGTAGATCCGGTCCACCACCTCCTAGGCTCCGCGATGATCTCCCTCCGCTGTCCAAATCAAACCCTTGACTCTAGCATTGGCATCATCGAAGAATAGGCGGGCTTGATCGTCGGTTCGATGCCGAAGATGATCTACGTCGAAGCATCACAAGAACAAGCTCCAACTTCACCAAGCTTTGAAAACTTGTGAAGTAAACACCATATACAACTTGGCAAGAGGTAGAGGATGAAGAAATAGGAAGTGGGTAGACTTTATATTTGGATTTCTCACTCAATTTCACTAGTTGCCATTGATGGCCACTAGCTTTCTTCATGTTGAAGAAGATGAAGAAGAAGAAGAAGATATGATAAGTCTTGATGATTAGATAAAATCAAATCAATACTTATCATACTTTCAACTATAGTTAAGTGTAGAGAAAAGACCATGGTTAAAAGGATGGTTAGGGTTAAGCAAAAGAACAAAAGAGTGACTTAGTCAAAGTTTCAAGAAACTTCAACTAAAAACAAAACATTCAACCATTCATTTATCTTTTTCTTTTTCCAAAATGAATAAATAAGAAAGATAAATGAATAAATAATCAAAACCCTAATCATTAACTTAAACCATGGTTTGATTCTTTACACTTAACCAAGTAAGCATGTATCATCAAACATGATACAAACATGTGCACAAAACTATATCGCATATACAATGTGTACAATTCAAGTGAGAAAATCCTTTTAAAGTGAACCAATACTAGTTAACGCAAAGTAATATATCAAATATATAAATATGCACTAAATCATTAAATCAACACTTTATTTAACGATCCGGTCATATCGGATATAACCGACTAGTATCATATGTATCGGCTTATCGAATCAATCCTTGATTCGATAACTAGGTTATATCGCATATAACCAATCGATACATTCGTCGCGAGAATGGAATACGGTATCACATACACGAATTATTCTCGGTCCCGCACATATCTCATATGCGCTCCTATTTCGTTTCGCTTGAGCTAGGAAACCTCTGTGTAGGACTCTAAAGACTCGTCAATACGCCGGCAGCAGATGATGATCATATCAAACACCCCAAGCCGCAAGCGGTCTGCTAAACGTAACGGCCACCCGGGTATTGAGCGATCAGAAGATCGACGAGCAAGCCCGCTCACACTCCTGTGAATCCAACCAGTAAAACTTACCGTACAGTCCGGTCTGTTCGTTTGATATGTCGCATATCTCGCCTAGGGGTGGTAAACGTCAGACCCCAATAGCTCGATAAGTCATGCCGACGTAAGGTCCATAACATTCGTGAAACTACTGATAACTCTTACCAGTATATCACTGCAACCCTGGCCAGGGATTTCCTATTATGGCCAGTCGAGCATAGCACAACATCAACCCCCAATACCGGGAGAGACGAATCCCCTCCTATCGCTCATTGCCTCCATGTGAATCGGGACTGTACCCAAAAACCACCTGTTTGCATGACTCAGTAGAGCCGTGGTAGGGTGGAAATCAAAGCACAGTGGGAGACACACAAGACTCTATGACGATCTCGGGTCAACAGACTAAGCTGTACCAGTGTCACCAGAGAACTGCCATCTGACGTGAGGTATAATACCATCTGGGAGTTCTCGGCGAGTCCGTTCAGTGTACCCAGTCCCCACTGAACACCCGCATACCATCTTCGATGTCAAACACCAATGGATATGAGATCATCCATCGCCCATCGCATGGGTCGAGAAGATATGCGCTAGTCTACTCTGGAATATCGATGCCCCGTCTCGATATTCCCACGACTAGGAACAATGAAGGATGTACTCATTGACTACCCAGGCCCCACTAGTATGATCTGCATCATAGTCCTGGAAGTCGAGTACACATCCTAAGGGCTTTATCAACATGTAATCAGAGAGACAGAAAGTATACATGTTAAGATAAAGAGCAACCAGATAGCGTACTATCATGTCGAGCAAGAAAGTCCTACCTATATATGTCCCAGCATCCACTACAATATACATCCAATGTACAGTAATGGCCTCTAGGGCATACATATAACTAACAATCTCCCACTTGCACTAGGGCCATCTGTAGCAGTGGTCGCAGTATCTAATACTCAACCATCCCATATGAGTCCCTCTCTGGGAAAAGGCCTTCGTGAGTGGATCCGCCGTGTTGTCCTCTGAGTCTTCTCTCCTAACCTAGATCACCCTGGAAATCAACTATCTCCATGATCAGGTGATGCTGCCTCAGAATTTGTCTGGGTCACTGATGGGACCAGGGTTCCAGGGCCGAAACCACACTTCCATTGTCATACAATGGCAGGAACCTAGTTCATCTTATGAACCAATATACACCCAAACTGCCTCTTTGGTAGTATCTTTAATAGCGATGTTACCAGCCTTTATCGTCTAGTTTGCCACGGTATCGAGCTTGGAACTCTTCCAACATACCGTCCCTTTACTGAGGGTAAAGACAGTGCCTGTGACTGACATTCAGTCGTTTTTATCACCCTGGAACTCTTCCAGTGATTCTCCCCAGGATCGACTGATACTATCTCACTATAGCTAGTGAGAATCCTAAAATCCCTTTAGGTCTATCTGATAGGTCCAAATCTCAGGATTTAGGAGGTATCATCTTTATCCTATTTGGAGAATCCTTGTGATAATAGGAGATTGACCGATCGTAGTATAGGAAACTCTTTTCCTATCAAGAGTATGTTGTCTACGTACAATACGAAGATGACCACCTTACTCTCTACTACCCTTTTGTATATACAAGGTTCGTCTACCATTTTGATGAAGTCAAACACTTTGATTATCACATCAAAACAGACGTTCCAACTCCGCGATGCCTGCTTCATTATGTAAAGCAACTTGCACACGTTTCCGCTGCTCCCACTGTTTACGAAGACCTCTGGCTGTGTTCTTATAGACGTTCTCTTCTAAATCAGTATTTAGAAAAGCAGTCATGGCACCCAACCGCCAGATATCGTAGTCATGGTATGTAGCCGTGGTAAGTAGGATCTGGATAGACTTAAGCATAGCTACTGGAAAAATGTTTCATCATTATCCACGCCTGGTCGATGACGAAAACCTTTAACAAGTCTAGCTTTGAAAGTCTCAACTTTTCCATCTACACCAAATAATCTTCTCAAGATATACTTGCTCCTGATGGGGATTTAACCCTTCAGATATAGCAGCTAAAGTCCATACTTTGCTGGTGTACATGGATTCCATCTCAGATCGCTAAGCATCCAGCCATTCTTACAGAGTCCCTACTCTCGATGGCCTGCTCGAATCTAGTTGGGTCATCATCTCATGATGCAATCCTCGCTCCCACTGTCATCGAGAAATCGAAGTATCTCTCAGGTGGGTGAGGAACCCTACTAGATCGGTGGAGAGGCTGAGGTTCGTTGGAAACTATAGAATCTTATGGTTCTGTCAAATCATCAACTGCAGTTTTGTATAGCTGGAACCTTTCCAGTTGTACAGAATTGATCCTGCCTCGATCTTGTCCGGATTTTGCTTTAAACATAGGCCGGACAACCCCAAATCTTAACTCGCTTAAGAGATGGGTTCTTCCCATACCATATTTCATATGGAGTGGTAGGCACTGATTTGATTCAAACCTAATTCAATAGGTATGCAGCTTCTCAAGTGCATAACCCCAAAAGGAAATAGGTAACTCAGTAATACTCATCATAGAGCACACCATATCTAATATTGTGCAATTGCTTTGCCCTGATACACCGTTGTGCTGTGGTGTATTCAGAGGAGTAACACTGAGAGAGAATCTCATTTTCCTTTAGAATGGTCCAAGGATTCCATGCACAAGTATTCTCCTCCCTGATCTCATCATAGGACATAATACTTATACCCGTATTTTGGTTCTCTACTTTCTACTTATATTCTGTGAATACCTCAAAAGGTTCGGACTTATGTTTCAACAGGAACATATGACTGAATCTTGAGAGATTATCAGAGAATATAATGAAGTATAAAGAACCAGTCCTGGTATGTGTAGACAGGAGACCTTACATACATCATCATGTATCAGTCTCAAGAGTTTACCAACTCTTCCTCTGTTTCCAATAAACAGAGCTATGGTCATCTTATCTTTGTGACATGACTGGCAAGTTTCACAAGATGTAAATTCAAACTGATTTAAATATGCATCTAAATGTAACTTCAGCTAGTCGGGTCGCATTGATATGACCTAGTCTACAATACCTCAAGAAGAATTTGTTCATTTCTGAACTCTTCCTCTTGTGTGTGTTCAATATACAAGGAACTGTAGTTTGATTTAGAACGTCAATGCTTTTAGATAACGTGCCTGAACCGATCAACTTTTGATATAGGAAATGTTCAAAACATTATCCAACAATACAGAATTATATCCTTTCTTTACTAATAAAGAGACTGATATGATTTTGTATATCAGGTTCGGTATCTAATAGCATTTGTTCAGAATCAATGTATTCGTAATACAGGGTGACAGTGACCAACAGACTTGGCAGCAACACTTGCCCCGTTTTCTGCCTCATGAAACTTATCACCCGTTCTCAGTTTTTCTACCTTTTTGTAGCCCTATGTAACAGATTACATATCTGGGATCCTGATCCGGTATCATATACCCAGGATGCAGAGGATACTGAGAAACAGTTCTTTATAATGAACATACCCGAAGGAGATGCATCATATGCACTTTCTTCGTTTGGGCGGCATAGGAAATCTGGTATTCCTCTATTTCCTGCTCGGTCTTATAATAATTATAAGTCGGAGCGGGACCAACGTTCCCCAGCTCAGTATAACAAGCGGGTTCGGTCAATACATCCGTATTATTATCTTGATTAAGGCGTGATATGGTCGCTACCAGGAGAGAGAGAAGAAAACACTCTGCGTGCGCTCTTGCAAGATCAGATTGGTTATATATTTTATCTAATCAGGATGACTCCCACTGTTTTTATCAAATCTTTCTTCAAACCTTAAAAGGAAAGACTAGCCGGGATTAATTACACTCTACAAGTTCGCCAATCTTTCAGCCAGGCCAGTGTCGGTACTTTGAGGGAGGTTCCCCGTGCTTTCGCACGGACCTAATTACTGTAAACCTCGTTTTCCCAGAGGCGTAACCCCGTTGACACCTTTCTAGACACCTACTTGATCGGCTAATTGTAAAGTGCAAAACTCTCCCAGGAGTAACAATTACTCGCAGTGGGTATCGGGATCCAACTATCATATAGAAGGTATGCAATCTCATTGCAAATTTCAACACTTGAAACTCCCGATAAAGGTTTTTACCCCTAGCACCTATGACCTTAACTATGGTCAACAAATCATAAGTACTAGTCAAGTTCTACCCGTCATTTCGTGATTAATTAGACCCACCCATATGACCCTTAACTAAGGTCAACAAAGTCACGCGACTGTCCTAGCTAATCGCATCATATGCGGTGTAGGAAGACATCACTTAGGTACCGTACACTGTGCCTTGACTATGGTCAACAAACACAGCACGAATACTAAGTACTCTACTTCCTAAAATGACGGAGGGTTGCGGTTGGTTTTTGTGAAAACCTTTAACGCTTTGAACTTGATCTCGTTGCGGAATCAAATGGTTTTTAAATGGAATGTTTTTGAGGCTTTTCTAGTTTTGCTAAAGGGGTCACTCCCGGTGAAGGGATCGTCGGCCCTTTCCTCGTCGAATGAGGTGCGGGATATATCATATATATCACTGTGCAAAGCAGAAACTATAGAAGCGATCAAAAGACAAACCGAGGGTTGTAGCATTTGCCAGTTATTGCTAAAGGAGTCACTCCCGGTGAAGAGATCTCGGTCCTTTCCCTATCGAATAAGGTGCAGGATGTTCTACAAGGAACACCACGATGCAAAGCAAGAACTGTAGCTACCAGTTTTATTTTGAAATTCGATTCCACAACATCAATTAGGTTTATTTTCTTTCATTAATCTCATTAATGAATATCCCATCATTTAAATTACCTAAACATCACAGATAAATATGACGTACACTTATGCCATCCGCATTCGCCTCGATGTCCCCTCGTGCACCGTTAGGTTAGGTAACTAACGGCAGAGCGGGGCAGGGCTAGCGCGGGTGTAAAACATAAGTAACGTCTATATAATATATCATATATACTATAATATCTGAACAGAGCACAGAACATCGCATGATCACATCACAGATAAAGCACAGCAGAAGAAACATATGAAATATTGGATATACTAGGACGTCCGTGTTTTCAATACGAGCCAGTATAAAACATGGATTCCACAGTCGTGATGAATAGCCAATCCCATACCCCTAGACCCCTACGAGAGCGGCAAGCAACCCTACCAATTCTAGGGTTAGGAGACCCGGACTCGACTCCTCGAGTTGGTCTCCCACTGGACCCCAGAACCCGGTTACTTGTGCTCCCCTCCTTGGGTCTATCCTAATGCGGAAAAGTAAATAATATACAAACGGTGACTACTTCCGCAACCTGGAAGTGCCCCAATAAAAGAATATTACATACAAGTTTTTACATGAATGAAAATGGAAAAAAACACTCATCTCACATAAAAAAACCCCCGGCTATTCAAACACGACGATCCAATATAACATATCCAGCAACACATAACATCACATGTCATCAACGTAAGTAAATATGCGCATCCCAATTGTCGTTGACATATAGCAATGAAACCGGCGATATCACATATTACACTTACGGTCACAGAAAAGAAAGTGTAAAACTACAACAGTTGGAATCCGCAACCACCTCAGACATCGCATGCCTGACCAAATGAATTCTTTAGACATCGCATGCCTAACAATTATAAACCCCGCATTTCAGTCTCATTATCGAAAACACTTTTCAATATCGAGTCGGGCAATTCAACAAGATTCCCGACATTCTGATCGAATGCTCGTCGCAAACTTCAGTAGACGGCCGCACCCCCGACGCCGTCGACAAAGTGCACCAAGGCGGAACACCGCTACCGCGAGCACCCGGACGGATGCTTTCGGCGACGGGGTTCTCCTACAGTCACTTGGTCGGGGCTATGGAGTGAGGCTGTCTATTAAGTTTACCCGGCGAGTATCCGCGTACGCTACGTGATTGCGACGGACTTTTGATCACATCAAAATTCCGTGGCAACCGATCAAGTGAGACTAAACTGCTATGTTTATAATACTCATTTCGTTATCTCATAACTGTTTGTGAATTCCAATTATTGTATCACATTCCGGATAAACAGAAAATGCTAAACTTTTCGATCGAACAATCGAACACCCAAGTTTTCCCGATACTACTCAACATATGAAATAAGTCTAACAACATTCAGTTCGTGCCTCAGTACCAACGGTCCAGCCGTAGAAGGGTCAAGCCAACGCTTCACATGTGGCACGCCGTACTGCCCCAAACCCGAAGGTTCAAAGGGCAGTTCAAGACGGTCACATAATCGAGTTAAGGTTTGTTGTCTTCTAGAGGGTCCATCGCGTTACTTGCACTACTTAGAACGTCGTTAAACTACGGAAAAATCCAACAATTGGAAATTTCCCGGCAGGGGAAAAAGTGGGTATTTATATCCGGTCGAACTTTTTAACATATTCTAAAAACACCCGGAAAAGCACACCGACAAAATTAGACAGTCCGATCGAATACACCGAGTCCCCAATACAACCCAGAAAATACAACTCTGGAAAAAATATTAAAAATTCCCAGGAAAATCAGCACAGAAAACTAAGAATTACTGTGCAGAATTAGATGCACAAAACGACAATCTTGCCGCGGAACCGCCGCATGAGCATGCTCATGCCGCGGATCCGCGGTGACTTTAAGGAATCATGGCATAGAATTTTGCAGTAACCCTTACAATCCCCTGCTTATTTTATTGAATATTTTTAATCTACAAAAATCCACATTTTACAGAATTGTCCAGAGAGCATTTTTCAAGTCGGGGTTTTGGGTCGATCGGACTTCTAACTCCGTCGAGACTTCGCCTAAGGCTCTAGCTAGGCTCTGATACTACTGTAGGGTTCCTAGGCACTCTAGTGAAGTCTCACAAGTGATCAAACACGCAAATTTCTAAAAATTACGGTGCCGAGAAAACCTAGAACGGATCGTTAACTAGATATTTAGGCAAAGCAAGCAAGTAAACGGAAATATAGAAATAGGGAAGGGGCTACAACCTTTGTAGATCCGGTCCACCACCTCCTAGGCTCCGCGATGATCTCCCTCCGCTGTCCAAATCAAACCCTTGACTCTAGCATTGGCATCATCGAAGAATAGGCGGGCTTGATCGTCGGTTCGATGCCGAAGATGATCTACGTCGAAGCATCACAAGAACAAGCTCCAACTTCACCAAGCTTTGAAAACTTGTGAAGTAAACACCATATACAACTTGGCAAGAGGTAGACGATGAAGAAATAGGAAGTGGGTAGACTTTATATTTGGATTTCTCACTCAATTTCACTAGTTGCCATTGATGGCCACTAGCTTTCTTCATGTTGAAGAAGATGAAGAAGAAGAAGAAGATATGATAAGTCTTGATAATTAGATAAAATAAAATCAATACTTATCATACTTTCAACTATAGTTAAGTGTAGAGAAAAGACCATGGTTAAAAGGATGGTTAGGGTTAAGCAAAAGAACAAAAGAGTGACTTAGTCAAAGTTTCAAGAAACTTCAACTAAAAACAAAACATTCAACCATTCATTTATCTTTTTCTTTTTCCAAAATGAATAAATAAGAAAGATAAATGAATAAATAATCAAAACCCTAATCATTAACTTAAACCATGGTTTGATTCTTTATACTTAACCAAGTAAGCATGTATCATCAAACATGATACAAACATGTGCACAAAACTATATCTCATATACAATGTGTACAATTCAAGTGAGAAAATCCTTTTAAAGTGAACCAATACTAGTTAACGCAAAGTAATATATCAAATATATAAATATGCACTAAATCATTAAATCAACAATTTATTTAACGATCCGGTCATATCGGATATAACCGACTAGTATCATATGTATCGGCTTATCGAATCAATCCTTGATTCGATAACTAGGTTATATCGCATATAACCAATCGATACATTCGTCGCGAGAATGGAATACGGTATCACATACACGAATTATTCTCGGTCCCGCACATATCTCATATGCGCTCCTATTTCGTTTCGCTTGAGCTAGGAAACCTCTGTGTAGGACTCTAAAGACTCGTCAATACGCCGGCAGCAGATGATGATCATATCAAACACCCACAAGCCGCAAGCGGTCTGCTAAATGTAACGGCCACCCGGGTATTGAGCGATCAGAAGATCGACGAGCAAGCCCGCTCACACTCCTGTGAATCTAACCAGTAACACTTACCGTACAGTCCGGTCTGTTCGTCTGATATGTCGCATATCTCGCCTAGGGGTGGTAAACGTCAGACCCCAATAGCTCGATAAGTCGTGCCGACGTAAGGTCCATAACATTCGTGAAACTACTGATAACTCTTACCAGTATATCACTGCAACCCTGGCCAGGGATTTTCTGTTATGGCCAGTCGAGCATAGCACAATATCAACCCCCAATACCGGGAGAGACGAATCCCCTCCTATCGCTCATTGCCTCCATGTGAATCGGGACTGTACCCAAAAACCACCTGTTTGCACGACTCAGTAGAGCCGTGGTAGGGTGGAAATCAAAGCACAGTGGGAGACACACAAGACTCTATGACGATCTCGGGTCAACAGACTAAGCTGTACCAGTGTCACCAGAGAACTGCCATCTGACGTGAGGTATAATACCATCTGGGAGTTCTCGGCGAGTCCGTTCAGTGTACCCAGTCCCCACTGAGCACCCGCATACCATCTTCGATGTCAAACACCAATGGATATGGGATCATCCATCGCCCATCGCATGGGTCGAGAAGATATGCGCTAGTCTACTCTGGAATATCGATGCCCCGTCTCGATATTCCCACGACTAGGAACAATGAAGGATGTACTCATTGACTACCCAGGCCCCACTAGTATGATCTGCATCATAGTCCTGGAAGTCGAGTACACATCCTAAGGGCTTTGTCAACATGTAATCAAAGAGACAGAAAGTATACATGTTAAGATAAAGAGCAACCAGATAGCGTACTATCATGTCGAGCAAGAAAGTCCTACCATATATGTCCCAGCATCCACTACAATATACATCCAATGTGCAGTAATGGCCTCTAGGGCATACATATAACTAACAAAGAATTCAATTCAAGTTATAGTATTTTTGCCCTAATGCCTAATACTACTTCTTTTCATTAATGATGGACGGTGTTGCTCACACACCTTTCATGCAACTATTAATACTTCTTGAGGCACTAGCAGCCGATTACTGGATGCGTGAGTTTAAAACGTAAATAGCAGTTTCCAGGACTTGACTTTATTTATTTATTTTTTCTTTTATTTTTTCTTTTTCAAGACCTGATATATTTTTTAATGATGCTCTTTTGGTGGTTAGCTTTAAATACTGTTTTTTCTTTCATACTAGGTTTTCAGGCAAGAGTATTTCTAGGTATTCCCTACTATCCAAAGTTTCAAGGTGCGTGTATGTGCAGTTTGTAGGCTATATACTTTCTAAATTTGGACTTAAGAATAGAAACTATTTTTCAGACTTATCCTTCAGTAAAGCTTTCAATATTTCCCTTCATCTTGACTTAACTCAAGAACTAAACTCATGATTACATACTTTTAAAAAAAACTGTAAGGACGTATAATTACCAAGGTTAAACAGAAGGAGAGTTATTTTTAGGATTTTCAATTCCTAAGCCTAGGATTTAGTTATTTCTAACGTATCAACTAAACTTTCGGAATAAAAATCTAAGTTACCCTACTAGTTAACTTGACGACAAAGTTTTAATATTTTTGTAATTTTTTTCGATTTTTGTGGGTTTTTAATAAGTATGCAAATGCAAAATATATACATGAATGCGAAGGTAGAAAGCTTACCGAGCACACCCCCAAACTTAAACTTGACAGTGCCCTCACTGTCAGGCTACACCAAGAGGGTCAAAATTGTCAGCGTCCCCCTGTTTTTTTGTGAAAAAGAAAAAGCAAAAATATATATATATACACAAAAAGGTCCCCCCAAACTTCAGTAAAACAGTGTTTCCACTGTTTAGGCGTTAAGTTCAGAGTTAGGGGGGAGAGAACAGTATTAATCTATACAAGGCCTTACACAGGCCAAAAGTTAACACCGACCATTCAAAAAATTTATCGCGATAAAGCCCGGGTTGGTGAAAGAATACGGAGAGAAAAAATGAAGAATACGTGAGACCGTATGGGGATGGAAGCGGCGTACGGTCTCGGTAGAGGAGAAGAATGGCGGAAGGGAGAAAGAAATGGAATACGAACTTGAGGATGAAAATGGAGTGAATAAATTAGTACAATTTGTAATGACCGATGTGTAAAAAGAGCTTCTACTAATCTATCAACTCGTTGAGAAATGGGGTCAAACCTATCAAGATTCGTAAGAAAACATGGGCCGACCGAACTTGGTGAACCAGACATAAGAAAAGAAGGTGATACGGTGGCTTGCGAAGTGGGAACGATGGTAAGGATGGAGGGAAGTGATTGAGGAATGGGATTGGTTAAACGTTCAGGAGGGTGTACACAGTCAATGAAAGGGACAAGATGAATTGGAAAATCCGACTCATCTAGTAAAACTGTTTCATCCTCAATACTATCCTCAAAATGTTCCTCAAAATTCAGTTCATCCATGCATTTATCCTCAAAATCCAGCCGCATAAGGGGTTCGGGAAAAACAGTTAATGGTTCGGGATGATGTCCACACGGAAGTGAAAGGACATGATAAATTGGTGAGAAAAACTCATCTAAAACTGCGGGTTCATCATCCAAAATATTCCTAGCGTCGATATTCTCAATCAAGTGAAAATCAAATTTCTCAGACACCTCATCAACAACATGGATTTCAATCAATTCAGGTTCTAAAGCGGAGGTGTAAAGATCAAAAGGATTGAGTATGGTTTCACTTGACAAGGTCCCTTCACAATCCGGTAAATCAAACATTACAAAGTCGCACAACTCATCAAACATTCAATCTTCAATTAGTGATTCATGTGGGACACTAGATAGACTTTTATTTCCCCAATCAGAGCAAAGCTCTGTTCAACTTCCAAGGCTGGAAATGAAGCAACGCTTCTGTTTCCCCCAATCAGAGCAAAGCTCTGTCTGAATTTCTGTAATATTTCAGAAAATATAAAATATCATTTTTGGGAATTTAATATTAAAATAATATTTTTCCCGAAAATTGCCCGATTTGCGAAATTGGGGTTTTCGAAAAAGGCTATAAATATATAGAAATAATTGCTAAATAAATGGAAATTAAAATGATTTATTCATTTAAAAATATATTTAAAGGATTTGGCATTTTAAAAATTTATTATATGCAATTTTGATAAAAACCCGATTAATGCATTGCTAATCGCGATTAAGCCAAATCCGCGTTTTTACAGTTTTCCATGGTTAGTGCACCATGACATGTTTCATTTTGTTACATGTTTCATTTCTTTTGTGTTATGGTTTATTGGTGGAGAGAAAAGAAAAAGAAAAGAAAAGGTCAAAATGGGACAAAATGATTAGGTTAGGTGGGCTTTTGGAGAGAGAGAGTGTGTGAATTGGTGAGAGAGAGGGTGGGGGCTGCTGCCCTTTTCACTTCCCCTATCTTTTTTCCTTCTCTCCTTCATCTCCCTCAAGCCACAACCATCCACTAAAATCCCTAGATCCATCTCCTAGCAATCCCCAAAACCCTAAACACCCTTCACAAAAATTAATCCCCTCTTCAACCTCTACACATGGGACCAAGAAATTTCAGTTTTCGATGATCTTGGGGAATTCATGGGTGCTATATGAGGTAATCCCTTCACTAATTGGGTAGTTTTCATTTACTTTAGTATTCATATGTGTATAGATGTGATATTGTGAAGATTAGTGAACATTGGGAAACCCTAGTGAAGGTTTGAGTGTTGTTTGAAATTGGTGATGTTAGAGGCTGTTAACTACACTTGGGTACTGTTTAGTGACCTGGACCAGACCTTAGAAACCCCAAAATACGGATTTAGAAACCCCGACATCGGTTAAATGTGTGATTTTAGAGGGTATTTTGGAATCTGGAGCAACCCGGGGACACTAGAAATGATTTTGGGATTACTGGGAGTCGTGCAGGCACCTAGGAAGCTACCACCAAGACCTGAGCCCCATACCCCAACCCATGGCCGCAGATTTAATCATTCTGGCCTCAATTTGCGGCCAGAGTAGGGTAGAATTGTTCCAGTTTTGTTCCATGGCTCCTTTTGCACTAAATTAGACCCCTCCTATATGCAGTTTTGGCTAATTGTCACATAGGGAAAATCTGGAAGCATTTTGGTGTGTTTTAGGCTATGTTTTCCGTATTTTAAAACGCACTTTCTTGATATTTGGATTTGTATTTGGTTGTCGGGTGTATGTACATCGACAACAGGGGTTGTTTGATTGATTTGCACGTTTAGGCCATAGGTTCTAACCTATGAGCATACCGTGCGCCATATCGGTTTTCTGCCTCGATTTTAATACGCATTGCAACTGTTGATTATTGTAGGTACCTTCGCGTAGATTCCGAGGCGACGGAGCGTGGCGTCATCGACTTCGGAAAGCAAGAAGCAAGGTGAGTGGATTTATATCCACGGGGGAAGTCGGGTGGATGGCGTATAGCACCCCCGCAAAGAATTGATGGAAAACTGATTATAGGATATGGTTAGGAAACCTAGATTAGGAAACTAGGGTTATAGTAAAGGATAGTTAGTGATACTATATTAGAAACTAAGGATAGTTATAAATGAGAAAATACGGCTATTATGTGATGACGGAATTCGAGGACGACGTTTGTCGATATTGCCGTTTAGGGTACTGTAGGACTGGATAGTCAGTGTAGAGGCGTCATCCGAACCATACCCTTTTCTAAACCGAAGAATCGTATGTATTTTAAATATATACTTCGAGAGATGTTACGGATTTTCAAATGATATCTTTTCCTTAAAACACCGTAACCCCTATTTTCAAAACTACGATTCGCTTCTTTTAAAGTCTGATTGTGTGATTCGGGTGTGTATGTTAAATTAGATACCTATACTTATAGTAGAGATAGAATGTTGTGAATCATGGATGATAAGCCGTATATGATTTCAGGCCGTACCCTCATGTGTCGTATAGGATGATAGGATCCCTATTAGCTTAATGCCACCATACGATGATTTTCCGTGCGTGATGAGTTTGACTTGATGATTGATCCTTACCCTTGACTAGAGGTTGCCGTACGATGGATCATACCGTGCGCGATGTTGTTAGGCTGGATGCCGATTGATAGATTCCCAGACTCGATCATATTAGATACGTATACCTGTTAGCATTTGCATATGATTTCCTTTATGCTGCATTCATATTATTTCCTTTGCATTGCTTATATTTGTGCTAGTACACTTGCACTATTATCGATGATGCGTATGTTACACGCGCACAGATTTGCCGGCTCACACACTTCATCATCGATAATTGCCATGTCACTACACAGTAGGATTGCTGCATCATGATATGACTCTATACATCATTTACTTGCTATAGTTACCCGTGCACTTATATACAATGTTGTATTTGACTTTGGAGATATTGGGAATTGCAAGGCATATTTTCAAAACTGGGATTCTTTAAAGGAGAGGTTTTCCCTTAATATGATATATCACTGTTTCTTGTTGCATGATATACGGATATGCTTACATTCCATCATATATCGCATACATCATGCTTTATGATTTTACGCATTGAGATATGCTGTTTTTATGAGATTTCTGGATTTGAGAACCGTGGCTATTTCAAAGAAAGCATGTACTGTTTTAAAAATCCGGTTTCTCTTGATATGATATTTCAGTGCGTCCACCATGCATTTTCTCGGTTCTGAGACGTGTGCTTGAAACCCGATTCGAGGAGTTGGATGATCCGTTTGCGGGTTCATGATGGACCCGGTATGGTTCCCCGGGGCGAGAAATGTTTTCGTGGAGTAGACGATGAGCCTGGCAGGGTGGCGAGTACCTACCGGTGATTGTATTTTGGGCTCGGCGGATATTCGGAGGATACTGACCGGAGTCGGGAGATGAGGTGAGCCGATCCGAACTGACGAAGCCCGATATATGAGGATTTATGTGCCGATGCTGGGCACGTTTTTCATGATGTTTTCGAGTGTCGATGCTAGGCACTCAGGTTCCATGATTTTGATGTGTCGGGAGGGACACCGTTGATATATATCCTCATACTTTCATGCACACTCCTTTATGATATTTACGTGCATACAGACATTGATTTTGGGTGGACGAGATCCACATGCATACATACCTTGATTATGGTTGGATGTTATCCATATGCATATAGGTACTGACTACCTTGTTGGCACATATACAGACCCGGTCATCCTAGATATCATAGTTTTACCTTTATGATATAGTTGACATAGGAGTCGTTGTTTATTCGATTTCTATCTGTTGATATTTTTCTACTCACGAGTTGGCAACTCACCCCCGTTGTGCCACAGTTCTTGCAGGTTGACCGCTTGGATCAGTAGCGGCTTCGCTAGCACACGGTTGCATTCATGTGTTTTGCATTGGTAGGTGGGATATTTGTATCATTCCCACTCTTGTATCTATATTTCATATTGTATCTAGTTAACTCCATCAATCAAAAAGTTGTAAATTGTATAAGTGATGAGACTTAGTGAGACTTGTAGTTGTGAGATTTGAGCGATGGGTTTTATATTCACTTTTGAGGTTATATCTTGCTCATTTCTTTATCTTTTTGTGGCGAGCTTCGCCGTTGGGCGTCGTATATTCATTTATGCTATATTGCGTGGTTGTGATCCGCCATTTGGCGAAGAGCTAGCTCCCGCTTGGGGATGCCATTATTCATTATTATGTATTTGTAGTTTTGGATCAAAATATACAAAGGAGGTGCTGCCAAAATTTTTAAAAGACGAAACATGTTTTTAAACTAGTAAATTTCACTTGCATCATTCATGTTCTTTTTCTATGCATTAAGAAAACTTGATTTCATATACCTTTATTTCAAAACCTCACCTCCTTTATTTTTCTAAAAGGTTTAGATTTCTGGATTTCAGCTTACTTAAATTCCGTTACGCCTTTAGACGTTGCGCGATTCAAGTGTTGGTCACGAGCTAATATTTCGGGTCGTGACAATTTCAAAATTCAAAAGGTGAAGCAACATTTGAGATATCTTGCGCTGCGCGCAGAGCGCCACGTGTCAAAAGCAGACACGCCAGCGCAAGGGGCGCTGCGCCCAAGGCAGCGCACACCAATCAGAGCAAGGCTCTGTTTTAAAATTTAAATTTTAAAAAAATAAAGGAAGCAACGCTTCAGATAACTTGCGCTCTGCGCGACACGTGTCAGCGCAGTTGCGCTAGCGCAGTTGCGCTGCGCGACACGTGAGCGCAGGTGCACTTGCGCCAACTGTGCCAGTATTAAAACTTAAATAATGAATTATTTAATTAATCAGAATTAAAATTCTAGAAAGATCTTTTTAATCTTATTAAAATAAGATGATTATCTTCTGTAAAACAGAGGGCTTAGGATCAAAAATCCAACGGTGGGGAAATATGTCACGCCCCGCTTCCCAGAGTACGCAAGATTGGGCACGTGACATAGCCAACCATGCTACCTGTGGGTAGGAAATATCCATCCACAGTCACATTACGGTTGTAGAGATATCAAGAACAAAATAATAAACTAATCTAATATATGTCCAAGTCCATAATAACAAGAATCAATAAACAATAAGTGCGGAAGCAAATGATCCAATGCAATAATAGAAAGGTACGTCCCGTAATGCGGGATCACACCTGGAAGTAAAATGCAATAAATGAACTAACCACTACAGAACTCACAAATCAGCCTGCTGGCTGAAGTACTCCTGCTCGGTCGTCGGTAGAGGTAAGTAATCTGGGCCATGCAAAACCCAGACGTCAGCGCGTCATGTCAACCAAATAATATAGTATAAACATGGTAATAAGCAATGCAGGTGTGAACATGAAATAAGCAATATTATGAAACAACAGTGCAGGGTAATGTGCAAAGGGTAACTAAACTGTTCTATCAGTTTTCTACACTAAAGTCTTTGAAATCAATTGATGAATCGTCGATGTAACCCAATAGTATCCCGTACATACCCGGGACCACGGCCATAATATTCTCGGCGGCAGCCGAGACATGCCGTTAGGCACAGAATAGGAAGGTGTTAGTATCCCGTACATACCCGGGACTACGGCCACAATATTCTCGGCTGAATCCGAGACATGCCGTTAGGCACAGAATGGGAAAGTGTACACTCGGTATTACCCCGTACATACCCGGGATCACGGCCACAATATTCTCGGCTGAAACCGAGACATGCCGTTAGGCACAGAATAGGAATGTGTACACTCGAACGGTAGTGAACTGTCGAGTTACAAGTCAGGTTCATCTTTGATTTCCCCATACCCCCAAGCTATGTATGTCAGGTCAGGTATTCAGTAGTCAAGGACTAATGCCAACACAAAATCCGGTAAGAGTAGGTCTGTCTGGATAGACAGCAGGAATGGTCAGGTTTGTCGGCATTAGGCATGAGATCAGGTAACAGGTCAGGTAATGTATAAAGGTGTCATGTCATGTCAAGAGTGTACGGTACCATATCATGTCGAGTAGGAAGTGTAACAGGTCATGTCAGGAGCACAAGATGTCATGTGGGTGCTCATAATCAAACTATCATAAACATGTGTATAAATAAACAAGCATGAGTACTATTAGAACAATAAACTGGAACATGTAATATGATAGGCAAATAGATATAATTTCAAGGATATGGATGCACAGTTATCGATTAGGGTTACATTTATAGTTCCAATATTAATTAGGATGCAATTTATTAAACATGGAGTATTAATATCACATTATTATGTAGTAATGTGATTTATGGATGCAATTATATTTATCTTAAATGCGATGGATGCAAACGGGTATCCGAAGAGTTATAAAACTATAAAATGGTAGTGTGGGATGTACAACTAAGCAATATGTGATATAAATATTTATATAATAATATTAATATGGATAGCATATTCAAAGCGATTAGTAACTATAAAAGCTGTATTGATTAACCATGCACAAGAAGGTTCCGTTCAGAAATTCAGCGTCACCCTAATTTGTAAAATAGCTTAAAAATAACAAACGTTCTCCAAAAGAGACGTATCTTATACCAAAACAAAGATAATTCAATAAGGTTTTCAGTTTTATAAGTATAAGCATCTTAGGTTATCCCTACAAAAAGTTATGAATATTCAAACTTGAAAGTTTGCTGCTGGAATTTCCCTGGACAGCAGTTTAAAGGCATTTTCATTTGCATTTTACGTTATTTAAACAATTTATTTTGCAAGTAAATATTTCATAGAGTTATAGTATTCTGAATTAGCTTCGTAAAGAACTAAAGAACGTATACTAATGATTTTTCTATGATTTATAATGAATTTTATAAGATAAGGTGTACAGTAAATTTCAGATTTGTCATATCCGATTTTTCAACGACATTTCATATGTAAACTATAAGATTTTCAAATGTATAATATTATAAAATGAAGATTATAAAAGTATATAGCATGTAGCAAGATTAACTTGCCTCGATGGGTCGCGAATCGGGAAAACGGAAGGTTAACCGTCGGCGGGGAAAACTCGCGACGGCGCACGGTTCACGGAATGAACCCAAACGACGAACAAAGGAACCACACGGGTCGGGGTATCTCGCTGGAACGTCGAGAAACGTCACCGGCACGACGGAATTCCGGCAACAAAAGAACAGTTAAAAGAAATGAGAAACGAGACATGAAGCAAGAAGAGAAAAATGATAAAGAGAAGTACGAGAGAATATATGAGGGAGAGGGAGAGAGAGGAAAAAGTGGAGAGAGAGAGAGAGAAAGTGGGGCCCACGGGGTTAAAGGGGAGGTTGCGATTGGCTGAGAGAATAAATTAAGAAAGATATAAAGATTGTAAAAATATTATATGGTTAACTTAAAGATTTAAAAGATAGGTAATGAACAGTAAGATATCAGGTTAGTTAGAAAAATATATGCGATGGTTTTAATAATATTAAAATTTAGGATTTTGGCGCCAAATGAAACATTTCCAAATTGCGCCCGGGTTGGGTCCAAAAATTCGAAATTCAAATAATAGGATTTTAGGCGGGTTCCAAATTTTAAAATGAAATGTTTTATGATTAAAAATCATACTCCCAAAACGGACACACGCACGTGCACGTAGCCATCCAAACTCGCCCGTTTCACTGAACGGGACGAGAATACAATGCACGGACGCTACCATGAGGCTAAGGGTGTCAAGTAGGCCAAGAAGAATATTTTCAATTTTATTTTAGGTGCTAAAATTTGTTATATGCAGAATGACTTAGCCGGTTAAAATTGTGCAATAAGAACCAAACAAGCAAGATAAATGAAATGAGCAATGCTAAACACTCAACCAGTAACAGAAATAGTATTATTGGGCTCGGGTGTTACATCATACCCAACTACAAAAAGAATTTCGTCCTCGAAATTCCAAGAATTCAAGATAGATAACTACAGGAAAAGGTGAGGAAACTTCTGCCGGATCTCGTCTTCTCGCTCCCAAGTGGATTCTCCATGCGATCGATTACCCCAAGAGACTAGCACAAGGGGGATAACCTTGTTCTTAAGAACCTTTTCTCTTCGATCCTTGATTTCAACTGGTCGCTCCTCAAAAGTCAAGTCTTCTCGTACTGTTAGCTCCGAATGATCCAAAACGTGTGTTTCATCTCGAACATACTTACGGAGTTGAGATACGTGAAACATATCATGCACATTTGCCAAGGACTGTGGTAACGCCAAACGATATGCTACCTCACCAACACGCTCCACGATCTCAAGGGTCCAACGAACCGAGGACTGAGCTTTCCTCGCCTTCCAAAACGAATCACCCCTCTAGTCGGTGATATCTTCAAGAACACCAAATCACCCACGGTGAATTCTAGAGGTCTTCTCGATGTGTCAGCCCAACTCTTCTGTCTGTCTTGAGTTGCCTTCATATGCTTCCTGATAGTGTTAACCTTCTCAACTGTCTGCATCACCAAATCTGGTCCCAACAATTTTCGTTCACCGACATCATCCCAACAAATAGGTGAACGACATTTACGACCATACAAAGCTTCAAACGGAGCCATCTGGGTAGTTGCCTGAAAACTGTTGTTGTAAGAAAACTCCACCAAGTGTAGATGATCCTCCCACGAACCCTTAAAGTCCAACATGCATGCTCTCAACATATCATCAAGAGTTTGGATCGTTCTCTCCGACTGACCATCAGTTTGAGGATGATAAGCTGTGCTAAACTTCAATCAAGTCCCCAAACTTTCTTGTAAACTCCTCCAAAAGTGCGACAAGAATCGAGTGTCCCGATCGGACACGATGCTTACCGGCACTCCATGCAATCTGACAATCTCCTGCATGTACCGCTCTGCCAAAGTCTCCGTTGATTGACCAACCTGGAAAGGAATAAAGTGAGCTGCCTTGGTCAATCGATCGACAATCACCCATACTGCATTGTTGCCATTTGGACTTCGCGGTAAAGCCGTCACGAAATCCATGGTTATATGTTCCCACTTCCACTGAGGAATCGGAAGTGGTTGCAACAAACTAGCAACCCTTTGGTGTTCAGCCTTGACTTGCTGACATACCAAGCACTTAGCCACGAAGCGAGCAATCTCCCGTTTCATGCCTTCCCACCAGAAATGCTGTCGAATATCTCGGTACATCTTTGTACCTCCTGGATGTATAGAATAAGCTGAACTGTGTGCCTCCTTCATAAGCTCTTCACGAACATCCCCCTTTGGCACACACAAACGGCTACCATACCTCAACGAACCATCTTCGTAGACCAGTAAATCTGTTCGTAGTCCAGCCTCAACCCGCTCTCGAAACTTCTGCAGTCTAGGATCCTGCGATTGTGCCGCTTTAATCTTCTCAACCAAGGACAACTGTACTTGCAACTGCATCAACTGTCCCGTAGAATGTGGTAGCACAACTTCCAAGTCAAATCTTCGAAAATCTGCAATGATCTCCCCCTGTGTAGTTAACACCTGAATTGCTGGTAACCGACTAAGCGCATCCGGCACAACATTAACCTTCTCCGGATGGTACTTAAGATCAAGATCGTAGTCAGCCATCAGCTCCAACCATCTACGCTGCCTCATGTTAAGCTCCTTCTGTGTAAACACATACTTCAAGCTCTTATGATCTGTAAAAACTTCGACTCTTTCCCCCAAAAGGTAGTGTCTCCAAATCTTCAAAGCGAAAATCACAGCCGCACGCTCCAAGTCATGAGTTGGATAATTCTTCTCATGGGTCTTCAACTGTCTCGATGCGTATGCTACAACCTTCCCATGCTGCATCCAAACACATCCCAATCCTTTCCCAGATGCGTCGCTATGAATCACTAGTCCTCCAGAATTGTCTGGTACGGTCAGGATAGGGGCGGTTATCAACTTCTGCTTCAACGTCTCAAAAGCCAACGCACACTTATCCGTCCATACAAAAGGTACCTCCTTGCGCGTAAGCTTGGTCAACGGTTCTGCCAAACGAGCGAAGTTCTCCACAAATCTCCTGTAGTATCCGGCTAATCCAAGGAAACATCTTATCTCAGCTACATTCCTTGGAATAGGCCAATCTCGAACTGCTGCAATCTTTTCGGGATCGACGGCGATTCCATCGCCCGACACAACATGCCCCAGAAACTTCACTTCTTCCAGCTAGAATTCGCACTTACTCATCTTCGCGAATAACTTCTCTTGCCTCAGCGTCTGCAGTGCGATCCTTAAATGCTCAGCAGGCTCCTCCGGACTCTTCGAGTATACCAGAATATCGTCAATGAATACCACAATAAACTGGTCCAAGAATGGTGAAAAGATCATGTTCATCAAATCCATGAATATTGCCGGCGCATTAGTCACTCCGAAGGGCATCACTAGATACTCGAAATGTCCATATCGAGTCCGAAACGCCGTCTTGCAAATGTCTTCTGCTCTCACTCGGAACTGATGATATCCTGATCGCAAATCCAGTTTCGAGAATACCCTCGCGCCACTAAGCTGCTCAACAAGTTCTCCAATGCGAGGGATCGGGTACTTGTTCTTAATAGTCACCCGGTTCAACTCTCGATAATCAATGCACATCCTTCTCGTGCCGTCCTTCTCCTTTACTAAAAGAACTGGGGCTCCCCAAGGTGAGTTGCTACTTCGAATCTAACCCTTCTCGAGTAATTCACCAACTTGTTTCTTAACTTCTTCCAATTCCACCGGTGCCATCGGATAATAAGATTTTGATACTGGCGCTGCACCAGGAATAAGGTCAATCGCGAACTCCACATCTCGCTTCGGCGGTAAGCCCGATATATCTTCAAATACGTCCATAAAATCGCGAACAACTGCCGGCTCTTCATTACTATCAACTTCCATAGCTGCAAGAACACTGTTTGTCGGCCTAGCCCTAAACTCGACTGGCCCGACAGAACTGCTTCCTTACCGCAGCTGCTGTCTACATTGTTGGCCACGAAAGGTCCAGCAAGACTACTGAGTCTCGTCCATTCTGCTGCATGCACGTCCACGGTTGCTCCATTCTGCCTTAGTCCGATGAACTTCTCTTCCATTTCCTCCGCGCAGTCCGCGGAAGGACTTCTCCAGTAAACTCTTAGAGAAATCCGCCCACTGCTTGGCCTGGGGCAAGCGGTTCTCCTCCACAAGCCACCACTCTCGGGCGTAATCCACTAGTTGAATGCGCACTACATCAACTCCTTTGTCCTCTGGAATCTATGCCGCAATCAGCAAATTCTCCGTGTCACTAGCCACTGCTCGGCTGGCAACGGCTCCTCCAGACCAGTGAAAGTAGACGGACCCAAAAGTCTGAAATCTGCTACAGTCCCTACTCGTTCGACTGGTCTAGTTCCATCATTGTTTACAGACTGCTGAACGATCTGCAAACCTTCCTGAAACGAATCTGCTATTGCTGGATCAGCTCAGTCTGTCTCTTTGATTTCCAGCATTCCTCTTATCACTCCAAGCATGGCGGCTTCGTTCACACGCCTCTGGTAAGTCTTCAACTTCTTACCTGTCATAATCCTGAACTCAAAACACCCAACATTAGCATGATGATAGATTCTGAATGTGGATCAAGGCTAGAACTCCAAGATACTTAAATAGAGTACTGCATTGTAGCTATGCCGCGGTATCATAGCCGCAATTACTTAACTCCACCCAAGTCGCCCAAGTCCTAGGGATAACAAGAAATCAGGTTTTCGAGTTGACAATGCAAAGTAAGTTTGCACGTCGTAAAAGATATAATCCGGAAGAATGTGATTCAAGAATGGTAAACGGTCAAGGTGGCAGGACATGTTTCCTAATCACGGGCATTCTGATTCGTGTATCGGGTGCAATACCCAACTACAAAGAATTAACCCAATTAACCTATGGCTCTGATACCAAAAGAACCATGTCACGCCCCGCTTCCCAGAGTACGCAAGATTGGGCACGTGACATAGCCAACCATGCTACCTGTGGGTAGGAAATATCCATCCACAGTCACATTACGGTTGTAGAGATATCAAGAACAAAATAATAAACTAATCTAATATATGTCCAAGTCCATAATAACAAGAATCAATAAACAATAAGTGCGGAAGCAAATGATCCAATGCAATAATAGAAAGGTACGTCCCGTAATGCGGGATCACACCTGGAAGTAAAATGCAATAAATGAACTAACCACTACAGAACTCACAAATCAGCCTGCTGGCTGAAGTACTCCTGCTCGGTCGTCGGTAGAGGTAAGTAATCTGGGCCATGCAAAACCCAGACGTCAGCGCGTCATGTCAACCAAATAATATAGTATAAACATGGTAATAAGCAATGCAGGTGTGAACATGAAATAAGCAATATTATGAAACAACAGTGCAGGGTAATGTGCAAAGGGTAACTAAACTGTTCTATCAGTTTTCTACACTAAAGTCTTTGAAATCAATTGATGAATCGTCGATGTAACCCAATAGTATCCCGTACATACCCGGGACCACGGCCATAATATTCTCGGCGGCAGCCGAGACATGCCGTTAGGCACAGAATAGGAAGGTGTTAGTATCCCGTACATACCCGGGACTACGGCCACAATATTCTCGGCTGAATCCGAGACATGCCGTTAGGCACAGAATGGGAAAGTGTACACTCGGTATTACCCCGTACATACCCGGGATCACGGCCACAATATTCTCGGCTGAAACCGAGACATGCCGTTAGGCACAGAATAGGAATGTGTACACTCGAACGGTAGTGAACTGTCGAGTTACAAGTCAGGTTCATCTTTGATTTCCCCATACCCCCAAGCTATGTATGTCAGGTCAGGTATTCAGTAGTCAAGGACTAATGCCAACACAAAATCCGGTAAGAGTAGGTCTGTCTGGATAGACAGCAGGAATGGTCAGGTTTGTCGGCATTAGGCATGAGATCAGGTAACAGGTCAGGTAATGTATAAAGGTGTCATGTCATGTCAAGAGTGTACGGTACCATATCATGTCGAGTAGGAAGTGTAACAGGTCATGTCAGGAGCACAAGATGTCATGTGGGTGCTCATAATCAAACTATCATAAACATGTGTATAAATAAACAAGCATGAGTACTATTAGAACAATAAACTGGAACATGTAATATGATAGGCAAATAGATATAATTTCAAGGATATGGATGCACAGTTATCGATTAGGGTTACATTTATAGTTCCAATATTAATTAGGATGCAATTTATTAAACATGGAGTATTAATATCACATTATTATGTAGTAATGTGATTTATGGATGCAATTATATTTATCTTAAATGCGATGGATGCAAACGGGTATCCGAAGAGTTATAAAACTATAAAATGGTAGTGTGGGATGTACAACTAAGCAATATGTGATATAAATATTTATATAATAATATTAATATGGATAGCATATTCAAAGCGATTAGTAACTATAAAAGCTGTATTGATTAACCATGCACAAGAAGGTTCCGTTCAGAAATTCAGCGTCACCCTAATTTGTAAAATAGCTTAAAAATAACAAACGTTCTCCAAAAGAGACGTATCTTATACCAAAACAAAGATAATTCAATAAGGTTTTCAGTTTTATAAGTATAAGCATCTCAGGTTATCCCTACAAAAAGTTATGAATATTCAAACTTGAAAGTTTGCTGCTGGAATTTCCCTGGACAGCAGTTTAAAGGCATTTTCATTTGCATTTTACGTTATTTAAACAATTTATTTTGCAAGTAAATATTTCATAGAGTTATAGTATTCTGAATTAGCTTCGTAAAGAACTAAAGAACGTATACTAATGATTTTTCTATGATTTATAATGAATTTTATAAGATAAGGTGTACAGTAAATTTCAGATTTGTCATATCCGATTTTTCAACGACATTTCATATGTAAACTATAAGATTTTCAAATGTATAATATTATAAAATGAAGATTATAAAAGTATATAGCATGTAGCAAGATTAACTTGCCTCGATGGGTCGCGAATCGGGAAAACGGAAGGTTAACCGTCGGCGGGGAAAACTCGCGACGGCGCACGGTTCACGGAATGAACCCAAACGACGAACAAAGGAACCACACGGGTCGGGGTATCTCGCTGGAACGTCGAGAAACGTCACCGGCACGACGGAATTCCGGCAACAAAAGAACAGTTAAAAGAAATGAGAAACGAGACATGAAGCAAGAAGAGAAAAATGATAAAGAGAAGTACGAGAGAATATATGAGGGAGAGGGAGAGAGAGGAAAAAGTGGAGAGAGAGAGAGAGAAAGTGGGGCCCACGGGGTTAAAGGGGAGGTTGCGATTGGCTGAGAGAATAAATTAAGAAAGATATAAAGATTGTAAAAATATTATATGGTTAACTTAAAGATTTAAAAGATAGGTAATGAACAGTAAGATATCAGGTTAGTTAGAAAAATATATGCGATGGTTTTAATAATATTAAAATTTAGGATTTTGGCGCCAAATGAAACATTTCCAAATTGCGCCCGGGTTGGGTCCAAAAATTCGAAATTCAAATAATAGGATTTTAGGCGGGTTCCAAATTTTAAAATGAAATGTTTTATGATTAAAAATCATACTCCCAAAACGGACACACGCACGTGCACGTAGCCATCCAAACTCGCCCGTTTCACTGAACGGGACGAGAATACAATGCACGGACGCTACCATGAGGCTAAGGGTGTCAAGTAGGCCAAGAAGAATATTTTCAATTTTATTTTAGGTGCTAAAATTTGTTATATGCAGAATGACTTAGCCGGTTAAAATTGTGCAATAAGAACCAAACAAGCAAGATAAATGAAATGAGCAATGCTAAACACTCAACCAGTAACAGAAATAGTATTATTGGGCTCGGGTGTTACAAAATATCCCCAGATCAATCAGAGAAAGATCTCTGTAACTAACCTAACAAACTAATTGGCCCTATATAAAGGCCCCTAGACTCTAAGTCTTAGATATATACAGAGAGAAATAGAAAAAGGAGAGAACTCTGAAAGAATTTAGAAGATCATCTTCTTCAAGGTAAAAGAAAATTTCTTGGAAGAACATATATGAAAACATCTCATAAAAAGAAGAATTTCTTCTAAAAAGATCAAAGATCTAAGAATAAGATCAAGATCTTCATCACAAAAAAAGAAAAAAGATCAAAAAAAGATCCAATCACAAAAAAATTAAAGAAGTAATTTACTTCATCCCTAGATATTTTGATCTATATAAAGGCACGGCCTTTTGATGAACCATTGGTTCTTGAATCTTGAGGTAGAACCTCTTTAGAACTGAAAAGATTCTTTTCTTTGATCTAAATTTGATCAAGATGCGCTCTGCGCTATTGAACAGTGTCCTGCACTCTTAATTTACGATGTTGCGCTCCTTGGACTGGCGCAAGTCACCAGAGAGCGCCACGTGTCAATCTGCGCCTTGCGCTCCTAAAAATAGAGCGCTGCGCTCTTGAATTGGCGCACTGCACCAGAGCGCGCCACGTATCAGCAGCGCACTGGCGCAGCGCACTGCGCTAATAGATTTGCGCTCACCAGATCGTGACACGTGTCACCTCCACATGCGTTAGTGTCTTGCGCTCTTTAATTGGCGCAGAGCGCCTGACAGGCCACGTGGCGCACTGTCAGACCATTAAATGCTCTGTATTATTAAAAGAGGCAGGGCCCAATTAAAAGGTCTAACAGACCAAAACAAATGATATGCATTATTAAAAGGGCAGAGCCCAATTAAAAGGCCTAACAGGCCTAATCTAAATGTTGTGCATTTAATTAAAAAGTCCAATACTATGCATTGTTTAAAAGGCAGAGCCCAAGCAAAGGCCTAGCAGGCCAAATATAAATAAAATGTTAGACATTTTTCTGACTGGACTTAACCCAATTCTGGCCATAAGTCCTCAAATTAAATTGAACCGAGCACAACTGCTCTCCCAAATCAATTTACACCCGGTTTAAGGATACATCTCTGAACTCCTCTGATATGTGTCGTTGTAATCCTTCAACGTCGTCAGAGAGGTGACGGGTCCCGACAACCATACATTGCTACGAACTGTGGGGACCTTAAACTCATGGACCGAAATGTCCTTAAACTAATATTCGTCCCCAAAATGGGAATGTTGAACCGAAATGTCCTTAAACTAATATTCGTCTCCAAAAAACTAATATTCGTCCCCAAAATGGGAATGTTGGACCGAAATGTCCTTAAACTGGTAATCGACCGAAATGTCTCTAAACTAAACAATAGAGCCCCAAATGCTCTCTTGTTGGATCTAAACGATCCCGTTTAGTCGATCTTAGTCTCAAATTAGACTAACGTGTCCTTAACAAACGTTTAAGTTGATCTTAGCCTCAAACAAGGCTAACGTATCCTTAAACCAAAACCCCAAAACCCAAATCTAAGAAAATACGGATTTGGACTAATCCACGTCCTACGGGCGACAACACAAATTAGTCTCCGTATACAATCCACGGGCAACCACAAACAAAAAAAACACCCACGACACGAAATGACCATCTGGAGAAGGAGAAAGTTGTTACCGCGATGCGGTAGCGTAATTAACTGCAGGGGCTTGCGCCTGCAGGGAAGAGCGTCCCCACAATCAAAAACCCCTCAAACGAGGGGGAATCTGACGAAGTCTGCTACATCGGACGCGTCCGTTTAAACCTTCGATACACGGTGCCATAAATCAACTTGGCATCTTCGGAGAGGTGGACGGATAGCACCAATTAGCATCTGCCCCGAATCTCAGGCAAGACGTCAGTCTTGCGCCGTCTTTCGGAGGGGAACAGATTCTGGCACGCCCGGTGGGACTTTTTCCTCTTTCCACTCCACACTTCGTGTGTCGTGTTCGCGAACAAATCGCGGTTTGTCATGGTTGCCTTTGGATTCGAGATATTTAGATTTGGTGTCTTGCTCCGTGCAAAAAACAGAAGATCAATGGTTTCAAACTGCACTACCTGCAAAAGCAACTCTCACTCCGTCCTTACTGGAGGAGTGACTTACGGGCCCCAAACGGCCTCCCTTTTCAAGATGTCGGTGGAATAGGTGACTCATGCCACCACTGGATTGTTCTTCGGGACCATGATCCCGCCAACAAGCTTTAACGCTCCCGTACCGTCACAAGAAGCTCCTAAGAAGTCGGTATTCGGTCGGCTTGCTACTACTGCGGCCCCTCTCAACGGGTCGCTCAACTCCACTGCCTCGGTTTTTAACAGACTAGGCCAGAGCTCCAACGGGCCCATGAAGAAGCCTGCAATACCAGAAGGCGTTATCCCGAAGCGGATAGCCATCCCTGCTCACAAAATCGTCAAGGCAGTTTCTCTTGCCAAAGGGTCGGTCTTCACAAGACTGACTACTTCTGCTCTCGTTCCAGACGAAATCACCATGATTGCTTCCCCTACTCGGAAGTCTGCTTTTGATAGGTTGGTCGTCCCCATTCAACGGATATCAGTCTTTAATAGACTGACATCGGCAATGGCTCTTCCCTTGAACAGGGGGCAGGACAAGGCCATCCCCGTCACCGAGCCAACACCAATCGCACGACATGCTCGCCGTCGTCACTGGCGCCGGGTAAGGAAGGCTGGGGGCAACTCCCCTTCTGGGCTAACTCCACCAGCCCCCATGGTGGAAATCAATGCTGCTGTTCCAACTGGGAATAGCTTTGAACCGCTTAGAAGGGTTCGCAAGAACGCTTCGACCGCCGTGCTGAAGAGATCTCCTCCACCTATAGAGATTACTACAGAAAAGAAGCCGGAGCAACCCTCTGCAACGGCTACCTCAACGTTAAACACTCAAAAGAGAAGGAAGCCGGAGAAAGCCCATGTGGCCGTGGCGAACCGCAAAAGCGCTGAATCTAAACGCTCTAAGTCTGGGGGCATAACGGTTCATACCGTTTATATGGCTTCCGGAAAAGAGGAAAGCCGTGCTTCCATGGGTCACCGACCTCTCACCCGATCCGTGACAAAGGCCCAGGAGCAACAACAGAAGCTCCAGGAAATGTTGACGCAGATGGCCGTACTCACATGGCCAAAAGAAAGCCCGGAAACGTCATCAGAGCAACGTCAAGAAGAAGAAACCGATGCTGACTTCCTTCGCAGAGTCCTCGAAAAGAAGGACAAAGAAGCCGCAGAACAAGCGGCTAATATAAAGCAAATGGCGCTTCTCTTCCAAGATATGGTCGGGATGATGTTACAGCCGGACCCTCCAACTGAAGACCTCCGATCATTGTTGGAGACGACGGAGGGGAGACGTCGAATCCTCCTCCGGCTCTTTCAGCAGCCAAAGAGGAAACTATTTCCAAGGACGCTCTGGATGACTATATTGCTCAGCAAATACGAGCTCACCGGGAAAATGAAGCGGCTGGCCAAGTCGTTAAAACTGGGTGGCCGTATCCAGGCTGGTATGACCAAATAAGGTACCTGCCGGGATATACAATCCCTAAATTCCATGTATATAAAGGGACGGGCAATCCCCACCAGCATGTCGCCCAGTTCAGGGCTCTATGTGGTAACACCGGGGGTGATGATAAACTGCTACTTCGCCAGTTCGTCGGCAGCTTGTCGGAGATGGCGTTCGAATGGTACTCGGAGCTACCTAACGACTCTGTCAAAACATTTGCGAAGATGAAGCTGCTGTTTACACAAAGATTTGCAAGCGCCGGTGAGCGCACCCCGATCACTGCATTGATCAACGCCAGGGTAAGGCCAGGCGAAACATGGGTTCAATACGCAATACGGTGGCGGAACTTATGGTCGAAGTGCGAACAACGCATCGAAGAAGCACCTGCTGTAGGCATGTTCGTGGGCACCCTCGACCCTCAAGCGACCATCTCGCAATTCATGATGTTCTTCAAGCCGACGACTTTCCAGGCATTGATTGACAAGTTGGCCCAAATGGATCAGATGGGTCATAGACCATCTCTTTCAAAGACGGATCCTCAGAATGAAAAGGGGAAAGGAATAGCGATCGTCGCCGCCAATGCTCAACAACAGCCGAGCAAGTTGAAGCCGGTTGTCCGTCAAAACAATATGCGTCCACGTCTATCCCTCGAGGAGAGGCTAGGACGTCCTTACTCGTTCTTTCAAGACAAAACGAGAAGACTGTTTGAGCTGGCAGTGCGCAACAGGTTCATAAATCTGCCGGATCCAAAACATCCGTTGCAGCCAAACGACGTCAACGATCCCAATTACTGCCCCTACCACCGAGTACTGAGCCATCCGATCGAAGACTGCTACGTCTTCAAAAACTGTGTTGAAGACCAATACCAACAAGGCATGTTCGCATTATCCGAAAATTGGAAGGTGAACCCACCACAACCTCATGCTCCGAGAAAGATGGATATGCCGGGGGCATCGTGCTCATTCATAGAGAAAGCTCCATGGACCGAGAAGTTCGTAAACTAAAAATCCGCCTCAAATACGGCAATGACGGACCGAAACGTCCTTAAACTAACAACGGACCGAAACGTTCTTAAACTAATGACGGACCACTACGTCCTAAAACTAGCTGTTGACCGAGATGTCGATAAACTACGGTGGATTGCAACATCCCAAAGCCGATATAAAAAAAAAGAATAAAAATAAAAAATAAAAAAACGGTATGTCCATAAGCAAAAAAGGCACGGATGAAAACCTGAAAGGGCTCCGTGAGTAAAAACAGCAGGGCTACCGGCGAGTGTTTGTGAAAACCCGAAAGGGCGCAACCTCGTTATATATAAAAAAAAAAGAATAAAAAAAGAATAAAAAACGGTATGCCCATAAGCTAAAAGGGCACGGATGAAAACCCGAAAGGGCTCCGTGAGTAAAAACAGCAGGGCTATCGGCGAGTGTTTGTGAAAACCCGAAAGGGCGCAACCTCGTTAAAATACACTTAAAGGGTCCTCTCGACCTTGTAAGGAGAAACCACCCGCGTGAGATCCTTACGACTCATAAGGGAACAATACTCTTAGGGATCCTCACGATTCCTAAGGAGAAATTACACTTGCGGGATCCTCACGACTCGTAAGGAGAACTCTCTTATGGGGCCCTCACGGCTCATAAGATTTGAAAGTCTTAAGTTACAGAGACCTGAACCTGTTCTTAAGCAACCCCCACAACCTTCGATATTGCCTTACAAGTGACTTAATACTGACCCTTGTATACAATCCATGGGCGCGAATAAACATTTCCCTAACCAAGTCCCACCCGTGACTAGGGATATGTCCATATGGTGAACAACCCTTGTAAGTCCTCTCGACTTATAAGGAGAAAACTCTTTTGTAAGATCCTTACGACTTACAGGGGGACATGCACTTAGGAATTCTCTAGCACGAGTTCGCCTTTTGACCACTAGCACGAGTTCGCCTTGGCGGAATGTCCTCGGCCGGGTCAATCTTTCATATGAGCGCGTCATCTTTGCTTTATAGGCCTCCAGATTTTGTTGCGCTATGAGCCGGGTTTCATCAAGGGCATCAAGTTCCTCAAGCCGAAGGTGAGCATTTTCTTCGTCCGTTATCTCGTAGTGGACTGCCACTCGTAGAGAGGGTAACTCTATCTCGAGGGGGAGTACTGCTTCTGTACCGAATACCAACGCGTACGGCGTTGTGTTCGTGGCCGTCTTGAACGTAGTTCGATATGCCTAGAGAGCTTCTTGCAGTCTCTCGTGCCACTCCTTCTTATTTCGGGACACCGTCTTCTTCATGATCTTTGTCAAGGTCTTGTTGAAGGCCTCGGCTAGACCATTAGCTCGCGGATTATAAACTGAGGAATATCTCCAATCTATATTATGCTGCTGCGCGAAGCGACTGATCTTGTGGCTTCTGTAAGCTGGCCCGTTATCGGAGATGATCCGTCGTGGAGTTCCAAACCGATATATGACGTGCGTCTTGAAGAAATGGAGGATATTCTCCGTCTTCACTTCTCTTAACGGTACTGCTTCTTCCCATTTGGAGAAGTAGTCAGTCGTCGCCAGGATGAAACGATGTCCCCTAGACGATGCTGGTTCGATGGGGCCGACTATGTCAGTTCCCCATATTTCGAATGGCCAGCTAGCCACCGTTGGATGGAGTGGATTTGGATGCTGGTGGATGAAGTCCCCATGGATTTGGCATGAGTGGCATTGCTTCGCATATTCGAGGCAGTCCTGAATCATCGTGGGCCAGTAGTAGCCCATCCGTTTGATCTTCAACTTCATCTTTGGGGCTGCTTGGTGAGAACCGCAGAGTCCGTCATGAACTTCCTGAACGACTCTTTTTGCCTCTTCAGGTCCCAGACATCTCAACCACAGAGAATCAAATGACCTCTTGTACAGAGTATCATTGACGAAGGCGAAAGACAGAGCTCGTTTCATAAGCTGATGTCTTGAGGACGCATCTTCGGGTGCTCGACGGTATTTGAAGTAGTCTATAAAGACTTCTCTCCAATCCTCGGTATTTTCCCGATCTTTTATTTGCAGGGTCGTCTGCTCAGTCGCTCCCTTTTCTTCGGATGATTCCGGAGATATTTCTACTGGAACAAGTACCCGACGGCTTTGTACCACGATTCTTACGTCATCAAGGTTCTCATCAGCCAGTTCCTTAGAGAGCTTGGCCAATGCGTCCGCTTTGCTGTTTTCCGCGCGCGGTATGTTTTCCAAAGTATAGGAAGGGATTTGGGTCAACAGTTGCTGCACCTTTTCGCCGTACTTCACCAACTCTGGTTTGCACGTTTGGTAGTCGCCGTTTACTTGACTAACGACCAGTTGGGAATCTCCGTATATGAGGAGGTTTTCAATTCCCATGTCGATGGCGTTCTCGAGGCCTGTTATCAAAGCTTCGTATTCGGCTTCATTGTTTGTCCTCGGCTCTGTTAGGGAGAAAGAAAAGCGCATTATCCCTCCTTGTGGAGTTACAAAGATGAGTCTTACCCCCGATTTGATTATAGGGGTACTCTGTTTGCGCTTCTTCACGGAAGATGCTCCATCGAAATAAAGCTCCCAACGGGTATCACCACCGTCGATCGCATCAAACGCATGTTCGTATGGAAGATCGCAATTCAGAGGAGAATCGGCGAGTATCGGATGCTCAGCGAGGAAGTCGGCGATGGCCTGGCCTTTCACTACCTTAAGAGGTTGATACGTTATCGAGAACTCCATCAAGACCAGGGCCCATTTAGCGAGTCGTCCTGTCAATATGGCCTTTGACATTAAATATTTAAGAGGGTCCACCTTCGAAATGAGTTGGACCTCATGCGCCAACGCATAGTGCCTGAGCTTTGTTATCGCGAAGATTAACGCCAGGCAGTGTTTTTCAATAGGGGAATAGTTACTTTCTGCCCCCAGTAGAACTCGACTCAAGTAATAGAGAGCTCTCTCCTTCCCTTGATCGTTCTCCTGTGCCCATAATGCACCTAAGGCACCTTCGAGGGCGGTTGTATAAAGAATGAGGGGTTTTCCCTTGACCGGAGCAGCCAACACTGGCGGATTCTGGAGGTATTGCTTGATCTCGTCAAGCGCGCTTTGGCATTTTTGGTCCCAGATGAACGGGGTTCCCTTCTTCATCAGGTGGCTGTAAGGACGGCACTTGCCTAAAAGGTTGGCTATAAATCGCCGTATATACGCGAGCTTCCCTTGGAGAGACCGCAGCTGTTTGAGAGTCTTTGGCGGAGGCATTTCCATGATCGCCTTGATCTTTGACGGATCTATTTCGATACGGACGATGAATCCTAGGAATTTGCCCGAGAAAACTCTGAATGCACACTTGAGAGGGTTTATCTTCAAGTTGTATTGTCGAAGGCGTTGAAATACGGTCTTCAGATGCTCGAGATGTTCCTCGTATGATTTGCTTTTAACCACGAGATCGTCGATATAGCATTCAACGATTTCGTGTATAAGGTCATCAAAGATTTTCGTCAAGGCCCTCTGATAGGTGGCACCGGCGTTCTTTAGACCGAAGGGCATTACCTTGTAGCAGAATATACCCAAAGGGGTCCTGAAGGCGGTGTGCTTCTGGTCTTCGGGATGCATCTTTATCTGATTATACCCTGATGAGCCGTCCATGAAGGAGAAAACCTCATGAGTGGACGTATTGTCTATCATCAGTTCGGTGACTGGCACTGGGAAATCATCTTTCGGGCAAGCTTTATTGAGATCCCGGAAATCCACGCATATGCGCACCGTCCTATTTTTCTTCATCACGGGGACGATGTTGGCGATCCACTCGGGATACTGGACCTCCTGGATGAAGCCAGAGTCGATCAGCTTCTTGACCTCAGCATTGATACTCATCTCAAGCTCGAGCCGCATTTTTCTTGGTGCCTGTTTGACTGGCTTGACGTCCGGGGATATCGCCAAGTTGTGCACGGCAATTTCTGGATCTAATCCCGGCATTTCGGAATAGTTCCATGCGAAGCAATCTCTATGCTGTACCAGCACGTCTTTTAACGTAGCCACGCTTTCTTCAGACAGCAGCTCACTAATGAATGTCGGTCGCGGGTCATTCGCCGTTCCCAACTCAATTTTCTTGAGGTTATCCGCAGTGGTATGCATTCCATCCTCCAGCTCTTTCGGTGCTGGCGGAAATTCTGAGATCACCTCATCGCTGCTGTTTTCGAAGCACCAGGGAAGGTCATTCATGTTCTCGGGCTCTTCTTTTGATATTGTTATCATGTGACAAGTACGAATTCGCTTCCAAGCCCAATGTGGAACTGGTTCTGCTCTCGTGGCTTTGAGTTTGTGCTTCTGTGGCGGCGTTACCCTCCAGTTGTCAGACAGAGCGAGCTTGCCAAGCTGATACTGATCTTCGACCCAATTCATGAAGGTGAAGCAGTCTTCGATAGGGTGCCATATTACTCGGTGATAAGAGCAATAGTTCGGGTGAGAGACTTCGCTTGCTTGTTCGGGGTATTTAGACTCCGGCAGTGTAAGCATCTGATGTTTTAGAGCGAGGTCAAGTATTTTCTTCGTCTTGTCCCGAGGAAAAGAGTACGCTCGACCCATTTTCCTCATGAGGGATAGATCGGAACCGCTCGATTCCCGCTTGCGTGGCTTCTTAGTCTCGCTTTGTTGCTGTTGAGCGCCTTTTTCGCCTTTCGACTTATTTCTGCCTCTGCGTCGTGCCTTTTTTATAACAGGTTGACAGGGAGCGGCATTTTCATCCTTCACAACCTGTTGGAGGAGGCATTGCATTTTGGCTTTCTCGTAGATGGACATTTCGCGGTTATGGTCGTCTCGGACCTTTTGACCAGCTTCCCTTATAAGCTTGTTCATTTGTTCTTCGAACGACGGACTGGGCACTTTTACATCAGGAACTTTTACTGGTTCAGGATTTGCGTCTTCCCATTGAGCATCCGCTTCTTCATCGAAGTCATGCATGACGTAGCAACCGTGGAGTAGCTCTCGTTTCTTGGACCGAATGTATCCAAGCCCGATTGTTTCCATTCTCCCATTAGGCAACTTGTGCTGAGTCCCGGGAACGTTCTAGACCCTGTCATAGAATTTGGCTTTTCGAGCGGTCTGTTTGAAGGATATTCCCTGGCGCTTCAATAGCCTTTTCCAGCATTCTGTATAATATCTGGGGAGACGGATGGGCTGAAGCCTGTCAAGCGTAGGATCCGCGCCGTGCCAGATTTCTTTCTCCACTTCGGTTTCTTCAGAGCGGTAGAATAGAATTGCCTTTTTTCCTTCTCGCCTGGGAGGGACATAGAACGTCCGTAGCTCCTCTACACTGTAGATATCAAGTGCATCTAGTTCTTTATGGTGTTTAAGCGGCACCATGGCGACTTGCAGACTTTGCTCTTCGTTAGCGGACGTTTGTATTGAAGGCCGAGCAGAGAACACAACATGGACGTCATCTTCCGAGTCGCTACCAAAGATCAACGTAGGAGCAGATGGCCCCGGCTTGTTGTATTGGGGCGGACCCGAATAAACTATCTCCTCTTCCTCCTCGGTATCACTGCCGAAGACAGGGATGGTGGCGTTAGCTTTGTTCTCCGGCTTGTGACACCTCTCCGTGTCTTCGAAATCCGGTAAAAAGTATTTGGCATCTTCATATTTGCGGATCTCGTTCATAGAGAACGGGTTCAGTTCTCCCGTCACGGTATACTCGAGACCATCCTTAAAATACTTCATACACTGATGTTGTGTAGAAGGGATGATGTTGTACTCGTGTAACCATGGTCGGCCGAGCAGAGCATTATAGCACGTCTTGGCGTCTATGACGTGGAACTTAATGTCCGTGACGAGTACCCCAAAGCGTAGCGTCAGTATCACAGACCCAAGAGTTCTTGATGATTGGGAGTCGAACCCGGAGATGGTGATCTTGTCCCAAGCAAGGTGCTGGACGCTCATGCAGATTTCCTTTAACACCCGCACGTTGAGGAGATTAACGGAAGATCCATTGCCGACCACGATTTTGCCTATCTTTATATCTTGGCAGTATCCTGAGACATAGAGGGGGCGATTGTATTCGCACGTCCCAAGGAGAAGGTCTTCATCGCCAAAAGTGACATCGGCCGTTTGCACTTCCTCCAATTCATCCTTCATCTTTTCTTCGGACAGGAAAGCTTGGAATTGCTCCGGCTCCTGTAGTGCCTTGATTAACGAATCTCTCGCCTCTTTTGATAGTAAAAGGGCGTCAAGAATGCTGAGTTGCGAGGGTAGCTTCCTCAGATGCGCTAGAATGTTATAATCCACCTTATTTTTCTTCGGCGGGTCCTTGGCGGCTAGCTCTTTCATGACTTGGTCGTCGATGGCGATATCCTCAGAGACCTTTTCTTTCCCTTTATCTTTCTTGTTTGAGGGTCCGAGATTCTTTTCGGGTAGCGTCCGATTACGCAGCCGGATATTTTCGCAAACCTTCGGCTCTTCTTCTTTTCCCGAGGTGGACTCTTTAAAGAGGGGGCTAAGAGCCATTTCCTCGTCAGAATCGCTCCTGAATGTGAGCACTTGCGATCCCCCAGCGTTAACCATGCGACAATCTCCGGTAGTTCTGTTAAGCCCCTCGGTCGTATTTTTCCGCTCCCGACGAGTTTTACGCTTCTCCCGTTTAAAATGTTGTCGATGAGCAACATATCCTTGCCACCATCTATTGAAAGCTTTGCACTCTTCAGTGGGGTGCGAAATCTTCCGACGATACAAGCAGTAGGAGGGGTGCATTTCCACTTCACCAGTAATGCTTCCTTCAGAGGATGGTAGCTTCATGCCCATTGATATGGCCTTAGCAAACCTTTTCCTCGTCTTGAATTTGCTTTTATCCGTAGTGGATGTATTTTGCTCCAGCGGGAGTGTCTCAGCTCTTTCATCAAGTAGCTGGCGCTTGGCCCTTTCAAATATAGCCATCTCGCGTTCCCGATCAGCTTTACTTTTCAACAGAGCTTCGTTGAGGAATGCGTCAATTACTTCATCTGATAGCCCCAGAATTTTTGGTTCAGGATCTGCCCCCAGCTTTTCAGTGCAAGGAGTTTCTTCATCGTCTGTAAACGAATGGGAGATCATATGACAGCTCGCCACGTATTCCTCAGATTCATCCACCGAACCGTCTTCCTCATCTTCCTCTTGAAAGACATGGTTGAGAAACTCTTGGAGTATGATGGGAGTCCGTGCTTTCTGGTTATATTCCTCCAGCGTGTTAATTTATTTTTGTAAGTCCGTGCGCTTGTCGCCAGGCTTCACAGGCTTCTTGGATTTCTTCTTCTTCTTCTTCATCGAAGATTCTGACGGCTAATTGTGAGTGCTTGGGCCACCACCATCGGTCTTTGGAGTTGGACGCGGCTTCAACATCCCCTCAATGACCTGCGGTTCCAACCGGTTCTTCCACCTGATCGCTGGGCATGTTTGAAGATCGTTCAGCATCCTCTTTGTTTTAGCTGATAGTACGACCTCCCATGGAGCTTCTTTAACGAGGGAGCATGTTGCCCCCGGCGTATTCATCCTTTTAGAGGTGTGAGGTTGCGGCGGATTCACCTTCCATCTGTCAGACAACGTGGTGATAGGGACAGTAGTTGGACTCATTGACATCATTTGTTGCGACGGACATTTTGGATCCGGCAGATTTATGAGTCGGTTGCGCAACGCCAGCTCGAATAATCTTCTCGTTTTATCTCGGGGAAACGAGTAAGGACGTCCTAGCCTCTCCTCAAGGGGTACGTGCAGACGCATATTATTTTGACGGACAACCGGCTTCGAGTTGCTCGGCTGTTGTTGAGCATTAGTGACAACGATCACTTTTCCCTTCCCCTTCTCATTTCGAGAGTCTGGCTTTAGAGGGGGGGTCTATGGCCTATCTGATCCATCTGAGCTAGCTTGTCGATCAGGGCCTGGAAGGTAGTCGGCTTGAAGAACATCATAAATTGCGAGATGGTCGCTTACAGATCAAGGGTTCCCACAAACATGCCTACTGCCGGAGCCTCTTCTATGCGTTGCTCGCATTTTGACCATAAGTTCCGCCACCGTATCGCATATTGAACCCATGTTTCGCCTGGCTTCATCCTGGCATTAATCAATGCCGTTATCGGGGTGCGTTCGCTGGCGCTTGCAAAACGCTGGGTAAACAGCAGTTCCATCTCCGCAAATGTCTTGATAGAGTCGTTTGGGAGCTCAGAATACCACTCGAATGCTGTATCTGACAAGCTGCCGACGAACTGGCGAAGCAACAGTTTGTCATCACCGCCGGTGTTGCCGCAAAGCGCTCTGAACTGGGCAACATGCTGGTGGGGATTTCCCGTCCCCTTATAGACATGAAATTTCGGTATTGTATAGCCCGGTGGGTACTTGATTTGATCATACCAGCTCGGATATGGTAGTCCTGTTTTTACGACCTGACCGGTTGCCTCAGTCACATGATGAACCCGTATCTGTTGGGCTATATATTCGTCCAAGTCAACTTTGGAGATTGTCTCCTCCTTGGCTGTTGACAGAGCCGGTGGAGGATTTGACGTTTCTCCCCTATCATCTTCAAGGACGATCGGGGGATCTTCAGCTGGAGGATCTTGTTGGATCATCATTCCCACCATGTCTTAGAACAGGAGGGCTATTCGCTTTATGTTGGCTGCTTGTTCAGTAGCCTCTTTATCCTTCTTCTCCAATATCCGACGAAGGAATTCAGCGTCAGTTTCTTGCTCCTGGCATTCATCCGAGGACGCTTCGGGGCTTTCTTTTGGCCCAGTGAGTGCGGCCATTGCGTTCATCATCTCCTGGAGCTTTTGCTGTTGCTCCTGAGCTTTGGTCACTGACCGTGTAAGCGGTCGATGACCTGTAGATGCACGGCTGTCCTCTTTACCAGACGCCATGTAGACGGTATGAACCACCATGCCCCCAGACTTAGGGCGTTTAGGCTCGCCGTCCTTAGCATTTTCCGCGGGCGTGAGGATTTTCTCCGGCCTCCTTCTCTTATGGGCCGTTGAAGTTGAGAGGGCCGTTGCAGCAGGCATCCTGGTGGTGGTCGTCCTTTGCTGTTTATCCGGACGGTTCTTTTCTTCTTGCACTTTCGCCCTTTTCTGCTGACGAGAGTGACCTTGGTCAATTACGGAGTCTTGAACCCTCTGCCAGACTTTATAAATTTTGGAGGACAACCGCTGAGGGGGCTGCTCCAGCTTCGTTTCCGGAACCCTCTCCACAGGTGGAGGAGATCTTTTTAGCATAGCAGTTGGAAAGTTCTTACGTACCATCCTTAGTAGTTCAAAGCTGTTCCCAGTTAGAACAGCAGCATCAACTTCCACCATTGGAGCGGGTGGAGTTAGCCCCAAGGGGGAGTTGCCCCCAGCCTTCCTTACTCGGCGCCAGTGGCGACGTCGAGCATGACGAGCCGTTGGGACTGGCTCGGCGATAGGGACAGCTTCATCTTGCCCCCTGTCCGAATGAGACGCTGCTGGTGCCGGCCGCTTAAAGACTGAGGTTGTTCTTTGAGTGGCAATATTCAATCTGTCAAAGACAGATCCTCGAGCAGGGGCAGGAGCCGGAATAGTCAGCCTTGAAAAGACTGACTCCTTGACAGGAGAAGCCGCTTTGGCGACTTCGGGAGCAGCCGTCTTCTTTGGTATGGCATTCTCAGGTATCATGGGCTTTTTGGCGGGCCCTTTGGAGTTCAGGCTCAGTTTGGTGAAGACCGAGGAGATGGACGACCCGTTGAGAGGGGCCGTGGGAGTAGCAAGTCGATCGAAGACCGACTTCTTTGAAGCTTCCGGTACGGGTATTGGCATGGTGAAGCTTGCAGGAGGGATCATGGTCCCGAAAAACAGGCCGGTGGTGGCCTGAGTCACTTGCTCCACAGGCATAGTAAGGACGGAGGCCGCTTGAGGCCCATATGTTACACCTCCAGGTGAGGTGGAGCGTCGGTTGCATTGGCACTTCGAGCAGTTCGAGCAATTGGAGGCCATTGATGCTTGATTTCTGCGCCAGGCAAAAGACCAAATCTTAGTAACTTACAACCCAAAGGCAACCATTAACAAACCGCGATTCGCTCGCAAAGACGACACACGAAGTGTGGAGTGGAAAGAGGAAAAGTTCCCACCCGGCGTGCCAGAATCTGTTCCCCTCCGAATGGCGGCCACGACGTGAGGACGTCTTGCCTGAGATTTGGGGCAGATGCTATTTGGTTTTATCCGTCTACCTCTCCGAAGATGCCAAGTTGATTTATGACACTGTGTATCGGAGGTTTAGACGGATGCGGCCGATGTAGCAGACTTCGTCAGATTCCCCCTCATTTGAGGGGTTTTTGATTGTGGGGACGCTCTTCCCTGTAGGCGCAAGCCCCTGCAGTTAATTACACTACCGCACCGCGGTAGCCACTTTCTCCTTCTCCAGAATTTCACTTCGTGTCGTGTGTGTTTGTTTTGTTTGTGGATGCCCGTGGATTGTATACGGAGACTAAGTTATGCCGTCGCCCGTAGGACGTGGATTAGTCCAAATCCGTATTTACTTAGATTTAGGTTTGGTGTTTTAGTTTAAGGATACGTTAGCCATATTGAGGCTAAGATCAACTTAAACGTTCGTTAAGGATACATTAGTCTGATTCGAGACTAAGATCAACTTAACGGAAAGAGCATTTAGGGGCTCTATTGTTCCAGTTTAGGGACGTAGTGGTCCATTGTATTCATGGCCATCGGGACCTGTCACCTCTCTAACGTCGTTGAAGGATTACAACGATAGGTGTCAGAGGAGTTCGGAGATGTACCCTTGAACCAAAGTTGATTAAGAAATGTGTAGTCTGATTGAATGTTTAAGGATACGTTAGCCAGAGTTGAGGCTAAGATCAACTTAAACAGGATCGCTTAGATCCGACAGCAGAGCGTTTGGGGGCTCTGTTATTCCAGTTTAGGGACGTAGTGGTCCATAGGTAGTTTAAGGACATTGCGGTCCATTGCCAGTTTAAGGACATGGTGGTCCATTGGGTAGTTTAAGGACGTATAAGTCCATAGGTTTAAGGACCCCACAGTCCATATGGGTGTGTTTAAGGACGCATTAGTCCGTTAGTTTAAGGACGCATAAGTCCGTGGATTTAAGGACCCCACAGTCCGTTTCTTGGTTTAAGGACGCATAAGTCCATGAGTTTAAGGACCCCACAGTCCGTGTTGATGTGTGGTTGTCGGGACTCGTCACCTCTCTGACGTCGTTGAAGGATTACAACGATAGGAGTCAGAGAAGTTCGGAGATATACCCTCGAACCGGATGTAAATTGATTTAGGAGAGCAGCCGTGCTCAGTCAATTTAATTTGAGGACTTACGGCCATGATTGGGCTAAGTCCAGTTGGGAATATTCAACGTTTTTATTTATCTTTGGCCTATTAGGCCTGTGCTAGGGCTTTGCCCCTTTTTAATAATGCACTGCATTTTGTTTTGTTTGGGCTCTGCCCTTTTATAAATGATGCAGAGCATCTGCTTTGTTTGGGCTCTGCCCTTTTAATGCATTGCATTTTATTTGGCATGTTAGGCCTTTTTTAATTGGGCTTGGCCCTTCAGTAAATAATGCAGTGCATTAATTGTCTGATATTGGCTTGTCGGGCGCTTTGCGCCAATCATTGAGCGCAAGCGCATGTGGAGGTGACACGTGTCACGCTCTGGTGAGCACGAGCGCAACAGCGCAGTGCGCTGCGTCAGTGCGCTGCGCTGTTGCGCCGCTGGCATGTGGCGCTCTCTGGTGGCTTGCGCCAACCCAGGAGCGCAACAGTGCAGTTTTGCAAGTGCAAAGCACTGTTTCAATAACTTGATCCAATTTTGGATTCAAGAAAAGAATTTTTCTGAAATTCCAGAACCAATGGTTCATAAAAAGTGCAAGGCACTGTTATTATTTATTTTTTATTGAAGATCATTGATCTTGTTCTTAGATCAATGATCTATTCAGAAGAAATTCTTATATTTTATAAAGGTTTTTTTTTTTACCTTTTTCTTGAGTTCTATTCAAAATTCTTCAGAGTTCTCTCTGTTTTGAAGTTCTTGATCTCCTTGCCTTTTGAATTGGGGTCTAGGGGTCTTTATATAGTGCCCATAAATTTGTTAAGTTTGTTAAAGAGATCATTCTCTGAGTGATTTGGGGAATTTTCCCCACCGTTGGATCTTTGATCCAAGGGCTTCTGTTTTACAGAAGACAATCTTCTTGTTTTAATAAGAACAGAAGGATCTTACTAGAATTTTAATTCTGTTTGGCGCAAATGCCCCAGCGCATGACACGTGTCACGCAGCGCAGAGCGCAGCGCAACTGCGCTGACACGTGTCGCGCAGCGCTTGCGCATCTGCGCTGACACGTGTCGCGCAGCGCAGCGCTTGCGCAACTGAAGCGTTGCCTTAATTAATTTTTGTTTTAAATAAAACCTTGCTCTGATTGGGCGCGCTGCCTTGGGCACTGCGCTCCCTGCGCTGGCGTGTCTGATTTTGACACGTGGCGCCCTGCGCGCAGCGCAGAGGATCTGAAGCGTTGCTTCATTTATTAAAGTTTAAATTTTCAAAGTAGAGCTTTGCTCTGATTGGGGGGAATCGGAAGCGTTGCTTCACCTCCCGCCTTGGAATTTGAACAGAGCTTTGCTCTGATTGGGGTAAACATAATATTCGTCCCCAAAATAGGAATGTTGGACCGAAATGTCCTTAAACTGGTAATCGACCGAAATGTCTCTAAACTAAACAATAGAGCCCCAAATGCTCTCTTGTTGGATCTAAACGATCCCGTTAAGTCGATCTTAGTCTCAAATTAGACTAACGTGTCCTTAACAAACGTTTAAGTTGATCTTAGCCTCAAACAAGGCTAACGTATCCTTAAACCAAAACCCCAAAACCCAAATCTAAGAAAATACGGATTTGGACTAATCCACGTCCTACGGGCGACAACACAAATTAGTCCCCGTATACAATCCACGGGCAACCACAAACAAAACAAACACCCACGACACGAAGTGACCATCTGGAGAAGGAGAAAGTTGTTACCGCGATGCGGTAGCGTAATTAACTGCAGGGGCTTACGCCTGCAGGGAAGAGCGTCCCCACAATCAAAAACCCCTCAAACAAGGGGGAATCTGACGAAGTCTGCTACATCGGACGCATCCGTTTCAACCTTCGATACACGGTGCCATAAATCAACTTGGCATCTTCAGAGAGGTGGACGGATAGCACCAATTAGCATCTGCTCCGAATCTTAGGCAAGACGTCAGTCTTGCGCCGTCTTTCGGAGGGGAACAACTTTCAAAACCGAAGTTGTGGAATTCAATTTGTAATGGGTAGGTTTGATTTGGAATGGTGTACTGCTCACTCTCACCACTCAAATTATCAAGCTGTCCTATCGCCTCATCATACATTGGAAAATGTGGAGCTAGTTGAAAACTAGCTGCCGGTTCATTAAGTTGTATGAGGACGACCATGGACGCATTCAAATCCATCATTTGTTGGCACGACACCACCCGAAATTCTTTCAACGACTGTTCAAGACTAGACATGTGTTGTGAGGGGGTTTCAGTAAAAGTTTCAAATTCGTGTGGATCTATGAAACTCCCAAATAGCTGTTCAGAAGCAATGTCTAGGGAATGTGTCAAAGTCGGGTAGGAGTGATAGGAATCGAATAGTTGGACAGGAATAGGATCAACGTTATGATAAAAAGGCGACTGGAATTGTTGATCAAAAGAAGTGGAAGTGGTGAAAGGGGTGAAGGATCGGCTACGAGATTATTCAATTCGGTCAGCTATGGACATGGGGTTTCGAAGTCGCAACATGACTCGCAAAAGGGGTATCAACGTAAGAAGGTAGGGTAGGTTGAAACGGTTGATACAAAGTGGATTGCGGAGTCCAATTGTTTGTCCTAGACGCGTCTATTCGATCTTTCAATGAAATTTTGGGCATGGATGGATCGTTCAAAGTTTGGCCAAACCAAGAACCGTAAAAAGAAATGTCTGGTTGGGGGTACCAAAGTTCGGCAAGAGTTGGTCATTTTGAGGTACCCATGTTATGAAAAGTGGGGAGGGTGGAAGTGGAAAAATTTTATGAATTTTTGAATTTTTTTAGCAGTTTTCGAAATTGTTTGTTTTGAAAGAAGACGGAATTATGGGACTAAACTTTACATAAGCACACATCACAATATGCATAAACAATCACCTAGAGCTAGGGTCTTCAAATTCCAACTAGACTGCTCCTAAACTTCCAAGCGACAAGTTGCAGGATAACTCTCGAATCACCTCTTCACTGCCAATTGTGGCCAGGTAAGCACAAGTGAGATAATGAGGGTTCCGTTAACGAATCACCGTAAGACGGGCCTTTTAAAATTACCTCCTCACTTGTCTAGTCTAGGCACCACAAAGTCAAGTTTAGATAAACGACCGATTCCCCGCAACCTTCACTTATCCTAATTGAGCGCCACAGGTCCTTATAGGTTTGGTCTAGATATTTTTTATCAACTCAAGGTGATGCGTATGTTTTTTGTGATTTGTGGAGTCTTAGGAAGGGTGATGAAATTCCTACCCAATCTTAATTGGTGTTCAAGCCCCTTAATGTTCGTATTATTATATGCAAAACGTATAAACAAACAAAATCTAAAACAAAAATATATATATATATATATATATATATATATATAATTTTATTGGCGGCAGTGCAATCTGTGCAAAGAAACCTGCATAAAATACAGTTTAGTGGAATTCAGAGAGAAGATTAGAGGGAAAGGAAGTGGGGGAAAAAATGAGGCAAGAAACCACAATATAACCACGGAACCGCCGCACAACCCAAACTTTGACCGCGGTTCCGCGGCCAAAATGTTGAATTGGCGCGTGAAACTTGGGTCCCTGCACTCCTCTTTCTCTGTACGACAGAATGAAAATTTCTATCTCTTTATTTGAGTATTGTACTTGCTCCAGATAACCTGCACACTTGCACACAAAAATTATCAAAAATAACAAAAAGGGTTTTTGTTATATTTATTTATTTTTATATATATACAAAAAAAAATTAACCCGAATAATAAGAAAGAAAATACGTTACCGTCTTCCCGGCAACGGCGCCATTTGATTGCACGCTTTTGGCGTGTTATGTTTTAAAGTTCTAAAGTTAACCGCAATCAAGACGGTGTCGCTTTGCAGCTAGCCGGTTGAGTACGGGTCAATCCACAGGGAGATGGTAGTATGTCCGTTCGTGTTTTAGACGAGTCAATGAAATAATTTATATATGTGTTCAATTCTATCCTAAGTGTTTGTATGTATATTCAAGTAAGCTTGTTAGGGTTAAGGTTGGTTAGTAGAGTTAGGATTAATCTTGTACTTATCTTTTGCCATTCTTAAAACAATATTGGGATAATCGAAAGTAGCGGGGATTAGGAGGACATAGGAATGTGATTTGCGAGTTTAATCAAGCTTTCCAATGCTAAATCCATTCCTAGTGCCTCTTGTCCATCCGCTAAATGCGCTTATTTCCAACCCTAGGCCAAACACCCGCAACCATGTATCCAATTAAGTCACAACTATATGTCACGTTGTAGTGTGCTTAAAGGACTTATCGACTTAGGTCGCGGCTATATATCACGTATAGCGCGCCTAAGTGAGAGGGTTGCGTTTATTTGGTCTAGATTCGTTTTAGGATGTTTGGCGAAGAGAAGCACAAGGGATTTTTCCATCTCTCATACTAACCTTCCTTAGCCCCTAACAAGTATGGAAATTATTCACACATGAAAATGAATTCTTATTTCTTGCGTGAACATTCACCTAAGATGTATACATGTGCTCATTGGGTTATGAGTACACCGGACGGACTTGCCGGGAACATACTAGTTGGTATTATACATATTGTCAGATAACAGTTCCCAGGTGACATGTGTACAGGTTAGTCTATCGACCTGAGATCGTCATTTGTCTCGTGTGAGTTCCCACTGTGCTTTGATTCTACCCTACCATGGCTCAAAGGAGTCGTGCAAACAGATTTTAGTTGGGCACAGTCCCGAGCCACATGGAGGCAGTGAGCGGATCGTCAGGGGATTCGTCTCTCCCGGTATATTGGGGGTTGATGTCGCAAAGTGCATGGGTGGCCATCACCAGAAATTCTCGGCCGGGGTAGACAAGAATTACTGATTCAGATCAGTAGTTTCTCAGTTGGTGATAGATTTCATGTCGACACTAAATGTCACGTTATTAGGGGTCTGACTTTATCCACCCCCCTAGACTCGATATGCGATACTCATAGATGAACGGACCGGACTGTACGGATATTGTCACTGTCAGGCTCAGTAGGGTTTCAGGATGAGTTTGCTCGTCAGCCTCCCTTTCGCTCAATACCTGGGCAGCCGTTACGTACAGCTAGTGCCATTGACGTGCTTGTGGTTAAACCCACTGCCAGCGTATTGACGAGTCTTTAGAGTCCCACATAGAGGGTTTCCTTGATTCGGGCGAAATGTTATAGAGGCCGTATGGTTTTATGGCAGGGTTCGATCATATTTGTGCACTTGTGCACGGATCATGATTGGACGGATAATACTAGTGGGTTTTGGTTTAAGCCGGATCCTAGTATTATATTGTTGGATTATTTTCGTCTCGTTGTATTCGTATTCAGTCGGAATACGGATGTAGGTATGTATATACGGATGAGGGGTATTCTTGTAATCCGTTACAAGATTACTTTTGAAGATGCCATTTCTTTTTCTAGTATTAAACATTTAGGGTTTTGTTTAAATGTTTAATATTGTTTATGAGGAAAGTGTGATTGCAAGTCTTGGCATTGGGCATTGATGAGGCATGGGCTCTTGGTTTTGTTTGATTGTGAGATATTAGTTGTGGCAAAAAGGCAGATATTTTTTTGGTGTGGGTTTTTTCTTTGGTTGCTAGATAATATATCACAACAACACACACAAAAAGAAATGCCCATCACAACTCAAGAAAACAAGAGACATTATTTTCTTCACTTGTTTTTCTTTTGTGCCAAGTCTTGAGCTCACACTTGCTTCACCTATGGCTTCTTCTTCACCTCCATCCATACCCTCTCATGAGTTGAGAATCCATGGATGTATTGAGACAAAATGATCACATTCTCTCTCTACTTCATCTTGTGTATCTAGGCTAGCGAACTGGATGCCCGAGTTGCTTTGGTTTTGAAGCGGGAGCCCGTATTAAGAATCCTCGACGTGGATCGTCTTCGACGCGGGAGACCAGAGAGCGAACTTGATCAAGCCAGCCGCAACGAGCTAAGGACAGAAATTGAAGACTAAAGGACACGGATCGATCGGTATAATCTCTTAAACTCCTTTATATAGAACTAGTATAGGGTTAATGGTTCGATCCGGGAATCGAGTTCCGTTAGTGCCGGGTTTTAAAAGTTTTTGTTCCGCGTTTGGCCACGGATTGATGGCCGAGGCGCTGGCGTAACCTTACAGAAGGTTTTGTTTGGAATGGGTATATAGAATGTTTGACTACATTCAAGATTACTCAACTCATATTCGCAGTTGTTAGTGCATCACATACTGCTTCAATTTTCACCGGACGCGTATTTAAATTGCAGATTAAGTAGATATCGTTGCTTGAAATTAAGAGCTTTTGATCTAAAGCAGGCAAGCAGCATGTCAGGATACATACTTGTATCCTAAAACTCTAGTCAAAACTTTGAAGATTTGACATAGTGATGGAGGTCCTTTTCAGATCTCCTTCAGATGTTGTCTACCGTTGATCTCCCGATGGATTCTGGAGGGGATCCCCTGTTGTGTGTGGGTCTCATTGGGTTTTGAGGAGGTTTGGTGATTGGAGGAATTTGACGCCAAGTACCTACAAAGAAGTCCCGGGGTGGTTTGACGCCACCGAGGACCCTCCGACGGTCAAGTTAGTACTAGATCCGAGCAGCGTAATAGCTAAATGAGTCAAAAATGGCTTACTTGACCCCTCTGTGATGGGGGTTTATATAGCGGTGGTGGCACGCAGCCGCAGGCGCGAGAATCTCGCCGGCAGTTATACTCCCGACGTCACGCCCGCGTAGAGAGCGGATCGCCCATTAATGGAGATCACGGAGGCGTGGAACGTGGGATGTTGCTGGCGGAGAATCCGCGCATGGCGAGATTCGCGGAGCGGCGGTTATTCCTGTAAGCGGTGGAGCTGGTCGGAGGACCGAGGAAGACGGCCTCGGCCGGGGGCTCGGGGACGAGCGAGAAGGCCGAGGAGTCTTGGTCTTGTGGCAGCTCGGGGTGAGCTGAGGGGCCGAGGAGGCCAATCTGCGGGGAGCCCCGAGGGGGGCTATCTTGTGATTACAGGTCGAGTACAGGGGAGGCCTGGTTGGCCTCGGTAGGCCCTTTCTTCGGGGTCATGAGATATGCTGTCCGCCACGTGTCTTGATCCCAAGCGTCCCCAATATTGAGCATCATCATCATCAGCCCCCCACTCTTGTCCCGATCAACCAGTGGGTCGGGTCTGGAGTGGACCGCCGGGCCGCCCGGGGTGAGCTCCCTCCTAATGGTTTCGTCGGGACACGTCCTCTGGCCGTGAGCTGTCTTTTCTCCTAGCGAATCAGGGCAAGATCTCCGTATTTAAGGAGGGTGCGCCGGTTCGTGTCGCTTTGAAGTGACGGCCCATGTGTCAAGCATCGGTTAGCTGACGCGACGTGTGCAAACCTGCGACGTCTGAAAGGGCGCGGTCCAGTGCGGGGACGACAAGTGGAGCAATCGGAGCCGTTGGACGCGAGGAGGCGTCTTGGCGGGAGATGAAGGGCACCGTTGGACGAGGTCGCTTATGACGGTAAATAGGGGTGGGGGCATTCCGGGGCCCCTACTCCCTCATATTTCTCGTTTCTAGGCCTTGGTTGCTCAGCGCTCATCTCCTTCCTTCCACTTTCGTTTCCTGAGGATCATTCTTCCCAAGGTTAGATGTCTTCTCTTTTCGAATCGGTAGATGTCGTTGAGGTATGTTCTAGGAACCCTTTAGGTGAGTCTGAGTCCCCCCGGGGGCAGGGGTTGGCCCCTCTTCCCGGGATCATGTGGCGGTGGCAGCCCCCAGGGAGGAGGCGGTAGATGCTGCCCCCAGTGCCTCGTGTTGGATAAGGCACGATGACGAGCTTGCCAACGCGCGGGCTCGCTTCCACATCCCCTCGCGCTATACGCTCCGCCTGGCCAAGAAGGGAGAGAGGGCGGACCAAGTACGGGGCAGGAAGATCGCCTTGTATTTGGAAGCATTTTGGGGTGGAATGCGTTTGCCCTTCTCTCCTGAGGTCGTTGAAGCGTTGAACTTCTTCGGTGTAACACCCGAGTTCACTTATACCAATTCCAGTTCCGTATTTATTTATCCGTGGTCCTTCTTGGTTTAATGTGTTTGGGTGCGAATGGTATTTCTACATTTTACATTGCATTCGACCCGACCCGCTTGCTTGAACCTGTTTTATAGATTACCCTGACTTGTTACATAGACACGTGCATCTCATGTATACTGTATACTGGCGTTTTACCTGGCACTGCATCTGTTACCATATAACATTTTAAGTCATGTAAAATAATTTAAAATTGCATTTCATGGCCTGTTGATACCCCTAACCCCGTGGTAGCGTCCGCGCATCTTGTTCTCGTCCCGTTCAGTGAAACGGACGTGTTTGGATGGCTAGGCGCACGTACGTGCATCCGTTCTTGGGGGTATGCATTTACCTTGACTGAGCATTCATTTTGAAATTTGGAAGTCGCGTATATTTTTTTATATTTTTAATCTGAATTTTTAGACCCGACCCGGGCTTGTTTTGGAGTAAATTTGTATTTGCCAAAATCTCAATACGTACTAATATTATATTAATATATACTAAACTATTATTTAAATATACTACCTTATATTTTTCCTTAACAGGATATATTCCCAATCCAATCAATTAAGAAATATTTGAAACCATATATATATATCATTAATCTATGCACGTGAACACTCTCTCTCTCTCTCTCCTCTCAAATCTTTCCTTCCTCCTCTCGCGCGCGATAATCTTTCTCTCTCTCCCCTCTAATATTTTTCCCTGCATCATTCTTTCTCATGAACCCATTCCCAGTTAAACCTAACCGCCGTCGCCTCTCTCACCGTTGCCCTAGCACCGGCGACGCCGTGCAAACCTCGTCGCCTCCCCTGCCTCACCTCTATCACTCCCTCTCCTCCTCTTTTCCCTTCTTCCTCATTTTCTCCCGAACCCATATTTGAAAACCTAGCCCTAGCCTTCGCCGCTCCATCTCCACCGACCGTACCTCGCCGTCGCCACCATAGTCACAAATTCGTCATTCGGGAATAATTCGGCGAGGTCGAAAATTCGGATTCGGAGAATTATTCGGAAAAAATCGGCAGGTATTCGGGAAAGATTCGGTAAGTGTTCGGGAAATGTTCGGGAAGGATTTCGAGCAATAAATTAATATATGAGACGCTAGGTTTTGATTTTGTGAATTATTTGCTGTTTTTTAAATTATTCGGTGTTTTATCACATAATTCGGGAATAATTCGCGAATTATTCGCGAATAATTCGCGAATAATTCGGCCAGTTCGGCAATCACGAATAATTCGGAGATTAATTCGTTTGATCAAGAATTCGCGAATTATTCGCGAATTCGGCGAATAATTCGCGAATTATGTGACTATGGTCGCCACCATCATCTCGCCCTCATAACCACTCCCTCCACCTCCTTTCTCTCATCTCCTCTTTTAGACGATCCCCGAGAACCCATTGCACCCCGACGAGGCCACCTGCAGCAACCTCCGGCGAGCCCAATCTCTCCGGTGGCTAGCCGTCGTCATCCTCGTCACCTCCTCACCTCCCTCTCCACTTCCCGACACAACAAAACCTCTACCACCACCCTCTGCAAACCCTCCGACCATAACAGCACCCGTGTAACCTACTGCCATTCGCCGGAAAACCACCACGCCGACCAACCCCGCCGTCGTCGCCCCTTGTTGACTTCACTAGAATCCCAGAACGCCTAAACCACTGTAAGATCTTCTTCTTTCTCCCCTACGTCGCTTATGTTAGCATTTCATTCTGTGGTTTTCACTGTTGCTTTGGGTTGCCGGAATCCGACCGTGCCGGCGACGTTTCCCGACGACCCAGCAGGGACCCCTGACCCGTGTGTTTCCATCGTGCGTTGTTTGGACTCATTCCGTGTGCCGTGCGCGCGTCGCGACGTTTTCCGCTGACGTGAGACGTTCCGTATTCCCGTTCTTGATCCGTCGAGGCAAGTGAAACTTGCTACATGTTATAATGAACTATTCATATGCTGAATTACTTATTTCCTGTTAAATCTCTAGTTAGAATTAAAAGAAATGGATTTCAAGTTAACCGTGTAAGGTTCCGTTATACATTTCATGATTCCAAACGTGAAACTTAATCTTGCATCTAATTATTTACATCTAACAATCACCTGTACATGATAGATCACATTGTTTATTGCTGTGATACCTTTTTCCAGTTTAGCCTATCAGACATCCATGTGCAACTTTAACCGGTCTAACTACAACTGCATTCATTAAACAGATTATACATGTCGTCGCATCCATGAATCACTCAATATTTATTAACCTGTTTTCAGCATTTACATCTACCATACTGTATTCACATTATGCTGACATTGTCTGTTAAACACAATTGATAACTGTACAGCTAAATAAATAAAATCTGCTTATTGCTTAACTCACTGCTTAAATCATGTTGTTGATAACCATGCTTGATTATTATAACCCTGATTATGCTAGATGATCATGAGCACACTCATGATATCGTTTACACCTTGACATGACTTACTACATACATATTGATTGACCCGACATGGTACCGTACACTACTTGACTTGACCTGATGTACCATGACTTGACCCGTTACCTGATCTCGTGTCTAATGCCACAAACCTGACCTGTAGTCCTTACGGACCGTTCCTGTTGTCTATCCAGACAAACCTGCTCTTACCTGATCCTGTGTGGGCATTAGTTCTTGATTACTGAATACCTGACTTGACATACACATATAACCTTGGGGGTATGGGGAAATCAAAGGTGTAACCAAGTGTAACTTACAAGGGTATTACATTCCTGATCCGTGGTCCCGGGGGGTAACAGGACAGAGCCATTTGTGACTCTTACATTCCTGATCCGTGGTCCCGGGGGGTAACGGGACAGAGCCATTTGTGACTCTTACATTCCTGATCCGTGGTCCCGGGGGGTAACGGGACAGAACCACTCGTGGTTCCCATATTCCTGATCCGTGGTCCCGGGGGGTAAAGGGACATATCTTTTGAGTTACATGAGGAGTACATCAATTGATTTCAAAGACTCTAGAATAGATAACCCAATAGACCGTTTAGTTTACTTACTGCACACTACCCTTCACTGCCCTGATTTATATCACTATACACATGCTTTATCACTCATGATTATATTTGCATTGCTTGTTACCCTGTTACACTTTATTACTTGATGACATGACGCGCTGACGTCTAGGTTTTGCATGGCCCAGATCCTTCTACCTTTGTTGCAGACTGTTCAGGAGTATTGCCGCTGTTAAACCGAGCGGTGAAGTTCCTGTCGGTATGTAGTTTCACTTCCACGTGTTTCATTTATTGTATCTTTTGGCTTTTGCATATTGTTATTTCTTAACTCTTTCACTCTGGCTTATGGACATGTACTAGATAGTTAGTTTACTTTCCTGTTCTTTATATCTCTACAGCCATAATGTGACTGTGGAAGGATGTTTCCTATCCACAGGTAGCATGGTTGGCTATGTCACGTGCCCATCTTAGCGTACTCTAGGAAGCAGGGCGTGACATGGTTCTTTTGGTATCAGAGCACCATGGGATATAGGTTAATCGGGTTGATTCTTTTGTAGTTGGGTATTGAACCCAATACACGAATCAGAATACTCGTGATTAGGAACATGTCCTGCCACCTTGATTATCGTGATTGTTGAATCATATCCTTCTCTTGATCCCTTGTTTGGGGCGATATGCAAACCACTTTGCATTTCGACCTGAAATCTTTTGGTTCTCTATTGTTTCTCCCTGTTTCTTGATTCTGATACTAGGATTTGGGCGACTTGGGTGGAGTTATGTAATTGGGCCCATGAACTGCAGCATGGTTACAATGCGGTACTCTATCTAAGTAACTTGGAGTCCTGGTCTTGATTCACTTTCGTATTCCATGATCGTTATATTACCCTGCTTCTCCCAGTTTCATTGCTTACCAGTTATTGTTTTATCGCCAGCTTGAATCATGTTTACCGTGGGTAACCCTCTTCGGTATCTTGAGTTCGGATGAAGTCATCTTGGCATCTTACTCGTTCTTGTTTTTTCCCCGCGTTAGGATTATTCAATCCTGGTGCTTTTCTTTGTTGTTGTCGTCTTGGGAATGGGATTTCGCGGCACTTTTCACGCTCATATTGATTGTAAGGAAGGGAAGGTGATTCTCCAGTTTCCCGAACCTTCGGAAGTTGTTTTGCTGGAGGAAGCAGTTCTGTCGGTCCAGTCGAGTTAGGGCTAGGCCGACAAACAAGGTTCTTTCATCAATGGCAGTGGATAAGGAAGAAGCGCCGGCTATATTTGAGAGTTTCATGGAAGTGTGAAGACATATCAGGTTTACCGCCGAAGCGAGACATGGAGCTTGCGATTAAACTTGTTCCTGGTGCAGCTCCAATCTCAAAAGCGTATTACCCGATGGCACCAGTGGAGTTGGAAGAGGTCAGGAAGCAGGTTGCTGAATTACTTGAGAAGGATTGGTTTCGCCGCAGCAACTTAACTGGGAAAGCTCCAGTTCTTCTAGTAAAGAAGAAAGATGACACAAGGGAGAAGTGCGTGGATTATCGAGAATTAAACCGGGTGACTATTATGAACAAGTACCTGATCCCTCGCATTGGAAAAGTGTTTGAGCAATTTAGTGGCGCGAGGGTATTCTTAAAGCTGGATTTGCGGTTCGGATATCATCAGGTCTGAGTTAAATCAGAAGATATTTGCAAGACTGCGTTCCGAACTCAGTATGGACATTACGAGTATTAGTGATGCCCTTCGGAGTAACGAATGCACCGGCAATATTTATGGACTTGATGAACTGAATCTTCCCACCATCCTTGGACCAGTTTTAGTAATGTTCATGGAAGATTTTCTGGTATACTTGAGGAGCATTGAAGAGCATGCAGAACACTTGAAGATCGCACTGCAAACTTGGAGGCAAGAAAGATTATATGCAAAGATGAGCAAGTGCGAGTTTGGCTTGAAGAAGTAAAGTTTTGGGACATATCGTTGCTGGAGATGGAATCGCCATTTACCCAGGGAAGATTGCAGCAGTTCAAGACCGGCCGATTCCAAAAAACGTTGCAAAGATCAGAAGTTTCTTGGACTTGCAGGATACTATAGAAGGTTCGTGAAGAAAATTTTGCTCGTTGGCAGAGCCTCTAGCCAAGCCTACGCACAAGAAAGTACCATCTGTATGGACGATTAAGTGTGCGTCAGCCGTTGAAGCATTGGAGCAAGGTTTGATGACCGCTTTTGTTTTGACCGTACCAGACGGTTTCGGAGGATTGGTGATTCACAGCGACGCATCTGGGAAAGCTTTGGGATGTATTTTGATACGGCATGAGAAGGTTGTAGCTTACGCGTTGAGACAGTTGAAGACCCATGAGAAGAATTACCCAACTCATGACTTGGAGTTAACAGCTGTGATTTTCGCTTTGGAGGTTTGGAGACACCACTTATTGGGCGTAAGGGGTCGAAATATTCACCGATCAGAAAAGCCTAAAGTACGTGTTCACTCAGAAGGAGCTAATTGTGAGACAGCGAAGATGGTTGAAGCTGATGGCTGACTATGATCTTGATCTTGAGTACCATCCAGGAAAGTTAATGTTGTGCCGGAAGCTCTTAGTCGGTTGCCAGCAATTCTGATGTTGACTGCACCAAAGGAACTCATTGAAGACTTTCGAATATTTGATTTGGAGGTTGTGCTACCGCATTCTTCGGGACAGTTGATGCAGCTGCAGGTACGTTCATCGCTAATCGAGAATATTAAAGCAGCACAATCGCAGGACCCTAGATTGCAAAAGTTTCGAGAACAGGTCGAAACAGGACTACGAACAGATTTATTGATCCACGAAGATGGTTCGTTGAGGTATGGTAGCCGTTTGTGTGTGCCAAAGGGAGATATTCATGAAGAACTTATGAAGGAGGCACATAGTTCAGCGTATTCCGTACATCCAGGAGGCACGAAGATGTACCGAGATATACGACAGCATTTCTGGTGGGAAGGCACGAAACGGGATATTGCCGTTTTGTGGCAATGTGCTCGGTGTGTCAGCAAGTGAAGGCTGAACATCAACGGGTTGCTGGTTTATTGCAACCACTTCCGATTTCTCAGTGGAAGTGGGAATATAGCCACGGATTTTGTGGCGGCTCTACTGCGGAGTCCAAGAGGCAAAGGTAGTTTGGGTGATTGTTGACGGTTTGACCAAGGCAGCTCATTTCATCTCTTTTCGAGATGATCAATCAACGGATGTTTTGGTAGAGCGGTACATGCAGAAGATTGTTAGATTGCATGGAGTACCGGTGAGTATCGTATCCGACCGTGACACTCCTTTCTTATCACATTCTGGAGGAGCTTACCGGAAAGTTTGGGGACTCGATTGAAGTTTAGCACAGCTTATCTCCCTCTCACAGATAGCCAGTCGGAGAAAGTGATCCACATTCTCGAAGACATGTTGAGATCTTGCATGTTAGATTTCAAGGGTTCATGGGAGGATCATCTTCACTTGGTGGAGTTTTCTTACAACAACAGTTTCCAGGCGACTTTTGGATGGCTCCATTCGAATTTTTTTTTGTGGTCACAAGTTTCGTTCACCTGTTTGTTGGGACGATGTTGGTGAACGAAGATTGTTGGGACCAGATTTGGTGGTGCAGACAGTTGAGAAGGTTTATACTATCCGGAATCTTATGGAAGCATCACAAGACCAACATAAGAGTTGGGCAGTTATATCGAGAAGACCTCTAGAGTTCGCTGTTGGTGGTTTAGTATTCTGGAAGATGTCGCCGACTAGAGGTGTGATCCGTTACAGAGGTCGAGGAAAGTTAGTCCTCGATTCGTTGGACCTTTTAAGATTTGGAGGCGTATTGGAGAAGCGGCGCATCGTTTGGTGTTACTGCAATCTTTGGAGAATGTTCATGACGAGTTTCTTGTATCTCAACCCCGTAAGTATGCTCGAGATGAAATACATGTATTGGATCTTTTGGAGATGACTGTACATGAAGTTTTAGCCTTTGGGGAACGACTGAAGTCGAGTGTGGAAAGAAAGGAGAAGGTCCCTAAGAATAAGGTTATCTATCCCTCTTGTACTTGTTTCTTGGAGAAATCGCTCGTATGGAGAATCAACTTGGGGACGAGAAGATGAAATCTGGCAGAAATTTCCACATCCGTTCATGAAATTTCTTGTTTGTTTATCCTTTCTTGTTCTTGGGATTTCGAGGACGAAATTCTTTTGTAGTTGGGTATAATGTAACACCCGAGTTCACTTATACAAATTCCAGTTCCGTATTTATTTATCCGTGGTCCTTCTTGGTTTAATGTGTTTGGGTGCGAATGGTATTTCTACATTTTACATTGCATCCGACCCGACCCGCTTGCTTGAACCTGTTTTATAGATTACCCTGACTTGTTACATAGACACGTGCATCTCATGTATACTGCATACTGGCGTTTTACCTGGCACTGCATCTGTTACCATATAATATTTTAAGTCATGTAAAATAATTTAAAATTGCATTTCATGGCCTGTTGATACCCCTAACCCCGTGGTAGCGTCCGCGCATCTTGTTCTCGTCCCGTTCAGTGAAACGGACGTGTTTGGATGGCTACGCGCACGTACGTGCATCCGTTCTTGGGGGTATGCATTTACCTTGACTGAGCATTCATTTTGAAATTTGGAAGTCGCGTATATTTTTTTATATTTTTAATCTGAATTTTTAGACCCGACCCGGGCTTGTTTTGGAGTAAATTTGTATTTGCCAAAATCTCAATACGTACTAATATTATATTAATATATACTAAACTATTATTTAAATATACTACCTTATATTTTTCCTTAACAGAATATATTCCCAATCCAATCAATTAAGAAATATTTGAAACCATATATATATATATATATATATATATATATATATATATATATATATCTCATTAATCTATGCACGTGAACACACACACACACACTCTCTCTCTCTCTCCCCTCTCAAATCTTTCCTCCCTCCTCTCGTGCGCGATAATCTTTTTCTCTCTCCCCTCTAATATTTTTCCCTGCATCATTCTTTCTCATGAACCCATTCCCAGTTAAACCTAACCGCCATCGCCTCTCTCGCCGTTGCCCTAGCACCGGCGACGCCGTGCAAACCTCGTCGCCTCCCCTGCCTCACCTCCATCACTCCCTCTCCTCTTTTTTTTTCCCTTCTTCCTCATTTTCTCCCGAACCCATATTTGAAAACCTAGCCCTAGCCTTCGCCGCTCCATCTCCACCGACTGTACCTCGCCGTCGCCACCATCATCTCGCCCTCGTGACCACTCCCTCCACCCCCTTTCTTTCTTCTCCTCTTTCAGACGATCCCCGAGAACCCATTGCACCCCGACGAGGCCACCTGCAGCAACCTCCGGCGAGCCCAACCTCTCCGGTGGCTAGCCGTCGTCATCCTCGTCACCTCCTCACCTCCCTCTCCACTTCCCGACACAACAAAACCTCTACCACCACTCTCTGCAAACCCTCCGACCACAACAGCACCCGTGTAACCCACTGCCATTCGCCGGAAAACCACCACGCCGACCAACCCCGCCGTCGTCGCCCCTTGTTGACTTCACTGGAATCCCAGAACGCCTAAACCACTGTAAGATCTTCTTCTTTCTCCCATACGTCGCTTCTGTTAGCATTTCATTCTGTGGTTTTCATTGTTGCTTTGGGTTGCCGGAATCCGACCATGCCGGCGACGTTTCCCGACGACCCAGCAGGGACCCCTGACCCGTGTGTTTCCATCGTGCGTTGTTTGGACTCATTCCGTGTGCCGTGCGCGCGTCGCGACGTTTTTCGCTAACGTGAGACGTTCCGTATTCCCGTTCTTGATCCGTCGAGGCAAGTGAAACTTGCTACATGCTATAATGAACTATTCATACGCTGAATTACTTATTTCCTGTTAAATCTCTAGTTAGAATTAAAAGAAATGGATTTCAAGTTAACCGTGTATGGTTCCGTTATACATTTCATGATTCCAAACGTGAAACTTAATCTTGCATCTAATTATTTACATCTAACAATCACCTGTACATGATAGATTACATTGTTTATTGCTGTGATACATTTTTCCAGTTTAGCCTATCAGACATCCATGTGCAACTTTAACCGGTCTAACTACAACTGCATTCATTAAACAGATTATACATGTCGTCGCATCCATGAACCACTCAATATTTATTAACCTGTTTTCAGCATTTACATCTACCATACTGTATTCACATTATGCTGACATTGTCTGTTAAACACAATTGATAACTGTACAGCTAAATAAATAAAATCTGCTTATTGCTTAACTCACTGCTTAAATCATGTTGTTGATAACCATGCTTGATTATTATAACCCTGATTATGCTAGATGATCATGAGCACACCCATGATATCGTTTACACCTTGACATGACTTGCTACATACATATTGATTGACCCGACATGGTACCGTACACTACTTGACTTGACCTGATGTACCATGACTTGACCCGTTACCTGATCTCGTGTCTAATGCCACAAACCTGACCTGTAGTCCTCACAGACCGTTCCTGTTGTCTATCCAGACAAACCTGCTCTTACCTGATCCTGTGTGGGCATTAGTTCTTGATTACTGAATACTTGACTTGACATACACATATAACCTTGGGGGTATGGGGAAATCAAAGGTGTAACCAAGTGTAACTTACAAGGGTATTACATTCCTGATCCGTGGTCCCGGAGGGTAACAGGACAGAGCCATTTGTGACTCTTACATTCCTGATCCGTGGTCCCGGGGGGTAACGGGACAGAGCCATTTGTGACTCTTACATTCCTGATCCGTGGTCCCGGGGGGTAACGGGACAGAACCACTCGTGGTTCCCATATTCCTGATCCGTGGTCCCGGGGGGTAACGGGACATATCCTTTGAGTTACATGAGGAGTACATCAATTGATTTCAAAGACTTTAGAATAGATAACCCAATAGACCAGTTTAGTTTATTTACTGCACACTACCCTTCACTGCCCTGATTTATATCACTATACACATGCTTTATCACTCATGATTATATTTGCATTGCTTGTTAACCTGTTACACTTTACTTACTGCACACTACTCTCGGTATGTAGTTTCACTTCCAGGTGTTTCATTTATTGTATCTTTTGGCTTCCGCATATTGTTATTTCTTGACTCTTTCACTCTGGCTTATGGACATGTACTAGATAGTTAGTTTACTTTCCTGTTCTTGATATCTCTATAGCCGTATTGTGACTGTGGAAGGATGTTTCCTATCCACAGGTAGCATGGTTGGCTATGTCACATGCTCATCTTAGCGTACTCTGGGAAGCGGGGCGTGACATTCGGGTTAGCCCCCGGTCAGTTGGTGCCAAACTCGTGGAGGATTCTCCTCGGGTTCCTGGTCCGCCTGAAGTTACAGGTGATCCCCTTCAGCCTTTCCCTCCTTGACTCTTCTCTCGTCTTCAAAAATCACCCCGGTGGTCGAGCGGGCGACCCGAGATGGGTCTATCTCTCTTTCAGAAAGCGACCAGGGGGCTCCGCCGGGGCGGGGGTTGTGGCCCTGCCTTCTTCCATTCACGACTGGAAGAAGAAGTTCTTCTTCCTTTCCCCTTCCGAGGGCGAGGACTGGCCCATGCCTACAGAGTGGTCGAGGGAGAAGTACTTGCCGGGGAACCAGTCCAGTGACCCCGCCGCGGTGAGAGTGGCGTCGTAGGAGCCCATCCCCCGCTACGATTGTCACGCCCCGCTTCCCAGAGTACGCTAGATTGGGCATGTGACATAGCCAACCATGCTGCCTGTGGGTAGGAAGTATCCATCTACAGTCACATTACGGCTGTAGAGATATTAAGAACAAGATAAAACTATCTAAAACATGTCCATAATCCATAATAACAGGAGTCAATAATAAATAAATGTGGAAGCAAATGATCCAATACAAATAACTGAAATGTATGTCCCATAATGCGGGCTCACATCAGGAAATAAATGCAGGAAATAAAACTAACTACTACTGAACTCACAACTCAGCCTGCTGGCTGAAATACTCCTACTCGGACTGCAACAGCGGTACGGAATCTGGGCCATGCAAAACCCAGACGTCAGCGCGTCATGTCAGCCAGTAATAAAAATAACAGTGTAGCAGGCAATGCAATATAACCATGAATAAAACGAGAGTAGCAATAATGTGAATCAAGCAGTGCAGGGTAGTGTGCAGTGGGTAACTAAACTGTTCTATCAGGTTTTCTATTCTAGAGTCTTTAAAATCAATTGATGAATCGTCGATGTAACTCAATAGTATCCCGTGCATGCCCGCGACCACGGTCAAGACTCTCGGGCTGAATCCGAGATGTACCGCTAGGCAGTAACAGGTAGCAGGATGGGCGAGTGATGTCAGCATCATCACTCCGGAGCTGGCCTAACCCGTAAGACTGATCAGAACAGGTATCGAACTGTTGAGTTACAAGTCAGGTTTCACCTTTGATTTCCCCATACCCCTAAGTTATGTATGTCAAGTCAGGTATTCAGTAATCAAGAACTAATGCCAACACAGGATCAGGTAAAAGCAGGTTTGTCTGGATAGACAACAGGAACGGTCCATGAGGACTACATGTCGGCTTTGTTGGCATTAGACACAAGTTCAGGTAACGGGTCAGGTCATGGTACATCGGGTCAAGTCAACAGTATACGGTACCATGTCAGGTATATCAATATATATATGTGTAGCAATATCAGGTCAAGATGTAAACAATATCGTGGGTGCTCACAATCAGTTATATAATCTAGCATGGGTATCAACTACATGAGATAAGCAATGAATTAAGTAATAGGCAGTTTCATTCAATTTGCAATACAGTTATCAAATTTGTTACCGAGATGATTACAAGAGTGCAGTAAGACAAGTATAGCCGTTTAGTCAGGTTAACAGGTTTAAGAACCCTTAGAGGTGCAATGATCTATGTAACGGTTCAGTACAGCTATTTCAGGTTAAAAGCATACGAGTGTCCGAAAGGAACAGAACTACAGAGATAAATGCCATAAGCTACGTTAACATTAAAAATGTGATTAAACAGGTAAATATGGTTATTAGGTTCAATTTGCAACTGTAGGTTCCAAGTTTAACGGTAAAATGATATAATGCAATACTGTACACGAAAAATGAGAAATGTTTGTACCAAAACTAAATTTACCGATTTAGGGTATCACAATATATATGTAAATATATATAGCATGTAGCAAGGGGTACTTGCCTCGACGGGTCGCGAACCGGGAAAAACGGAACGTAACGTCGGCGGGGAAACTCGCGACGGCCGCTCGGTTCACGGATTGAACCCAAACAACGAACAATGGAACCACGCGAGACGGTGTACCTCGCTGGAACGTCGGATCACGTCGTCGGCATCGCCGGATTCCGGCCGAAAAATGAACAGTGAACGGTCAAGACTTGCAATCAATAAAAGAAAAGAAACAAGGAATGAGCGACGGCTTACAAGGGTTCTTTAATCACAGAGAGGAGGCGCGAGAACGACGACGAGGTCGACGGCTCCGACGGTGGCCAACAGTGACCGCGGGGAGATGACTGCAGATCAAGAATGCATTAGCCGAGAAAGAAAGGAGAAGGGAAGAGAGGAGGGAAGTATCTTACCGAGGGGTGTGCTTGCGAGGCCGGGGACACGGCAACGGGGTCGTCGTCGGTGACAGACGGCGGTTCGACGGGTGTGCAGGGGGTTGCAGGTGGTCGTGGGTTTGGTCGGGGTGCACCGGGAGAAGGGAGGAGGATGGTGAGGGAAAGACGAGAACGATGGCGGAGGCGACGACGAGGTGATCGTCGGCGGCGAAACGCAGGAACGGTGCAGGGAACTGTAGGCGGCCGCGGCGGGTTACACAGGTGGCTGCGAGGGTGGAAGAATGAGGATATGGGTGAGACGAGAAAGAGGAGGCGAGGGTGCTGGTGCCGGTGTCGTCGGCATTGGGGTCGCGACGACGAGGAAGGAGACGGCGGTGGCTCGGGCTCGAGGAGGGAGATAGGTTCTGCGTTCGTGAGGAAAATAAAGGAGGAGGGAAAAAGTTTAAAAAATATAAGGGAGAGAGAGAGAGATTTGAGGGAGGGAGGGAGGGAGAGAGAGAGAGAGAGAGAGAGAGAGAAAGAATGAGATAAGGAGATGGGGCCCAGGGGAGTTAAGAAGGATTCGATTGGTTGGGATTAAAATTTTGAAGGATTTAGAAATATGTAAAGAAAATATTATAAGGTTAGAATTAGATATGCGTCAGTTAAAAAAAATATTTTAAAATTGGGTTTTTGGCGCAAAGTAAAACATTTTCAAATTGCGTCCGGATCGGGTCCAAAAATTTGAAATTGAAATAATAGGATTTTAAGCGGGATCCAAACTTTAAAATTAAGTGTCTTATGATTAAAAAGCATACCCCCAAAACGGACACACGTACGTGCACGTAGCCATCCAAACTCGCCCGTTTCACTGAACGGGACGAGAACACGATGCAGGGACGCTACAACGGGGTTAGGGGTGTCAAGTAGGCCAAGATGAATATTTTTAATTTTATTTTAGATGCCAAAAATTGTTATATGCAGAAATGAATTTACCGGGTAAAAATTTACAGTAAGCCACAATAAGCAAGATAAATGAAATGAGTACCACATTATGCTCAAGCAGTGACTGAAAATAGTAATACTGTGCTCGGGTGTTACAACGACGTGCTGTTGTCTGAGAGGGTTCTGAGTTGGGCCGGACTCAGCCCCATTGAGTTCGTCGGTATGCTTAGGTTTGCTTTTTTTTTTGCTCGTATATTGCCTGTGTCGCTGACTCCTTTGCATTCGGTTTTGTGTAGGACCCATGGATTTGGACTCGCTCAGAAAGTCCACGCGCCAGCCGAGGCCGGTCGCGAAGGTTGGGGGCGCCGGCTCTTCCCGTTCACAGCCCGCCCCGGCTCCCTCTCCCCCGGTGGTAGCGCCCCGCGAGCGCTCAGAGGTGGATCCCGCCCCGGGACTTAGCAAAGCGTCGGGTCGGAGGCGGGTTCGGATTCTGGAGGACCCGACCTCGGAGGGGGAGGCCGGCTCTCCCACAAGGCCGCTCAAGTGGAGGTCTGCCCGGGGACCGTCTTCGCCGATCACGGTGGAGGAAGGCGGTCTCTAATTCGCCGTGCCTTCGGGGCTATCCGTCGCAGATAGCCTGCTGCATGAGATAGATGCGTCGGCCGGGGGTAGAGTCCCTGGGGGGACCTTCAGGGCTCAGCTGGCGTCCATCGCCCAGGAGTCCGTGCAGGTAAGTGCCTGTCTTTCACTACTATTTGAGGTTCGGTGCCCCTCTCATTTTCCTGATCTCTCTTCTGCCTTTCAGGTCCTTCAGCACGTCGCCCTCGCCCTGCGTATGGAGGCCGAGGTGGTTGCCCCGGCGATGAAAGCTGCGGGCTAGCTCGCCTCGCTGGAAGAGAGCTCCAAGCGGGAGCTGGAGGCCATGAAGGCGAGGGTCGCCGCCCTGGAGGGTGAGGTGGAGGCTGGGAAGCGGGAGGTTGCCCAGCACCGCGAGTCCGCCGCGATCGCTCAGGCCAAGCGTGAGGACGCTCAGGTGCTGGCCGGCAATCTGAAGAAGACAGTAAAATCCCTCTGTAAGGAGCTGGGGGCGGCGGCCGAGTGGGCGAAGTCGGCCGACCTGAGGGCGGCCAAGTTGGCCGACCTCTCGGCGGCGAAGGCGGTAGAGGGTTACAAGAAGTCGAAAAACTTCTATGATGACTTGGGTGTTGCCACGATCCTCATTTGGCACGAGGCCCTCGACGCTGTTAATGCCCGAGTGCCGGGGTTCGCCGATGAAGAGCTCCGGGCCTTGTACCCCCTCATGGACACCAGGTGGGCAGGGGAAGGAGGTTAATGACGAGGAAGTCGCCGAGGACCCAGCTCGCCTCGTGGTGGATGTCGAGGGCCCTGAGGTCGCTCCTGGTCCCGAAGCCTAAAGCCCCCTCTTCCTCCTCTTTTTTATTTTGCTGCGCCTAGATCCTTGTAAGCCTACGGGCATTTTGTTAGGCTGGGGAGCCAAGAATACCCTCTGTAAAGACCGCCTTTTAGTAATAAAACTTTTTCTTTCTTTGGTTTCCTTGATTTGCGCTTTTGTCTTTTGTTCATGAAGAACGCTTGTAAATTTTTCTTCTTGCGCTGTTGGGCCCCCGTGTCAGGTCGGCTATCTGCCTAGCGATCGTATGTCAAGTTGATTCATGCGCTGCTGAGGAGAAGGCGTCTCCATGGACCCGAATCCGATGGGAGATTGCTCGAGACTTGGATAGACCTTATGCCCTTGGTTGGCAGCTCGGGCCGTCCGTGCGTGGTGGGCGGAGGGCTGCCCGCCTTATTTGGACCGAGCAGGGTAGCTGCCCGGTTGCCTCTTGCGAGGGCTTTTGATCCTTCAGGACGGGGACCGAGCAGGGTTACTGCTCAGTGCCTCTTGGTGAGGACTTTGATCCCTGTCGGTTGTGGTAGGAAGCTACCGGCCAGGGATAGCCGAGTAAGGACTCGACTGTCTCTGGGAGGACTTTGGTCCTTGGCGCGCTGGGGGTGGGGGGTGGGGGGGTTGTAGAAGCCTACCAAGGACCTTTGGCCGGGCAGGGTTACTGCCCAGTGCCTCTTGGCGAGGGCTTTTGTCCTGAAGGATAGCCGAGCGAGGGATCCTCAGGCTCGACCGTCTCTGGGAGGGCTTTCTGCTCCTTGGCGTTGAGGTAGGGAAGCTACCCGCCAAGGATAGCCGAGCGATGGTTGTGCTCGACCGCCTCTGGGAGAACTTTCTGATTCCCGGCGTTGCGGTAGGGAAGCTATCCGCCAGGGGTGACCGAGCAGGGCAGCTGCTAGGTTGCCTCTTGGTGAGGGCTTCGGTCCCTGGCGTTGCGGCAGGGAAGCTACCCGCCAGGGGTGAACGAGCAGGGCAGCTGCCGGCTTGCCTCTTGGTGAGGGTTCTGATCCCCGGCGTTGCGGTAGGGGAGCTACCTGCTGGGGATGACCGACTAGGGCAGCTGCTAAGTTGCCTCTGGGAGGACTTTCCGATCCCTGGCGTTGCGGTAAGGAAGCTACCCGCCAGGGATAGCCAAACGATGGTTGGGCCCGACTGCCTCTGGGAGGGCTTTCTGATCCTTGGCGTTGCGGTAGGGGAGCTACCCGCCAGGGATAACCGAGCAGGGCAGCTGCTGGCAACTGCGGGTCGCCTCTTGGTGAGGCTTTCTGATTTTTGGCGTTGCGGTAAGAGAGCTACCCGCCAGGGATGACTGAGCAGGGCAGCTGCTCGGTCGAATCTTCAAGAGGTTTCGCCCGACCATACGCCTGGGGAACTGGAACGGTTAGCATCCGTATTGAATGCGGGGGGAGGTGAAGCGCCAGGGCCGCGTCGCTTCGGTTCCGTCGGAGAAGGCTTAGTGACCGCCGCGTGGCAGCAACTCCTTGGACGAGAGTGGGTGACCGTTGAGTTCATCTGGGGCGCAGCGGGCTATATAAGGCTGAAGGAGCACTAGATCTTCCTTCCCTTGCAAACAGAGCGTTGAGAATGCATGACTTCCCATTCATCATCCCCGACATCATCAATTTCGAAGACGTGTACCTGTATGACAAGAACTGTACCGAGGACATGGTGCAGCTGGTGTATATGAGCATCGAGGACCACTTCGGCCGGTTGCTCCCCCGGCGTTCTTCCCTGCTGCAGCTGCTGATGTACTCCATCTGGAGGGCGTCGCCGGGGCTCTATAACCCCCTGTCCGAGCAGCTCTACGACGAGGCCGTGGGCAAGCTGCAGTCTTTGAGGCGCTTCAGCCTTATCTCCGCGAACCGGCTGGCTCGCTCGGATCCCCGGGCGCGGTGGCTCTCGAGCCGTCGTGGCGAGCCCCTTCTGTGCGACCCCGTCGGAGGAGTGGGTGCCGGCCGTGCCCGTAGGCTGGCGAGGTGACCGACATCTCCTCATGGGGGCAAGGGGCGCGAGGAGGTTCGAGGCGTGGTGCTCCGGCGGCGGACCTTGGGGTGGAGCCGCGAGGTGCCCAACGGGTCTCAGGGAGTATCGGTCCGTGAGATCCGTGGTTAGGAGTCGCATCCAGCCGGTGGTCGGCCGTGCCGTCTGGGGCAGAGCATTCAAGATGCGGAGGAGCGGCGAGGTGGGGCCCAGGCCCGGCCGTTTGGGCGCGGACGAGTGTCTCCACGAGGGACTGTAGCCGATCTCCGGGGGCTGATGATGGTCGCTGGAGGGGATTCATCCGGGCCTCCGGTGAGGGGGAGGCAGCGGCTGGTACCCGAATCTTCAGGATGGTCGCTTGCCATGTGGACGGAGATCGGAAGGCCAACTTTGTTTTTTTTGTGGAGTTTGCGTTCCCACAGACGGCGCCAACTGATGGAGGTCCTTTTCAGATCTCCTTCAGATGTTGTCTCCAGTCGATCTCCCGATGGATTCTGGAGGGGATCCCCTGTTGTGTGTGGGTCTCAATGGGTTTTGAGGAGGTTTGGTGATTGGAGGAATTGGACGCCAAGTACCTACAAAGAAGTCGCGGGGTGGTTTGACGCCACCGAGGATCCTCCGACGGTCAAGTTAGTACTAGATCCGAGCAGCGTAATGGCTAAGTGAGTCAAAAATGACTTACTTGACCCCTCTGTGATGGGGGTTTATATAGCGGTGGTGGTACGCAGCCGCAGGCGCGAGAATCTCGCCGGCAGTTATGCTTCCGACGTCACGCTCGCGTAGAGAGCGGATCGCCCATTAATGGAGATCGCGGAGGCGTGGAACGTGGGATGTTGCTGGCGAAGAATCCGCACATGGCGAGATTCGCGGAGCGGCAGTTATGCTTGTGAGCGGTGGAGCTGGTCGGAGGACCGAGGAAGACGGCCTCGGCCGGAGGCTCAGGAACGAGTGAGAAGGCCGAGGAGTCTTGGTCTTGTGGCAGCTCGAGGTGAGCTGAGGGGCCGAGGAGGCCAATCTGCGGGGAGTCCTGAGGGGGGCTAGCTTGTGATTGCATGTCGGGTACAGGGGAGGCCTGGTCGGCCTTGGTGGGCCCTTTCTTCCGGGTCATGGGACATGCCGTCTGCCACGTGTCTTGATCCCAGGCGTCCCCAATATTGGGCATCTATCACATAGTGATGAAAAATATTAGTTGTAAAATAGAATGAGACCATAGTATATAAAAATTCAAGACATGATAGAGTAATTTTGAAAGATTTTCTTTTTTCCCGCACTCTCTTATGAACAAAGAAAGGTATAAGAAAAATGTAAATAGTGCTATGTTTGTACACAACTTGTGAAGAATATTTTCCTACTTTGGTTATGTAGGTATCTCAAAGTCTTCTCCATCACAAGACCAGTGTAAAGAGTGTGAAGAAAGGCAAAGATAGAGGTGAGGAATGAAGAATATCCTCATTTTGCGTAGAAATTGTTAGAATCGTGAAGTGGAGAAAAACAAAAGGCAAATAAAGAAAAGATATGGTGAGAATATCTAAGATATATGGCCTGCATGCTATGTATATTCCGTGCTATGGCACTTAATATTTTTCATGTGCCATGCGCAGACACGTGGTAGAAATATGTAGACGGATTAGACCGACTCTTAAAGACGCTTTAAAGATTTAATATATAATTTGAAATATCGAAGGGAGAAACAAAAATTCTCAAGCAGTATTCTTCTCAAAATTGAGGCCCTTTCTTGCTATGCCGTTGTGCTAGAAAGTAAAGAACCCAGTTAGAAAGTCTGTTTGAGATGATCTTCTTTTTTGAGTTAAAATAATAGATATTGATAAGTTCAATAAAAATAAAGATTTAAGACACTCGTCATGATTTGGCTACCACTCTTACTTATATAGGAATCAAGCTAGAGCCCTTGCATTTTGAAGAGGAGTTGTTTTCTTTGGGTATTATGTTCACGAATTTTTTTTCCATCCATAGATATTATTGACAAAATCTAATAAGATTTATAAAAAAAGTCCTAATTAAAACAACTATTATTCTGTACATACAAATGAACGCTGGATTGTAATGCATATTCAAGATACACAAATTTATTAGTTTTATTTTTAAAAAAACATTTGAAATCGAAGGACACAGACATTATAGAGGTTTATTTAGAAATATATATTGTTTGGAAAGACAAGGTTTTAAGATTTGAAAAGCAAGCTAAAATCTTCTGAATATTTTAAGAGGAAACCGGGCTACAGTGCCCCTATGGGCCCCTTCCTAGAGTGGCCTCGTCCAGAGACGGATGAGTGAGGCCACTTTAGGCAGGGGCCTGTAGGAGCACTGCGGACCCTTAAAGTCATATTTTAAAGATTAAAACCAAAAAAGAATATCTGATCGAGTAATACAAATATAGGTAAGTTTTGAGGTTTCTAATTTCAGGTAAATATCTGAAATCACGAAGTTTTAAGGCATGAATACAGAAGAAGGCAAATCTTGGGGTGATAATTTTCTTATGGAAGAAAAAAAATTTAGACGTTCCAATAGGATGATTGCTAATAAATGATAGGGTCTTTTCTGCAATTATACCCTTCCTCACGCGCATATCACGTGGAACCCCTCTAAATCAATATTCATTAAACAATCAAAACCCTAATTCCCTACCCTCCTCTCTGGATTCTCTAAAACCCTAGATCTCCTCCCGTAAAAAAAAATCGCCGGAACCCTAACCCTGACCATCGACGATGTCGATGTCGAAGGGGTCCAAGATGCTGCAGTACATCAATTACCGCATGCGCGTCACGATCCAGGACGGGCGCCAGCTCGTCGGCAAGTTCATGGCGTTCGATCGCCACATGAACCTCGTCCTCGGCGACTGCGAGGAGTTCCGCAAGCTCCCGCCTTCGAAGAAGGGCCCTAACCCTAACCCTAACGCTGGCGCTGACCGCGAGGACCGCCGCACCCTCGGCCTCGTCCTCCTCCGCGGCGAGGAGGTCGTCTCCATGACCGTCGAGGGCCCGCCTCCCCCCGATGACTCCCGCGCCAAGGCCCATGTCGCCGCCGCCGCCGGACCCGGCATCGGCCGCGCCGCCGGCCGTGGGATCCCCCCCGCGCCCTTGGTGCAGGCCCAGCCAGGGCTCGCCGGGCCCGTGCGTGGGGTGGGCGGGCCTGCGCCGGGGATGATGCAGCCGAATATCTCGAGGCCGCCTGTTCCGTCAGTTGCGGCGCCACCTGTGAACTATCCGCCTATGATGCGCCCGCCGCCGCCAGGGCAGATGCCTGGGTTCCCTCCCAGGGGGCTGCCGATGCAGATGCAGTTTGGTGGGAGGCCTGGGGGCCCTCCCCCGGGGCCGTATGGGATGCCGCCGCAGTTTGGGGGGAGGCCGATGGGCCCACCGCCGCCACAAGGGCAGATGATGAGGCCAGGGATGATTCCTCCTCCAGGGCCGAGACCTGGGATGCCTGCCCCGCCACCGCCCAGGCCTGGGATGCCGCTACCACCGAGTGCGTATGGGCCGCCCAGGCCTGGAATGCCGCCTCCGCCTCCACCGCAGGGAGGGCAACAACAGTAGTGATTGGTTAGGTAATATTTCTAACTCTTATATCACAGTTAAATGAAGCTTATTATGACTAAATCTGTTTGTTATTGATTTCGGATTATGCTGTGCTATTGGATTGGAGTGTTGTAGGATGAGTTGAAGTTTAACAACTTTCATTTTTAAAGTAGTCTGTATAATTACAGTAGTAGTCGATATAATTACAGACTTTTGTTTAGTTTTCGAGTCAATTCTTGTAAAGCGCATGCTAATCTCTTAAAAGCAAGATGATAATTTGGATTGATAGGTATGTCGTAATAAATGGTGTTGGGCATTGATTAGTATTTCGTGATAAATAGACAAGAATATTTGCTGATTTACCTGAAAAGATATTTGATTTTGATCTGAATTTGGATTGATAGGTTACATTGTGGGTGCTTCTTCTGCCATGAACTGTGCTTTACATATATTATTGATGTTGAAGTGTTTCTGGAGAAATGAGTAGTTGTGATTTACCTGTGACCTTGCATTCAGTATAGCTTGAACCGATCCATATATTTTATATCCGTCCCGTCTTCTTGCTAGTTTATGTTCCATATGATACCATACAGTCTTTTTTTTGTAAATTAGTTTGTATGATAAACATGGTAATTGAAGATATTAATGTTTGGCCTAATATGTAGTAGTGATAAGTGGCCACAATATGTAAAAGGAATTTTATTAACGATATGTAACATCCAAAAGAGATGAATTGTATTAGATTTTGTTCATCATATTGCTGGAAATTTATAAAACAAAATGTAATTTTTTTTCTAATTCGATTTATTTATTCTGGTGATGCAAGTGATTCTGCTTCCCTTTTTCCCCTTGTATTTTTACCTCTATGTGAGTAGACTCCAAAGGTACATTGATGGTTGCATTTTCAAAATTGCGTTAAAGAGTTGCACAGTTTCCAGCAAGCAACCGAAAGCAAAATTTGACTTTACAGCACTTTGATGTTTTTCTTGGCAAGGGATTTGTTTATGACAAGAGAAGCATTAGCTTGGCGTAGACAAATGTATTGTAAAGCCTTGCTACAGCTCAATTTTTGGTAGTTTGTGTGGCTGTGCGCTTTTTCTATATGCAAAATTGTTATTCTTCCTGGTTAATACCCTTTTGTGTATTTGTAAGAAACATATGTATGCTTGCTAGATTACTTACGTAATATGCATCAGTGATATGTACTTGATTATTTCATAATTTGAGCTTTCATGGTATGCTAGATAACTCAAGTAGCTGTGTTAGATTGTATTTCCCTAGGAAAATTCTAGCTTCTAGTAAAAAGATGAATGTGCTGAATGTTAAAATTAGAAACAAAGGTTTTGATCTTTTTTAGATAAACTTAATACTGCATTTTGTATATTTTTTGAATGAACAAGGTGGATCTTTGTCATGCTTTTTGAATATACCCAGCTTTATCGGCAATCAAGTGCTAACCTGTAGCGGGTATGAATAAAATGTTTATTGTTCTAATTTAATTCGCTTATGTGCCTAACTTAGTTTTTTTTATGAAGGAATGTACCTAACTTAGTTTTGAAGTGTCGTGGTTCAATCTTGGTTCTTTTATTCAAAATGAAGAAATAACTGTCTAGATTGAGGGTGTTTTATAAACTATTTAAAATAGTTGACTGTTTTTTTTGCAGTCCCTAAAATTTTGCATCTTTTTTAATTTGATGAAATGAGAATGGCAAAAAGTTTTTATAGTTACAAACTTACAATTAAAGATCATTGAAATTTATACCCTGAAATATTAGGACTGCAACACCGATGACAATGAATGTTACGCCACTATAGTTTAGATAACAATGAATCTTCACAAAATCTCCACCTCAAATCTGATGTGTCTCAATTTTAGTTGCCGGCATGCTGGAAATAATGGTGATATATGGAGTTGCTGATGGTGAATTTAATAACAAAAACAAATTTTAAATTCTTAACGATGGTGATCTTAAATTGTGGTGGGAGACGGTATGCAAGAGAAAGTGGAAACATTCAGCATATTCATGAACAGTTGGAAATCTGGTGTCGGCTGTGAAGGTGACACTAGTTTGTGGGAACTCTCCACAATTACCTGGACTGACTATGCAGAAATGAAATTATGTCCCAATGATAAAGAAAGGTTACAAGGCTTACCAACAAAATGTACAAGCACATGCATTGACCCAAATAAATTTTGCAAATAATTACACATGCCTTTCGACGTCCTGTCCTGATATGCCAGTTTTGCTATGGAATTATTCTTCATATAGATTTCTGTTCTTTAGTTGATCTAGTTTGATTTGTTGATGAACACCGTAGGCTTTACTTGTAAGAAATATGAGCTAATTGGATATACAACTAACTAGGCGAACGCATTTATTTATGAAAATGCTGGTATCTTTGCATGTGCTTGTTGACTTATGTATCATCTCGTTTGTATCAGCTTTTGGTAATTTGGTAATGACATATGAGTCGAGTGTATCTTTTTTCCCTCGTCATTTGCGTGTCTTTCTTGCTGGTGATCAAGGTTCAAGAAATTCATTATTTATTGTATACAATTGGGTATGTGGCAAAGCTACAAACTGACCTTGAGTAATAGTCCATGGAATCACTTTCCTCTCCAAAGTGAGAGGTCACCTGTTCGAGTCCTAAGAGGCTTGTATCCCTAATAAAAATGACCTTGGAGTAGGATGTATTGCTTTAAATCTTCTAGGCAATTTATAGAGAGTATAATTTTGTCTGTTTTTGTACTTCCATGCTTCTCTTATAGCTGTAATGTCTTAATTTCTTTTGTGCACATGCGTGCATCTCCGTTGGAAAAGCTATCCATTTAGCAACTGAAGCTATTAAGTATCAATATCAATTTAGCAACTGAAGGAAAATTGCATCTTCATATTGTTATTGCACTAGATACTCAACAGTTATACGTTTCTTACATGGGTTTCTTCCCATCATAACCATGTGGTCTTTTCCACTTATTTGTTTCCTGTTTATTAAGTATTTTACGGTCTCTGCTTGTTTCCCCTTACTGTTATGCCCATACATTTATTGAAAATGCTTATTGCTTATTGTATGCTACAAATGTGGTACTGCTTGATACAAACATGGGCACAGAACATGTCAGTTCAAACTATTATCAAGTATAGGATTGCCGTACAATTAGCATTACCAAATTTTAGTTGGTCTCTTTGCTTAAGGTACTGTGCTCGTCCTCCTTATAGTTTATTTATTTTTAAACAGAGTTACTGAGCTGGTGCATAGGGTTACTCTTGTAGAAATAGTGTCTTATTGGTAACTGGAAACTGTATGACAAAAAAAAATAATATTTGCAATAATATTTATTTTCGAGCATATGAGCTAGATGCCAGTTTGTAGCAATATTAGTTAATCCAACTACTTATAAAGATTATGGTTGCAATAAGTATGGAATGGGTATATTGGACGACTTACTAGTGGTGTGATTGCGAGCTTCAGGAATCTATAGAGAACAAGTTGGTTGTCTTATCTTTGCACAGTATTCCTACAGTGGATGAGTAGTTATGTGATGAAGTGCTTAAAACTTATCATCCTCTAATTTTAGTTGAAGTATCCAAGATCTACTTGCTGGGGAGCTGAGGTTTCGTCTATATTTCAACTGAAAAATGTTCCTATTTTTCAGAACCCAACCAAATAATTGGAAAAACAATCAAGTTCTTTCAGTTACGCACTAGTGCATCTGATAGAACGCCCAAGATCAACTCCCCCTGTCATAAGACTCAAAACCCTTGCCATATGATGATTCTTGTGAACTTTAAGTTATGCCCCCTCCCATATAAATTTTATGTAATCATTATTCTTGGTCTCTTTCTAGATTTGTTGAAATTCAGATTAATCAGCTAAATGCGATAAATGACATCGTCTATAATCATTAATTATGCAAGTATATAGTTATATTTATTCCTCACTTGGTATTTGTCCTTGTGATAGAGTTGCAAGTGTTATAGACTTGGGTATGTCCTACTGTTTCATATGTTTCCAACTGGCATGTGTAATATAGAGTCAAATTCTCCTTCCCTTTGACAATAACTTTCTTGTTTCCTCCATCTATTTCTCCGTGTATACACCATATAGACCCAGGTGGCCTTAAGTTCATGCTATTAGGTATTTTGTTAGCTTTTTCTTTTAAATCCACTTGTAGGCTATATAGGATATGTAAGTTTCTCTCGACGGCAAATTTAACTACACCTTAACCTTATTGATAAGTTATGTCAAGGTTAGCTAAAACACAGAACACAACTGGTATGTAGAACAAAAACAGACATGTGATGCTCTAGTAGGTATGATGACGGTTGGCTTCTTTGGAACGTTGAGGTGGAACGAAATGCGATAGGATGACCACATGCGATGGATCCAACTATTTCCCAATACTTAAAAACAACTAGCTTACATATTATGCAATGGAATGTAATATTTGATTGTAAAGTAGCTATTAAAAAAATTAAAGAGCTGTCTCTGGAGTTAATATGTACTGGAGATATATCCATGGACGCCAAAGGTACCAATTTGGAATGGAACAGTTCCACCTTTTGGATTGGAAATGCCAAAATGGAAATCAGTCAATCACAGAGGTATTATATATTTGTTTGGTTACTCAGATTTCTATTGTTATTTGTGCGAGCAACTATCAAGCAATTAGATTATCATTAGGTGAAATAGCACTCAATTAGCAAACATAAATTAGTGATAGGTGATTTACAATGATTTTGGCGTTTTCTATACTAAGACACTCTTATAGAACCTGATTTTCCATGTTACAATTGATTGATGCATATTTGGTTTTGCAATGTGGAAGAGATGTATAAAATTGAAATCACAACCGTCCATACTTTTTTAGATGGGAAGGAGAAAAAAAGAAAGGCATGAGAAAATAATGAGGTTATTAGACCAAATATCGTCATCAAGCCTTTCCCCATCCAAATGTAGTTGATTATGCATCAAAAGGTTTTATGAAAGCTTTGACAAAGTTTTATGCCCAGCTATCGAGAATAAATGGCGTATACAGAGAAAATATCGTTTTGGAAGATACTCTTTTAGTATGTATCATCTGGTTGTAATCCTTTAGCATTTTATAGGCTTATATAGATCATGCAAAATGACATCCTGTTTGCCTTATTGCATGTGATTATTCTTTCATGCAGATTCATTCTTATAGTTTATTTATCGTGCATTTCAGGTATGGTTTTTAGCATTTATCGATACTGTCAAGGGACCTCGACTTTAGTTGGTTGCTTAATGTACTGGTATGGTTGACCTAATTTATCCATTTGAATAACGTTGAGTTAGTTCTTAAAGTTAGCATATACTTATAAAGAAAGGTCTTGCAATCAAAGTTGACTGAGAAATTAAATGCTTAAAAAATAAATCTTATAGCCTAATTTGATGCTTCAGCAGATGTTATACGTGTATGCTCAAACCCTTGGTTAATGAACAAATCTGCGAACCTGTGAAATGGCTGAATTGTAGAGATTACTCTGGTGATATAACTGCAAGAATTGTTTCTTTATATAGGATTCTGCTAATGTAGGTTTGGTTGATGGCATTATTTTTATGGTCTACAAAATTTTCTGAAATTTATTCTTGCTTTAAGGTTCCCATGACCTACCCCATTTTGAAACCAGAATGTGAATCATTTAGGGTACCTCTAACGTTTCATTTTAAATTTATGCCTTTAACATCCTAGGCTAGAAATCTTTTCTCTGAGTATGACCTATTGTAATCATTGAGCAGTGTTTCTAACTGTCCCATTTAACGTAAAAACGCAAATTTGAGTTGGTGCTTTGAGGATCACTATCCTGGGCAGATACACGAGAGTTGAGTTTTCTCCTTGTTCTTTAGATTAATATGATGTTGCTTGTTAGCTATTGTTGTCTGGGTGTGCTTCACTGTGGAAATTCTTGGTTTGTGAAGGTAGCATAGCATGATCATAAATACGCAAGATTCCCTGAAACACAGAACATCATGGTACTGGAACTAAAATGAAGAGGAAAAAAACGTTGTACAATATTAGGTATAAAATGAGGTTCAATTTGAGGTCTTTTGGGGCGGAACAAAATACGATCCGGTGGAACAATTAACTATTTTCAAAAACTAAATAATGGGTTATTTCAAAAATTTGAACAGCTATTTTCATTTGGAGACTTGGGAGTATATGCCCATGAGACAGTGGCTGGCTGTTGAATGGCTATAAGAAAAGCAAACACCTACTTTGAATCAATATGCATCAGAATTATGTTCATACTGTAATTATTTTTCAAAATGAACCTCGGCGTGTGGAATGAATTTTCGATCTATAATTTTAAATCAGAAAACATAGTGGATATATAGTTTTCTGGTAATTTCGTACTAATCAATTACATATCAGAGGTGCAAAGAAAGGTTCTATAACCTGCATTAAAGGGCCAATCTGAAATTCGTCTTCTGGCTTAAATTTTTTAAAAATCTTTTTCCTACTAGCTCTGAAATTCAATTTTTGATAAATTTTTAGAAAATGTTTACTTTTTTCCAGCATTATCATCAATGTGAAATTGTTGTGTGTGGGGATGCAACTTATAGTTTGTGGAATATAGCTTGTTAGGCTCTATCAGGTTAGATGATAGTTCTCGACCAGTTTAGATTATAGTTAATCCCCTCAAATAACTGGGTTCATTATGCAACCTGATGATCAAGAGAGTGCTTTTATACTTGTTATTAGTGTTGGTATTTTATAGTTTAAGGAACACATTTAACTTGTTAAGCTAAATTCAACCAGGTTGTGTATTGGTTTAATCTGAGATATGCTCTGGTTACTTCTTTACCTAAGTTTACCTTGTAAAATCATTCAGTTATCTCATGGGGAGCTGGCTGCCCAATATCACATGGGCAACATGAGTCGCACTCCATCAAAATTCGAATTTTCTGTTCAATATATACAATGTAAAATTGAAACACTATACTGAGCTATTCTTGGAATGCTGGATGTTGTAATGAGATAGATTGTCTTGACTTTATTTAGGAATTGCATTAATTTTTCGAATGTCTTCGTTATATTAAGTTTTGGGAATAATTCTGTCTGCTAAATAAATCGCAACATATCCTCCTTGACATATAGATAGATTATTCAATATCTTGCGCATACAAGTTGAATGACATGTCTTGGGCATTTGAGTTGTGTTGGATGCCATAACTAATCATGAAGTTCAATGTCTAGGATAAGAAGACCTGTACGCAGCTTTACATTTATAGGATAAAACAAGAGAATCAATTGAGATGGTCTTGCAACACTGCTACTAGACCAGTGTTTGCTTGTAAGAAAGTATTTAGGATCAATGATAGGATTATAATGGTTTCAAGCCATTTAGAATTATTCATGTAAACACAAGGGGGAGAGTAATGGATGCGGCAAATAGCCTTATCCAATTTCTCTACTAATTTATATATGAGAATTCTGAACCATTAATCTGCATGTAAAACAAAACCTGCAACCTTGTTAACCTTTTAATATAGAGTTGAAATACGAGAACAAATAATTAGATCATGGGTATGTTGGTGACATGCAACATGTATTTTATGACCCCTGATAGCATTAACTTACCATATCTGTACTTAATAATGTTTCATTGTGAAAATTATCAATAAGTTTGGAATATAGTTATGATTGAGCAGTCATTTCATGTATTGTTCTTTTAATTTTTAGCCTGAGATGCTTTTCCCATGAATCGTTTTGAAACCAACCATTATTACAGCTTCAATATAGATCTATCTATGTACTTTTTACAAGAACCGATATCATTCATACGCTTATCCTTATGAAGAATGTTTCACTATTTTAGCTTAAATACTCTCTCCATCATGTTGACAGGTCTACTTCTCTGGATCATGGGCCTTGGGGATTGAGATGAGTTCGAGCTTTTGTTTCTGATGCCGTTGAATGTTTATTTAGTTATTCCTGTTGAATATTGTAGTGAGCTGTTAAACATTTGTAATGAGGTAAATCTGTTTTCTTTAGTTTGGAGCTCTTTTTATGGATCTATTCATGAGAATCCCAAGATGGATTATTAGCATGTCTATATCGAAATTTGTGGTTCCAGTTTAACAATAACTAGCTGGACCTGTTATTACTCTTTATTGTGCCTGCTTGCAAACCTGTGTAAAGTTTTTTCCTTTCTTCTTTAAAATTAAGTTTTAATTTAATTAAAGACTGGCAAGGGCTCCGTCCATACTAAATTCCAAACTATTTCCATAGTCAAGAAAAATAATAACAATTTCCAAGTTTACCAATATATGATTTGTAAGGCGTGATACCTCATGTTTAAGGATTTTATATGTCAACTATATAAAGAATTAACTTGCAAATAATTCTGCATTTTTCTTTAGCTTTTTCACTATGTTTCCTATTATATGAAAATCGCAAAATTTTATAAACTCGAAATTTTCTTTTTTCTAGAGTTTTTAAATATTTTGAATCATGAAATATACAAAATTCCCCCCAAAAGAATTATATTCTTCAAAATCTAACATTTTGAATGCTATAGCTTAAGAATATGGTGAAAATTTTAAAAACTCAAAAGTTCTTTTCTTTGATTTTTTAATATTTTTTTAAAAAAATGCAAGAAGTCAAGAAATTTTTAAAATTTTTTATTTTTTATTTTTTTCTCTTTTCTTCAATATTATGCATATAATACATGAAAACTATAAAAAAAAAAAATCAAAAATGATTTGTAATCTTTGGTTTTTTTTATTTTGCATGTTACACGACAATAGGGAAATTTTTAAAAATCCCAAAATTATTTTCCTTCAAGGTTATAATATTTTGCATCCTACCACATGAAACTTGCTTAACTTTCAAAAACATCAACTTTTGATGTTTCTCTTTTGTGTTTGAATATTTTGTTTGTTAGCTCATAAAATTCAAAAGTATCAAAAATTTCAGTTTTCTTCGATTTTTCAGTATTTTGCATACTACAACACATGAAAATCGCGAAATTCGAAGAACTCTCAAAATTTTCCTTGCTTTTGGGTTTTTCAATAAATCTCAAAAATAATTTTCTGTGCTTTTTGGTTTTTTCAACACAAAAAATCACGGTATCTTCAAAAATCTCAAAATATTCCGTTCCATCAAATTTTCAATATTTAACATGTTATAACACAAAAAGTATGAGTTTTTAAAAATTCAAGTTTTCTGTTTTATTCAAATTTCCAATGAGAGCTATATCATACGAAAAATTGCGAAATTTTCAAAAATCTTAATATTTTATGTTTTATTTAGTTTTTGAATATTTTGCTTGCTGCACAAAGATTGTCAACTTTTCAAAAATATCAAGAATTTCTATTTTCTTCCGTTTTTGAATATTTTTCTTTTTATAGCACATCCAAATCGCTAAATTTTAAAATAACTCAATTTTTTTGTTTTTTCAATTTTACAATTATGTGTGTGCTGTATATAGCACACGAAAATCATGATTTTTAAAAAATCACAAATGTCAATGTTTTCTTCGTTTTTTTTTTATTATTTTGCTTGCTATATATAGAGCATAAAAACTGCAACATTTTCAAAAATCCCAAAATTTTCCGTTTTCCCCGATTTTTCAACATTTTATTTGTTATAACAAAAGAAAGTAAATTTTTCAGAAATCTCAAAAAATCATTATTATTTTCACTTTTCAATATTTTGCATGATATATAGCAAATGAAAATCGCAAAATTTTTAAAAATCTATGCTTCCTTTTCATTATTTTGCACGGTATATATCACACAAAAATCATGAAATTTCAATAATATCATAAGTTAATGCTTTATTCGGTTTTCCGGTATTTTACTTTCTCATACTTTTGGAGCAGTTCACGATATCAATGGGTCAAAAAAGCTATGTGAAGTTCATGAAGAAAATGTTGCCAATTGCTATTAGGAACCTAATAGAACAAAGAAATCCGGTCGGCTGTCTGAGAAATTTTTTGAAAATAAGAATTTTTTTTTCGATTTTTTCGATTTTGTGATTTTCATGTGCTATATCATGCATAATATTGAAAAGTGAAGATACCGATTTTTTTAAAGATTTCTGAAAATTTTAAGAATTTCATTTGTTATAGAAAGCAAAATGTTGACAAATTGAAAAAACCAGTAAATTTTGGAATTTCTGAAAATATTGTAAGCTTCATGCTCTATATAGCAAGCAAAATAATAATATAATTAAAGAAAAACAGAAAATTTTGAGAATTTTAAAAATTTCATGATTTTCGCATGTTGTACATCATCGAAAATTATTTCACAACCAGAAAAAACAAATTTTTTTGAGAATTTTTAAATTTATTGATTTTCATGTGCTAGCTAGCAAAATTTTGAAAACCAAATAAAACAAAAAAAAAATAAGATTTTTGAATATTACGAATTTTTCCTATGATAATGTGTAAAATATTATAAATCTTAAGAAAACAAACAATCTTTGTTTTTTTGTGTGTAAATTTTACGATTGTCACGTGCACATGCATAATATTCAAAAAATGAAGAAAAAGGAAAATTTTGAAAACCTGCAATTCTCGTGTGCTATAAATCATGAAAAATGTTGAAATAATATTTAATTTTTGAAAATTTCATGATTTTTTGTGGAATATATAGCAAACAAATTATTGAAAAACCCAAAAACAAAAAAATTTGAGATTTAATTTTTTTTTTGCCATATTCATGTTCCTGTGCTAAGCATACAAAATGTTGAAAATTTAAAGAAACATTAAATTTTTTTTTTTACGTTTCGTGGTTTTCATGTGCTAATAGAGGCAAAATATTGAAAAATCGAAGAAAAAAAAGAGATTTTTAAAAATTTCGCGATTTTTCGCATGCTGAACTATTTGCAAGTTAATCTTTCGTATATTTTACATATGAAATTCATAAATATGAGATATACAACATCCCCATGATCGCTTGACAAAATAGAACACCATGACCAAACCTATGAAGGTGATAGAGTGCTCCTAGAGGCTCGCTGTACCCTCGTCGTCATCGGTGTACTCCTTGCAGTCCTTCGCCTTCATGTCCTCGTCGTGGTCTGTCTGATTGATCTCATGTGCAATCTTACGCATGTTGGCATGGTCCGTATCCGAGAGAAGCACCGTCCAGTCAACAATCATGCTTTTGTTATGATACATTTCATTTAATACCTATATAATATAAGTAGTTAATATATATATATATATATAGAGAGAGAGAGAGAGAGAGGGAGAGATATGCATGTAAATAAATATTATATGAATAACTAGATATGCTAACAAAAATAATAGTCATATTTACTAGCTTATTTTGCATGTTTTGAAACAAATATAATAGAGTGTTATCTTAAAATATTCTTTTAAATGCATGGCATATAAAATGAGCAAAAAATTGTATGGTCTAACTAAGCATTATTAAGTAAAAAAATAAATTTAAAATGATACTTTTATATTGTTCTGCGAATATTCGTATCCATATCCGAATACATATATTCGGCTATCTATATTTGTATCCATATTCTAAGTCATATATCCGGCTATCTGTATTCGTCCATTTCCGAATTTGTATATTCAGATATCCATATCCGGATAATTTTGATAAAATTGTATCCATATCCATATCCTGGAATATATTTAAATATATATCCGTATCCACATCCATATCCGACCAGATTTGGAAAAAAAAAATCCTGATTCAAATCTGAATATTATCTAGATATCTGGATCGGAATGCAACCCTAGCGCGAAGTCATCGAGGAAGTTGATGCTTGATTTGGAGACATTCAAAAGAATTCATATAAGCACACAAAAAGGGAAGATTAATGGAGGAGGCGGTAGCTCATCCGTTTTACCTACAAGTTTTTTTCTTTAAAAAAACCTTCAATCTATGAGAATTCTGAATCATTAATCTTCATGTATGACCTTATTAACCTTCAAATATAGAGTTCAAAAATGGGAATAAACAATTAAACTCCAGAGTATGATCAAGAACTTACTATAAAAATATAAATCAATAACTTTCAAATCTCATTCTAACTTTAGAATTGTATTACCCGTGTTAGAACTAATATCAGACATGTCATTAAGCTGAATTACATTTGCCAATTACTTTTTTGCCTGAATTTTAATGTTTGAAAGTTAAATTCAAGAGTTTTGGAGCCTATGTCGCTCGGACGCAGTGGACAGATATTATACAGTGTAATCATCAAATGCCAAGCTCCAGAACCGCTTATTTAGGTTCAACATTAAATTTTAGAATTTTTGTGGAACCATCACAAGACTTCGTTGAATTTAAGTTGTTTTGTTAAACCATCACAAGGCTTTCTCTTAGAAACAAAATTCGATGGATGAAAAGCTGCCACAGGATGTTTAATGTCATCTTCACGTGTTTCTTGAACGTTCAATTCACTTGCGCTTGTATAGATCAAATGTCCATGATGCGTACTACGTGGCAATATGGTATAACTTCGTAAAAACTCATGCCTAACTAAAATGAGGTGGTTATTGATCAAAAGGACGTTGATAATGAAGGTGGAAAGAGCGAATGATAGGCATGCAAGTATAATCAACTTCAGTGCGAACTCATCTCAACCATCACCATAAACAAGTATAAGAAAAAACATCCTCCATTCGCTCCAACATCCTATTTCATAATGATATTCTTTTTATCTAAGGTATGTTATACAAAATCTATCAAAAGTAGGGACATGATATCACTCTTGATTATGTTAAAAAGGAAGAAAGATAATTGTTTCTGAGTTTCATTACGACATATAGATATAAGAAGATGGATTATATTTTTTTGTATGTACTAATACACAGTTAATGCATGATGACAGCCCTCTAATAGAGTCACCACATAATACATGATACAAAAATTAAGAATAAATTTCTCTAAAATCTCTCAACTTGCACCTTAATACCCCAGGATCTAATTTAGGGTGCTAACAACATAAAAAAGACCAAATTCCGTTGATATCTTCCTGAGTTCTTGTATATCCAGGAGATGTACTCTTTGCAGCCTAGTTCGCATAAGTGCAGGGAACCATGACGGATGTAATAACCGACTTATACGGAATGCAGCAGATATTCAGAGCAAATTTTGTAGATATACACTTTGCTGTGAAGCCTGTCACAGCACTGGCCGGAACATGCAATGTATCCGTTTGCACACTGTTAGGGAAAAAGAAGGAGCAAAAAAACATATCATATATCCTTATTAAGTTAAAATCTTTGATATCTAAAAATATCCTCTAATCCAGTCATTTCAAATTCCTGCATTGCAGTAGTTATCAACAATTCATTTGAGTATTTTCTTTTGGCTAAATGACAGGAAATACCTCTAACATTTACCCTTATATCAAGAAATATATACCCCTAACCTTGTAAAACGAACACTTTCCTCTTTCAACTTTAACCGATTTCCAAAATGCCCTTAATATAAATATTTAATTAAAAAATATTTCTCTCTTTCTTTCTTATATGTTATTTTTCGATATTATCCATGCCTTTCAAAATTCTTTAAGCTTTTTTACTTACACCCAAACTTATTAAATGACTGTTAAATTTACTTTTTCAATTTAATTTATTTTTCAAATACCAACTTTACTCTCATCATCATCCTCTTCATTACAACCCGACAAATCCTCACTTTCATTTTCTTTCTTCTCATCCCTTAATCCCATTCATTCTAATTCTTTTCTTTTCCTCTTTGTCTGATAAACTCTTTGTTTCTTCTCCTCTTCTCTTCCCCTGTAGTACTTTCAAACTAAGAAATTCTAATATAAAATAACCCAAAACCCTAAAATTATGCAAATCTTGACATAAAAAAACCCAAATCAATCAACACCTACAAAATAAAAATCCTAAATTCCATCAAATCTTATAAGAAAACCTAACTCAATTAAGCAATTTTTATTTTGGGAATTTGAAAACACGTACGGAATAAGAAAGGATTGTGAGGATATTTACATTTTTTTTTTTATTTATGTCAAAATTAACCATCATTTAATGATATTGTATGTGAAAAAAGCTTAAAGAATTTTGGGAAGTGCAGGTAATATCGAAGAATAATGGGGGCACGTCAAATTTGCATAGAAATTTATGGGGTATTTTTTCAATAAAACACCCTTGATATAAATATTTTAATTGAATATTTAAATGAAGGGTATTTTGGGAATCAATTAAAATCGAAGGGGGCAAAATGCTGATTTTAGAAAGTCAGGAGTATTTATTTTTATTGGGGTAAATGTTAGGGGTATTTGTTGCCATTTAACCTTTTCCTTTTAAGTTGAATTAATCATGTTTGACCCTTAAGGTAAGGCTTTGCAAAACGAAATTTGCATATTTGTAACATTTCGATTATCCTTGAAATGTTTTCCCCCTTTCTTTTTCTTGTGCCACATCTATAAATTCGGGTTATTTAACAGAAACCCGCTCGTAGTTTGGGACATTATCCAGGAAAACCCCTGTAGTCATGCCGTTACACAAAAACCCTTTAAAGTTGAAAACCGTTACTCGGCATCCTTTGCCATTAAATTTCACGTGAAATGACTGAAATATCATTCTTCTTCTCTCTCAAATTACAACAAATATCTTTATATATAATGCAAATACTCTTAGTTAGAGATCCACCCTTCTCCCTTTTTCTAATTAAAAGAAAAAAAAGGAGAAAAATCCTCACCTCTCAAGCTCTCCACATCATCTCTCTCACCTTTCAAGCTCTCCACATCATCTCTCCCTCCTAAAAAACAATTAAAAAAACAATTAATTGCTTATCTAGAACCTTCTATATCGTCTCTCCCAATATATATATATATATATATATATATATATATATAATGCAAATACCCTTTGCATAGAGGTCCATCCCTCTCCTTTTTTCCAGAAAAAAGAAAAAAATGAGAAAAACCCTACATTCTCAAGCCTCCACATCATCAAAAAGACCTCCGCATAATTTAGAAATATCCACATCTCTCTCTTCTCCGAAAAAAATTAATTTTTTAACTATCATCAAAGAAACCTCCATCTCTTTTCCCAAAATATCAATTTTTTAATCAACACGTGCAACGCACGTGCACAAAATCTAGTTTCTTATAGTTATTTCATTATCTCCATTTCCACAACTCGAACACGTGCTCCTCCTCAGCGCCGCCGCCGCCGTAGATCACGTGCTCCTCCTCCACTCAGCCCCATCCACTCCTTCTCTATCTCCTTCGACCTCCCCTGTCTCAACGTTAGCCCGCCGGCTCGCCACTCTCATTCCTGATCCCCTTCGATCCCTCGCCCTCCAAACAGGAACCTCCTACTACATTTATGGTCTCTTTTGCTTGCAAAAATAAAGTGGATAACGCTGGCTATGAAAAAGAGAGGAGGAGAGCAATAAAAACTCATTAGAGCTGGTTGAAAGTTGGGTTTTATTTTTTTTGACTTCAATGACCACAAGATCTACTGCATCTCATGAAATCACTTAAGTTGAAGCTTTCTTTTTCTTCCAAGTCTTGACCAAGAACAACTGCTCAAGCCACTAACCAAGAAGTGGTGCACAATTTTTTACTGTTTTGAACCGCAGGTTAAGTTCTCTGTTTTACCGATGAAAAGCAAGTACGTGGCTTTTGCTCCGTTTGTTTCGCATGCAATAAGTGGATTATCCCTTAGTACAGAACACATTGACAAATTTAGATTTGGGTTTAATGTTGATTCTCATCGTTAGGAAGAAGACTGAAAAATATGAGAGATTTGTTTGTAATGAAGTTGTTTTTTTGACAAATATATGTTGATGAATGATGTGCATATAAGGTGTTTGTGTAAATGTCTGAATGATAGTGTTTGGAATATATTTGCCCAATTAACAAAACGGTGGTGCTTGGAAGGTGTTTGTGTAAATGTTTGCATGATAGTGTTTGGAATATCTTTGCTCAGTTAACTAAACAATGGTGTTTGGAAGGTGTGTGTAAATGTCCGGATGATCGTATTTGAAATATCTTTGTGCAACCGTTTGAATATTTGTGCTTATTAGATATTTATATAAACGTCCAAATGACCATGTTTTGAATATTTTTGTCCAATTTCTTGAATAATGATATTTTAAAGGTATTTGCGTAAATGCCCAATTGATCGTGTATGCACATGGTGTTAGTATTTCATTGGAATAAGATTTTTGCGTAAATTTCAAAGTAAAATATTTGTCCTGCACAACACTGGTTTTACATTAAATAGTATGTTTGTATAATTGTCTGAATGAAAACAACAAAGGGTCGGTCTTCACAAGACTGACTGTTTTAGCTCCCGTTTCAGGTGAAATTGTCAAGACTGCTTCCCCTGTTCGGAAGTCTGCCTTCGATAGGTTGGCTATCCCCACTCAGCGGACATCAGTCTTCAATAGGCTGACATCGACAACTTCTGACTAACGCAGGGGGCATGAGGAAGTTACTCCTACAGCTGAGATAATCCCAACGGCTCGACACGCTCGACCTCACCACTGGCGCCGAGTAAGGGAGTCTGGGGGAAACTCCCCTTCTGAACTGACTCCGCCGACTCCAACGGTGGAAATCGATGCTGCTGTTCCAACTGGGAACAGCTTTGAACCGCTAAGGAGGGTCCGCAAGAACTCTTCAACTGCCATGCTGAAAAGATCTCCTCCACCTATGGAGAATGCTACAGAAAAGAAGCTGGAGCAACCCCCTCAGCGGCTGTCCTCCAATGTTTGGCGACAGGTCCAGGAATCAGTGATTGACCGGGACTACTCTCGCCGACCAAAGAAGATTAAAGCTCGGCAAGAAGAGAGCCATCCCGTGGTACCACATAAGATGTCATTCGTCTGGGTGCCCACTACAACGGCCCCCTCAACTTCAACCGCTCACAAGAGAAGGAGGCCGGAAAAAACCCCTGTGACCGCGGCAAACCGCAAGGACGCTGAATCTAAACGCCCCAAGTTTGGGGGCATGGTAACACATACCGTTTATATGGCTTCCGGAAAAGAGGAAAGCCATGCTTCTACGGGTCATCGACCGCTTACCCGATCGATAACAAAGGCTTGAAGCAACAGCAGCAAAAACTTCAGGAAATGCTGACTGCAATGGCCGCACTCACGGGGCCGAAAGAAAATCCAGAAACCTCAGAGCAGCGTCAGGAACAAGAAACTGATGCTGAATTTCTCCGAAGAATGCTCGAGAGGAAAGAAAAAGAGGCTGTGGAACAGGCGGCCAACATAAAACGAATGGCTCTTTTGTTCCAAGACATGGCCGGGATGATGTTATAGCCGGAACCTCCAGCTGAAGACCCCTCGATTATCATTGAAGACGACATAGGGGAGACATCGAACACTCCTCCGGCTCTTTCAGCAGCCAAGGAGGAGACCATCTCTAAGGCTGCTCTGGATGATTACATCGCTCAGCAAATACGAGCTCATCATGCAAGCGAAACGGCCGGGCAGATCGTTAAGACTAGACGACCCTATCCGGGATGGTATGACCAATAAGGTACCCGCCGGGATATACGATCCCTAAATTCCATGTATATAAAGGGATGGGTAATCCCCACCAGCATGTTGCCCAGTTCAGGGCTCTATGTGGCAACACTGGAGGTGACGATAAACTGCTACTTCGCCAGTTCGTCGGCAGCTTGTCGGAGACAGCGTTCGAATGGTACTCTGAACTCCCGAACGACTCTGTCAAGACATTTGCAGAGATGGAGCTGTTGTTCACACAAAGATTCGCAAGCGCTACCGAGCGTACTCCGATTACCGCACTAATTAACACCAGAGTGAAGCCAGGTGAGACATGAGTTCAATACGCAGTACGATTGCAGAATCTGTGGTCGAAATGTGAGCCGTGCATCGAAGAAGCGCCTGCAGTAGGCATGTTCGTGGGTACCCTCGACCCTCAAGTGACCATTTCCCAGTTTATGATGTTTTTCAAGCCGGCCACTTTTCAGGCCTTGATTGACAAACTGGCCCAAATGGACCAGATGGGTCATAGACCGTCTTCTTCAAAGCCGGAGCCTCGAAATGAAAAAGGAAGGGGAAAGCGACCTTCGTTGCCAATGCTCAACAGCAGCCCAGTGGCCCGAAGCTAACTGATCGCTTAGACGAGAGACGGCGATTCTATAATAAGAAAATGAAGCGCCCTTATTCGTTTCCCTGGGACAAAACGAGGAGATTGTTCGAGCTGGTGGTGCGCAACAGGCTCATTAATTTACCGAATCCAAAACGCCCATTGCAACCCGGTGAGGCTAATAATCCCAATTATTGCCCCTATCACTAAACGATAAGCCATCCAATTGAAGATTGTTTCGTCTTTAAAGGCTGGATCGAAGACCAATACCAACAGGGCAAGTTCACACTGTCCGAGAATTGGAAAGCAAACCCGTCCCAGCCACACGCTCTAAAAAAGACGGACACACCGGGGGCATCATGCTTTTTTATAGAAGAAGCTCCATGGGAGGTCGTTCTTTCAGCCAAGACGAAAAGAATGCTGAAAGATCTCCAAATATGCCCGGCGATCAGGTGGAAAAATCCACTGGAACCCGAGATCATCGGGGGAATGCTGAAGCCGCGCCCAACTCCAAAAATTGGTGGTGATAGTCAAAGCGCCCACACCCAGCCGTCAAAATCTTCGAAGAACAAGAAGAAGACCAAAACGCCCATGAAGCCTGATGATAAGCGCACGGAACTGCAAAAACATATTGACGCTCTGGAAGAATATAACCAGAAAGCGCGGACCCCAGTCACACTCCAAGAATTTCTCAGCCACGTCCTTGAGGACGGAGATGATGACAGTAGAGAAGACTCGTCGGATGAGCCTGAAGATTATGTGGCAAGCTGCCATGTGATATCTCACTCGTCGATAGACGATGAAGAAGTTCCTTACGCAGAGAAACTGGGGGCAAATATTGAGCCGGAACTTCTACGACCATCAGACGGAATGATTGATGTATTCCTGAACGAAGCTCTTCTTAAAAGTAAAGCTGATCGAGAGTGCGAGATGACCATATTTGAAAAGGCCAAATGCCAGCGACTAGACGAAAGGGTTGAAACACTTCCACTAGATCAAAGTACACCCGCCACAAATAAAAGTATTTTCAAGACGAGGAAAAGGTTCGCCAAAGCCATATCGATGGGAATGAAGCTGCCACCTTCCGAAGGAAACACCCCTGATGAAGCGGATATACATCCTAGCTACTGCTTATATCATCAAAGGATTGCACACCCCACCGAAGAGTGCAACGCTTTTAAAAACTGGTGGCAGGGATATGTTGCTCACTGACAACATTTCAAGTGGATGAAACGCAAAACTCGTCGGGAGCAAAGAAATACGACCGAGGAGCGCAAAATAACTACCGGCAACTGTCGCATGGTCGACGCTGGGAGATCACAAGTTCTCACCTTTGGGAGAGACTCTGACGAAGAAATTGCTCTTGGCCCTCTCTTCAAAGAAACCACATCCGAAATGGAAGAAATGAAGACCTGTGAGAACATTCAGCTGCGCAATCGCACGCTACCTGAAAAGAATATCGGACCCGCAACCAAGGGATCAAATAAAAAAGATAAAGGGAAGGAAAAAGTCCTTGAAAATATCGCCCTCGATGATCGAGTCGTTGAAGAGCTGGCAACCAAGGACCCGCCTAAGAAAAACAAGGTGGATTACAACGTTCTGGCACATCTGAGGAAGCTACCCTCACAGCCAAGCATTCTCGACGCCCTTCTGCTATCTAAAGAGGCGAGAGATTCCCTGATCAAGGCACTACAAGAGCCCGAACAGTTCCAAGCGTTCCTCGCCGAAGAAAAGATGAAGGACGAGCTGGAAGAAGTGCACACAGCCGATATCACCTTCGGCGATGAAGATCTCCTCCTCGGTACGTGCGAACATAACCGTCCCTGTTATGTATCCGGATACTGTCATGATATTAAGATAGGAAAAATCCTGGTTGACAATGGATCCTCCATTAACCTCCTCAATGTAAGAGTGTTGAAGGAAATCTGCATGAGTGTTCAACACCTCGCTCGGGATAAGATCACTATCTCCGGGTTTGACTCCCAGTCATCACGGACGCTCGGGTCTGTGATATTGACGTTGCGCTTTGGGCTGCTAGTCACTGACATCAAGTTTCACGTCATGGACGCTAAGACCTGCTATAATGCTTTGCTCGGCTGGCCTTGGTTACACAAGTACAACATTATCCCTTCTACACAACATCAGTGTATGAAGTACTTCAAAGATGGTCTCGAGTACACTGTGACAGGGGAACTAAACCCATTCTCCGTGAACGAAGTCTGCAAATATGAGGATGCCAAGTACTTCCTGCCAGATTTCGAAGATACAGAAAGATGTCGCAAACCGGAGGACAAGAACAAAGCTATCACTACTATTCCGGCTTTCGGGAGTGATACCGAGGAGGAAGAAGAAATAGTTTATTCAGGGCCGCCCCACCGCAACAAGTCGGGACCGTCCACCCCTATGTTGATCTTTGGTAGCGACTCGGAAGATGAGGTCAATGCCGTATTTTCTGTTCGGCCATCGATACAAGCCTCCGCTGACAATGATCGGAGTTTGCAAATTGCCATGGTTCCGCAAGGGCATTATAAAGAGCTCGATGCACTTGAAACTTATAGTGTGCAAGAACTGTAGATATTCTATGTCCCCCCCAGGCGAAAAGGTGAGAAGGCGATTCTATTCTACCGATCCGGGGAAACCAAAGTGGAAAAAGAAATTTGGCATGGTGCGGATTCTGCACTTGACAGGCTCCAGCCCATCCGTTTGCCCAAATACTATACAAACGGATTAAAAAGACTGTTGAGGCGCTAAGGCATACCCCTCAAACAGATTGCTCGACAAGCCCAGTTCTACAACAGGATCTGGAGCGTACCTGGAACTCAACGAAAGTTGCCCAACGGGAGAATGGAAACGATCGGGCTTGAATATATTCAATCAAGAAACGGGAGCAATTCCGCGGTTGCTACGTCATACATGACTTCGACGAAGAAGGAGATGCTCTGTGGGAAGATGCTAACCCTGAACCAAAACGAGCTCCCGTCGTGAAAATGCCAAGCCCGTCGTTCGAAGAACAAATGGACAAGCTTATAAGGGAAGCGGGTTAAAAGGTTCGAGACGACCATAATCACAAAATGACCATCTACGAGAAAGCTAGAACGCAGCGCCTCCTTCAGCAGGCTACGGAAAATGACGATGCCCTTCGTCGCCAGCCCGCCATACAAAAGACCCGACGCAGAGGCAAAAATAAACTAAAGAACGGAAAAACGTTCGACAACGGCAAAACGGGTCCAAGAAGCCACGCGATCGAGAATCGAGCAACCGGGATTCGTCTCTTACAAAGAAGATGGGTCGAGCGTATTCTTTTTCCCAGGACAAGACAAGGAAGATATTCGATCTTGTCATAAAACATCAGATGACGACACTCCCGGATTCCAAGCACCCCGCGCAAGCAAACGAGGTCTTTCACCCAGACCATTGCTCCTATTCCCGAGCAATAGGACATCCTTTCGAAAACTGCTTCACATTCAAAGACTAGGTAGAAGACCAGTATCAGCAAGGCAGGTTCGCTCTATCCAGCAGTTGGAGGGTAACCCCGCCGCAGCAGTTGGAGGGTAACCCCGCCGTAGAAGCATGAACCGAAAGCCATGAGAGTAGAGCCGGATCAACATTGGTCTTGGAAGCGATCTCGCACCTGTCACGTGATAACGATGTCAGGAGAAGGAATATGCGAAGATATGGCTGATCTCCCCAAGTGCTTCGAAAACGATGATAATGAGGTAATCTCAGAGTTTCCATCGGCACCAAAAGAGCTGGAAGATGGGATACATACTACTGCAGATAACCTCAAGAAAATTGACTTGGGGACGGCAAGTGACCCGTGGCCGACATTCGTCAGTGAACTGTTGTCTGAAGAAAGGGTGGCTATGCTAAAAGACGTGATCATGCAGTATAAAGACTGCTTCGCATGGAACTATTCCGAGATGCCGGGACTAGATCCAGAGATTGCTGTGCACAAATTGGCGATATCTCCGGACATCAAGCCGATCAAACAAGCACCGAGAAGAATGCGGCTCGAGCTTGAGATGAGCATCAATGCCGAGGTCAAGAAGCTAATCGACTCCGGTTTCATCCAAGAGGTTCAGTATCCTGACTGGATTGCCAACATTGTCCCAGTGATAAAGAAAAATGGGACGGTGCGCATATGCATAGACTTCCGGGATCTCAACAAAGCTTGCCCGGAGGACGACTTTCCAGTACCGGTCACCGAGCTGATGATAGATAATACGTCCACTCATGAAGTTTTCTCCTTCATGGACGGCTCATCGGGATACAATCAGATAAAGATGCATCCCGAGGACCAGAAGCATACTGCTTTCCGGACTCCTTTAGGCATATTCTGCTACAAGGTAATGCCTTTCGGTCTAAAGAACGCCGGTGCCACCTATCAGAGGGCCATGACGAAGATTTTCGATGACCTCATAACACGAAATCGTCGAATGCTATATTGACGACCTTGTAGTTAAAAGCAAATCATACGAGGAACATTTAAAGCATCTGGAGATCGTGTTTCAGCGCCTTCAGAAATACAACTTGAAGATGAACCCTCTCAAATGCGCATTCGAAGTTTCCTCGGGCAAGTTTCTAGGATTCGTCGTTCGACACCGAGGCATTGAGATAGTCCCGTCGAAGATCAAGGCGATCATGGAAATGTCTCCGCCAAGGACTCTCAAGCAACTGCAGTCGCTCCAAGAAAAGCTCGCATATATCAGGCGGTTCATAGCTAACCTCTCCGGAAAATGCCGCCCCTACAGTCACTTAATGAAGAAGGGAACCCCGTTCGTCTGGGATCGCAAATGCCAAGGCGCATTGGACTAAATCAAGCAATACCTACAAAATCCGCCAGTACTAGCCGCTCCCGTTAAAGGTAAACCTCTCATTCTGTATACAACAGCCCTCGAAGGTTCTTTAGGTGCGCTATGGGCACAAGAAAACGACCAAGGGAAAGAGAGAGCCCTCTACTACTTGAGCCGAGTTCTACTGGGGGGCAGAAAGCAACTACTCCCCCATCAAAAAACACTACCTGGCGTTGATCTTCGCGATAACGAAGCTCAGACACTACGCGTTGGCACATGAGGTCCATCTCATATCGAAGGTGGATCCTCTCAAATATTTGATGTCAAAGGCTATATTAACGGGACGGCTCGCTAAATGGGCCCTGCTCTTAATGGAATTCTCGGTGATATACAGACCCCTCAAGGCAGTGAAAGGCCAGGCCATCGCCGACTTCCTCGCTGAACATCCGATACCCGCCAATTCTCCTTTGATCTGCGAATTGCCCGACGAGCATGCGTTTGACACGATCGATGGTGGGAGAAGAGAGAGTGACACCCGATGGGAACTCTACTTCGATGGAGCATCTTCCATGAAGAAGCACAAACAAAGCACCCCTATAATCAAACCAGGGGTAGGCCTCATCTTCGTGACCCCACAAGGAGGGATAATGCGCTTTGCCTTCTCCTTAACATAGCCGAGAACGAATAATGAAGCCGAATATGAAGCTTTTATAGTGGGTCTTGAGATTGCCGTCGACATGGGAATCGAGAACCTCCTCATATACGGAGATTCCCAACTGATCGTTAGCCAAGTAAACGGCGACTATCAAACGTGCAAGCCAGAGTTGGTGAAGTACGGCGAGAGAGTGCAGCAACTGCTGACTCAAATCCCTGCCTATGCTCTGGAAAGCATACCGCGTGCAGAAAATAGCAAGGTAGATGCATTAGCCAAGCTCGCTAAAGAATTGGCCGACGAGAACCTTGATGATGTAAGGATCGTTGTGCAAAGCCGTCGGGTTCTTGCACCGGCAGAAATATCTCTGGAGTCGACCAAAGAAAAAGGAGCGACCGAGCAAGCGACCCTATAAGTAAAAGGCCAGGAAAAGGCTATGGATTGGAGAGAAGTCTTTATAGACTACTTCAAATCCCGTCAAACACCTGAAGATGCGTCTTCAAGACATCAGCTCATGAAACGAACCCTATCATTTGCCTTCGTCAATAATACTCTGTATTAGAGATCATTTGATTTTCTGTGGCTATGATGCCTGGGACTGGAAGAAGCAAGGAGAGTCGTCTAAGAAACTCACGACGGACTCTGCGGTTCTCATCAAGCCGGGCCGAAGATGAAACTAAAGATCAAAAGGATGGGCTATTATTGGCCCACGATGATTCAGGACTGTCTCGAATACGCGAAGCAGTGCCACTCGTGCCAAATTCATGGGGATTTTATCCAGCATCCAAATCCATTACACCCAACGGTGGCTAGCTGGCCGTTCGAAATGTGGGGAATTGACATAATCGGGCCCATCGAACCGGCATCATCCAGAGGACATCGGTTCATATTGGCAACAACTGATTACTTCTCCAAATGGGCAGAAGCAATACCGCTAAGAGAAGTGAAGACGGAGAATATCCTCCACTTCTTCAAGACACGTGTAATTTACCGGTTCGGCACTCCGCGACGGATTATCTCCGATAACGGGCCAGCCTATAGAAGTTACAAAGTCAGCCGCTTTGCGCAGCAATATAACATAGACTGGAGATACTCTTCGGTCAATAATCCCCGAGCTAACGATCTAGCTGAGGCTTTTAACAAGACCTTGACGAAGATCGTGAAAAGACGGTGTCTCGAAATAAGAGGGACTGGCACGAAAGACTGTATGAAGCACTCTGGGCGTATCGAAATACGTTCAAAATAGCCACGAATACAACGCCATATGCATTGGTATTTAGCACAGAAGCAGTACTCCCCCTCGAGATAGAGTTACCCTCTCTACGAGTGGCCGTTCACTACGAGCTAACAGACGAAGAAAATGCTCACCTTCGGCTTAAGGAGCTCGACGCCCTTGGTGAAACCCGGCTCATAGCGCAACAAAACCTGGAGGCTTATAAAGCAAAGATGACGCGCTCATACGAAAGATTGACTAGGCCGAGAACATTCCGCCAAGGCGAACTCGTACTAGTGGTCAAAAGACCTATGATCCCCAATCGTGCCAAACAGGGGAAATTCGAGCCGAACTACGAAAGCCCGTACATTATAGACAAAGTTTACCAGGGTGGAGCCTATCTACTCATGGACATGCATGGCGAAAGACCTTTCAGGCTAATAAACGGCCGCTTCCTGAAAAATACTACGCCTGACGAGTCACGGCCTAGGTCAACGATAGATGACGACGTCTATGTCCGCTCGCTATCTTCCTAAGCCCAAACTCTATAAGTAGTAGCCAGGAACGGACCGAAATGTCCTAAAACTAACGACGGACCGAAACGTCTTTAAACTGACAACGGACCACTATGTCCTAAAACTGGCTATGAACTGAAACGTCTTTAAACTAACAAAGGACCACTATGTCCTAAAACTGGCTATTGACCGAGACGTCGATAAACTACTACGGATCGCAGCATCCCGAGGCTAACACAAAAAATAAAAAAAAATAATAAAAAAAATAAAAAAAAGAAGAAAACGGTATATCCATAAGCAAAATGGGCACGGATGAAAACCCGAAAGGGCTCCGTGAGTAAAAACAGCAGGGCTACCGGCGAGTTTTGTGAAAACCCGAAAGGGCGCAATCTCGTTAAAAGACACTTGCAAGGTCCTCTCGACCCTGTAAGGAGAAACCACCTGCGTGAGATCCTTACGACTCACAAGGGAGCAACACATTTAGAGATCCCCATGATTCCTAAGGAGAAATTACACTTACGAGATCCTCACGACTCATAAGGAGAATTCTCCTTTGAGACCCTCACGGCTCATAGGGTTCAAAAGCCTTAAGTTACAGGGATCTGAACCTGTTCTTAAGCCATCACAATCTCCAATGTTGCCCTACAAGCATTTCGATATCGACCCTTGTATACAATCCACGGACGCGAATAAACATTTCCCTAACAAAGTCCTACCCGCGACTAGGGATATGTTTACATGGTGAACAACCCTTGTAAGTCCTCTCGACTTATAAGGAGAAAACACTCTTGTAAGATCTTTATGACTTACGAGAAGCCATACACTTGGGAATCCTCACGAGTCCTAAGGAGAAAACGCACCTACGAGATCCTCACGACTCGTAGGGAGAAATACCTTTATGAGACCTTTACGGCTCATGAAGTCAAAAGCTTTAGTTGACAGGATCTTAACCCTGTTTGCTAAGCCACCTTTGTTCGACACCGACAGAGGCAAATGATGATTCGCTACTGGCAATATCCCAGTTGTAGCGATGTTGATGCCGAAATCGGTGTCCAATTCCATACTCGTGGCGAAAATTCAGCGAACCAAAAATGCATATGAAATAGCCGAAATGATGGGGCAACTTGCAACAAAATCAACAAGTAAAAATACATATGCATACAAAAATAGCCGAAATGATTGGGCAACTCACAATAAAAAGCAGCGAGTAAATAAAACAAATAGCCGAAATGATTAGGCACCACGAAAAATAGCCGAAATGATTGGGCAATCGCGACTTTCGCGATATAAAAGCTGAAATGATAGAGCATCGCGTAAAGAAAAATATATAAAATAAAACTTTTGCCCTACAGGTGAGATCATATCGATCGCTGTATACAATCCAGGGACACAAACAAAGAAGGAACCATACCTTCCCACCAGAATCCATTAGAAAAGAAGTCAAGTCTCGACGATTCACAAACAGCCGGGAGATCATTTCAACATTCGTCTCATTACAACAAACGCAACATCAGCAAATTGGAACTACGGAAACTCCCAGTTTCATGACTCGACGATGCATAGACAACCGGGAGTCAACCCATCCTGGTCCTTGCGGAACACGGCTAATGTCAATCCTGACCCCGTGGGAAGCGTCCAGAGCGGATCCTGGTCCTTGCAGAACATGGCTAATGTCAATCCTGACCCCGTGGGAAGCGTCCAGAGCGGAATCTGGTCCTTGCGGAACACGGCTTATGTCAATCCTGACCCCGTGGGAAGCATCCAGAGCAAATCCTGGTCTAGTGGAACACGGCTAATGTCAATCCTGACCACGTGAGAAGCGTCCAGAGCGGATCCTGGTCCTTGCGGAACACGGCTAATGTCAATCCTGACCCCATGGGAAGCATCCAGAGCAAATCCTGGTCTAGTGGAACACGGTTAATATCAATCCTGACCCCGTGGAAAACGTCCAGAGCAGAACCAGGTCCTTGCGGAACACGGCTAATGTCAATCCTGACCCGTGGGAAGCGTCCAGAGCAGATCCTGGTCCTTGTGGAACACGGCTAATGTCAATCCTGACCTCGTGGGAAGCGTCCAGAGCAAATCCTGGTCTAGTGGAACACGGCTAATGTCAATCCTGACCCTGTGGGAAGCGTCTAGAGCGGATCCAAGTCCTTGTGGAACACGGCTAATGTCAATCCTGACCCCGTGGGAAGCGTCCAGAGCGGATCCTGGTCCTTGCGGAACATGGCTAATGTCAATCCTGACCCCGTGGGAAGCGTCCAGAGCAAATCCCGGTCTAGTGGAACACGGCTAATGTCAATCCTGACCCCGTGGGAAGCGTTCAGAGCGGATCCTGGTCCTTGCGGAACACGGCTAATGTCAATCCTGACCCCGTGGGATGCGTCCAGAGCAAATCCTGGTTCAGTGGAATACGGCTAACATCAATCCTGACCCTATGGGAAGCGTCCAGAGTGGATCCTGGTCCTTGCAGAACACGGCTAATGTCAATCCTGACCCCGTGGGAAGCGTCCAGAGCAAATCCTGGTCTAGTGGAACACGGCTAATGTCAATCCTGACCCCGTGGGAAACGTCCAGAGCGGAACCTGGTCCTTGCGGAACACGACTAATATCAATCCTGACCCCGTGGGAAGCATCCAGAGCAAATCCTGGTCTAGTGGAATATGGATAATGTCAATCCTGACCCCGTGGGAAACGTCTAGAGCGGAACCTGGTCCTTGCGGAACATGGCTTATGTCAATCCTGACCCCGTGGGAAGCATCCAGAGCAAATCCTGGTCCTTGCGGAACACGGCTTATGTCAATCCTGACCCCGTGGGAAACGTCCAGAGCGGATCCTGGTCCTTGCGGAATACGGCTAATGTCAATCCTGACCTCGTGGGAAGCGTCCAGAGCGGAACCTGGTCCTTGCGGAACATGTCTTATGTCAATCCTGATCCCGTGGGAAGCATCTAGAGCAAATCCTGGTCCTTGCAGAACACGGCTAATGTCAATCCTGACCCCGTGGGAAGCGTCCAGAGCGGATCCTGGTCCTTGCGGAACACGGCTAATGTCAATCCTGACCCCGTGGGAAGCGTCCAGAGTGGATCTTGGTCCTTACGGAACACGGCTAATGTCAATCCTGACCCCGTAGGAAGCGTCTAGAGCAAATTCTGGTCTAGTGGAACATGGCTAATGTCAATCCTGACCCCGTGGGAAGCGTCCAGAGCGGATCCTGGTCCTTGCGGAACACGGCTAATGTCAATCCTGATCCCGTGGGAAGCGTTCAGAGCGGATCCTGGTCCTTGCGGAACACGGCTAATGTCAATCCTGACCCCGTGGGAAGTGTCCAGAGCAAATCCTGGTCTAATGGAACACGGCTAATATCAATCCTGACCCCGTGGGAAGCGTCCAGAGCGGATCCTGGTCCTTGCAGAACACGGCTAATGTCAATCCTGACCCCGTGTGAAGCGTCCAGGGCAAATCCTGGTCCAGTGGAACACGGCTAATGTCAATCCTGACCCCGTGGAAAGCGTCCAGAATGGATCTTGGTCCTTGCGGAACACGGCTAATGTTAATCTTGACCCCGTGGGAAGCATCCAGAGCAAATCCTGGTCTAGTGGAACACGGCTAATGTCAATCCTGACCCCGTGGGAAACGTCCAGAGCGGAACCTGGTCCTTGTGGAACACGGCTAATCTCAATCCTGACCCCGTGGGAAGCATCCAGAGCAAATCCTGGTCTAGTGGAACACGGATAATGTCAATCCTGACCCCATGGGAAACGTCCAGAGCGGAACCTGGTCCTTGCGGAACACGGCTTATTTCATCCTGACCCCGTGGGAAGCATCCAGAGCAAATCCCGGTCCTTGCGGGACACGGCTTATGTCAATCCTGACCCCGTGGGAAACTTCCAGAGCAGATCCTCGTCCTTGCGGAACACAGCTAACATCAATTCTGACCCCGTGGGAAGCGTTCAGAGCGGAACCTGGTCCTTGCGGAATACGGCTTATGTTAATCCTGATCCCGTGGGAAGCATCTAGAGCAAATCCTGATCCTTGCGGAACACGGCTAATGTTAATCCTGACCCCATAGGAAGCATCCAGAGCGGATCTTGGTCCTTGCGGAACACGGCTAATGTCAATCCTGACCCCGTGGGAAGCGTCCAGAGCGGATCCTGGTCCTTATGGAACACGGCTAATGTCAATCCTGACCCCATGGGAAGTGTCCAGAGCAAATCCTGGTCTAGTGGAACACGGCTAATGTCAATCCTGACCCCGTGGGAAGCGTCCAGAGCGGATCCTGGTCCTTGCGGAACAAGGCTAATGTCAATTCTAACCCCGTGGGAAACGTCCAGAGCGGATCCTGGTCCTTGCGGAACACGGCTAATGTCAATCCTGACCCCGTAGGAAGCGTCCAGAGCAAATCCTGGTCTAGACGAACACGGCTAATGTCAATTCTGACCCCGTGGGAAGCGTCCAAAGCGGATCCTGGTCCTTGTGGAACACGGCTAATGTCAATCCTGACCCCGTGGGATGCGTCCAGAGCAAATCCTAGTCCAGTGGAACATGGCTAATGTCAATCCCGACCCCTTGGGAAGCGTCCAGAGCGGATCCTGGTCCCTGCGGAACACGGCTAATATCAATCCTGATCCCGTGGAAAGCGTCCAGAGCAAATCCTGGTCTAGTGGAATATGACTAATGTCAATCCTGACCCCGTGGGAAACGTCCAGAGCGGAACCTGGTCCTTGTGGAACATGGCTAATGTCAATCCCGACCCCGTGGGAAGCATCCAGAGCAAATCCTGGTTTCATAGAACAAGGTTTATGTCAATCCTGACCCCGTGGGAAGCGTCCAGAGCGGATCCTGGTCCTTGCGGAACACGGCTATGTTAATCCTAACCCTGTAAGAAGCATCCAGAGCAAATCTTGGTTTCATGGAACACGGCTTATGTCAATCCTGACCCCGTGGGAAGCGTCCAGAGCGGATCCTGGTCCTTGCGGAACACGGCTAATGTCAATTCTGACCCCATGGAAAGCATCCAGAGCGGAACCTGGTCCTTGCGGAACACGGCTTATGTCAATCCTGACCCCGTGGGAAGCATCTAGAGCAAATCTTGGTCCTTGCGGAACACGGCTAATGTCAATCCTGACCCCGTGGGAAGCGTCCAGAGCGGATCCTGGTCCTTGCGGAACACGGCTAATGTCAATCCTGACCCCGTGGGAAGCGTCTAGAGCAAATCCTGGTCTAGTGGAACACGGCTAATGTCAATCCTGACCTCGTGAGAAGCGTCTAGAGCGGATCTTGGTCCTTACTGAACACGGCTAATGTCAATCCTGACCCCGTGGGAAGCGTCCAGAGCAAATCCTGGTCCAGTGGAACACGGCTAATTCCAATCCTGACACCGTGGGAAGCGTCCAGAGCGGATCCTGGTCCTTGCGGAACACGACTAATGTCAATCCTGACCCCGTGGGAAGTGTCTAGAGCAAATCCTGGTCTAGTGGAACACGACTAATGTCAATCCTGACCCCGTAGGAAACGTCCAGTGCGAAACCTGGTCCTTGCGGAACACGGCTAATATTAATTCTGACCCCGTGAGAAGCATCCAGAGCAAATCCTGATCTAGTGGAACACGGATAATGTCAATCCTGACCCCGTGAGAAATGTCCAGAGCGGAACCTGGTCCTTGCGGAACACGGCTTATGTCAATCTTGACCCCATGGGAAGCATCCAGAGCAAATTCTGGTCCTTGCGGAACACGGCTTATGTCAATCCTGACCCCGTGGGAAACGTCCAGAGCGGATCCTGGACCTTGCGGAACACGGCTAATATCAATCCTGACCCCGTGGGAAGTGTCCAGAGCGGAACTTGGTCCTTGCGGAACACGGCTTATATCAATCCTGACCCCGTGGGAAGCATCTAGAGCAAATCCTGCTCCTTGCGAAACACGACTAATGTCAATCCTGACCCTGTGGGAAGCGTCCAGAGCAGATCCTGGTCCTTGCGGAACACCGCTAATGTCAATCCTGACCCCGTGGGAAACATCCAGAGCGGAATCTGGTCCTTGTGGAACAAGGCTAATGTTAATCCTGATCTCGTGGGAAGCATCCAGAGCAAATCCTTATCTAGTGGAACACGGCTATGTCAATCCTGACCCCGTGGGAAACGTCCAGAGCAAATACTGGTCTAGTGGAACACGGCTAATGTCAATCTTGACCCCGTGGGATGTGTTCCCCTCCGAAAGACGCGGTGGAGACGCGGTGGACGTCTTGCCTAAAATTCGTGGCAGATGCTATTGGTTTTATCCGTCCACCTCTCCGAAGATGCCAAGTTGATTTATGGCACTGTGTATCGGAGGTTTAGACAGATGCGGCCGATGTAGCAGACTTCGTCAGATTCCCCCTCGCTTGAGGGGTTTTTGATTGTGGGGACGCTCTTCCCTGCTGGCGCAAGCCCCTGCAGTTAATTACGCTACCGCATCACGGTAGCCACTTTCTCCTTCTCCAGATGTTCACTTCGTGTCGTGTGTGTTATTTTGTTTGTGGTTGCCCGTGGATTGTATACGGAGACTAAGTGATGCCGTCGCCCGTAGGACGTGGATTAGTCCAAATCCGTGTTTACTTAGATTTGGGTTTGGTGTTTTAGTTTAAGGATATGTTAGCCATATTGAGGCTAAGATCAACTTAAACTTTTGTTAAGGATACGTTAGCCTAATCTCCAGATTAAGATCAACTTAACGGGATCGTTTGGATCCGACAAGAGAGCAATTGGCTCTATTGTTAAGTTTGATGACGTTGCGGTCGATTTCAGTTTAGGGACATGATGGTCCATCATTCCCATTTGGGGACGAGCATTAGTTTAAAGACATTTCGGTCCAACATTCCCATTTTGGGACGAATATTAGTTTAGGGACGTTTCGGTCCAACATTCCTATCTAGAGACGAATATTAGTTTAAGAACGTTTTGGTCCACGAGTTTAGGGACCCCGCAGTCCGTATCGATGTGTGGTTGTCGGGACCCGTCACCTCTCTGACGTCGTTGAAGGATTACAACGATAGGTGTCAGAGGAGTTCGGAGATGTGCCCTTGAACCGGGTGTAAATTGATTTAGGAGAGCAGTCTTGCTCAGTCAATTTAATTTGAGGACTTACGGCCATGATTGGGTTAAGTCCAGTTGAGAAATGTTCAACGTTTTTATTTATCTTTGGTCTATTAGGCCTGTGCCCGGGCTTTGCCCTTTTTTAATAATGCACTGCATTTTATTCTGGACCTGCTAGGCCTTTTTGATTTGGGCTCAGTCCCTTTGTAAATGATGCAGAGCATCTGTTTTGGTTTGGGCTCTGCCCTTTTTTTTAAAATGATGCATTGCATTTTATTAGGCCTGTTAGGCATTTTTTTTAATTGGGCTTGGCCCTTCTGTAAATAATGCAGTGCATTAATTATCTGACAGTGGCTTGTCAGACGCTTTGCGCCAATTATTGAGCGCAAGCGCTTGTCGTAGCGACACGTGTCACACTCTGGTGAGCGCAAGCGCAACAGCGCAGTGCGCTGCGCCAGTGTGCTGCGCCAGTGCGCTACTGACACGTGGCGCGCTCTGATGAGTTGCGCCAACTTTAAAGAGTAATACTCTATTTTAAAAGCGCACAGCGCAAGTGGTCTTGGAGCTGACACGTGGCGCTCTCTGGTGGCTTGCGCCAACTCAGGAGCGCAACAGTGCAGTTTTTGCAAGTGCAAGGCACTGTTTCAATAACATGATCCAATTTTGGATTCAAGAAAAGAATCTTTAAGATTCAGAACCAATGGTTCATAAAAAAGTGTAAGGCACTGTTATTATTTATTTTATTATTTGAAGATCATTGATCTTGTTCTTAGATCAATGATCTTCAGAAGAAGTTCTTCTTTTATAAAGGTTTTTTTTTTTACCTTTTCTCTCCTCTTGAGTTCTTCTCCAAATTCTGCAGAGTTCTATCTGTTTTGTTGTTTTTGAAGTTCTTGATGTTCTCGATGATGATTTTTGAATTGGGGTCTAGGGGCCTTTATATAGTGCCTATTAATTTGTTAAATTTGTTAAAGAGATCCTTCTCTGAGTGATTTGGGGAATTTTCCCCACCGTTGGATCTTTGATCCAAGAGCTTCTGTTTTACAGAAGACAATCTTCTTATTTTAACAAGAACAGAAAGATCTTACTGGAATTTTAATTCTGTTTGGCGCAAACGCCCCAGCGCTTGACACGTGTCGCGCAGCGCAGAGCGCAGCGCAACTGCGCTGCCACGCGTCGCGCAGAGCGCAGCGCAACTGCGCTGACACGCGTCGCGCAGCGCAACTGCGCTGACACGCGTCGCGTAGCGCACAGCGCAGTGCTCCTGCGCTTGCGCCACTGCGCTGACACGCGTCGCGCAGCGCGCAGCGCTTGCGCATCTGCGCTTGCGCAACTGCGCTGATGATTGATACGAAAGAGTGTGCTTGTAGTTTAACCGCAATCAGAACGGTGTCGCGCGTAGCTAGACCGAGATGAGTACGGGTCGTCCTCTGGAAAACGTGGAACCTTTTATTTCTACTTTAGATGTGTTGAAAAAAGAGAGGAGGAATAAAGAATTTTGTGAAAGGTTTCTAGATATACTTTAATGTAAAATATAGATCTAGATTATTTTAGAGATTTAAATAATATAATAATAGGGCTTGTAGGGTTCGTTAGGATTTAGTAGTTATGGAAGATTAATTAAAAGTTACCCTTTTTATCCATTAATAGATTTTGAACTAGAACGACGGTGATGCGTGTAGATTAGGGTTTCTGGAGGGAAAAGGAATCCCACTCGTAACCCTTATCTCGACACGGAACTCCGTTCATATCTAGCCTTTACCAAAACAATCATTAATCTAATCTCTAATCGCGGTCGGAACTAGCAAGGAATTGCTAGCGCGTCCGATTAGGATGTTAATGATTATTTTGATAAAGTTCCTAAATTTTATAGGACTTAAAAAGGGTTTAATTATTTTCATCGCCCATTAACCTACCCTAATCCTACGAACCCTAACAAGCGGAGAATTACTCGCGCATGTTGGGAGAAGAAGATGAAAAGACAGAGAGGGAAAACATAATGTAAAATGCAAAAAGAATTCAATAAAATAACTACCTTTATTAATCAACTTGAACAATCTACATTTTTATTCCGTAGAAAATGATTACAAAGACTAGTTTGCTTCTCGATCTCTTCCAAGGAGGTAGACGAACAGTTGATGATCAGCCTGGATGCGTGAGCCGTCTTGGACTTCGTGATCTCTTCGGCTTGATGGTTTTTTCCAAGAGGCTCTCGATGTCTTTTTATAGTGCAAACCCAGAATCTTATTGTTGAGAAGTTGGTAAAATATAGTTTGGATTCACACCAGAAAATCTTGCATAACAACTCCTCATTATTGCGGCGGATCCGCGGCCCAAGGGTGTGTTTGGCCGCGGATCCGCGCTCAAGGGATGTGAGCAATTGATTATTTTTCTTGGGCTTTCATCTGGTGACATGTGGAAATCCTAGGCATCTTCATATTTCAGAAATCTTCTCTCGGTTGCTTCCAGACTTGGTCTCCAAGTTTGCTTCTTAATTTGGCAAGATTTCTTCAACAAATTGATTTGTTTGTTAAATCCTGCATAACAACTTGGAAAATTCTGCACAATAATCTCAAATAATATTTAGTAGGCTTATTTCTACTAGGATTTGGTCACTAGATTTATTTGCGTACATTTTTCCACCAAATGATAATTAAAATATATTAACATATGGAAAATTGTTGTTTTGACATATAAACCCTCATATGTTTAATATATCATAATAAAGTCCTTTTGTAATATGAAAATGGTAGGAAAAATGTAATACAAATGTGCAGTTTTATCAACTGAACAAATACCCCCAAACTTATCTTTGATCGTCCCGAGCAAACTAGTTTATTTAAGAGGAGAAAAAGAAAGGAGAAAACGAAGCACACTTTCGTAGGCAGACACGATTGCACTGAGCATGTGCAACAAGCCGTTAAAGCTCTAGGTGTCCCTAGTAGGAGGAGTGTTGTCTCCTAAGGGTTTTCAACGGATTACACCAACAAAATCCTATAACAAAAGAGAGATGGTGAAAGTTACATATAAAGATAAGAACCATAAAAGAAAAGCCTTGAAAAGAAGAGTTTCCAACTATGCCAGCTTTTCAGTTGTCATGAGCCCTATCTTAATAGTCATGAAAAAATGTTAGAAATCACATTACCCCTCAATAAAATATCGTCTTTATTCTTCATTCCTACCTTTCTTCCAAACATTGATCATATAACCCCACGTGTGTGAAATGGACATCCCTACACTCGGAGAATTCAATTCAAGCTATCATACTCTTGTCCATCTACCTTAGTACTTTTTAATTTAATGAATATTAAAGATTTGCTCACGCATTTTCATGCGACCGTTAATACTTCTTGAGGTACTAACAGACCGATTACTTATGTGCTTGCTGATTAGGTGATAATTTTTCTCGTCTTGCACCACGTAAGGCTTAGCAGTGACTCCCAGACCAGTTGGCCTTAGGGCACTAAGTGAAGAGGCACCCTCGCTATATTTTTTTATTGCTGCCTTGGCGATAACAAAACCAGTGTTCATTTTTTTTTCTTTTCACCATTTTCATATTTTGGCTTTTAGACAAGAGCATTTCAAGGTATCCTCTACTATCCCGAGTTTCAAGACGTGTGTAAGTGCAAATAGTAGGGTATCAACATTCAAATGTTTGGCTTCCAGAATAGAAACTATTTTTCAGACTTATTTTTATCCTCAGATTAGTGACTTCCTTCATCTTACTAACTCTTGGGACAACGGCTCATAACTACTTATTACCAGTTCGTTTAAGAAACTTCTAATTTTCTTGGTTTTCTTAAACTATTCCTATCTTTTGGATGTAATTTTTCACTTTCTACTCTTTTGTTATAATTTTTTTTTTAAATTTTTGAAAAAGTTGTGCTTATGCAAAATATGATGCAAATTGATATGTAAATAAGCACAAACCTCCCCCAAACCTGTTTACAGCAGTGTCCTCACTGATGTCATCCGTTAAGATCAAAAAACCTGTAGACTTGGGAGGAAATTATTAATGGGGGCAAGAATATATGAAAGTGAAAATCCTCCCCAAACTTATTTTAGGCTCACAATTTTGTAAAAATCATTTTCTTTCAAGAGCCAAAATATACCACCCCTCCCCTAAATGTGAGTTAAACAATTTTAATCTTTTAAAAATCATATGAGGGGGTCAAGATTATTGGTCAATGCCAAGCTTTGCAAAGACCGAAGGTCAACACCAACCATTCAAAAATTTTATCAATGAAGTACCAAGGTTGGTGGAAGAATATGTTACCTTTTGACAAGAATAAGTGGGAAGGTGATAAAAGATGTAATGGAAAAGGATTGCGTCTCAATTTGGAGAGACGACACAGTGACAGTAATGATGGATTACTCGCATTATCATGATTGTCCAAAAGAGGGGGTGGAGGTCCAATTTCTTCGTCTTGGAGTTGATTCATCTCAACATCCGTGTCTTGTAAAAATGCGAGTTCATCAGCGAAAATTTCCTCAAAGCTTTCATCGATACCCCGAAGAATAATGTCCTCAGAAAAAATGGGGTGATCGTCAGACTCTATAAAAAGTTCCTTATCAGTGTTAGATGTTGACCCGGACAACTCGGTGGAAGAGTAAATGGTTGGGTCAAACAACAACATATGAAAAGAGTCTGTATCATGAGGTTGATCAAATTCGCTGCTGTCGACATCCATTAATTCGACAGAACACACATGAGCATAGGGTTCGGAGGGTTCACTTCCCAACTTGTAAATATTAAGCTCAATTGACTTCTTTCCAAAGGATAGGATCATAAAGCCGTTTCTATAATTAATTACTGCGTTGGAAGTGGCCAAAAAGGGTCGACCGAGTATCACCGGGATTTGATTGCGTGGGTTCGCTATAGGTTGTGTATCTATAACGATAAAGTCCACAGGGAATATGAATTCCCCGACTTTGATTAACACATCCTCTAGCTCACCCCTAGGCGGGGTGATAGATCGATCGGCCATCTGAAGAGTGCAATGCGCAGGTTTTAACTCTCCGATTCCTAATTGCTCATAAACCGAATACGGAAGCAAGTTTACACTAGCACCTAGATCGAGTAGAGCACGATTGATATTTTTACCCCCAATGGAAATAGAAATTGTAGGACTTCCGGGGTCCTTTCGTTTCTTGGGTAGTTGTTGTGTAAAAGCAGTGCTCACATTACTCGCAAGGAAAACTTTTTTAGGTACTTGAACTTTTCTCTTCCTAGTGCACAAGTCCTTTAAGATTTTTGCATATGACGGAACTTGCTGAATAGCATCGAGGAGAGGAATGTTTATGTTAACTTGCTTAAAAATTTCCACAATCTTCTCCATTTGTGGACTTGGTCTGTTGCCCCTTAACCTGTTTGGATAAGGTGCTTGATCAATAAGTTTTGGGTCCAACGTTGGAGAGGATTGTGGGGACGGATTCGATCCCAAAACTGGAGTGGGAATCGACTTAGATAGATTTGGCGAAATGGGAGAAGGGTTCGAGCCTTAGAGAAAACGGAGAATAGGCTCGGGTGAAGGTGGGAGACTAGACGAATTAGGGGAAGAAGAAGAAGAAGGGGTATCATTGGTGTCACTATCATCACACTGCTTACCCACTCAGTTATTCAGCACTTTTCCCGATCTCAACGTGGTAACAACACTCACATTATAACTTTGTGAGTGGCCAGGATTAGGTATGTGTTGAGATGGGAGTTTCCCTTTCTCTCTCGCACTCATTGCGGCGTTTAACTGTGCGATTTGGTTTTCTATTGATTTGATACTCTCGCCATGGGAGGCGGAGTTTTTCGTTAAGGTATCAATAGAAGACCTCATCTCAGCCGAATTTTGCATGGATTGTTTCATGAACATATCCAAGGTTTGTGCAAGTGAGTTGTCAGTACCGGCCACTTGTGGTGTAGAAATGTTGGCCGGATTTTGGAAATTCTGTGACTGAAAGGGGGGCTGATTCTATGGTTGTGGTTGCTGTGAAGGAGGTCTTTGAAAATTACTTTGTTGGTTTTGATTCCAAGTAAAGTTAGGATGATTCCTCCATCCTTGATTATATGTGGAAGAATAAGGGTCGTTTCTAGGTCGCTGCTGAAAAGCAGTATTAGCCTGAAACGATGAATTCATAGGGCATTCTTCCGTTAAGTGTGAAGGATCCGAACAGCAGCCACAAACGGTCTTAGGAAGCGTAACCTGATTTAGGGGGGGGGGGGGGGGGGGGGGGGGGGGGGGGGGGGGGGAGAATGTTGAGAACTTGTTTTCAATAGCATCGAGTTTCTTCTGAATCGCTGCCATTTCGGCTTTTACTGCGATAGAAACATCGAGCTGGTGAATACCTCCCTTAGTTGAAGGTGGTCTTACGCTTTCCCACTGCAACGTGTGTTCAGTAAGGTCTTCCAGATATTTTCATGCTTCACCGTCATCTTTAGACATGAAATTGCATTGACACATTGTTTCAAGCATCTTCTTTGTCGCTGGATTAATGCCCTCATATATAATCCGACATAAATCCCATCTTTGTATTCCGTGATGGAGGCATTGGACAAGCAGATCTTTGAAACGTTCAAAGCACTTCCAAAATGGTTCATTGGGAAGCTGGGTGAACTGGTTGATCTTGCTCCTAATATGTGCAGTCTTATGATTTGGGTAAAACTTCTTAAGAAATGCTACGACGAATTCATCCCAATTAGCGATAGAGTGTGCTGCAGTATTGTAAAGCCATTTTTCTGCCAAGTCGCATAGTGTGAATGGGAGAAGACGTAAGCGCATAGCATCTAAAGTCAATTGTGAAGTACCCATCATTGCGCATACGTTTTCGAATTTGGTGATGAAAACGTACGCGTCTTCCGACTCAAGCCCGTGAAATTTGGGCAGCAGATTGATGTAGTGGGGTTTAATTTCGAAATTATCCCCGTTAGGTGGTGGAAGAGATAAACAAGTAGGAAGGGGACCACGAATAGGATAGCATCTCTCTTGGAGAGAGATGCGTGGTGGATTCTGCGCACCTGCGGGCGGTGGCAGCGTGGTGTTATAATTAGATGGAGTGTCGTCCATCACGATCGATGTGGTGTGTGGTGGGGGAAAAGAAGATGAAGAAGTACCGACTTCGGCGTCGATAGCAGGAACGCGGACAAGACGGGCACTAGGATCCCGTGTCCAGCCGAGCATGCACTAAGTGGGTTTAGTGCAAGTGGCAGCGTGTGTGTGATTTAAAATTAGCTTGTTTTGAAAAAGTGGGACTCAAGACAAATCTCCCTAAGATGCACAAGAAACCCTAGAACTAAGGTCACCTAGGTCCAGTCTCTAGACCTCTCCTAGACTTCCAAAGGACAAGCCGCAGGATCAATCCTCTACCGCTCCGTACTACCCTTGTAGCGAGGTAAGTGCCAGGTAAGTGGGAAGGAACCACGTCGTGGGCCTAATTAAAAACCACTAGCCTTAGTCACACTTGCCTAGGCACTGCAAAAGTAATGCGGATAAACGATAGATTACCCACGACCTTCCTCTGTCCTTATTGAGCGCGACAGTCTTTAGAGTCTGGTCTAGATGTTTTTTAAATTAATGAAGGGTTGATGCTATATGCTCAGTTTGTGATTTGTGGGGCTTAGGAAGGGTGATGAAATCCCCACCTAATCTTGATTTGGTCTTTGCCCCTTAAAATCCGTATTAAATATGCAAAACAAAACCAATCACAAAACTTTTGCAAAAAGATTTTTGAGCGGCGCAATTTTGCAAAGAATCCTGCAGAAAATAGATTTTATTGGATTTGAGGAGAGAGAGAAGGAGTTGAGAATCTTACCAGAGAGTTCTGTAGCCCTAATCCCTCCAAGCAGCCGCGTTTCCGCCGCAGGAAGCACCTTTGTGCTGCGGTTCCGCCGCGAGGTGGATGGATCGCTTGCTGAAAATTTTTCTGTGATCTCCTTTGCTCCTCTGGATCTCTAAAAACGTCTCTGTTTCCTGTTTTCCTCAATCCTGTGACTCCAGATCTCCTTGCAAAAATCCACGCACAAATCGTTAAATATGCAATTTGCAGTTTTGTTTTAATAATGATATGGCTCGTCTAAGAATTCAACACAAATAGTAAAAATAAAAAATTACGCACGTGTCCCCGGTAACGGCGCCATTTGATTGATACGAAAGAGTGTGTTTGTAGTTTAACCGCAATCAGAACGGTGTCGCGCGTAGCTAGACCGAGATGAGTACGGGTCGTCCTCTGGGAAACGTGGAACCTTTTATTTCTACTTTAGATGTGTTGAAAAAAGAGAGGAGGAATAAAGAATTTTGTGAAAGGTTTCTAGATCTACTTTAATGTAAAATATAGATCTAGATTATTTTAGAGATTTAAATAATATAATAATAGGGCTTGTAGGGTTCGTTAGGATTTAGTAGTTATGGAAGATTAATTAAAAGTTACCCTTTTTATCCATTAATAGATTTAGAACTAGAACGACGGTGATGCGTGTAGATTAGGGTTTCTGGAGGGAAAAGGAATCCCACTCGTAACCCTTATCTCGACACGGAACTCCGTTCATATCTAGCCTTTACCAAAACGCAAGGAATTGCTAGCGCGCCCGATTAGGATGTTAATGATTATTTTGATAAAGTTCCTAAACTTTATAGGACTTAAAAAGGGTTTAATTATTTTCATCGTCCATTAACCTACCCTAATCCTACGAACCCTAACAAGCGGAGAATTACTCGCGCATGTTGGGAGAAGAAGATGAAAAGACAGAGAGGGAAAACATAATGTAAAATGCAAAAAGAATTCAATAAAATAACTACCTTTATTAATCAACTTGAACAATCTACACTTTTATTCCGTAGAAAATGATTACAAAGACTAGTTTGCTTCTCGATCTCTTCCAAGGAAGTAGACGAACAGTTGATGATCAGCCTGGATGCGTGAGCCGTCTTGGACTTCGTGATCACTTCGGCTTGATGGTTTTTTCCAAGAGGCTCTCGATGCCTTTTTATAGTGCAAACCCAGAATCTTATTGTTGAGAAGTTGGTAAAATATAGTTTGGATTCACACCAGAAAATCTTGCATAACAACTCCTCATTATTGCGGCGGATCCGCGGCCCAAGGGTGTGTTTGGCCACGGATCCGCGCTCAAGGGATGTGATCAATTGATTATTTTTCTTGGGCTTTCATCTGGTGACATGTGGAAATCCTAGGCATCTTCATATTTCAGAAATCTTCTCTCGGTTGCTTCCAGACTTGGTCTCCAAGTTTGCTTCTTAATTTGGAAAGATTTCTTCAACAAATTGATTTGTTTGTTAAATCCTGCATAACAACTTGGAAAATTCTGCACAATAATCTCAAATAATATTTAGTAGGCTTATTTCTACTAGGATTTGGTCACTAGATTTATTTGCATACATTTTTCTACCAAATGATAATTAAAATATATTAACATATGGAAAATTGTTGTTTTGACATATAAACCCTCATATGTTTAATATATCATAATAAAGTCCTTTTGTAATATGAAAATGGTAGGAAAAATGTAATACAAATATGCAGTTTTATCAACTGAACAGCTGACACGCGTCGCGCAGCGCAGCGTTCGCGCATCTGCGCTTGCGCAACTGCGCTGACACGCATTGCGCAGCGTAGCGCTTGTGCAACTGAAGCGTTGCTTTCTTTAATTTTATTTTAAATAGAGCCTTGCTCTGATTGGGCGCGCTGCCTTGGGCGCTGCGCTGACGTATCAACTTCTGACACGTGACGCGTTGCGCGCAGCGTACGGGATTTGAAGCGTTACTTTAATTTTTGAATTTTTGAAATTCAAACAGAGCTTTGCTCTGATTGGGGGAAACAAATGCCCCCCCATCGCTGCGCTCACGTGACGCACACATGAGTGCAGCGGTGGCAAGATCTTAGCCGTTGGATTAACGGGTGAGCTGAAGGGGCGCAGGCGCCTATAAATAGGACCCTTGGTCCTTAGTAAATGTTTTACCATTTTTCAAGAACTTGAATTTTTAGAGCCTTGCTCTTGTTTAAGAATTTTATAGCCTTGCTTTCGTTTCTTCCCAAGAAATTCAGAGTTCAAAATTTAAAATCATCTTAGGTAAAATTTAAATTAAATTAAATTAAACTTAATTAACAGAGCCTTGCTCTCATAAATCTTTGATCTAAAGAGAACCCCTTTGGGGTTTCATCAACAGAGCCTTGCTCTTAAAAATCTATAGATCTATAGAGATCTTGTTTCATGGGTTTTAACCCATGAACAGAGCTTTGCTCATGGATCAAAACGTAGATCTTTTTGATCTGAAAATGGAGAACTTTTTATAAGTTTCCATGGATTTTTTAAGACCCCAAATTTTTAATCTTTAGGAGTTAAAATTTTCTTTTGATGGATCTTTCCATCATTATTACAGAGCTAGGCTCTTTTTAAGGAAATTTTATTTCCTTGAGACCAGAGTTTGACAAATGTCACTCTGTGACAGAGTTTTGCTCTGAAAGAGGAGATTTTCTCCTTGTCTTCTAGGGATTTCCCATTAATGAGAATATTCTCCTGGGGATCTCTTCATTAATTGACAGTCTCATCCAATGATGGGTCTGTCTTATGAACTGATGCACTGTCATCCAAATTTTGTGGGTCCCCATTTGGTCCCCTACCTACTGCATTGCAGTATGGTGTAAATTTTTAAAATGCCAAGCGTTGGAATTACAACGCTGACGGCTAATTAATTTTTTTCTCCACAGGAAACATGCCTGCTGACCTATCATTCCCGTTTGTTCGCTCGGAGGGAGGATTTCCCCAGGCGCCGGTGGACCGAGAGGTGCTATGATCAGGGACTACGATCCGGAATATAAGAATCTTCATCTTTGGGGGTCATGGTACAACCATATCATCCAGGGTCGCCGAAGCTTTGGTTCTGCTACGTCGTCTGAGCCAATATTTTCGATCCCCTATGCGGATGAACCCCCGGTGAAGTATGCCGTGGAGGTCAAAAATTGGAATTCGGATGACCTCCTCCAGCATGCAATTGGGGCTATTCCCATGCAGCCGCCGCCGGCAATAGACATTTTGGGGAGGCGAATCTGTCAGGGTGAAGCACGCCCTTGGGGACATGCCTATAGCATTGGATTGATCCCGCGACCGCCCGCCAGATATTTACAGTGGGCCCGGTACATCTTATCAGCGAAGAGGACTCATCTGATGAAGATTGGTTTGTATTCGGCCATCTACGTCTCGCTCTTTGAGTATCCCTCTCCTCCAACGTGGTGGGTTAAGGCTTTTATCGAACAATGGAATATTCCTACCCACACCTTCCTGATGACGGACAAAAAAGTCTCTATCTCCTTGGAGGAGTTTGCTGAAATCTCGGGTTTGCCGATGAGGGGGGAGCATTACGAGGAGCTGCTTCTTCCTAACGAATACGTCTTTGCTACCAAGCCGCTGGTGTTTGTTCTGACGCCGGAGAACGCTATTCAGCACCAGTTTCCGGGCTTGGTGAAGGTGCTGGAGATCTATGAAGGGCTCTATCTGGAATCGGGCGTCCGGGGAGTCAGTTTCGCAGATTTTATCGCCCGCTTTATTCGACCGGAGTTCCTATCGGAGCGGAGCGAGAAGTTCGCCCAGCTTGATAACCCTTTTGGTTTCGGCTTGGACCGCCGACCCACATCGGAGGATGATCTCAAGGACTTTTATCTCCCCGGCGCCGCCGTCATGCCCTTGTCAGAAATAGCCGTCCGGGGCATGGATGAGGAGACCTTTTTTGTAGGGTTCCTGGGGTTGTGGCTGTACAGCTTGTAGGGTTTCTAGGCACTCTAGTGAAGTCTCACAAGTGATCAAACACGCTAATTTGTAAAAATTACGGTGCCGAGAAAACCTAGAACGGATCGTTAACTAGATATTTAGGCGAAACGATGCAAATAAACAACTTTATCTAGAAGGAAAGGAGCTACAACCTTTGTAGATCCGTTTCTCCACCTCCAAAGCTCCGCAACGAAGTCCCTTTGCTGTCCATGTGAGTTCCTGGGCTCTAGCGTCGGCTTTGTCGGAGAATGGGCGAGCTAGGTCGTTGATGTCCATGCCGAAGATGATCTACGTCGAGGCATCGCTAAATCAAGCTCCACCTTCACGAAGTCGTGAAAACTTATGAAGGAAACACCCTATACTACTTGGCAAGATGTAGAGGATGAAGAAATAGGAAGTGGGTAGACTTTAGATTTGGATTTCTCACACTTTTTCATTACTTGCCATTGGAGTAGCAAGCTACATCCATGGAAGAAGAAGATGAAGAAGAAGAAGATATGATAAGTTATTCCTTAAAAGAAAAATAAAATAAATGAATACTTATCATCTCTTTGACCATGGTTTAGTGTAGAGTTTTAACTAAGGTTAGAGAGTGGTTAGGGTTAGATAAAAGGCAAGAATGGTGGACTAAGTTCAAAGCTTCAAGAAGCTTTCAAATAAAAACAAAAACTAGCAACTATTCTTATCTCTTTATCTTTTCTTTTTCCAAAATAAACAAAAGGGATAAATAAATGATTAAGTAAATGAAAAAGAAACCCTAATCACTAATTAACCATGGTTTAACACTTTACACAAAACCAAGCTAGAATGTATCATCAAACATGATACAATCATGTGCTCAAAACTATATCGAATATACAATGTGCACATCCGCGCGAGAAAATCCATTTAAAGTGAACCGATACTAGTTAATGCAAAGCAATATATCAAATATATAATTATGTATTAAATCATTAAATCAACACTTGATTTAACGATCCGGTCATATCGCATATAACCGGCTAGTATCCAATGTGTCGGCTTATCGAATCAATCCTTGATTCGATAACTAGGTTATATCGCATATAACCATTCGATACATTGATCGCGAGAATAGAATACGGTATCATATACACGCATTATTCTCGGTCCCGCACATATCTCATATGCGCTCCTATTTCGTTTCGCTTGAGCTAGGAAACCTCTGTGTAGGACTCTAAAGACTCGTCAATACGCCGGTAGCAGATGATGACCATATCAAACATCCGCAAGCCGCAAGCGGTCTGCTAAACGTAACGGCCACCCGGGTATTGAGCGATCAGAAGATCGACGAGCAAGCCCGCTCACACTCCTGCGAATCCAACCAGTAACACTTACTGTACAGTCCGGTCTGTTCGTCTGATATGTCGCATATCTCGCCTAGGGGTGGTAAACGTCAGACCCCAATAGCTCGATAAGTCATGCCGACTTGAGGTCCATAACATTCGTGAAACTACTGATAACTCTTACCAGTATATCACAGCAACCCTGGCCAGGGATTTCCTGTTATGGCCAGTCGAGCATAGCACAACATCAACCCCCAATACCGAGAGAGACGAATCCCCTCCTATCGCTCATTGCCTCCATGTGAATCGGGACTGTACCCAAAAACCACCTGTTTGCACGACTCAGTAAAGCCGTGGTAGGGTGGAAATCAAAGCACAGTGGGAGACACACAAGACTCTATGACGATCTCGGGTCAACAGACTAAGCTGTACCAGTGTCACCAGAGAACTGCCATCTGACGTGAGGTATAATACCATCTGGGAGTTCTCGGCGAGTCCGTTCAGTGTACCCAGTCTCCACCGAGCACCCGCATACCATCTCCGATGTTAAACACCAATGGATATGGGATCATCCATCGCCCATCGCATGGGTCGAGAAGATATACGCTAGTCTATTCTGGAATATCGATGCCCCGTCTCGATATTCCCTCGACTAGGAACATTTCAAGGATGTATTCATGGACTATCCAGGCCCCACTAGTATGATCTGCATCACAGTCCTGGAAGTCGAGTATACATCCTAAGGGCTTTATCAACATGTAATCAGAGAGACAGAAAGTATACATGTTAAGATAAAGTGCAACCAGATAGCGTACTATCATGTCGAGCAAGAAAGTCCTACCTATATATGTCCCAGCATCCACTACAATATACATCCAATGTACAGTAATGGCCTCTAGGGCATACATATAACTAACAATCTCCCACTTGCACTAGGGCCATCTGTAGCAGTGGTTGCAGTATCACATACTCAACCATCCCATAAAAGTCTCTCTTTGGGAAAAGGCCTTCGTGAGTGGATCCGCCGTGTTGTCCTCTGAGTCTACTCTCCTAAATCCGCCGTGTTGTCCTCTGAGTCTACTCTCCTAACCTCGATCACCCTGGAGATTAACTATCTCCATGATCAGGTGATGCTGCCTCAGAATATGTCTGGGTCACTGATGGGACCAGGGTTCCAGGGTTGAAGCCACGCTTCCATTGTCATACAATGACAGGAACCTAGTTCATCTTATGAACCAATATACACCCAAACTTCCTCTTTGGTAGTATCTTTAATAGCGATGTTACCAGCCTTTATCGTCTAGATTGCCACGGTATCGAGCTTGGAACTCTTCCAACATACCGTCCCTTTACTGAGGGTAAAGACAGTGCCTGTGACTGACATTCAGTCGTCTTTATCACCCTGGAACACTTCCAGTGATTCTCCCCAGGATCGATTGATACCATCTCACTACATCTAGTGAGAATCCTAACATCCAATTACATCTATCTCATAGATGAAAACTCAGGATTTAGGAGGTATCACTTTGATCCTATTTGGGGAATCCTAGTGATAATAGGAGATTAACCGATCGTAGTATAGGAAACTCTTTTCCTATCAAGAGTATGTTGTCTCCGTACAATACGAAGATGACCACCTTACTCTCTACTACCCTTTTGTATATACAAGGTTCGTCTACCATTTTGATGAAGTCAAACACTTTGACTATCACATCAAAACAGACGTTCCAACTCCGCGATGCCTGCTTCATTATGTAAAGCAACTTGCACACGTTTCCGCTGCTCCCACTGTTTACGAAGACCTCTGGCTGTGTTCTTATAGACGTTCTCTTCTAAATCAGTATTAGAAAAGCATTCATGGCACCCAACCGCCAGATATCGTAGTCATGGTATGTAGCCGTGGTAAGTAGGATCTGGATAGACTTAAGCATAGCTACTGGAAAAAGGTTTCATCATTATCCACGCCTGGTCGATGACGAAAACCTTTAACAAGTCTAGCTTTGAAAGTCTCAACCTTTCCATCTATACCAAGTAATCTTCTCAAGATATACTTGCTCCTGATGGGGATTTAACCCTTCAGATATAGCAGCTAAAGTCCATACTTTGCTGGTGTACATGGATTCCATATCAGATCGCTAAGCATCCAGCCATTCTTACAGAGTCCCTCCTCTCGATGGCCTGCTCGAAACTAGTTGGGTCATCATCTCATGATGCAATCCTTGCTCCCACTGTCATCGAGAAACCGAGGTATCTCTCAGGCGGATGAGGAATCCTACTAGATCGGCGGAGAGGCTGAGTTTCGTTGGAATCTACTGAATCCCTTGGTTCTATCAAATCATCTGCTGTAGTTTGTATAGCTGGAACCTTTCCAGTTCTACATAACAGACCTTGCCTTGAGCTTGTCCGGATTTTGCTTTTAGACATAGCCCGGACAACCCCAAATCTTAACCAACTTAAGATATGGGCTCTTCCTTTCCATATCATATATGAAGCGGTAGGCACTGATTTGATTCGAACCCAATTCAATAGGTATGCAGCTTCTCAAGTGCATAACACCCCAAAAGGAAATAGGTCACTCAGTAATACTCATCATAGAGCATACCATATCATATAGGGTGTGATTGCTCCGCCCTGATACACCGTTGTGCTGTGGTGTAATCAGAGGAGTAGTACGGAGAGAGAATCTCATTCTCCTTTAGAATGGTCCAGAAATGCCATGCACAAGTATTCTCCTCCCTGATCTCATCATAGGACATAATACTTATACCCGGTTATTGGTTCTCTACTTCTAACTTATATTCTGTGAATGCCTCAAAAGGTTCGGACTTATGTTTCAACAGGAACATATGACTGAATCTTAAGAGATTATCAGAGAATAGTGTGAAGTATAAAGAACCAGTCCTGGCATGTGTAGACAGGAGACTTTACATACATCATCATGTATCAGTCCCAAGAGTTTACTAACTCTTTCTCTGTTTCTAGTAAACGGAGCTATGGTCATCTAATCTTTGTGACATGACTGGCAAGTTTCATAAGATGTAAATTCAAACTGATTTAAATATGCATCTAAAATGTAACTTCAGCCAGTCGGGTCGTATTGATATGACCTAGTCTGCAATGCCTCAAGAATGATTCGTTCATTTCTGAACTCTTCCTCTTGTGTGTGTTCTGTATACGAGGAACTGTAGTTTGATTTAGAACGTCAATGCTTTTAGATAAAGTGCCTGAACCGATCAACTTTTGATATAGGAAATGTTCAAAACATTATCCATCAATACAAAATTATATCCTTTCTTTAGAAATAAAGAGACTGATATGATTTTGTATATCAGGTTCGGTATCTAATAGCATTTGTTCAGAATCAATGTATTCGTAATACAGGGTGACAGTGACCAACAGACTTGGCTGCAACACTTGCCCCGTTTTCTGTCTCATGAAACTTATCACCCGTTCTCAGTTTTTCTACCTTTTTGTAGCCCTATGTAACAGATTACATATCTGGGATCCTGATCCGGTATCATATACCCTGGATGCAGAGGATACTGAGAAACAGTTCTTTGTAATGAACACACCCGAAGGAGATGCATCATATGCACTTTCTTCGTTTGGGCGGCATAGGAATTCTGGTATTCCCCAATTTCCTGCTCTGTCTTATAACAATTATAAGTTGGAGTGGGACCAACGTTCCCCAGCTCAGTATAACAAGCAGGTTCGGTCAATTTTCCGTATTATTATCTTGATTAAGGCGTGATATGGTCGCTACCTGGAGAGAGAGAGAAAAAAACACTCTGCGTGCGCTCTTGCAAGATCAGATTGGTTATATATTTTATCTAATCAGGATGGCTCCCACTGTTTTTATCAAATCTTCCTTCAAACCTTAAAAGGAAAGACTAGCCGGGATTAATTACACTCTACAAGTTCGCCAATCTTTCAGCCAGGCCAGTGTCGGTACTTTGAGGGAGGTTCCCCGTGCTTTCGCACGGACCTTATTACTGTAAACCTCGTTTTCCCAGAGGCGTAACCCCGTTGACACCTTTCTAGACACCTACTTGATCGGCTAATTGTAAAGTGCAAAACTCTCCCAGGAGTAACAATTACTCGCAGTGGGTATCGGGATCCAACTATCACATAGAAGGTATGCAATCTCATTGCAAGTTTCAACACTTGAAACTCCCGATAAAGGTTTTTACCCCTAGCACCTATGACCTTGGCTAAGGTCAACAAATCATAAGTACTAGTCAAGTTCTACCCGTCATTTCGTGATTAATTAGACCCACCCACATGACCCTTGGCTAAGGTCAACAAAGCCACATGACTATCCTAACTAATCGCATCATATGCTGTGTAGGAAGACATCACTTAGCTACCGCACACTACGCCTCGGCTATGGTCGACAGACGTAGCACGAATACTAAGTACTCTACTTCCTAAAATGACGGAGGGTTGCGAATGGGTTTTATGAAAACCTTTAACGCTTTGAACTTGATCTCGTTGCGGAATCAAATGGTTTTTTAAATGGAATGTTTTTGAGGCTTTTCTAGTTTTGCTAAAGGGGTCACTCCCGGTGAAGGGATCGTCGGCCCTTTCCTCGTCGAATGAGGTGCGGGATATATCATATATATCACTGTGCAAAGCGGAAACTATAGAAGCGATCAAAGACAAACCGAGGGTTGTAGCATCTGCCAGTTATTGCTAAAGGAGTCACTCCCGGTGAAGGGATCTCGGTCCTTTCCTCATCGAATAAGGTGCAGGATGTTCTATAATGAACACCGCGATGCAAAGCAAGAACTGTAGCTACCTGTTTTATTTTGAAATTCGATTCCACAACATCAATTAGGTTTATTTTCTTTCATTAATCTCATTAATGAATATCCCATCATTTAAGTCCACCTAACCATCACAGATAAATATAACGTACGCTTATGCCATCCGCATTCGCCTCGATGTCCCGTCTGCACCGTTAGGTTAGGTAACTAACGCCAGAGCGAGGCAGGGCTAGCGCGGGTGTAAAACATAAGCAACGTCTATATAATATATCATATATACTATATATAATATCTGTCACAGTACATCACATGATCACAGATAAATCACAGCAGAAGAAACATATGAAATATTGGATATACTAGGACGTCCGTGTTTTCAATACGAGCCAGTATAAAACACGGATTCCACGGTCGTGATGAATAGCCAATCCCACACCCCTAGACCCCTACGAGAGCGGCAAGCAACCCTACCAATTCTAGGGTTAGGAGACCCGGACTCGACTCCTCGAGATGGTCTCCCACTGGACCCCAGAACCCGGTTACTTGTGCTCCCCTCCTTGGGTCTATCCTAGTGCAGAAAAGTAAATAATATACAACGGGTGACGACTTCCGCAACCTGGAAGTGCCCCAATAAAAGAATATTACATACAAGTTTTTACATGAATGAAAATGAAAAACACTCATCTCACATAAAAACCCCCGGCTATTCAAACACGACGATCCAATATAACATATCCAGCAACACATAACATCACATGTCATCAACGTAAGTAAATAAGCGCATCCCAATTGTCGTTGACATATAGCAACGAAACCGGCGATATCACATATTACACTTACGGTCACAGAAAAGAAAGTGTAAAACTACAACAGTAGGAATCCGCAACCACCTCAGACATCGCATGCCTGACCAAATGAATTCTTTAGACATCGCATGCCTAACAATTATAAACCCCGCATTTTAGTCTCATTATCGAAAACTCTTTTCAATATCAAGTCGGGCAATTCAACAGGATTCTCGACATTCTGATCGAATGCTCGTCGTAAACTTTAGTAGGCGGCCGCACCCCCGACGCCGTCGACGAAGTGCACCAAGGCGGAACACCGCCACCGCGAGCACCCGAACGGATGCTTTCGGCGACGGGGTTCTCCTACAGTCACTTGGTCGGGGCTATGGAGTGAGGCTGTCTATTAAGTTTACCCGGCGAGTATCCGCGTACGCTACGTGATTGCGACGGATTTTGATCACATCAAAACTTCGTGGCAACCGATCAAATGAGACTAAACTGCTATGTTTATAACATTCATTCCGTTATCTCATAACTATTTGCGAATTCCAATTATTGTATCACATTCCGGATAAACAGAAAATGCTAAACTTTTTGATCGAACAATCGAACACCCAAGTTTTCCCGATACAGCTCAACACATGAAATAAGTTTAACAACATTCAGTTCGTGCCTCAATAGCAACGGTCCAGCCGTAGAAGGGTCAAGCCAACGCCTCACATGTGGCACGCCGTACTGCCCCAAACCCGAAGGTTCAAAGGGCAGTTCAAGACGGTCACATAATCGAGTTAAGGTTTGTTGTCTTCTAGAGGGTCCATCGCGTTACTTGCACTACTTAGAACGTCGTTAAACTACGGAAAAATCCAATAATTGGAAATTTCCCGGCAGGGGAAAAAGTGGGTATTTATATCCGGTCGAACCTTTTAACATATTCTAAAATTTATCCGGAAACGCACACCGACAAAATTAGATAGTCCGATCGAATACACCAAGTTCCCAATACAACTCAGAAAATGCAACTCTGGAAAAATTATTAAAAATCCCCAGGAAAACCAGCACAGACAACTAAGAGTTACTGTGCAAAACAAAATACACATCGCGACAAAATAGCCGCGGATCCGCCGCGTCATCCTACTGTAGGGCCGCAGATCCGCGCCTACATTGTGGAATCAGGACCACGAATTTCACAGTTTGTCTTATATGTTCCTGCTGATTTTTCTGAATATTTTTAATTTGGAAAAATCCTCGAAATTAGAAAATGTACAGAGAGCATATTCTTAGTCGGGGTTTTGGGTCGATCGGACTTCTGATTCCGTCGGGACTTTGCCTAAGGCTCTAGCTAGGCTCTGATACCACTGTAGGGTTCCTAGGCACTCTAGTGAAGTCTCACAAGTGATCAAACACGCTAATTTGTAAAAATTACGGTGCCGAGAAAACCTAGAACGGATCGTTAACTAGATATTTAGGCGAAACGATGCAAATAAACAACTTTATCTAGAAGGAAAGGAGCTACAACCTTTGTAGATCCGTTTCCCCACCTCCAAAGCTCCGCAACGAAGTCCCTTTGCTGTCCATGTGAGTTCCTGGGCTCTAGCGTCGGCTTCGTCGGAGAATGGGCGAGCTAGGTCGTCGATGTCCATGCCGAAGATGATCTACGTCGAGGCATCGCTAAATCAAGCTCCACCTTCACGAAGTCGTGAAAACTTATGAAGGAAACACCCTATACTACTTGGCAAGATGTAGAGGATGAAGAAATAGGAAGTGGGTAGACTTTAGATTTGGATTTCTCACACTTTTTTATTACTTGCCATTGGAGTAGCAAGCTACATCCATGGAAGAAGAAGATGAAGAAGAAGAAGATATGATAAGTTATTCCTTAAAAGAAAAATAAAATAAATGAATACTTATCATCTCTTTGACCATGGTTTAGTGTAGAGTTTTAACTAAGGTTAGAGAGTGGTTAGGGTTAGATAAAAGACAAGAATGGTGGACTAAGTTCAAAGCTTCAAGAAGCTTTCAAATAAAAACAAAAACTAGCAACCATTCTTATCTCTTTATCTTTTCTTTTTCCAAAATAAACAAAAGGGATAAATAAATGATTAAGTAAATGAAAAAGAAACCCTAATCACTAATTAACCATGGTTTAACACTTTACACAAAACCAAGCTAGAATGTATCATTAAACATGATACAATCATGTGCACAAAACTATATCGAATATACAATGTGCACATCCGCGAGAGAAAATCCATTTAAAGTGAACCGATACTAGTTAATGCAAAGCAATATATCAAATATATAATTATGTATTAAATCATTAAATCAACACTTGATTTATCGATCCGGTCATATCGCATATAACCGGCTAGTATCCAATATGTCAGCTTATCGAATCAATCCTTGATTCGATAACTAGGTTATATCGCATATAACCATTCGATACATTGATCGCGAGAATAGAATACGGTATCATATACACGCATTATTCTCGGTCCCGCACATATCTCATATGCGCTCCTATTTCGTTTCGCTTGAGCTAGGAAACCTCTGTGTAGGACTCTAAAGACTCGTCAATACGCCGGTAGCAGATGATGATCATATCAAACATCCGCAAGCCGCAAGCGGTCTGCTAAACGTAACGGCCACCCGGGTATTGATCGATCAGAAGATCGACGAGCAAACCCGCTCACACTCCTGCGAATCCAACCAGTAACACTTACCGTACAGTCCGGTCTGTTCGTCTGATATGTCGCATATCTCGCCTAGGGGTGGTAAACGTCAGACCCCAATAGCTCGATAAGTCATGCCGACTTGAGGTCCATAACATTCGTGAAACTACTGATAACTCTTACCAGTATATCACAGCAACCCTGGCCAGGGATTTCCTGTTATGGCCAGTCGAGCATAGCACAACATCAACCCCCAATACCGGGAGAGACGAATCCCCTCCTATCGCTCATTACCTCCATGTGAATCGGGACTGTACCCAAAAACCACCTGTTTGCACGACTCAGTAGAGCCGTGGTAGGGTGGAAATCAAAGCACAGTGGGAGACACACAAGACTCTATGACGATCTCGGGTCAACAGACTAAGCTGTACCAGTGTCACCAGAGAACTGCCATCTGACGTGAGGTATAATACCATCTGGGAGTTCTCGGCGAGTCCGTTCAGTGTACCCAGTCTCCACCGAGCACCCGCATACCATCTCCGATGTCAAACACCAATGGATATGGGATCATCCATCGTCCATCGCATGGGTCGAGAAGATATACGCTAGTCTACTCTGGAATATCGATGCCCCGTCTCGATATTCCCTCGACTAGGAACATTTCAAGGATGTACTCATGGACTATCCAGGCCCCACTAGTATGATCTGCATCACAGTCCTGGAAGTCGAGTATACATCCTAAGGGCTTTATCAACATGTAATCAGAGAGACAGAAAGTATACATGTTAAGATAAAGTGCAACCAGATAGCGTACTATCATGTCGAGTAAGAAAGTCCTACCTATATATGTCCCAGCATCCACTACAATATACATCCAATGTACAGTAATGGCCTCTAGGTCATAAATATAACTAACACAGCTTTGCGCTCCCCATGCACCCGCGCCACATGCGGCCATCTGTTTTCTACCCAGCGCATCGGATGGTGGCTGGTCTGCAGTTAACAGTAGGAATAGCCGGGCTGGCTTACCTGTATAATGGACTCAACGTAGTGGCGGACGCTAATGCGCCTGGGGTGCAGCCTGCTAACTTCCCGATGCATTACTTCACCTCTTGGATGGAAATGCATGTGCACGGGGTGTTTGGCGCCCATAAGATCCCTCCATTTTTTGAGAAGTGCAGACTCCCAAGATTCATGCTGTTGGTCGGCGCTTCAATCGTGGTTGCACCTCCGCGGGAGGCTAGGGGGCTGCTCCTTCGTCCACACCTGGTCGGAGTGAAGGTTTCTTTTTTGGATAAGGTCATAACTATAAGCTCAGAAACCTCCAAGTCGGTGGTGGCGCTGCGCGACGATTTTAAGGATGGGGCCTCCATATTGAAAACTCGGGAGATCCTTCACCTCTACTCGATCCGGCCGGGCTACTAGGTTTTCAGGCAGAATGAGACGGTGCTTTTCAAGAGGTATAAACCTCACCGGTTCACCCAACAATCCAGCTATCATCAGGGGATCCCGCTGGAAGCGTTTTTGGAAGAGCCTGTGGCCAGCCGGGAGGGGATAAGGAGTGCGATGCACCATTTCATGCGGCTTAACACGGGCTCCTATTTCTTCATCAGCGAGCCGAGCTGCGTTCCCAAGGTCCTTAACGCGTACGTGGCTTGGTACGCGCATGCAATGGGTCCAGTTATCCTTATGGAGAAGTGCATGCTGGTTGACCGCAAGGGTGCACCTCCCGGCGGCGACCGTAAGGCTCCCCTGAAGCCAAGGACCCCGGTCGTTCCTCCGCTGAAAGATACCGGAGCTGGGCTACCGCGTGCGTTGAGCCCTCCACACGGACTACCTCTTGATATTGCGGATGTGCCACCAGCGCCCCGTGGTCCAGTGGAGACGGTAAATGTGGTATCGCCGGAGTCCGGCGTAGGTGCGGATATCGGGACCCATCGCCCTAAGGTGCCTGCAAAGCGCAAGTCGATCTCGGGTGCACCCAGGGCTGGCGAGCAGAAGAGGAAGAAGAAGTCGCTCTTCTCAGCCGACGTTGCTTTCAGTCAGGAACCTCATGCTCCCTATAGCGAGGGCTTGGGCGAGTACGGGACCAATAAAGGATTGGTTATGCCGCCAGATGACACTGATCTGGCGGCCGCCATTGCAGCTTCAGAGCGATTAGCGAGGCGCGACGCATGGCTAGCTAAGCTTGCACAATCGGGTAATTACTAGTCGCATTTTTTTTTATCGCATCGTATTTTTATTATTGTCTTTGACTAATGTTCTTCCCTTCTTTTCTTCAAACAGGCATCACCACTGAAGAAGCCATCGCTGCTTCCCTCAAAACTTTTCAGGAGGAAGAACGACTCAGAGCATCCTTAGGCCTCGGTACATTTCAATTTATTAAATCTTTATTCTCCTTTAATTATGGTTGATCTAACCATTTCTTTTTCTCATCACAGGAACCACAATGCCGGTCCCGCCAAGTGACGCAGAGACTCTTCCCGGGCCAGCCACTAATGTTTCGGCCCCTTCGGGGCTACCGCAAGAGACCCGTCTTGAAGAGCCGATGAGAGATGCTTTGAAGGCTCTGGAGGCAACTCTAAACGAGGATGACGACACCTTGATGAAGGAAGCGTCGAAGAGGTCCGTCGCGACGGCCCGGGAGGAGAGGAAGCGGTTAAGGAGCGAGACGAAGGCACGCAGGGCTGCTTTGGCCGTGGGAGCGGGCCCAAGCACCGTCCCTCATGCTGATACTCCCTCGGAAGAGCCCCCGGTCGCCTTGTCTATAGCTCATAGACAGGCGGTACGCGCAAATAGGGAGGCTAACGATAAGTCCACCTCAGGTAATGTATCTTTCAAAATTTTGTTGTAAGAATTATAAATCTGTCGGTTCTTATAAATCTTGTCCTGCAGGGCCAAGTCCGACTGAAGGGGAGGCGGAGGCCATCGAACCTAAGGGGACAGAGGAAGAGGCACCGGCCGAACCCGAGCTGACGGTGGGCAACGTCGCCGGGGTTACTGAGCCTGAGCTGGGGGCTGAGGGAGCTGCACCAGAGAAGGTCATTGATGCCAAGCCTGAGGTGGCGGAAAATGAGACAACCGCTATAACTGAGCCTGGGGCAGCGGCGGACGAGGTGCCTGAGACCGGCGACCCCATGGTGACGGCGGATGAGACAATGGCGACCGCCGAGCCCGAGGGAGTAGCGGGTGAGGCGGGCATGATTCCTAAGGACGAGCCGGCCGCTTTTTCTGAAGTGTCTGGCAATGCTCCGATCATTGCTCTCCCCGCCTACGGTCCTCCGCCGTCTCCTGGCCTCGCGAGCATGACGACGGCCCCCGTAGAGTCTGGTGATGAGGCCACAGGAGGTGGACTTATGTCGATGGAGGAGGGAGACGCCTCCGTCTCGGCTGGCGGCTCATCAAGTAAATTTTGGGTTACTGTCCTTTTTTCTTTATCTTGCAATCCTTTCTGACAAGTTTATCTTTGTTTTTAACGCAGGTGCGGCCAGTGCTGATGCTCCATTGCTTGAGAGAGCGCCGTCAACTACTACCTTGGCGGTGATCACCTCTCAGCCTTCCCTTGTACCATCGCAGATGTTGAAAGGTATGGATTTGCAACCCATTAGTTTTATCTTTCAGCCGCATAATTTATGTACTAATGTCGTATTATCGCGTCTTTTCAAGGGTGCTTTTTGATCATCTCTATCAGGTGTTGCACCCGCACTTCTCCTTCCCATCTGAACTCGCTTCTTCCTCCAGTGGCGCTGGTGAATATAGTTTCCAATTGATGTCTTTCTTTTTTTCGTAATGGAATTATTTCCAACTTTCCCTCGTCCTGATTGCAGTGCTACAAATCGAAGGAGGGGATGAGAGATCAGTCGCGCCACTGGCCCTTCCGGCCTTGCCACCTGCTGCAGCTGGTATAGTAAACTATCGCATCGACGACTTTTTTTTTGTATTTCTTGAACCGTCATCTAATCGTATTTTGTTTTTTCAGCTGTCGTTCCGATCCCGGTCCCTCTTGAGTCTCGCATCCTAATGCCGGCAGGCCCCTTCTTGAAACGTCCATATTCAAAGGGTGCCGTGATGAGTTTGGGCATGTTGAGCGGATATATCGAAGAGCTTGACGCAGATGCCCTCCCATCTGCCGCAGATTTCGCTGTGAAGGTTAACCTAATGTTGGCGGCGCTTGTAAATTTTCATAACGAAGGCGTCGTCAAATCTTGGGTTAATCATTGCAGGGAAATCGAGGCCCGCCTGCATCAGCTGAAGTCGATGTGTCCTGCCCCTGAGGTTTTGGCCGTGAGTACTCAACGGGCAGCATGGATCGAGCAAAGCGCTTCTTACTTCCGCCATTTGGAACAAGAAGCAGCTTTAAGGCTGAAGGAATGTCAAGAGTCTTCCAGCGAGACTGCTAGCCAACGTGCTGAAGTTGAGGCGAACACTGCCCAGGTGAAGGCCATCTTCGAGGGCCTTCTGGAGCGTATCTCTAATGCGCTAACACTGAAGCGGAAGCTTGATGCAGCTGAGCGTGACGCCCCAGGCCGTGAAGCAGCTCAGCAGGCCGTTAGGGAGCAGCTTGCATCCTTCTTGCAGCAACGGGCTCAAGTAGAAGCGGAACTGGCGGTGGTGGCCGACCAGGAAAAGGCATGGAAGGAAGTGCACGAACAACTGATAGGGCTATTTAAGACGCTTCCTTCCCAATAGCTGCCAATCAATATACTTGTAAAATTTTTCTTTTTCGAATAAGATGTATCCATTCTTTATTCTTTTGTACGATTCACCTTGTACTTGATTGAATTAATAAATAAAGATACACATTTTTTTCTTTGCAATGTCTTGTATGCTCTTTTGCTTTCTCCCTTTCTCTTATTATCAGCATGCTGTCTTAATAAACATGGTTGACAGATAATAGAGTAAGCATCTTAGTTTCTTCAAGAGATAGCGATGGCTTAGGCCGCAGGTTCAGATCTGCTGCCTAAGACTTTTCAACTCTATGAGCCGTGAGGGTCTCATAGAGATTTTTCTCCCTACGGATCGAGAGGATCTCGCAGGTAGATTTTCTCCTTAGGAATCGTGAGGATTCCTAAGTGCGTTTTCTCTTATAAGTCGTATGGATCCTATAAGAGAATTTTCCCTCTTACGAGTCGAGAGGACCCGTAAACGGTTGTTTCCCTCGTTGTCGAGATTCGACTTTGGAGAGTGAGACCCGTGAATAGTATGCAAGAGACCGTTTTAGACCGACTTGCAGGGTCCCAGTGCTCAGGAAACAAGTTTTTTAATCCCTGCTGCCTAAGGCTTTATCTTGCAAGTTGAGACGAATCGGGAAGTTCTCGCGGAGACACTGGTTTCTCTGCGGGCCGACGCGAATCAGGAGGCTCTCATCAAGGACGCTAGTTTTCCTGAGTTGAGGAGTTTGCCAAGGACACTGGTTTCCCTGGGGTTGAAACGAGTCGAGGTGTTCCTGCAAAGACACTAGTTTCTCTGCGGGTCGACGCGAATCGAGGTGTTCTCGTCAAGGACACTGGTTTCCCTGAGTCGAAGTATTTTGCCGAGGACGCTAGTTTCCTCGAAGTTGAGACGAATCGGAGTATTCCTGCGGAGACACTGGTTTCTTTGCGGGCCGACGTGAATCAGGAGGCTCTCATCAAGGACGCTAGTTTCCCTGAATTGAGGTATTTGCCAGGGACATTGGTTTCCCTGGGGTTGAAACGAATCGATGTATTCCTGCAAAGACGCTAGTTTCTCTGCGGGTCGACGCGAATCAGGATTTTCTCGTCAAGGACACTGGTTTTCCTGAGTCGAAGGATTTGGCTGAAGACACTAGTTTCTTCGGGGTTGAAACGAATCAGAGTATTCCTGCGGAGACACTGGTTTCTCCGCGGGCCGACGCGAATCAGGAGGCTCTCATCAAGGACGCTAGTTTCCCTGAATTGAGGTATTTGCCAGGGACACTGGTTTCCTTGGGGTTGAAACGAATCGATGTATTCCTGCAAAGACGCTAGTTTCTCTATGGGCCGACGCGAATCAGGAGGCTCTCATCAAGGACGCTAGTTTCCCTGAATTGAGGTATTTTGCTGAAGACACTGGTTTCTTCAGGGTTGAGACGAATCGGAGTATTCCTGCGGAGACACTGGTTTCTCTGCGGGCCGACGCGAATTAGGAGGCTCTCATCAAGGACGCTAGTTTTCCTGAATTGAGGTATTTTTCCGAAAACACTGGTTTCTTCGGGGTTGAGACGAATCGGAGTATTCCTGCGGAGACACTGGTTTCTCTGCGGGCCGACGCGAATCAGGAGGCTCTCATCAAGGACGCTAGTTTTCCTGAATTGAGGTATTTGCCAGGGACACTGGTTTCCCTGGGGTTGAAACGAATCGATGTATTCCTGCAAAGACGCTAGTTTCTCTGCGGGTCGACGCGAATCAGGATTTTCTCGTCAAGGACATTGGTTTCCATGAGTCGAAGGATTTGGCCGAAGACACTAGTTTCTTCGGGGTTGAAACGAATTGGAGTATTCCTGCGGAGACACTGGTTTCTCCGCAGGCCGACGCGAATCAGGATGTTCTCGTCAAGGACACTGGTTTCCCTGAGTCGAAGGATTTTGTGGTGATCTTTCAGGTTTTATGTAAGTTACCGTCAGAACCGTGAAGCTAGGAATTTGATCTTCGCTTCGTTTGCTGGCACTGCGTCTGTTGCATCAAGACGAATGTCGCGGTTGTCTCTAGGCCGTCGGTGAACCGTCGAGATTTGGCTTTGCTTTCTGGTGGAGCCTGTTGGGAAGGTATGGTTCCGTCTTTTTTTGTGCCCTTGGATTGTATACAGGGATCGATGTGATCTCACCTGTAGGGCAAAAGTTTCATCATTTTTTTATTATTGCTTTATTTCCGCGATGCTCTATCATTTCAGCTTTTATATCGCGAAGGTCGCGATTGCCCAATCATTTCGGCTATTTCCCGTGGTGCCCAATCATTTCGGCTATTTATTTTATTTTTACTCGCTGCTTTTTATTGCGAGTTAGCTAATCATTTCGGCTGTTTTATATGCATACGTTTTTACTTGATGCTTTTTATTGCAAGCTGCCCCATCATTTCGGCTATTTTGTCTGCACGTGTGGCTTGTTGGCTTTTCGCCGTAAGCCTGAAATTAGACACCGGTTTTGGCATCAACACTGCTACAACTGGCATATTGCCAGAAGCGGATCATCATTTGCCTCTGTTGATGTCGAACAAAGGTGGCTTAGCGAACAGGGTTAAGGTCCTGTCGGCTAAGGCTTTTGACTTCATGAGCCGTGAGGGTTCCACGAAGGTATTTCTCCCTACAAGTCGTGAGGATCTTGTAGGTGTATTTTCTCCTTAGGAATCGTGAGGATTCCTAAGTGTATGTTCCTCTGTAAGTCGTAAGGATCCTACACGAGGGTTTTCTCCTTGTAAGTCGAGAGGACTTATAAGGGTTGCTCATCATGCGTACATATCCCCAGTCACGGAAGGGACTTGGTTAGGGAAATGTTATTCGCGCCTGTGGATTGTATACAAGGGTCAGAATTGAACCACTTGTAGGGCAAAATCGAAGGTTGTGGAGGTTGCTTAAGCATAGGTTTAGGTCTCTGTAACTCAAGACTTTCAAATCTTATGAGCCGTGAGGGTCCCATAAGAGAGTTCTCCTTACGAGTCGTGAGGATCTCGCAAGTGTATTTTCTCCTTAGGAATCGTGGGGATTCCTAAGTGTGTTACTCCCTTGTGAGTCGTAAGGATCCCACGCGGGTGGTTTCTCCTTACAAGGTCGAGAGGACCCTGTAAGTGTCTTTTAACGAGGTTGCGCCCTTTCGGGTTTTCACAAACACTCGCCGGTAGCCCTGCTGTTTTTACTCATGGAGCCCTTTCCGGTTTTCATCCGTACCCATTTTGCTTATGGACATACCGTTTTTTTTATTCTTTTTATTCTCTCCTTTTTTTTACGAGGTCGCGCCCTTTCGGGTTTTCACGAACACTCGCCGGTAGCCCTGCTGTTTTTACTCACGGAGCCCTTTCGGGTTTTCATCCGTGCCCATTTTGCTTATGGACATACCGTTTATTATATTTTCTTTTTATATATTTTTTTATATATATATTTTTTATTCATCTCGTCAGCCTAAAGATGCTGCGGTAGTAGTTTAAAGACGTTTCGGTCCTTCGTTAGTTTAAGGACGTTTCGGTCCGTCATTAATTTAAGGACGTTTCGGTCCGTCCAGGAGAAGGCTGGCTACTGCTTATAAAGTTTGAGCTTAGGAAGATAGCGAGCGGACATGGTCGTCGTCATCTATCATTGACCTAGGCGGTAACTCGCTAAGCATAGTATTTCTTTAGGAAGCGACCATTTATTGGCCTGAAAGGCCTTTCACCGTGCATATCCATGAGTAGATAGGCTCCACCCTGGTAGACCTTGTCTATGATGTACGGGCCTTCATAGTTTGGCTCGAATTTTCCCTGCTTGGCGCGATTGGGGATCATAGGCCTTTTGACCACTAGCACGAGTTCACCTTGGTGGAATGTCCTCGGCCGGGTCAATCTTTCATATGAGCGCGTCATCTTTGCTTTATAGGCCTCCAGATTTTGTTGCGCTATGAGCCGTGTTTCATCAAGGGCATCAAGTTCCTCAAGCCGAAGGTGAGCATTTTCTTCGTCCGTCAGCTCGTAGTGGACTGCCACTCGTAGAGAGGGTAACTCTATCTCGAGGGGGAGTACTGCTTCTGTAACGAATACCAACGCATATGGCGTTGCGTTCGTAGCCGTCTTGAATGTAGTTCGATACGCCCAAAGAGCCTCTTGCAGCTTCTCATGCCAGTCCTTCTTATTTCGGGACACCGTTTTCTTCATGATCTTTGTCAAGGTCTTGTTGAAGGCCTCAGATAGACCGTTAGCTCGCGGATTATAAACTTAGGAATATCTCAAGTCTATATTATGTTGTTGCGCGAAGCGACTGATCTTGTGGCTTCTGTAAGCTGGCCCGTTATCGGCGATGATCCGTCGCGGAGTTCCAAACCGATATATGATGTGCGTCTTGAAGAAATGGAGGATATTCTCCATCCTCACTTCTCTCAACGGTACCGCTTCTGCCCATTTGGAGAAGTAGTCAGTTGTCTCCAGGATGAAACGATGTTCCCTGGACGATGCTGGTTCGATGGGGCCGACTATGTCAGTTCCTCACATTTCGAATGGCCAGCTAGCCACCGTTGGATGGAGTGGATTTGGATGCTGGTAGATGAAGTCCCCATGGATTTGGCATGAGTGGCATTGCTTCGCATATTCGAGGCAATCTTGAATCATCGTGGGCCAGTAGTAGCCCATCCGTTTGATCTTCAACTTCATCTTTGGGCCTGCTTGGTGAGAACCGCAGAGTCCGTCGTGAACTTCCTGAACGACTCTTTTTGCCTCTTCAGGTCCCAGACATCTCAACCACAAAGAATCAAACGACCTCTTGTACAGAGTATCATTGACGAAGGCGAAAGACAGAGCTCGTTTCATAAGCTGTTGTCTTGAGGACGCATCTTCGGGCGTTCGACGGTATTTGAAGTAGTCTATAAAGACTTCTCTCCAATCCTCGGCCTTTTCCCGGTCTTTTATTTGCATAGCCATTTGCTCAGTCGCTTCCTTCTCTTCGGATGATTCCGGAGATATTTCCGCTGGGGCAAGCACCCGATGGCTTTATACCACAATTCTGACGTCATCGAGGTTCTCGTCAGCCAGTTCTTTAGCGAGCTTGGCTAATGCATCCGCTTTGCTGTTTTCCGCACGCGGTATGTTTTCCAAAGTGTAGGAGGGAATTTGGGTCAACAATTGTTGCACCTTTTCGCCGTACTTCACCAGCTCTGGTTTGCACGTTTGGTAGTCGCCATTTACTTGGCTGACGACCAGTTGGGAGTCTCTGTATATGAGGAGGTTTTCAATTCCCATGTCAATGGCGATCTCGAGGTCTGCTATTAAAGCTTCGTATTCAGCTTCATTGTTTATCCTCGGTTCTGTTAAGGAGAAAGCAATGCGCATTATCCCTCCTTGTGGAGTTACAAAGATGAGTCCTACCCCCGATTTGATTATAGGGGTACTTTGTTTGTGCTTCATCATGGAAGATGCTCCATCGAAATAAAGCTCCCATCGGGTATCACCACCGTCGATCGCATCAAACGCATGTTCGTCTGGCAGCTCGCAATTCAGAGGAGAATCGGCGGGTATCGGATGCTCAGCGAGAAAGTCGGCGATGGCCTGGCCTTTCACTGCCTTGAGAGGTTGATAGGTTATCGAAAACTCCATCAAGAGTAGGGCCCATTTAGCGAGTCGCCCTGTCAATATGGCCTTTGACATCAAATACTTAAGGGGGTCCACCTTCGAAATGAGACGGACTTCATGTGCCAACGCATAGCGTCTGAGCTTTGTTATCGCAAAGATCAACGCCAAGCAGTGTTTTTCAATAGGGGAATAGTTGCTTTCTGCCCCCAGTAGAACTCGACTCAAATAATAGAGTGCTCTTTCTTTTCCTTGATCGTTCTCTTGCGCCCATAATGCGCCTAAGGAACCTTCGAGGGCGGTTGTATAAAGAATGAGGGGCTTTCCCTTGACCGGAGCAGCCAATACTGGCGGGTTCTGCAGGTATTGCTTGATCTCATCTAGCGTGCTTTGGCATTTTTGGTCCCAGACGAACGGGGTTCCCTTCTTCATCAGGTGGCTGTAAGGATGGCACTTGCCTGAAAGGTTGGCTATAAATGGCCATATATACACGAGCTTCCCTTGGAGAGACCGCAGCTGTTTGAGAGTCCTTTGTGGAGGCATTTCCATGATCGCCTTGATCTTTGACGGATCTATCTCAATACCTCGGTGTCGGACGACGAATCCCAGGAATTTGCCTGAGGAAACTCCAAATGCGCACTTGAGAGGATTCATCTTCAAGTTGTATCGTCGAAGGCGTTGAAATACGGTCTTGAGATACTCGAGATGTTCCTCGTACGATTTGCTTTTCACCACGAGGTCGTCGATATAGCATTCGACGATTTCATGTATAAGGTCATCGAAGATCTTCGTCATGGCCCTCTGATAAGTAGCACCGGCGTTCTTTAGACCGAAGGGCATCACTTTATAACAGAATATTCCCAGAGGAGGGGGAAAAGCGGTGTGCTTCTGGTCTTCGGGATGCATCTTGATCTGATTATATCCTGATGAGCCGTCCATGAAGGAGAAAACCTCGTGAGTGGACGTATTATCTATCATCAGCTCGGTGACTGGCACTGGGAAATCGTCCTTCGGGCAGACTTTATTGAGATCCCGAAAGTCCACGCATATGCGCACTGTCCCATTTTTCTTCATTACCGGGACGATGTTGGCGATCCATTCAGGATATTGAACCTCCTGGATAAAGCTAGAGTCAATTAGCTTCTTGACCTCGGCATTGATACTCATCTCAAGCTCGAGCCGCATTCTTCTTGGCGCCTGTTTGACTAGCTTAACGTCCGTGGATATCGCCAATTTGTGCATAGCAATTTCTGGATCTAGTCCCGGCATTTCGGAATAGTTCCATGCGAAGCAATCTCTATGCTGCATAAGCACGTCTTTTAACGCAGTCACCCTTTCTTCAGACAACAATTCACTAACGAATGTCGGTCGCGGGTTGTTCGCCGTCCCGAACTCAATTTTCTTGAGGTTATCCGCAGTGGTGTGTATTCCATCTTCCAGCTCTTTCGGTGCTGTTGGAAATTCTGAGATCACCTCATCGTTGCTGTTTTCGAAGCACCAAGGAAGGTCATCCATGTTCTCGGGCTCTTCCTTTGATATCGTTATCATGTGACAAGTACGAATTCGCTTCCAAGACCAATGTGGAGCTGGTTCTACTCTCATGGCTTTGGGTTCGTGCCTCTGTGGCGGCGTTATTCTCCAGTTATCAGACAGAACGAACTTGCCGAGCTGATACTGATCTTCGACCCGGTTCTTGAAGGTGAAGCAGTCTTCAAGAGGGTGCCCTATTACTCGGTGATGAGAGCAATAGTTCGGGTGTGAGACTTCGCCTGCTCGTTCGGGGTGTTTAGACTCCGGCAGTGTAAGCATTTGATGTTTTAGAGCGAGGTCAAGTATTCTCTTCGTCTTATCTTGAGGGAACGAGAATGCTCGACCCATTTTCTTCACGAGGGATAGATCTGGACTGCTCGATTCCCGCTTGCGTGGCTTCTTAGTCCCGCTTTGTTGCTGTTGAGTGTCTTTTTCGCCTCTCGACTTATTTCTACCTCTGCGTCGAGCCTTTTTAATAACAGGTTGACAGGGAGCGGCATTTTCATCTTTTACAGCCTGTTGGAGGAGGTGTTGCATTTTGGCTTTCTCGTAGATGGCCATTTCGCGGTTATGATCGTCTCGGACTTTTTGACCAGCTTCCCTTATAAGCTTATCCATTTGCTCTTCGAACGACGGACTGGGCACTTTTGCATCAGGAACTTTTACTGGTTCAGGATTAGCGTCCTCCCATTGAGCATCCGCTTCTTCATGAAGTCATGCACGACGTAGAAGTCACGGAGTAGCTCTCGTTTCTTGGACCGAATGTATCCAAGCCCGATTGTTTCTATTCTCCCATTAAGCAACTTGTGCTGAGTCCCGGGAACGTTCCAGACCCTGTCATAGAATTTGGCTTTTCGAGCGGTCTGTTTAAAGGATATCCCTTGGCGCTTTAGCAGCTTCTTCAAGACTTCTGTATAATATCTGGGGAGACGGATGGGCTGAAGCCTGTCAAGCGTAGGATCCACGCCATGCCAGATTTCTTTCTCCACTTTGGTTTCCTCAGAGTGGTAGAATAGAATTTCCTTTTCGCCTTTTCGCCTAGGAGGGACATAGAACGTCCGCAGCTCCTCTACGCTATAGATATTGAGCACATCCAGTTCTTTATGATGTTTAAGTGGAACCATAGAGACTTGTAGACTTTGCTCTTCGTCAACGGATGTTTGTATTGTGTTGGAGATAGTGCCCTCATAGTCGATTATTGGATCGCAGGTACGTGATTGCAATGATTGCGGATGACCTATACCGGTAGGACAGTCTTACTCGAGATGATAGTATGCTATCTGGTTTGCCTTTATCAGTCGTGTACATGTTCAGGTGACTGATTACATGTTAACTTTGATAGAGTCCTTAGGATCTTGCTTTATTACCAATAGTATGATGGCGATCATATACGTGAGAGTTGGGTAGTTTATATGCATATCCTTAATTGTGGTCCCTAGTCGTGGGAGTTTCGAGACATGGCATCGATACTCCGGAGTAGACTAGTGTATACACTCGAGACCCCGACGAGGGGCGGTGGCCGGTCTCACAAGCCACTGGTGTCAGTTGGATCACCTAAGATGTATACAGGTGCTCATTGGGTTATGAGTACACCGGACAGGACTCGCCGGGAATCTGCTAGTTGGTATTATACATATCGTCAGATAGCAGTTCCCTGGTGACATGTGTACAGGTTAGTTCATCGACCTGAGGTCGTCATTTGTCTCGTGTGAGTTCCCACTGTGCTTTGATTTCTACCCTACCACGGCTCAAAGGAGTCGTGCAAACAGGTAGCTTTTGGGTACAGTCCCGAGCCATATGGAGGCACGTAAGCGGATCGGCAGGGGATTCGTCTCTCCCGGTATTGGGGGCGAGATCGTGCTGTGTCTAGGAGAGCCATTACACAAAGTCCACGGCCGTGGCAGGAGATTTACTGGTAGGTACTCCAGTAGTATCTCAGGGTGTTATTGGGCTACACTCCGACACGACTTATACTGCTATTGGGGGTCTGACGTTACTAGCCCCCTAGGCAGATATGCGATACTCATAGACGAAACTGTATATACATTGTCACTGTTAGGCTCAGTAGGGTTTCCGGTTGAGTTCGCTCATCGGCATCCCTTGAGGTCAGTCCATGGGCAGCCGTTACGCATTGCTAGTGCCGCTGACGGTTTGTGGTTAAACCCACTGCCAGGGTACTGACGAGTCATTAGAGTCCCCCACAGACAGTTCTCCAAGTTCGGGCGAAACGTTGTAGAGGCCGTATGGTTTTATGGCAGGGTTCGGAAAATGCACGTGCGTTTACGCACGTGTCAGATTTCGGGCAGTTGATACTGGTCGGTTTTTGTTTAAGCCGGATCCGAGTATTATATTGAGTAAATATAATATCTTTGTCTCAGTTGCATTTGTATTCGGTCGTAATACAAATGCGGGTATATTTATACAGTTACGGGGTTATCCTGAAATTCGTTTCGGGATCACTTTTGGAAGTTGCCAGTTTCCAGTTTTCTATCAGCCGTCTTTTAACATTCGGTTAAAGACGGATTTATCTTTTCTTTGGAAGAGTGTGGATGCTTCCAGAAAGTTCTAGAAGTGGTGAGGTGTTATTGTTTCATTGGTTGCTTTCTTTGTGTTCACACTGTGTGTTCACACTAGATATTTATTTGTGTTCACACTAGATATTTATTTGTGTTCACACTAGATATTTGTTTGTGTTCACACATGATATTTTCTTGTGGTCACCTCCCTCCTCCTACACTCACCCCTCTTCTCCCTATATATGGCCGGCCCCCTCCTCTCTCTCTCACTTACTTGAGTTTTCACTTTGTAGAAAAAGATTATGATAGTTTTCGGTGTATGGAATTTCACAGCTCATTTCATTCCATCACCCGATTCCCACGGCAACTTCATTAACCGTTCGTCCATAGCTTTGGATGGAACGAGACAAAGTCTTCTACTCATTCTCTACATCATTCTTGGTCGTCTCTTTTAGCAAACTTGACGACCGAGTTGCCTCGAGTCAGAGGCGGGAGCCCGTTTAAAGAATCGTTGATGTGGTGCCACCTTGACGAGCAGATCGGATATCGATGAGATCGGAGCAGCCGCAACGGAGCGTGGGATGATGGTTAAAGAACGAAGGACTCGGATCGTTCGGTATAACCTTTCTACACTCTTTACAGTTTGTTGGTTTAGCAATAATGGCAGATCCGGGTTAAAGTATACGATAGCTCCAGTTAAAAGTTTTTTGTTCCGCATTTGGTGTCTGTAGACGGCCGGGGCGCTACCGTAGACTTACAGTGGTATCAGAGCCTCACCATTTTGCTATACTAACTTGTGCTAACGCGTTTAAAATATCGATCGAACCGGATATCGAAAACTGCAAAATCTCCATTCACAGTTTCTGTCGATTTTAAATGATGTCCTAAAATTATTCTACATATCTCAGAAAACTGTGCAGGGTTTTATTAGAACACCGTCCAAATTTGGGATCATGATTCGACAAGACTGCCGCGGAAACGCGGCCAAACCCATGGTTTGGCCGCGGATCCGTGACCATTCTGTGTCATCATGCCCCCAAATTTGCTCAGTAGGTTCTTCTATGGAATTTGTGGTTTTTGGTATATATCTTTTGGGCCCAGATTTTGTTACTGTTCACCGGTTGTTCGTGGGGCCCACTTTGTGATATTTAGTCGATCGAAATTTAAACACGTTAGTTTACAGTGCTTACATTATATCTCCGACCGGGAATGTCATTTGATCGGTAAACCGCGTCTGATTGCTATAGTTCTTTTAGACGGGTTTGCGAACGTGACATTCGCGTTGATGTTCTGTGTTGTGCTGTGATGTTGCGGATTTATCGTGGTGGATAGCAGTGTGCAATGGTAGTGCAGTTTGAGTTTATTTGTACATTTGATATTGCGGGGCGAGCGTCTAACATGTGGACTGCCGTAACTGCCTGTTATATAATATTCTTTTGGGGCATGACCAGGTTGCGGTCGATGTACCTGTTGTACTATTTTTCATTACTGTACTAGGTTTTTCCCCGCGACGGAGTGCACGGATAGCCGGGTTCTGGGGGGCAATGAGTCCGCATCTCATGGTTTTGAGAGGCAGAGGGGCCCCACTCTAAAATTGGCAGACTATTCGCCGCACTCGTAGGGGGTACAGGTTGACCCAAGGAGGGGTGCTCAAGCTACCGGATTCCGTGAAGTGCAGGGTAGTCCATTCACTTTGCTGTAGGGGGCTGCCTCGCTTCAGGTTTTGGCGGGTAACTTGCCGCACCCGTAGGGGTTTAGGTTTCATTGCACAGGCTATCCACACGACAGGGGAACGTCGGGTTTCAGCAGCGGCTCTGTGAAACCCGGGGATCCCAGATTATCTGTATTGTTCTGTGATGCTTATTACTTTTCTGTAATGTTGCATATTATCACGCCTGGAGCGATTATTGTATATTGGTTTATATACTATTAGATGTTGTATATGTTTTACACCCGCGCTAGTTCAGTCCCCGCTCTGTCGTTAGTTAAGTAACCTAACGGGTGATGACGGGACCCAGTGACAAATGCGGATGGCATATATGTACATTTTATTTTCGTTCTTTTCTGGTGTGATTAATTGATGGGACTGCATTGATTCTGATCAATGCAAAGGAAAACAAACCTGTTTGAAGTTGTTGGAACAATTTAAAAAGTGTTATTACAAAGATGTTTCCTTTTGTTTTGTATAGCGGTATTCAGTGGAATATCCCCCACCTCATTCGGCGGGGCAAGGGCCGATATCCCTTCACCGGGACTGACCCCTTGGGCAGAAGTTTGTGTCAGGGTAATAACTTCACTATAGTCGATTACAAGTTGCTTTGCATCGCGGTATTCAGTGGAATATCCTGCACCTCATTCCACGAGGAAAGAGCCGAGATCCCTTCACCGGGAATGACCTCTTTAGCAAAAGGTTTTCGCCACTATATTTTAAAAAGCTATCAGGTTACTTCAGCGATATCAAGTTCGTTACGTTAAAGGTTTTTCGCCAAAAACCAGCCGTAGCCCTCCGTCACTTCTTTTGGGTATTCAGTAGTATTCAAGCTATGCATTTTAGCCAAAGTTAAGGCATAGTGTTTGGTAGCTGCTGGGTATTCATTTGTTGCATAGATAGATGAGTTGGTTTGGGACAGTCGTTCTGCCATTTGGCTAAAGCCAGGGGCATGTGCGGGTGAGTTCAAATTGACAAGACAGTGACGGGTACAACTTGGCATGTGACTTATGACATTTTGACCAAAGCCAAGGTTATAAGAGCATGGGGCAAAAATCTTATCGGGAGTTTCTAAAGAAACTGAAACTTGCCAAGTATGCGCATACCTTCTGGAGTATGAGTAACGTGGATGCATTCCATCACGTTATCATGCGATGAGAGTTGGATCCCGATTCCCACTGATGAGTTGGCTTACTCTTCGGGTGATCCCGACTGATTCTTCTTTCAGGTTTGGAGGAGAATTTGACAGGACAGTGGGATGTTTCCGGATTAGATAAAGTGATAACCATTCTGATCTAGGTTAGAGTGCACGCAGAGTGTTTCTTTTCTCTCTCTCTTTGGCAGCGACCTTTGACCGACCCTAGACTATGACTCATTGACCAAGTTGACCGAACCTTCTTAAAATACTGGCTTTTGGATTGTCCGAGTTGCATAAGTCATTGCCACTCCTTCTTCTACCCTTTGAATTTCTCAGAACACCCGTATTACTACGGACATCCACTTCCATTGGATAGATCCATCGTATGGTTATATACGAACTCGAAGGGACTTCTTTGAGGATGGATCCAGGTTCAGGAGAAATAGAATTGGTTTATTCAGTTGTCTTTTATTATCACCTTCTCTCAGGTTGCGAGGGCTCCTTGGTTTAGGAGAGTACACCTATTACGCTTATTGGATAATCTTATTCCAAACCATAGGCAGGTGCCGAAAGGTAGGGAATGAAGAAAACCAATTAGCCTAAGTAGGGTGTGCAGAAGGCAATAACTAAAGACAAAATAAAGGGATTAGAAAGAGAGCAAAGTAAATTGCGACTGTTATCATTCACGACCAAAACCGCGTGCTTCATCGCCACTCCTATTTCACCTTTAAAAGAATAAGGTATTATTCAGTTGTCTTTTATCATCACCTTCTCTCAAGATGCGAGTACTCCTTGGTTTAGGAGGGTACACCTATTATGCTTACTGGATATTCTTCTTCCAAACCATAGGCTGGTGCCGAACGGTAGGGAAGGAAGAAAACCATTTAGCCTAACGAAGGTGTACAGAAGGTAATGACTAAAGATAAATAAAGGGATTTGGAGAGATGGCAATAAAATATACGGTTGAAGTCATGAATTGGATTATGGAAGAGGCATTGCTATGAATACCAGGATACCCCTACGAAACATTTTCATGTTTCAGTGCATTGTTAAAGGAAAACTGTTTTCTCGATTAGATACTTACTCCAAGGGTATGTATTTACCAGGTTTCATTATCATATCTGTATGGTTTTACAGATGATGAGTGGGAGTAAGTTATTGGGAATTAGGTGATTATCCTCATTATATCGGAATTCGTTGTAATTGTTGATATTTGAGGAAATCGCCAGGGTACAATTTTCAACCTACGACGCACAGGTTTTGAGTTGCTTAAACTCAGCGGACTTATACAGAGAATTGTATGTTGTCCAGTGTCCATCAGGACAAAGGGGTAGGTCCTCGTACTATGTTCTGTTTACTTATGACTTCTCTATTTAGACAAGTGTTTCGTAGAAATACAAGGTCTAAGTTTTGAGAAGTTGTGGGTATAAGAATAAAGTAGAGAACCAGGTATCACAAGTATCGAGATTCTTCAAAGAGATCGAAGATGTAGATTCTTGTGATTGGTATTCAGATGATAGTAATGGTTTTGAGAAACTTGTTTCTCTTTCAGGTTACTCATAATTGGATGGATTCCTAACTTGAGTAATCCTGATTAGCCTTTTTCCATTAAGTTAATTTGCACTGGAGACAGCTGCATGATTGAATATGGTTCCAATTAAATAAGTGCCAAAGTTTCTATATTGGATATAGAATAGTTCGTACCTTAAAAGATGTTAAGGTACGGGGAGTTGTCCAGCTTATGCTTAAAACCAGACACTGGATAACTCAGGGCACGTTTTTTGTAATGGCTGTTTGTGGGTTGACCCTGGTTATGACGAGAGTTGATATTCTACCATTTGGAAGATCAATAGTGATATTGTTCTTGACTCGCCACAGTTTTAGTAAAATGGTTTTTTTTTTCAGAAAACAGTAGTGGGAGTATGGTAGAACTGGAAGTGATTCCAGAACCGCGAACGATTACGAAAAATTTAATAGGACCTATATATTCAATCAGGTTTGACATTCCATTAGCCACTCCGCAGATATGGTGGGTAACCTCAGACACCCGAGAGGTACTTCGGTAGCCTCAAGGACGGTGATAGGGAGGTTCTTATCTACCCAGACTTGACACTACTGTTGTTCCAGACTATGAGACCAGGCAGGAGGATAAGTATAGCGTCGTTCTAAACTAGCTTTAGAAGTGCACGTGTATATTATTCTGCCAGAGGGTTGTCGTAGTCAGTGGGAGCAGCGGAAGTATAGTGGGCAAGTAGCTTATGTTTATTTATAGACTAGAGCAGTTATAGCGGAGATAGATCATCTAATTTTGATGTGACAGTCATGGGTTTGACTTCATCAGAATAGGGGATGGATCTGTTAAGAAGGTAGTAGGGTGTGATGTCATGGTATCTGGATGACATACACAGAGTAGGAAGTAAAATTCCTATACTACGATCGGTTGTACTGTGGTCGTCACACAGTTATTTCTCCAGACAGGATATGGATATAATATTTGACATTCTGGTTTCTGGATCTATGGTTTTAGATCTAGATTTGGGTAGTTTCCCAATGTGGGTATTTTGACAGATATTCTAATGGTTTTTAGAATAGTTGACTCCTAGCATGGTGGTGTACCTGCAGGTGATGGAGTCACCCTCTCTAAAGGTGTCGTATAGACTAAAGGGGAGAGGGCTGTGCATGATTGGCAGATCACTTGCTTAGGCAATTGAGTCAATCGTAAGGTGTCAAGTACCAGACCAGATGTTGTTTTTGCACTAGATGCGATAAGTTTGTATTAATCCAATCCTGGAGAGACATAAGGAAGCAGTTTTAGAACATAAGTGGATGTTCTACGGATTTGATGACGGCAGCCTCCTTCGGGAGACGATTATCATTCCAGGCTTCAAAGGTGACGTGGATGACAGAGTGATTGTCAGAGTTTTAGTTTTCCCTCTGACGAGGGACAGTATTATGGATAGGTGGTCCAAGAGGATACTGTGGGTGGCATGGTGCCGGATACTGATTAGGTTCAGTGATCGATACAGTCTAAGAAGTTTGGATTTGGAGTTCATTTATGAACTAGGTCCCATCAGATATCCAGACATATTCTAAGACAGGTATTACTCAATTCGGGAGATGGCTTTCTCCGCGAACTTGAGATAAAGAGAGACATAGAAAGAAACTTCTAGGCGGATCCACTCACTGAGGCTATTTCTCGAACACAATAGTTTTACAAACGGGCTTTGTGAAACTGATTAGTAGAGGAGTTGGATGTTCGGTTTCACACGGGCTGTGAGTAGTCGACATCGCAATAATTAGCCTTGAGTGCAAGTGGCAGATTGTTGGAGATAGTGCCCTCATAGTCGATTATTGGATCGCAGGTACGTGATTGCAATGATTGCGGAGAACTTATACCGGTAGGACAGTCTTACTCGAGATGATAGTATGCTATCTGGTTTGCCTTTATCAGTCGTGTACATGTTCAGGTGACTGATTACATGTTAACTTTGATAGAGCCTTTAGGATCTTGCTTTACTACCAACAGTATGATGGCGATCATATACGTGAGAGTTGGGTAGTTTATATGCATATCCTTAATTGTGGTCCCTAGTCGTGGGAGTTTCGAGACAGGGCATCGATACTCCGGAGTAGACTAGTGTATACAGTCGAGACCCCGACGAGGGGCGGTGGCCGGTCTCACAAGCCACTGGTGTCAGTTGGATCACCTAAGATGTATACAGGTGCTCATTGGGTTATGAGTACACCGGACAGGACTCGCCGGGAATCTGCTAGTTGGTATTATACATATCGTCAGATAGCAGTTCCCTGGTGACATGTGTACAGGTTAGTTCATCGACCTGAGGTCGTCATTTGTCTCGTGTGAGTTCCCACTGTGCTTTGATTTCTACCCTACCACGGCTCAAAGGAGTCGTGCAAACAGGTAGCTTTTGGGTACAGTCCCGAGCTATATGGAGGCACGTGAGCGGATCGGCAGGGGATTCGTCTCTCCCGGTATTGGGGGCGAGATCGTGCTGTGTCTAGGAGAGCCATTACACAAAGCCCACGGCCGTGGCAGGAGATTTACTGGTAGGTACTCCAGTAGTATCTCAGGGTGTTATTGGGCTACACTCCGACACGACTTATACTGCTATTGGGGGTCTGACGTTACTAGCCCCCTAGGCAGATATGCGATACTCATAGACGAACGGACCGGACTGTATATACATTGTCACTGTTAGGCTCAGTAGGGTTTCCGGTTGAGTTCGCTCATCGGCATCCCTTGAGGTCTGTCCATGGGCAGCCGTTACGCATTGCTAGTGCCGCTGACGGTTTGTGGTTAAACCCACTGCCAGGGTACTGACGAGTCATTAGAGTCCCCCACAGACAGTTTCCCAAGTTCGGGCGAAACGTTGTAGAGGCCGTATGGTTTTATGGCAGGGTTCGGAAAATGCACGTGCGTTTACGCACGTGTCAGATTTCGGGCAGTTGATACTGGTCGGCTTTGGTTTAAGCCGGAATCGAGTATTATATTGAGTAGATATAATATCTTTGTCTCAGTTGTATTTGTATTCGGTCGTAATACAAATGCGGGTATATTTATACAGTTACGGGGTTATCCCGAAATTCGTTTCGGGATCACTTTTGGAAGTTGCCAGTTTCCAGTTTTCTATCAGCCGTCTTTTAACATTCGGTTAAAGACGGATTTATCTTTTCTTTGGAAGAGTGTGGATGCTTCCAGAAAGTTCTAGAAGTGGTGAGGTGTTATTGTTTCATTGGTTGCTTTCTTTGTGTTCACACTGTGTGTTCACACTAGATATTTATTTGTGTTCACACTAGATATTTGTTTGTGTTCACACATGATATTTTCTTGTGGTCACCTCCCTCCTCCTCCACTCACCCCCCTTCTCCCTATATATGCCGGCCCCTCCTCTCTCTCTCACTCACTTGAGTTTTCACTTTGTAGAAAAAGATTATGATAGTTTTCGGTGTATGGAATTTCACAGCTCATTTCATTCCATCACCCGATTCCCATGGCAACTTCATTAACCGTTCGTCCATAGCTTTGGACGGAACGAGACAAAGTCTTCTACTCATTCTCTACATCATTCTTGGTCGTCTTTTTTAGCAAACTTGACGACCGAGTTGCCTCGAGTCAGAGGTGGGAGCCCGTTTAAAGAATCGTTAATGTGGTGCCACCTGGACGAGCAGATCGGAGCAGCCGCAACGGAGCGTGGGATGATAGTTAAAGAACGAAGGACTCGGATCGTTCGGTATAACCTTTCTACACTCTTTACAGTTTGTTGGTTTAGCAATAATGGCAGATCCGGGTTAAAGTATACGATAGCGCCAGTTAAAAGTTTTTTGTTCCGCATTTGGCGTCTGTAAACGGCCGGGGCGCTACCGTAGACTTACATATTGAAGGTCGAGCAGAGAATATAGCATGGACCTCATCTTCCGAGTCACTACCAAAGATCAACGTAGGAGCAGATGGTCCTGGCTTGTTGTATTGGGGCGGACCCGAATAAACTATCTCCTCTTCCTCCTCGGTATCACTGCTGAAGACAGGGATGGTGGTGTTAGCCTTGTTCTCCGGCTTGTGACACCTCTCCGTGTCTTCGAAATCCAGTAAAAAGTATTTGGCATCTTCATATTTGCGGACTTCGTTCACAGAGAACGGGTTCAGTTCTCCCGTCACGGTATACTCGAGACCATCCTTACAATATTTCATACACTGATGCTGTGTAGAAGGGATGCTATTATACTCGTGTAACCATGTTCGGCCGAGCAGAGCATTGTAGCATGTCTTGGCGTCTATGACGTGGAACTTAATATCCATGACGAGTAGCCCAAAGCGTAGCGTCAGTATTACAGACCCAAGAGTTCTTGATGATTGGGAGTCGAACCCGGAGATGATGATCTTGTCCCGAGCAAGGTGCTGGACGATCATGCAGATTTATTTTAACATCTGCACATTGAGGAGATTAACGGAGGATCCATTGTCGACCAGGATTTTGCCTATCTTTATATCGTGGCAGTATCCTGAGACATAGAGGGGGCGATTGTGTTCGCACGTCCCAAGGAGAAGGTCTTCATCGCCAAAAGTGACATCGGCCGTGTGCACTTCCTCCAATTCATCCTTCATCTTTTCTTCGGCCAGGAAAGTTTGGAATTGCTCCGGCTCCTGTAGTGCCTTGATTAACGAATCTCTCGCCTCTTTTAATAGTAAAAGGGCGTCAAGAATGCTGAGCTGCGAGGGTAGCTTCCTCAGATGCGCTAGAACGTTATAATCCACCTTATTTTTCTTCGGCGGGTCCTTGGCGGCTAGCTCTTCCATGACTTGGTCATCTAGGGCGATATCCTCAGAGACCTTTTCTTTCCCTTTATCTTTTTTGTTTGAGGGTCCGAGATTCTTTTCGGGCAGCGTCCGATTACGCAGCCGGATATTTTCACAGACCTTCTGCTCTTCTCCTTTTCCCGAGGTGGACTCTTTAAAGAGGGGGCTAAGAGCCAGCTCCCTATCAGAATCGCTCCCGAATGTGAGCACTTGCGATCCCCCGGCGTTAACCATGTGATAATTGCCGGTAGTTCTGTTAAGCCCCTCGGTCATACTTTTCCGCTCCCGACGAGTTTTGCGCTTCTCCCGCTTAAAATGTTGTCGGTGAGCAACATATCCTTGCCACCATCTATTGAATGCTTTTCACTCTTCAGTGGGGTGCGAAATCTTCCGATGATTCAAGCAGTAGGAGGGGTGCATTTCTACTTCTCCAGTAATGTTTCTTTCAGAGGATGGTAGCTTCATGCCCATTGATATGGCCTTAGCAAACCTTTTCCTCGTCTTGAATTTGCTTTTATCCGCGGTGGATGTATTTTGCTCCAGCGGGAGTGTCTCAACTCTTTTGTCAAGCCGCTGGCGCTTGACCTTTTCAAATATGGCCGTCTCGCGTTCCCGATCAGCTTTACTTTTCAACAGATCTTCATTGAGGAATGCGTCTATTGTTTCATCCGATGGCCCCAGAAATTCCGGTTTAGGATCTGCCCCCAGCTTTTCAGTGCAAGGAGTTTCTTCATCGTTTGTAAACGAATGGGAAATCATATGACAACTCGCCACGTATTCCTCGAATTCATCCGACGAGCTCTCCCCCTCATCTTCTTCTTGAAAGACGTGGTTGAGAAACTCTTAGAATGTGATGGGAGTTCGTGCTTTCTGGTTGTACTCCTCCAGTGCGTCAATCTGCTTTTGTAAGTCCGTGCACTTGTCGCTAGGCTTCACGGGCTTCTTGGATTTCTTCTTTTTCTTCGCTGAAGATTTTGACGGCTGGCTGAGAATGCTTGGGCCACCACTATCGCTCTTTGGAGTTGGGCACAGCTTCAACATCCCTTCAATGATCTGAGGTTCCAACGGGTTCTTCCACCTGATCGCTGGGCATGTTTGAAGATCGTTCAGCATCCTCTTTGTTTTGGTTGATAGCACGACCTCCCATGGAGCTTCTTCAACGAGAGAGCACGTTGCTCTCGGCGTATTCATCCTTTTAGAGGTATGAGATTGCGGCGGATTCACCTTCCATCTGTCGGACAACGCGAACTTGCCCTGTTAGTACTGGTCTTCAATCCAATTTTTGAAGACGTAGCAATCTTCGATCGGATGACCCAGTACTCGGTGATAGGGACAGTAATTGGGATCATGGACGTCGTTTGGCTGCGACGGACGTCTTGGATCCGGCAGGTTTATGAGTCGGTTGCGCAAGGCCAGCTTGAAAAACCTTCTCGTTTTATCCCGGGGAAACGAGTAAGGACGTCCTAGCCTCTCCTCAAGGGGTATGTGCGGACGCATGTTATTTTTACGGATAGCCGGTTTCAAGTTGCTCGGCTGTTGTTGAGCATTAGCGACAACAATTGTTTTTCCCTTTCCCTTCTCATTTTGAGAGTCCGGCTTTGGAGGGGGAGGTCTATGGCCCATCCGATCCATCTGAGCTAGCTTGTCGATCAGCGCCTGGAAGTTATTCAGCTTAAAGAACACATAACTTGCGAGATGGTCGCTTGCGGATCAAGGGTTCCCACAAACACACCCACTGCTGGAGCCTCTTCTATGCGTTGCTCGCATTTTGACTATAAGTTCCTCCACCGTATTGCGTACTGCACCCACGTTTCACCTGGCTTCACCCTGGCATTAATCAATGCCGTTATCGGGGTGCGTTCACTGGCGCTTGCGAAATGCTGGGTAAACAGCAGCTCCATCTCCGCGAAGGTCTTGATAGAGTCGTTTGGGAGTTCGGAGTACCACTCGAATGCCGTATCTGATAAGCTACCAACGAACAGGCGAAGTAAAAATTTATCATCACCGCCAATGTTGCCGCAAAGCGCCCTGAACTGAGCAACATGCTGGTGAGGATTGCCCGTCCCCTTGTAGACATGAAATTTCGGTATTGTATAGCCCGGCGGGTACTTTATCTGATCATACCAGCTCGGATATGGTCGCCCCGTTTTTACGATCTGGCCGGTTTCCTCAGTCGCCTGATGAACCTGTATCTGTTGGGCTATATATTCATCCAAGTCAGCTTTGGAGATCGTCTCCTCCTTGGCTGTTGACAGAACCGGTGGAGGATTTGACGTTTCTCCCCTGTCGTCTTCAAGGATGATCGGAGGATCTTCTTCAGAAGGAGGATCTTGTTGAATCATCATACCCACCATGTCCTGGAACAGGAGGGTCATTCGCTTTATGTTGGCCGCTTGTTCAACAGCCTCTTTATCCTTCTTCTCCAGTATTCGACGAAAGAATTCAGCGTCAGTTTCTTGTTCCTGGCGTTGATCCGAGGACGCTTCAGGGCTTTCTTTTGGCCCAGTGAGTGCGGCCATCGCGTTCATCATCTCCTGGAGCTTTTGCTGTTGCTCCTGAGCTTTGGTCACTGACCGTGTAAGCGGTCTATGACCTATAGATGTACGGCTGTCCTCCTTTCCCGACGCCATGTATACAGTATGGACTACAATGCCCCCAGACTTAGGGCGTTTAAGCTTACTGTCTTTGACATTTGCCGCGGGCGTGGGAATTTTCTCCGGCCTCCTTCTCTTATGGGCCGTTGAAGTTGAAGGGGCCGTTGCTGCGGGCTCCCTGGCGGTTGTCGTCCTCTGCTGTTTGACGGGACGGTTCTTTTCTTCTTGCACTTTCACCCTTTTCTGCTGACGAGAGTGACCTTGGTCAATTACGGAGTTTTGAACCCTCCGCCAGACTTTATAATTTTTGGAGGATAGCCGCTGAGGGGGCTGCTCCAGCTTCGTTTCCGGAACCCTCTCCGCAGGTGGAGGAGATCTTTTTAGCATAGCAGTTGGAGAGTTCTTGCGTACCCTCCAAAGCGGTTCAAAGCTGTTCCCAGTTAGAACAGCAGCATTAACTTCCATCACTGGAGCAGGTGAAGTTAGTCCTGAGGGGGAGTTGCCCCCGGCCTTCCTTACTCGGCGCCAGTGGCGACGTCGAGCGTGTCGGGCTGTTGGGACTGGCTCGGCGATAGGGACGGCTTCATCTTGCCCCCTGTCCGAACGAGGCGCTGCTGGTGCCAGCCTCTTAAAGACTGATGTTGTCTTTTGAGTGGCGATGTTCAGTCTGTCAAAGACAGACCCTCGAGTAGGAGCAGGAGCCGGAATGGTCAGCCTTGAAAAGACCGACTCTTTAACAGGAGAAGCCGCCTTGACGACTTCAGGGGCAAAGGTGGCTGTCTTCCTCGGGACGGCCACTTCAGGGTTCATGGGCTTCTTGGTGAGCCCATCAGGGTTCTGGCTCAGCCTGGCAAAGACAGAGGCTGCCGGTTTGATATTGGACGACCTGTTGAAAGGGATCGTTGTAGCAGTGAGCCGATCGAAGACCGACTTCTTGTTCGCTTCTGGTGCGGGCACCGGTATGGTGAAGCTTGCAGCCGGGATCATGGTTCCGAAAAACAGGCCGGTGGTGGCCTGGGTCACCTGTTCTACCGGCATGGTAAGGATGGAGGCCGCTTGAGGCCCATAAGCTACACCTCCAGGTGAGGTGGAGCGTCAGTTGCATTGGCATTTTGAGCAGCTCGAGCAGTTGGAGGCCATTGATGCTTGATTTCTGCGCCAGACAAAACACCAAATCTTAGTAATTTAAAATCCAAAGGCAACCATTAACAAACCGCGATTCGTTCGCGAAGACGACGTACGAAGTGTGGAGTGAAAAGAGGAAAAGGTCCCACCGGGGGTGCCATAATCCGTTCCCCTCCGAAAGACGTGGCGGAGACGCGGTGGACGTCTTGCCTGAAATTCGGGGCAAATGCTATTTGGTTTTATCCGTCCACCTCTCCGAAGATGCCAAGTTGATTTATGGCACCGTGTATCGGAGGTTTAGACGGATGCGGCCGATGTAGCAGACTTCGTCAGATTCCCCCTCGCTTGAGGGGTTTTTGATTGTGGGGACGCTCTTCCCTGCAGGCGCAAGCCCCTGCGGTTAATTACGATACCGCATCGCGGTAGCCACTTTCTCCTTCTCCAGATGTTCACTTCGTGTCATGTGTGTTTGTTTTGTTTATGGTTGCCCGTGGATTGTATACGGAGACTAAGTGATGCCGTCGCCCGTAGGACGTGGATTAGTCCAAATCCGTGTTTACTTAGATTTGGGTTTGGTGTTTTAGTTTAAGGATACGTTAGCCATATTGAGGCTAAGATCAACTTAAACTTTTGTTAAGGATACGTTAGCCTAATCTCCAGACTAAGATCAACTTAACGGGATCGTTTGGAACCGACAAGAGAGCAATTGGCTCTATTGTTTAGTTTAATGACGTTGCGGTCGATTTCAGTTTAGAGACATGATGGTCCATCATTCCCATTTGGGGACGAGCATTAGTTTAAGGACATTTCGGTCCAACATTCCCATTTTGGGACGAATATTAGTTTAGGGACGTTTCGGTCCAACATTCCCATCTAGGGACGTGTAGGGTTCCTAGGCACTCTTGTGAAGGTTCATAAAGCATCAAACATGCCCGAATAAAATTTTACATGTGCCGAACAACCCAAAGTCGGGATCTTTGCTAGATTATTAGGGTTAAACATGCAAGATAACATCTTTAAACCTAAGTGTGAGGGATTACAACCTTTGCAGTCCGCTCCTTCGCTTCACAAGCTCCGAGTAGAAGTCCCTTCACTGCGATCCACGATCTCCCGGACTCAAGAGAGGCTCCACGACTCGAACGATCCATGCTAGCTTGTAGTGTTCCGCTTCTCCGATGATCTACGTCGAAGTTGCTATAACCCAAGCTTTCTCACTCTAATGAGGTGAACACCCTAATCTAATGGGCTAGATTAGATGAGGATGATGGAGTAGTATTCATGCTTTCTTTTTATATCATTTTCTCACAAGAACTCATCACAAAAGAAATCACAAGTGAGCTCTCTCTCAAACTCAAGAGAGAAGAAGATGAAGAATAATGAGAATAATCCTTTTGTGATGAATAGTAGATAAGAGTATATGATTGATTATAGAACCATGGTCAAGGATGAGAGGCTAAACCTTTGTAGAGAATAAACTAGAGTTAGGGTTTGGTTAGGTTAAGAATGAGTCATGGATAAGTATCAACCATAATATCTTAACCAAGACAAAAGGAAATCCTTCTAGAAAGAGCAAGAAGGAACTAACCCTAATCAAACCCTAATCTCTTTTTATCATCCCTAAATATATTTCATAATAAATCATATCATGTCACAATAATATATATCACATATATATTATATATTTGCAACAAAAGAAAATAATACAATTAACATATATCGCATATATATCAATGTATTAATCCGGTGAGAAAATGAAATAATAAAGCGAGCCAATATTAGATAATGTAATACAATATATCATATATATCATTATACATTAAATTATCGAATCAACACTTGATCCGACGATCCGGCTATATCGAATATAACCGACTAATATATCATGTACCGATTCATCGAATCAACACTTGATCCGATGTCCCGGTTCATATCTAAATATCGCGAGAATATAATACGGTATCTCATATCGCATTATCCTCGGTCTTGCACATATCACATATGTGCCTCTACTCCGTTTAGCCTGAGCCAAAAAACCTCTGTATAGGACTCTAAAGAATCGTCAATACGCCGGTAGCAGATGATGATCATATCAAACACCCACAAGCTGCAAGCGGTCAGCTAAACGTAACAGCCACCCAGGTATTGAGCGATCAGAAGATCAACAAGCCAGCCTGTCCGTTCTCCTGTGAATCCAATCAGTAACACTTCCGTACAGTCCGGTCTGTTCGTCTGATATGTCACATATCAAGTCTAGGGGTGGTATACGTCAGACCATAGTAACCGATAAGTCGTGTCGATGTGAGGCTCATAACAGGTCGAGAAACTACTGGTAACACTTACCAGTATATCTCTATATCAGCCCTGGCCAGGGACTTCCGGTTATAGCCAATCGAACACAGCACAACATCAACTCCCTATACCGGGAGAGACGAATCCCCTCCTATCGCTCATTGCCTCCATATGATTCGGGACTGTACCCAAAAGCCACCGTTTTGCACGCCCTCTTGGACGTGGTAAGGTGGAAATCAAAGCACAGTGGGAATCACACAAGACACTATGACGATCTCGGGTCTACAGACTACCCTGTACCAGTTTCACCGGAGAACTGCCATCTGACGTGTGGTATATCACCATCTGGGAGTTCTCGGCGAGTCCGTCCAGTATACCCAGTCTCCACTGAGCACCCGTACACCATCCTTGATGTCAAACACCGATGGATATGAGATCATCCATCGCCCATCATATGGGTCAAGATGCGTATACGCTAGTCTACTCTGGTGTATCGATGCCCCATCTCGATATACCCTGGACTAGGAACATTTATGGGATGTACTTATCGACTACCGTGGCCCCACTAGTATGATCTCATCATAATCCCAGTAGTCGAGTACAGATCCTAAGGGCTTTATCAACATGTGAGAGAAAGACAGTAAACCAATACAAGTCAACATGTTAAGATAAAGTGAAACCAAATAGCATACTATTATGATGAGCAAGAAAGTCCTCTCTGTATATATCCAAGCATCCATCATAATATACATCATATGTACAACAATGGCCTTTAGGGCATATACATAACTAACAATCTCCCACTTGCACTAAGGCCGGCTGCTGTAGTATCTCATACCTAGCATCCCGAATAATCTCTCAAACTGTATCTGGGGAATGGCCTTCGTGAGTGGATCCGCAGTGTTGTCCTTCGTATCTACTCTCCTGACCTCGATCTCCCGGCGATCAACTATCTCCCTGATCAGGTGATACCGCCTCAGAATATGTCTGGACTTCTGATGGGACCTGGGTTCCTTGGCCAAAGCCACAGCTCCATTGTTATCGCAATACAGAGGTATTGGATGCTCAATGGATAGAACCACACCAAGTTCACTAATGAACTTCTTCATCCAGACAGCCTCTTTGGCAGCATCGTTGGCAGCGATGTATTCAGCCTCCATCGTCGAGTCTGCAACGGTATCCTGTTTGGAACTCTTCCAACATACCGCCCCTCCATTGAGGGTAAAGACAAATCCCGAGTGCGACTTAGAGCCGTCCTTATCACTTTGGAAGCTGGAATCGGCAAAGGACTCCACTCGGAGTTCTCCGTTACCATACACCAAGAACATGTCTCTAGTCCTTCGCAAGTACTTGAGAATGTTCTTCACAGCTGTCCAGTGACTCTCTCCAGGATCTGCATGATACCGACTCACTACACTTAGTGAGTATGCTACATCGGGTCTGGTACATAGCATCGCATACATGATAGAGCCTACTACCGAAGCATAGGGTATCCCTTGCATGCGAGCTCTCTCCAAATCAGTCTTGGGAGACATCTCTTTGGAGAGAGTGTGTCCAGAGATCATGGGTTGGTTCCCACGCTTGGATTCTTTCATACTAAACCTCTTTAGTACGGTGTCAATGTACCTGGATTGGGACAATCCCAGTATCCGTTTAGATCTATCTCTATAGATCCTAATCCCCAATATGCAGGAGGCATCACCTAGATCTTTCATTGAGAATCTTTGTGATAAGAAGAGCTTGACTGATTGCAGCATAGGAATATCATTTCCTATCAAGAGTATGTCATCTACGTACAATACGAGGAAGAAAACCTTACTCTCTGCTACCTTTTTATAGATACAAGGTTCATCTATATTTTTGATGAAGTCAAACTCTTTGACTACAACATCAAAACAGATGTTCCAACTCCGTGATGCTTGCTTTAACCCATAAATGGATTTAAGCAGTTTGCACACCTTTCCGCTACTCCCACTATCTACGAAGCCCTCTGGCTGAGTCATGTACACACACTCTTCTAAATCACCATTTAGAAAGGCGGTCTTAACATCCATTTGCCAGATTTCGTAGTCATGGTATGCAGCAATGGCAAGTAAGATCCGGATGGACTTAAGCATAGCCACTGGAGAAAAAGTTTCGTCATAATCCACACCTGGTCATTGACGAAAACCCTTTGCTACAAGTCTAGCTTTGAAAGTCTCAACTTTTCCATCTACACCAAATTTCTTTTTAAAAATCCACTTTCTCCCAATGGGTTTTACCCCTTCAGGAGCATTTTCTAAAGTCTATGCTTTATTGGTGTACATGGATTCCATCTCAGATCGCATTGCATCCAGCCATTTCACAGAGTCACCACTCGTGATGGCCTGCTCGAAACTAGTTGGGTCATCATCTTCCATGATGCAATCCTCGCTTCCACCATCAATGAGAAAACCGTAGTATCTCTCAGGCGGATGAGAAACCCTGCTAGATCGGCGGAGAGGCTGGGGTCCGTTGGGTACAACTGAATCCTCTGGTTCTACCAAATCATCTGTTGTAGTTTGTTCTGCTGGAACTTCTTCCAGTTCTACCTCAATGCCACTAATCTGTTTCATAAGAAAACCTTTTTCTAAGAAAGTAGCATGTCGAGAAACAAACACCTTTTGTTCCTCGGAGTGGTAAAAGATATACCCTCGCGAATGTTTGGGATATCCAATAAACTTACATAGAACAGACCTTGCCTCAAGCTTGTCCGGATTTTGTATTTTAACATAGGCCGGACAACCCCATATCTAAATAAAATTAAGACATGGTCTCTTACCATTCCATATCTCATATGGAGTGGTAGGCACTGATTTGGTTGGAACTCTATTCAATAGGTATGCAGCTGTCTCCAGTGCATATCCCCAGAAGAAAATAGATAACTCAGCAGTGCTCATCATAAATCGCACCATATCTAATAAAGTGCGATTTCTTCGTTCCGATACACCGTTGTGCTGTGGTGTATAAGGAGGAGTAAGCTGAGAGAGAATCCAATTCTCTTTTAGATAATCTAGGAGCTCATTGCTTAAGTATTCACCTCCTCGATCAGATCGAAGAATCTTAATACTTTTGCCCGTTTGATTCTCTACTTCGTGCTTATATTCTCTGAATTTCTCAAAAGCTTCAGACTTGTGTTTCATCAGGAATATATATCCGAATGTTGAGAGATCGTCAGTGAATGTAATGAAGTAGGAAGAACCGTTCCTGGCATGTGTAGACATGGGACCGCATACATCACTATGTACCAGTCCTAAGAGTTCCGTAACTCTTTCTCCGTATCCACTAAACGGAGCTTTGGTCATTTTTCCTTTGAGACATGAATGGCAAGTATCATAAGATGATAATTCGAACGGATTCAAATATCCATCTTTATGTAACTTAGCCAGTCGTGTCGCATTGATATGACCAAGTCTACAATGCCACAAGAAGGATTCGTTCATTTCTGAACTCTTCCTCTTGTGTGTGTTTTGTATATTGAGGACTGTATTTTGATTTAGAATGAATATGCCATTATGTAACGAGCCTGATGCAATCAACTTTTGATCTAGGAATATGTTCATAACATTATCCTGTACTACAAAATTATATCCTTCTTTACTTAATAAAGAAACTGATATAATGTTGCACATCATATTCGGTATATAATAGCACTCATTCAGAATAAGTGTATCACCACTTGGTAATACTAGGTGATATTCGCCAACTGTTTTGGCTGCAACATTTGCACCGTTCCCTACTTGAACGGAATGATCACCTTTTCCCAGCTCTCTACCTTTACGTAGCCCATGTAACAATTTATATATGTGGGATCCTGATCTGGTATCTAATACCCAGGACGTAGGGTGAACTGAGAAACTGTTTTCAATAACTAACACACCTGAAGAAGATGCATCAACATGCATGTTCTTTTGGGCGGCTTGAGAATCCAGATATTCTTCTATTCCCTGTTCAGTCTTATAACTCTTATAAGAAAGAACGGGTCCAACGTTCCCCTGCTCAGTATAATAAGCGGGTTCAGTCAATACATCCATATTATTATCTTGATTATGGCCTGACATGGTCGCTACCTGGAGAGAGAGAGAAGAAAACACTTTAGCGTATGCTCTTGCAAGATTAGATTGGTTATTATCTTATCTAATCAGGATGTCTTCCACTGTTTTTATCAAATCTACCTTCAAACCCTAAAAGGTAAGATTAGCCGGGATTAATTACACCCTACAATTTTGTCAATCTTTCAGTCAGATCAGTGTCGGTACTTGAGGGAGGTTCCCCGTGCTTTCGCACGGACCTAATTAAAGTAAACCTCATTTTCCCAGAGGCGTAACCCCGTTAACACTTTTCTAGACACTTACTTGATCGGCTAATTATCCTGTATAAAACTCTCCCAGGAGTAACTCTTACTCCCAGTGGGTATCGGGGTCCAACTATCTCATAGGAGGTATGCAATCTCATTGCAAATTTCAACACTTGAAATTCCCGATAATGCTTTTGCCCGTAGCGTCCCATGACCTTGACGGAGGCCAAACTACCCACAGGGCGCTAGTCAAGTTCAACCCGTCATTTCTTGATTGAATTAAACCCACTCGTACGACCCTTGACGGAGGCCAAACTACGCCGTACGAATACCCTAATCCAATCGCATCATATGCTAGCAGATAAGCACTAGTTAGCTACCGTACACTACGCCTTGACGGAGGCCAAACTACCGCGGCACGAATACTAAGTAGTACTTATCTGAAATGACGGAGGGCTACGCAGGTTTTTCAGAAAACCATGAGCGTAATGAACTTGATATCGTCGTAGAATCATGTGAAATTTTGAAATGGAGTGTTTTTAGGCTTTCATTAGTTTTGCTAAAGAGGTCACTCCCGACGAAGGGATCTCGGTTCTTTCCTCATCGAGGTGCAGGACATATCATATATATCACTGTGTAAAGCAAAACTCTAAAAGCAATCAAAAGACAAACCGAGTTTTGTAGCATCTGCCAGTTTCGCTAAAGAGATCACTCCCGGTGAAGGGATCTCGGCTCTTTCCTCATCGAATAAGGTGCAAGGTCTATCATATATACCGCTATGCACAGCAAAAACTGTAGCTACCCTTTTTATAAAGTTTTGATTCTACAACATCTTTTAGGTTTCTTTTCTTTTTATTAATCCCATTAATAAAAAATCCCATCAGCTTATGCTTCCTAAGCATCACAGAAGAAACGAAAGCAGTAATATTTATATATCAGCATATATATATATATATATATATATATATATATAAGCATTCGTCTCATGCAGTAATATGATCTCATCACAGAACATTGCAGCAGAAGAACATATATGAAATATTGGATATACTAGTACGTCCGTGTTTTCAATACGAGCCTGTATAAAACACGGATTCCACGGTCGCGATGAATAGCCAAACCCACATCCCAAGACCCTTACGAGAGCGGCAAGTAACACCGCCAATTCTAGGGTTAGGAGACCCGGTCTCAACTCCTCGAGATGGCCTCCCACTGGACCCTAGAACCCGGTTATTTGTGCTTCCCTCCTTGGGTCTACCTAATACGGAAAAGTAAATAATATACAATGGTGACATCAACCTCATCCCGGCAGTGTCCCAATAAAAGAATATTACATACAATTGAATTTTACATGAATGAAAATAAAAACCCTCATCTCACATAAAACCCCCGGCTATTCAGAACACGACGATCCAATATAACATATCACGGCAACACATAATATCACATATCATCAACGTAAGTAAGTATGCATACACCGATCGTCGTTGTCGTATAGCAACGAAAACCGGCAATACAACTACATACTACACTTACGGTCACAGAAAAGAAATTGTAAAACTACAATATTTGGAATCCACAATCACTTTAGACATCGTAAATCCGAACTATCACATACTTCGCATTTCATGCCTAACTCTATGAATTCCATATATTGTATCACATTCCAGATAAATAGACAGTATTAAACTTTCCGATCGAATAATCAAATACCCAAGATTTCCTAAATAGCTCAACACTTGAGCGGAGTTCAAAAGTTCCAGAATACTTCACAGTAGTAACGGTCCAACCGTAGAAGGGTCAAGCCAACTCCTCACATGTGGCACGCCGTACTGCCCCAAACCCGAAGGATCAAAAGGCAGTTCAAGACGGTCACATAATCGAGTTAAGGTTTGTTGTCTTCTAGAGGGTCCATCGCGTCACATGCACGGTTTTCCGAAAGATTTAAACCCGAGAAAAATTGAACACTTGAATGATTTTCGTGCCGGGAAAAATTGAGTTAATGATATCCGTTCGAACATTTTAACAATTTTTAAATATCCGGAAATTTTAACGAATTTAAATTTTCCGATCGAATCTACGATTACAAAATAAACCCCAGAATACTCAACACTTGAGTAAAAATAAAAATACCAGAAATTGTACAAGCATTAAAAACGAATTACTGTGAAATAAAAATTGTCACATCAAACAGTACTGCCGCGGAACCGCGGCCCAAGCAGGGTACGGCCGTGATTCCGCGGTCGTCTGTACGGATCAATTCTTCGTATTTCACAGTTATTCTTATTTTTGTCTGATGTATTTTTAGGTATTTTTAATTCAGAAAAAATCGCATTTTTGAAAAATATCCAGAGAGGGGTTCATTTTTGTCGGTTCGGGTTCGATCGGAGTTTTAACTTCGTAAATACGTCGCCTAATGCTCTAGCTAGGCTCTGATACCACTGTAGCGTTCCTAGGCACTCTTGTGAAGGTTTATAAAGTATCAAATATGCCCGAATAAAATTTTACATGTGCCGAACAACCCAAAGCCGGGATCTTTGCTAGATTATTAGGGTTAAACATGCAAGATAACATCTTTAAACCTAAGTGTGAGGGATTACAACCTTTGTTGTCCGCTCCTTCGTTTCACAAGCTCCGAGTAGAAGTCCCTTCGCCGCGATCCACGATCTCCCAGACTCAAGAGAGGCTCCACGACTCGAACGATCCATGCTAGCTTGTAGTGTTCCGCTTCTCCGATGATCTACGTCGAAGTTGCTATTACCCAAGCTTTCTCACTCTAATGAGGTGAACACCCTAATCTAATGCGCTAAATTAGATGAGAATGATAGAGTAGTATTTATGCTTTCTTTTTATGTCATTTTCTTACAAGAACTCATCACAAAAGAAATCACAAGTGAGCTCTCTCTCAAACTCAAGAGAGAAGAAGATGAAGAATAATGAGAATAATCCTTTTGTGATGAATAGTAGATAAGAGTATATAATTGATTATAGAACCATGGTCAAGGATGAGAGGCTAAACCTTTGTAGAGAATAAACTAGACTTAGGGTTTGGTTAGGTCAAGAATGAGTCATGGATAAGTATCAACCATAATATCTTAACCAAGACAAAAGGAAATCTTTCTAGAAAGAGCAAGAAGGAACTAACCCTAATCAAACCCTAATCTCTTTTTATCATCCCTAAACATGTTTCATAATAAATCATATCATGTCACAATAATATATATCACATATATATTATATATTTGCAACAAAAGAAAATAATACAATTAACATATATCGCATATATATCAATGTATTAATCCGGTGAGAAAATGAAATAATAAAGCGAGCCAATATTAGATAATGTAATACAATATATCATATATATCATTAAACATTAAATCATCGAATCAACACTTGATCCGACGATCCGGCTATATCGAATATAACCGACTAATATATCATGTACCGATTCATCGAATCAACACTTGATCCGATGTCCCGGTTCATATCTAAATATCGCGAGAATATAATACGGTATCTCATATCGCATTATCCTCGGTCCTGTACATATCACATATGTGCCTCTACTCCGTTTAGCCTGAGCCAAGAAACCTCTGTGTAGGACTCTAAAGAATCGTCAATACCCCGGTAGCAGATGATGATCATATCAAACACCCACAAGCTGCAAGCGGTCAGCTAAACGTAACAGCCACCCAGGTATTGAGCGATCAGAAGATCAACAAGCCAGCCTATCCGTTCTCCTGTGAATCCAATCAGTAACATTCCCGTACAGTCCGGTCTGTTCGTCTGATATGTCACATATCAAGTCTAGGGGTGGTATACGTCAGACCCTAGTAACCGATAAGTCGTGTCGATGTGAGGCTCATAACAGGTCGAGAAACTACTGGTAACACTTACCAGTATATCTCTATATCAGCCCTGGCCAGGGACTTCCGGTTATAGCCAATCGAACACAGCACAACATCAACTCCCTATACCGGGAGAGACGAATCCCCTCTTATCGCTCATTGCCTCCATGTGATTCGGGACTGTACCCAAAAGCCACCGTTTTGCACGCCCTCTTGGACGTGGTAAGGTGGAAATCAAAGTACAGTGGGAATCACACAAGACTCTATGACGATCTCGGGTCTACAGACTACCCTGTACCAGTGTCACCTGAGAACTGCCATCTGACGTGTGGTATATCACCATCTGGGAGTTCTCGGCGAGTCCGTCCAGTGTACCCAGTCTCCACTGAGCACCCGTACACCATATGGGTCAAGATGCGTATACGTTAGTCTACTCTGGTGTATCGATGCCCCGTCTCGATATACCCTCGACTAGGAACATTTATATGATGTACTCATCGACTACCATGGCCCCACTAGTATGATCTCATCATAATCCCAGTAGTCGAGTACAGATCCTAAAGGCTTTATCAACATGTGAGAGAAAGACAGTAAACCAATATAAGTCAACATGTTAAGATAAAGTGAAACCAAATAGCATACTATCATGATGAGCAAGAAAGTCCTCTTTGTATATATCCAAGCATCCATCATAATATACATCATATGTACAATAATGGCCTCTAGGGCATATACATAACTAACAGGACGAATATTAGTTTAAGGACGTTTCGGTCCACGAGTTTAGGGACCCCGCAGTCCGTATCGATGTGTGGTTGTCGGGACCCGTCACCTCTCTGACGTCGTTGAAGGATTACAACGATAGGTGTCAGAGGAGTTCGGAGATGTGCCCTTGAACAGGGTGTAAATTGATTTAAGAGAGCAGTCTTGCTCAGTCAATTTAATTTGAGGACTTACGGCCATGATTGGGTTAAGTCCAGTTGAGAAATGTTCAACGTTTTTATTTATCTTTGATCTATTAGGCCTGTGCTAAGGCTTTGCCCCTTTTTAATAATGCACTGCATTTTATTCTGGCCTGCTAGGCCATTTTGATTTGGGCTCAGTCCCTTTGTAAATGATGCAGAGCATCTGTTTTGGTTTGGGCTCTGCCCTTTTTTTTAAAATGATGCATTGCATTTTATTAGGCCTGTTAGGCGTTTTTTTAAATTGGGCTTGGCCCTTCTGTAAATAATGCAGTGCATTAATTATCTGACAGTGGCTTGTTAGACACTTTGTGCCAATTATTGAGCGCAAGCGCTTGTCGTGGCGACACGTGTCACACTCTGGTGAGCGCAAGCACAATAGCGCAGTGCGCTGCGCCAGTGCGCTGCACTGTTGCGCTACTGACACGTGGCGCGCTCTGGTGAGTTGCGCCAACTTTAAAGAGCAATGCTCTATTTTAAAAGCGCACAGCGCAAGTGGTCTTGGAGCTGACATGTGGTGCTCTCTGGTAGCTTGCGCCAACCCAGGAGCGCAACAGTGCAGTTTTTGCAAGTGCAAGGCACTGTTTCAATAACTTGATCCAATTTTGGATTCAAGAAAAGAATCTTTAAGATTCAGAACCAATGGTTCATTAAAAAGTGCAAGGCACTGTTATTATTTATTTTATTTATTTTTTTATTTGAAGATCATTGATCTTGTTCTTAGATCAATGATCTATTCAGAAAAATTTCTTCTTTTATAAAGGTTTTTTTTTTACCTTTTCTCTCCTCTTGAGTTCTTCTCTAAATTCTTTAGAGTTCTCTCTGTTTTGTTATTTTTGAAGTTCTTGATGTTCTCGATGATGATTTTTGAATTGGGGTCTAGGGGCCTTTGTATAGTGCCCATTAATTGTTTAAATTTGTTAAAAAGATCCTTCTCTGAGTGATTTAGGGAATTTTTCCCACCGTTGGATCTTTGATCCAAGGGCTTCTGTTTTACAGAAGACAATTTTCTTGTTTTAACAAGAACAGAAAGATCTTACTGGAATTTTAATTCTGTTTGGCGCAAATGCCCCAGCGCTTGACACGTGTCGCGCAGTGCAACTGCGCAAACGCAACTGCGCTGCCACGCGTCGCGTCGCGCAACTGTGCTGACACGCGTCGCACAGCGCACAGCGCAGCGCAACTGCGCTGACATGCGTCGCGCAGCGCAGAGCTTGCACGTCTGTGCTAACGCAACTGCGCTGACACGTGTCGCGCAGCGCAGCGCTTGCGCAACTGAAGCGTTGCTTCCTTTAATTTTTTTTTAAATAGAGGCTTGCTCTGATTGGGCGCGCTGCCTTGGGCGCTACGCTGACGTATCAACTTCTGACACGTTGCGCGTTACACGCAGCGCACGTGATTTGAAGCGTTGCTTTAATTTTTGAATTTTTGAAATTCAAACAGAGTTTTGCTCTGATTGGGGGAAACAGGAGCATCCAGAGCGGATCCTAGTCCTTGTGGAACACGGCTATGTCAATTCTGACCCCGTGGGAAGTATCCAGAGCAAATCCTGGTTTCGTGGAACACGGCTTATGTCAATCCTGACCCCGTGAGAAGCGTCCAGAGCGGATCCTGGTCCTTGCGGAACACGGCTATGTCAATCCTGACCTCGTAGGAAGCATCCAGAGCAAATCTTGGTTTCATGGAACACGGCTTATGTCAATCCTGATCCCGTGGGAAGCGTCCAGAGCAGATCCTGGTCCTTGTGGAACACGGCTATATCAATCCTGACCCCGTGGGAAGCATCTAGAGCAAATCCTGGTCCGTGGAACACGGCAAAAGTCAACCTTGACCCCATGGGAAACGCCCAGAGCAACTTCTGACTCCGTGAAATGCGGATGATGCCAATCTCATCAATCACTTAAGGTCCTCTCAACCCGTAAGGAAGAAAACTCTCTTGTGAGATCCTTACGACTCCCAAGAGAAAACACACTTAGGAATTCTCACGATTCCTAAGGAGAAAATACACCTACGAGATCCTTTCGACTCGTAGGGAGAAAAGTCTTTATGAGACCCTCATGGCTCATAAAGTTGAAAAGCCTTAGGCAGCAGATCTGAACCTGCTTCCTAAGCCATCACTAGCTCTCGAAGAGTTCAAGACGGAATGCTCTCTATCATCTACAGGCTACGCTTACTAAAGTAACATGCCGGCAACAAAGAAAAGAGAAGAAAGTGACAATGAGGAGAACATTTGGTTCGCATTCAGTTAAGCGTCCAAGGCATAACCATTCATGCATGTGCGAAAAAGTTTGATGCATAAAATAAACACATGGAAATGGAAAAGCTTGCTATTCATACTTTAGAAAATGCCTACATTGAGGAAAACAGTAAACAAAAAAATGATTAGAATGTTTACAAAGGCACAATATCAAATCCAGGACATGGATTGAGAAATTCAAAGGTGGGGCCGTCCAAAATTTTTCGGGCCTCTTGGACCATCTTCGTGTGCAGCCTTTCACAATCACAAGCATCAGGATCCTCGTTGATGTCCTCCACCCTTCGATAGGCAGCAAGTATCGCCGACTGCTGAAAAGCTTGATGCAGGATATCAACAAGGTTGTCATGCATTTTCTTTGAGTTTAAGCTCATCTGATACACCGAGTGCACCTTATCTTCGGCGTCGTCCAATGCCTTAAGTGGCATGCCAGTATAAAATAAAGGAAGGGCTCCCCAGATCGCTCCCACAATAAGCTTCAAGAGAGAGGAATGACAAGGAAGTAGTCGACCATTGTATGCATCGAAGCGACCTATAATTTCAGCACATTGGGCGTTTGTGAATTCTTGGTTTTGGGAACGGCCGAGTGCGCGAATGTCTCCATAGGAAATAATCTCGTCAAGATCATACATATGAGCATCCATAACGTCTGAAAAGGAAAATCAGTGAGAGTTAGTGGACAGACTGATTAAGAAAAAGCTTATTAAAACAGACATGGAGTTTAAACAACTCTTGATATCCCTAAGGAGGAAATAAGTGCTAATTAAATCACCCAATGAATTTAATTCTGTGCAATTAAGAAAGGAATCCTAAAAAGGATTTCGCATTTAATGGAAAGATTCCTCGGGCCAAGGAGTTAAACTCCTCGAGAGCAATGCTCTGCAGACAGGAGTGACACCTGTCAAAGTCAATTATGAGGGGAATTAAAAAATTCCCCGAGAATTCTAAGAGCCATGCTCTGCGAGGAAGATGGAGTAACCTATCAGAAACCCTAAAGGCAAAGCTTTTAATGAATTTGAAATGCCATGATCTTTAATGATCCATGAACAAACTCTTAAGAATCCTTCATGACAGATCAACAAATCTACATGATTTGAAAGAGCAAAACTCTGTTAATGGGTTAAGAAACCCTGAAAAGGATCTCTTAAGATCTAAGATCTAACAAGAGCAAAGCTCTGTTGAGGGACCCTACAAAAGTTTTCTAGAAGATCTATGATCTAAAAAGAGCAAAGCTCCATTAATGGGTTAAGAAACCTCAAGAAAAATCTCTTTAGATCTATGATTCCAAAAGAGCTAAGGTCTGTTAATGAAACCCTAAAAGGGGTTTTCTTTAGATCAAAGATCTATGAAGAGCAAAGCTCTGTTAATGGGTGAAACCCTAGATTTTTAAATAATCCTTTAAAAGATTTAATCTTTACCTAAGTTTTGACAGAGTTCTGTCCTTAAAAGAAGTTCTTAAGACAAAGAGCTATGCTCTGCAAGAGAATAAAAATTCTCAGAAGGAAGAAGATGAATAGAAATCATCTCAAGGGCCAAGGGTCCTATTTATAGGTATTGAGATGTTGTTTCAACTTCTGAGTTGATCCAAGGGCGCTGATACTGCCGCCACTGCACTCACGTGTGGGCCACGTGAGCGCAACGGTGGGGGGCATTTGTTTCCCCCAATCAGAGCAAAACTCTGTTCAAAATTCAAATTTTAAAATGAAGTAACGCTTCAGAAGCAGCGCCAAATGCACTGCGCCCTAAGTAGCACACCACGTGCAAAGCACGTGTGCGCTAGCGCAAGGTGCGCTGCGCTCTAAGCAGCGCACCACGTGTAAAGCACGGATGCGCTAGCGTTAAGTGCATTGCATCCTAAGTAGCGCATCACGTGCAAAGCACGTATGAGCTAGCGCTAGGTGCGCTGCACTCTAAGCAGCGTACCACGTGCAAAGCACGGGTGCACCAGCGCTGGAAACTAAAAGCTCCCCACCGTTAGATCAAAGATCTAATAATAATGATAAATCATTAATCAATCAGAATAAAATTCTGTTAAGGAAAGATTTCTCAAATATTTCCAAACAACAAGATTGTGCTCTGTAAATCAGAGCACCGTTGGATCAATGATCTAATGGTGATTAAAAATCACCAAAACACAGAATAAATTCTGTATGGAAAGATATCCTAATCTTGTTAAAAACAAGAAAATTGCCTTCTGTAAATCAGAAGCCCTTGAATCAAAGATCTAACGATGAGAAATTCCCCAAATCAATTGGAGAAAAAATCTCCTTAACTGATTGAACTGATCAACTTGCCCTATATAAAGGCCCCAAGACTTCAAGTCAAAAAAAAAGAAGGAGAGAGAGAAGCATACAGAGGAACCCCCCATAAGTTTTGAGAGATTTCAGAAAAAAGAGCCAAGCTCTCAAAGAAAGAAGATTTTTCTTCAAGGTAAAAAAATGAGGATGGACAGTGTCACGCCCCGCTTCCCAGTATACGGCGAAGGAGACGCGACGAGGCCTGCTACGTATATACTCAGAAGTACATACGCTAAGCGTAACTAAGCAATATAAATACCCAAGAGACAAGAGTATAAAAGAACAGCAACTTTTATTAATAACATTCTTTGTACAATGCATGAAAAGGAAAATACAACTGAAATGAAAAGCGATGCCTAAACAGTGGCATAACATGAAAATGAAAAATACTGGAAAGAACAAGATACAATATCTAGAGCTCGAGGTCTTCGTGGAACCGCTACAAGTCTTCACTGGTGGGCTCGATCTCAGCTTGGTCCGACGCACCTGACGACATTCAAAGAAGAAGGAAATAGAATGTCGTCAGCGAACAGGTCGCTCGGTAAGTCCCAAAGATAATGGAGAAATAGACAGAGAGTAAAAGAGAGAGAGAGAGTAGCTTTTAATGTTGTATTGTAGTGTCATATTATAGTAGTATGGTGCTAACGCTGTTGTTGTAGCTTGGTACAGAAGGATGCCAGTGTATACGAGAGGGATCTCTATATGCTAGAGATCAGGGCAAATGGAAGTACAAGGCTCCGTTATACAACCCGGAACAACGGCAATTGGATTCAGGTTAGGTGTTTTAATCTTACCATCTCGTGCCACCTTTAACACCTTCCGTACCAATCTACCTCTTAAACCCCGCGATGTCTTGTTTGTATTGTTATCTTGTAAAACTTATAATGATTGCATGATTGACTTGATTGACTGACCGAAACCATGATATCAGAAAATGGTTATAACCATAGAGTCATGTAAATGGAATACTGGGAAACATGTAAAAGGAATATCCATGGTTCGGTTCGGTCAAGTAGATTGTTAACTGGATTCTGGGATTCATGTATTCATCTTGAGTTGAAATATAAAGAATATGGATTGACTTGAATCATATTCAAGTCAGAAATAGTCAGACGCTAGCCCGAGTCAGACTAAAAGAAAGAGAATTTGAAGTTCTATAATTGGTTAGGGTCCTTATTGTAAATTATAAAACTTGAGGGGGTTTTATGTAAAAAGTATTATTGTATATTTTTCAAAATACCTCAAGTATTTATTATTCGTCTTTATAGTTATAATAAGTGTGAATTTTATTTATTTTATTCTAGTGAATATATCCTAATAAAAGTATTAATTGATTTATTTGAATTTCAGGGTATTTTAATGTAACTTTTAAACTTGTAATTTTAGAAAAAAGTGAAAACTTTATATTATAATAAAATAGGTGTCTAAATTATAATTAAATATATTTTAATACAAGAATAATTTTAAATAAATATTTTATTTTCCAAAATCTCATTTTCCTTAAATGTCGTATTTTAAACCTTTCGAGACCGAATGCTCCTTACGGAGGTCTAAATCTCGCACTACTAGCCCGCAGGTGCACGATGAACCGTACTATCCCTAACGGGTTTCCCAAAGGTGGGTTGTAGCGGCGCTTTGCTTAGGTTTAATAAATACCATTCATTTAGAAAAACGGTTTTATAAATATAAGGTATTTATTTGCAAAAGAGTATAGTTTTCTGTATTTTAGTTTCTAGGGTTTCCTAAGCCAACTATCCTATTTCTAAGGGTCTAAACGACAAGTCATTAGAAGTCTCAAATCGCCTCTTCACCGTCAATTGTGGCCAGGTAAGTACAAGTGAGGAGGGAGGGATCCGCTCACGAATCGTGAGACGGGCCTTTTAAAGTTACCCAAGCTCACTTGCCTAGCCTAGACACCACAAAGTCAGTTTAGATAAACGATCGATGTCCATGACCAATCGTGCTTTCATTTTATAAAAGATTTTATTTAGAGAAGTTTACAACTTAAAGCTTTCAATAAAGATTATAAAGATTATGGTATTTTAGTGGAAAGTCCTGTAATTTCGTATTCTATATTTTGACATATATCAATTAGGGTTATATTTGTGTGTGTGTAGAGGTAGGTCATTAGCTCGTGACTTATTTTAAGGTATTGTGAAGTTTAGAGGTTAAACAAGATATATTAAACTTGAAGGTATTAAAGCGCAAGAATACGGTATTTGAAAACGTTATCATTTCATGTATGAAAATTCATTCAAATTGATTTCTACAAGTTTAGTGATCAAGATAAACGTATTTAGGAGTGAGGGAATTAATTAGAACAAGAAAAATAAACTCTATGGTATTTTTATGAAAAGAATACGGTTTTGCAAAGCAGCTATCATTTCATGTGAGAAACTTTATTTAAATTGGTTTATGGGTGATTAATAGTCAACATGAATATGTTAGGGTATTGTGGATTAGGTGACAAGTGAAATTTTGTAGAAAAACCGAATCGGAAATCGGTTTGTTCCGATTTCCGTCGGGTTTCATATTTCCGTATTTTAAGAAATAGAAAAGAGAGAGAGGGATGGGACTTACGGGTTTTAAGCTCTTCTAAAGAGTAAAGAGAACTAGGGAGAAAGACCGAGGGGTGGTTTCGTCGCCGGTTGCTTCAAAGCATGTCGCCGGAATTCCGTCAGAATCTCGTCGGAGCTTCGCCGCGAACTTGTTTTCAAAGCACACACTTCTTGGAAAACTTTTGAGAGAGTGGCTCAAGATTTTGGGGGTGAGAGGGTAGTGTATAGGGTTGGTATTTATAGGGTTAGGCTAGGGTTAGGGTAGGTGAAAAGTTAAAAAAAAATGTGATAAAATGTAATAAAAATGTATTAAAAGTGGAGTAATTGGGGTTTTTAAAGAGTTATGGAAGTGGTATGAGGCTGAAACTTTGCAGGTGCGTAAGGAATATGAAAAGACACAACTTTCATGTTGTGACCCTCGCCGGAATCGGCCGAATCTGGGGTGACTCGGCCGTGACTCGGTCGGATCACTGAGTCGGCCGAGTCAAGGCCGAGTTGGCCGATTCCCGACCGAGTCCGGTGACCTGAATCTCCCCCGACGGTTCATCTACCCTATGCAAGTGTTACATGTTTGGGTGTAGTGGGGTTTTTGTGAGATATGCGCGTATAAACTCTTGGTATTCTAAAGGTTTTTAAAAAAATCAATATTAAAAATAATATGGGGTATGGAATTTGAACTCTGGTGGCTTGGTTCAGCAGTGTAAGGTATTACCAATGAGCTACAAGCTCTTTCTTGTAATTATGGAGTTATTTAATTACTTAAAATGATAGCAGCAAGAGTAAATACTCCAAGTATACATTAAATTTAAAGTAATTTCTTGTACACTAAAAATGGATTTATTACATTCTTGTAGCTTGTAATTAAAAACAAAATAATTACCTATATCTTGTGCTCAGGCTAAATTACCCCTTTGTGGATTTTTGAAAAAAAAAATATTTGAAAAATTTTGTATAGGAAATTTAGGGTTGTTACATTCTACCCTCCTTATAAAAATTTCGTCCTCGAAATTTGTAAAAGAAAAGTGTGACAGTGCAAAGAAGTTTGGTGGTTGTAGTATAGATAGTGTATAAAAATAACAAAGAGATACAAGGGTGAAAAAAGCTTACCGGTGTTACCTTGACCTACAGTCTCGGCTTCTACGGCTTCTAATGTGAAGGTCTGTCGCCGTGGTACATTCCTTCTAGCTGGAGGCACATTCTGCCTTTGGGGCCTGTTTCTCTGCCCTCTAGGCATGTCCCTCATTGCCTGTTGGAATTGGCGAGTAGGCTGTGCAGGTGGTGGAGCAGGTAGTGCAGGACGAGTTGCAGGAGCCTGGATGGTCAGCCGCTGCGGGTGGTTGATGTGTGTGTGAGATGAGTTGTTATTGTAAGGACAGTTACCAATTCCGTGGTTGGATGCGCCACATATTAGACACAGGCCTTTTGCGCGCCTACAGTCCTTCCACAAATGTCCCTTTCTATGGCAGTAATGGCAAATTTCTTCAGTCCTCCTGGGTTCAAATGATGGCCTGGAAGAGGCTCCACCTGTCATCTGGTTGGCAGGGCGCTTGACTCCTGCAGACTGAGGTCTGCCCCTCTCCTTTATCACTGCCTCATAGCTGAGGGCAGCTTCCAGAGCATCTTCATGAGTCAGAAATTTTCCCGTGGCTAGGGCAGCCTGAATCTCTGTGTCCAAACCTTGCTGAAAGCGACGGGCTCTGATCTCGTCCGTCGGTATCAGGTGTGCCGCGAATCGGCTCAACATGGTGAACTCAGCATCGTATTCATCTACCGATTTATCCCACATTGATCCTTGCTGTAGATGAATAAACTGCTGTTCCATAGCGAACCTGGCAGTCACAGGGAAATATTTCGCGTCGAACTTCTCGCGAAATGTCTTCCATTCAATCGGCTGTACCAGACGGGTTTCTTCCGCCTTCCACCAATTGCGAGCATTATCCGTGAGCTGTAGCTTCGCTACACGGACCCAAGCGTTATCTGGCACTTGAGCTGCTGCCAGATCGTCTTCGATGCTTTGTGCCCATTCTTCTGCTTCGAGAGGGCTTCCTTTACCCGAGAATTGCTTTGGGTGCAAAGCTCTGAATTGCTTTATTCCCGGTGCATCTGTCTCAGGACGACTCAGAAGTTGTTGCTGTCCCTCGAGAAGACCGCGGATCGCATCAAATAGCATTGTTTGCTCAGTGGGTGGTGCAGCAACAGCCGGTGTGAGAGGTAGTGCTGAGAGTGTGTTGTTGACGTTGGTGCTGGTGTTGTTTGGGGAATCCATAACCCTGAAGAAAAATTTGGGTTAGGACAGATTCAAGTACATGAAATGATAAGATTCAAGGAATAGAGATTTGCAAGATTCAAAGAACATGAATTGTAAAGAATGTTTTAGTTGCTGCGTCTTGTGTTATATTGCTTAGGTTGTTCACGCAGACCAGAACTGCATGACAGGGATTCATACAGCTCTGACCTGCATGGGCCACCAACAAAACCTATCACGCCCCGCTTCCCAGTATACGGCGAAGGAGACGCGACGAGGCCCGCTACGTATATACTCAGAAGTACATACGCTAAGCGTAACTAAGCAATATAAATACACAAGAGACAAGAGTATAAAAGAACAGCAACTTTTATTAATAACATTCTTTGTACAATGCATGAAAAGGAAAATACAACTGAAATGAAAAGCGATGCCTAAACAGTGGCATAACATGAAAATGAAAAATACTGGAAAGAACAAGATACAATATCTAGAGCTCAAGGTCTTCGTGGAACCGCTACAAGTCTTCACTGGTGGGCTCGATCTCAGCTTGGTCCGACGCACCTGACGGCATTCAAAGAAGAAGGAAATAGAATGTCGTCAGCGAACAGGTCGCTCGGTAAGTCCCAAAGATAATGGAGAAATAGACAGAGAGTAAAAGAGAGAGAGAGAGAGTAGCTTTTAATGTTGTATTGTAGTGTCATATTATAGTAGTATGGTGCTAACGCTGTTGTTGTAGCTTGGTACAGAAGGATGCCAGTGTATACGAGAGGGATCTCTATATGCTAGAGATCAGGGCAAATGGAAGTACAAGGCTCCGTTATACAACCCGGAACAACGGCAATTGGATTCAGGTTAGGTGTCTTAATCTTACCATCTCGTGCCACCTTTAACACCTTCCGTACCAATCTACCCCTTAAACCCCGCGATGTCTTGTTTGTATTGTTATCTTGTAAAACTTATAATGATTGCATGATTGACTTGATTGACTGACCGAAACCATGATATCAGGAAACGGTTATAACCGTAGAGTCATGTAAATGGAACACTGGGAAACATGTAAAAGGAATATCCATGGTTCGGTTCAGTCAAGTAGATTGTTAACTGGATTCTGGGATTCATGTATTCATCTTCAGTTGAAATATAAAGAATATAGATTGACTTGAATCATATTCAAGTCAGAAATAGTCAGACGCTAGCCCGAGTCAGACTAAAAGAAAGAGAATTTGAAGTTCTATAATTGGTTAGGGTCCTTATTGTAAATTATAAAACTTGAGGGGGTTTTATGTAAAAAGTATTATTGTATATTTTTCAAAATACCTCAAGTATTTATTATTCGTCTTTATAGTTATAATAAGTGTGAATTTTATTTATTTTATTCTAGTGAATATATCCTAATAAAAGTATTAATTGATTTATTTGAATTTCAGGGTATTTTAATGTAACTTTTAAACTTGTAATTTTAGAAAAAGGTGAAAACTTTATATTATAATAAAATAGGTGTCTAAATTATAATTAAATATATTTTAATACAAGAATAATTTTAAATAAATATTTTATTTTCCAAAATCTCATTTTCCTTAAATGTCGTATTTTAAACCTTTCGAGACCGAATGCTCCTTGCGGAGGTCTGAATCTCGCACTACTAGCCCGCGGGTGCACGATGAACCGTACTATCCCTAACGGGTTCCCCAAAGGTGGGTTGTAGCGGCGCTTTGCTTAGGTTTAATAAATACCATTCATTTAGAAAAACGGTTTTATAAATATAAGGTATTTATTTGCAAAAGAGTATAGTTTTCTGTATTTTAGTTTCTAGGGTTTCCTAAGCCAACTATCCTATTTCTAAGGGTCTAAACGACAAGTCATTAGAAGTCTCAAATCGCCTCTTCACCGCCAATTGTGGCCAGGTAAGTACAAGTGAGGAGGGAGGGATCCGCTCACGAATCGTGAGACGGGCCTTTTAAAGTTACCCAAGCTCACTTGCCTAGCCTAGACACCACAAAGTCAGTTTAGATAAACGATCGATGTCCATGACCAATCGTGCTTTCATTTTATAAAAGATTTTATTTAGAGAAGTTTACAACTTAAAGCTTTCAATAAAGATTATAAAGATTATGGTATTTTAGTGAAAAGTCCTGTAATTTCGTATTCTATATTTTGACATATATCAATTAGGGTTATATTTGTGTGTGTGTAGAGGTAGGTCATTAGCTCGTGACTTATTTTAAGGTATTGTGAAGTTTAGAGGTTAAACAAGATATATTAAACTTGAAGGTATTAAAGCGCAAGAATACGGTATTTGAAAACGTTATCATTTCATGTATGAAAATTCATTCAAATTGATTTCTACAAGTTTAGTGATCAAGATAAACGTATTTAGGAGTGAGGGAATTAATTAGAACAAGAAAAATAAACTCTATGGTATTTTTATGAAAAGAATACGGTTTTGCAAAGCAGCTATCATTTCATGTGAGAAACTTTATTTAAATTGGTTTATGGGTGATTAATAGTCAACATGAATATGTTAGGGTATTGTGGATTAGGTGACAAGTGAAATTTTGTAGAAAAACCGAATCGGAAATCGGTTTGTTCCGATTTCCGTCGGGTTTCATATTTCCGTATTTTAAGAAATAGAAAAGAGAGAGAGGGATGGGACTTACGGGTTTTAAGCTCTTCTAAAGAGTAAAGAGAACTAGGGAGAAAGACCGAGGGGTGGTTTCGTCGCCGGTTGCTTCAAAGTATGTCGCCGGAATTCCGTCAGAATCTCGTCGGAGCTTCGCCGCGAACTTGTTTTCAAAGCACACACTTCTTGGAAAACTTTTGAGAGAGTGGCTCAAGATTTTGGGGGTGAGAGGGTAGTGTATAGGGTTGGTATTTATAGGGTTAGGCTAGGGTTAGGGTAGGTGAAAAGTTAAAAAAAAATGTGATAAAATGTAATAAAAATGTATTAAAAGTGGAGTAATTGGGGTTTTTAAAGAGCTATGGAAGTGGTATGAAGCTGAAACTTTGCAGGTGCGTAGGGAATATGAAAAGACACAACTTTCATGTTGTGACCCTCGCCGGAATCGGCCGAATCTGGGGTGACTCGGCCGTGACTCGGTCGGATCACTGAGTCTGCCGAGTCAAGGCCGAGTTGGCCGATTCCCGACCGAGTCCGGTGACCTGAATCTCCCCCGACGGTTCATCTACCCTATGCAAGTGTTACATGTTTGGGTGTAGTGGGGTTTTTGTGAGATATGCGCGTATAAACTCTTGGTATTCTAAAGGTTTTTAAAAAAATCAATATTAAAAATAATATGGGGTATGGGATTTGAACTCTGGTGGCTTGGTTCAGCAGTGTAAGGTATTACCAATGAGCTACAAGCTCCTTCTTGTAATTATGGAGTTATTTAATTACTTAAAAATATAGCAGCAAGAGTAAATACTCCAAGTATACATTAAATTTAAAGTAATTTCTTGTACACTAAAAATGGATTTATTACATTCTTGTAGCTTGTAATTAAAAACAAAATAATTACCTATATCTTGTGCTCAGGCTAAAATACCCCTTTGTGGATTTTTGAAAAAAAAAATATTTGAAAAATTTTGTATAGGAAATTTAGGGTTGTTACATTCTACCCTCCTTATAAAAATTTCGTCCTCGAAATTTGTAAAAGAAAAGTGTGACAGTGCAAAGAAGTTTGGTGGTTGTAGTATAGATAGTGTATAAAAATAACAAAGAGATACAAGGGTGAAAAAAGCTTACCGGTGTTACCTTGACCTACAGTCTCGGCTTCTACGGCTTCTAATGTGAAGGTCTGTCGCCGTGGTACATTCCTTCTAGCTGGAGGCACATTCTGCCTTTGGGGCCTGTTTCTCTGCCCTCTAGGCATGTCCCTCATTGCCTGTTGGAATTGGCGAGTAGGCTGTGCAGGTGGTGGAGCAGGTAGTGCAGGACGAGTTGCAGGAGCCTGGATGGTCAGCCGCTGCGGGTGGTTGATGTGTGTGTGAGATGAGTTGTTATTGTAAGGACAGTTACCAATTCCGTGGTTGGATGCGCCACAAATTAGACACAGGCCTTTTGCGCGCCTACAGTCCTTCCACAAATGTCCCTTTCTATGGCAGTAATGGCAAATTTCTTCAGTCCTCCTGGGTTCAAATGATGGCCTGGAAGAGGCTCCACCTGCCATCTGGTTGGCAGGGCGCTTGACTCCTGCAGACTGAGGTCTGCCCCTCTCCTTTATCACTGCCTCATAGCTGAGGGCAGCTTCCAGAGCATCTTCATGAGTCAGAAATTTTCCCGTGGCTAGGGCAGCCTGAATCTCTGTGTCCAAACCTTGCTGAAAGCGACGGGCTCTGATCTCGTCCGTCGGTATCAGGTGTGCCGCGAATCGGCTCAACATGGTGAACTCAGCATCGTATTCATCTACCGATTTATCCCACATTGATCCTTGCTGTAGATGAATAAACTGCTGTTCCATAGCGAACCTGGCAGTCACAGGGAAATATTTCGCGTCGAACTTCTCGCGAAATGTCTTCCATTCAATCGGCTGTACCAGACGGGTTTCTTCCGCCTTCCACCAATTGCGAGCATTATCCGTGAGCTGTAGCTTCGCTACACGGACCCAAGCGTTATCTGGCACTTGAGCTGCTGCCAGATCGTCTTCGATGCTTTGTGCCCATTCTTCTGCTTCGAGAGGGCTTCCTTTACCCGAGAATTGCTTTGGGTGCAAAGCTCTGAATTGCTTTATTCCCGGTGCATCTGTCTCAGGACGACTCAGAAGTTGTTGCTGTCCCTCGAGAAGACTGCGGATCGCATCGAATAGCATTGTTTGCTCAGTGGGTGGTGCAGCAACAGCCGGTGTGAGAGGTAGTGCTGAGAGTGTGTTGTTGACGTTGGTGCTGGTGTTGTTTGGGGAATCCATAACCCTGAAGAAAAATTTGGGTTAGGACAGATTCAAGTACATGAAATGATAAGATTCAAGGAATAGAGATTTGCAAGATTCAAAGAACATGAATTGTAAAGAATGTTTTAGTTGCTGCGTCTTGTGTTATATTGCTTAGGTTGTTCACGCAGACCAGAACTGCATGACAGGGATTCATACAGCTCTGACCTGCATGGGCCACCAACAAAACCTGTCACGCCCCGCTTCCCAGTATACGGCGAAGGAGACGCGACGAGGCCCGCTACGTATATACTCAGAAGTACATACGCTAAGCGTAACTAAGCAATATAAATACACAAGAGACAAGAATATAAAAGAACAGCAACTTTTATTAATAACATTCTTTGTACAATGCATGAAAAGGAAAATACAACTGAAATGAAAAGCGATGCCTAAACAGTGGCATAACATGAAAATGAAAAATACTGGAAAGAACAAGATACAATATCTAGAGCTCGAGGTCTTCGTGGAACCGCTACAAGTCTTCACTGGTGGGCTCGATCTCAGCTTGGTCCGACGCACCTGACGACATTCAAAGAAGAAGGAAATAGAATGTCGTCAGCGAACAGGTCGCTCGGTAAGTCCCAAAGATAATGGAGAAATAGACAGAGAGTAAAAGAGAGAGAGAGAGAGAGTAGCTTTTAATGTTGTATTGTAGTGTCATATTATAGTAGTATGGTGCTAACGCTGTTGTTGTAGCTTGGTACAGAAGGATGCCAGTGTATACGAGAGGGATCTCTATATGCTAGAGATCAGGGCAAATGGAAGTACAAGGCTCCGTTATACAACCCGGAACAACGGCAATTGGATTCAGGTTAGGTGTCTTAATCTTACCATCTCGTGCCACCTTTAACACCTTCCGTACCAATCTACCCCTTAAACCCCGCGATGTCTTGTTTGTATTGTTATCTTGTAAAACTTATAATGATTGCATGATTGACTTGATTGACTGACCGAAACCATGATATCAGGAAACGGTTATAACCGTAGAGTCATGTAAATGGAACACTGGGAAACATGTAAAAGGAATATCCATGGTTCGGTTCGGTCAAGTAGATTGTTAACTGGATTCTGGGATTCATGTATTCATCTTGAGTTGAAATATAAAGAATATGGATTGACTTGAATCATATTCAAGTCAGAAATAGTCAGACGCTAGCCCGAGTCAGACTAAAAGAAAGAGAATTTGAAGTTCTATAATTGGTTAGGGTCCTTATTGTAAATTATAAAACTTGAGGGGGTTTTATGTAAAAAGTATTATTGTATATTTTTCAAAATACCTCAAGTATTTATTATTCGTCTTTATAGTTATAATAAGTGTGAATTTTATTTATTTTATTCTAGTGAATATATCCTAATAAAAGTATTAATTGATTTATTTGAATTTCAGGGTATTTTAATGTAACTTTTAAACTTGTAATTTTAGAAAAAGGTGAAAACTTTATATTATAATAAAATAGGTGTCTAAATTATAATTAAATATATTTTAATACAAGAATAATTTTAAATAAATATTTTATTTTCCAAAATCTCATTTTCCTTAAATGTCGTATTTTAAACCTTTCGAGACCGAATGCTCCTTGCGGAGGTCTGAATCTCGCACTACTAGCCCGCGGGTGCACGATGAACCGTACTATCCCTAACGGGTTCCCCAAAGGTGGGTTGTAGCGGCGCTTTGCTTAGGTTTAATAAATACCATTCATTTAGAAAAACGGTTTTATAAATATAAGGTATTTATTTGCAAAAGAGTATAGTTTTCTGTATTTTAGTTTCTAGGGTTTCCTAAGCCAACTATCCTATTTCTAAGGGTCTAAACGACAAGTCATTAGAAGTCTCAAATCGCCTCTTCACCGCCAATTGTGGCCAGGTAAGTACAAGTGAGGAGGGAGGGATCCGCTCACGAATCGTGAGACGGGCCTTTTAAAGTTACCCAAGCTCACTTGCCTAGCCTAGACACCACAAAATCAGTTTAGATAAACGATCGATGTCCATGACCAATCGTGCTTTCATTTTATAAAAGATTTTATTTAGAGAAGTTTACAACTTAAAGCTTTCAATAAAGATTATAAAGATTATGGTATTTTAGTGAAAAGTCCTGTAATTTCGTATTCTATATTTTGACATATATCAATTAGGGTTATATTTGTGTGTGTGTAGAGGTAGGTCATTAGCTCGTGACTTATTTTAAGGTATTGTGAAGTTTAGAGGTTAAACAAGATATATTAAACTTGAAGGTATTAAAGCGCAAGAATACGGTATTTGAAAACGTTATCATTTCATGTATGAAAATTCATTCAAATTGATTTCTACAAGTTTAGTGATCAAGATAAACGTATTTAGGAGTGAGGGAATTAATTAGAACAAGAAAAATAAACTCTATGGTATTTTTATGAAAAGAATACGGTTTTGCAAAGCAGCTATCATTTCATGTGAGAAACTTTATTTAAATTGGTTTATGGGTGATTAATAGTCAACATGAATATGTTAGGGTATTGTGGATTAGGTGACAAGTGAAATTTTGTAGAAAAACCGAATCGGAAATCGGTTTGTTCCGATTTCCGTCGGGTTTCATATTTCCGTATTTTAAGAAATAGAAAAGAGAGAGAGGGATGGGACTTACGGGTTTTAAGCTCTTCTAAAGAGTAAAGAGAACTAGGGAGAAAGACCGAGGGGTGGTTTCGTCGCCGGTTGCTTCAAAGCATGTCGCCGGAATTCCGTCAGAATCTCGTCGGAGCTTCGCCGCGAACTTGTTTTCAAAGCACACACTTCTTGGAAAACTTTTGAGAGAGTGGCTCAAGATTTTGGGGGTGAGAGGGTAGTGTATAGGGTTGGTATTTATAGGGTTAGGCTAGGGTTAGGGTAGGTGAAAAGTTAAAAAAAAATGTGATAAAATGTAATAAAAATGTATTAAAAGTGGAGTAATTGGGGTTTTTAAAGAGCTATGGAAGTGGTATGAGGCTGAAACTTTGCAGGTGCGTAGGGAATATGAAAAGACACAACTTTCATGTTGTGACCCTCGCCGGAATCGGCCGAATCTGGGGTGACTCGGCCGTGACTCGGTCGGATCACTGAGTCGGCCGAGTCAAGGCCGAGTTGGCCGATTCCCGACCGAGTCCGGTGACCTGAATCTCCCCCGACGGTTCATCTACCCTATGCAAGTGTTACATGTTTAGGTGTAGTGGGGTTTTTGTGAGATATGCGCGTATAAACTCTTGGTATTCTAAAGGTTTTTAAAAAAATCAATATTAAAAATAATATGGGGTATGGGATTTGAACTCTGGTGGCTTGGTTCAGCAGTGTAAGGTATTACCAATGAGCTACAAGCTCCTTCTTGTAATTATGGAGTTATTTAATTACTTAAAAATATAGCAGCAAGAGTAAATACTCCAAGTATACATTAAATTTAAAGTAATTTCTTGTACACTAAAAATGGATTTATTACATTCTTGTAGCTTGTAATTAAAAACAAAATAATTACCTATATCTTGTGCTCAGGCTAAAATACCCCTTTGTGGATTTTTGAAAAAAAAAATATTTGAAAAATTTTGTATAGGAAATTTAGGGTTGTTACATTCTACCCTTCTTATAAAAATTTCGTCCTCGAAATTTGTAAAAGAAAAGTGTGACAGTGCAAAGAAGTTTGGTGATTGTAGTATAGATAGTGTATAAAAATAACAAAGAGATACAAGGGTGAAAAAAGCTTACCGGTGTTACCTTGACCTACAGTCTCGGCTTCTACGGCTTCTAATGTGAAGGTCTGTCGCCGTGGTACATTCCTTCTAGCTGGAGGCACATTCTGCCTTTGGGGCCTGTTTCTCTGCCCTCTAGGCATGTCCCTCATTGCCTGTTGGAATTGGCGAGTAGGCTGTGCAGGTGGTGGAGCAGGTAGTGCAGGACGAGTTGCAGGAGCCTGGATGGTCAGCCGCTGCGGGTGGTTGATGTGTGTGTGAGATGAGTTATTATTGTAAGGACAGTTACCAATTCCGTGGTTGGATGCGCCACATATTAGACACAGGCCTTTTGCGCGCCTACAGTCCTTCCACAAATGTCCCTTTCTATGGCAGTAATGGCAAATTTCTTCAGTCCTCCTGGGTTCAAATGATGGCCTGGAAGAGGCTCCACCTGTCATCTGGTTGGCAGGGCGCTTGACTCCTGCAGACTGAGGTCTGCCCCTCTCCTTTATCACTGCCTCATAGCTGAGGGCAGCTTCCAGAGCATCTTCATGAGTCAGAAATTTTCCCGTGGCTAGGGCAGCCTGAATCTCTGTGTCCAAACCTTGCTGAAAGCGACGGGCTCTGATCTCGTCCGTCGGTATCAGGTGTGCCGCGAATCGGCTCAACATGGTGAACTCAGCATCGTATTCATCTACCGATTTATCCCACATTGATCCTTGCTGTAGATGAATAAACTGCTGTTCCATAGCGAACCTGGCAGTCACAGGGAAATATTTCGCGTCGAACTTCTCGCGAAATGTCTTCCATTCAATCGGCTGTACCAGACGGGTTTCTTCCGCCTTCCACCAATTGCGAGCATTATCCGTGAGCTGTAGCTTCGCTACACGGACCCAAGCGTTATCTGGCACTTGAGCTGCTGCCAGATCGTCTTCGATGCTTTGTGCCCATTCTTCTGCTTCGAGAGGGCTTCCTTTACCCGAGAATTGCTTTGGGTGCAAAGCTCTGAATTGCTTTATTCCCGGTGCATCTGTCTCAGGACGACTCAGAAGTTGTTGCTGTCCCTCGAGAAGACTGCGGATCGCATCGAATAGCATTGTTTGCTCAGTGGGTGGTGCAGCAACAGCCGGTGTGAGAGGTAGTGCTGAGAGTGTGTTGTTGACGTTGGTGCTGGTGTTGTTTGGGGAATCCATAACCCTGAAGAAAAATTTGGGTTAGGACAGATTCAAGTACATGAAATGATAAGATTCAAGGAATAGAGATTTGCAAGATTCAAAGAACATGAATTGTAAAGAATGTTTTAGTTGCTGCGTCTTGTGTTATATTGCTTAGGTTGTTCACGCAGACCAGAACTGCATGACAGGGATTCATACAGCTCTGACCTGCATGGGCCACCAACAAAACCTATCACGCCCCGCTTCCCAGTATACGGCGAAGGAGACGCGACGAGGCCCGCTACGTATATACTCAGAAGTACATACGCTAAGCGTAACTAAGCAATATAAATACACAAGAGACAAGAGTATAAAAGAACAGCAACTTTTATTAATAACATTCTTTGTACAATGCATGAAAAGGAAAATACAACTGAAATGAAAAGCGATGCCTAAACAGTGGCATAACATGAAAATGAAAAATACTGGAAAGAACAAGATACAATATCTAGAGCTCAAGGTCTTCGTGGAACCGCTACAAGTCTTCACTGGTGGGCTCGATCTCAGCTTGGTCCGACGCACCTGACGGCATTTAAAGAAGAAGGAAATAGAATGTCGTCAGCGAACAGGTCGCTCGGTAAGTCCCAAAGATAATGGAGAAATAGACAGAGAGTAAAAGAGAGAGAGAGAGAGTAGCTTTTAATGTTGTATTGTAGTGTCATATTATAGTAGTATGGTGCTAACGCTGTTGTTGTAGCTTGGTACAGAAGGATGCCAGTGTATATGAGAGGGATCTCTATATGCTAGAGATCAGGGCAAATGGAAGTACAAGGCTCCGTTATACAACCCGGAACAACGGCAATTGGATTCAGGTTAGGTGTCTTAATCTTACCATCTCGTGCCACCTTTAACACCTTCCGTACCAATCTACCCCTTAAACCCCGCGATGTCTTGTTTGTATTGTTATCTTGTAAAACTTATAATGATTGCATGATTGACTTGATTGACTGACCGAAACCATGATATCAGGAAACGGTTATAACCGTAGAGTCATGTAAATGGAACACTGGGAAACATGTAAAAGGAATATCCATGGTTCGGTTCGGTCAAGTAGATTGTTAACTGGATTCTGGGATTCATGTATTCATCTTGAGTTGAAATATAAAGAATATAGATTGACTTGAATCATATTCAAGTCAGAAATAGTCAGACGCTAGCCCGAGTCAGACTAAAAGAAAGAGAATTTGAAGTTCTATAATTGGTTAGGGTCCTTATTGTAAATTATAAAACTTGAGGGGGTTTTATGTAAAAAGTATTATTGTATATTTTTCAAAATACCTCAAGTATTTATTATTCGTCTTTATAGTTATAATAAGTGTGAATTTTATTTATTTTATTCTAGTGAATATATCCTAATAAAAGTATTAATTGATTTATTTGAATTTCAGGGTATTTTAATGTAACTTTCAAACTTGTAATTTTAGAAAAAGGTGAAAACTTTATATTATAATAAAATAGGTGTCTAAATTATAATTAAATATATTTTAATACAAGAATAATTTTAAATAAATATTTTATTTTCCAAAATCTCATTTTCCTTAAATGTCGTATTTTAAACCTTTCGAGACCGAATGCTCCTTGCGGAGGTCTGAATCTCGCACTACTAGCCCGCGGGTGCACGATGAACCGTACTATCCCTAACGGGTTCCCCAAAGGTGGGTTGTAGCGGCGCTTTGCTTAGGTTTAATAAATACCATTCATTTAGAAAAACGGTTTTATAAATATAAGGTATTTATTTGCAAAAGAGTATAGTTTTCTGTATTTTAGTTTCTAGGGTTTCCTAAGCCAACTATCCTATTTCTAAGGGTCTAAACGACAAGTCATTAGAAGTCTCAAATCGCCTCTTCACCGCCAATTGTGGCCAGGTAAGTACAAGTGAGGAGGGAGGGATCCGCTCACGAATCGTGAGACGGGCCTTTTAAAGTTACCCAAGCTCACTTGCCTAGCCTAGACACCACAAAGTCAGTTTAGATAAACGATCGATGTCCATGACCAATCGTGCTTTCATTTTATAAAAGATTTTATTTAGAGAAGTTTACAACTTAAAGCTTTCAATAAAGATTATAAAGATTATGGTATTTTAGTGAAAAGTCCTGTAATTTCGTATTCTATATTTTGACATATATCAATTAGGGTTATATTTGTGTGTGTGTAGAGGTAGGTCATTAGCTCGTGACTTATTTTAAGGTATTGTGAAGTTTAGAGGTTAAACAAGATATATTAAACTTGAAGGTATTAAAGCGCAAGAATACGGTATTTGAAAACGTTATCATTTCATGTATGAAAATTCATTCAAATTGATTTCTACAAGTTTAGTGATCAAGATAAACGTATTTAGGAGTGAGGGAATTAATTAGAACAAGAAAAATAAACTCTATGGTATTTTTATGAAAAGAATACGGTTTTGCAAAGCAGCTATCATTTCATGTGAGAAACTTTATTTAAATTGGTTTATGGGTGATTAATAGTCAACATGAATATGTTAGGGTATTGTGGATTAGGTGACAAGTGAAATTTTGTAGAAAAACCGAATCGGAAATCGGTTTGTTCCGATTTCCGTCGGGTTTCATATTTCCGTATTTTAAGAAATAGAAAAGAGAGAGAGGGATGGGACTTACGGGTTTTAAGCTCTTCTAAAGAGTAAAGAGAACTAGGGAGAAAGACCGAGGGGTGGTTTCGTCGCCGGTTGCTTCAAAGCATGTCGCCGGAATTCCGTCAGAATCTCGTCGGAGCTTCGCCGCGAACTTGTTTTTAAAGCACACACTTCTTGGAAAACTTTTGAGAGAGTGGCTCAAGATTTTGGGGGTGAGAGGGTAGTGTATAGGGTTGGTATTTATAGGGTTAGGCTAGGGTTAGGGTAGGTGAAAAGTTAAAAAAAAATGTGATAAAATGTAATAAAAATGTATTAAAAGTGGAGTAATTGGGGTTTTTAAAGAGTTATGGAAGTGGTATGAGGCTGAAACTTTGCAGGTGCGTAAGGAATATGAAAAGACACAACTTTCATGTTGTGACCCTCGCCGGAATCGGCCGAATCTGGGGTGACTCGGCCGTGACTCGGTCGGATCACTGAGTCGGCCGAGGCAAGGCCGAGTTGGCCGATTCCCGACCGAGTCCGGTGACCTGAATCTCCCCCGACGGTTCATCTACCCTATGCAAGTGTTACATGTTTGGGTGTAGTGGGGTTTTTGTGAGATATGCGCGTATAAACTCTTGGTATTCTAAAGGTTTTTAAAAAAATCAATATTAAAAATAATATGGGGTATGGAATTTGAACTCTGGTGGCTTGGTTCAGCAGTGTAAGGTATTACCAATGAGCTACAAGCTCCTTCTTGTAATTATGGAGTTATTTAATTACTTAAAATGATAGCAGCAAGAGTAAATACTCCAAGTATACATTAAATTTAAAGTAATTTCTTGTACACTAAAAATGGATTTATTACATTCTTGTAGCTTGTAATTAAAAACAAAATAATTACCTATATCTTGTGCTCAGGCTAAAATACCCCTTTGTGGATTTTTGAAAAAAAAAATATTTGAAAAATTTTGTATAGGAAATTTAGGGTTGTTACATTCTACCCTCCTTATAAAAATTTCGTCCTCGAAATTTGTAAAAGAAAAGTGTGACAGTGCAAAGAAGTTTGGTGGTTGTAGTATAGATAGTGTATAAAAATAACAAAGAGATACAAGGGTGAAAAAAGCTTACCGGTGTTACCTTGACCTACAGTCTCGGCTTCTACGGCTTCTAATGTGAAGGTCTGTCGCCGTGGTACATTCCTTCTAGCTGGAGGCACATTCTGCCTTTGGGGCCTGTTTCTCTGCCCTCTAGGCATGTCCCTCATTGCCTGTTGGAATTGGCGAGTAGGCTGTGCAGGTGGTGGAGCAGGTAGTGCAGGACGAGTTGTAGGAGCCTGGATGGTCAGCCGCTGCGGGTGGTTGATGTGTGTGTGAGATGAGTTGTTATTGTAAGGACAGTTACCAATTCCGTGGTTGGATGCGCCACAAATTAGACACAGGCCTTTTGCGCGCCTACAGTCCTTCCACAAATGTCCCTTTCTATGGCAGTAATGGCAAATTTCTTCAGTCCTCCTGGGTTCAAATGATGGCCTGGAAGAGGCTCCACCTGCCATCTGGTTGGCAGGGCGCTTGACTCCTGCAGACTGAGGTCTGCCCCTCTCCTTTATCACTGCCTCATAGCTGAGGGCAGCTTCCAGAGCATCTTCATGAGTCAGAAATTTTCCCGTGGCTAGGGCAGCCTGAATCTCTGTGTCCAAACCTTGCTGAAAGCGATGGGCTCTGATCTCGTCCGTCGGTATCAGGTGTGCCGCGAATCGGCTCAACATGGTGAACTCAGCATCGTATTCATCTACCGATTTATCCCACATTGATCCTTGGTGTAGATGAATAAACTGCTGTTCCATAGCGAACCTGGCAGTCACAGGGAAATATTTCGCGTCGAACTTCTCGCGAAATGTCTTCCATTCAATCGGCTGTACCAGACGGGTTTCTTCCGCCTTCCACCAATTGCGAGCATTATCCGTGAGCTGTAGCTTCGCTACACGGACCCAAGCGTTATCTGGCACTTGAGCTGCTGCCAGATCGTCTTCGATGCTTTGTGCCCATTCTTCTGCTTCGAGAGGGCTTCCTTTACCCGAGAATTGCTTTGGGTGCAAAGCTCTGAATTGCTTTATTCCCGGTGCATCTGTCTCAGGACGACTCAGAAGTTGTTGCTGTCCCTCGAGAAGACTGCGGATCGCATCGAATAGCATTGTTTGCTCAGTGGGTGGTGCAGCAACAGCCGGTGTGAGAGGTAGTGCTGAGAGTGTGTTGTTGACGTTGGTGCTGGTGTTGTTTGGGGAATCCATAACCCTGAAGAAAAATTTGGGTTAGGACAGATTCAAGTACATGAAATGATAAGATTCAAGGAATAGAGATTTGCAAGATTCAAAGAACATGAATTGTAAAGAATGTTTTAGTTGCTGCGTCTTGTGTTATATTGCTTAGGTTGTTCACGCAGACCAGAACTGCATGACAGGGATTCATACAGCTCTGACCTGCATGGGCCACCAACAAAACCTGTCACGCCCCGCTTCCCAGTATACGGCGAAGGAGACGCGACGAGGCCCGCTACGTATATACTCAGAAGTACATACGCTAAGCGTAACTAAGCAATATAAATACACAAGAGACAAGAGTATAAAAGAACAGCAACTTTTATTAATAACATTCTTTGTACAATGCATGAAAAGGAAAATACAACTGAAATGAAAAGCGATGCCTAAACAGTGGCATAACATGAAAATGAAAAATACTGGAAAGAACAAGATACAATATCTAGAGCTCGAGGTCTTCGTGGAACCGCTACAAGTCTTCACTGGTGGGCTCGATCTCAGCTTGGTCCGACGCACCTGACGACATTCAAAGAAGAAGGAAATAGAATGTCGTCAGCGAACAGGTCGCTCGGTAAGTCCCAAAGATAATGGAGAAATAGACAGAGAGTAAAAGAGAGAGAGAGAGAGTAGCTTTTAATGTTGTATTGTAGTGTCATATTATAGTAGTATGGTGCTAACGCTGTTGTTGTAGCTTGGTACAGAAGGATGCCAGTGTATACGAGAGGGATCTCTATATGCTAGAGATCAGGGCAAATGGAAGTACAAGGCTCCGTTATACAACCCGGAACAACGGCAATTGGATTCAGGTTAGGTGTCTTAATCTTACCATCTCGTGCCACCTTTAACACCTTCCGTACCAATCTACCCCTTAAACCCCGCGATGTCTTGTTTGTATTGTTATCTTGTAAAACTTATAATGATTGCATGATTGACTTGATTGACTGACCGAAACCATGATATTAGGAAACGGTTATAACCGTAGAGTCATGTAAATGGAACACTGGGAAACATGTAAAAGGAATATCCATGGTTCGGTTCGGTCAAGTAGATTGTTAACTGGATTCTGGGATTCATGTATTCATCTTGAGTTGAAATATAAAGAATATGGATTGACTTGAATCATATTCAAGTCAGAAATAGTCAGACGCTAGCCCGAGTCAGACTAAAAGAAAGAGAATTTGAAGTTCTATAATTGGTTAGGGTCCTTATTGTAAATTATAAAACTTGAAGGGGTTTTATGTAAAAAGTATTATTGTATATTTTTCAAAATACCTCAAGTATTTATTATTCGTCTTTATAGTTATAATAAGTGTGAATTTTATTTATTTTATTCTAGTGAATATATCCTAATAAAAGTATTAATTGATTTATTTGAATTTCAGGGTATTTTAATGTAACTTTTAAACTTGTAATTTTAGAAAAAGGTGAAAACTTTATATTATAATAAAATAGGTGTCTAAATTATAATTAAATATATTTTAATACAAGAATAATTTTAAATAAATATTTTATTTTCCAAAATCTCATTTTCCTTAAATGTCGTATTTTAAACCTTTCGAGACCGAATGCTCCTTTCGGAGGTCTGAATCTCGCACTACTAGCCCGCGGGTGCACGATGAACCGTACTATCCCTAACGGGTTCCCCAAAGGTGGGTTGTAGCGGCGCTTTGCTTAGGTTTAATAAATACCATTCATTTAGAAAAACGGTTTTATAAATATAAGGTATTTATTTGCAAAAGAGTATAGTTTTCTGTATTTTAGTTTCTAGGGTTTCCTAAGCCAACTATCCTATTTCTAAGGGTCTAAACGACAAGTCATTAGAAGTCTCAAATCGCCTCTTCACCGCCAATTGTGGCCAGGTAAGTACAAGTGAGAAGGGAGGGATCCGCTCACGAATCGTGAGACGGGCCTTTTAAAGTTACCCAAGCTCACTTGCCTAGCCTAGACACCACAAAGTCAGTTTAGATAAGCGATCGATGTCCATGACCAATCGTGCTTTCATTTTATAAAAGATTTTATTTAGAGAAGTTTACAACTTAAAGCTTTCAATAAAGATTATAAAGATTATGGTATTTTAGTGAAAAGTCCTGTAATTTCGTATTCTATATTTTGACATATATCAATTAGGGTTATATTTGTGTGTGTGTAGAGGTAGGTCATTAGCTCGTGACTTATTTTAAGGTATTGTGAAGTTTAGAGGTTAAACAAGATATATTAAACTTGAAGGTATTAAAGCGCAAGAATACGGTATTTGAAAACGTTATCATTTCATGTATGAAAATTCATTCAAATTGATTTCTACAAGTTTAGTGATCAAGATAAACGTATTTAGGAGTGAGGGAATTAATTAGAACAAGAAAAATAAACTCTATGGTATTTTTATGAAAAGAATACGGTTTTGCAAAGCAGCTATCATTTCATGTGAGAAACTTTATTTAAATTGGTTTATGGGTGATTAATAGTCAACATGAATATGTTAGGGTATTGTGGATTAGGTGACAAGTGAAATTTTGTAGAAAAACCGAATCGGAAATCGGTTTGTTCCGATTTCCGTCGGGTTTCATATTTCCGTATTTTAAGAAATAGAAAAGAGAGAGAGGGATGGGACTTATGGGTTTTAAGCTCTTCTAAAGAGTAAAGAGAACTAGGGAGAAAGACCGAGGGGTGGTTTCGTCGCCGGTTGCTTCAAAGCATGTCGCCGGAATTCCGTCAGAATCTCGTCGGAGCTTCGCCGCGAACTTGTTTTCAAAGCACACACTTCTTGGAAAACTTTTAAGAGAGTGGCTCAAGATTTTGGGGGTGAGAGGGTAGTGTATAGGGTTGGTATTTATAGGGTTAGGCTAGGGTTAGGGTAGGTGAAAAGTTAAAAAAAAAATGTGATAAAATGTAATAAAAATGTATTAAAAGTGGAGTAATTGGGGTTTTTAAAGAGCTATGGAAGTGGTATGAGGCTGAAACTTTGCAGGTGCGTAGGGAATATGAAAAGACACAACTTTCATGTTGTGACCCTCGCCGGAATCGGCCGAATCTGGGGTGACTCGGCCGTGACTCGGTCGGATCACTGAGTCGGCCGAGTCAAGGCCGAGTTGGCCGATTCCCGACCGAGTCCGGTGACCTGAATCTCCCCCGACGGTTCATCTACCCTATGCAAGTGTTACATGTTTGGGTGTAGTGGGGTTTTTGTGAGATATGCGCGTATAAACTCTTGGTATTCTAAAGGTTTTTAAAAAAATCAATATTAAAAATAATATGGGGTATGGAATTTGAACTCTGGTGGCTTGGTTCAGCAGTGTAAGGTATTACCAATGAGCTACAAGCTCCTTCTTGTAATTATGGAGTTATTTAATTACTTAAAATGATAGCAGCAAGAGTAAATACTCCAAGTATACATTAAATTTAAAGTAATTTCTTGCACACTAAAAATGGATTTATTACATTCTTGTAGCTTGTAATTAAAAACAAAATAATTACCTATATCTTGTGCTCAGGCTAAAATACCCCTTTGTGGATTTTTGAAAAAAAAAATATTTGAAAAATTTTGTATAGGAAATTTAGGGTTGTTACATTCTACCCTCCTTATAAAAATTTCGTCCTCGAAATTTGTAAAAGAAAAGTGTGACAGTGCAAAGAAGTTTGGTGGTTGTAGTATAGATAGTGTATAAAAATAACAAAGAGATACAAGGGTGAAAAAAGCTTACCGGTGTTACCTTGACCTACAGTCTCGGCTTCTACGGCTTCTAATGTGAAGGTCTGTCGCCGTGGTACATTCCTTCTAGCTGGAGGCACATTCTGCCTTTGGGGCCTGTTTCTCTGCCCTCTAGGCATGTCCCTCATTGCCTGTTGGAATTGGCGAGTAGGCTGTGCAGGTGGTGGAGCAGGTAGTGCAGGACGAGTTGCAGGAGCCTGGATGGTCAGCCGCTGCGGGTGGTTGATGTGTGTGTGAGATGAGTTGTTATTGTAAGGACAGTTACCAATTCCGTGGTTGGATGCGCCACATATTAGACACAGGCCTTTTGCGCGCCTACAGTCCTTCCACAAATGTCCCTTTCTATGGCAGTAATGGCAAATTTCTTCAGTCCTCCTGGGTTCAAATGATGGCCTGGAAGAGGCTCCACCTGCCATCTGGTTGGCAGGGCGCTTGACTCCTGCATACTGAGGTCTGCCCCTCTCCTTTATCACTGCCTCATAGCTGAGGGCAGCTTCCAGAGCATCTTCATGAGTCAGAAATTTTCCCGTGGCTAGGGCAGCCTGAATCTCTGTGTCCAAACCTTGCTGAAAGCGACGGGCTCTGATCTCGTCCGTCGGTATCAGGTGTGCCGCGAATCGGCTCAACATGGTGAACTCAGCATCGTATTCATCTACCGATTTATCCCACATTGATCCTTGCTGTAGATGAATAAACTGCTGTTCCATAGCGAACCTGGCAGTCACAGGGAAATATTTCGCGTCGAACTTCTCGCGAAATGTCTTCCATTCAATCGGCTGTACCAGACGGGTTTCTTCCGCCTTCCACCAATTGCGAGCATTATCCGTGAGCTGTAGCTTCGCTACACGGACCCAAGCGTTATCTGGCACTTGAGCTGCTGCCAGATCGTCTTCGATACTTTGTGCCCATTCTTCTGCTTCGAGAGGGCTTCCTTTACCCGAGAATTGCTTTGGGTGCAAAGCTCTGAATTGCTTTATTCCCGGTGCATCTGTCTCAGGACGACTCAGAAGTTGTTGCTGTCCCTCGAGAAGACTGCGGATCGCATCGAATAGCATTGTTTGCTCAGTGGGTGGTGCAGCAACAGCCGGTGTGAGAGGTAGTGCTGAGAGTGTGTTGTTGACGTTGGTGCTGGTGTTGTTTGGGGAATCCATAACCCTGAAGAAAAATTTGGGTTAGGACAGATTCAAGTACATGAAATGATAAGATTCAAGGAATAGAGATTTGCAAGATTCAAAGAACATGAATTGTAAAGAATGTTTTAGTTGCTGCGTCTTGTGTTATATTGCTTAGGTTGTTCACGCAGACCAGAACTGCATGACAGGGATTCATACAGCTCTGACCTGCATGGGCCACCAACAAAACCTGTCACGCCCCGCTTCCCAGTATACGGCGAAGGAGACGCGACGAGGCCCGCTACGTATATACTCAGAAGTACATACGCTAAGCGTAACTAAGCAATATAAATACACAAGAGACAAGAGTATAAAAGAACAGCAACTTTTATTAATAACATTCTTTGTACAATGCATGAAAAGGAAAATACAACTGAAATGAAAAGCGATGCCTAAACAGTGGCATAACATGAAAATGAAAAATACTGGAAAGAACAAGATACAATATCTAGAGCTCGAGGTCTTCGTGGAACCGCTACAAGTCTTCACTGGTCGGCTCGATCTCAGCTTGGTCCGACGCACCTGACGACATTCAAAGAAGAAGGAAATAGAATGTCGTCAGCGAACAGGTCGCTCGGTAAGTCCCAAAGATAATGGAGAAATAGACAGAGAGTAAAAGAGAGAGAGAGAGAGTAGCTTTTAATGTTGTATTGTAGTGTCATATTATAGTAGTATGGTGCTAACGCTGTTGTTGTAGCTTGGTACAGAAGGATGCCAGTGTATACGAGAGGGATCTCTATATGCTAGAGATCAGGGCAAATGGAAGTACAAGGCTCCGTTATACAACCCGGAACAACGGCAATTGGATTCAGGTTAGGTGTCTTAATCTTACCATCTCGTGCCACCTTTAACACCTTCCGTACCAATCTACCCCTTAAACCCCGCGATGTCTTGTTTGTATTGTTATCTTGTAAAACTTATAATGATTGCATGATTGACTTGATTGACTGACCGAAACCATGATATCAGGAAACGGTTATAACCGTAGAGTCATGTAAATGGAACACTGGGAAACATGTAAAAGGAATATCCATGGTTCGGTTCGGTCAAGTAGATTGTTAACTGGATTCTGGGATTCATGTATTCATCTTGAGTTGAAATATAAAGAATATGGATTGACTTGAATCATATTCAAGTCAGAAATAGTCAGACGCTAGCCCGAGTCAGACTAAAAGAAAGAGAATTTGAAGTTCTATAATTGGTTAGGGTCCTTATTGTAAATTATAAAACTTGAGGGGGTTTTATGTAAAAAGTATTATTGTATATTTTTCAAAATACCTCAAGTATTTATTATTCGTCTTTATAGTTATAATAAGTGTGAATTTTATTTATTTTATTCTAGTGAATATATCCTAATAAAAGTATTAATTGATTTATTTGAATTTCAGGGTATTTTAATGTAACTTTTAAACTTGTAATTTTAGAAAAAGGTGAAAACTTTATATTATAATAAAATAGGTGTCTAAATTATAATTAAATATATTTTAATACAAGAATAATTTTAAATAAATATTTTATTTTCCAAAATCTCATTTTCCTTAAATGTCGTATTTTAAACCTTTCGAGACCGAATGCTCCTTGCGGAGGTCTGAATCTCGCACTACTAGCCCGCGGGTGCACGATGAACCGTACTATCCCTAACGGGTTCCCCAAAGGTGGGTTGTAGCGGCGCTTTGCTTAGGTTTAATAAATACCATTCATTTAGAAAAACGGTTTTATAAATATAAGGTATTTATTTGCAAAAGAGTATAGTTTTCTGTATTTTAGTTTCTAGGGTTTCCTAAGCCAACTATCCTATTTCTAAGGGTCTAAACGACAAGTCATTAGAAGTCTCAAATCGCCTCTTCACCGCCAATTGTGGCCAGGTAAGTACAAGTGAGGAGGGAGGGATCCGTTCACGAATCGTGAGACGGGCCTTTTAAAGTTACCCAAGCTCACTTGCCTAGCCTAGACACCACAAAGTCAGTTTAGATAAACGATCGATGTCCATGACCAATCGTGCTTTCATTTTATAAAAGATTTTATTTAGAGAAGTTTACAACTTAAAGCTTTCAATAAAGATTATAAAGATTATGGTATTTTAGTGAAAAGTCCTGTAATTTCGTATTCTATATTTTGACATATATCAATTAGGGTTATATTTGTGTGTGTGTAGAGGTAGGTCATTAGCTCGTGACTTATTTTAAGGTATTGTGAAGTTTAGAGGTTAAACAAGATATATTAAACTTGAAGGTATTAAAGCGCAAGAATACGGTATTTGAAAACGTTATCATTTCATGTATGAAAATTCATTCAAATTGATTTCTACAAGTTTAGTGATCAAGATAAACGTATTTAGGAGTGAGGGAATTAATTAGAACAAGAAAAATAAACTCTATGGTATTTTTATGAAAAGAATACGGTTTTGCAAAGCAGCTATCATTTCATGTGAGAAACTTTATTTAAATTGGTTTATGGGTGATTAATAGTCAACATGAATATGTTAGGGTATTGTGGATTAGGTGACAAGTGAAATTTTGTAGAAAAACCGAATCGGAAATCGGTTTGTTCCGATTTCCGTCGGGTTTCATATTTCCGTATTTTAAGAAATAGAAAAGAGAGAGAGGGATGGGACTTACGGGTTTTAAGCTCTTCTAAAGAGTAAAGAGAACTAGGGAGAAAGACCGAGGGGTGGTTTCGTCGCCGGTTGCTTCAAAGCATGTCGCCGGAATTCCGTCAGAATCTCGTCGGAGCTTCGCCGCGAACTTGTTTTCAAAGCACACACTTCTTGGAAAACTTTTAAGAGAGTGGCTCAAGATTTTGGGGGTGAGAGGGTAGTGTATAGGGTTGGTATTTATAGGGTTAGGCTAGGGTTAGGGTAGGTGAAAAGTTAAAAAAAAATGTGATAAAATGTAATAAAAATGTATTAAAAGTGGAGTAATTGGGGTTTTTAAAGAGCTATGGAAGTGGTATGAGGCTGAAACTTTGCAGGTGCGTAGGGAATATGAAAAGACACAACTTTCATGTTGTGACCCTCGCCGGAATCGGCCGAATCTGGGGTGACTCGGCCGTGACTCGGTCGGATCACTGAGTCGGCCGAGTCAAGGCCGAGTTGGCCGATTCCCGACCGAGTCCGGTGACCTGAATCTCCCCCGACGGTTCATCTATCCTATGCAAGTGTTACATGTTTGGGTGTAGTGGGGTTTTTGTGAGATATGCGCGTATAAACTCTTGGTATTCTAAAGGTTTTTAAAAAAATCAATATTAAAAATAATATGGGGTATGGGATTTGAACTCTGGTGGCTTGGTTCAGCAGTGTAAGGTATTACCAATGAGCTACAAGCTCCTTCTTGTAATTATGGAGTTATTTAATTACTTAAAAATATAGCAGCAAGAGTAAATACTCCAAGTATACATTAAATTTAAAGTAATTTCTTGTACACTAAAAATGGATTTATTACATTCTTGTAGCTTGTAATTAAAAACAAAATAATTACCTATATCTTGTGCTTAGGCTAAAATACCCCTTTGTGGATTTTTGAAAAAAAAAATATTTGAAAAATTTTGTATAGGAAATTTAGGGTTGTTACATTCTACCCTCCTTATAAAAATTTCGTCCTCGAAATTTGTAAAAGAAAAGTGTGACAGTGCAAAGAAGTTTGGTGGTTGTAGTATAGATAGTGTATAAAAATAACAAAGAGATACAAGGGTGAAAAAAGCTTACCGGTGTTACCTTGACCTACAGTCTCGGCTTCTACGGCTTCTAATGTGAAGGTCTGTCGCCGTGGTACATTCCTTCTAGCTGGAGGCACATTCTGCCTTTGGGGCCTGTTTCTCTGCCCTCTAGGCATGTCCCTCATTGCCTGTTGGAATTGGCGAGTAGGCTGTGCAGGTGGTGGAGCAGGTAGTGCAGGACGAGTTGTAGGAGCCTGGATGGTCAGCCGCTGCGGGTGGTTGATGTGTGTGTGAGATGAGTTGTTATTGTAAGGACAGTTACCAATTCCGTGGTTGGATGCGCCACAAATTAGACACAGGCCTTTTGCGCGCCTACAGTCCTTCCACAAATGTCCCTTTCTATGGCAGTAATGGCAAATTTCTTCAGTCCTCCTGGGTTCAAATGATGGCCTGGAAGAGGCTCCACCTGCCATCTGGTTGGCAGGGCGCTTGACTCCTGCAGACTGAGGTCTGCCCCTCTCCTTTATCACTGCCTCATAGCTGAGGGCAGCTTCCAGAGCATCTTCATGAGTCAGAAATTTTCCCGTGGCTAGGGCAGCCTGAATCTCTGTGTCCAAACCTTGCTGAAAGCGACGGGCTCTGATCTCGTCCGTCGGTATCAGGTGTGCCGCGAATCGGCTCAACATGGTGAACTCAGCATCGTATTCATCTACCGATTTATCCCACATTGATCCTTGCTGTAGATGAATAAACTGCTGTTCCATAGCGAACCTGGCAGTCACAGGGAAATATTTCGCGTCGAACTTCTCGCGAAATGTCTTCCATTCAATCGGCTGTACCAGACGGGTTTCTTCCGCCTTCCACCAATTGCGAGCATTATCCGTGAGCTGTAGCTTCGCTACACGGACCCAAGCGTTATCTGGCACTTGAGCTGCTGCCAGATCGTCTTCGATGCTTTGTGCCCATTCTTCTGCTTCGAGAGGGCTTCCTTTACCCGAGAATTGCTTTGGGTGCAAAGCTCTGAATTGCTTTATTCCCGGTGCATCTGTCTCAGGACGACTCAGAAGTTGTTGCTGTCCCTCGAGAAGACTGCGGATCGCATCGAATAGCATTGTTTGCTCAGTGGGTGGTGCAGCAACAGCCGGTGTGAGAGGTAGTGCTGAGAGTGTGTTGTTGACGTTGGTGCTGGTGTTATTTGGGGAATCCATAACCCTGAAGAAAAATTTGGGTTAGGACAGATTCAAGTACATGAAATGATAAGATTCAAGGAATAGAGATTTGCAAGATTCAAAGAACATGAATTGTAAAGAATGTTTTAGTTGCTGCGTCTTGTGTTATATTGCTTAGGTTGTTCACGCAGACCAGAACTGCATGACAGGGATTCATACAGCTCTGACCTGCATGGGCCACCAACAAAACCTGTCACGCCCCGCTTCCCAGTATACGGCGAAGGAGACGCGACGAGGCCCGCTACGTATATACTCAGAAGTACATACGCTAAGCGTAACTAAGCAATATAAATACACAAGAGACAAGAGTATAAAAGAACAGCAACTTTTATTAATAACATTCTTTGTACAATGCATGAAAAGGAAAATACAACTGAAATGAAAAGCGATGCCTAAACAGTGGCATAACATGAAAATGAAAAATACTGGAAAGAACAAGATACAATATCTAGAGCTCGAGGTCTTCGTGGAACCGCTACAAGTCTTCACTGGTGGGCTCGATCTCAGCTTGGTCCGACGCACCTGACGACATTCAAAGAAGAAGGAAATAGAATGTCGTCAGCGAACAGGTCGCTCGGTAAGTCCCAAAGATAATGGAGAAATAGACAGAGAGTAAAAGAGAGAGAGAGAGAGTAGCTTTTAATGTTGTATTGTAGTGTCATATTATAGTAGTATGGTGCTAACGCTGTTGTTGTAGCTTGGTACAGAAGGATGCCAGTGTATACGAGAGGGATCTCTATATGCTAGAGATCAGGGCAAATGGAAGTACAAGGCTCCGTTATACAACCCGGAACAACGGCAATTGGATTCAGGTTAGGTGTCTTAATCTTACCATCTCGTGCCACCTTTAACACCTTCCGTACCAATCTACCCCTTAAACCCCGCGATGTCTTGTTTGTATTGTTATCTTGTAAAACTTATAATGATTGCATGATTGACTTGATTGACTGACCGAAACCATGATATCAGGAAACGGTTATAACCGTAGAGTCATGTAAATGGAACACTGGGAAACATGTAAAAGGAATATCCATGGTTCGATTCGGTCAAGTAGATTGTTAACTGGATTCTGGGATTCATGTATTCATCTTGAGTTGAAATATAAAGAATATGGATTGACTTGAATCATATTCAAGTCAGAAATAGTCAGACGCTAGCCCGAGTCAGACTAAAAGAAAGAGAATTTGAAGTTCTATAATTGGTTAGGGTCCTTATTGTAAATTATAAAACTTGAGGGGGTTTTATGTAAAAAGTATTATTGTATATTTTTCAAAATACCTCAAGTATTTATTATTCGTCTTTATAGTTATAATAAGTGTGAATTTTATTTATTTTATTCTAGTGAATATATCCTAATAAAAGTATTAATTGATTTATTTGAATTTCAGGGTATTTTAATGTAACTTTTAAACTTGTAATTTTAGAAAAAGGTGAAAACTTTATATTATAATAAAATAGGTGTCTAAATTATAATTAAATATATTTTAATACAAGAATAATTTTAAATAAATATTTTATTTTCCAAAATCTCATTTTCCTTAAATGTCGTATTTTAAACCTTTCGAGACCGAATGCTCCTTGCGGAGGTCTGAATCTCGCACTACTAGCCCGCGGGTGCACGATGAACCGTACTATCCCTAACGGGTTCCCCAAAGGTGGGTTGTAGCGGCGCTTTGCTTAGGTTTAATAAATACCATTCATTTAGAAAAACGGTTTTATAAATATAAGGTATTTATTTGCAAAAGAGTATAGTTTTCTGTATTTTAGTTTCTAGGGTTTCCTAAGCCAACTATCCTATTTCTAAGGGTCTAAACGACAAGTCATTAGAAGTCTCAAATCGCCTCTTCACCGCCAATTGTGGCCAGGTAAGTACAAGTGAGGAGGGAGGGATCCGCTCACGAATCGTGAGACGGGCCTTTTAAAGTTACCCAAGCTCACTTGCCTAGCCTAGACACCACAAAGTCAGTTTAGATAAACGATCGATGTCCATGACCAATCGTGCTTTCATTTTATAAAAGATTTTATTTAGAGAAGTTTACAACTTAAAGCTTTCAATAAAGATTATAAAGATTATGGTATTTTAGTGAAAAGTCCTGTAATTTCGTATTCTATATTTTGACATATATCAATTAGGGTTATATTTGTGTGTGTGTAGAGGTAGGTCATTAGCTCGTGACTTATTTTAAGGTATTGTGAAGTTTAGAGGTTAAACAAGATATATTAAACTTGAAGGTATTAAAGCGCAAGAATACGGTATTTGAAAACGTTATCATTTCATGTATGAAAATTCATTCAAATTGATTTCTACAAGTTTAGTGATCAAGATAAACGTATTTAGGAGTGAGGGAATTAATTAGAACAAGAAAAATAAACTCTATGGTATTTTTATGAAAAGAATACGGTTTTGCAAAGCAGCTATCATTTCATGTGAGAAACTTTATTTAAATTGGTTTATGGGTGATTAATAGTCAACATGAATATGTTAGGGTATTGTGGATTAGGTGACAAGTGAAATTTTGTAGAAAAACCGAATCGGAAATCGGTTTGTTCCGATTTCCGTCGGGTTTCATATTTCCGTATTTTAAGAAATAGAAAAGAGAGAGAGGGATGGGACTTACGGGTTTTAAGCTCTTCTAAAGAGTAAAGAGAACTAGGGAGAAAGACCGAGGGGTGGTTTCATCGCCGGTTGCTTCAAAGTATGTCGCCGGAATTCCGTCAGAATCTCGTCGGAGCTTCGCCGCGAACTTGTTTTCAAAGCACACACTTCTTGGAAAACTTTTGAGAGAGTGGCTCAAGATTTTGGGGGTGAGAGGGTAGTGTATAGGGTTGGTATTTATAGGGTTAGGCTAGGGTTAGGGTAGGTGAAAAGTTAAAAAAAAATGTGATAAAATGTAATAAAAATGTATTAAAAGTGGAGTAATTGGGGTTTTTAAAGAGCTATGGAAGTGGTATGAGGCTAAAACTTTGCAGGTGCGTAGGGAATATGAAAAGACACAACTTTCATGTTGTGACCCTCGCCGGAATCGGCCGAATCTGGGGTGACTCGGCCGTGACTCGGTCGGATCACTGAGTCGGCCGAGTCAAGGCCGAGTTGGCCGATTCCCGACCGAGTCCGGTGACCTGAATCTCCCCCGACGGTTCATCTACCCTATGCAAGTGTTACATGTTTGGGTGTAGTGGGGTTTTTGTGAGATATGCGCGTATAAACTCTTGGTATTCTAAAGGTTTTTAAAAAAATCAATATTAAAAATAATATGGGGTATGGGATTTGAACTCTGGTGGCTTGGTTCAGCAGTGTAAGGTATTACCAATGAGCTACAAGCTCCTTCTTGTAATTATGGAGTTATTTAATTACTTAAAAATATAGCAGCAAGAGTAAATACTCCAAGTATACATTAAATTTAAAGTAATTTCTTGTACACTAAAAATGGATTTATTACATTCTTGTAGCTTGTAATTAAAAACAAAATAATTACCTATATCTTGTGCTCAGGCTAAAATACCCCTTTGTGGATTTTTGAAAAAAAAAATATTTGAAAAATTTTGTATAGGAAATTTAGGGTTGTTACATTCTACCCTCCTTATAAAAATTTCGTCCTCGAAATTTGTAAAAGAAAAGTGTGACAGTGCAAAGAAGTTTGGTGGTTGTAGTATAGATAGTGTATAAAAATAACAAAGAGATACAAGGGTGAAAAAAGCTTACCGGTGTTACCTTGACCTACAGTCTCGGCTTCTACGGCTTCTAATGTGAAGGTCTGTCGCCGTGGTACATTCCTTCTAGCTGGAGGCACATTCTGCCTTTGGGGCCTGTTTCTCTGCCCTCTAGGCATGTCCCTCATTGCCTGTTGGAATTGGCGAGTAGGCTGTGCAGGTGGTGGAGCAGGTAGTGCAGGACGAGTTGCAGGAGCCTGGATGGTCAGCCGCTGCGGGTGGTTGATGTGTGTGTGAGATGAGTTGTTATTGTAAGGACAGTTACCAATTCCGTGGTTGGATGCGCCACATATTAGACACAGGCCTTTTGCGCGCCTACAGTCCTTCCACAAATGTCCCTTTCTATGGCAGTAATGGCAAATTTCTTCAGTCCTCCTGGGTTCAAATGATGGCCTGGAAGAGGCTCCACCTGTCATCTGGTTGTGCAGACTGAGGTCTGCCCCTCTCCTTTATCACTGCCTCATAGCTGAGGGCAGCTTCCAGAGCATCTTCATGAGTCAGAAATTTTCCCGTGGCTAGGGCAGCCTGAATCTCTGTGTCCAAACCTTGCTGAAAGCGACGGGCTCTGATCTCGTCCGTCGGTATCAGGTGTGCCGCGAATCGGCTCAACATGGTGAACTCAGCATCGTATTCATCTACCGATTTATCCCACATTGATCCTTGCTGTAGATGAATAAACTGCTGTTCCATAGCGAACCTGGCAGTCACAGGGAAATATTTCGCGTCGAACTTCTCGCGAAATGTCTTCCATTCAATCGGCTGTACCAGACGGGTTTCTTCCGCCTTCCACCAATTGCGAGCATTATCCGTGAGCTGTAGCTTCGCTACACGGACCCAAGCGTTATCTGGCACTTGAGCTGCTGCCAGATCGTCTTCGATGCTTTGTGCCCATTCTTCTGCTTCGAGAGGGCTTCCTTTACCCGAGAATTGCTTTGGGTGCAAAGCTCTGAATTGCTTTATTCCCGGTGCATCTGTCTCAGGACGACTCAGAAGTTGTTGCTGTCCCTCGAGAAGACTGCGGATCGCATCGAATAGCATTGTTTGCTCAGTGGGTGGTGCAGCAACAGCCGGTGTGAGAGGTAGTGCTGAGAGTGTGTTGTTGACGTTGGTGCTGGTGTTGTTTGGGGAATCCATAATCCTGAAGAAAAATTTTGGTTAGGACAGATTCAAGTACATGAAATGATAAGATTCAAGGAATAGAGATTTGCAAGATTCAAAGAACATGAATTGTAAAGAATGTTTTAGTTGCTGCGTCTTGTGTTATATTGCTTAGGTTGTTCACGCAGACCAGAACTGCATGACAGGGATTCATACAGCTCTGACCTGCATGGGCCACCAACAAAACCTGTCACGCCCCGCTTCCCAGTATACGGCGAAGGAGACGCGACGAGGCCCGCTACGTATATACTCAGAAGTACATACGCTAAGCGTAACTAAGCAATATAAATACACAAGAGACAAGAGTATAAAAGAACAGCAACTTTTATTAATAACATTCTTTGTACAATGCATGAAAAGGAAAATACAACTGAAATGAAAAGCGATGCCTAAACAGTGGCATAACATGAAAATGAAAAATACTGGAAAGAACAAGATACAATATCTAGAGCTCGAGGTCTTCGTGGAACCGCTACAAGTCTTCACTGGTGGGCTCGATCTCAGCTTGGTCCGACGCACCTGACGACATTCAAAGAAGAAGGAAATAGAATGTCGTCAGCGAACAGGTCGCTCGGTAAGTCCCAAAGATAATGGAGAAATAGACAGAGAGTAAAAGAGAGAGAGAGAGAGTAGCTTTTAATGTTGTATTGTAGTGTCATATTATAGTAGTATGGTGCTAACGCTGTTGTTGTAGCTTGGTACAGAAGGATGCCAGTGTATACGAGAGGGATCTCTATATGCTAGAGATCAGGGCAAATGGAAGTACAAGGCTCCGTTATACAACCCGGAACAACGGCAATTGGATTCAGGTTAGGTGTCTTAATCTTACCATCTCGTGCCACCTTTAACACCTTCCGTACCAATCTACCCCTTAAACCCCGCGATGTCTTGTTTGTATTGTTATCTTGTAAAACTTATAATGATTGCATGATTGACTTGATTGACTGACCGAAACCATGATATCAGGAAACGGTTATAACCGTAGAGTCATGTAAATGGAACACTGGGAAACATGTAAAAGGAATATCCATGGTTCGGTTCGGTCAAGTAGATTGTTAACTGGATTCTGGGATTCATGTATTCATCTTGAGTTGAAATATAAAGAATATGGATTGACTTGAATCATATTCAAGTCAGAAATAGTCAGACGCTAGCCCGAGTCAGACTAAAAGAAAGAGAATTTGAAGTTCTATAATTGGTTAGGGTCCTTATTGTAAATTATAAAACTTGAGGGGGTTTTATGTAAAAAGTATTATTGTATATTTTTCAAAATACCTCAAGTATTTATTATTCGTCTTTATAGTTATAATAAGTGTGAATTTTATTTATTTTATTCTAGTGAATATATCCTAATAAAAGTATTAATTGATTTATTTGAATTTCAGGGTATTTTAATGTAACTTTTAAACTTGTAATTTTAGAAAAAGGTGAAAACTTTATATTATAATAAAATAGGTGTCTAAATTATAATTAAATATATTTTAATACAAGAATAATTTTAAATAAATATTTTATTTTCCAAAATCTCATTTTCCTTAAATGTCGTATTTTAAACCTTTCGAGACCGAATGCTCCTTGCGGAGGTCTGAATCTCGCACTACTAGCCCGCGGGTGCACGATGAACCGTACTATCCCTAACGGGTTCCCCAAAGGTGGGTTGTAGCGGCGCTTTGCTTAGGTTTAATAAATACCATTCATTTAGAAAAACGGTTTTATAAATATAAGGTATTTATTTGCAAAAGAGTATAGTTTTCTGTATTTTAGTTTCTAGGGTTTCCTAAGCCAACTATCCTATTTCTAAGGGTCTAAACGACAAGTCATTAGAAGTCTCAAATCGCCTCTTCACCGCCAATTGTGGCCAGGTAAGTACAAGTGAGGAGGGAGGGATCCGCTCACGAATCGTGAGACGGGCCTTTTAAAGTTACCCAAGCTCACTTGCCTAGCCTAGACACCACAAAGTCAGTTTAGATAAACGATCGATGTCCATGACCAATCGTGCTTTCATTTTATAAAAGATTTTATTTAGAGAAGTTTACAACTTAAAGCTTTCAATAAAGATTATAAAGATTATGGTATTTTAGTGAAAAGTCCTGTAATTTCGTATTCTATATTTTGACATATATCAATTAGGGTTATATTTGTGTGTGTGTAGAGGTAGGTCATTAGCTCGTGACTTATTTTAAGGTATTGTGAAGTTTAGAGGTTAAACAAGATATATTAAACTTGAAGGTATTAAAGCGCAAGAATACGGTATTTGAAAACGTTATCATTTCATGTATGAAAATTCATTCAAATTGATTTCTACAAGTTTAGTGATCAAGATAAACGTATTTAGGAGTGAGGGAATTAATTAGAACAAGAAAAATAAACTCTATGGTATTTTTATGAAAAGAATACGGTTTTGCAAAGCAGCTATCATTTCATGTGAGAAACTTTATTTAAATTGGTTTATGGGTGATTAATAGTCAACATGAATATGTTAGGGTATTGTGGATTAGGTGACAAGTGAAATTTTGTAGAAAAACCGAATCGGAAATCGGTTTGTTCCGATTTCCGTCGGGTTTCATATTTCCGTATTTTAAGAAATAGAAAAGAGAGAGAGGGATGGGACTTACGGGTTTTAAGCTCTTCTAAAGAGTAAAGAGAACTAGGGAGAAAGACCGAGGGGTGGTTTCGTCGCCGGTTGCTTCAAAGCATGTCGCCGGAATTCCGTCAGAATCTCGTCGGAGCTTCGCCGCGAACTTGTTTTCAAAGCACACACTTCTTGGAAAACTTTTGAGAGAGTGGCTCAAGATTTTGGGGGTGAGAGGGTAGTGTATAGGGTTGGTATTTATAGGGTTAGGCTAGGGTTAGGGTAGGTGAAAAGTTAAAAAAAATGTGATAAAATGTAATAAAAATGTATTAAAAGTGGTGTAATTGGGGTTTTTAAAGAGCTATGGAAGTGGTATGAGGCTGAAACTTTGCAGGTGCGTAGGGAATATGAAAAGACACAACTTTCATGTTGTGACCCTCGCCGGAATCGGCCGAATCTGGGGTGACTCGGCCGTGACTCGGTCGGATCACTGAGTCGGCCGAGTCAAGGCCGAGTTGGCCGATTCCCGACCGAGTCCGGTGACCTGGATCTCCCCCGACGGTTCATCTACCCTATACAAGTGTTACATGTTTGGGTATAGTGGGGTTTTTGTGAGATATGCGCGTGTAAACTTTTGGTATTCTAAAGGTTTTTAAAAAAATCAATATTAAAAATAATATGGGGTATGGAATTTGAACTCTGGTGGCTTGGTTCAGCAGTGCAAGGTATTACCAATGAGCTACAAGCTCCTTCTTGTAATTATGGAGTTATTTAATTACTTAAAATGATAGCAGCAAGAGTAAATACTCCAAGTATACATTAAATTTAAAGTAATTTCTTGTACACTAAAAATGGATTTATTACATTCTTGTAGCTTGTAATTAAAAACAAAATAATTACCTATATCTTGTGCTCAGGCTAAAATACCCCTTTGTTGATTTTTGAAAAAAAAAATATTTGAAAAATTTTGTATAGGAAATTTAGGGTTGTTACAGACAGAGAGATGAAATCATCTCATAATGAATTTAAAAGAAGAATTCACTTCTTTAAAAGATCATAGATCTATAAGACCAAGGTCTTTCACAAAGAGATCAAAAGATCTCATTATAAAAAGAAGAACATAATTCTTCTCACAGATCATAGATCTATAAGACAAATTGTCTTTCAGAGATCATCTCATCATAAAAGAGGAGAATAATTCAATCACGGATCCATAAAGGCAAAGCCTTTCACCAAAATAAGAGATTGAAACATCTCCTATAAGATAAGAAGTTTGTTCTTAGAACTTTAAGACAAAGTCTCTTATAAAAAGAGAATTTAACTCTCAGGACGCAAACTGATCTAAGTTGCATAAAAAGAGCCATGGCGCTCTTAATTTAAAAGCGCTTCAGCGCTCCACATCTAGCGCAAAGCGCTGCAGAGCTTTAGCGCTCTTAATTTTAAAGAGCCTCAGTGCTCCAAAATAGCACACTGCGCTCATTGACTGGCGCTCAGCGCCAAGCGCGACATGTGTCCCTTACGTAGGCGCCACTTAATAGTTAGCACTTTGCGCTCTTGAAATAGCGCACTGCGCTCATTAACTGGCATTCAGCGCCAAACGCGACACGTGTCCCTCACGTAGGCGCCACTTAACAGTTAGCACTTTGCGCTCATGGACTGGTGCTCAGCGCCAAGCGCACCACGTGCTCCTCACGTGTGCGCCACTAAACTAATAGCGCAATGCGCTCAAAAACTAGCGCTCGGCACTTATTGACTAGCGCTCAGCGCCAAGCGCGACACGTGTCCCTCACGTGTGCGCTACTCGGTAGAAGTGCACTACGCTCTTTGACTGGCGCAAAGCGCCAAGCGCACCATGTATTGCACTGATAGAACATAAATTGTTCTTTAATGAGCCCAGAGCTATGAGGAATGCTCAGCATTCAGTAAAAGATAAAGACACTGTCAGGGCCAAGCCTAAATAAAAGCTCAACAGCCCAAAATAATTTTTTTTAAATTGATTGGACTTAGCCCAAGTTGGCCATAAGTTCTCAATTCAGATTTAACTGAGCCCATGTGCTCATAATCTAATTAATGGATCTTGGCCCCAAATTGGACTACGGATCTCAACCAAAATTGGTTCAAGGGTACATCTATGAACCCCTCTGATATATGTTGTTGTAATCCTTCAACGTCTTCAGAGAAGTGACGGGTCCTGACAACCATACATTTCATAGACTATGCCGTCTTTAAACTGGACTATGGGGTCCTTAAACTCACGGACTATGATGTCCTTAACCTCGGACTGTGGGGTCCCTTTAAACCCACAGACTATGATGTCCTTAATCTCGGACTGTGGGGTCCTTAAACCTATGGACTATGATGTCCTTAACGTTGGACCGTAATGTCCTTAAACTAACATTAGACCACCCTGTTCCTAAACTGACAATCGACTGCAATGTCCCTAAACTAAACAGTAGGGCCCAGATGCTTCTTTGTTGGATCTAAACGATCCCGTTAAGTTGATCTTAGTTTAAAATTAGACTAACGTATCCTTAACAAACGTTTTTGTTGATCTTAGTCTCAAATGAGACTAACGTATCCTTAAACCCAACCCCAAACCCAAATCTAAGAAGATACGGATTTGGACTAATCCACGCCCTACGGGCGACAACATAAATCAGTTTCCGTATACAATCCACGGGCAACCAAAAACAAAACAAACACACACGACACAAAGTGACTATCTGGAGAAGGAGAAAGTGGTTACCGCGATGCGGTAGCGTAATTAACTGCAGGGACTTGCGCCTGCAGGGAAGATCGTCCCCACAATCAAAAACCCCTCAACGAGGGGGAATCTGACGAAGTCTGCTACATCGACCGTATCCGTTTAAACCTTCGATATATGGTGTCATAAATCAACTTGACATCTTCGGAGAGGTGGACGAATAACACCAATTAGCATCTGCCTTGAAATTCAGGCAAGACGGACCTACGTGGTCGCGTCTCCGTGTTTCGGCGGGGAACAAGGGGTTGGTTGCAGGGTTTTGTTGCAAGCAAGGCATTGGAGCAAGGTTGAAGAAAATTTGAAGGAAATGCGGTTGTTATCATTGCCTCCTTTCTTTGTCTTTAAGAAGTCTTTAGACACTAAAAGACCATCTTCATGTTCATATTCAACTTCTTCATATTCATGTCTTTGGAATTCTTCATCTACTTCTACCCGATTTTCTCTCAAGGTTCTTCGAAACTTGCATGATCCTCGAGACCCCTTGTTCATGCTATCAGTTTGATATATATCCTTTTGGAATACATGTAAACCACTATATATATTTCATGAAACCATTTGCATGAATTACAGCTCACTACTACAAAAGTGCTCAAAGATAACAGGGATTTGGTAATGGTTTAAACCGTGACCAATTTTGAGTAACGGTCTTTAACGAATTGGTCATGGTTTTAACCGTGACCAATTGCATTATGTGGCGGGCCCAAATTCCCCTAGCGCGATAAAACCCTCCTTCATCCCAAATATTCCTTCGATCCCTAAATTTCCCTCCACCCCCCCCCAAATTTCCCTGCCCTGCCCCCAAAATTTCCATCCACCCCCAAATTTCTCCCGCGTGCCTACCTCCTCGCCTTAGCCGCTATTGAAGCTCCGTTGTTGAGGCTGGCCATCTCGAAGGCTCTCTCTCCCATAATCAAAACCCTCGCCGCAAACTCGCCCTAGGCCGAGATCGAGCTCGCTGAAGCTTGCCGCCAGCTTGTTGAAGCGCGCCTTCCTCTGCTCGCTGCCGATCGAAGCCCTCAACAGGTAAGTTTAATTTTTTAATTTTTAGTAATTTTAAATTTTTTGTAACGACTCTGAATTTACTGTACGGACTTTTCTAGTTTAATATATAGAAAATGAGTTATACAGCCTGAATTTGAGTTATAAGTAAATTTTGTTAAATAACAACAAAAAACAACTTGTAGCTCACTGGTAAAGCCTTTGCACTGCTATGATGTAGCCCCTGTGTTCGATCCTCATCAGACACATTATTTTTTCTGATTTTTCTTTTTAATTTTTTGGAAGCCCAAAAGTTTACACATGCAATACACAGAAAAATGAAAAGTCAGAAAAATCAAACAGGTGGAAAATGGAGTAAACATTGAGTTATACACGTGGCACGAATCCAGAGGCATGAAGCCCTAGATCGGCCAGCGGAAAGCCTATAATGGCCGGTACCGACGGTTCAACATTGACCAATGAGGTCCGGGCTTTGCACACTCGACTCTTGACCCACCCCTAACTCCTCTGCACTGTTTGATTTCTCTACAATCAAACAGAGACACTTCATTTCACCATTAAACCAAATTTTAATGCTTTTTAATCCCAAAACCATAATTCTATACTATAAAAACCACCCCACACTTTGGCTCAGCATCATTCTGAAATTTCTAGCCAAAACTCTAAAAATTCTCTAAGTACAAGTAGAGTAAAGAGGAGTTAGCAAGCGGTCAACTTCCGGCGAAGGATCGAACTTATTCTGGAGCTCCCGCGATGCCACAACGACAATCCTCTCTTCTTATACCTTTTCTTAACCTAACTAAGTGGTAAGTCCCTCCTAAACTTCTTTTCTCTTCATTGAATTTATCTTTTTATAAAAATCGGTAAAAGTGGAGTTAATACCGATATCACTTTTTCCAACTCCTATAACTCCAATTCCTATTATCTTTTGTTCAAATATATTTTTATACAATACTTGTAATCTTAAACTCTAATATTTAGAGTCAAACTTTCATTAAAAATCTCATGTAAAATAACTTTAATTTAACCTTTTCATTAAAATACCATGAACTTTAATATCATTCCCTTTTAGTTTTGTTAAAACAATACCTTAGTAAAACTTCACAGGGTAATGACCTACTCCTCACGTACACACTTGGTTTCATAGTACGATATCTCTTTTGTATGAATTGTTGTTTCGAGGATAATATTACATTAAAATACTACTCACTTTAAAAACGATTTTCTTTTAAAACAGTATTCTTATTTCCTTTGCGATTATGCCTCTACAACCCTTTTTAGGGGACCCGCTATTGGATGGTGTGGATTATCGCACATTCTTGGGCTAGCAGAGCGAGATGCAGACCTCCTCACAGAGTATTCGGTTTCGAAAGGTTTTAAATACGGTTTTTAAGAAAAACGCATTTTTCTAATTAAATAAAATTAATTTTTAATAATTATATAAAAATTACAAATCCATATATTTTCAAAATATAATAAACTTATTTTTTAAATGAAAGATTACAAGTTTCACTAAAATACCATTAAGATACCAACAAAAGACAAGTTTACAATAAAATACCATGAAGTTTCCAAGCTAAGTAATTATCACTAAAATACCTCAAAGCCTTAAATCCTTTAAAACCTTAAATAATATAAATAAATTCTCTAGATTATTTTTAACTATATTATGATATTTTTCATAAAGCCCCCTCGAGTTATATAAAAAAAATATTTAAGGACTTTAGTAAATATAGATTTAAGCGGGATCAATTCTCTTGAGCCCCAAGGAGCCGGAGAAAGTGAGTGTTTGCCTATTTAAGATAGAAAACTTAACGGGGTTATCAATGGTAATTGTCTTGGAAAAAGACACAAATCCTGTCGTCCATGTGCAGCAGTTACCGATAAATCCCGAACCAAATTCAAGATCTAAATCAGTTATAAGTGTCTGACTCAGTCAGAGTCCATTTCAACCTTGAATCCAAATTCAAACATGAATACATGAACTTGAACCTGCATATTTGAATTCAAACACTAATATCAAACATGAATACTTGACTTGACTTGACCGAACCATGGTTATAACTTGACACGACTACTTGAAAACAAGATTACATCCTGAGCCTGACTACTTGAACATTTGTATCCATAGTTTCGGCAAGACTTGTAAATATACTCTATACAATATATTACGTGGGGATAACGGGGGAAAATTGGTACAGAACGTATAGCGTGGCACGAGATGGTCATTTAAAAGACACCTACATGAACTCTCGTGCCGTTGTCCCATGGGTTATAACGGGGCCTTATACTACATGTTACCATAGTCCACGGGGTAAGATGGACTTCTCTCGTATACACAAATATCTTCTGTACCAAGCTACAAACAACCATGTTAGAATAACAATCATATACATATACAACTTAATAGTTCCTTTTAACATTACTTGTTCTATTCCATCCCTTCTTTTGGGACTTACCGAGCGCTAGTTCGCTGACGACATTCCTGTTTTTTCTTTCTTTGTAATGTTCGTCAGGAGAACCGGACTCTCAGGAGATCGAGCCTAGTCAGGAGGACTTGGACCAGCCCACTTCCCATCCGGACTTCTAGCTCTCCTTGTATTTACTTTCAGTTTGTATGTCACTGTTTAGGCACTGCTTTATTCATTGTATCTTTCCTTTTCAAGCAGTTGTATGTAAAGTGAACGTAAATAAAAGTTGCTATTTATATTTTTATATCATTTGTCATTCCTGTGCATTTTATATATATTGCTTAATTACGCTTAACGTATTTATTTCCTAGTAAATACGTTGCGGCCCGCCATGTCACTGTTTCCGTACACTGGGAAGCAGGGCTGTTCCCTGATTAAAAATCAGGAAAAAACTTAAAAAGAGACATCACGTGCTCACACGTGACCAATGGTCACGTGTCGGCACGTGATGGTTAAAGCAGCGGCATGAAACAGAGCACAGAAGAGGAGTGCATTCGGGGGTCATGTGCTTACACGTGACCAGGGGTCACGTGCTGACACGTGACCAGGGGCCACAAGCTCACACGTGACCAAAGGTCACGTGTCAACACGTGACTGGCTTTAAAAGCCTTACGGTTTAACAGAATTAAATTCTAAAAAAGATCATTTAAATCTTTCCAAAATAGAGAAGAATTAAGGAGAACTGTTGGATTAAGAATCCTAGGGTGATTAAATATCACCAATTTATGGAAAAATCTTGGACAAGGAAAGATTTCCCCTGAATCTCACCGAAATAACAAATAGAATATTTTTAGATTGAAACATCCAACGGTGAATAAAATTCACCTAGTAATCTAAAGGCTCAGATTAATGATGAAAACAAATTAAATCTTTCAGTGAGAGATTTACTAAACAAAATTGATTCTTTTCCTCCTCCTATAAATAGGAGTCGAGAAGGGAGAATTAAAAAAAGGAGGAGAGAAAGAATTTTGGAGAGAAAACTTTGAAGAGAATTTTAGCATCTTGAAAATTCAGAAAGAAAAACCCTAGGTGAGAAAAAGAAAGAGGATCAAAATTCAGAAAAAAAGAATTTAATTCTCAAAGATCTAAGAGTTTAACTCTTTTGAAAAGAACTTAGTTCTTTCTCTGGTTGAAGATCTGCAAAGTGCACATCTCCCCATAAATTGAGAATTTAATTCTCATCGGGTCGAGATCATGCCATGCAGATCTAAAACTTAGAGGAAGAATTGAGTTTGGAGAATTTAATTCTCCCAAAGTTATAGGAATTTAATTCCTCCAAGATAAAATCAGGGTTTAACCCTATATGAGAATTCAATTCTCCAAAATTATAGAAATTTAATTCCTTCAAGATGGACAGAACTTCGGTTTAACCTTAATTGAGAATTTAATTCTCTCACGCTCGCAGGAATTTAATTCCTCTTAAAATGAAATTAGGGTTTCACCCTATGCCAGAACTTGATTCTTTACATATATGGGAATTTAATTCCCCCAAAAGGAAAATTAGGGTTTAACCCTACCTAAGAATATAATTCTTCCAAAGAGAATAGGAATTTAATTCCTCCAAAGTTATAGCTAGGGTTTAACCCTACGAAGAATTTAATTCTTAAAAAGATAAAGAAATCTTCAAACAGGCAAGAACCAGGGTCACGTGTCCCCACGTGACCCCTATAAAGATCCCCAGAAAAGAACTCAGAGGCAATGCCTCACGTGCTCCACGTGACCCCTGAAGCACAGAAAGAAAAAGCAAAAGAAATAGAAGCTCTGGGCGCTCTCACGTGTTACCACGTGACCCCTTGGCAAATCAGCACACAAATCCCCGTCACGTGTCAGCACGCGATGCTCCAAAATCAAATATAGAAAGTATTCAATACTTTTTGCAGAACAGAATAAGGGGAATCTGGTCCCACCTTCGGGCGCTCTCACGTGTCCATATGCAACCCCTTTTTCTTTAGTGTTTTGACACTAATTAGAGATATTTATTCCCAGTGTTTAACACTGATTTTTCTTAGTGTTTAACACTAATTTGAAAACCCTATTTGCAGTGTTTAACACTGATTATTTTCTAGTGTTTGATACTAAATCGAAAACTATATTTCCAGTGTTTAACACTGATTGTTCTTTTAGTGTTTAACACTAGTTTGAGAATTCTGTCTCTAGTGTTTAACACTTTTGTTATTTAGTGTTTAACACTACTTTTAGCTAAATTGGCTAATCTTTCAGAGGCAAAGCCTCCCCTTCAATTGAACCTCAAAATTGAATAATATCCAGAGCTACAACAGAAATGTTATCAAGCCCCTCAAAACTTCTATGGACTGGAACCAGACAAATGTCAAACAGTCCAACAAAGGGCCAGACTTAATTGGACTTAGCCCAACTTGGCCATAAGTCCTCAATCCAGACTTAACTGAGCCAATGGGCTCACAATATAATTAATTGGTCTTGGTTCCAAATTGGGCTACAGATCATTTAATCTACCTTGGTTCAAGGGTACATCTCTTCACTCCTTTGATATTTGTCGTTGTAATTACTCAACATCTTCAAAGAGGCGACGGGTCCCAACAACCATACATTTCACGGACTGTGGGGTCCTCAAACTCATGGACTATGATGTCCTTAACCTTGACCGTAATATCTTAAAACTAACAACGGACTATGATGTCCTTAATCTTGACCGTGATATCTTAAAACTAATATCGGACTGTGGAGTCCTTAAATCCACGGACTATGATGTCCTTAACCTTGACCGCAATGTCTTAAAACTAACATTGGACCGCAATGTCCTTAAACTACCTATCGACCGCAACGTCACTAAACTAAACAAGAGAACCCCCAATGCTCTCTTGCCGGATCTAAATGATCCCGTTATGTTGATCTTAGTCTAAAATTAGACTAACGTATCCTTAATAAACGTTTAAGTTGACCTTAGTCTCAAATAAGGCTAACGTGTCCTTAAACACAACCCCCAAACCTAAATCTAAGAAAGATACAGATTTGGACTAGTCCACGCCCTACGGGCGACAACATAACTTAGTCTCCGTATACAATCCACGGGAAACCAAACACAAAACAAACACCCACGACACGGGATGACTATATGGAGAAGGAGAAAGTTGTTACCGCGATGCAGTAGCGTAATTAACTGCAGGGGCTTGCGCCTGCAGGGAAGAGCGTCCCCACAATCAAAAACCCCTCAAACGAGGGAGAATCTGACGAAATCTGCTACATCGGCCGCATCCATTTAAACCTTCGATACATGATGCCATAAATCAACTTGGCATCTTCGAAGAGGTGGACGGATAGCACCTATTAGCATCTGCCCCGAATCTCAGGCAAGACGTTTTGTTGCGCTGTCTTTCGGAAGGGAACAGATTCTGGTACGCCCGGTGAGACCTTTTCCTCTTTCCACTCCACACTTCGTGTCGTGTTCGCGAACCAATCACGGTTCGCTAATGGTTGCCCTTGGGTTTCGAGGTACTAAGATTTGGCGTTTTGCTTGCTGCAGAAAGCAAAAGGATCAATGGCTGGCACCCGTTCAAAGTGTTCCACATGCAACTGCAACCTACACTCCGCCTCGACTGGGGGCATAACCTACGGGCCCCAAGCGGCCTCTTTGTTCACGATACCCGTGGAGCAGATTACTCAAGCCACCACAGAGCTGTTTTTCGGAACCATGCTCCCGCCAACGAGCTTCACCATCCCTGTACCCGTATCGGAAGCTTCAAAGAAGTCGGTCTTCGATCGATTTGCTACTACCACGGCCCCTCTCAACGGGTCGCCCGATTCCAATCCCTCGGTCCTCACCAGGCTGAACTCGAGCTCCAAAGGGCCTACCAAGAAGCCCATAATACCTGAAGTGGCCATCCCAAAGAAGATAGCCATCCCTGCTCCTGAAGTCGCCAAGGCGGCTTCTCCTGCTAGAAGGTCGGTCTTTGCAAGACCGACTGCTCCCATTCCCGCTCCCGCTCAGAAATCTGTCTTTGACCGATTGGACACGGCTTCTCAACGGACGTCAGTCTTCAAGAGGCTGACACCAGTAACAGCCCCTCACCTGAACATGGGGCAAGACAAAGCCATCCCCGTCACCGAGCCAACTCCATCGGCTCGATATGCTCGACGTCGCCACTGGCGCCGGATAAGGAAGGCTGGGGGCAACTCCCCCTCTGGGCTAACTCCACCAGCTCTAACGGTGGAAATTAATGCTGCTGTTCCAACCGGGAACAGCTTTGAGCTACTGAACAGGGTACGCAGGAATTCGCCTACTGCCGTACTAAAAAGATCTCCGCCACCGGTAGAGACCGTCGTAGAAATAAAGCCGGAGCAGTCTCCTCAACGGCTGTCTTCCAAAGTCTACAAGATTTGGCGACGAGTCCGAGAATCGGTGATTGATCCGAATTTCTCCCATCAGCATAAGAAGTCGAAAGTCCGAAAGGAAGAAAACCGCCCTGTTAAGCAACGGAAGACGATGGCCACCTGGGTGCCCACAGTAACGGCTCCCTCAACTTCGATGGCCCACAAGAGAAGGAGACCGGAGAAAGTCCCCACGCCTGCGGCAAATGTCAAAGGCAGTAAGCCTAAACACCCTAAGTCCGGGGGCATGGTGGTACATACCGTCTACATGGCGTCCGGGAAAGAGGATAGCCGTATATACACAGGTCATCGACCGCTTACGCGATTAGTGACTAAGGCTCAAGAGCAGCAGCAGAAGCTCCAAAAGATGATGACCGAGATGGCCGCACTCACCGGGCCAAAAGAAAGCCCAGAAGCATCCTCGGATCAGCGACAGGAGCAAGAAACCGATGCCGAATTCCTTTGCAGGATACTTGAAAAGAAGGACAGAGAGGCTGCGGAACAAGCAGCCAATATAAAATGAATGGCCCTTCTGTTCCAGGACATGGTGGGTATGATGATCCAGCCGGATCCCCTAGCCGAAGACCCTCCGATTATCCTTGAAGATGACAGAGGAGAAACGTCAAATCCACCTCCGGCTCTTTCAACAGCCAAAGAGGAAACAATCTCTAAGGCTACCCCGGATGACTACATAGCCCAGCAGATACGAGTTTACCAGGCAACTGAAGCAGCCGGCCAAGTTGTCAAAACGGGGCGACCATATCCGAGCTGGTATGATCAGATCAAATACCCGCCAGGCTACACGATCCCAAAATTTCATGTCTACAAGGGGACAGGCAATCCCCATCAATATGTTGCCCAGTTCAGGGCTCTTTGTGGCAACACCGGCGGCGATGATAAGCTCTTGCTTCGCCAATTCGTCGGCAGTTTATCGGAGACGGCATTTGAGTGGTATTCCGAACTTCCAAATGACTCTGTCAAAACTTTTGCTGAAATGGAGTTGTTGTTTACCCAGCGTTTCGCAAGCGCCAGCGAACGCACCCCGATAACGGCATTAATTAATGCAAGGGTGAAGCCGGGCGAAACCTGGGTTCAATATGCAATCCGATGGTGGAACTTGTGGTTGAAGTGCGAGCAGCGCATTGAAGAAGCACCAGCGGTGGGCATGTTCGTGGGCACCCTAGATCCTCATGCGACTATTTCACAGTTCATGATGTTCTTTAAACTGACCACATTCTAGGCCCTAATCGACAAGCTGGCTCATATGGATCAAATGGGTCACAGACCGTCTCCCCCGAAGCCGGAACCGCAAAACGACAAGGGTAAAGGGAAGGCAACCTTCGTCGCGAACACCCAACAGCAGCCCAGTACCCCAAAGCTAGCGGATCTACTGGAAGAGAGACGACGCTATTACAATGAGAAAATGAAGCGTCCTTACTCATTCCCACGAGACAAAACAAGGAGGCTGTTCGAGCTGGGAGTGCGCAACAGGCTTATCAACTTACCAAATCCAAGGCGACCGCCGCAAGCCAGCGAGGTGAATAATCCCAATTACTGCCCTTACCATCAAACGGTAAGTCACCCGATCGAGGATTGCTTCGTCTTTAAAGGATGGATCGAAGATCAATACCTACAAGGCAAGTTTGCGCTGTCCGAGAAGTGGAAAATAAACCCACCACAACCGCACACTCCAAAGAAGACGGACACACCGGGGGCAACTTGTTCTTTTATTGAAGAAGCTCCATGGGAGGTCGTGCTGTCGGCCAAAACCAAAAGGATGCTGAATAATCTCCAGACATGCCCGGCGATCAGGTGGAAGAACTCGCTAGAACCCCAGATCATCGAAGGGATGCTGAAGCCGCGCCCAACTCCAAAGATCGGTGGTGATGGCCCCAGCACTCACACCCAGCCGTTAAAATCTTCAAAGAAAAACAAGAAGAAAGCCAAGAATCCCGTGAAGCCTGGCGACAAGCGCACGGATTTGCAGAAGCAGATTAACGCGCTGGAAGAGTATAACCAGAAGGCGCGGATTCCAATCACGCTCCAAGAGTTCCTCAGCCACGTCCTCGAGGACGAAAATGATGGAGAAGACTCATCAGATGAATCTGAGGACTACGTAGCAAGTTGTCATATGATCTCTCACTCATTGATAGATGATAAAGAGGCTCCTTGCACCGAGAAACCGGGGGCGGGTCCTGAACCAGAACTTCCTGAATGAGATTCGTCTGAAAAGTAAAGCTAATCAGGAGCGTGAGACAGCCATATTGGAAGGAGCCAAACGCCGGCGACTAGACGAAAGAGTCGAGACACTCCCGTCAAATCGAAAGACATTCGTTGCGGATAAAAATAAATTCAAGACGAAGAAAAGGTTTGCTAAAGCTATATCAATAGGAATGAAGCTGCCACTCTCTAAAGAAAACACTTTCGGTGGAGCAGAGATGCATCCTAATTACTGCCCATATCATCGAAAGATTTCGCAACCCACCGAGGAGTGCAACGCCTTTAAAAGATGGTGGAAGGGATATGTTGCTTACCGGCAACATTTTAAGTGGACGAAACGCAAAACTCGTCAGGAGCAGAGAAGTACGACCGAGGAGCATAAAAGAACTACCGGTAACTGTCGCACGGTCAACGCCGGAGGATCACAGGTTCTCACTTTTGGGAGCGACTTTGACGAGGAAATGGCTCTTGGCCCTCTCTTTAAAGAATCCGTCTTAGGGAAAGAGGAAGAACCAAAGGCCTGTGAAAACATTCAGCTGCGCAATCGCACGCTTCCAGAAAAGAATCCTGGACCCATGAATAGAAAAGATAAGGGAAAGAAAAGGTCTTTGAGGATATCGCTCTGGATGACCAAGTCATGAAAGAGCTGACTGCTAAGGACCCGCCAAAGAAAAGTAAGGTGGACTATAACGTCCTAGCGCACCTGAAGAAGCTACCCTCTCAGCTCAGCATTCTCGACGCCCTCTTATTATCAAAAGAAGCGAGAGATTCATTAATCAAGGAACTGCAAAAGCCCGAGCAATTCCAAGCCTTCCTCGCCGAAGAAAAGATGAAGGACGAGCTAGAGAAAGTACACACAGCCGATGTCACGTTCGGTGATGAAGACCTTCTCCTTGGGACGTGCGAGCACAACCGTCCCCTCTATGTCTCAGGGTATTGCCACGATATAAAGATAGGCAAAATCCTGGTCGATAATGGATCCTCCGTCAATCTCCTTAATGTACGGGTGTTGAAGGAAATCTGCATGAGCGTTCAGCACCTCGCTCGTGATAAAATCACCATCTCCAATTTTAACTCCCAGTCATCGCGAACTCTCGGATCTGTGATACTAACATTACGCTTCGGACTACTCGTCACGGATATTAAGTTTCACATCATTGACGCCAAGACCTGCTACAACGCTTTGCTCGGTTGTCCTTGGTTACACGAGTATAATATCATCCCTTCTACGCAACATCAGTGTATGAAGTATTTCAAGGATGGTCTTGAGTATACCATGACAGGAGAACTGAATCAATTCTCCGTGAATGAAGTCCGCAAATACGAAGATGCAAAATACTTTTTGCCAGAACTTGAGGACACAGAGAGATATCACAAACCAGAGAACAAAGCCGTCACCACCATTCCTGTCTTCGGGAGTGATACCGAGGAAGAAAAAGAGATAGTTTATTCTGGGCCGCCTCGACGTAACAACCAGGGACCGTCCGCCCCCATATTGATCTTCGGAAGCGACTCAGAAGATGAGGTTAATGCTGTGTTCTCCAGTCGGCCGTCAATACAAGCATTCGCTGGTGATAATCAGAGTTTGCAAATTACCATGATTCCGCGGGAGCACTACAAAGATCTCGACGCACTTGAATCTTACAGTGTGCAAGACCTGCAGACATTTTACATCCCTCCCAGGCGAAAAGGTGAAAAGGCGATCCTATTTTATTGGTCCACGGAAACAAGAGTGGAGAAAGAAATCTGGCACGGCACGGATTCTACAATTGACAGGCTCCAACCCATCCGTTTGGCCAGATACTACACGAACGGACTAAAAAGGCTATTGAAGCACCAAGGGGTACCTTTCAAACAGACTATTCGATAAGCTCGGTTCTACAACAGGATTTGGGATGTCCCTGGGACTCAGCGCAAGTTGCCCAACGGGAGAATGGAAACGCTTGGGCTTGGATATGTGAAATCCGGGAAATGGGAACGAGTCCATGGTAGCTACGCCATATATAACTTCGATGAAGAAGAGGACGCCCTATCAGAAAATGCCGACCCCGCACCAAAACAAGATCCTCCAATCAAAATGCCGAGTCCGTCATTTGAAGAACGAATGGACAAGCTTATCAGGGAAGCGGGTCAGAAAGTTTGAGACGAGCATAACCGCGAAATGGCCATCTATGAGAAAGCCAGGATGCAACGCCTTCTTCGACAGGCCGCGAAAGATGAAAATGCTCCTCCCTGTCAACCTGTTGTGCAAAAGGCCCGACGCAGAGGCAGAAACAAGTCAAAGAGCGGAAAAGGCATTTGACAGTGACCAAGCGGGACCAAGAAGTCACGCGATCATGAATCGAGCGGTCCGGATTTGTCCCTTATGAAGAAGATGAGTCGAGCGTACTCTTTTCCTCAAGACAAGATAAAGAAGATACTTGATCTTGCATTGAGACATCAAATGATTACACTTCCGGAGTCTAAACACCCCGAACAAGTAGGCGAAGTCTCACACCCGAATTATTGCTCTTATCATAGGGCAATAGGACATCCTCTCGAAGATTGCTTCACCTTCAAGAACTGGGTCGAAGATCAATATCAGCTCGGCAAGTTCGCTCTATCTGACAGTTGGAGGATAACTCTGCCGTAGAAGCATGAACCCAAGGCCAAGAAAGTAGAACCAAATCAACATAAGTCTTGGAAGCGAGCTCGTACTTGTCATATGATAACGATATTAAGAGAAGAACCCGAGAATATGGATGACTTTCCCTGGTGCTTCGAAAACAATGATGACGAGGTGATCTCAGGGTTTCCACCGGCGCCAAAAGAGCTGGAGGATGGAATACATACCACTGCAGATAACCTCAAGAAGATTGATTTGGGAACGGCAAGTGACCCGCGACCTACATTCGTCAGTGAGCTGCTATCTGAAAAAAGGGTGGCTGCATTAAAAGACGTGCTTATGCAGCATAGAGATTGCTTCGCATGGAACTATTCCGAAATGCCAGGATTAGATCCAGAGATTGCAGTCCACAAATTGACGATATCCCTGGACGTCAAGCCAATCAAATGAGCACCAAGGAGAATGCGGTTTGAGCTTGAGATGAGTATCAACGCCGAGGTCAAGAAGCTGATCGACTCTGGTTTCATCCAAGAAGTTCAGTATCCTGACTGGATCGCCAACATCGTCCCGGTGATGAAGAAAAATGGGACAGTGCGCATATGTGTGGACTTTCGGGATCTCAATAAAGCCTGCTCGAAGGACGATTTCCCAGTACCGGTCACCGAGCTAATGATAGACAACACATCCACTCACAAAGTCTTCTCCTTCATAGACGGATCATCAAGATACAATCAGATAAAGATGCATCCCGAGGACCAGAAGCATACCGCTTTCCGGACTCCTTTGGGTATATTCTGCTACAAAGTGATGCCCTTCGGTCTAAAGAACGCCGGTGCCACCTATCAGAGGGCCATGACGAAGATCTTCGATGACCTCATACATGAAATCGTCGAATGCTATATCGACGACCTCGTGGTGAAAAGCAAATCATACGGGGAATATCTCGAGCATCTGAAGATCGTATTTCAATGCCTTCGGCAATACAACTTGAAGATGAACCCTCTCAAATACGCGTTCGGAGTTTCTTCAGGCAAATTCCTAGGATTCATTGTCTGGCACCGAGGTATCGAGATAGATCCGTCAAAGATCAAGGCGATCATGGAAATGCCTCCGCCAAGGACTCTCAAGCAATTGCGGTCTTTCCAAGAGAAGCTCGCGTATATCCGGCGATTTATACCTAATCTCTCAGGCAAGTGCCGTCCTTACAGTCATCTGATGAAGAAGGGAACCCCTTTCGTCTGGGATCACAAATGCCAAAGCGCGCTGGACGAAATCAAGCAATACCTGCAGAATCCGCCAGTGCTGGCTGCTCCGGTCAAGGGAAAGCCTCTCATTTTGTATACAACCGCCCTTGAAGGTTCCTTAGGCGCATTATGGACACAAGAGAATGACCAAGGGAAAGAAAGAGCTCTCTACTACTTGAGTCGAGTTCTCCTGGAGGCAGAAAGCAATTATTCTCCCATCGAAAAACACTGCCTGGCGTTGATCTTCGCGATAACGAAACTTCGACACTATGCGTTGGCACATGAAGTCCGTCTCATATCGAAGGTGGATCATCTCAAATATTTAATGTCAAAGGCCATATTGACAGGTCGGCTCGCTAAATGGGCCTTGCTCTTGATGGAGTTCTCAATAACTTATCAGCCTCTTAAGGCGGTGAAAGGCCAGACCATCGTCGACTTCCTCGCTGAACATCCAATACCTGCCGATTCTCCCTTGAATTGCGAACTGCCAGACGAACACGCGTTTGACACGATCGACGGAAGTGATACCCGGTGGGAACTTTATTTTGATGGTGCGTCTTCCATGAAGAAGCGCAAGCAAAGCACCCCTATAATCAAATCGGGGGTAGGCCTCATCTTCGTAACTCCACAAGGAGGGATAATGCGCTTTACTTTCTCCTTAACAGAGCCGAGAACAAACAATGAAGCCGAATATGAAGCTTTGATAGCAGGCCTCAAGATCGCCATCGACATGGGAATTGAAAACCTCCTCATATACGGGGATTCCCAGCTGATCGTTAGTCAAGTAAATGGCGATTACTAAACATGCAAACCAGAGCTGGTAAAGTACGGCGAGAAGGTGCAGCAACTGTTGACCCAGATTCCTTCCTACACTCTGGAAAGCATACCGCATGCGGAAAATAGTAAAGCGGATGCATTAGCCAAGCTCACTAAAGAGCTAGCCGACGAGAACCTCGATGATGTAAGAATCGTAGTACAAAGCCGTCGAGTTCTTGCTCCGACAAAAATATCTCCGGAATCATCCAAGGAAAAGGAAGCGACTGAGCAGGCGGCCTTACGAATAAATGACCAAGAAAAGGTTGAAGATTGGAGAGAAGTCTTTATAAACTATTTCAAATCACGTCGAACGCCTGAAGAGGCGTCCTCAAGACATCGGCTTATGAAACGAGCTCTGTCTTTCGCCTTCGTCAATGATACTCTGTACAAGAGGTCATTTGATTCCCTATGGCTGAGATGCCTGGGACCTGAAGAGGCGAAGAGAGTCGTTCGGGAAGTTCATGACGGACTCTGCGGTTCTCACCAAGCAGGGCCAAAGATGAAATTGAAGATCAAACGGATGGGCTACTATTGGTCCACGATGATTCAGGACTGTCTTGAGTATGCGAAGCAATGCCATTCGTGCCAAATCCACGGGGACTTTATCCATCAGCACCCAAATCCACTACACCCGACAGTGGCTAGCTGGCCATTCGAAATGTAGGGAACTGACATAATTGGCCCCATCGAACCAGCGTCGTCCAGAAGACATCGATTCATTTTGGCGACGACTGACTACTTCTCCGAATGGGCAGAAGCAGTGCCGTTGAGGGAAGTGAAGACGGAGAATATCCTCCATTTCTTCAAGACGCACGTCATTTATCGGTTTGGGACTCCGCGGCGGATCATATCCGATAACGGGCCGGCCTACAGAAGCCACAAAATCAGCCGCTTCGCACAACAGCACAACATAGACTGGAGATACTCCTCAGTTTATAATCCCCGAGCTAACGGTCTAGCTGAGGCTTTCAACAAGACCTTGGCAAAGATCGTAAAGAAGACGGTGTCTCGAAACAAGAAAGACTGGCACGAGAGACTGCAAGAAGCTCTCTGGGCGTATCGAACCATGTTCAAGACGGCCACGAACACAATGCCGTATGCATTGGTATTCGGTACAGAAGCAGTACTCCCCCTCGAGATAGAGTTACCCTCTCTGCGAGTGGCAGTTCATTACGAGTTGATGGACGAAAAAAACGCTCACCTTCGGCTTGAGGAGCTTAATGCCCATGATGAAACCCGGCTCCTGGCGCAATAAAATCTGGAAGCTTATAAAGTGAAGATGACGCGCTCATATGAAAGATTGACCAGGCCAAGGACATTCCGCCAAAGCGAACTCGTGCTAGTGGTCAAAAGACCAATGATCCCCAATCGCGCCAAGCGAGGAAAATTCGAGCCGAACTATGAAGACCCGTACATCATAGACAAGGTCTACCAGGGTGGAGCCTATCTACTTATGGACATGCATGGTGAAAGACCTTTCAGGCCAATAAACGGTAGCTTCCTGAAGAAGTACTACGCTTAACGAGTTATGGCCTAGGTTAATGATAGATGACGATGACTATGTCCGCTCGCTATCTTCCTAAGCCCAAACTCTATAAGTAGTAACCGGCTTACCTAACGACGGACCGAAACGTCCTTAAACTAACAACGGACCGAAACGTCCTTAAACTAACGACGGACCGAAACGTCCTTAAAACTAACGGCGGACCGAAACGTTCTTAAACTAACGACGGACCACTATGTCCTAAAACTAGCTGTTGACCGAGATGTCGATAAACTACGGTGGATTGCAGCATCCTAAAGCTGATACTAAAATTAAAAAAAGAAAGAATTAAAAAAACTGTATGTCCATAAGCAAAATGGGCACGGATGAAAACCCGAAAGGGCGCCGTGAGTAAAAACAGCAGGGCTGCCGGCGAGTGTTGTGAAAACCCGAAAGGGCGCAACCTCGTTAAAAGACACTTACAGGGTCCTCTCGACCTTGTGAGGAGAAACCACCTGCGTGAGATCCTTACGACTCATAAGGGAGCAACACACTTAGGAATCCTCACGATTCCTAAGGAGAAATTACACTTGCGAGATCCTCACGACTCGTAAGGAGAACTCTCTTATGGGACCCTCACGGCTCGTAAGATTTGAAAGTCTTAAGTTACAGAGACCTGAACCTGTTCTTAAGCAACCCCCCCCCCCCCACAACCTTCGATATCGTCCTACAAGCGGCTCATACTGACTCTTGTATACAATCCACGGGCATGAATAAACACCTCCCTAACCGAGTCCCATCCGTGACTAGGGATATGTTCGCACGGTGAACAACCCTTGTGAGTCCTCTCGACTTATAAGGAGAAAACCCTTTTGTAAGATCCTTACGACTTACAGGGGAACACGCACTTAGGAATCCTCACGATTCCCAAAGAGAAAACACACCTACGAGATCCTCATGACTTGTAGGGAGAAATACCTTTGTGAGACCCTTACGGCTCATGAAGTCAAAAGCCTTAGTCGACAGGACCCTAACCCTGTTTACTAAGCCACCTTTGTTCGACATCGACAGAGGCAAATGATGATTCGCTCCTGGCAATATCCCAGTTGTAGCGGTGCTGATGCCAAAATCGGTGTCTAATCCAGAGCTTGCGACGAAAAGCCAGCAAACCACACATGCATACGAAATAGCCGAAATGATGGGGCGACTTGCAGACAAAATCAGCAGGTAAAATGTATGCATAAAAAAATAAATAGCCGAAATGATTGGGCAACTCGTAATAAAAAGCAGCTAGTAAAAATAAAATGAATAGCTGAAATGATTGGGCACCGCGAAAAATAGCCGAAATGATGGGGCAATCGCGACCTTCGCGATAAAAAAGCTGAAAAAATAGAGCATCGCAAAAAAAGAAATAAAATATAAATGAAATTTATGCCCTGCAGGTGATATCATTTCGATCCCTGTATACGATCCAGGGGCGCAAACAAAGGAGGAATCACATCCCCCCCCAAGGTTTCATCAGAAGAAGAAGCCAAATCTCAATGGTTCACAGACAGCCTAAAGATCATCTCAGCACCCGTCTCATTACAGCGGACACCACATCAAGCAAAGAGGAACAATGGCAACTCTCAGTTCCATGACTCGCCAGCATACAGCCGACAGAGAGTCAAATTCCGACTTCGTGAAGTACAGACAGAGCAAAATTCATGGTCACGTAGAACGTGGATAACGTCACTCTTTGACCCCGTGGAAAACATCCAGAGCGGATCCTAGTCCTCACAAAGCACGACAGTGAACCCATGTGAATCATCCAGAGCGGAGCCTGGTCCTCGCCGAGCACGGCAGTGAACCCGTGGGAAGCATCCAGAGCAAAATTCCTGGTCACGTGGAACGCGGATAACGTCACTCTTTGACCTCGTGGAAAACGTCTAGAGCGGATCCTGGTCCTCGCAGAGCACGGCAGTGAACCCGTGTGAAGCATCCAGAGCGGAGCCTGGTCCTCGCCGAGCACGGCAGTGAACCCGTGGGAAGCATCCAGAGCAAAATTCCTGGTCACGTGGAACGCGGATAACGTCACTCTTTGACCTCGTGTGAAGCATCCAGAGCGGAGCCTGGTCCTTGCCGAACACGGCAGTGAACCCGTGGGAAGCATCCAGAGCAAAATTCCTGGTCACGTGGAACGCGGATAACGTCACTCTTTGACCCCGTGGAAAACGTCTAGAGCGGATCCTGGTCCTCGCAGAGCACGGCAGTGAACCCATGTGAAGCATCCAGAGCGGAGCCTGGTCCTTGCCGAACACGGCAGTGAACCCGTGGGAAGCATCCAGAGCAAAATTCCTGGTCACGTAGAACGCGGATAACGTCACTCTTTGACCCCGTGGAAAACGTCCAGAGCGGAGCCTGGTCCTCGCAGAGCACGACAGTGAACCCGTGTGAAGCATCCAGAGCAAACATCGGACTGTGGAGTCCTTAAAATCCATGGACTATGATGCCCTTAACCTCGACCGTAGTGTCTTAAAACTAACGATCAACCATAATGATTCTAGACTGGTTTTACCTTGGTTCAAGGGTACATATCTTCACTCCTTTGATATTTGTCGTTGTAATTCTTCAACGTCTTCAAAGAGGTGACAGGTCCCAGTAACCACACATTTCGTAGACTGTGGAGTCCTTAAATCCACGGACTATGATGTCCTTAACCTTGACCGTGATGTCTTAAAACTAACAACGGACTGTGGAGTCCTTAAATCCACGGACTATGATGTCTTTAACCTTGACCGTGATGTCTTAAAACTAACATTAGACTGTGAAGTCCTTAAATCCACGGACTATGATGTCCTTAACCTTAACCGTGTTGTCTTAAAACTAACATTGGACTGTGGAGTCCTTAAATCCACGGACTATGATGTCCTTAACCTTGACTGTGATGTCTTAAAACTAACATTGGACTGTGGAGTCCTTAAACCCATGGACTATGACGTCCTTAACCTCGACCGTAATGTCTTAAAACTAGAAACGGACGGCGGAGTCCATAAATCCACGGACTATGATGTCCTTTACCTCGACCGTGATGTCTGTAAACTATGGTACCCTGGAAAACATCCAGAGCAACCCCTAACCCCGTGAAATACGGATAAGGGCAACTGCACCCAGCACTTGTGGGTCCTCACGACTCGTAAGGAAGCAAATTCTCTTGTGAGATCCTTACGACTTTCAAGGGAAAACAAGCTTAAGAATCCTCATAATTTTTAAGGAGAAATTACACCTATGGGATCCTTTCGACCTGTAGGGAGAAAAAAAACTCTTTATGAGACCCTCACGGCTCATAAAGTCCAAAAGTCTTAGGAGGCAGATCTTAACCCTGAATCCTAAGCCATCGCTGCCGTGCAAGGAGATCAAGATAGACTATCCGCAGAATACATTCAATAAAAAGGGACACGCCATTGAGAAGAAAAATATGCCTTTTATTCATGAACCAACATGGATACAAAGTAAAATTTGTGAAAGAACAAAAAATGTATACTCTTATTCAGGAGTATATACAAAAAGAAAAAATGGATATACAAGTCTTCAGGCCGGCGGGCAATTTAGCAGCTTGGTCAGCTCATCCCTCTTCCGCTGGGCCACGCCTTCGTGATTCAGTATCGCCAGAAGACGGGCCTCCGCCTGAGCCTGCTGGGCCTGATACGAGGCAATCCGGCCTTCAAGCTCTTTCTCGGTAGCCTTGTGAGCCTCAACCCTTTCGCAAGTGAACACGATATCTTTATCGAGGGCCACCACCTCTTTGATAGACTCTTGAAGTACTCGCCAGAGTTCACACGCTTTGTTGGCCTTGGCTGTAAGGTTGGCTTGGAGTTCACTCAGCGCTTTCGAAGCCAGCTCCCTCTCCGAGAATTTGCGGCCAAGCCTCTTCTCGCACGACACCATGTTCACCACGCACCGCTCTATCAAGCCCTGTAAGCTCACCTTCGCAGCCACAGCCTATGGAGTAGGATATGTACGCTCAAGACTGTATAAACAAGCCTCCATTCGACGGCAATAGTCGATCTGAAACACGCACACTTCACCTGATATGGGAGGCAAAAAAAGGGGAAATTTCCGATGCGGACCCTATCAAGCATGCATTTGCGACTATATGAATATTCGAAAAGAACTGATACCCGAAGCTCTGATGTGCATGCAACATAATGGTAGTACTTGCAATTAAAGAAAGTTCTCATGGGAGGAATATGAAGCTCATTTACGCAGGCAAAACACACGTACAAGTGCACAACAAACATGAAAATTCAATATAAAGCACGCAACAACTAACAAAAAAGGAGTACACTAATTTGAATATACTACGCTAGCGGAAAAAGGTCACCAAACAAACGATCGGTGGCACAAGGGTTAACAAAACAAAGAGCAAAATTCTCCATCTCTCTTTCTGCCTTCTCCAACACATCGAAGCGACGGTTCTCGCGAGGAGTCGCTCCCCACCGATTGGCGCCATGTTCGTCCGCAAAAGCAGACATAATAGCCCGCCGGGCTCTTATTTAGCCCAACAGGTGAACCGAGCAATCTTTCAAAGCCTGAGTAATCAGGCACGCTTCGTGAAAACGCTCGAGCTTGTCTTCAACCGCGTCAAGCATCGCCAGGGTTATCTCCGCTGGGTGAGAAGGGATGTCAGCAAGCACGGCAGCAAGAATCATCCGGAGCCAAAGGGATCCCATTGGGAGGGGGACCCTCTACGGATCAAGAGATCATATATCGCCGAATTACATTCGTCATCAGCAAGAAGGGGATCCACCAGTCGTGCAGCAAAGCAAGGAATCATCTCCTCGATAAGTACTTCCCATGGCTGTCGACGAGCATGGGGGCGGTTGCAAGCCATGGTACTCAGTTGTTTCCTCAGGATAAATCACATTAAATTGAGAATAGATTTCTCTGTGAAGAGAAAAAGAAGGCTATGGTCTCAGGTTATAAAGAGAAACATTAAATGCTGCGCACGGAGAATATTGCATGATGGAACTATTTCCGAGGTCCAAAAAAGGGAAGGTATTGGAAATCAAGGAGATGGAACTATTTCCAAGGCTCCTTTTCTGCATCTAATGCTGTGCACAAAAAATATGGCATGAAAAATTAAACAGCCCCATCAAAAGGGCCCCACGTGCAGAGCACGTGAGCACCAAACTTGATATGCGCTGAAAAGTAAAATGGCGTCTCACACGCCGAACACGTCAGCAGCAACAATGACAATATAACAAAATCCCAGAAAGAAGGCATGCAAACACAGAAGGGAAGGAAAAACTTATTACTCATACTTTAAAAGTTCATACAAAAATAAGAAGAAACAATTACAATGGCAAGACCTCAGATTCGAGGCATGGATTAAGAAACTCAAAAGTGACTTTGTCCAAGATCTTCCAGGCATTTCGAACCATCCTAGTATGTTTTCTCTCACGATCACAAGCGTCGGGATCCTCACGGATGTCCTCCACCCTCCGATAACCAGCAAGTATGGCCGACTGCTGAAAATCCTAATGCAAGAGATCAATGAGATTGTCTCGCCTTCTCTTCGAGATTAGGCTCATCAGATACACCGAATGCACTTTATCCTCGGCGACATCCAATGCCCCGAGCGGTACGCCGGTGCAAAAGAGAGGGAGCGCCCCCTAGATCACTAGCACGATGAGTTTCAAAAGAGAAGAGCGACGAGGGAGTAACCGACCATTGTACTCGTCAAAGCGGCTCATGATCTCAGCATACTGAACGTTAGTAAACTCCTGGTTCTGGCTGCGGCCCAGTACACGAATGTTTCCGTAAGAAATGATTTCATCAAGATCATACAAATGAGCGTCCATAATACCTGAAATAAAAATCATGAGAATTTAATAGACAAACTAATCAAGAAGAATACTTGTCTAAATAAACAAAGGATTTCAAGCAACTCTGTACATTCCCTAGGGAAAGGCACCATTGCAAGATTCTTCCTCTTGGTTACAGAAGACAACTCAGGGCAATGAAACCCCAAGAAGTCCCCATGGGAAGAACTTAGTTCCTCATAGGAATTAAATTCCTTTTTGAAAAAGGGAATAAAATTCCTAGAAATTTTTTGTTCCAGAGCCAGAGCTCCTTGACTATAGAGTTAAATTCCATGGAAAAGACAGACACCACCACCGATCCCTGAAGACCAGAGAAACTTTAAAAGATCTAGTATTTGAAGATTAGATGGTTTTCTGTTTTTGTTAAGGAACTTAAAAAATGGGTTCTTGTCAAAAGGGAAACCCTTGGTGTGGATTTAAAATCCCGTGGTGAAATCTGTGAAATCTCTTCGTTCGTTCAAGAGCATTACCTGAAGAGATGGGTCTTTCTTCAACAGAGTTAAACTCTGGAAAATTTGCAAGACAGAGAACTAAGCTCTGAGAAACGAGAATTAAATTCTCAGAAGAAAAGATAGCCAAAGGAGGAAGATGAAGGAGTGGGGGCGCTTCTGAAGAGACCCCTGCATTTATAGGATGTGATGGAAACGCTTCATCTCTCCGATTCCCTAAATGGATCTAACGGTCACAAAAGTGACAGCATTGCACTCACGTGCAGACACGTGAGAGCAACACTGTGGGGGTATTTGTTCCCTGATTAAAAATCAGGAAAAAACTTAAAAAGAGACATCACGTGCTCACACGTGACCAATGGTCACGTGTCGGCACATGATTGTTAAAGCAGCGGCATGAAACAGAGCACAGAAGAAGAATCCATTCGGGGGTCACGTGCTTACACGTGACCGGGGTCACGTGCTCACACGTGACCAAAGGTCACATGTCAACACGTGACTGGCTTTAAAAGCCTTATGGTTTAACAGAATTAAATTCTAAAAAAGATCATTTAAATCTTTCCAAAATAGAGAAGAATTAAGGAGAACTGTTGGATTAAGAATCCAAGGGTGATTAAATATCACCAATTTATGGAAAAATCTTGGACAAGGAAAGATTTCCCCTGAATCTCACCGAAATAACAAATAGAATATTTTTGGATTGAAACATCCAACGGTGAATAAAATTCACCTAGTAATCTAAAGGCTCAGATTAATGATGAAAACAAATTAAATCTTTCAGTGAGAGATTTACTAAACAAAATTGATTCTTTTCCTCCTCCTATAAATAGGAGTCGAGAAGGGAGAATTAAAAAAAGGAGGAGAGACAGAATTTTGGAGAGAACTTTGAAGAGAATTTTAGCATCTTGAAAATTCAGAAAGAAAAACCCTAGGTGAGAAAAAGAAAGAGGATCAAAATTCAGAAAAAAGAGAATTTAATTCTCAAAGATCTAAGAGTTTAACTCTTTTGAAAAGAACTTAGTTCTTTCTCTGGTTGAAGATCTGCAAAGTGCACATCTCCCCATAAGTTGAGAATTTAATTCTCATCGGGTCGAGATCCTGCCATGCAGATCTAAAACTTAGAGGAAGAATTGAGTTTGGAGAATTTAATTCTCCCAAAGTTATAGGAATTTAATTCCTCCAAGATAAAATCAGGGTTTAACCCTATATGAGAATTCAATTCTCCAAAATTATAGGAATTTAATTCCTTCAAGATGGACAAAACTAGGGTTTAACCCTAATTGGGAATTTAATTCCCTCAAGCTCGCAGGAATTTAATTCCTCTTAAAATGAAATTAGGGTTTCACCCTATGCCAGAACTTGATTCTTTACATATATGGGAATTTAATTCCCCCAAAAGGAAAATTAGGGTTTAACCCTACCTAAGAATATAATTCTTCCAAAGAGAATAGGAACTTAATTCCTCCAAAGTTATAGCTAGGATTTAACCCTACGAAGAATTTAATTCTTAAAAAGATAAAGAAATCTTCAAACAGGCAAGAAGCAGGGTCACGTGTCCCCACGTGACCCCTGTAAAGATCCGCAGAAAAGAACTCAGAGGCAACGCCTCACTTGCTCTACGTGACCCCTGAAGCACAGAAATAAAAAGCAAAAGAAATAGAAGCTCTGGGCGCTCTCACGTGTTACCATGTGACCCCTTGGCAAATCAGCACCCAAATCCCCGTCACGTGTCAGCATGTGATACTCCAAAATCAAATACATAAAGTATTTAATACTTTTTGTATAACAGAATAAAGGGAATCTGGTCCCACCTTCGGGCGCTCTCACATGTCCATATGTGACCCCTTTTTCTTTAGTGTTTTGACACTAATTAGAGATCTTTATTCCCAGTGTTTAACACTGATTTTTCTTAGTGTTTAACACTAATTTGAAAACCCTATTTGCAGTGTTTAACACTGATTATTTTCTAGTGTTTGACACTAAATCGAAAACTATATTTCCAGTGTTTAACACTGATTGTTCTTTTAGTGTTTAACACTAGTTTGAGAATTCTGTCCCTACTGTTTAACACTTTTGTTATTTAGTGTTTAACACTACTTTTAGCCAAATTGGCTAATCTTTCAGAGGAAAAGCCTCCCCTTCAATTGAACCTCAAAATTGAATAACATCCAGAGCTACAACAGAAATGTTATCAAGCCCCTCAAAACTTCTTTGGACTGGAACCAGACAAATGTCAAACAGTCCTACAAAGGGTCAGACTTAATTGGACTTAGCCCAAGTTGGCCATAAGTCCTCAATCCAGACTTAACTGAGCCAATGGGCTCACAATATAATTAATTGGTCTTGGTTCCAAATTGGGCTACAGATCATTTAATCTACATTGGTTCAAGGGTACATCTCTTCACTCCTTTGATATTTGTCGTTGTAATTCCTTATCGTCTTCAAGGAGGTGACGGGTCCCAACAACCATACATTTCACGGACTGTGGGGTCCTTGAACTCATGGACTATGATGTCCTTAACCTTGACCGTGATGTCTTAAAACTAACAACGGACTATAATGTCCTTAACCTTGACCGTGATGTCTTAAAACTAACATCAGACTGTGGAGTCCTTAAATCCATGGACTATGATGTCCTTAACCTTGACCTCAATGTCTTAAAACTAACATTGGACCGCAATGTCCTTAAACTACCTATCGACCGCAACGTCACTAAACTAAATAACAGAGCCCCCAATGCTCTCTTGTCGGATCTAAATGATCCCGTTAAGTTGATCTTAGTCTAAAATTAGACTAACGTATCATTAACAAACGTTTAAGTTGACCTTAGTCTCAAATAAGGCTAACGTGTCCTTAAACACAACCCCCAAACCCAAATCTAAGAAAGATACGGATTTGGACTAGTCTACGCCCTACGGGCGACAACATAACTTAGTCTCCGTATACAATCTACGGCAACCAAACACAAAACAAACACCCACGACACGAGGTGACCATATGGAGAAGGAGAAAGTTGTTACCGCGATGCGGTAGCGTAATTAACTGTAGGGGCTTGCGCCTGCAGGGAAGAGCGTCCCCACAATCAAAAACCCCTCAAACGAGGGGGAATCTGACGAAATCTGCTACATCGGCCGCATCCGTTTAAACCTTCGATACATGATGCCATAAATCAACTTGGCATCTTCGAAGAGGTGGACGGATAGCACCTATTAGCATCTGCCCCGAATCTCAGGCAAAACGTTCTGTCGTGCCGTCTTTCGGAGGGGAACAAGGGCGTGACAGGTTTTGTTGGTGGCCCATGCAGGTCAGTTCTGCATGAAGTCTTAAGCAATATATCTCAAGAATTATAAGATTTAGCAACTATACATTCTTTACATTTCTAATTTCTTGAATCGATCCTAACCATTCATTTTCTATCATGGTCATGGATTCTCCCAACAACACCAGCACGAACGTTAATGGAAACACCCACCGCCTACTCTACCACCCCACCTACCATTGCAGCTCCCATTAATAAGTAAACGGTACTACTTGAGGCTATCAAGAGCCTCTTAGAGGGTCAGCAGCAGCAGACTGCTATCCTCATGCACCGTCCAGAAGCCGAGACACCTGGAGTCAAACAATTCAAGGCACTGCACCCGAAACATTTCTCTGGAAAAGAGAACCCACTGAAGGCAGTAGAATGAGCTCAGTCGATAAAAGATGATCTGGTAGTAGCACAAGTTCCAGAGATTGCTTGGGTGAGGGTTGCGAAATTGCAACTAACAGACAATGCCAGAGTCTGGTGGAAGGCAGAAGAAAGCAGTCTTGCCCAACCAATTGAATGGAAGACGTTTCGCGATATGTTCGATGCAAAATACTTCCCTGAGACTGCCCGTTTCGACATGGAACAACAGTCCATTCATCTACAACAAGGCTCGATGTGGGTCAAGTCTGTGGATGAATACGATATTGAGTTTACCATACTTAGCAGGTAAGAGATTGTCTCAAATTCAATTCCTGATATCGCTTACTACACTGCTAACATAAGGTTGTAACAGGTTCGTTGTACACCTCATCCCGACTGATGAAATTCGGGCCAGACGATTCCAACAGGGCTTAGACCTGGAAATTCAAACGGCATTAGCCATAGGCAATTACCCGACCCATGAACTCGCCGTGAAGGCAGCTCGCCGTTATGAAGCGGTGGTGAAGAAGAAGGGTAAGCCCCAGACTGCTGGAATCAAACGTCCTGCCACACAGATGACAGGAGGAGCCTCTTCTAGGCCAACTTTTGCACCCAAGAGACCGGGAGGATCATTTAACCGGTTCAGTCCAGACTTTTGTTTCTATTGCAAGAGGAATGAACACCTGGCGAAATACTGCAGGCGTGCAAATGGCCTGTGTTTGGTTTGTGGCCCATCTACTTACGCAATAGGAGCATGTCCATATCATTTCAACCCAGCTCCAGCACCTAGACCCACAATCACAGTCCCGCAGCGGCCATCTATTCAGGCTCATGCACCCTAACTTGCTCTCCGTGCACCACCTCCACGTAGACCTCTTGCACAGCCTCCTCGTCAATTCCATCAGGCACAGAGAAACATGCCTCAAGGGCAGAGAAACGTACCCCAAAGACAGAGGAATCTGCCTCCAGCATAGAGGAATGTACCCAGACGTCAGGCTTTCACAATGACGGTTGAGGAAGCCGAAGCCACTGGCCAAGTAATCACTGGCAATTCCCAATTCTTTCACATTTTTTCAATCCATGTATATCACTATATTTTTCCTGTATCTAAAACCAACCTCATACAACTTATGTACTATACTAGTAGCCTCCCTACCTGCTTTAGAACTCTTCAACACTGGAGCATCACATTGTTTCATGTCGCAACGATTCGTGAGAATGCATGCGATTCCCGTGAAGCCACTCATTTCAAGCTGGAATATCAGTTCCGGGAATGGAGTATTAAAAGCAACTATGGGATTTGATCAGTGTCCAGTTGTAGTTTGCGGACGAGAATTCTACATGAATTTCAAAGTACTGGACATCCTAAATTTCGATGTTGTGTTGGGAATGGACTGGCTGGGAGTTTTTTATGCTACGATTGACTGCCGTCAAAAGAGAGTAGTATTTGAGATACAAGACCATCTAGTCTTCTACTTCAAGAGTGGAGATAGAACGTTGGAGTCAGGAATCTTCCGTGCTGAACCAAAGAATGCAGAAGTGTTTACTCTACCGGCGGAAGAAGAAAAGCCAGAGGTAGTTCGAGAGTTCGAGGATGTGTTCCCTGAAGATACATCAGGTTTGCCTACCGATCGAGCTCTTGAATTCAGCATTGATTTACTACCTGGTGCGCAACCGGTAATCAAAGCTCCGTACCGGTTAAGTCCAGAAGGATTGAAGGAGATCCGCATTTAGTTAGACAAACTCCTAAAGAAAGGTTGGATTCATCCCAGTACTTCAAGCTGGGGATCTCCTGTATTACTCGTGAAGAAGAAAGAAGGTTCATACAGGATATGTGTAGATTATCAAGCTCTGAACAAAGTGACGATCAAGAACAAGTATCCACTACCGCATATCGATGATCTATTCGATTAGCTAAGTGGGTCTTGTGTATTTTCGAAGCTAGATCTTCTTTCGGGTTATCATTAGGTGAAGGTCAAAGAGTCCGATATTCCGAAGACGGCGTTCCGGACTCGATATGGTCATTATGAGTATCTAGAATGCCATTTGGAGTAACCAATGCACCTGCTATATTCATGAATCTGATGAACCAAGTCTTTCGAGAGTACTTAGACAGATTCATTGTCAACTTCATCGACGACATCCTGGTGTATTCAAAGAATTGGAAAGAACACGCCGAGCATTTACGGATTGTCCTGGAGACATTGCGACAACATCGGCTCTATGCCAAGTACAACAAGTGTGAATTTTGGCTAGATCAAGTCAGATTTCTCGGACATATTGTTTCAGGCGAAGGAATCTCAGTAGATCCAGCTAAGGTGTCAGCTGTCAGCGAGTGGCCGACACCAAAGACCGTGAAAAATATACGAAATTTCTGGGGATTAGCAGGATACTACCGACGATTCATTGAAGTTTTCTCGAAGATTTCGGCATCCCTGACCAAGCTCACACGTAAAGATGAATCATTCGTGTAGTCAGAAGCATGTGAAAACGTTTTTGTAGAATTCAAGTCAAGATTAACTTCTGCTCCTATTCTCGTAATACCGGATTAATCTGGAGGATTTTTTGTGCATTGTGATGGGTTCAGTAAAGGATTAGGATGTGTTCTACATCAGCATGGAAAAGTTGTGGCTTTCGCATCGAGACAGCTGAAGGTTCATGAGCGCAACTATCCAACACGTGATCTGAAGTTGGCAGACGTTATCTTTGCATTTAAGATTTGGTGCCACTATCTTCTGGGAGAACGAGTGGATATATACACGGACCACAAGAGTCTGAAGTATGTATTTACTTAGAAGAAATTGAACATGCGGCAGAGAAGATGGCTAGAACTCATGGCGGACTTCGACATCAACCTATAATATCATCCTGGGAAGGTGAATGTAGTTCCTGATGCACTTAGTCGCCAGCCATTAGTAATGAATCTCATCGCTCAGTGGAAGCTACAACAGGAATTGCACGGATTGGCGATCGAAGTACTTATGCCAGGTAACGATTCGTATTTGATGAACTTACAAGTCTAGTCCACTCTTGTCAATCAGATCAAAGCAGCTCAAGTAAATGATGCCAAGCTACAAAAGATCCGAGAACAAGTAGAAAGTGGACTTCGAACTGACTTCAACATCCACGAAGATGAATCCTTGAGAAATGGAAGTCGATTATGTGTACCACACGGACTAGTTCTAGAAGAGTTGATGAAAGAAGCTCACAGCTCTCCATACTCAGTATATCCCGGTAGTACAAAGATGTATAAGGATCTACGGCAACACTACTGGTGGCATGGAATGAAGCGTGAAGTAGCCAGAAGCGTAGCTAAGTGTTTGGTGTGTCAGTAAGTGAAGGCTGAACAATACAAAACTACTGGTCTACTTCAGCCGTTACCAATCCAAGAATGGAAATGGCAGCACATCACCATGGACTTCGTGACTGCCCTTCCTTGCAGCACGAAGGGTAACGACGCGGTATGGGTTATTGTGGATCGACTCACCAAGCCGGCTCACTTCATCCCATTTCGAGTTGGCCAATCTACCAATATGTGAGCAAAGAAGTACATGGAGGTAAGCATGAATCTAAAGTAAGATTTAACCTCAAGTGTACTATATTTGATACCCATGAACTCATGCAGTAGATCGTGGGATTACATAGAGTACCGGTTTGCATCGTCTCTGATCGTGATACCAGATTCCGATCATAATTTTGGCAGAGTCTGCAAGCTAGGCTGGGAACGAGTCTGAACTTCAGCATGGATTACCATCCATAAACGGACGGACAGTCCGAGCGAACAATTCAGATTCTGGAAGACATGCTAAGAGCTTGTATGTTAGACTTCGGAGGTACGTGGGAAGATCACCTTCACCTTGTGGAGTTTTCATACAACAACAGCTATCAGGCGAGCATTGGAATGACACTATTTACAGCACTCTATGGAAGGAAGTGTTGTTCACCATTAAGTTAGGACAACGTTGGAAATCGTGAACTCTTTAGACCAGAAATGATTATGGCAACTGTGGACGTAGTTCGCACGATCATGGAAAGAATGCGCATAGCTCAAGATCGACAAAAGTATTGGGCTGATGCAAAGCGCTGACACGTGGAGTTCCAACCTGGATACCATGATTTTATGAAGATCTCTCCAAACAGAGGAGTGATCCGCTTTGGCAAGAGGGATAAGCTCAGTCCGAGATATATAAGACCGTTCGATATTCTCGAACGAGTTGGAGAAGTGGCATACCGTTTAGCACTACCACCTTCATTGGAAGGAGTGCACAACGTGTTCCACATATCCCAGCTACGAAGATATATGAGCGATCCCAGCCACATCCTTGATCACTCAGAGCTCACAGTCTAGACTGACCTGACTTGCGAGCAACAACCCGTTGAGATCCTGGACCGAAAGGTGAAGACATTGCGGAACAAGGAAGTAAACTTGGTCTGAGTGATGTGGAAAAAAGATTCGCAAGGAGAATCAACGTGGGAACGAGAAGAAGACATGCGTGCAAGATACCCTTACTTATTTGTAAATTAGTCCCTATGTAAATGTAAATTTCGAGGACGAAATTTTTATAAGGAGGGTAGAATGTAACGACTCTGAATTTACTGTACGGACTTTTCCAGTTTAATGTACAGAAAATGAGTTATACAGCATGAGTTTGAGTTATAAGTAAATTTTGTTAAATAACAGCAAGAAACAACTTGTAACTCACTGGTAAAGCCTTTGCACTGCTGTGATGTAGCCCCTGTGTTCGATCCCATCAGACACATTATTTTTTTCTGATTTTTCTTTTTAACTTTTTGGAAGCCCAAAAGTTTACACGTGGTGCAATACACAGAAAAATGAAAAGTCAGAAAAATCAAACATGTAGAAAATGGAGTAAACACTGAGTTGTACATGTGGCACGAATCCAAAAGCACGAAGCCCTAGATCGGCCGGCGGAAAGCCTATAATAGCCGGTACCGATGGTTCAACCGTGAACAATTAGGCCCGGGCTTTGCACACTCAACTCTTGACCTACCCCTAACTCCTCTGCACTGTTTGATTTCTCTGCAATCAAACAGAAACCCTTCATTTCACCATTAAACCAAATTTTAATGCTTTTTAATCCAAATTTTTAATCCCAAAACCCTAATTCTACACTATAAATACCACCCTACACTTTGGCTCAGCATCATTCTGAAATTTCTAGCCAAAACTCTCAAAAATTCTCTAAGTACAAGTGGAGTAAAGAGGAATTAGCAAGCAGTCAACTTCAGGCGAAGGATCGAAGCTATTCCGGAGCTCCCGCGACGTCATGACGACAACGCTCTCTTCTTATACCTTTTCTAAACCCAACTAAGTAGTAAGTCCCTCCTAAACTTCTTTTCTCTTCATTGAATTTATTTTTTTTATAAAAATCGGTAAAAGTGGAGTTAATACCGATATCACTTTTTCCAACTTGTATAACTCCAATTCCTATTATCTTTTGTTCAAACAAATTTTTATACAATACTTGTAATCTTAAACCCTAATATTTATAATCAAACTTTCATTAAAAATCTCATGTAAAATAACTTTAATTTAACCTTTTCATTAAAATACCATGAACTTTAATATCATTCCCTTCTAATTTTGTTAAAACAATACCTTAGTAAACTTCACGGGGTAATGACATACTCCTCACGTACACACTTAGTTCCATAGCACGACACCTCTTTTGTATGAATTGTTGTTTCGAGGATAATATTACATTAAAATACCACTCACTTTAAAAACGGTTTTCTTTTAAAACAGCGTTCCTATTTCCTTTGTGATTATACCTCTACAACCCTTTTTAGGGGACCCGCTATTGGATGGTGTGGATTATCGCACATTCTTGGACTAGTAGAGCGAGACGCAGACCTCCTCACGGAGTATTCGGTTTCGAAAGGTTTTAAATACGGTTTTTAAGAAAAACGTATTTTTCTAATTAAATAAAATTAATTTTTAATAATTATATAAAAATTACAAATTCATATATTTTCAAAATATAATAAACTTATTTTTTTTAAATGAAAGATTACAAGTTTCACTAAAATACCAACAAGATACTAACAAAAGACAAGTTTACAATAAAATACCATGAACTTTCCAAGCTATGTAATTATCATTAAAATACTTCAAAGCCTTAAATCCATGAAAATCTTAAATAATATAAATAAATTCTTGAGGTTATTTTTAACTATATTATAATATTTTTCATAAAACCCCCTCGAGTTATATAAAAAAAATATTTAAGGATTTTAGTAAATATAGGTTTAAGCGGGATCAATTCTCTTGAGCCCCAGGGAGCCGGAGAAAGTGAATGTTTGTATATTTAAGGTAGAAAACTTAACGGAGTTATCAATGGTAATTGTCTTGGAAAAAGACACAAATCCTGCCGTCCATGTGCAGCAGTTACCGATAACTCCCGAACTAAATTCAAGATCTAAATCAGTTACAAGTGTTTGACTCGGTCAGAGTCCATTTCAACCCTGAATCCAAAGCCAAACATGAATACATGAACTTGAACCTGAATACTTGAATTCAAACACTAATATCAAACATGAATACTTGACTTGACTTGACCGAACCATGGTTATAACTTGACACGACTACTTGAATACAAGATTACATCCTGAACCTGACTACTTGAACATTTGTATCCATGGTTTCTGCAAGACTTGTAAATATACTCTATACAATATATTACGCGGGGATAACGGGGTAGATTGGTACGGAACGTATAGCGTGGCATGAGATGGTCATTTAAAAGACACCTACATGAACTCTCGTGTCGTTGTCCCGTGGGTTATGACGGGGCCTTATACTACATGTTACTATAGTCCACGGGGTAAGATGCACTCCTCTCATATACAAAAATACCTTTTATACCAAGCTACAAACAACCACGTTAGAAGAACAATCATATATCTGTACAGCTTAACAGTTCCTTTTAACACTACTTGTTATATTCCATCCCTTCTTTTGGGACTTACCGAGCGCTAGTTCGCTGATGACATTCCTGTTTTTCCTTTCTTTGGAATGTTCGTCCGGAGGACCGGACTTTCTTGATTTCGAGCCTAGCTAGGAGGATTTGGACCAGCTCACTGCCCAGCCGGACTTCTAGCTCTCCTTGTATTTACTTTCAGTTTGTATGCCAATGTTTAGGCACTGCTTTATTCATTGTATCTTTCCTTTTCTAACAGTATGTAAAGTGAATGTAAATAAAAGTTGATGTTTATATTTTTATATCACCTATCATTCTTGTGCATTATATATATATGTATATCGCTTAATTACACTTAACGTATTTATTTCTTAGTAAATACGTTGCGGCCCGCCACGTCACCGTTTCCGTACACTGTGAAACAGGGTATGACATTTTTTCTCCCAAAAATTAAACTTTAGGTTTGTTGTTCTTATTTCTGCTGCTGTTGTGAATATGTTAGGATTTAGGTTTGGATTGGGTTTGGGGTTAAGGGGCCTGGTTTAGCTAGGGCTAGGGTTAGATTTGGGTTTGGGCTAAGGTTTGGGTTGGGTTAGGGGGCCGGGTTAGCTAGGGCTAAGGTTAGGGTTAAGGATAGAGGTTAGGGTTAGGGTTAGGGATAGCTAGGGTTAGTGTTAGGGTTAGGGATATGGTTAAGTGCAAGGATTAAGGTTTGGGAAAATATGGTATTTTAGTGAAAAACAACAATAGTTGTTGGTAATTTAGTGAATAACAACAATAGTTAGGGGTCATTTAGTGAAATTTGTAGTAATTTAGTTAATTTATGAATATGAATCGTGTAGTTAAATTTTTAAGGTAGTTTAGTGAAAAACAACAATAGTAAAGAGTATTTTAGTGAAATTCTTAGTAATTTAGTTAATTTAAGGTTGTTTGGTGAAAAACCAAGAATAGTTAAGGGTATTTTAGTGTAATTTAGTAAGATGGAAGAAATGGGTTGCTTAGGGGTGTGTGTGTATGTGTGTGCGTGTGTGCATACACACATATACACATACACACACACACACACAAACACACACACACACAAGCATGCACACGCGTGCGCGCGCACACACACAGAGATACATCCTAACCCCAAATCTAAATCCAAAATTTTAAACTCGATTAAAAAAAACCCTTAACTTTAAAAAACTGTATCCTAAACCAAAATCTTCGAAACCTTGAAATTGATACGTAAACTTAAAACTAATTCAAATTAATTCTTAAACTGAGTGTATGAAACTCGATGATAATATGAAAATTTCATATCCTCATCGATAATCATATATGAAAATGAAAACGCGACTTAATTCCCGTCTATCGGTTAACATACGTTCAATATTCATCTTGATATAAAACTATACGAAGGTTGTTAAATATCAGACAGTATCATTCGGTTTTAACAACCATCATGTAGTTTATGTGACGAGAATATTCTGTTAGTTGTATGTATGCCCTAGAGGCTAGTATTGTACAGATGATGTATATTATATTGGATGCTTGGACATATATAGAGATGACTTTCTTGCTCGATATGATAGTATGCTATCTGGTTACTCTTTATCTTAACATGTACACTTGTCTCTTTATACTGTCTTGTAGTTACATGTTGGTAAAGCCCTTAGGATGTGTACTTGACTACCTGGACTATGATGCAGATCATACTAGTGGGGACATGGTAGTCCATAAGTACATCCTTCAAGGTCCCTAGTCGTGGGTGTATCGAGACGGGGCATCGATATACCAGAGTAGACTAGCGTATACGCTTCTCGACCCATGAGATGGGCGATGGATGATCCCATATCCATTGGTGTTTGACATCAGAGATGGTGTACGGGTGCTCAGTGGAGACTGGGTACACTGGACGGACTCGCCGAGAACTCCCAGATGGTATTATACCTCACGTCAGGTGGCAGTTCTCAGGTGACACTTGTACAGGTTAGTCTGTAGACCCGAGATCGTCATAGAGCCTTGTGTGATTCCCACTGTGCTTTGATCTCCACCTTACCACGTTCATGAGGGCGTGCAAAACGGTGGTCTTTGGGTACAGTCCCGAGTCACATGGAGGCAATGAGCGATAGGAGGGGTTTCGTCTCTCCCGGTATTGGGGGTTGATGTTGCGCTGTGCTCGATTGGCCGTAACAGGGAAGTCCCTGGCCAGGGCTGATCAGAGATTTGCTGGTAAGTGTTACCAGTAGTTTCTCGACCCGTTATGAGCCTCGCATCGGCATGACTTATCGGTTATTGGGGTCTGACGTTTACCACCCCTAGACTTAATATGCGACTTACAGACGAAGAGACCGGACTGTACGGTAAGTGTTACTGGTCGGATTCGCAGGAGTGTGAGCGGGCTAGCTCGTCGATCTTCTGATCGCTCAATACCCGGGTGGCCGTTACGTTTAGCAGACCGCTTGCGGCTTGTGGGTGCTTGATATGATCATCATCTGCTACCGGCGTATTGACGAGTCTTTAGAGTCCTACACAGAGGTTTCCTGGCTCAAGCGAAACGAAATAGGAGCGCATATGAGATATGTGCAGGACCGAGAATAATGCGTGTATGTGATACCGCATTTCATTCTCGCGATAAATGTTTCGATTGGTTATATTTGATATGACCTAGTTATCGAATCATTGATTCGATAAATCGATACATTGAATACTAGTCGGTTATGTGCGACATGACCGGATCATTGAATCAAATGTTGATTTAATGATTTAATGTATAATTATATATTTGATATATTACTTTGCATTAACTAGTATTGGTTCACTTTATACGGATTTTCTCACTTGATGCACATTGTATATGTGATATGCTTTAGTGCACATTTTTTGTATCATGTTTGATGATACTTGATCATATGGTTAAGTGAATAGAATTAAACCATGGTAATTATGATAATTAGGGTTTTGCATATTTATTTATTCATTTATTTGTTTATTCATTTATTTGGATAAGTTTAAAGAGAATGGTGGCTTTCTTTTGTCATTTTGTTGAAGCTTCATGAAGCTTTGACTTCTTTAACCATTCTTGTCTTCTTGCTTAACCCTAACCCACTTAATTCACCATGGTTTATTCTCTACACTTAACCCTAGTTTAAGTTATGATAAGGATTGATTTTCTATTTCTTTTTAAGATAACTTATCATAACTATCTTCATCTTCTTCTTCTTCAAGCTTGCTACTTTAATGGCAACTTGAGCAAAAGTGAGTAAAATCCAATTCCAAAGAGAACCCACCTCCTATTTCTTCACCCTCTACCTCTTGCCAAGTTGTTTTGGGTGTTTACTTCATAAGTTTCACAAGTTTGTGAAGTCGGAGCTTGAACTTGCGATGCCTCGAGGTAGATCGTCTTTAACACAAAGCCGACGACCTAGCTTGCCCGTTTCTCCGATGAAGCCAAAGTTCGAGTTTGGAAATCGAGATGGACAGCGAGAAGATGTCTTCGTGGAGCCAAGGAAGAGGATTACCGGATCTACAAAGGTTGTAGCATCTAACCTATAGTTAATTTGTTAACTAGTTTTATATTTCGCCTAGACATCTAGCAACGATCCGTTAACTAGGATTTCTCGGCACCATATTTTTTAAAATTGGCATGTTTGATGCCTTGTGAGACCTCTATAGGGTGCCTAGGAACCTTTCACTGGTATCAGAGCCTAGCTAGAGCCTTAGGCGAAGTCCCGACAGAGTTTGAAATCCGAACGAACCCGAAACCCATATTCAAAAATGCTCTCTGTCCAGATTTTAAAAATGTGGATTTTTCAAGATTAAAAATATCCAGAAAATCAAGCAGGCTTTATTATGAATTACTGTGAAAAAAGGAGTGCTAACGCCGTCATAACGCCGCGGAACCGCGGCCTAAGCCCACGTGGCGCGGCGGTTCCGCGGCAGTAATGTTGACTCTTTGACTCCTCTTTCCACAGTAATTGTTATATTTGACTCCTGTGTTTTCTGGATAATTTTAATATTTTATTCTACAGTTGAGTATTTTGGGGTTATATTGGGGGTTCGATGATTCGATCGGATTATCAAATTTTGTCTGTGTGGCGTTCCGGATAAATTTTAGAATATGTTAAAAAGTTCGACCGGATATAAATACCCAATTTTTCCCCTGTCGGGAAATTTCCAAGTGTTGGATTTTTCCGAAGTTTAACGACGTTCTAAGTAATGCAAGTAACGCGATGGACCCTCTAGAATACAACAAACCTTAACTCGATTATGTGACCGTCTTGAACTGCCCTTTGAACCTTCGGGTTTGGGGGAGTACGGCGTGCCACATGTGAGGCGTTGGCTTGACCCTTCTACGGCTGGACCGTCGGTACTGAGGCACGAACTGAATGTTGTTAGACTTATTTCATGTGTTGGACTGTATCGGGAAAACTTGGGTATTCGACTGTTCGATCGGAAAGTTTAACATTTTCTGTTTATCTGGAATGTGATACAATAATTGGAATTCACAAACAGTTATGAGATAACTGAATGAATATTATAAATCTAGCAGTTTAGTCCCACATAATATTGAAAAGAGTTTTCGATAATGAGACTAAAATGCGGGATTTATATCTGTTAGGCATGTGATGTCTAAGTATTTCATTTAATTAGGCATGCGATGTCTAAAGTAGTTGCGGATTCCAGTTGTTGTAGTTTTACACTTTCTTTTCTGTGACCGTAAGTGTAATATGTGAATCGCCGGTTTCGTTGCTATACGTCAACGACAATTGGGGTATGCATACTTACTTACGTTGATGACATGTGATGTTATGTGTTGCTGGATATGTTATATTGGATCGTCGTATTCGAATAGCCGGGGGTTTTTATGTGAGATGAGTGTTTTTCATTTTCATTCATGTAAAAACTTGTATGTAATATTCTTTTATTTGGGGCACTTCCAGGTAGCGGAAGATGTCACCTTTTGTATATTATTTACTTTTCCGCATTAGGATAGACCCAAGGAGGGGAGCACAAGTAACCGGGTTCTGGGGTCCAGTGGGAGACCAACTCGAGGAGTCGAGTCCGGGTCTCCTAACCCTAGAATTGGCAGGGTTGCTTGCCGCTCTCGTAGGGGTCTAGGGGTGTGGGATTGGCTATTCATCACGACCGTGGAATCCGTGTTTTATACTGGCTCGTATTGAAAACACGGACGTCCTAGTATATCCAATATTTCATATGTTTATTCTGCTGCGATATCTGTGTTGTGACTCTGTGATGGATATAGTATATATGATATATGATATATTATATAAACGTTACTTATGTTTTACACCCGCGCTAGCCCTGCCCTGCTCTGTCGTTAGTTACCTAACCTAACGGTGCACGAGGGGACATCGAGGCTAATGCGGATGGCATAAGTGTACGTCATATCTATCTGTGATGTTTAGGTATTTAAATGATGGGACTTCATTAATGTGATTAATGAAAGATAAGAAACCTAAGATGTTGTGGAATCGAATTTTAAAATAAAACAGGTAGTTACAGTTCTTGCTTTGCACGGCGATATATATGATATATCCCGCACCTTATTCGATGAGGAAAGGACCGAGATCCCTTCACCGGGAGTGACTCCTTTAGCAATAACTGGTAGATGCTACACACTCGGTATGCTTTTGACTGCTTTTGGGTTTTTGCTTTGCACAGCGATATATATGATATATCCCGCACCTCATTCGACGAGGAAAGGACCGAGATCCCTTCGCCGGGAGTGACTCCTTTAGCAAAACTAGAAAAGCCTCAAAATCACTCCATTTCAAAACTTCATTTGATTCTACAATGATATAAAGTTCATTACGCAAAGGGTTTTCTTAAAAACCTGACGTAGCCCTCCGTCATTTCAGATAAGTAATAGTTAGTATTCGTGCTGCGTTTGTTGACTCAGTCAAGGCGTAGTGTGCGGTAGCTGATTACTATTTATCTGTTTATGCATATGATGCAGATTGGATTAGGGTAGTCGTGCGGCCTTGTTGACTTAGTCAAGGGTCGTGCGGGTGGGTTTAATTCAATCAGGAAATGACGGGTTGAACTTTACTTGCGGTCTATGGTTTGTTGACTCAGTCAAGGTCATAGATCGCCTGGGGCAAAATATTATCGGGAATTTCAAGTGTTGAAATTTGCAATGAGATTGCATACCTTCTATGAGATAGTTGGATCCCGATACCCACTGCGAGTAATTGTTACTCCTGGGAGAGTTTTATACATTACAATTAGCCGATCAAGTAGGTGTCTAGAAAGGTGTTAACGAGGTTACGCCTCTGGGAAAACGAGGTTTACATTAATTAGGTTCGTGCGAAAGTACGGGGGACCTCCCTCAAAGTACCGACACTGGCCTGGCTGAAAGATTGGCGAACTTGTAGTGTGTAATTAATCCCGGCTAGTCTTTCCTTTTAGGGTTTGGAGGAAGATTTGATAAAAAACAGTGGGAGCCATCCTGATTAGATAAGATAATAACCAATCTGATCTTGCACGAGCATACGCTAAAGTGTTTTCTTCTCTCTCTCTCCAGGTAGCGACCATTTCATGCCCTAATGAAGATAATAATATGGATGTATTGACCGAACCCGCATGTTATACTGTGCAGGGGAACGTTGGACCCGTTCTATCTTATAAATGTTATAAGACTGAACAGGAAACAGGAGAATATCTGGATTCTCACACCGCCCAAACGGAGAACATGCATGTTGATGCATCATCTTCGGGTGTGTTTGTCATTGAGAACTGTTTCTCAGTTCACCCTACGTCCTGGGTATTAGATACCGGGTCAGGATCCCACATATGTAAGATGTTACATGGGCTGTGAAAAGGTAGAGAACTGAGAAAAGGTGAACATTCCGTTCATGTAGGGAATGGGGTAAATGTTGCAGCCAAAGCAGTTGGCATATATCACCTGGTATTACCAAATGGTGATACACTAGTCCTGAATGAGTGCTATTATATACCGAACATGATGTGCAACATTATATCAGTTTCTTTATTAAGTAAAGAAGGTTATAATTTTGTAGTAAAGGATAATGTTATGAACATATTCCTAGATCAAAGGTTGATTGCATCAGGCTCGCTACATAATGGCATATTCATTCTCAATCAAAATACAGTCTTCAATATACAAAACACACACAAAAGGAAAAGCTCAGAAATGAACGAATCCTTCTTGTGGCACTGTAGACTTGGCCATATCAATGAGACACGACTAGCTAAGTTGCATAAGAACGGATATTTGAATTCATTCGAATTATCATCTTATGACACTTGCCATTCATGTCTCAAAGGAAAAATGACCAAAACTCCGTTTAAAGGACACGGAGAAGAGTTACTGAACTCTTGGGACTGGTGCATAGTGATGTATGCGGTCCAATGTCTACACACGCCAGAAATGGTTCTTCCTACTTCATTACATTCACTGACGATCTCTCTAGATACGGGCATGTGTTCCTGTTGAAACACAAGTCTGAAGCTTTTGAGAAATTCACAGAATATAAGCACGAGGTAGAGAACCAAACGGGCAAAAGTATTAAGGTTCTTCGATCTGATCGAGGAGGTGAATACTTAAGCAGTGAATTCCTAGATTATCTAAAAGAGAATGGGATTCTCTCTCAGCTTACTCCTCCTTATACACCACAGCACAACGGTGTATCGGAACGAAGGAATCGCACCCTATTAGATATGGTGCGTTCAATGATGAGTAATGCTGAGTTACCTATTTCCTTTTGGGGGTATGCGCTTGAGACAGCCATATACCTATTGAATCTGGTTCCATCTAAATCTGTACCTACCACACCATATGAGATATGGAGTGGGAAGAGACCATATTTTAAGCGAATTAAGATATGGGGTTGTCCGGCCTATGTCAAAAAGCAAAATCCGGACAAACTCGAGGCACGATCAGTCCTTTGCAAGTTTGTGGGATATCCTAAGAATTCTCAAGGATATTTTTTCTACCAAGCTGAGGAACAAAGAGTGTTTGTTGCTCAACATGCCACCTTTTTGGAAAGGGAATTTCTTGCAAAAGAAATTAATGGCAAAGAGGTAGAGCTGGAAGAGATTCCAGCACCACAAACTGCAACTGACAATTTAGTAGAATCAGAGGATTCAGTGGTGCCCGACGTACCCCAGCCTCTCCGCCGATCTAGTAGGGTTTCTCGTCCACCTGAGAGATACTATGGTTTTCTCATTGATGGTGGTAGTGAGGATTGCATCATGGAGGATGATGACCCAACTAGCTTTGAGCAGGCCATCACGAGTGGAGACTCAGTGAAATGGCTGGATGCTATGCGGTCCGAGATGGATTCCATATACACCAACAAAGTATGGACTTTGGATGTTGCTCCTGAAGGGGTAAAACCCATTGGGAGCAAGTGGATCTTTAAGAAGAAACTTGGTGTAGATGGGAAAGTGGAGACTTTCAAAGCTAGACTTGTAGCAAAGGGTTTTCGTCAAAGACCAGGTGTGGACTATGACGAGACATTTTCTCCAGTGGCTATGCTTAAATCCATCCGGATCATGCTTGCCATCGCTGCATATCATGATTACGAAATCTGGCAAATGGATGTTAAGACCGCCTTTCTAAACGGTGATTTAGAAGAGTGCGTGTACATGACTCAGCCAGAGGGCTTCGTAGACAGTGGGAGCAGCGGGAAGGTGTGCAAGCTACTTAAATCCATTTATGGATTAAAGCAAGCATCGCGGAGTTGGAACATCTACTTTGACGTCGTTATCAAAGAGTTTGATTTCGTCAAAAATCCAGATGAACCTTGTATCTACAGGAAGGTGGCAGAGAGTAAGGTTGTCTTCCTCGTATTGTACGTGGACGATATACTCTTGATAGGAAATGATATTCCTATGCTGCAATCGGTCAAGCTCTTCTTATCACAAAGATTCTCAATGAAAGATCTTGGTGATGCCTCCTGCATATTGGGAATTAGGATCTATAGAGATAGATCCAAAAGGATTTTGGGATTGTCCCAATCCAGGTACATTGACACCATACTAAAGAGGTTTAGTATGGAAGAGTCCAAGCGTGGGAACTTGCCCACGATCTATGGAGTCACGCTCTCCAAAGAGATGTCTCCCAAGACTGATTTGGAGAGAGCTCGCATGCAAGGTATACCCTATGCTTCGGCAGTAGGCTCTATCATGTATGCGATGCTATGTACCAGACCCGATGTAGCATACTCACTAAGTATAGTGAGCAGGTATCAAGCTGATCCTGGAGAGAGTCACTGGACAGCTGTGAAGAGCATTCTCAAGTACTTGCGAAGGACTAGAGATATGTTCTTGGTGTATGGTAACGGAGAACTCCAAGTGGAGTCCTTTACCGATTCGAGCTTCCAGAGTGATAAGGACGACTCTAAGTCGCAGTCGGGCTTTGTCTTTACCCTTTACGGAGGGGCGGTTAGCTGGAAGAGTTCCAAGCAGGAAACCGTGGCAGACTCGACGATGGAGGCTGAATACATCGCTGCCAACGATACTGCCAAAGAGGCTGTCTGGATCAAGAAGTTCATTACTGAACTTGGAGTGGTTCTCTCCATTGAGCGTCCAATACCTTTGTATTGCGATAACAATGGAGCGGTGGCTTTGGCCAAGGAACCCAGGTCCCATCAGCGATCCAGGCATATTCTGAGGCGGTATCACCTGATCCGGGAGATAGTTGATCGCCGGGAGATCGAGGTCAGGAGGGTTGACACGAAGAATAACACGGCGGATCCACTCACGAAGGCCATTCCCCAGATACAGTTTGAGAGACTCTTCGGGATGCTCGGTATGCGATACTACAGCAACTGGCCCTAGTGCAAGTGGGAGATTGTTAGTTGTATGTATGCCCTAGAGGCCAGTATTGTACAGATGATGTATATTATATTGGATGCTTGGACATATATAGAGATGACTTTCTTGCTCGATATGATAGTATGCTATCTGGTTACTCTTTATCTTAACATGTACACTTGTCTCTTTATACTGTCTTGTAGTTACATGTTGGTAAAGCCCTTAGGATGTGTACTTGACTACCTGGACTATGATGCAGATCATACTAATGGGGACATGGTAGTCCATAAGTACATCCTTCAAGATCCCTAGCCGTGGGTGTATCGAGACGGAGCATCGATATACCAGAGTAGACTAGCGTATACGCTTCTCGACCCATGAGATGGGCGATGGATGATCCCATATCCATTGGTGTTTGACATAAGAGATGGTGTACGGGTGCTCAGTGGAGACTGGGTACACTGGACGGACTCGCCGAGAACTCCCAGATGGTATTATACCTTACCTCAGGTGGCAGTTCTCAGGTGACATTTGTACAGGTTAGTCTGTAGACCCGAGATCGTCATAGAGCCTTGTGTGATTCCCACTGTGCTTTGATCTCCACCTTACCACGTCTATGAGGGCGTGCAAAACGGTGGTCTTTGGGTACAGTCCCGAGTCACATGGAGGCAATGAGCGATAGGAGGGGTTTCGTCTCTCCCGGTATTGGGGGTTGATGTTGCGCTGTGCTCGATTGGCCGTAACAAGGAAGTCCCTGGCCAGGGCTGATCAGAGATTTGCTGGTAAGTGTTACCAGTAGTTTCTCGACCCGTTATGAGCCTCGCATCGGCACGACTTATCGGTTATTGGGGTCTGACGTTTACCACCCCTAGACTTGATATGCGACTTACAGACGAAGAGACCGGACTGTACGGTAAGTGTTACTGGTCAGATTCGCAGGAGTGTGAGCGGGCTAGCTCGTCGATCTTCTGATCGCTCAATACCCGGGTGGCCGTTACGTTTAGCAGACCGCTTGGGCTTGTGGGTGCTTGATATGATCATCATCTGCTACCGGCGTATTGACGAGTTTTTAGAGTCCTACACAGAGGTTTTCTGGCTCAAGCGAAACGAAATAGGAGCGCATATGAGATATGTGCAGGACCGAGAATAATGCTTGTATGTGATACCGCATTTCATTCTCGCGATAAATGTTTCGATTAGTTATATTTGATATGACCTAGTTATCGAATCATTGATTCGATAAATCGATACATTGAATACTAGTCGGTTATGTGCGACATGACCGGATCATTGAATCAAATGTTGATTTAATGATTTAATGTATAATTATATATTTGATATATTATTTTGCATTAACTAGTATTGGTTCACTTTATACGGATTTTCTCACTTGATGCACATTGTATATGTGATATGCTTTAGTGCACATTTTTTGTATCATGTTTGATGATACCTGATCATATGGTTAAGTGAATAGAATTAAACCATGGCAATTATGATAATTAGGGTTTTGCATATTTATTTATTCATTTATTTGTTTATTCATTTATTTGGATAAGTTTAAAGAGAATGGTGGCTTTCTTTTGTCATTTTGTTGAAGCTTCATGAAGCTTTGACTTCTTTAACCATTCTTGTCTTCTTGCTTAACCCTAACCCACTTAATTCACCATGGTTTATTCTCTACACTTAACCCTAGTTTAAGTTATGATAAGGATTGATTTTCTATTTCTTTTTAAGATAACTTATCATAACTATCTTCATCTTCTTCTTCTTCAAGCTTGCTACTTTAATGGCAACTTGAGCAAAAGTGAGTAAAATCCAATTCCAAAGAGAACCCACCTCCTATTTCTTCACCCTCTACCTCTTGCCAAGTTGTTTTGGGTGTTTACTTCACAAGTTTCACAAGTTTGTGAAGTCGGAGCTTGAACTTGCGATGCCTCGAGGTAGATCGTCTTTGACACAAAGCCGACGACCTAGCTTGCCCGTTTCTCCGATGAAGCCAAAGTTCGAGTTTGGGAATCGAGATGGACAGCGAGAGGATGCCTTCGTGGAGCCAAGGAAGAGGATTACCGGATCTACAAAGGTTGTAGCATCTAACCTATAGTTAATTTGTTAACTAGTTTTATATTTCGCCTAGACATCTAGCAACGATCCGTTAACTAGGGTTTCTCGGCACCATATTTTTTAAAATTGGCATGTTCGATGCCTTGTGAGACCTCTATAGGGTGCCTAGGAACCTTTCATATTCAATCGTATGATAACCGATAGATTTGTCCCGTGTGGATAAGTTAGGAATGTATAAAGCAAACATCTGCATTCACTTGTGTATTTCATTCATTTTGAGATATTTCGTCGGTACATTTTTGCTGGTTCTCTGTGTACAACGATAGATTAGATGTTCGTTTCAATGCTGTTTGACAACATTGAAATGATTATATGTTCTATTACAGTATACTCGGAGAATAGTGGGGAGGCGATGCCAAAATTTTCTCTAAACGGATGAAAACACAAGTGAATGGGTGTATACTTTATATATTCTTAATGGGATAAGTGCCTTACCCCTACAGCCATTATCCTCGACATCCAATAAAGAATATTTAATATTATCATTATCTTTCTTGAAAGAAGAATCCAACTCTCGAGTTTTGAGATTAAAAGGAGAAATTTCTCAATAGAAATTGGAGGAGATTAGAATGAAAAAGTTCTCAATAAGAGTTGGAGAAGAGCCCAATCCATTAACAATTGAAACCAAATTTAACCAAGTCGTTAATTAAACCTAACACTAACGCTTCTTATTATCCGTCTATCTCGTATTTATCACGAAATCTTAATTCCATGACTCTTATCTATAGGAACCTTGCTACGTTCCATTTTCTTCCAATATGGCATTCCCGTACCTCAACGACAAGAGTTGGATGTACGTCGATGTTTCCTCAAGAGCCACTGATTTTTCCTTAATAGTGTTTACTTTTTCACCGATTTTGCTTACGCATGTCTTGGGATACTGAAAGAGCACGAAATTTATTGTCCTTGCTATAAGTGCATGAATACGCGATTGCATAAGAAGTCGGATGTTGAGTTACACATCATAAAAAATGATTTCCTTAGAGATTACACTAAGTGGGATATTCATGGAGAAAAGGATGATGGAGGGCCAGTGCAAGAGACAGAAAACGAATTCATTGAAGCGGAAACTGAAGAGTGGTAAGGGATGGTAGAAGAAGAGGAGGAATGACAGTTTGAAAAAGATGAAGCCGTCAAAGACGATGATGCCGTGTTCGCGTCGGTCAATGACATGGATGGGTTTATAAATGACACTGGACTTTCTTATGATATGGAAAGCACTAGACCCGCGTTATTGAAGAAGTACAAGACTTCCGCGAGAATCTCTCTATATCCAAATTGCAAAGGGTTTTCGATACTATCCTTTTTTGTACGTCTCTATCAGATCAAGTGCAAGAGCAGATAGGCGTACTCACAGTACTTGGCCCGTTGTGGTGACTATATACAACCTGCCACCATGGAGGGCTATGACGCAGTCTTATTTTACGTTAGCGCTTTTAATAGATGGTCCCTTGTCTCCTGGGAAAAATATCGACGTGTACCTTCAACTCTTGATCAATTAGTTAATGTTGCTATGGGAACCTGGTGTGAGAACCCATGACGCATGGTAAATAATATTTTCAGATGCGTGCTGCTTTGTTATGGACGATTAATAATTTTCCTGCCTACGGCATGCTGTCGGGATTGACATCTCAAGATAAGCTTGCTTTCCCTGGTTGTCATATTCATACAAGCAACATACGTTTGAAGTTTAGCAGGAAAGAGTCGTTTATGGGTCACAGAGGATTCTTACATATAACTCACAGATTTAGTGTAACACCCTAGATCATTTATACCAATTCCAGTGCACGTATTTTTTTATTTATGGTATTTTCCTGATTTATTGTGTTTTGGGTGCGAATGGTGTCTTGGCATTTTAGTGCATCCGACCCGACCCGCATGCTTGAAACCCGTCTTGATTCATGTTTATGATTTATCCTGACCTGTTACATGGACTCGTGCACTTTCATTTATTTGTACTGCATACTGGCATTTATCTGACATTTGCATTTTTACAATATAACATTTTAAGTCACGTAAAATATTTTAAAAATACATTGCATGGCCTGCATGATACCCCTAACCCCGTGGTAGCATCCGCACATCTTGCTCTCGTCCCGTTCAGTGAAACGGACTTGTTTGGATGGCTACGCGCATATACGTGCATCCGTTTTTGGGGGTATGCATTTTCGTTACCCGAGCATTCATTTTAAATTTTGAACGTCGCATATATTTTTCATATTTTAAAACTGAATTTTTAGACCCGACCCGGACGTATTTTGGACTAAGTTTGTATTTACCGGAAAATCAAATTTTATTAATATAATATTTGTTAAACTGTTACGTTTAAAATTTAATTAACCAAAATATATTTTTGTAAACTAAAATCCTAACACTAAAAACAACTTTCTCTCTCCTCTCGATCTTTCTCCTCTCGCTCACATTCTCTCTCCCTGCCTATCTCTCTCTCTCCTCTCTCTGTCTCTCTCCTCTCTCTCTTTCTCTCGTTCTCTCTCTCTCCCTCTCTATTTATTTTATATAAACCCATACACGTTCTTTCTCTCTCCCTCTTCTCAAAATTTTCCTTCCTTTCTCGCCTCCCGCCGCTCGCGAACCCACACCCGCTGCCTCGCCGTCACCACCACCGACGACGACTTCGCTCATCTTAACCTCTCCTCGTCCTCACCTTCCTCCCCTCTTCTCTTTTCTCCTACCCTCGACGAACCCGAACCCACTGCACCCATCGTCACCTGCTTCGCTGTGCCTCATCTCCTCGTCGTCGCAACCCTCGCTGTCGGCCTCACCCCTCGCCACCATCTTTTCCTCTCTCTCCTCTGCACCTTCTTCCTCGTTTTCCTCCTCTCCTCTCTCTCTTTTCCCTGAACAAACCCACTGCAACCATCACCCGATCCCCAGCACATCTCACCGCCGGAACTCCGACCACCTCTCCGTCGGCTTTCCCCATCACCACCACCTCCATCCTCTCTCCTGCACCAAGCTTTGACACAACCCTCAACCCATCACCCGAGAGTTTTCCCTGCACAGCCTCACCGAAAAACCGTCGCTTGCACCTCGCCGTCGACGATCCATCGTCGTCGTCACCCCATCTTCTCTGTCCCTGAACCCCGAACCAACTCCACGGCACCCACACCCCAGAACACCAGCCTCATCATCATCATCTTCTTCTTCTTCTTCTTTTCTCTTCTCTTTCTCTTTCTTGTTTCTTGTTGTTCCGGTCATCGCCGGCGACCACATCGCCGCCGTTCATCTCCTCGACACCATCTTATCTCCCTGACCCCAGTGCACAACTAGTAAGCCTCATCCCTTCTCTCTCTTTCTTCCTCTTCTTCTTTTCTTTTCTTTTCTTTCCCCGTTCTTGAAATCTTGATTTGCAGCTATCGCCGGAGCCGTGACGTCGCCGACGATCCAGACGACCCAGTGAACATGCCTTACCTGCGTGATCACCCTCTTGCGTTGATTGGACCCGTCCCGTGTGCCGTGCGTGCGTCACGATATTTTGCCAACATCGGACGTACCGTACATATCCATTTCTTGATCCGTCTAGGCAAGTTTATCTTGCTACATGCTACATTACTTTATATACATCTATTTTAACAAATATAATACTAATATTTCAAATCATGCACCCATGTTTAGTTTTACAGTTTTTCGAAGTCCGTCTGCATCCGTACGTGTTATTTTACATCTAGCACATGCAAATCTATCTTGTTACATATTATACTACAGTATACTGCATCTAATTGAATATAACAGATCATATTGTTTAATTGTACATCATGCATTAACCAGTTTATCATTTTACTGTTATATCACATCCGTGTGCATCCATATTAGTAATTACATATCTAGTCGCACGTTAAATCATCTTGCTACATTCTAGGTATAGTATTATACATCCATATTAAAGTTTTACAGTTTTCGGATACCCGTTTGCATCCATATCATGTAATATACATATAGCTGCATCTACCGATCACCTTAATACATAATACTGATGTTTTAACACCCCATGTTTAATAAAGTGCATCCTAACTAGTATTGGAACTATAAAAGTAACCCTAATTGATAATTGTGTATCCATATCATTGATTTCATATCTATTTGCATACTATGTCGCATTATTTCATTTTTATTGTTATATTAGTACTCCATACTTGATTTTGTGCACCCATACTTGCTACAGTTTGATTATGAGCACCCGCTTGATACACTGTGCACTACTTGACATGACCTGATACATGATTACTTGACATGACTTGATACTTGTACACTACCTGACATGACTTGACATACTGCTACTTGACATGACTTGATACATGTGCACTACTTGACATGACATGATGCTTCACTACCTGACATGACTTGATACATGTTCACTACCTGACACGACCTGATATATCACTACTTGACATGTTACCCGATCCTGGTTTTGTGATGCCGACAATCCTGACATGTTGTCCCGATGGACATATCCTGTTGTCTGTATAGACAAACATGTTCCTGCTTGATCCTGTATTGGCATTAGCTTCAGATTTATCAATACCTGACTTGAACACATAACTTGGGGGTATGGGGAAATCAATGATGGAACCTGAGTTGTAACTCGACAGTTTGCTTGCTTATACCGATCAGTTTTAGGGGCTAGGCCAGCCCTGGGATGCTGCTGCTGACATTATTCATCTGTACATATTTCCTGATTTAGTGCCTAGAGGCATGTCTCGGTTTCAGCCCGAGAATCTGGACCGTGGTCCCGGGCACGTACGGGATACTATTGAGTTATATCGATAATTCATCAAATTGATTTCACAGACTTGAGAGTAGTTAACCCAGTAGCACAGTTTAGTTTCACCGCTGCACTTCACATATACTGTTATACTTTACTGTTCTATATCCCTGCTCACTTATTGCATTCATGTACCTTTTTATAATTCATTCCTGCATTCCTGTTACTCCCTGTTTATATTATTGTTGATATTATGACGCACTGACGTCTGGATTTTGCATGGCCCAGATCCTCTACCTTTGCCGCAGGCCGAACAGGAGTATTTCAGTCAGCAGGCCGAGCAGAGAGGACCTGTTAGTATTTTAGTTTTCTTTCAGCATTTTCATTTCTGATGTGAGCCCGTATTTTGGGACGTACATTCTAGATTTTATTTGTACTTGGATCTTTTGCTTCCGCATTATTTTATTTCATGACTCTTTATTCTGGTTCATGGACATGTATTAGATAGTTGTTTATTATTTCTACAGTTCTTGATATCTCTACAGCTGTAATGTGACTGTGGAGGGATTTTTCCTATCCACAGGTAGCATGGTTGGCTCTGTCACGTACTGATCTTAGCGCACTCTGGGAAGCGGGGTGTAACCCTTCGAAAATCGTTTAGGCAGTTTTTCGGTAATCGGCTAATTTTTCGGCTTTTTCCGTAAAAAGTCAAAATAGGTAACTTTCATTGTAGACCTAATTATACAAAATTTAGATAAGATATTACTATTAATTGGTCACTAAAATTCCACTTATAATTTTCTAGTTAAATAAAAAAATTCGTAATTAATTATTTTTTTATTATTTTAAGCTTTTAAAAATACATTAAACTAGTGATAAATACAAATTTAATTAGGTAAATTTCATAATTAGGAATCTTTATAAACTAAAATAGAGTGTTAATAAATTGTATCATAACTTTATAAGATTTTAGTTTTAGGGTTTGAAATTTATGAAAAAATGATGTAAAAAGGGTTTTTTTTGGAAAAAGTTGATGTGAAAGGCATTAAATGGAAACTTAAGGGTTTTTTTGACCTAGAATCATCTACACAACCCCCACACCCTCCTCCTCTTCACCTCTGGCCGAGATCTAGCAGCAGCTCCCCCTCTTTTCACCTCAATTCTTGCTTCAAAAACCATGAAAAAATCAAGAAAAATCCACAAAAATTCACCATTTTCTTCATAAATTCAAACCACAACCCTAATCCACTCTCTCCTCAAACCATTTTAGTCCAAAACTTGAAGAAAGGAGGCATCTTTGGTGGCTTGAGCAAACTAGGGTTCAACTTGTAAGGTGAAAATTCTAAACTAGTTGTTAAATTGTAGTTTTAATGTGCTAAAATTGAATTTTGAAGTGTTAATTTAGTAGTAATTGTTTGTTTAGGAAATTCAAGAATGGGATTTGATTTTGAATTAGGGTTTGTAGTATGGTTGATGGAGTTAAGTTAGGCTTTGGTTATCTAATTAGTTAGAGTGGTGAATTGTGCGATGTTACGCTCGCTAAATCGATAAATTGCGATATTTGCATCGAATCGGTATGCTTTGTGCTTACTAGATTTTTATTAAAATTAGGATGTGATCTAATTGCGTTATATTAGCGATATAATTAGCTTCATAAACGACTATTAGAGTGCGCGAACGTGGGGTTTTGTCTAGTCGGGTTTTAGTTTTGTCGATTTCCCCGAAATGACGATTCTAGTTAAAGATTTAGCGATTTTCGTGTGTTTTCCCGCGCACCGAGTGCACGTTATGTTTAATTCGAGAGCGTCGATATTTGTATATTGTCACTTGCATCGTTTTAGGATATGTAATCTTATGCTTGGTGTTGTGCAAATATAGGATCGGTCGGGGAAATATCGGACACGGCGCGTAAAGGCAAGGCAGTGGTCGGATCGGATTAGCGAGGCATTCATGTGAGTAGATGTATTCATCTATGGGGGAATCGTCTGGATGGCGCGATGCGCCCCCTAGTTAGGATTACCCTATTTCTTGCAAGATTTACATTGTTAGTTAGCTTACCCCTTCATTTACACAGCATACCTTATAGTTAATAGTATGCTAGATTTCATGGATATTCATATGCACATATGCGATAACACTTCGTAGGACACGAACACCATCACCATTGGCATCTGTTGCACGCGCACTATTCATGTGACACACACGCCTTTGGTAATTGCCATGCCACATGCACTATAGAACCTGTTTAACTTAATATCGCCACTTGCATTCATACATGATATATGAAATTGCATAGCATGCATATACCTCGCATTTTCATCATATTTACATAGATTTCTAGCGAAAATTCACATCGTATACATTGATATCATATATAACATGTGAACATTATGATTTTCTTGAGGATTTCAGTATTGCTGCGATTTCTGGATTTTTGGGGAAAACCTCAAGAATTTAACAAAAGCTTATATTTATCATTTTTAAAACAAAGTTGCGGTTTTCTCGTGATGTATGTGTCGTCCACCATGAGTTTTCATGTTTTCTGTTGGATTTCGAGACCCGATTCAAGGAGTGGATGAACCGTCTCGGGTACATGGTGGGCCCGGTATGGTATCCCGGGGCAAGAAGATCGAGTTGTAGACGATGAGCCTGGCAGGGGAATACTACCTACCGGTGATGTCTGGCGCGGCGAATATCCGGAGGATACCGACCGTTGTCGTGAGATTTGATGATATGGGCCGATCCGGACTGACGGAGCCCGATATTTGAGACATTGATACAGAGAGATATTGAGACAGATATGATTTCATATTTGGTGTCGATGCTTGACACGGGTTTTCAGATGATTTCTTGATGGTACTTAGCTATTATACAGATATTCATTTTCTAAAAGTTAAGAATGCAGTACCCTTAGCATTTAAAACACTTAAAGATTTAGTAATGACATTGCATACATGTGCATGCATACTAAAGATATTATATCACATATGGACATACATGTTGTGACGCATTGCGTGCTTTCTTACGATTGCCTTACTAGATATTATATTCTACTCACGAGCTGGCAACTCACCCCCGTTGTGCCACAGTGTCTTGCAGGTCGGACCCGTCATCCTTGTAGCGGCGGGCTATCCTATCATTAGCTCCTTTTGCTCAGACTCGCGACATCGCCCGTAGGTGGGTTGCGAGCACACTTTATTTCTTTTTGCTCCATCATTGTATCTAGTATTCTCCATCTACCACTTTCTGTTTGTATATGCGACCTAGTGATGAGACTGAGAGATTTGTATATATGTGGTTTCTTTTGGGTCGAGCTCACTTGAGCCGACGTTGTGTTTTCTGATATTTGGCATTTCTTTTATGCTCTTTTTCTTGATATTACTTATATATTGCATGTGGTTGTGATCCGCCTTGAGTGAAGAGCTAGCTCCCGCTTGGGGATGCCATTTTATGATTACAGGTTATATATATCTTGTTGTATCAATTTTGGAGGATAGAAAATACAGGGGAGACTCTGCCGAAATTTTCAGAAATTTTTGATGTTTTTTTAAAAAGGGATTCTATGCAACTTAATCGATTTAAAAACCGTTTTCATTAAAGGTTTTCCTTCACTCTCTTTTGATTTTGGTTTAGATTCTTCTGGGCTTTGGCTGACTTAGGTTACGGTACGCCTTTAGACGTCTCGTAATTTAAGTGCCAGTCACATTCCGTACCTTCGGGTCGTGACAAAGTTGGTATCAGAGATAGGTTTTACCTTTCTGAGTGTAGGACGACCTTGGTAGATAGAGTAGGTGACTTAAGCAGAGTGGCGTAGCGTGGGTATGATCCGCGGCATACTTACGATACGGTACTCCGCCTAAGTGACCTTAGGACATAATTGCTTGTATTTCCTTTCTTGATTCCTTGCATTCCTTGATTCAATTGCAATGCTCTTATCAGTCCTGTTTCTTATTCCAGCTTTGATGCCGCCAAAGACTACGAGAGCTCAGCGGGCTGCCGCTAGGGATGAGATTCGGGCGGGCCCGTCTGAGGCGAGGATCGAGTGGGATGATACGCCTATCCCTTAGGTTCATACTGATCCGCCTTATCCAGACCGTATTGCCAGATTAGTGGCCGGCATGCAAGAGTTGCGACGGATGATGGGATCTTTAGTTGAGTCCAGTCGGGCACAGAGATCCGAGGACGTTCCTTCCACCGCACAGACCATGATTGTACCTGCTGCACAGATGGCCACTCCTGCTGCTACTACGGAGACTATCCCTGTTTCACTACAGGAGTTCATGAGATTGAGACCTCCAGCTTTTACCGGTACAGATGCGACAGAGGACCCACAGGCATTTCTTGATAAGATGGCTCGGATTTGCCGTTCGTTGAGGTGTTTTGATGATAGATTGGTGGAGTTTGCGAGTTTTCGTCTGGAGGGTCTTGCCCAGACATGGTACGATTCAGTAGAGAGAAGCCGAGCTGCAGGTCTACTTTCTATGACCTGGGATGAGTTTACATCTGCATTTCTTGCCCATTTTCTACCGGAGAGTGTCCGAGATGCTCGAGCCCGTAGTTTCGAGTCTCTGCGCAAGACTCCTGGGATGACGGTGTCGGAGTATGATATACAGTTTACCCAGTTGTCTCGATATGCTCTGTACCTAGTAGACACAGAAGAGAAGAGAATAAAGAGGTTTGTGCGAGGGCTTGATACACAGCTATTCCTTGCCATCGGCACCCAGCACTTTGATACATACGCAGCCGCGATGGATGCAGCCTTACTTTTGGAGGAGCGTATTTCTGAGACTCCGGTCATTTCTGGGCCGAAGAGGATCCGTACTGATACGCCAGCTCAGCGGCAGATGGGTAGACATCGTGATAGATTATTTCCGGGAGATGGTGGAGGCAGAGGATTGAGACGAGGTCAGTTATTTGGTTCATATCCACAGACCCAGCAGTCGTCTCCAGGATGTTTTCGGTGCGGGAGTCAGTACCACCGTATCAGAGACTGTACCATGGGACGTCAGGGCGCGGCGACAGTCCCGCATGTGACCTTACCATCCTCACCACCTCCTCAGAGAGCTCTACTTCCTACTCCTGATGATGCTCCACGCCAGTCAGATGCTTCTAGAGGCCGTGGGCGTGGCGGTCCGGTTCAGAGAGGACGAGGAGACAGAAGCAGAGGCAGAGGCCGAGGTAGAGGCAGAGGACAGCCAGCTATTAGTGGCGGACAGGCCCGAGTGTTCGCGTTGACTCCTCAGGATGCACAGGCATCCAATGCCGTCGTGACAGGTACTCTGCCAGTATGTTCTTTTGATGCACGGGTATTATTTGATCCAGGCTCCACACATTCCTATGTATCCACGTATTTTGCACTGAGGTTGGGCCGAGAGTCTTCTCCGTTAGATCAGCCGCTTGTCGTTATTACCCCGGTAGGCAAGTCTTTTATTGCCCGTTTTGTGTACCGATCATGTTCCGTTCGTATCGGGGAGAGAGATTCTTCAGTTGATTTGATTCTCCTCGATATGCTAGACTTTGACGTTCTTCTTGGTATGGACTGGCTAGCCACCTGTTATGCATCCGTGGACTGCCGTGAAAAAGCAGTCAGATTCAGTTTTCCTGGTGAGCCGGTTCTTGTTATTCAGGGAGATCGTAGCGCTACCCTTCCCAGCTTGATTTCTTCTTTTCGCGCTGGTCAGCTCTTAAGGAAAGGGTGTCAGGGATTCTTAGCCTATATTTGTGATACTAGCTCCACAGAGGTTCCGTTGGACCAGGTCCCTGTAGTGAGAGAGTTTCCTGATGTATTCCCTGAAGAGCTGCCTGGTCTGCCACCAGAGCGCGAGATTGAGTTCTGCATCGACTTGATCCCCGGCACGGGGCCTATCTCTATACCGCCTTATCGGATGGCCCCGGCGGAGCTGAGAGAGCTAAAGGATCGGTTACAGGACTTGCTGGACAAAGGGCTTATCCGACCGAGTGTGTCACCTTGGGGTGCTCCCGTCTTGTTTGTTAAGAAGAAGGACGGAAGTATGCGTTTATGCATTGATTATCGTCAGCTGAACCGGGTTACTGTGCGGAACAGATATCCCCTACCCCGTATTGATGACTTATTCGATCAGCTCCAGGGTGCAGGGTTCTTCTCGAAGGTTGATTTACGGTCAGGTTATCACCAGTTGCGGGTTCGGAAGGAGGATATTCCGAAGACCGCTTTCCGTACTCGTTATGGTCATTATGAGTTCTTGGTGATGTCGTTCGGGCTCACCAATGCCCCGGCAGCATTTATGGACTTGATGAACCGTGTATTCAGGCCGTATCTCGATCAGTTCATTATTGTGTTCATTAACGACATCTTGGTTTATTCTCGGAGCCGGAAGGAGCATGAGCAGCACTTACGTATCATATTGCAGACTTTGAGGGAGCATCAGCTGTTCGCCAAATTTTCCAAGTGCGCATTCTGGTTAGACAGTGTCGACTTCTTGGGTCATGTGGTGACGAGAGATGGTATTTGTGTGGACCCATAGAAGATCAAGGCAGTTCAGCGTTGGCCTAGACCAGTATCAGTTACAGAGGTTCGCAGTTTTCTAGGTCTGGCCGACTATTATCGACGTTTTGTCCAGGATTTCTCCCGCATTGCTGCACCGTTGACCGGATTGACCCGGAAGGGGGTTCCTGTTGATTGGACCCAGGCATGTGAGGATAGTTTCCAGCAATTGAAGACTCGTCTGACTACTGCACCAGTGTTAGCATTGCCTTCAGGATCAGGCAGGTTCGTGGTATATTGTGATGCTTCTCGAGTGGGGCTGGGCTGTGTATTGATGCAGCACGACAGAGTTATCGCGTATGTTTCTCAGCAGCTGAGGAAACACGAGCAGAACTACCCCACCCATGATTTAGAGATGGCTGCAGTGGTATTTGCACTTAAGATCTGGAGACATTACCTATACGGTGAGTCGTGCCAGATATTCACTGACCACAAGAGTTTGAAGTACATCTTCCAGCAGCGAGATCTGAACCTGAGACAGCGCCGATGGATGGAGTTGGTGAAGGATTATGACTGCGAGATTTTATACCATCCGGGCAAGGCGAATGTGGTGGCAGATGCTTTGAGTAGGAGGCCCGGAGGTAGCTTATTTTGTTTGAGCGCAGTGCAGATGCAGTCGACGGCGGATTGGCAGGTTTTATGTGACAGCAGAGTGCAGTTCGAGTTTACTCCTACAGGGGGACAGCTGGCCCATTTCAGAGCACGCCCACAGTTACTTGACCGTATCCACGAGGCACAGTCCGGCGATGCCCGTACTTTAGAGATTATTGAGCAGATTCGGCAGGGCAAAGTTTCTAAGTTTGTGATTGATGATCAGGGGATACTTCAATTTAGGACTCGACTGTGCGTGCCAGATTCAGAGGGACTGAGGCGTGATATTCTTGAGGAGGCACATAGATCAGTATACAGTGTTCACCCAGGTTCCACCAAGATGTACCGTGATTTGAGAGAGGTTTACTGGTGGGACGGGATGAAGAAGGATGTTACAGACTTTGTGTCCAGATGCCTGACTTGTCAGCAAGTCAAAGCCGAGCACCAGAGGCCAGCCGGCGAGTTACAGCCTTTGCCCATCCCTGAGTGGAAGTGGGAGCAGGTCTCCATGGACTTCATTGTGGGTCTACCCAGGACCAGTTGAGGGTATGACTCTATTTGGGTGATTGTGGATCGACTGACGAAAGCGGCTCACTTTCTGCCAGTGAAGACCACTTTTGGATTTTCTCAGTACGCCCAGGTTTATATTGATGAGATCGTGCGACTGCATGGTGTTCCGACTTGCATCGTGTCCGACCGGGGCACCCAGTTTACCAGCTGATTGCGGCAGAAACTCCAGGAAGCTTTGGGCACCCGATTGAGTTTTAGCACAGCCTTTCATCCTCAGACTGACGGTCAGTCGGAGCGTACTATTCAGACTCTTGAGGACATGCTCAGAGCTTGTGTTTTAGATTTCGGTGGTAGCTGGGATCGTCATTTGCCTTTGATCGAGTTTTCTTACAATAATAGCTTCCAGGAGACGATTCAGATGGCACCTTTTGAGGCTTTATATGGGAGGAGATGTCGATCGCCTGTATGTTGGACAGAGCTCAGGGAGAGCAGTGTTTTGGGGCCGTAGATTGTACAGGAGACGACCGAGAAGATACAGCTGATTCGGGACAGGATGAGAGCGGCACAGAGCAGGCAGAAATCATATGCTGACAGGCGCCGTCGCCGACTCGAGTTCGCTGTTGGCGATCATGTTTTCCTGAAGGTCTCTCCGATGAAAGGTGTGATGAGATTTGGGAGGAAAGGGAAGCTGAGTCCTAGATATGTTGGTCCTTTCGAGATCCTAGAGCGTGTTGGTCCAGTCGCTTATCGGTTAGCTCTTCCGCCCAGCTTCCCCGATGTTCACCCCGTATTCCATGTCTCGATGCTCTGCAAGTACCTTCATGATCCTTCCCATGCGATTCAGCACCAGACGATCCAGCTAGAGCATGATCTTTCATTCACCGAACATCCGGTGGTCATTCTGGATCGGCAGGTGAAGAAATTGAGGTCGAAGGTTATACCATCCGTCAAGGTCCTTTGGCGTGGCCCGAACAGCGAGGAGGTCACCTGGGAGACCGAGGTCGAGATGAGGAAGAGATATCCCCATCTTTTTGAAGGTACGCATAATTAAATTCTAAATTCGGGGACCGAATTTCTTTAAGGGGGGAAGATTGTAACCCTTCGAAAATCGTTTAGGCAGTTTTTCGGTAATCGGCTAATTTTTCGGATTTTTCCGTAAAAAGTCAAAATAGGTAACTTTCATTGTAGACCTAATTATACAAAATTTAGATAAGATATTACTATTAATTGGTCACTAAAATGCCACTTATAATTTTCTAGTTAAATAAAAAAAATTCGTAATTAATTATTTTTTTATTATTTTAAGCTTTTAAAAATACATTAAACTAGTGATAAATACAAATTTAATTAGGTAAATTTCATAATTAGGAATCTTTATAAACTAAAATAGAGTGTTAATAAATTGTATCATAACTTTATAAGATTTTAGTTTTAGGGTTTGAAATTTATGAAAAAAATGATGTAAAAAGGGGTTTTTTTGGAAAAAGTTGATGTGAAAGGCATTAAATGGAAACTTAAGGGGTTTTTTGACCTAGAATCATCTACACAACCCCCACACCCTCCTCCTCTTCACCTCTGGCCGAGATCTAGCAGCAGCTCCCCCTCTTTTCACCTCAATTCTTGCTTCAAAAATCATGAAAAAATCAAGAAAAATCCACAAAAATTCACCATTTTCTTCATAAATTCAAACCACAACCCTAATCCACTCCCTCCTCAAACCATTTTAGTCCAAAACTTGAAGAAAAGAGGCATCTTTGGTGGCTTGAGCAAACTAGGATTCAACTTGTAAGGTGAAAATTCTAAACTAGTTGTTAAATTGTAGTTTTAATGTGCTAAAATTGAATTTTGAAGTGTTAATTTAGTAGTAATTGTTTGTTTAGGAAATTCAAGAATGGGATTTGGTTTTGAATTAGGGTTTGTAGCATGGTTGATGGAGTTAAGTTAGGCTTTGGTTATCTAATTAGTTAGAGTGGTGAATTGTGCGATGTTACGCTCGCTAAATCGATAAATTGCGATATTTGCATCGAATCGGTATGTTTTGTGCTTACTAGATTTTTATTAAAATTAGGATGTGATCTAATTGCGTTATATTAGCGATATAATTAGCTTCATAAACGACTATTAGAGTGCACGAACGTGGGGTTTTGTCTAGTCGGGTTTTAGTTTTGTCGATTTCCCCGAAATGACGATTCTAGTTAAAGATTTAGCGATTTTCGTGTGTTTTCCCGCGCACCGAGTGCACGTTATGTTTAATTCGAGAGCGTCGATATTTATATATTGTCACTTGCATCGTTTTAGGATATGTAATCTTATGCTTGGTGTTGTGCAAATATAGGATCGGTCGGGGAAACATCGGACACGGCGCGTAAAGGCAAGGCAGTGGTCGGATCGGATTAGCGAGGCATTCAGGTGAGTAGATGTATTCATCTATGGGGGAATCGTCTGGATGGCGCGATGCGCCCCCTAGTTAGGATTACCCTATTTCTTGCAAGATTTACATTGTTAGTTAGCTTACCCCTTCATTTACACAGCATACCTTATAGTTAATAGTATGCTAGATTTCATGGATATTCATATGCACATATGCGATAACACTTCGTAGGACACGAACACCATCACCATTGGCATCTGTTGCACGCGCACTATTCATGCGACACACACGCCTTTGGTAATTGCCATGCCACGTGCATTATAGAACCTGTTTAACTTAATATCGCCACTTGCATTCATACATGATATATGAAATTGCATAGCATGCATATACCTCGCATTTTCATCATATTTACATAGATTTCTAGCCAAAATTCACATCGTATACATTGATATCATATATAACATGTGAACATTATGATTTTCTTTAGAATTTCAGTATTGCTGCGATTTCTGGATTTTTGGGGAAAACCGCAAGAATTTAACAAAAGCTTATATTTATCATTTTTAAAACAAAGTTGCGGTTTTCTCGTGATGTATGTGTCGTCCACCATGAGTTTTCATGTTTTCTGTTGGATTTCGAGACCCGATTCGAGGAGTGGATGAACCGTCTCGGGTACATAGTGGGCGCGGTATGGTACCCCGGGGCAAGAAGATCGAGTTGTAGACGATGAGCCTGGCAGGGGAATACTACCTACCGGTGATGTCTGGCGCGGCGGATATCCGGAGGATACCGACCATTGTCGTGAGATTTGATGATATGGGCCGATCCGGACTGACGGAGCCCGATATTTAAGACATTGATACAGTGAGATATTGAGACAGATATGATTTCATATTTGGTGTCGATACTTGACACGGGTTTTCAGATGATTTCTTGATGGTACTTAGCTATTATACAGATATTCATTTTCTAAAGTTAAGAATGCAGTACCCTTAGCATTTAAAACACTTAAAGATTTAGTAATGACATTGCATACATGTGCATACATACTAGAGATATTATATCACATATGGACATACATGTTGTGACGCATTGCGTGTTTTCTTACGATTGCCTTACTAGATATTATATTCTACTCACGAGCTGGCAACTCACCCCCGTTGTGCCACAGTGTCTTGCAGGTCGGACCCGTCATCCTTGTAGCGGCGGGCTATCCTATCATCAGCTCCTTTTGCTCAGACTCGTGACATCGCCCGTAGGTGGGTTGCGAGCACACTTTATTTCTTTTTGCTCCATCATTGTATCTAGTATTCTCCATCTACCACTTTCTGTTTGTATATGTGACCTAGTGATGAGACTGAGAGATTTGTATATATGTGGTTTCTTTTGGGTCGAGCTCACTTGAGCCGACGTTGTGTTTTCTGATATTTGGCATTTCTTTTATGCTCTTTTTCTTGATATTACTTATATATTGCATGTGGTTGTGATCCGCCTTGGACGAAGAGCTAGCTCCCGCTTGGGGATGCCATTTTATGATTACAGGTTATATATATCTTGTTGTACCAATTTTGGGGGATAGAAAATATAGGGGAGACTCTGCCGAAATTTTCAGAAATTTTTGATGTTTTTTTAAAAAGGGATTCTATGCAACTTAATCGATTTAAAAACCGTTTTCATTAAAGATTTTCCTTCACTCTCTTTTGATTTTGGTTTAGATTCTTCTGGGGTTTGGCTGGCTAAGGTTACGGTACGCCTTTAGACGTCTCGTAATCTAAGTGTCAGTCACGTTCCGTACCTTCGGGTCGTGACACGGGGCGTGACACTCCCGCTCGTCCCCGAGCTCTCCCGCCGAAGCCATCTTCCTCGGTCTCTCCGACCGACCGACCAACTCCACCACTCACAGGCGTAACTGCCGCTCCGCAAATCTTGCCATGCGCGGATTCTCCGCCGGCAACATCCCGCGTTCCACGCCATCACGATCCCCATTAACGGGCGATCCGCTTATTACGCGGGTGTGACGTCGGGGGCATAACTGCCGGCGAGATTCTCGCGCCTGCTACTGCGTGCTGCCGCCACTATATAAACCCCCATCACAGAGGGGTCAAGTAAGCTTTTTTCACCGCACTTAGCCGTTACTCTGCTCGGATCTTGTGCTAACTTGATCTTCGGAGGGTCATCGGTGGTACCAAACCACCCCGGGACTTCCTTGCAGGTACTCGGCGCAGACTCCTCAAAACCACCAATCTCCTCAAAACCCATTGAGACCCACACGCAACAGGAGATCACCTCCAAGATCCACCGAGAGATCGACGGAAGACAACATTTGACGGAGACCCGAAAAGGACCTCCATCAGATACGGATACGGATACGGATACGGATCCGATATTAATAATACATATTTAAAATATAAAATAAGTAAATATGAAATGAAAATATGCATGTAACCAAAACATACTGCAAAAAAGTTGAGTAAAATTAAATATGAAAGCTTAAGATATTTGAAACCAATAAATAAACATAAGGGAATATATTAACAAATAATTATACATATATGTTGTATGTAAAATTTTCAAATAAAAATAATAAAATAATATTTTAAATCCATAATTTATAATATATATAAAATAAACAAACTAATATATTATTTAATTTTAATTTTACCGTATTAATTAATTAAGCATAAAAAACATTAAAAATATAATTTAAAATTATATCTAACTTAATATGTCTGCGGATATCCGTAACCGAATTCGTATCCGTATCCGAATCCACATATTTGGATCCGTATCCAAAAAATTTAAAAAGATCCGCATCCGTATTCGACTAGATCCGAAAATATATATTTGTATTCGTATCCGAATGCGAATCCGAAATTTCATATCCGTATCCGAAAATATCCGGATTCGGATAAATATCCGGATATCCGAATTCGAATGCGACCCTAGATGTGCAAGGTTAAGCGTAACTAGCCAACATCATAACAATAAAATGAATGATGTTGATCATTATGTCTTCCCATCCTTGCCGCAAATTAAATTGAGTCACGGTATGGATAAATCAATCGGATAAATCAATCGTTATTATCACCATGTAATAGTGCAATGTAAGCGTTTGTTAACATACAGTTTTTTCCCTATGCACTTGAACTTATTTTTTGCAGCAATTTGTCTTGGGTATCAACAATGTTTGCTAGTCTCAATTTAGTTGTTCCAATTGTAAGCTCAAGTCCTATGAATAGCACTCTGCGCAAACATTACATTTCTTTCCTCTTTTTTTTAAAAATCAAACATTAGATTTTTTCCTCTTTTTTGTTAAAATCAAATCCTTTTTTCTAAAAATCAAACCCCCTCTCGAGGATTGAACTTGCGGAGCTCTCACATTGATGAGGAAATTAGTACCAACAGAGCTAATCAACAACATTACAGATTGCATGCAAGATATAATATAAAGATGAGATATGAATAAAATGTAGTGTAATCGTAATTTTCAAGCAAACTTTTCAAATTATCCATACATCCAACAGAAATAACATTTACACAGCAAATGTTAAAAAAGGACAACAAAGAGAATATATATACCTAAGTTTTCTATGGAAAATTAGCATACAATCGCTATTTGGTCCGGTAATTCTTCACTGTTACAGCACAGCAAACCTGGGGAATACACAGCATTAAACCGCCACCCCAGTCCATGAGAAATGGCATAAATTACCACAAAAATAGCAATGGTAATAATCTACATGTGAAAAAAGGAGGGGAAAAAAAGAATAATAATATATATTCCACTATTTGCAAGACCTCGTCTGAGATTTCCATTCAGATACAAGTTTCTTAATCAAAACACTGAACCTCTCAGCTTGAGGCCCAGGCTTCACAACATTCACATTATCCCATTGCGAGCACGGATCATTCCACCATCTATTTTTCAAAGAGCACCAAGCCCCAGGTGCTACACGGTGACGCCCTCTTCCTAATATTCTTTCATCAATTATATCGAGCACCGGATCATCATTATGAAACTGTCGGGCAAATGGTACCCCACTCTTTCTCATCTTTGTGAAATTGGATGTGTTAAGAAAGTGAGGCTCCATACCAGGAGGATCGTCCCATTCTATATAGCGGAGGTCATTGTTAACTGTTGTGTTCTGAAATCCTGGTGAGTTGCAGATTACGGAGTGGAAGTAACCTTCCTGAGATAGGAGTACGTTTGTGAAGTACAAAAGGAGGGTTCGAGGCAGATTGTCATAACCTATGATGCAGTACTCGATGAAGGGTCGGCTTAGAATCACCCAAGGGGAGCCTGTCATATAGAGATGAAGATAGCATGTCATCAAGTATACCAATATTCCAAAAGTGAGATGAGAGTTGAAAGATACATTTTTATATTCCAACACTCCACCAATTGTTGAGCGCCCTTCTTGTGGGCTGAAGCCTACAACCTAGAAAGCAAGAATACTTCTATTTGCTTGCCGTGTCCGTGTCAGTGTCCATGTTAGTCTGTAAGACACATATGGGAAACTCAGACACAGCGTCCAACATGCGTCAAACACATTTGGATTGTACCAGGCCAGATTAGATTGGACATGCCTGACACTTCCACATTGCACAAATGGTTGAGAAATAGGATTGTGGAATGTGTGGACGACTTCGATATCTTCTTCGATATCTTCGAGGATACAAGAATATTGATTATTTCAAATATCTCTCATGTACAAGAGCTAAGAGTAAAGCTATAAATTGATAAAAATGATAAAGTCAGGAATATGAATGTCAGGTTCAATTAAATATTTTGTTTGTTTTAACTCTTATGGATTGTATTATTATGTGTTTTAGTTTTATATATGTATTTGTTTATGCTCGAGAAAACTTATGGTAATGGATGAAAGCTATGAGCTTGATCTTATTTCTTTAATGATATTAAAGTTATACTACTAAATATTTCTTCTCGTAGTTTATTATATTTTTTTAACATATGTATAGGTAAATATATAGGTAAATAAGACAACCGTGTCCCTGCGTCTTTTTTACAGTCTGTGTTTCATAGCCTGAAACCTTGGGTTTTGCAAGGTTTCTTTTTCTTTCCCAATCAATACGCTTTAAATTGCCTGGTTGGATTTACACCTAGACGGGTCTAACACCATATATTAATGTCCCTGCAATGTATCAAAAGGTTGATGGATATGTTATTCACTACCATCCTTCCACGTGCAACATCAAATGTTAGTATTAGTTGCTTATGTTAATGTTAAAATAATATTTTTTTGAACAAATATTGTTTTAACTATACGAGTAAAATGTCACTAAAAGCATATTCTTATAAATGTCTAATAAGCAAGTTATGACCTTTTTTGAAGTTTGAGGCCCTATTTGGGTATATCGAGTTTGGAAAACCGGAGTTTATTTTTAAAATCTAGTTTGCAAGGCCCTACCTCAACATAAAAATTTAACTTCGATGGGTTGTTTGGTTTTGGAGTTATCTAAAACTCAAATGGCTGTGTTCTTCATGCTTCTTGGAGTTCAGAAACTTAGGGCGTGTTTGGTTATAGCAACAAAAAAAATTGCATCATGCTTTCATGCAACAAATGTTGCATGCGGCATTTGTTGCAAAAAAAATGGCTCAAACCCATAGCTTGGTTATCTTCAAGTTTTGCAATTGGATTTCCAAATCCAAATCATTTTTTGTGTTTGGTTGAACAAAAAACTAAAGAAAATGCAATGCTTGTTGCAAATTTGCACATGTGGCATATACAGAGCTTATGTGGCACCCCATAATAATTACTATACTCACAATTCCTAAAGTTGCAACTCTTGTTACAACCAAAATGAGTGCAACAAATGTTGTAAGAATTTGATGTTTTTTGCATCAACATTTCCATTTCCAACTCAAGTTTGTTGCTTACCAAGCATAGGAAATGGAAATTTTTTGTAACAAATGTTGCATGCATCTCCAAATCCTATCTACCAAACAGCCCCTTAGGTTAATTGGAGTTTTCAAAACTCCGGTTATTTCAACTTTGGAGTTTAGATAACCGGAATTTTCTAAAAACTTCAACATGAAAGGCATAAGACAGTTCAAATTTTGGAGTGAAATTTATGATTTTATGAAACTCTGATTATCATAACTCATCTTCATACCCCCTGAAGGGTCGGTTATTTGAAAATAGATGAATGATGAATATGTCATCGTTTACAGAAGATTGAGGACTCGACCTTATGTTTTAATATTAATTTACAACTTTTTTGGTAGGGGATTCCATATGGCATCTAAGGAGAAGGCCACATGAGATTCAAAATCACCTAGAACAAATTGGAATTCCAAAGTTGCAATCCCCTAAGAAGTCTGCATTATAATAGTATAGATATTCTAACAGGTAGCTAGCTATAGTCTTCATCTAAAAGGAGCAGTAGGGAGAAGAATTGATTACCTGTAAAAAATTTGAAGGCCTCAGGGGTCTTCCTTTTCTCCGTGGCCTGGAAGTAACTAGACCTTTTCGTTAAATAAATACCTGCATCAACTATAATTGGTTGGACTCTTTGGGATCTGCAAGAATTTAGCTGCGAAGTTTTAGACCAGAAAGATATGAAAAATCAATAGACGACGAGAAAACAAGATGAATAAGTATGAGTGGGCCTACTCTTTCCATCCAACATCACTAGTATGATCGATGAAATTGAGGTCTCTAGGCACAGAAGAGAAAACATGAATCAAGTCTGCAACAAAAAGAAAAGGACATCACCTTGCTTGGGTAAATTCTAAGTAAATATCCATCAGATCTGAATAACAAATATACAATATGAATAAAACTATCTTCGTCGGTTTTTTCATCTACGAACTATCTTCCTCAATTTTCATCAAAACTTTCTACTTCTGGAAATTTCTGAATATTAAACAGCATTTATAGATATCCCATTCAACTACGGATAATAAACATAGTGAGGACTATATACGAAAAATGGCCATTTAGAACACTTGAAAACATTCACCGATAATTTAGAAAATTACATATATTGATCAACAAGAAAAAGAAATTAAATACATCTCTACTGTTACTCGCATGCAAACATATAGTTATTTGTGATTGTGACTCTCCTGTCAAGCAACAATAACATAGACTTTCATGCTTTTCCAATCATATGAATCTTGATAACAAGCATAATGATAACTGTCACAATCACAAATAACATAGACTTTCATGCTTTTCCAATCATATGAATCTTTGATAACAAGCATAATGATAACTAATGCCTGTTAGATCTTCGTTCGAGTGGAAGTTTCGAACTGACATTAATACTTAATGCAAAGGTGAAGAATATGCATCAATGCATAACATGATTTTATGGGCTTCCATCTTTCAGTCTGAAGCTAAACTTGCGACAAAGAAATGGTTTTGTTTTTCTTCAGAGACTAAAGGGACCTTTTATTTCTTTAATGAGGATATTTAACTAGTATTGCTTCTGATGCACAGAAATTGAAAGCACAGTATGATGATCTTCTAAGAAACTAAAGGATTTATCATTTATATGCGTATGATGATCAATTTGATGGCAAATGGTAAAAGGACCGTCAGCAATAGAAATATTGATGCAGAAAGTTCTAAAACTTCAATATACAACTTGCTTCAATTAAAACTAGCACGGTAACCAATAGGCAGTAGCTCAGTTGGTATGCAGGGACGGAGGCAAAGGGGGCACGCAGGGGTGACCGTCCCCCCTTGTCTTGGAAAAATTATATACCCCCGCCTATAATCTCGTCCCCCTCGCCAACATTATCGCACAATATTCCGTTCTGCCACTAACCCATGCCATAATTCTCGGGACATCCAATTATACGTCCCACTGCCACGAAGCCTATAACCACAGGCCCATGATTTTGCTAGGGGTCATTATATATGTCACGTGGTCCATGCATGTATACTTGGCTAGCTTATTAGTCACAATTCATGACTAATTTATTTAGGTTATGATACTCAATGACGCATTATCTTTTGGTGTCTAATCTGAAATTAATGAACATATCATTTTGTAACTTATTTTGATACCAAATCCAAACTAATTTTGAGAACAAAACCAGTTGATATTTTGTTAATTTTTCAAACTCAATTTTCAATAGGAAAAATAAAGAACTACCCAAATTTTATTATATGAAATCATTTATATGATTATCCTTCTGTTAGTAAAGTCTTTTGTGAGCTATCAGGTATCAATTATATATCTCATATAAAATTCTTTCTATGCTTATCCTTATGTGAGTATAATCTCTTGGAAATAATTATATAAATATTTTAAAACGGATTAATCAAGTTCAATATTTTTTGTTGCTCGCGTGTGCTTTTCAAGTGTGTAAAAATAATAGCTATTTGGATTCCAACTTAAAACTCTTAGCTAGCTATTCTTTTATCAACTTAAAATTTAAACTTGTTCCCTTTGTGTGAAAAAAAGCTATTTTATTGCACTTCTTAAAATTAGGAGCTTCAATAGTACTTCATGTGCATGTTCTTCAGTATGCTGAAGGGGGGAAATTGATGGAATTGCATGTACTTATGGGCCGCCCCCGCAGTGTTAGAATCCTGGCTCCGTCCTTGTTGGTATGGACACTTCCCCTCTTGGGGAGAGTGCGGGGTTCGAACCCCAGGAACCCTAAGAGGGGAAGTGGCCACAAATTAACGCTTTCGGGGCAAATTCATGGGTCCCTTGGGTGTGTGTGAGTTATGTGCTTGTGTGTGGTGTGTGTGGGTGTGTGGTGTGCATAGGTTAGGGCTTACGGACCAATGCCAAAAAAAATTAGCACAGTATGATCTTCTAAGAAACAATAGTTTTTATCATTTATATGCTTATGATGCTCAATTTGATGGCAAATGGAAAAGGGTCATCAGCAATAGAAATGTTGATGCAGAAAGTTCTAAAACTTCAATATACAACTTTCTTCAACTTTCTATGTGAATAAGTTATCAATCTTCTTTACAGTAACTTTTGGTGCCATATTAGGTTGACATGTCAACCAATAACATAAAGCGAAAAGTGAAAAGCCTGAAATAATTATTTTCAAACCAGAAATGAGAAAACTAGCAGAGACATGCTTTTTATTCTCAAATAATTTAAACTTGCTCAGTTCTCTTATACATATGGGTTTTTTTTTGTCAACCATGTATTCCCTAAGAAATTTATCTCATGATCTCTGCTGCTAGTGAGAAAGAAATTATCAAAAGATTATCGTATATCTTTCCTTTTTTAATGGACAAAAGAATCTACACAATCTGTTGCTTAGTAAACGACAACGCATTATGATCTAACATCTTATGTTCTTTCTTTGGGCCTCAATGACCGAGGAAAGCAAAGGGAAGGCAAATCAATCAGGATTTTAGCTTGCTAAAGCTAAATTGCTACTTCTGAATAAAAGATAACTAGAATTTTGTACATGCGTCACATGGAGAAAAATTGTAGGTGAAATATCATGTGATAGTAATTTTAATTTGAATAAAATTTGTAACTACTTGTAGGTACTAGGTAGCGGCCAGTTTTTTGTTTTGTGTTTTAAAAGAAAAAAATGCAACTAAATTATTGGATACATTTTCTTATTTTAGAAATAATGGATGATACGGACACCCTAATAATCAAGGATTTTTTTTTCTTTTTTCCAGTTTTTTTCTTTAAAATGAAATTGGAAGTGCCACATGACCCCATCGTGTTCTAGTTATAATAGTAGAGATGTGTTTTAACTTATATAGTAGTAACAGCTCAACTGAAAGTACTTCACAAATTGAATCCAAGACAAACAAGAATGATAACTGGACTTTCTTATCCACAAGTTTCCTGCTTTTTGAGTTAAACCAGGGGTGGTGGTATGAAGCAAGTTTACCTAAAAGTTTGGCATTCTCTAATAGCTTATTGGGTTCCCTTAAGAGTTTAAATTCTTTGCAAGATGGTTGGGGATTGTAGTAAGATTACCACTTATGTAAATTGGATTTTTGAACTCGGTAACCAGTACACCATCACTCGTCTTGAGTGCCTCTTCGGGAACTGCTCTTTGCCACATTATAAGTGACTACAAGCAAAGCTAAAACATCCTAAAACATCCTATCAGCTCCAACACATTTTTTTCTCAAAAAAATAATTCTCTTGAATAACAAGAAATGTATCTGGTTGTTTTGTGTCACCAAGAACAGTAGCCTATTTGTTGATGCCCATGATTGCTCCAAGCTCTATGCTTTGACCAGACCTAGCTTAAAGGACCTGAGATCATCTGAATCCTATGCTAAGAGTTTATGCATTAGATATGGAGAAACATCAATATCACAAGAATTTGGTGGAACGTAGAATGTGTTGATCCCAAGTCATTGGAAAATACAATTCCGGAATTTGAAAATTCATGTTAGCCCCAGGTCATTTAAAATTAGAATTTGCTTAACAGTGTTAGTCGAAACTAGCATTTTAAAATGTGAGAATTTGGATTTTAGAATTCATCATTGAACTTATAGTACAAAAATGAAAAAACCAATCAATTTTCAAATCACCGTGTACCCCTAGGTTCTCTAAAATGCCACGATATACATAATAGATCAAAATTTAGATAAACTGTCACACCGGGTATCGCCATTGGCTGTCGCCACCATTAACCAGACATCGACAGTCACCGCCGGCCGACCATCCCCACCACCGTTGCCGGCCGCCGCCATCCCCATTCGTCACCACCATCGCCGTAGCCGTCCCCGCTCGTCACCACCATCGCCGCCGCCGCCCGCCGTCCCTGATCGCCATCCCCGATCGCCGCCTTCAACCGTCAACCGACCATCCTCGCCAGCTCCCGTTGTCCACGATCTCCACAACCATCGCCGCCGGCCGACCATCCTCCACGCCGGCCGCTGGTCGTCATCACCGCCCCCCCCTCCGCCCCCGTCACCGATCGCCGCCACCATCGCCGCCTCCCACCACCGGCCAACCATCCTCGTCACCGGTTGCCGTTGCCGCCACCACCATCGCCGCCTCCAACCGCCGGCCGCCGGCCCTGATCGCCGTCTCCGACCGCTGGCCAATCATCCTCCGCCATCAATCGCCGCCCATCGAACTTTTGTTCAGTTGAGTACTGGCTAACGTCCGCTATTAAATGTATTGTCTTAAATTACATATGGATTTTGAAATCAAATGACTAGAATTTTGAATAGAAAAGATTTTTTTCAAAATGACGATCATTTCATTTATAAATTCTGGATTCTCAAACTATTTGGGACTAACACCCCCATAGAGAAATATCAGAGAATTTATGTGAAGGCAACATACTCAAACTAGACAAAAAGGCAAATGACGGCTTGAAAGAGGCATATGCCCTAGCAAAAATACTATTTAGGCGTAGATGCCTTTCCGATATCTTTCTTCAGTGCCCTATAAAATCATCTCCACATTCAAGGTTGAAAGATTCCGAAGCCTTCTAAACTTTTTACTATCCTCTTATTACTACAACTCAAATCGGGTTGATGCTACTTGCTTACAACCATTCTGACCGCATATATGTCTCACAGTCCTACCTATTAAGGTCCAAATCTCCTTTAACCCACAAAAAATCTGCTTAAATACGTCATATATTCATGGTTTGTCGTGTATCCACTCCATGTACATCTTGCATCAATTCAAGCTATGTTGCATGGGTTCATCGATGACGGGATATATCCGTAGCGGATCCATATCCATATCGGATTCTTTCGGATTTGTCGAGAACGTTTGTGGAAACCTTTTTGGCATGTGATACTGTATTTTAAATGTATAAACATGTATCAATGGCTGAAACACCAACACTAACAAAGTAATTGTATTCTTAAATAAGATTTGCTAAAATGACAATTTTTTGTATAACTTATACATATTTAACAACAAAAGATTAACATATCCCAACATATCATGTCCCAAATTTTTGAGAAATTGTATATGCATGAATCCGACTTGTATCATGTCCTATATCTATATCCGAATTTGATGCTTAGGATTGAGGGACTACAATGTTTTGAAATAAAAATGTCATAAAAATTCTAACGATCTATCACTTCTTATAAGTTATTAAAAAAATAAAATGACGAGTCCATCAATAATTATATGGAACTATGGAAGACATCATCTATGGACTTCCTTCGCTAAACCTCTGCAACCAAATAGTCTTTGTACCACATTGATAGAAAGTATAGCCACCTCAACATCACGAATCAATCCAATTTAATACCAATACCAATCTCAATGACATCGAAAAAAATCTATACATAAAAATAAGGCATACCTTGCATGATGTACTTTAACAAAATCAAAACAACCAATCTCACTTCCCACTCAACTTTTAACGCCTAAAAAATGATCACTCGCGTTAATATACTCTCTTCTTACCTAACATGTGGCATGCATACCTTTCTCTTAAACTTAATCATACTCTCTTTGTCGTGTTTATTGTTTAAGTGTTTAGTCCTTTTATTTCTGATCCAGTAGGGAAGGTTCTCTTAGGCATCCGACAATCAACATAAAACTCGGTCAACTTTTTGTCTGATTAAGCATAAAGAGGATATGTAGGAGTGTCCCAGATGAAGAGATTCCCTTCAAAGAGAGCTGAAGAGAATAAAAGGGTTTACATATCCAACCCACAAGGATTGGGATAAAGGTTGTTGCTATTGTTGTCGTGTTGCTGCCCCGTAGGCTCTCAGCATTATTCCGATCAATCTGATGTAAGAAGTCAGCTAAAGCTTAACATTGACAATCGTAGAGATACAAAATATAACACAACTCTCTAATCATGGGCACAAATGCTATGGCACTAATGCTATGATGCAACCAATGTGATTGATATTAGCAGACTCCCCATTTAAAAAACAATAACCGAATTGGCCAAAGAGGGTACAACCAAGTAAGATCAATGTTTACTCAATCAAGATGATATCATCTTGTATGGCTAGCAATGTTTTAAATTGCATCCATAGCGGCCGCAATAGCTCCGCTATAGTGTTTTAGACCCTTAGGCGCTATACCGGATGCACCGGTATTGTTTTATAGCGGGTTAGAACATAACAGGTGCCATGGCTCCTGCTACCCGCAATATTTGTAGTACAGCGGGCGCCATGACGCCCACAAATGATGATTTTACCTCCGACTCCGATATTGATGGAGATGATTGAGTTTGCTTTTGTGATGCTTGATTGTTTGTTGAAAACTTATTTCATTTTGATTTTTTGAATTATGATGCATGAAACTTATGGTTGTTTGCTAGTATTTTTGCTTTTTGGTTTTGGATAATGATGATTGTTCCTTATATTTTGAACATTGATGTGTATGAAAACTTATGTGAAATGTTATTTAATCTAATTCTATAATAATCTTCATTCCATAACACTTATAGAGTCATTTATATATGATGATTGTTTCTTTTATTTTGAACATTGATGTGTATGGAAACTTATGTGAAATGTTATTTAATCTAATTCTATAATGATATTCGTTCCATAACACTAATAGAGCCATTTATATATAAAAACCGTCACAAAGACCGCTATCCAATATCCGCCATGAAACCCCCTGGCTGTCATGGACCGCCATACGCGATTTACAACCTTGATGGCCATCAACCATACAACCTCATCCAACCAGCAAGTGGTATCGCCACCAACAAAAACTAATAATGTTACATAACATATCCAGATACGCTCCACACACCCAATTCCCAAACACATTATTGAAACTGAAAATATAGATGGCATCACTTAACTTGCCTTAATACATCACATCACAATATCATCACATCAGGAGAGTCATATATGATTTATATCATTTTCTTTATACTATAAAAATTAACTCTTTTTTATATTTTCTCGTTGAACCTAGATATAACAAACAAAAAGAAATAATCTTTCAATATAAGCTTTTCATCATCATGTGACAAAAAGAACAATCATTGCCAAGGAGAATCACGAATCCATTCAAATATAAATCTAAGACATTATATTTATAAAAAAAAATTAAAAATAAAAACATGCATAACAAGTAACCCATTCCTACCTAACAGATACGCCTTAAACAAAACTCTAACCAACCTTCTTTTTTTTTCTTCCCAACCACTTCCTACTACTAAAAGAATCCAATCCACCAAAATAAAATACTCCCAAACAGGAGAAGAAACAACATCAAATCCTACTTCTTGCATCATTCTTGTGTACTTAAGAAAGAAAAAAAAATAGATCCATAACAAATGGGTTACTGTTTTATCCTTATATCTAAAGATAGCAAACTTATTGATTATGCAGTTCAAGCTCATAAGGCCAATTGCATCCATTCCTAAGATGGCAAAATCCAAGACAAACATCCAAAGCGAAATGGGTTATTCGTAGTTTCTAATTAATATGTCATTTGTCAGAGATTTCGTTGATTGTAGTTTAAATTAATTGTGAAGGCTACCCCTATGGCATTGCGGTTTCATTAGGTTGCTGAAGAAATTGGAAAATTTTCAAAACATATATTCACTGATATGACATTCAAATGGTTGCTACTTCGTCAATTAACTAATAAGAAACACATACCATCCTGCGTGACGAGTGGATAATCCTTAGCACTGAGCATCACAAACCAATCCCAACCCCCATCCAATCTCAGCATCACCGCGGCCGCCCTCAGCGCCGCTGCCAGCCCGGAGCTCCCCATCCTCGTCATCCCATCCGGCATCCCCGCGACATCCACGTTCCCGAACGCCCTCGATGCAGGGACACCCGCCCTCACCGCCACCGCCAGCCACCGCCTCTCCCTGTCCTCGGCGTCGTGGGACAGATGCAAGAAGTATCGATTCCTGGGGTGGTAGATGGATTGGAGGAGGCGGAGGATCTGGGGGGCGTCGCCCCTGGAGCCGGAGATGAGGTAGGCGAAGGAGGGGAGGGGGTGGGAGGGGCCGCGGCGGAGGAGGAAGGGGGGAGGGAGGAAGTAGGAGGAGGAGGTGAGGCCGGAGATCGCGGAGAGGAAGAGGAGGAGGGAGACGAAGGAGAGGGAGATGATTGGGAACAGGTACCGATCGTATGGTGTCGACGACGACGTTGCCATTGTTGGGGAATTAGGGTTAGGGTTTGAGGGCGAGTTAGAATTGAGATCGATTGCTGTGATGCTTGGATCTCGGAGATGATTGTTTGAGATTTGAAATTTTTTTGTATGGGAATTGGAGAGGTGAGAGAGTGGAGAGAGGGAGAAGCTTCGGGGGTGAGAGAGTAATATCACTTGGTGGAAATGAATAAAAATAGATTATTTATTTGGGAAGGGTGGTTCGGTTCGGTTCGGTTCGGTTCGGTTCATTATCACCCACTAGATTGTTTGCTGCATTAGGGCTAGTCTCAAAAATAAATTAGAGACCTTTTCTTTTATTTTGAAATTTTCTTGAAAATAAAACGAGGGGATGATCCCGACAACTCGTGTTCTGGTTGTAACAGCAGAGACGGTGGTACATGAAATCTTATTTATTTTGTTATTAATCGCTGAAGTTATGTAAGGGTGTTTTCTTAGGGTATGCAATGGAAAGATTATTAGAATTCCATGAATTTTTAGGATTGTGGTTTCTAGGTTTATGATTTCAAAAATTTTGGATTACTGTGTTTAGTGTAGCCTGGTCATCCCAGATAATATACATGTGCATGGTGGTATTCGTAAAGAAAATAGGGTTTCCTAAAGTTTTTTTAAGCTCGTTAGGTAATGTAGTCTTGAGGATTTCATTTTAAAACCAAGCGGCTTAATACTTCACGCAACTCTCGTCGGTTTGGAATTTTAAGAAAAAGGGTTTCATGCACTCGAAACCTTTTGAAATCCTACGAAACCCATGCATCCTCCTTTGGCAACCGGGTTATGTTTTGGAAAAACCTGGTTTCGTGGGATTTAGATGCTAAACTCTAAAAAAATGAAACTAATATGGCTTGTTGAGCAACCAACATAGAAAAGGTTTCAAATAGTCAAAAACTCATTTTTCTAAACTTCAAATAGAGTGGAGTTTCGGAACGGGTCTTTCTTTATTCCCTCTCCTCCACTCATGCCCCTAAAAAACTAAGTTAAATGAAAACTTGGTGTCATAAATTATGTTGACAAGGTATCCTAAACTTACATGAAACTTCAATTTTACAAAACCACTATTTGTATGTATGCAAGCGTGAAATTCAATTTTAACTTCATCGAAATCAAAGTTTCGGAACGTTTTGTTGCCAGACTGGGCCAACAATTTTGAAAGTTCAGTCTTGAAACCCCAAAAAATGTTTAAAAGGATGAGGGAATGGGCATCGTCTGGACCTACAAATCCAAACTGCAGTGGAGTTTCATATGGACCAGCAGGATCCGTGGGTTATTTTAGGGTTAGGCGGTGGCCATGTGAACGTGAGAGTCATGTCAGGGCCTCGTCAAACTCTCTCCCTCTTTTTTCTCGCTCTCATTTGCTGCGCCTCTTTGCGTCTCATTCCTCCATCGCAATTCTATTCGGTAGAGATTTCCGTCATCATGGTATATATTTCTCCAATTTTCATTCCTATTATTTTCCTTTGTTTTCATATCCCAAACACAATTTTGTTGTTAATTTAGATAATAACGGGCCCTCGTTTGATCGCCATGAATTGTAATTTGTTGAATTTCTCACAAAGCATGAGACTTTGCAATTCCAATTTAGGTTTTGTGGTTACTGGAGCGTTCGAATTCATCGAATTCCAATTCGCATGTTTGATTAAATCGAAGGTCTTTGTGCTATGCAATTTGAGTAAAAAAGTGGGAAACGATTTTTAGAAAAAAGGGATAATCGATGCATTGCAGTAGAATTACGAATTGAACTCCACTCTTAACAATTCTGGGAACCTGGTGAATTGAAATTCACCAAAAAGCTGGAATTTATCAAATATAAAACAATAATAATCCTCAATACTCATTATAATTTCGGAGTTTTGGTGTAGTGGACATTTAACTGATAAGCCTATGGCTCAATCCACAACCTATCCGCACCAAAACTCCGTATTTATTAGTTAATGTTATAGTAAGAATATGCCTCCCAAGTTGAAGTCCCTCTAGGCCGAAATTTAAGCTTTTGCACAACGATATTTTATTTTTAATTAATCCAATTTAGAATACGAGCATTCGGGATTCAAACCTGGGTTGTTCAGAAATTATATTATTATCCCTTCCACTGTATCGAAACTCTGAAGTTATAATGAGGGAAGATGGTTCTTATTTTATATTCTAATTAAAGGAAACAATGGATATACTAACATAAAATGGATCGTCAGACTATTTGGTTTCTTCGCTGATATTAATCACATTATTATTAGTTCAGGTTCATGGGATGTGATCATTTGCATTTAATTAATGTTATAGTTCATTTCCCAATTTTCGTTATGATATGCAATGCTTGATCAGTTGACCATTGAAGATTCTTGAAGATTCAAGTAGTTTATTTTAGGTGCTGCCTTGATTTGATCAATTATCATTCTAAAGTGAGATGCTCCGTCGGAGCCAGCCACTTTCCTTTCTTCTATCCTAGGAAGCACAAACACTTCTATTTGCTCGTTGTGTCTGTGTCCGACACGTATCGAACACTCCATGTCCGCCACAGTTGGGCCCAAATTGGACGTGTCTAAAACTTCTACAAAGTATAGGGGGTTGGGAATATATGTGGGCAACTTATACCTTCAAGAATACACGAATTCGAAATATATCAGATCTCACAGACTAGCCAGCACTAGGACTGAAGGTCCAAATTGGTACAAACGATGAAGTCAGGTCTATGAAAGTCGACTCCTATAAAAACGGTTAATATTTTGTTTTGACTCTTACAGTTTTATTCTTGTGTGTTTTACATTTAGTTTTCCTTTTTTATAATAGTTTTACGTTTAGTTGTAGATACATGTTTGCTTATGCTCAAAAAAAGGTTATGGCTAATGGTGAAAGTTATAACCTCAATTTTATTTTTTATTATACTTTAAAGTTATACTAGGCCATGTTTCTTCTCAAAGTTTATTATAGTTTTTTGTTTCATACATATAATTAAATACATAGATAATAATACAGTCGTTCCCCTGTGTCCTCCATTTGACAAATTCGTCATGTCAGTATCCATGTTCGTGTGTGTATCCATGCTTCAAAGCTTCCATACTACTACATACTTCGAAGCGTTCTTACAAGATTAAATTCCTGTAAATGACTATTAACATATCACATATGATTCATTCTGTATTGAAGCTACAAAGGAAACATATTTTACTTCAATTATCCTGCCTCACCTGCTGTACTAATTATATAGTAATTAATCACCTTATTATTTATCTATGTGATTCATGTTGACTAGTGAACTCTTCTTCATTTCGATGTTTGCATTTTCACATTACAAAACTGAAAAATGACAGGGTGATCAGAAAATTAGCACAACTTTTTGCATATGACTTCAATGCATTAAAGGTAAGTTGCTTTTCTTTTTAACTGTTATATGTTATATAGTTATTTTTTTGAGATAATAGGTGGAATAAATTAGCCACCCCTTCATAAATGGGAGACTCCGGGCTCGATCCCGGGTCTCCCCAATGGGCTAGTCCAAAGCTCCACCAATGGACTATTTCAAACCCTCAAAATAAAAGTAATTCCGTTGCCGGGATTTGAGTATATGTTTTATAGTTATTATCATAATAAGGATAAATTTTATAAAACACCGTCTACATTTTCAGGGTATTTGAGATAACACCATTGAACTTTTAAAATGCCATGAAACCCTCCTAAACTTGTAATACATTTTAAAACTGTATGATTTGGGTTTGGTTTAAAAAGAATTAGGGTCCGATTTAAGAGGTTTAGAGTTTTATTATCAAAAGTAGTCAGTCTAAGTGTGTTATACACCACGTATGTTATTAAATCATATGTAATTAGGTATTAATGTTTCCTCATTCGTGGTGTATTTGATGGGATCACAATGAAAAGTCACGAACGAAATTAGTGGCAGTTGATAGTGAAAAATGAGAGTAACTCTTTGATAAACATTTCACTAGTCTCACACAAAGAGGTGTTTCTCAATCAAACTCAGGAGTAAATTTCGACTTAATGTCTCAAACAGCATATCATCGCTATCGCTGAATACTACAACTAGTATTAAGAAAGAAAGTTATAAATATATGTAAATTTCACAATAAACAAATGCATACTCACAAAAGAAGCCTACGGTATCAATATTTACTGGATATAATTAACTTTGTTGTCAGCCTATTTGTCACACCTTCAGAATTACGTGCACTATCTTCAATTCTTCATATTTGACAAATGTAAGAAATTCAACTTGATTCTCATGGGTGCACTCATTTCCATTCCTATTAGAGATGCATCATATCTTTGATATTATTATCATTACGGATACTATGTATGTTTTGCATACTGTCATTAGCATAAAGACTATTTTTGTTATTATTTTCAATTAGCTAGCCACTTAACTGGAAAAATAACATCAATAATGTAACTCGTGCATTTGTTCAAGGTGCAAGCTTTATTTGATCTGAGATCCAATCAAACCAAATTCGTAAGATTTGGCTGTTGGAAAGAATTTAATAAAGGCAGCCATAATTTATCACTTATATGCTTTGATTGAAAAAATCATAATTTATAATATATATACTCCATGACTCGGAACATAGATGTGCATGTCTGTTACTCGTTGCATCATCATCCAGGATGAAGCTTTTCATGGAATATTTCCTGCAATAATATGAATCAGCACGCTATGTATCTAAGCACATGTTTGTGCAAGAAATCAATAATGGCAATAATAAGAACAAATATGCTTTAGGATATTCATTCACTTAATTTATCCTGAAACAAATGAAGGCATTATGCATTGTAGGATAATCATTTGTTCTATCTTGAATATCAAAACAATTTTCACAGGGCAATAAATAGATTCATGCATGAACTCCCAAAAATGCATGCATTCTAGTGTATTTATCTATGAACAGACCATATATTTCTCATTTATTGACCAAATACAGACAGAATGATTTGATAAGGAGTCCTCGCTCGCGAATGGAAAGTGATATATGCATGTAACAAGAATATTCATGCACCGGACTATCGAGTGAGTTGTCACGCGACTGGATATGGCTGTACATAGATGGCATCGCTTCCCAATTTGCAATGGACGTACTTTTAAATATAATGTTTTTTTTGGAGCAATTCAGAAATAATAAGATGAGGGACGATTCCACCTCTTGATTATGAAGGAAATAAGCCTGAATCGACTTCAAGATAGAACCCAAATGGGGCTTAGAGTTCAATCCTGGAAATTTACATCGTCCTCAAGGTAAATGCTTGCTTAGCTCCCCATATCTCAATTTATTTATAAGGTGCACTATTGATGTTTACCTTTTCAGGATATATTAAGTATTTAGATGATTTAGTTGTGAGCGTGTTAATTTATTTGTCCCCGTTGCATGATGAACACGTTTAATGGTTATAAAATGGTTATTTTATAACATGTCAGGAAAATCTAGGTCCCATGGTTGGATCCGTAAAAATTAGGTGTAAGGGTTTGTCCTCTTATATGATTGAGGTTTTTAGTTCTGGTTATACTTCCGCCAATTTGTTCATGAGGTTCTCACAGAAGGTTATAACCTTTTATTTTTGAAATAATATCGACGGATCTGATGGATGCATTTACATTTTTTCCGCAGGGAGGGTGAGGTTATTAGACACAGCAACCTACCCTCAAGCATGTCTCGTGGGTTAGTCCAGCAGCTTACTTTCGGCGCAGAAGGCTGATGGCATTGCTCTCAAGCCATAGGTTTACTGGATTTTTACATCTCTAATCGCTTAAGAGTCCAATTGCATCGAAGAAATCGGGGTGACAAATGTTCAAGGTTCAGAACTAAACGCAAACAAGTCTTGGGGGCAAAGACGTGCTGGCATCTTTCTCTTCCTTTTTTTTCTTTTTCTTTTTCTTTTTTTGATGCGCTACATATTTCTGAGAACCACATAGAATTTGTTGAAGTACCAACCTCATCTTGTCGTGTCGATCCTCCTCCGATGTGTTCAGAGGCACTAAAGGCTCCAAAGTGAGAAATGGAATTAGAATAGGTTCATGATTGAATCATAACTCTGTGAACGTTGGCAACGATAAATAAGATTGTTGTTCCGCGTTCATTGCATTAAATTACATGTTCGGCTGTGTTGATACGTGTGCTTGATATATTGGCTTTATTCATATTCCATGTTTCCATGATTTCAATTCGTGTATCACTGAATCTGAGATTATTCGTTGCGATCAATGCATGCTTTAAATTCCTCAACTATATGACTAGCAACAAACTTAAGCAGGCGAAACTCACCGAGGGAAGTTAATTTTGAGAATTCATTTTGGGAATTAGTGTGTTGCTTAAAATATTGAATTTTAGGATGCTTACCATTCCGATAACAGGTGAAATTCACGAAAGGAAGTTACTTCTGAAAATATACTTTTGGAATGTTTGCTTAAAATATTAAATCTTAGGGTGTTATCATTTCGAAATTATATAGCTCCGACAATAAGAAACCCTTTCTCAAAATACTAACAAACATTAATTACAACCCATTTTCCTTGTTCGGTTCTACAATAAATCGTGCCACATATAATCCTCTTTCGTTTTCCGGTTTTTAGCTAAGTGGACAGAAAGCCAGAAGGAATAATTGTTATCTATTTTTATTATTTTTATAATCACATTTCTCTGTACTCAATACATAATAAACAACTGATTATCACTTAGGAGTGATTTCCTAAGTTATATTTTTTGGTTTTCTTCGATCTGCCACATAACCTCCTCTGAATAATCAGTTTTCTCCGTTTTTATTTAACCAACCAAACAAACTTTGTAGCTTTTCATACAATTTAAATTTTTCTACTCCTTTCTTTACTTTCTTTTCTCTTTCTAACTGTCAAAAACTACTACGGTAACAAGATGCCATAAAAAGAAATCACAATTACTGAAATCATTGTTATATTTTATTTATTTTGATATACGACTCCCCTTATCCTATAACTTTGTCAACGATGTAAAAAGTATAGTGTGACCAAGGTAATCATGATTCAAAAAGCCTGTTTGGATAAAGTTTATAATGAAGCAATATAGTCAATTTTTTAGTGGCATAAGAAGCCAAATTCTTCTACTATCCACTGATTATTTACTCGTGACATTTTTGTTTGAACTTTGAATTTCTTATCATACTAGCAGGTTCCCTGCATGCATGCAGGGAAGTCTTAATTTTCATTTGTATATTTAAAAGCGAAATGAACAATATATTAGACAATATTTTTCTAATATAGTCGCAGTAAGTCGGAACTTAAAAATTTTCCATGGACGCGGATCAAAATACATCCAGATGGTTTCAAAGGATTTTTTTTCCAAAGTGTATTACTGGAGTTCATTTGCATAATTTGACAACCATGGCAACATTTTAAAATCGAAGGGCTTACCTATAATTCTCCGCTGGATGAAAAAAGGAGATATGAAAATTGCGTTTGAAAGCAAAATGAATAATGCATTAACCAATGATTTTCCAATATAGCCGAAGTAAGCCGCGAATTACAAAATCTTCTATCAACACAATAATAATCAGCGTACGTCCAAATGGCTTAATATCTTGACGGAATTTTGAGGGATTTTTTCCAAAGTGTATTACTGGAGTTTATTTGCAAAATTTTGAAACTGAAGGGCTTACCTAGAATTTTCCACTAAATGACAAAAAGGAGCTTGAAAATTGCATTTGTAAGCAAAATGAATAATGCATTAAGCAACGATTTCCCAATATAGCCGCATTAATCGTAAATTAAAAAAAATTCATGAACACCAAAATATTCATAATACATACAAATGGTCTAATATCTTGACCGAATTTTAAAGGAATTTTTTTCATAGTGATTATTGGAGTTTGTTTACAAAATTTTGCAATCATGACTGAATTTTGAAACTAAGGGGCTTACATATAATTTTCCGCCAAATGACAAAAAGACATTATATATATATGGAAAATGATGGGCTTTACCATAATTTTCCGCAAAAGGACAAAATTTTGCTTGAAAATTCAAGGCTAGCTATACACACACAGAATAATGGAGAAAAGAGGTCCTAGGAGGCTTTTTGCGTTAGGTGGCAACAAAAAGTACGCCATACACCATTTTATTCGATATCGGCACCTTCCAACTTGATATCTATTCTCTAATTTGTCGATTCACCAAATTTCATATGATTACAACACCATTTCACCGTTGATTTAATGAGTGCAAAATTAACGATTTACCGACAATAGAACTTTTTACATTGCTAAATCAACGGTGAAATGGTGTTATAATCATATGAAATTTGGTGTATCAATAAATTAGAGGATGGATATCAAGTTGGAAGATACCGATCGTCGAATAAAATGATAGAGGACATATTTTTTGCTGCCACATAACGCAAAAAACCTCCTGGGCCTCTTTCCTCCATTATTCTCATATATATATATCACCAAAAATTATTAAATTATGACATTCTTATAAGTTGTGTTTGCATATTATCAACAACAATAAGTTTTTGTTGGGCTCTTGAACAATTCTTTTTTGGGAGAAATTATTCCTTATGCAGGGTTTAATTCATCCAGGCATGGAAAGATGGGAGAGAATTCCGTACAATCTTGGACAGCGTGTGGGACCCTCACTTCTATTTCTTCTCTCTCATGTCCGGATGTATACTGCCGGTATAGGGGATAATTTTTCTTTTTTTGGATGGAAATAGTTGGAAAGTTTATTAGGCTAAATGGTAGGAAATACACCTAACATTTACTCCCAAAAGCAGGAAATGGTCTTAGATTTCTAAAACCGGCACTTTGCCCCCTTGACTTTAATTGATTCCTAAAATGCCCTTTATATATAATTAAAAATTATTTCTTTCTCTCTGTCTCTTATACACCCTGATTGTTTATCGGTGTTATCCACACCTTACAAAATTCATTAATTTTTTTAAATACCCCCAAACTCATTAAGTGGCTATTAAGTTTATTTTTTCAATTTAATTTATTTTTCAAATACAAACTTCACTCTCATCATCATCCTTCTTCTTCATAACATCCTAATATAACCCTACCTTTATCTTCTTTCTTTTAATCGTTTAGTGTCATTCATTTTAATTCTCTTATCTTCCTCTTTGTTTTCATAAACTCTTTGTTTTTTCTTCTCTTTCCTTCTCTTGTATAGATGTGTACATCTACTCACAGGAATCGTCAGGAAGACGCAGGGGTCCTGATAGTTAAGATTTTTAGTAGTTCTTGCATCTATATGCGCAGTCTCAAAGCATTTCATTGTTGGAGATAGTGCCCTCAGAGTCAATTATTGGGTCACAGGCACGTGATTGCAATGATTGAGGGGAGGACCTATCCCGGTAGGACAGTCTTACTCAAGATGATAGTATGCTATCTGGTTTATCTTTATCATCGTGTACTGCTTCAGGTGACCTTTCGAGTCGCTATTACACGTTGATAAAGCCCCTAGGATTCTTGCTTGACTTCCAGCAGTATGAGGGCGATCATATAAGTGGGAGCTGGGGGTCTACAAGCACATCCTTAAAAGGTCCCTAGTCGTGGGAGTTTCGAGACAGGGCATCGATTCTCCAGAGTAGACTAGTGTATACAGTCGAGACCCCGACGAGGGGCGGTGGCCGGTCTCACAAGCCACTGGTGTCAGTTGGTTCACCTAAGATGTATACAGGTGCTCATTGGGTTATGAGTACACCGGACAGGACTCGCCGGGAACCTGCTAGTTGGGATATACCAGACGTCAGATAGCAGTTCCCAGGTGACATGTGTACAGGTTAGTTCATCGACCTGGGATCGTCATTTGTCTCGTGTGAGTTCCCACTGTACTTTGATTACTACCCTACCACGGCTCAAAGGAGTCGTGCAAACAGGTTTTAGTTGGGTACAGTCCCGAGCCACATGGAGGCAGTGAGCGGATCTGCAGGGGTTCGTCTCTCCCGGTATTGGGGGTGAGGTCGTGCTGTGTCTAGAAGAGCCAGAACATGAAAAGTCCTTGGCCAAGGCAGGAGATTTGCTGGTAGGTATTCCAGTAGTATCTCAGGGTGTTCTGGGCTACACTCCGACACGACTTGTACCGCTTTTGGGGGTCTGACTTTTACCAACCCCCTAGGCCCGCCATGCGATGCTCATAGACGAACGGACCGGACTGTACGGATATTGTCACTGACAGGCTCAGTAGGGTGTCAGGATGAGTTCGCTCATCGACGTCCCTTTTGGTCAATACCTGGTGGCCCGTCATGTATTGGCTTATACCTCTGACGTGCTAGTGGTTAAATCCACAGCCACAGTATTGACGAGTCTTTAGAGTCCACCACACAGACAGTTACTCAAGTTTCGGGCGAAACGCTGTAGAGGCCGTATGGAGATATGGCAGGGTTCGATCAGATACGTGCGGTATTGCACGGATCATGATCGGACAGTTTTTACTAGCCGGCTTTGGCTTAAGCCGGATCCTAGTATAACATAGTGTAGTTTTGTCTCTTTGCGTTTGTGTTCAGTGCGAATACAAATGCGGGCATGTATTTGCAGTAGCAGGGTTTTCCTGTAATTTATTACGGGATCGGTTTTATGAAGTTGCCAGTTTGCATTCCGTTCCGGCCGGTTTTCTTTCATTCCTTCACGGCCGGGCTTTGTGATGGAGAGTGTTAATTGCAAGTTCGCAATTAACATGTTGTGAGGGGCTTTCTTGCATATGTTGCTTTTGATGAGACTTGCATCATCATGTTATTCCATTCTTGTCCATCTCTTTGCTTTTCTTGTGAGTAGACCTTGATGAGATTTGAAATGGTTGTGACCATTTTCATTTTGATTTATCATTTTCTTTTTCACTTGATAATTCTTGGAGAATTATTTTTCTCTCTCCAATCTCATTCATGCTTAAGAGGGGCCGGCCACTATTCTAGGGAGAAGAGGGAAAATGTTTCATATCACTTTTGATGCTACAAATATTCACAAGCACATTTTCTTGAAGAGCTTTTTCTTCTCCTCCTCACATCCTTCCATCATGGCAACCACATAAACCCTAAAGAGATAACCTTCTACACTATTTCTATAGCAAGTCTTGGACGCGTCGGCTAGCCAACTTCGCGCCCGAGTTGCCTCGGTCAAGAGGCGGGAGCCCGTAAAAGATTCCGGCTACGTGGTGCCCCTTTCCGACGAGCGAGGAAGTGACGGAGATTCCGCGGGAGATCGGAGCGGAGACGAAGACCGAAGGACACGGATCGTTTGGTATAGCATCTCTACTCTTTTCTTTTTGCTAGCTAGCTAGGTTAATGGCCCGATCCGGGTGAAAAGTCCGCGGTGGTGCCGGTTGCAAAGTTCGCAAAGTTTTTGTTTTCCGCGTCTCCGGCGTCGGGTCGACGGCCGGGGCGCCCCCGCGGGCTTACAATGGTATCAGAGCCAGGCCATTAAGCTAGCCTAGCTTGCTCTAGCGCGTTTAGAACCCGATCGAACAAAATCCCCAAAATCCGTATTTTTGTGCACATGTGTTCTCTGTTAAAATTTTTTGAGCTCCTAAAATTTTTCAGGTTGTTGCAGAGGCATGTACAAGCAATTATAAGAAATCTGGGAAAATACGATCCACTAATTCCTCAGTTCCACCGCGGAAGCGCGGCCAAAACCCTGGTTTGGCCGCGCTTGCGCGGCGGATAAGAGGAATTGTGGCACCAAATTTTCCCAGTATGCTTGTGGTATAGAAATAGGGCTTTTGGGATATTTTATTTGGGCCCAGGTTTTCTGTAAGTGCTACAGTTCTTTTTGGGGGCCCACTTTGATAAATTTGTTCGATCGGATATCTTAAACATGCTAGTTCACAGTTTTTACATTATATCTGCGACCGTGAATGTCACTTAATCGGTAAATCCCGTCTAACTGCTATAGTCCGGTTAGACGGATTTGCGAACGTGACTTTCACGTTGATGTTCTGTGATTGTACTGTGTTGTTGCGGATCGGTCGTGGGGATAGCCTGGTTGCAGTGGTAGTACAGTTTTGTTTTATATGTACATTTGATATTGCGGGGCGAGCGTCCGACATGTGGACTGCCGTCACTGCCTGTTTGTATTATTCTTTTGGGGCACGACCTGGTCGCGGTCGATGTACCCGTTGTATGTATATTTTACTTTCTGTACTAGGATTACCCCGCGGAGGGGTGCACGGGCAGCCGGGTTCTAGAGGGCAACAAGCCCGCATCTCATGGCGTTGAGACGGAGGGGGCTTTACTCTAGGATTGGCGGGCGTTTCGCCGCACTCGTAGGGGGTATAGGATTGACCCAGGAGGGGTGCCCAAGTTACCGGATTCCGTGAAGTGCTGGGTGGTCCATTCACGTTGCTGAAGGGGGCTGCCTCGCTTCAGGTTTTGGCGGGTAACTTGCCGCGCCCGTAGGGGTCTAGGATTTCATTGCACAGGCTATCCACACGACCAGGGGAACGTCGGGTTTTAGCGGCTCTGTGAAACCCGGGGATCCCAGATATCTGTATTGATCTGTGTTGCTATACATTTCTGTGCTGCATTTTTATCACGCCTTGAGCGAAAATATAATATATTGGTATATATATTAGTAGATGTTGTATATGTTTTGCATCCGCACTAGTCCAGTCCCCGCTCTGTCGTTAGTTAGCTAACCTAACGGGTGATGACGGGACCCAGTGGCGAATGCGGATGGCATATACGTACGTCAATATACTTTCGTTTTTTTTTTGTGGTGTGATTAATTGATGGGACTGCATTGATTCGGATCAATGCAAGATAAACAAACCTATTCTGATGTTGTTGGAACACTTTTTCAAAAAGCTGTTATTGCAAGGACGTTCACTTTTGTTTTGCATCGTGGTATTCAGTTGGAATATCCTGCTCCTCAGTCGACGAGGCAAGGGCCGAGATCCCTTCACCGGGAGTGACCCCTTGGACAGAAGTTTGCGTCAGGGCATTAACTTCACTATAGCCGATTGCTTTTGCTTTGCACCGTGGTATTCAGTTGGAATATCCTGCACCTCATTCTACGGGGAAAGAGCCGAGATCCCTTCACCGGGAGTGACCTCTTTAGCGAAGGTTTTCGTTACTATATTTTTCTAAAAAGCTATCCGTTCCTTCAACGATATCGAGTTCATTACGTTAAAGGTTTTCGCCAGAAACCATTCGTAGCCCTCCGTCATTTCAGTTAAATATTCGGTAGTATTCAAGCTATGTATTTTGACCTCACGCCAAGGCATAGTGTTTGGTAGCTGCCGGGTATTTATCTGTTGCATAGATAGATGCGTTGGTTTGGAACAGTCGTACTACTATTTTGGCCTACGTCAAGGGTATGTACGGGTGGGTTCAAATTAACCAGGATAATGACGGGTAGAACTTGACATGTGACTTATGATATTTTGACCTCACGCCAAGGTCATAAGAGCATGGGGCAAAAATCCACATCGGGAGTTTCAAAAGAACTGAAACTTGCCAGGTATGCGCATACCTTCTGGAGTGTGATAGCGTGAGCGGATTCCGTCACGTTATCATGCGATGATAGTTGGATCCCGATTCCCACTGATGAGTTGGTTTACTCCTCGGGTGATCCCGGCTAATTCTTCTTTCAGGTTTGGGGAAGAATTTGACGTTACAGTGGGAGGTTTCCAGATTAGATAAATTGGTAACCATTCTGATCTAGGTTAGAGTGCACGCTGAGTGTTTCTTTTCTCTCTCTCTTTGGCAGCGACCATTGACCCGACCCTAGACTATGACTCAGTGACCAAGTTGACCGAACCTTCTTAACACAGGCTTTTGGATTGTCAGAGTTGCAAACCTCATTGCCACTCCTACTTTTACCCTTTTCTCCAGGACACCCCGTATTACTACGAACGTCCACTTCCATTGGACAAAACCATCGTATGGTTATATACGAACTCGAAGGACTTCGAGGATGGTTTCCGGTTCTGGAGAAAACGAATAGGACTATTCAGTTGTCTTTACCTTTTACCTTCTCTCAGGTTGCGAGTACTCCTTGGTTTAGGAGTAGTACACCTATTACGCAAATTGGATAGTCTTCTTCCAGACCCTAGGCTGGTGCCGACCGGTAGGGAATGAAGAAAGCCAATTAGCCTAAACGGTGTACAGAAGGTATTAAGTTCAGACAAAGCAAGGGATTAGTAAGAGGGCAAAGTAAATTGCGACTGCTATTCACGACCAAACCATGTACTTCTTTGTCAATCCTAAATCACCTATGAATTAAGTACATTCGGTTGTCTTTTATCCTCACCTTCTCTCGCATTGCGAGTGCTCCTCGGATTAGGACAGTACACCCATTATGCTTTTTGGATAGTCTTCTTCCAAACCATAGGCTGGTGCCGAACGGTAGGGAAGGAAGAAAACCATTTGGCCTAAAGGGGTGTACAGAAGGTAATGACTAAAGACATGTAAAGGGATTTGGAGAGGTGGCAAAGAATTATACGGTTATAGTTGTGAATCTGGATAATGGAAGAGGCATTACTAAGAGTACCAGGATACCCCATCGAAACATCTCAATGTTTCAGTTTCACTGTGTACTGTTAAAAGAAAACTGATTTCCCGATTAGACACTTACTCCAGGGTATGTATTTACCAGGTTGGATTCTCACATCTGTATGGTTTTACAGATGATGAGTGGGAGTAAGTTATTGGGAATTAGGTGACCATCCTCATTATATCGGGATTCGTTGTAATTGGTGATATTTGAGGAAGCCACCTGGGTTGTTTGCCGGTCGGCAAATATTTGGTTTTGAATATCCGTTGTTGTGCACCAATTTCAAATTGATATATCTGTACGTCTATTTTTATAGAGTGAGACATATCTTTTTGAAATTATGTCTATGACATTTACCTATACCAGTGGATGGTTAGGTAAGGAGCATCGAACAGCGGTGTAATTCTTCTTAACCAAAAGTACAGTTTTCAACCTACGACACACAGTGAATGAGTCACTAGACTCAGGGGACTTATACAGAGTATTGTATATTGTCCAGTGTCCATTAGGACAGAGGGGTTGGTCCTCGTACTATATTCTGTTTACTTTTGACTTCTCTAGTTCTTAGACATGTGTTCGTAGAAACACAGGGTCTAAGTTTTGAGGAGTTATAGGTATATGAATAAAGTAGAGAACCAGGTGTTGCAAGTATCGGGATTCTTCAAGGTGATCGAAGATGTAGATACTTGTGTATAGTATTCAGTTGATAGTAATGATTAAGAGAACTAGCTTCTCTTTCAGGTTACTCATAATTGGAAGTACTCCTAAGTTGAGTAACGCTGATCGGCCTCTCTTCCATTTACTAGACATGCACTGGAGACAGCTGCATGATTTGAATCTGGTTCAATTAAATCAGTGCCTCTGTTTCTTGGATATAGAACAGTTCATATCTTGACATGGTTAAGATACGGGGAGTTGTCTGGCTTATGCTTAAAACCAGACTCTGGACAACTCAAGGCACGTTTCAGTAGTGGCTGTTTGTGGGTTGACCCGGGCTATGACGAGGGTTGACTTTCTACCATCTGGAAGATCAATAGAGATATTGTTCTTGACTCGCCACAGTTTTATCAAAAATGGATTTTTTCAGAAAACAGTAGTGGGAGTATGGTAGAACTGGAAGTGATTCCAGAACCACAAACGATTACTGAAGATTTCATAAGAACCTAAAGATTCAATCTGGTTTGACATTCCATTGGCCACTCCGCAGATAAGGTGGGTAACCTCAAGCACCCGAGAGATACTTCGGTATACTCAAGGACGGTGGCAGGGAGGTTCTTGTTTACCCAGACTTGCCATTGCTGTTGTTCCAGGCTGCGAGACCCGGCGGGAGGATGAGTATAGCGTCGTTCTAAACTAGCTTTAGAAGTGTACGCCTATATGACTCTGCCAGAGGGTTGTCGTAGTCAGTGGGAGCAGCGGAAGCATTGGTGGACATCAAGCTTATGTCTATTTATAGACTATAGCAGATATTGCGGAGATAGATCATCTATTTCTGATGTGACAGTCATAGGTTTGACTTCATCAGAATAGGGGATGGATCTGTTAAGAAGGTAGTAGAGTGTGATGTCCTGGTATTTGATGACATACACAGAGTAGGAAGTGATATTCCTATACTACGATCGGTTATACTTTTGGTCGTCACACAGTGGTTTCTCCACAAAGGACTTGGATATTATATCAGACATTCTGGTTACTAGATCTATAGTTTTAGATCTAGATTTGGGTGGTTTCCCAATCTGGGTACTTTGACCGCATTCTATGAGTATTTAGAATGGACGACTCCTGGCACGGTAGTGTACCTGCAGGTAATGGAGTCACCCTCTCTAAAGGTGTCTTACAGACTAATGGGGAGAGGGATACGCATGATTGACAGATCACTTGCTTAGGCAACTGAGTCAATCATGAGATGTCAAGTACCACACCAGATATTGTTCTTGCAGTAGGTGCAATAAGTTGATATTGATCCAATCCTGGAGAAACAGTCGGAAGCAGTTTTAGAACATAAGTGGATGTTCTAGGGATATGATAACGGCAGCCTCCTTTAGGAGACGGTTATCATTCCAGGCTTCCAAGGTGACCTGGATGGCAGAGTGGCTGTCAGAGTTATATTTTTCCCTCTAACGAGGGGCAGTATTTTGGACAGGTGGTCCAGGTGGAAACTGAGGGAAGGCATGGCGCAGGACACTGATTAAGTTCAGTTGTCGATACAGTCTAAGAAGTTTGGATTTGGAGTTCACTTATGAGCTAGGTCCCATCAGACATCCAGACATTCTAGGACAGGTATTGCTCATTTCGGGAGATGGTTTTCTCTGCGAACATGAGATATAGAGAGACATAGAAAGAAACATCAAAGCGGATCCACTCACTGAGGCTATTCCTCGAACGCAATAGTTTCGCAAACGGGATTTGTGAGACTGACTAGTAGAGGAGTTGGGTGTTCGGTATCACACGGGCTGTGAGTATGCGACATCGCAATAATTAGCCTTGAGTGCAAGTGGGAGATTGTTGGAGATAGTGCCCTCAGAGTCAATTATTGGGTCACAGGCACGTGATTGCAATGATTGAGGGGAGGACCTATCCCGGTAGGACAGTCTTACTCAAGATGATAGTATGCTATCTGGTTTATCTTTATCATCGTGTACTGCTTCAGGTGACCTTTCGAGTCGCTATTACACGTTGATAAAGCCCCTAGGATTCTTGCTTGACTTTCAGCAGTATGAGGGCGATCATATAAGTGGGAGCTGGGGGTCTACAAGCACATCCTTAAAAGGTCCCTAGTCGTGGGAGTTTCGAGACAGGGCATCGATTCTCCAGAGTAGACTAGTGTATACAGTCGAGACCCCGACGAGGGGCGGTGGCCGGTCTCACAAGCCACTGGTGTCAGTTGGTTCACCTAAGATGTATACAGGTGCTCATTGGGTTATGAGTACACCGGACAGGACTCGCCGGGAACCTGCTAGTTGGGATATACCAGACGTCAGATAGCAGTTCCCAGGTGACATGTGTACAGGTTAGTTCATCGACCTGGGATCGTCATTTGTCTCGTGTGAGTTCCCACTGTACTTTGATTACTACCCTACCACGGCTCAAAGGAGTCGTGCAAACAGGTTTTAGTTGGGTACAGTCCCGAGCCACATGGAGGCAGTGAGCGGATCTGCAGGGGTTCGTCTCTCCCGGTATTGGGGGTGAGGTCGTGCTGTGTCTAGGAGAGCCAGAACATGAAAAGTCCTTGGCCAAGGCAGGAGATTTGCTGGTAGGTATTCCAGTAGTATCTCAGGGTGTTCTGGGCTACACTCCGACACGACTTGTACCGCTTTTGGGGGTCTGACTTTTACCAACCCCCTAGGCCCGCCATGCGATGCTCATAGACGAACGGACCGGACTGTACGGATATTGTCACTGACAGGCTCAGTAGGGTGTCAGGATGAGTTCGCTCATCGACGTCCCTTTTGGTCAATACCTGGTGGCCCGTCATGTATTGGCTTATACCTCTGACGTGCTAGTGGTTAAATCCACAGCCACAGTATTGACGAGTCTTTAGAGTCCACCACACAGACAGTTACTCAAGTTTCGGGCGAAACGCTGTAGAGGCCGTATGGAGATATGGCAGGGTTCGATCAGATACGTGCGGTATTGCACGGATCATGATCAGACAGTTTTTACTAGCCGGCTTTGGCTTAAGCCGGATCCTAGTATAACATAGTGTAGTTTTGTCTCTTTGCGTTTGTGTTCAGTGCGAATACAAATGCGGGCATGTATTTGCAGTAGCAGGGTTTTCCTGTAATTTATTACGGGATCGGTTTTATGAAGTTGCCAGTTTGCATTCCGTTCCGGCCGGTTTTCTTTCATTCCTTCACGGCCGGGCTTTGTGATGGAGAGTGTTAATTGCAAGTTCGCAATTAACATGTTGTGAGGGGCTTTCTTGCATATGTTGCTTTTGATGAGACTTGCATCATCATGTTATTCCATTCTTGTCCATCTCTTTGCTTTTCTTGTGAGTAGACCTTGATGAGATTTGAAATGGTTGTGACCATTTTCATTTTGATTTATCATTTTCTTTTTCACTTGATAATTCTTGGAGAATTATTTTTCTCTCTCCAATCTCATTCATGCTTAAGAGGGGCCGGCCACTATTCTAGGGAGAAGAGGGAAAATGTTTCATATCACTTTTGATGCTACAAATATTCACAAGCACATTTTCTTGAAGAGCTTTTTCTTCTCCTCCTCACATCCTTCCATCATGGCAACCACATAAACCCTAAAGAGATAACCTTCTACACTATTTCTATAGCAAGTCTTGGACGCGTCGGCTAGCCAACTTCGCGCCCGAGTTGCCTCGGTCAAGAGGCGGGAGCCCGTAAAAGATTCCGGCTACGTGGTGCCCCTTTCCGACGAGCGAGGAAGTGACGGAGATTCCGCGGGAGATCGGAGCGGAGACGAAGACCGAAGGACACGGATCGTTTGGTATAGCATCTCTACTCTTTTCTTTTTGCTAGCTAGCTAGGTTAATGGCCCGATCCGGGTGAAAAGTCCGCGGTGGTGCCGGTTGCAAAGTTCGCAAAGTTTTTGTTTTCCGCGTCTCCGGCGTCGGGTCGACGGCCGGGGCGCCCCCGCGGGCTTACATTCATAGCATGGCATTACATCTTTTTACACATGATATTATTATTTAGGACACTTGCACCATTACTATTAGTTCATGCCGCACGTGCACTGTTTATACGAACACACACGCCATTGGTAATTGCTATGTCACGAACACTATAGAACTTGCTTAAATCAGTATCTAAGCATTTGCATCATATACGGTATGTAACTTGTAGTTTTATATTCATTTCATCATGGCAGATACGTAGGATTGCTAGTCATATATACATACCTCATTGCATCATCATTCATATATAGTTTTCTAGTCATACATTGCATCAAATATTATCGATATCATAGACGTCCGTCATCACCAACTTGTTCATATATTATGATTCTTCTTAAAGATTTCAGTATTGATGAGATTTCTGGATTTTGAGGAAAACCGCAAGAATTTTATAAATATATTATCATTTTAAATTTACTTTCAAATTAAGAATCCAAATTTTAGAAAATTCTAACCCAAAAAACCAAGAATTATGCAGATCCTAACGTAAAAACATAAATCAATCAACATATACAAAATAGAACACCTAAATAAATCAAATCTTATTGTAACGTTTGCGTCTTGTCTATACCTTAATAAAGTCTTTGTATAATTTTCTTTCATATCTTTGTTCTAATTTTAGTATTTCTTTTGATGGAAAAGTTTGGGGAAAAAATGTAATTTTGAGTTTAAATATAATTAATATAATTTTTGGGAGAAGAAAATAATTTAAATATGATTTTTAGTATTTTTGAAGATTTGTTTTTGGAACTGGATTTTATAAAAATGAATTATTTTTGAGGTGAAAATGGTTGGAAATGAGTGAGTAATTATTTAGAATCTCTCTATAAATTTTCCATAATTTTTTAGTATTAAAAAATATTTTTAACTAATTTTTATTCAAGAAAAACAATTTATAAAACATTATATATATATATATATAAGCATTTCTTCAAACCCAAAGCCTAAACCAAGACCTGGGCCAAAGGCTTGACCTGCCACGTGCTGGCGCTAGCATGCGCGGGCATGTGGGCCTCGCCCACGTGTGTGTGAGGGCATGCGCTTGCGCGTGTGAGCGCATGGCAGTGAGCACGCGGCCGCATCCTGGCCGTCAACACTGCGATCCAACGGCCAGGATCGTGCAGCAAGGTAACGGGCGCGCGATTTGGGGGTAACGGCGGCACACTTTAAATATTTCACACCCTATAAATACCCTCATTTCCAACTTGTTTTTATCACAAGCCATACAGTCAAAAATTCTGGGGAAAAATACCGTTGTCTTCGTCTCTTCGTCGCCTACGCTACGGTGCCGCCCAAGTGCTCGGGAAAAATCCGAGGAAGGATGTATCGGTGTTACGGTACCGCTCGACGTTCTCGACTCCATTCTTTTCGCTCGTCTCAAAAGGCAGAATACGTCTCGCTCCCACTCGATCTCATCGTCTTTCTATGCATGCTTATCTGTCCCAATAATATTGTACTCTCTAACTCTTAAAATGATAATCACTTACTCGCCTTGTTAAATTAGTTTAATACCAGAAAAACCGGAAGGACCTAGATACTCTGATAAATAATGTTGGCTTACCCATATGCTAAAATCTTTGTACACTTGGGTCGGGATAACGACCCATCTCGACGCCTTTTTAATATTGAACTTGCAAATGTAAACACACCGTTATGCCGCGCAATTGTATATCAATATTTTGTCATTTACAGCTGTCATGACCCACCCCCAATACAGAGAGTATTGTTCATTCTGACCATATCCGCACGGTTTTGTCCTTCGGGGCGAACTGGACCCGACCAGGGGCCACTTCCCAGGAGGTCACCCATCCCAGGACTTCCCTGGCCCGAGCACGCTTAACTACGGAGTTCTCAAACTCCTGTAGTGCCAGTTCACTTAAAATTCGCCTCTGTATTGAAGAGCGGTATCATTTCATTTATAGTGCAGATCTGTTCTCTTTCGGACTGTATTCCGAAGATTCTCTATTGTTTTACGGTGGGTCCCCATGCTTATCTGGTATAAATGGGTATACCGGATAATACATGGGGTATTACATTCTCCCCCACTTAGAACAATGGTTCGTCCTCGAACCATAAACCTACTATTGAGGATCTAGCTTTGATACCATTCTGTCATGACCCAACCCCAATATAGAGAGTATTGTCCTCTCTGACCGTAGCCGCACGGTTTTGTCCTTCGGGGCGAACTGGACCCGACCTGGGGCCACTTCTCAGGAGTTCATCCATCCCAGGACTTCCCTGGCCGGAGCACGCTTAACTACGGAGTTCTCAAACTCCTGTAGTGCCAGTTCAGTATTGAAGAGCGGTATCATTCCATTTATAGTACAGATCTGTCCTCTTTCAGAATGTATTCCGAAAATTCCCCATTGTTTTACAGTGGGTCCCCATACTTATCTGGTATAAATGGGTATACCGGATAATACATGGGGCATTACATTACAAAATCATGTCACACCCCGCTTCCCAAAATACGGAATACGAGGGGTTGACAAGGCCAGCCATGCTCCTACGGTCGAGGAAACATCCTGCCGTAGTCACACTCCAGCTTTTAGCTTTACGTGGTAATCAGTAATCGATGCACAGGTAATGAGAAATGCGGTCACTAAATCAAACAGATATAAAACTAACCAGATATAGTCAAAAGAAAGATAGCGCTGACGTCGCTGATCTAGATGTCCGCAATATTCTCGAGGTGCGTCAGGTCTTGATCCAAGCTAAATCCACTTCTCACTCTGAGCATGCATACTCAGATCGTCAGAGTGACACAATAGCAATATATATAAATACATATGTAAACACGTGCAATAATGATGAATATGAAACTGTAAGCATAGAGTGATGACATGAGCATGAAGTAACCAGTACAGGTAAACAGTAAAGCAGGTATATCGAATCAGTATCAATGCTTGTACATGTCACTAAACCTATCAGTCCCTAAGTCTCACTGTTTAGGTCGCTAAACCTATCGTCAGTCCAAGTGTGAGAGTCAACCACGCAGGAGTATCCCCAACCCAAGGGTAGGGCCCCAGGGGCAGAGGAACACGAGCCCGAAACGCTCGCTAATAATCAGTAATATCACCCATATGACTCCCAGAATCGCTGTATATGCCGGCAATGAGACTCCCGAGATTCCGTTGAACTCACACTCAAACTACCCCACACCCCGTGGTCTACATCAAACCCCGACCATAAACCCAAATACTAGTCGATCCATGACAAGTCTACGCGAGAACTGGAGACCGGATCTCCATCAAGCATGTCTCGACTGGTACCTAAGATAGATGGACATCGTTTGACGCCTTACTTATGACACTAATATAAGTGCTCCATAACCGTACCATTTCAGTTATAGTTACAATTATATATGTCCCATAGACGTTGACAATGCAATAGATTAACTGGGTCCGCTGATTGTGTACAAATACGTGTCACTTTCATTACTCAATCATGCTTTAATACTAACGTACTTACCACAATCCAAACACTAATATCTATCACTGGGTAATGTACACGATCACTAGGTTATCAATGCATTTGACCTCTACATGATATGATGAGAATGCAATAATTACGATATGAATAAAATACCAGCAGCCAGTGTCCTACCACTTGCATAATTTACTATAAATCATACATGCAGAATTAAGCAAAACAATATAAAAAGGGTAAGCAGTATATCTAATTATCTATCAATAAAAATTGGTTTCGCGTCAATCGGGCTTCAGGTTTGCTAGTTATGACCATTTCATTTTAAGTGTTCACTGCTGGAAATCCAATTTCTGAACTGGAAGTCCGTTTTGTAACACGTTTTACTCCCAGTTGAGAGTATAATTAGGCGATGCTACAGTTAAACTAATTGTATATTTTTCCGTTATGTTTCCAACGCATCAAACGTATTATCAATAGGATTCCTGTATTAGAAGTTAGGTTATGTACAAGGTGCTGGTGTAAGAGGGGTCACTGCAGAAACTGCAGAACACCACGGTATTCTAAAATACAATTAAATATCAAATGACAGTAAAACGACACAGGACCAGATTCAAAGGTTAGCTAACTAAATTATCTACGCGACCATATATGACTCCGCACATTTTCAGTTTAAATAATGGGTATACAGGTGTTCCAAATCCAGGTATCCCAAAATGAACGCTGCCCCGGACCGCAGTTCAGGGCCGTGAATCGCCTCAGTATTCATTGTTACGACTTATCAAAATGCAATGATAAACTATAGGGTTTTATATTGATTTATCACATACACATGCATAAGTATATTTGGGTATATGTAGCATGATAGTAAGTTCAGAAACTTGCCTGGCAATGGCGCAACGAGGCAGCAGTAACGACATGACACCGGCAACGGCACGGCCGTGGCAACAACAACGATGTGAGCTCGGTGAGATGGGATGCTTGGGCTTGAAGTGGAGCTTGGGCTCAGCAACTACGAGGCTTGGCTCAATATGTATTATCTTTTAAGAAATACACAGCCATCAAAATCGTGACTACCAAAGTTGATGCAAGTAATGAACACGTAATATGCACTTTAATCGAGTGAGCATGGATAGTCAAGTAAATTTGAACAAGTACGCAAGTGCGAGATCAATCATGTAATGTGCAAGAGATCAAGTGATGCATATGCACGTAGCAGTGTGAGAAATCAAGGGTAAACAAGATGTCACTATAAAAATGGAAATCCAATTGGATCCAAATCCATAAAATATGCAGAATTTAGCCTCACTTAGAAATTCCTTTAAAACGGAAAACAAGATCATTGAATCCAAAACCAAATTTTTATAATAAGATCAATGAGTCTAGTTTCATATCCTAGAATATCATCAACAATCTCCAAGTATAAATACAATCGCAAAAGGATGTCACCGCTCAAACTCACTGGACAGCCGGCCGATATCTCGCAAATCCGATGTCCAAATACAATAAGTCATATATCCATAATTATCAACCCGAAAAGTTATACAACTTCCATGGAGACAAGATCACCTAATCATCATGAATTCAAGCCCAAAACCTAGCAACAAGATGACTGCAGGAAACACCCAGAAATGTGGAATTCCCGGAACACAACACTTCAATTCAAAAATCTATATTAAATCCGACGCTCCACCTAATACAACCAAAATTTACAGGACAACAGATCTACGAGTCCCCTGTAAGTTTCAATTAGATCAAATTATCAAACTCTAGACAGAGTAACCCACAAAAATTCCACAACATAGCCGCGTGATATAATATTCCACAAAAACTGAACATTAATAAAACTATTTTCACTGCAAAATCATGTACATATGCAAAATATACAACAATAGATGATCGATGATGCATAAGGGGAGGAAAATAGCGGTAACATCACGTTAGAGCAAGGAATACTTGCCTCGGGGAAATTTTTCACGGCAAAAACTCATGGGGAATCTCGTTTCGGCATTTCATCGAACATTCGGCGCACGTCGTCGAATTAAAGCGGCGGTGGCAGGGTTTGATCACTGGCCTGGGCTTGGCTTGATACAAGTGGTGCTCAGCTAAAGGGGGTTCTCAGCTTGATGGGTTGTAGAGATGGAGGAGGTGAGGCAGCTCAAGGTGGTGGTCGCGGTGGCTGCTCGACGGTGGTGTTGGCCGGCGGCGGTGATGAGTAAAGGAGTGCTTGGCTGCGGGAGGTTACGGAGTGTAGTGGGTTGCTCGGTTGCTGGAGGGAAGGTTGGAGGAGGAGAAAGGCTCGGGTGATGTCTTGGCGGTGTGGGGTTACTCGGGTATGGAGGAAGAAGAGGGAGCCTACGTCGATGGTGGCGGTGTCGATAAGATGGAGGCGATGTGAGGGATCGAGGGCGATGACGAAGGAGAAGGCGACGGTGGGAGGAGGCTCGGCTTGGGCTTGATAGAAGGTGAAGGTTGAAGCTCGTGGGGACTTGGCGGTGCGGTGGTTGCCTGGAGGTGCGGTGGCGGAAGCAGGCGGCGAGAAAAGGTTGTGAGGGGGCTCGGCCTTGGAGCTTGGACGGTGAGAGGAAGAAGGTGATGTTTCAGGGAGGTGAACAGTTCGAGAGGGCTTCACGAGTGGAGGAATGGAGGAGTGAAGAGAGGGGCCGGTTGTGAGAAGGAAGCGAGGGGGATCGTTGGGGTGAGGAGTGGTCGTGGGAGGGAGCACGTCATGCGGGGGTTGTTGGGGTCGTGGGTTTCGTAGCAGAGGAGAGGATGCAGTGAAGGGGAGTGGGTGCGGCCGTCGCGGTGTGGGCGTGGGTCGTGAGGAGCAGTTGCAAGAAGAGAGGGAGGCGTTGGCGACAGAGGGGAGCTGGTCGTGGGGTGGGCGCGGGTCATAGGGAAGCGGGCGCGAGAAGTGGGGAGATGGCGCGAAGAGCAGGAAAAGGAGAACGAGAAGAAGAAGAAGAAGCGGGTGAGATATAGGTCGGGTGTGCGTGTTGGGTCGGGCGTGAGGGAGTGGGCCATGGGCTGGGCCGGCTTGGGGGAAAGGAGAAGAGAAAAAGAAGAAAGAAAAGAAATGAGAAAGAGAAGGGATTGGGTTGGATGTGGGTACTGTTAGGAAAAAAATAGAAATATTAAATAGGGAAAAATAATAGAAATATTTAAATAAGGAAATATAGGAAATGTTTATTTATAAATACGAAAATTACTCTTAAAGGAACTGGATATTACAACAGCCGAAGTTCTGCCGAATTTTAGAATAACTTATGATATATTTCTAAATAAACTTTTAATGATAAAATACCTTAAGATTTCCTAATACCATGTTTTCGCATAAATACCCTAAGATTTCCAAATGTTGTATTTTCACATAAATACTCCTAAGTTTCCAAAATCCCATATTTCATTTAAATATCTCGAACTATTCTAGAATTATTATTTCCCTAAAGTACCTTGTACTTTTATAAAACGCTTTCTGCGTTAAAATACCCCAACTTTTCCAAATCTCATGTTTGGCAAGGAAATACCGTATACCTCCCTTTTCAACTAGACTTTGTAAAACCTCATTACTCTTGATGTGGTTTACATAACCAAACTTGTCCTGAACTATCATAACTTATTGTACCTGAACGGTTATGCGTTAGCACATGGATGCTAGACATGGGATGGAAATAAAAGGACCCGTATTTTGGAATGAACGTATTTTCCATGTCTTGTTGGTTCCGTGTGCTAGCTGATAACATATAACTTAACTTAAACACACATTAACGCATGGATGAGTAGTTTGGATGGTAAGGTTGTACGACGTGTCTTGAGAGTGCCCTTGTCGTGTTACCGTGATTCCGGACATATACGGAATGCTAACTGTCGTGGACGTGTCGTGTTACCATTATTCCGGGCATATACGGAATGCTAACTGTCGTGGACGTGTCGTGTGATTCCAAGCATATACAGAATACTCTCAAATTGCGTGTACCCTTGCGAAACCAAACTAAAATAAACTAAAATATGGAAAGTGGTTATTAGACGACACCTTATCTACATGTTAACTCATATACCTACGATCTTCGTAGTTATTTATTGTTACCTTACCTACCTTTTGACTCATATACTTGGGACACTAGTGTTATCTATCCTTTTTCCTGTACATTGTAATATTAGTTTATATATATGTTTCACTTTGTTGTATATAACCCCCTTGAGAATCCTACTTGAGTTTAGCTCGCTGATGGACGTTTCGTTTTTCTTATTTTCTCCGAAATGTCCGTCAGAGATTGGAGAAGAACAGGACAGGAAGACAAAGGTTAAAGCTACAAAGGAAGATTATGCTTCCCTTTCGACTCACAATTAAGGTTTTTAGTCCTTCTTATTTTCATGTTCGCCCACCTATTTAAGCCTTGCTATATTTTCCTTACTTCATTGATGTAATAAAACTTTGATATTGATCTTAGATTGTAATAAATGTCGGTTAATGAATAAAGTTCATTTTTATTTGCTTTTGTATACTCATGCATACTAAACGTTTAGCGTAATTGTATCGGGAAGAAACTATTTCTTAGTATAGTTACGTTGTAGGTCTCATCGCGTCTCCGCTTCCGTATTTTAGGAAGCAAGGAGCGACACTTACAAAAAATATAAATTGATTAAGCAACTTTAGTTCTGGGAATTTGAAAGAATTTAAGAAATAAGAGGGATTATGAGAATATTTACATTTTTTAATGATTTTTGTCAAAATTAACCATTATTTAATGACGTTGTATATAAAAAAAATTAATTTTTTTGGAAGGTATAGGTAATATTGAAGAATAATGGGGGTACATCAAATTTGCATAGAATTTTAGGAAGTATTTCAAAAGAACCTCGATATAAATATTTTAATTAAAATTTTAAATTAGGATATTTTGGGAATCAATTAAACTTTAGGGAGGAGGGCGGGATAAAGTGCTGATTTTAGAAAGTAAAGAAAATAATATTTCCTGCTCTTGGGTATTTGTCATAGGTATTTCCTATCATTTAGCTAATTTATTATAAACAAAAGAAAAGAGAAAACAGAATCTCAAATGCTGCAGGAGCTGCAGGAGGGAATTTTCTCCTGTGGGGTCGAAAAAAATCAAATCTCCGTCTATTTTTCGACAGTCAGCATCCACCATCGTCATTTTTATCGTACAAGATGTGGATACACAAATTTTGATGTGAACCCAACATCGTTTCACCAAAATTAACGGTTTTCCAATGGCATAACATTTTAAATATTTTTACATCACAAAATCAACCGATTCTAGGGTATTGGATTCACATCAAATTTCGTGTATCCACATGTTGCACGATGAAGATGAAAATGGTGGATGCCGATCGTCGAAAAAATTAATGAAGCTTTGACATTTTTCGACGCCATAGAAGAAAAAATTCTCTCTTACTGCACCCGAGATCATCCCGTTTTCTCAAAAGAAAACCCACTTTACAATAACCTTTCTAATTTGCAGTTAGTTGAGTTGGTGAGTTTTCCCTTGTTAAAAACAGACTAGAAATATGATTAGGCTTAATCATTTGTTCGATAACAGCACTAATTAACAATAAGCACCTGCAATGCACATGAACATTAGCCTAAAACTTGGTAACAGGGGGGAGAGCTGGAAAAAGATTATCTGTAGAGCATATGTTTGCGCAAGTAATCAGTAGTGGGATATTTATGCTCTTTATTCTGAAAAAAATGAATGCATTATGTATCTCAGGATATTCATTCATTCTATCCTGAATATCACAACAATTTTCACAGGCAATAAATAGATTCATGCATCAAATTAAGCCTAAAAATGCATGCATTCTACGATATTTATATACTAATAATAGACCATATATATATAGTGAAATCTATATTTAAACCTTCTATTTTTGAAGTAATATCGACTGGTCTGATGGATGAGGTTTATTACACACGGCGACCTCAAGCATGGCTCGTGGGCTAGTACAGCGCCTCTACTTTCGGTGCAGAACCGGAGGCATTGCTCTCAAGCCGTATGTTTATTAGACTTCTATATTGCTAACGACTTTAGAGTCAGATCGCATCGAAGAAATTGGAGTGAGAAATGTTCAAGGTTCGGAACTAAATGCAGACAAGTCTTGCGGGTAAAGACGTGCAGGCGTCTATCTCTTTTTTGGCTTTTTTGATTCGTGTGGACGATAGACTTGATTGAGTTCCTGAGTGTTAGGATCTTCTCAACTTTATGTTCGGTCTACGATGTAGCCGAATGTGTTTGGAGGAGAGAATGGATAGAGAATGGAGAAAGTATCAATAAACTATTCTTATATTTTCCTTGCTCTTAAAAACTTTACAAAACATCTCCTTATATAGGAGTTTACATGCCCCTTCATTATGACTCTTCATAATACCAATTGATTACAATAACCGTTACATATCCTTTCATTAAACCTATTCATGAATTGGTATCCCTTCCTTTTATAACCGATGTCTCTTCAATTCTTTGTAACCGAAAACAAGTTTAATTTCTAACATGCTCCCTTAAACTTGTTTTACCATGCCGATCTTTCCTCGCAATTTTGCGAACACTTCAAATTTTAGGGGCTTTGTAAAAATGTCGGCCAGTTGATCTTGTGATTTGACATGAACGAGTTCAACCTCTTTCTTCCTCACATGTTCTCTGATAGAGTGATACCGAGTATCAATGTGCTTGCTTCGTTCATGAAACACTGGATTCTTCGCCAGTGCTATAGCAGATTGGTTGTCTACATACATCTTCGTAGGTCCTTCCTGTTCAACCTTTAGATATTTCAGCAGATTTCTTAGCCATATAGCATGGCAAACTCCAGCCGATATAGCAACGTATTCGGCTTCACAAGTTGATAGTGTCACTATCGGTTGTTTCTTGGAACACCAAGTAAATGCTGATTCACCGATGAAGAAAATGTATCCTGTCGTACTTTTCCGGTCATCTATATCTCCTCCCCAATCGCTATCGGTATATGCATATAATTCAAAATTGTTAGATTTCGAATAGAACAAACCGAAATTTGGTGTACCTTTGATATATCTCAATATCCTTTTCGCCGCTGATAAATGTATCAATTTCGGTTCTTCCATGTATTGGCTGATCAAGCCGACTCCATATAGAATATCCGGTCTTGTGCATGTAAGATACCGAAGACTGCCTACCAAGCTTTTAAAATGCGTCGAGTCCACATTGCTCCCTTCATCGAACTTTGATAATTTTGTTCCGCGGTCTACTGGGGTATTGACCGAATTGCTTTGCTCCATATTGAACTTTCTCAAAATCGACCGAGCATATCCTTCTTGGGATAAGAAAATCCCATTCGGTCTTTGCTTTACCTCTATTCCCAAATAATATGCCATCTGACCGATGTCGATCATTTCAAATTCTTTAACCATCGAGCTTTTGAAGTCATCGAACATACGTGGATTGTTTCCTGTGAAGATGAGATCATCCACATATAAACATACTATAAAAATATCACCTTTTTCGGACTTCTTTATGTATAATGCATGCTCATAAGGACACTTCATGAAACCGTGTGCTTGGAAGTATATGTCGATTCGACTATTCCATGCTCTCGGTGCCTGCTTCAAGCCATATAAAGCCTTCTTTAGCTTCAGTACTTTCGACTCATGTCCTTTCTTCTCATAACCGAGTGGTTGCTCGATGTAGACTTCTTCTTCAAGATATCCATTGAGGAATGCCGATTTAATATCCAATTGATATATCTTCCAACTGAATTGAGCCGCCATAGTAATGATCAGTCGAATTGTCTCGAGTCGCGCTACTGGTGAGAAAACTTCATCATAATCAATGCCAGCTTGTTGTTTGTAGCCTTTGACCACTAACCTTGCCTTGTATCGCTCGATTTCTCCCTTAGCGTTCTTTTTCTCCTTGTACACCCATTTCACTCCTATGGGTTTCTTGCCTTTGGGAAGTTCGGTGATCTCCCAAGTTCCATTTCTCTCAATAGCACTGATTTCTTCGTCCATTGCTTCTTTCCACCTTCGGTCTTTGACCGCTTCTTCAAAATTCATTGGCTCGCATTCGGCAAACAAACAAAATAATGTTAGATTATTTTGCATTTCGGTTACCTCATATAACTCGGTCATAGTCCTCGTCCTTGGATTTCTTGGTGGAGTTGAACTTGACGACGCTTCGGTTTGTGGAGAACCGACTTGAGGCGAATTGAACCGAGGAGTTGTTGCAGGCGATGGAACATCAACTTCGACTTCATTTCTTTTCTTTTCTTCTTGACCGAGTACTTCATTCGGTCTGCTGCTTTCGGCTTCATCGCTCCAACTCCATGAGCTTTCTTCATCAAATTCGACATCTCGGCTAACAATGACCTTCTTATTTAACTGGATCAAACAGCTTGTAGCCTTTGGTTCTTAGATCATAACCGATAAAAATCAACCGAGAACTTCGGTCATCAAGTTTTACTCTCTTTTGTTCGGGGACATGAGCATATGCTATGCTTCCGAAAATTTTAAAGTGACTTACATTCGGCTTATAACCATGCCACATCTCCTGCGGTCTTACATTTTGTAGATTCTGGGTTGGGCATCGGTTTAGAATGTACACAGCACATGCAACCGCTTCTGCCCAAAATTCTTTCGGCATATTTTTACTACTCAACATACATCTCACCATATCTAATATGGTTCTATTTTTTCGTTCGGCCACTCCATTTTGTTGTGGTGAATAGGAGGCCGTTAAGAAATGCCGAATCCCATTTTCTTTGCAAAAATTTTCAAACTCATTTGAAGTGAATTCTCCACCTCGGTCTGACCTGACCGATTTCAAATAAAACCCACTTTCTTTTTCCACATTCATTTTGAATCTTTTAAAATTTTCAAAAACTTCCGATTTATTTTTTAGAAAATATACCCATGTTTTCCTTGTGAAATCATCAATAAATGTTAGAATGTAACTTTTTCCACCAAATGAATTTGGAGTAATTGGTCCACATACATCGGTGTGAACAAGTTGTAATGGCTCCTTGGTTTTAAACTCGGCTTCTTTTGGAAAACTTGCTCGGTGATGTTTACCAAGTAAACACCCTTCACATAACTCTTTCGGTTCATTCATAATCGGCAAACCTTTGACCATGTTCTTCCTCGCCAACAAGTTTAGTCCGCCGAAATTGAGATGTCCATACCTCATATGCCATAACCGAGCCGAATCTTTCACCGATGATTTTAGACACTTTGCTTCACCATATTTGATATCCAATAGAAATAACCGATTCTTCGTCATCTGCACTTTTGCTATCAACTTCATTCGGTTATCTCTTAAGAAAAGAGTTCGATCCTTTAAATGAATATCGAAATTCTTTTCTAAGAGTTGTCCCAAACTCAAGATGTTGTTTTTCATATTCGGCACATAATACACATTTTCGATATATTTTTATGATCCATCTTTCAGTCGAATTAAAATTTTACCTTTGCCTTTTACTGGTACCTTCGAACAGTCACCGAATGTGACTTGGCCACTCACCGATTCGTCCAAGTCTACGAACATGTTTCGCTTGCCACACATATGATTACTTGCACCAGTATCGAGATACCAAGTGTCGGCACTTTCTTCGTCACCTTTAAAAGCCAGCAGAAGTACATCGTCATTGTAATCTTTTTTCTCCACAAAGTTTGATTTTTCCTCGACTGTTTTTTCCCAACAGTCTGCTGTGTAGTGACCGAATTTCTTGCAATTATAGCATTGAACATTCGGTCTCCCTCTTCCACCAGTCGATCGTCCTCGGCCTCGACCTCGGCCGAAATTTTGGCTTTGGCTTCTATCGTCATTGTTTTGACCTCCTCGACCACCTTGTCCTCGACCGAATTGACCTCGGCCACGGCCTCTTCCTCGGCCGCGTGTATTTCCTCGATTTCGGTCATTTTGACCATTTTCAACCGAATCACCTTTCAAATTAACTTGTGTTTGTAGTAATTTTTCAATCGGTTCTTGCTTTTTCACGAACCGTTCTTCGTGGGCTTTTAGTGAACCCATCAACTCATCTATCGTCATTTCTTCAAGATTCTTTGACTCTTCAATTGAACACACAATGAAGTCAAACTTCGGTGGTAGTGACCGAAGAATTTTCTCTATCACCCTTACATCCTCCATTTTTTCTCCGTTCCTCTTCATTTGGCTGACCACCGTAAGCACTCGGGCATTATAGTCAGTCACCGATTCATTCTCCTCCATTTTTAACAATTCAAACTCCCTCCTTAGTGATTGTAAGCGTACCTTTTTAACCTTCTCGACTTCTTAGAAGGTTTTCTCAAGTATCTCCCACTGTTGCTTTACATTAGTGGCAGCCGAAATCTTCTCGAAAGTCGAATCATCGACACCTTGCTCGATAAAGTATCTTGCGGTACAATCTTTCTCGAATAATTTTTCGTGGGTCGTTCTCTGAGCTGCCATTAGTGCAGCTTCATCTTGAGGCCGATCATAGCCTCGGACCACCACATCCCAAGCGTCTACTGCTCCCAAAACAGTCTTCATTTTGATACTTCAATTTTCATAGTTATCTTTGGTGAGGCGTGGGGCGTTGTACGAGAGTGTTGTCTTCGACATTTTCTTCGAACCTCGCTCTGATACCACTTTGTTAGGATCTTCTCAACTTTATGTTCGGTCTACGATGTAGCCGAATGTGTTTGGAGGAGAGAATGGATAAAGAATGGAGAAAGTATCAATAAACTATTCTTATATTTTCCTTGCTCTTAAAAACTTTACAAAACATCTCCTTATATAGGAGTTTACATGCCCCTTCATTATGACTCTTCATAATACCAATTGATTACAATAACCGTTACATATCCTTTCATTAAACCTATTCATGAATTGGTATCCCTTCCTTTTATAACCGATGTCTCTTCAATTCTTTGTAACCGAAAACAAGTTTAATTTCTAACACTGAGGACACACCACATAATCCTGAGAAACCGCATAGAATTTTTTGAAGTACCAACCTCTGATCTTGTCATGTCGATCCTCCTCCGAGCGAAGGCACTAAAGGCGCCAAAGTGAGAAATGAAATTAGAATAGGTTCATGATTGTATCGTAATTAACTCTATTAACGTCGGATGGCAATGATGCATAAGATTGTCGTTCGTTGCATTAAATTACATCTTAGACTCTATTTATGCAAGTGCTTGATATATTGGCTTTATTCATATTCCATGTTGGCATGATTTCGATTCTTGTATCATGGAATCCAATATTATTCTTCGCTCCATGCATGCCTTAAATTCCTCAACTATATGACTAGCAACAAATTTAAGTGGACCAAACTCACCGAGGGAAGTAAATTTTGAAAATTCATTTTTGGAATTCGTGTGTTGCTTAAAACAATGAATCTTAGGACGCTTACCATTTTGAAAACAGGCTAAACTCACCAAAGGAAGTTAATTCTGAAAATTTCTTTTTTGGAATATGTGTCGATTATAATATTGGATGCCATTTCGAAAATATATAGATCCAACGATAAGAAACCCTAGGTGCTTGTGTGTGCTGTGTGAGTGGGTGTGTTGTGTGCTTGGATGAGGCTTTTCGGGTCAGTTCAAAAATAAATAAATAAAAATTGCCAAACATGTCAAAGGAAAGAAGATGCCGAAAAGAAATTACTGAAGGGATGTATTATCATCTATGTGGCTGCATGCGTATCTGTGCTTCGCCACGCCACTGTGTGCAAAGATATTCTATTAAAACTCCTTAAGGTTAACAGCGAACATTTTCCGTTACAAACTAAAAGCGGTAGCACATATGTAGCAGAGTTCGCACAGCTAGGAACCTCATGCACAATTACGAAGGTGGAACCAATCGACACGAAAAGGGTAGTGTACCTTTCTCTGCGAAATACCCTGAAATCTAAATTGTTAAATAATGATGTGTGAAGCTCTAGATGGTTGAAGGCTCTACTTTGTTGATTAATATGGACATTTACTCGATGGCGAGAGAAAAAATATTTTTGCAATTCATAATAAGCCGAGGTCCTAATTATTAGATAGATCAATCCCTAATAAGCCGACGTCCTAATATGTAAAAAAAAGACTTATGGCGCAACAGGCTTATGTTTAGTTATTGTAATGAAGGAAATCATGAAATATTTCTTGCAATAATATGAATCAACATACTATGTATCTGAGCATATGTTTGTGCAGGAAATCAAAATGGCGATGTGTGCAAAAAAACAAAAAGACAAAAAAAAAAAACAACAACTATAGAATTGTTATCTACCCTGAATCAACCACAAGATAGAAACCGAATGGGGCTTGCTGAGCTTCAGCTTACATCTCAATATTAATTTATGAACCGGCATATTTATGTTTACCTTTTTCCATGATAAACTAAGTAGTTGATGATTTAGTCGTGTGATTGTTATTTATTTGTCCCTGTTGCATAAAGAATATAAATGTTCGTTGGTAATCTCACAATATTCTACATATGATCCTTGACATATAAAGTATATATAGAAGTTTATAACTAACCTTCTATATTTGAAGTAATATCGGCTGGTCTGATATGTGCAGTTACATTTTTTTTTCCGCAGGGAGGATGAGATTTAATCTATCCTCATGCATGTCGCGTGCACTAGTCCAGCGCCTTACTTTCAGCGCAGAAGCCCGAAGGCATTGCTCTCAAGCCCTAGGTTTATCGGACTTTTACATCTCTAACCAATTTAGAGTCCAATTGTATCAAAGAAATTGGGGTGACAAATGTCCAAGGTTCAGAACTAAAAGCAGGGCTAATGATGTGCGGACCGTAGACTTCTTTCTTCTTATTCTTCTTGTCTTTTTTCCTAATTTCTTTTTCCCGATGCGTGCGGACAATAGCCTTGATTTGGTTCCTGAGGGCCAACTACATACAGTCGGAGAACTACAAGGAAATTGTTGTGGTACCAACCTTAACTTGCATGCCGTGTCGATCTTCATCCCAATGTGATTGATGGTGGATGTAAAGGAAATGAAAACAAGTTAATGATCGCACCATAACTCTGTGAACGTCGACTGCTTATCCGATGGCAATGATGAATAAGATTAATGTCTTTCTTTGCATTAAATTATACATGTTCGGTTGTGTTTATACATGCGCTTGAGATATATCGGCTTTGTTCATATTCCATGCTGCTATGGTGTCAATGCTGATGCTGATATATCAATAGTTTCGAGATTATTCTTTGTTCAATGCATGCTGTTAGATTATGAGATATTTGAATATAATTAACTATATTAGTTATTATGGTTATCTCTTATCTGATTTATGTTGTAGAGATTATGATGTGTTAGATTGTTAGGATTATTAGTGATGAGTTAGTTATGTTATGAGGTGTATAAATTGAGATGATTTATCTTTTAATAAAATTGATCGAGTTTTTACTAGATACATGACTGGCAACAAATTTACATGGGTGAAACTCACCAAAAGAGGGAGTTTTCCTTCTTGGCAGAACATTCATTTTAGGATACATGTGTTCCTTTATTAAATACTGAATCTCAGGACGCTTATCATTTCAGAATTGCTTAAAGCCAACAAAAGAAAAGTTTTGTGACACTCTCATTCTACATTAATGTTGTCGATGATGCTTAATTGTAAAGATAATTTAAAGATTTTTTTCTTTCTTTAGCTAAAAGGGGAAGAAATCGAAAAAAATCCTCACATGGAAATTAACGGGTATGGACAAAGGTGTGATTAAAAACTTCAACAAATTTTAGAACCCTAGGCATGTTCGATGAATAGGAAAGGGGAAGAAAGCATGCATGAAAGCAGCAGCAGCTACTTCCCTATTTCGGTTGTCTATTTTTAAAATAACGCGAGGAAAATGGTCATGCCACGATCATCCTCTTTCCATTTCCACTTTCTAAATAAATAAATGGACAAAAAGGAAGAAAGAAAAAGCGTTAAACTATTGTTTTTATTGCATTTCTCTATACTCGATACATAATATTCATGATTGTTTTTGCAAATATTTTCTTTTTTCTATCATTTGCCACCATACCTTCAACAAACCAACCTTTTCATTTTTCTTTGTTTCAAAACAAGCAAAGGTTGGATTACGGTTCTGACCGTGAAGAAAATAAGAAATGTTCACGGTTAGAACCAAGAACATTTCTTAGCGTGAAAAATTAAGAAGTCAGTTAACTGGTGGGCCTCAAATTTTCGTTTATGGTGCTGACCGTGAACAAAACCTGTAACCATGATCCAAAATACTGATCTGCTCCAGATATGAGTATTTAGAGCAGCCTTTTGTTCATGGTTGTAAGCGTGAGCAAATGTCTTTAGTCACGGTTACAACCGTGAACAATGTTTTTTTATAATAATTAAATTTTCCGCGTCCCACGAGCATTAATTTCAATCACAACTATCAATATATAATTTCCATTCACAAGCAGCAATATATAATATTCAAATCTCACCCAATATATTCAAATCTCATCCAATATATGATAATCAAATTATATATATGATAATCAAATTAATAATCTCCTAATCGTATGCAAATATAAACAAATGTATGTGTCAACAAATCCAAAAATGTATGTATCAACAAATCAGACAATATGATCAATACTCCACTAATAAACGAATGTATGTGTTAACAAATCAAAAAATAGAACTAATGCCGTTGGGACAATGATCCACCTCCATCGTCCCGTGGCCTAAAGAATACACTCAACTCATTCCGTATGGTATGCGGGAAGGAGTTGGCGTGCGACTGCCTCATATCTCGGATCTCCGCCCTAGGCTCCTAAAGTTCTTGCCACGTATCATGCAGCTCCTGCCGCATATCCTGTTCACTACTACAAATAAAGGTTGCCCCTACGGAGATATGCGTAGGGGCGAAAAAAGACCCCGTAGGTGCAAAGGCCGCAGGTGCAAGTTGAAGCCCCGAACTTGCCCCTACGGGCAAAATCTTGCCCCTACGGATTTCTGTGTAGGTCCTGTTGCACCTACGAAGTAGGCCGTAGGGTAAAAAAAGTTGTATTATTTACGGGTTTTTTAATATATTTAAATGTACCTACGGATATAGCCGTAGGGCCACGTACTACCCCCTACGGATATCTGCGTAGGTACCTATCCGTAGGGACAAAATATCAGAAATCCTGATATTTTGCCCCTACGGATAACTCCGTAGGGGCGAAGCAATGGCCCCTACGGATATCTCCGTAGGGACACTCCCAACCCCCTGGTACTGAGATCAGGGGGAAAATATCAGTTACTGCTGATATTTTGCCCCTACGGATATAGCCGTAGGGGCAACATGTGTACCTACGGATTAATCCGTAGGTACAAATTATCTGTATTTTTTTTTAAAAAAAAGGGCTGCCTGATTTTTTCCCGTCCTGTGCACAATAATATATACATCAATCAAATATAAAATTAATCATCACACAACATATATCGCAGTATTCATAATCACATCTCACGCATATAATATATAAAAGAAACCCAAAAACTGAATATGATATAAATATAAACCAATATCAATATCGTTTCAAAATGTAGTACAATGTGTATGATATAAATAAATACATGTTTCAAAAAATAAGAACTAAAAAGCTACCCTAGCTCGGTCCAGCTCCACCTCCGAATAACGATAGAATAACGCGCGCCTGCTCCTCGGTCAATAAACTCTGCAATTCGGCGCGAGCGGGAGTTTGAGCGGCCTGTGGAGCTGGCGATGTGGTCTGTGCAGCCGCCGTCGAGGTAGTCGCTTGCGGAGCCGCGGCTGCGGGAGTCTGAGCGGGCGGTGGAGCTATAGGAACTGTCTGCGGAACCGCAGCCGATGTGGTAGCTTGCGGAGCCGCAGCCGAAGGAGATGCATGTGGAGGCTCGGTCGATGTACCCTGTCGCGTCTGGACATAACGTGTGTAAGAAGCGTGTACGAACTGTGTATTATTCGAATTCGTATCATTATTAAGTTATTTCGAAACCCCGTTTGGATATCTAGTTTGGAAAACCGTTGTTTATTTTAATTACATATGTATGTATGATTAATCAAACTTAAGTCTAAAACCAAATAAGCTCAAGCTACGTACTAATTATAGATATGTTGATATCTATATAATATGACATGATATTTTACTATAAAGTAGTATACATACCAGCATCTCCTTCAACTCCTGAACGGTGGCCCTCAAGCTCTCCAGTTCCTGATGGACACGTCGGTCACTGGAGACGGAGGAAGTAACCGCCGGGATGGAGTCCAACCTCATATGGGCCCTGCTAGGGCCCAGTCCCCGGCCTCTCTCCCAACCTCCGTGGTGCCCTCCGTGTGCGGCGTCCAGAACTGGGGTCAGCAGCCTCGGATCGCTCTGTCCGGTAAAATCGATCCCCGAGGCCTGGGCATGCTCAACCACCCGCTCCTACACCCACATTAAGCAGTAAAGTATAAGTATAAAATTTAAACTTGAACCTTCCAAAACTAAAATTTCAAATTTGGGTAGAAAAAATATTAACACTTACGCAATACTCCTGAGTAGCGACGTCGGGATATCGAAGCTCGCCCGTGGCGGGATTTGTCGAGGTGCCGTGGACGGCAAGATATGCGGACGGCACGCTCGGTGTACCACCTGACGCCACAGTCCGAGATATCTGCAATATTAGAAAGTAACTCTTAATATTAGAAATATTAGAAAATAACTCTTAATATTGCAGAATATCACAAAGGCCGGTCTATTGTAATTTACCGATAACTCCATGGCTCGAGTAATGTTCCTCGAGCCACCTGTGTAAGTGGGGCGACCCCTCTTCGCCGACTTCTTGTTCTCTGTATTCTGAGCGGCCTGTTTCTGCATAACGCATTAACATTTAGTTTTCTAATTAAGGAACACAAAGAAATAAATTATATCATAAATAATGAATTACATTTAAAATACATACCTGTTTGCGTTGGGAGTCGAAATAATCGCACAATAGAGGCCGTGTCTCTACGTCGACTTTCGTAAACGCCAGAGTAGATAGGAGGGCCGTGTTAGGTCCACGTTACCTCTCCCGGTACTTACAGGGTTGCGGAAACGGTAAATCAAAATTTTTTCTAAACTTTGTAACATGGACCGTAAAAGCCGGATCTTTGCTAAACTAAAACTAGTATTCTAGCTAAAGAGAGTTAGCTACTATGGAAGATGGTTATACCTAAACTTGAACTCCTTCTTCTTCAAACCTTGTAGAGGTTGATGGTTCTCTTTTCGTCGCCTTCTCCCGTCGAAGATGGATCCACCTCGAAGGTTCGACTTTGGGCTCTTCCTCGATCTTTGAGTGAACTAGGGTTTCCGGCTTGCTAAACCTTCATCCTAGAATGAGTAGAGAGTGATTAGGGTTTGCTTTTCCTTTTAAAGAGAATGATTCTCAACACATGAGAAGGTTTCTCTTTGCTAGAGGAAGAAGAAGATGAAATGAGGAGAGAGAGAGGTTAAGATAGAATGAGCAATCTTTTCTCTTTCTAGCAACCATAATGCAAAAGAAAAATATTATCTAAATGATAATAATTGAAAATGAGAATAGTTGATGGTAGTATTTGGAATGACCACAACCATGCTTCATTTAATAAAAAGTAAGCATGAATCAAGGAAGACTTTTTAAAGCATGATGGTAGTCAATGGTCAACAAGTCAGCCAAGGTCAACAAGTCAACAAAAAATCAACCATAACTTAATTCTCATTTAATTACTATTATTAATAGATAATATATAAATCCATTAGGGTTTGGAAAATGAAGACTGTCAACTGTGCATACGCACCCGTTCCGAAACCCTAATGAAAAACCTCATTCTCCGCCTCAAGCAACTGTGCATACACACCTGCATTCTCGTTCCGAGGAACAAGAATACCAAGATATAAAAGCAACCCCCAAAACATATACCAATATCTGGCTCAAACCAGAGCCTGCCAGTATAATCCGTCCGGACTCCAAACGTGCACAAGTGCGCGGATGAGAACGAACCCTGTCGCAAAACCATGCGACCTCTACTCTGTTTTGCCCAGAGGCGAATACCCTCTGTGTGGGACTCTAAAGACTCGACACTACGCTGGCAGTGGGTTTAACCACAGACCGCAAGCGGCACTAGCTGTGTATAACGGTCCCCAGGTAGATGTCGACAAGAAGGCTGACGAGGTGAAACCCCATCTGAACTCCTACTGAGTCTGAATGTGACATTCTCTGTACAGTCCGGTCTGTTCGTCTGATACATCGCATGGCGGGCCTAGGGGGGCGGTAAACGTCAGTCCCCTAATAGCGGTACAAGTCGTGTCGGAGTGAAGCCCAAAACACCCTGAGATAACACTGGAAACCTACCAGTATATCTCGCTTGCCCTGGCCAGGGACTACTCGTGTAATGGCTCTCCTAGACACAGCGCGATGTCAACCCCCAATACCGGGAGAGACGAATCCTGTCTAACCGTCACTGCCTCCAAGTGCTTCGGGACTGCTCCCAACTACTACCTGTTTGCACGACTCAGTAGAGCCGTGGTAGGGTAGTAATCAAAGAACAGTGGGAACACACTCGAGGCGAAGTGACAGTGTCAAGTCAGCGGACTAAGCTGTACTCATGTCACCTGGGAACTGATAACTGACGATAGGTATAATACCAACCATCAGTTCCCGACGAGTCCTGTCCAGTGTACTCGTAACCCAACGAGCACCCGCATACTATCTCAAGTACGACGTACCGACGGCTGTGGGACAGACCGTCTCCCGTGCTGGGATGAGAAGTGCATACGCTAGTCTACTCCGGAGCATCGATGCCCTATCTCGATACTCCCACGACCAGGGACGTGTATAAGGATGTGCTTGTAGATTACCCAGCCCCCACGAGTGTGATCGCCATCACAACGCCGGTAATCAAGCAAAGATCCTAAGGGCTCTACTAATGCGTATAGGTGATATAATAAATAAACACACATGTACACATTAAAGCAGAGACAAACCAAGTAGCATACTACTATATTGAGCAAGATTGTCTGTACAACTGTGAATATCCCAAGCTTCCATCAAGTAATATACATACTAGTATGATACAGTAATGGCCTCTAGGGCATATACACTAACAATCTCCCACTTGCACTAAGGCCATGTACTGGCGTATCGAAGACCTATCATCTCGATCAGCCGCTCGAACTGAGTCTGGGGTAAAGCCTTTGTGAATGGGTCCGCAGTGTTGTCCTTTGTGTCCACTCTCCGCACCTCGATCTCCTGTCGATCAATGATCTCCCTCATCAGGTGATACCGCCTTAAGATGTGCCTGGATTTCTGATGGGACCTTGGTTCCTTCGCTAAAGCTATAGCCCCATTGTTATCGCAATACAAAGGTATTGGGTGAACAATGGACGAAACCACCTGAAGTTCACTAATGAACTTCTTAATCCAGACCGCCTCTTTTGCGGCATCGCTTGCAGCAATGTATTCAGCCTCCATCGTCGAGTCTGCGACGGTATCCTGCTTGGAACTCCTCCAACATACCGCCCCTCCGTTGAGGGTAAACACAAAACCCGAGACAGACTTGCTGTCATCTTTGTCACTCTGGAAGCTTGAATCGGTAAAGGACTCGACCCTGAGGTCTCCATTACCGTAAACCAGGAACATCTCCTTAGTCCTCCTCAGGTACTTGAGAATGTTCTTCACTGCTATCCAGTGGTCCTCCCCTGGGTCTGACTGATACCGGCTTACCGTGCTCAACGCGTAAGCTACATCTGGTCTTGTACATAGCATCGCATACATTATAGATCCTACCGCCGAAGCGTAGGGTATAGTGCTCATGCGAACCCTCTCCTCGTCAGTCTTAGGAGACATCTTCTTGGAGAGAGTAATTCCGTGCAATGCGGGTATGTTACCGCGCTTGGAATCCTCCATACTAAATCTCTTTAGTACGGTCTCTATGTACCTGGACTGCGAAAGTCCCAATAGTCTCTTAGATCTATCTCTATAGATCTTGATCCCCAGAATGTACGAGGCATCACCCAGGTCCTTCATGGAGAACCTTTGTGACAAAAATAGCTTGACCGATTGTAGCATAGGAATATCATTTCCTATCAAAAGAATGTCGTCCACGTACAAGACTAGGAATACGACAGTTCGTCCTACAATCTTCTTATACACACAGGGTTCATCTTCGTTCTTGATGAAATCAAATTCCTTGATTGCCTCATCAAAACAGATGTTCCAGCTCCGCGATGCCTGCTTTAATCCATAAATGGATTTAAGCAACTTGCACACCCTTCCGCTGCTCCCACTGTCTACGAAACCTTCTGGTTGATCCATGTAAACGCACTCTTCCAAACAACCGTTTAGGAAAGCCGTCTTAACATCTATCTGCCAGATTTCATGGTCATGGAAGGCAGCAATGGCAAGTAGGATCCGAATGGATTTGAGCATAGCCACCGGAGAAAAAGTTTCATCATAGTCCAAACCAGGTCTTTGACGGAAACCTTTTGCAACGAGTCTAGCTTTATAGGTTTCCACCTGCCCATCTACACCAAGTTTCCTTTTGTAGATCCATTTGCATCCAACGGGTTTTACCCCAGGTGGAGAAATATCCATGGTCCACACTTTATTGGCGTACATGGACTCCATTTCGGATTGCATTGCTTCCTGCCACTTATCAGAGTCCCTACTGATAATGGCCTGCCTGAAACTGGTAGGGTCATCTTCTTCCAAGATGCAATCCTCTCGATCCCCGTCTATGAGAAAACCGTAGTATCTCTCGGGCGGATGAGAAATCCTACCAGATCTGCGGAGTGGCTGAGGTTCGTTTGGGGTTATTGAATCTAGCGGTTCCTCAAAATTTTCAGTTACATTTTGTGGTCGCTGAATTTCTTCCAGTTCTACCGAACTCCCACTAGTTTCTTTTGCAAGAAACTCCCTTTCCAAAAAGGTAGCGTGGCGAGATACAAACACCTTCTGTTCCTCAGTGTGGTAGAACAGATATCCTAGTGAGTCTTTAGGATATCCCACAAATTTACAGAGAACTGACCGTGCCTCTAACTTGTCCGGTTTCTGTGTTTTCACATAGGCTGGACAACCCCATATCTTAAATCGCTTAAGATACGGATTCCTTCCACTCCATATTTCATATGGAGTCTTAGGCACTGATTTGGATGGAACATAGTTCAATAGGTACGCCGCTGTCTGAAGCGCATGTCCCCAAAATGAAAGAGGCAACTCAGCACTACTCATCATGGAGCGAACCATATCCAATAGGGTACGATTCCTCCGCTCCGAAACACCGTTGTGCTGTGGTGTATAAGGAGGAGTAAGCTGAGAGAGAATACCATTCTCTTTTAAGTAATCTAGGAATTCCGTGCTTAAGTACTCCCCTCCCCTGTCAGACCGGAGGATCTTGATACTTTTGCCTGTCTGGTTCTCTACTTCCTTTCTGTATTCCTTGAATTTCTCAAAAGCTTCAGATTTGTGTTTCATCAGATACACATATCCGAACCTAGAGAGATCGTCAGTGAATGTGATGAAGTACGAGAACCCACCCCATGCATGTATAGACATCGGACCACATACATCACTATGTATGAGTCCCAAGAGCTCTGCTGCTCTTTCTCCATGTCCGGTGAACGGAGATTTGGTCATCTTACCTTTGAGACAAGACTGACAAGTTTCATAAGATGAAAACTCGAACGCATCCAAGAGTCCATCTTTATGCGACTTACTCAGTCTTTTCTCTCCGACATGACCAAGTCTACAATGCCACAAGTAGGATTCATTTGTATCTGAATTCTTCCTCTTGCGTTTGTTTTGTATATTGAGAACTGTATTCTGATTTAGAACGTAGATACCATTAAACAGTGTACCCTCTGCAACCAGTACCTTATCAAGGTAAATGTTCATGATATTCTTTTCAAGAACAAACTTATATCTATCTTTATCGAGTAAAGAAACTGATATGATGTTGCAAACCATAGAGGGTACATAGTAACAATCGTTCAAAATCATAGTCTTGCCATTTGGCAATACTAGGTGATATTCACCGACGGCTGCCGCATAAACTTGTGCTCCGTTCGCTACTCTGAGCGACATATCACCCGGTGCAACTTTCCTACTTTTTCTCAGTCCTTGCAATAAATTACAAATATGAGATCCTGATCCGGTATCAAGTACCCAGGAGGTAGGGCTGACCGTAAAACAGTTCTCAATTACAAGAACACCTGAAGTAGATGCAAAACCATGCTTCTTCTTCAACTGGGTATCCTGGAAATCCATACTTTCCTCTTTCCCATTCTCATACTCATGACGGTTGTCACAAGTTAGAGCTGAACCAACTTTCCCCAGTCCCGAATAAGAATTCGGTTCGGTCAAGCGATACATTTTATTATCTTGATTAGGGCGTGAAAAGGTTGCTGCCTGGAGAGAGAGAAAAGAAACACTCAGCGTATGCTCATGCAAGATTAGATTGGTTTATTAATTTATCTAACCAGGGTGTCTCCCACTATTTCCTCAAATCCTTCTTAAAACCTTTTTAAAAGAAGAACTAGCCAGGTTTTAATTCACGTTACAATACTTGCTTAACCTTTCAGCCAGGCTAGTGTCGGTACTTCGAGGGAGGTTTTCCAACGCTTTCGCGAAGTTCCTTAATTAAAGAACCTCTTTTCCCTGTGGGCGTAACCCCGCTAACACCTTTCTAGACACCTACTAGGTTTATAGCATTGATCGTTAAGTGAAATAATCTCCCGAGAGTAAACCAACTCATCAGTGGGATCGGGATCCAACTGTCATTGTGTGATAACCTAGATGGAATCCACTCTAGTCACCGCACTCCAGAAGGTATGCTAAATCTGCAAGTTTCAGTTCTTTTGAAACTCCCGATGTGGTTTTTGCCCCTAGGACCCAAGTGACCTTGACGGAGTCAACAAATCAAAAAGTCCTAGTCAAGTTCAACCTGTCATTATCTGGATTGCATTAAACCCACCCGCATAACCCTTGACGGAGTCAACAAGGTTATACGACTGTCCTAATCAATCCCATATACCGATACAAATAAGCAGCACTTAGCTACCGTACACTACGCCTTGACGGAGTCAACAAACGCAGCACGAATACTAAGGGTTACTTGTAAGAAATGACGGAGGGCTACGGCTGGGTTTTTGGCGAAAAACCCGTTAACGTAATGAACTTGATATAGTTGAAGGAACCTGGTATTCTTTTTGAAAAAATAGTGGCGAAAACTTTTTGCTAAAGAGGTCACTCCCTGTGAAGGGATCTCGGCTCTTTCCTCGTCGAGTGAGGTGCTGGGCATTCGTAAGATGAATACCTCGATGCAAAGCAAGAATAATCGACTATAGTGAAGTTATTACCCTGACGCAAACTTTTGTCCAAGGGGTCACTCCCGGTGAAGGGATCTCGGCCCTTGCCTCGTCGACTGAGGTGCTGGGTATTCATAACCGAATACCGCGATGCAAAACAAAAATGAACGTCCTTGTAATAACAGCTTTTTGAAAAACTTGTTCCAACAACGTCTTTTAGGTTTATTTTCTTGCATTAGTTCTTTTAATGCGTGATATTCTTGCATTAGTTCTTTTAATGCGTCCCATCATTTAATCCTACCATTGCAGAAAACAACCAAAATATGACGTACGCTTATGCCATTCGCATTCGCCACGGGGTCCCGTCATCACTCGTTAGGTTACTTAACTAACGACAGAGTGGGGGCTGGGCTAGCGCGGCTGTAAAACATAAGCAACGCCTAAATAGTAAAGCAATGATAGACATTACAGATCACAGATGAATACATTGGATATACTAGCAATCCGCAATCCTTTCGAGCCTGGAACGAAAAGCGGATAACACGGTCGCGGTGAATAGCCAAAACCCCACCCAAGACCCCTACGGGTGCGGCAAACCACCCGCCAAGTACCCGAAGCGAAGCAACCTCCCTCAATGCCATGAGTAGGCCACTCGGCACTTCGAGCTACCCGGTAGTTTGTGCACCCCTCCATGGGTCTATCCTAGGAGCAAAAACAGTAAAAAGAATTATACAATGACGGCTACAACCCCGACCCGGTTGTGCGGCCAAACAAAAATATTATTACATCAATTTACATTTACAATGAATGAAAGAAAAACAAAAGCTCATCTCACATCCACCCCGGCTATTCACCCGCGACAGTCCAACAGATTCATATACACATTCCAATATCAAACACAGATCATGTAAAACCCCGACTAATCGACTTATAGCGATTAGCCGACGTTCAATACATGCAAGCAACACAGATATAACCAACATAGCCAAAGTGCAGTGAAGTTCGGAAAAAAAATACGGAATTATAGGACCCCAAAAGTGAATTTCAGTTCTGGAAAATCTGGGCACATATAATATATCTGAAAAATCCCAAAATCCAACCATAAGAACACTGCACGAAAAACGATGCAGACAAGAAACTAAACTGCGGCGCTTCCGCGGCACATGCCTATCTCGTGCCGCGGAAGCGCGGCTCTTTAAATGAATTGTTGCATCGTATTTCTTGTGTGTTCAAATAAAACCCTGAGACGAATTTACAAGTATAAGTTTTTCATTTTGAGCCAAAAAAATTTCAACAGAAACTCAGGTTTTGTAATATTTCCGGTTTTGTGATTTTTCGTTTCCGAACTTCGTTACACTTCACTACCAAGCTAGTTTAAGTTTAGTTAGGCTCTGATACCACTGTTAGGTCCACGTTACCTCTCCCGGTACTTACGGGGTTGCGGAAACGGTAAATCAAAATTTTTTCTAAACTTTGTAACATGGACCGTAAAAGCCGGATCTTTGCTAAACTAAAACTAGTATTCTAGCTAAAGAGAGTTAGCTACTATGGAAGATGGTTATACCTAAACTTGAACTCCTTCTTCTTCAAACCTTGTAGAGGTTGATGGTTCTCTTTTCGTCGCCTTCTCCCGTCGAAGATGGATCCGCCTCGAAGGTTCGACTTTGGGCTCTTCCTCGATCTTTGAGTGAACTAGGGTTTCCGGCTTGCTAAACCTTCATCCTAGAATGAGTAGAGAGTGATTAGGGTTTGCTTTTCCTTTTAAAGAGAATGATTCTCAACACATGAGAAGGTTTCTCTTTGCTAGAGGAAGAAGAAGATGAAATGAGGAGAGAGAGAGGTTAAGATAGAATGAGCAATCTTTTCTCTTTCTAGCAACCATAATGCAAAAGAAAAATATTATCTAAATGATAATAATTGAAAATGAGAATAGTTGATGGTAGTATTTGGAATGACCACAACCATGCTTCATTTAATAAAAAGTAAGCATGAATCAAGGAAGACTTTTTAAAGCATGATGGTAGTCAATGGTCAACAAGTCAACCAAGGTCAACAAGTCAACAAAAAATCAACCATAACTTAATTCTCATTTAATTACTATTATTAATAGATAATATATAAATCCATTAGGGTTTGGAAAATGAAGACTGTCAACTGTGCATACGCACCCGTTCCGAAACCCTAATGAAAAACCTCATTCTCCGCCTCAAGCAACTGTGCATACACACCTGCATTCTCGTTCCGAGGAACAAGAATACCAAGATATAAAAGCAACCCCCAAAACATATACCAGTATCTGGCTCAAACCAGAGCCTGCCAGTATAATCCGTCCGGACTCCAAACGTGCACAAGTGCGCGGATGAGAACGAACCCTGTCGCAAAACCATGCGACCTCTACTCTGTTTTGCCCAGAGGCGAATACCCTCTGTGTGGGACTCTAAAGACTCGACACTACGCTGGCAGTGGGTTTAACCACAGACCGCAAGCGGCACTAGCTGTGTATAACGGTCCCCAGGTAGATGTCGACAAGAAGGCTGACGAGGTGAAACCCCATCTGAACTCCTACTGAGTCTGAATGTGACATTCTCTGTACAGTCCGGTCTGTTCGTCTGATACATCGCATGGCGGGCCTAGGGGGGCGGTAAACGTCAGTCCCCTAATAGCGGTACAAGTCGTGTCGGAGTGAAGCCCAAAACACCCTGAGATAACACTGGAAACCTACCAGTATATCTCGCTTGCCCTGGCCAGGGACTACTCGTGTAATGGCTCTCCTAGACACAGCGCGATGTCAACCCCCAATACCGGGAGAGACGAATCCTGTCTAACCGTCACTGCCTCCAAGTGCTTCGGGACTGCTCCCAACTACTACCTGTTTGCACGACTCAGTAGAGCCGTGGTAGGGTAGTAATCAAAGAACAGTGGGAACACACTCGAGGCGAAGTGACAGTGTCAAGTCAGCGGACTAAGCTGTACTCATGTCACCTGGGAACTGATAACTGACGATAGGTATAATACCAACCATCAGTTCCCGACGAGTCCTGTCCAGTGTACTCGTAACCCAACGAGCACCCGCATACTATCTCAAGTACGACGTACCGACGGCTGTGGGACAGACCGTCTCCCGTGCTGGGATGAGAAGTGCATACGCTAGTCTACTCCGGAGCATCGATGCCCTATCTCGATACTCCCACGACCAGGGACGTGTATAAGGATGTGCTTGTAGATTACCCAGCCCCCACGAGTGTGATCGCCATCACAACGCCGGTAATCAAGCAAAGATCCTAAGGGCTCTACTAATGCGTATAGGTGATATAATAAATAAACACACATGTACACATTAAAGCAGAGACAAACCAAGTAGCATACTACTATATTGAGCAAGATTGTCTGTACAACTGTGAATATCCCAAGCTTCCATCAAGTAATATACATACTAGTATGATACAGTAATGGCCTCTAGGGCATATACACTAACAGGCCGCTCTCTCTGCCTCGGGGGTCGCCATCCACAAGGAGTAGCAGTCGGCCTTCAGCTCATTCCTGTTGTATCGGACCTTGGTCTGCATGTTCTTCATCAGGCCATTGTACAGAGCATGAAGGTCGAGCACCCTCCCAGGGTGATCAGGGTCAGCTACAGGCTGAAAATCGTAATCCAACTGAAAATACAAAAAAAACATTGTTATTAGATTGCAAGTGTTAATAATAAATATATTGGATAAATCAAATGAAAATAAGCCGTTAATACGTACCCGAGCCTGATCAAAGAAGAGGGCGAATGAGCGCCGGTGCTGCTCGCTCCACTCAACGTGAAGTGGATAGTTCTTCACGAGCCGGCTCTCGTCCCCCATATACCGGCCGAACCTCTCGGCATGAGGACCGGTATAGCGATAGTCAAGGGTAAAAAAAAGGGGGAATGCTGCCTCCCCCTAGCTCTGTCAAGCCTCAGCCTATGGGACTGATTCGGGCCTCGAGTCCCCCTCTGGGGATGGGGAGGCCCTGCGTCTGCATGAAATATCAAGACAATCAATATTAAGACAAAGTTGTATTAAGAAATCAAGGTTAAACGAAAATTCAAGTGTGATATATACCTCCGGTGACTATCGCACGAGCCTGGGCCCGGGCAGCAGCACGAGCGGGACGATAGTTCCTCTGGTGAGGAACAACCGGGGTTCCGGATGCGGACGCATCCTCTCCAACTAGAAAATAAATATCGACGCTAAATTTCCAAGAAGTTCATATTTATTCTATAGAGCATATGTAAAATGAATAAATATTTTAAATTTATTCATACTAACCTGTAGACGATGCGGAGGGTATGGAAGATGCAGGAGTGGCCCCTGTGGAAGATGTGGACGCACCACCTATAATTAGACAATTAAAAATAGATTATATAAGTAATTGCAAAAAGAATGTGTAGATCAATAATATAACGTTCTAAATCAATATGCATGCACTATAGGATATATAAATATACCCGCAGGTGCGGTGGTGTCACCACCTACAGCTAGACAATAATAAAAATTGCTAAGTAAGAGCAAAAGGAATGTGTGTATTTATGATATAGCATTCTAAATCAATATACATGCACTATATGATATATAAATATACATGGAGGAGCGGGAGTGGCCTCTGTCCCAGATGTGGACGCATCACCAACAACTAGACAATCAAACATTGACAATATAAGTAATTTTGATATAAATAGGCATGAATATTTGTAATATTACATTCAAAATGGATATGCGTGCAGTATACCTGGAGATGTGGCAAAATCTACACGGAAGGAGGCATCCGAAGGGGTCTCCGATCTGGGTGCAAGACTGGCCCTCTGAAGCTCCCTACGGAGCTCTACGGGCGGCAGAACCGCTCTGCCTCTGCCTCTACCTCTGCCGCGGCTGGAGCTCCTGCCGCCCTTCGCTGCTCCCGACATCGTCATCAAATCTAGATAAACAGTTCGTGGACGCATTAGACAATCATTAAAAGTATTGACTATATATGTATAGAGCGTAAAATGTGAAGTAATAATATAACATTACTGATAACATTTTTCGTTTCGTGGGCGCATTATACATATCTACTTGGATTTCATCGTCGATGTCATTTCTAACCCACGTAACTTCATGATCGGTCGAAGACAACCCGTCCTTCGAAACAGACGGTCGGAGCACTTTAAGCCTTCTTTCTTCTTCGTCCTCATCGCTGTCCTCGAATTCTGGGACATCGTAAACATCTCTGGGTTTTCATCGGCATACAACACTCCATCCCGGATGCTTCAAACACTGTGAGTAGTATACTTGGAACGCTTGGTTCGGAAAGATAAACGGATCGTCCTGACTGTAAAATCGAAGTGTGTTCACACTGGTCAATCCATATTCATCTTTCCAAGTCCCAAGATTGCTTCTCCACCTGTCCGTATCGGTTCGCGGATCGTACCAAGTACACTGGAATATATAAAAGGGTTATGATCGTCCGGGATAGTGGATGCCGAGTATACAATTTAAGTACCCATAGTAAATCACACCGTCCGATCCTACCGTCGCAATCCCACTATTCTGAGTGGTTCTAGATGTTTCTATGTCCTTAACTTCGAATTTGTATCCAAGGACACCAAATCCTTTGTAATATGCAACCTCCATACTAGGAAATTGAGCAAACATCTTGAATCACTCTCAAATGATGCAGACAAGTTCGGATCGTGGATCTAACAAAACAAATTTTACGACAAATACATAACGATACAAGTTTAGATTAAAACTGATAGCAATAAAATGTTATTCGAATAACTTACATGATCTGTGACCCAATCACAAAAATTATCCTGATGGTATTTTTCCAAACGTTCTTCGTTCCAATCAGGATGCCCCTCACGTACCTCGTTAAAATGAATTCTGTTTTCGATAAATAATTGTGATATTAATATTATATCATTTCATACACACACAAATACAGATATAACAATTAATCCAAAAGAACTTACTCTCTAATTTGTTCAAGATATGCGCAATTAAGCAAGATAAACCGGTATATCTTGTTGATAAACATAGTGTCTACCCTCTTATACTCGGCTTTACCATATGGCCCGTCTTGAATTCTTCGTGGTCGGTTAAGCCTTGTCTCAATGTTCTCGTCCAGATAGCGGGAACAAAACGTGGTTGCTTCATCAAGAAAATAACCTTGCATGATAGAACCCTCTGGTCGATTTTTATTGCGTTTATACTCCTTAAGAGTGTAGAGGTACCTAATGAGAATATGTTGAATAAATAAATACGGGCATACAGGACAACAATAAATTTATAAATTGCGCGAAACGAAAAATTACACGTACCTCTCGACGAGATACATCCATCGATATTGTACCGGTCCGGCTAACTTCGCCTCAGTTGCAAGAGGAACCGTCAAGTGTATTATGATATCGAAGAATGACGGTGGGAAAATACGCTCAAACTTGCAAAGTATCAACGCAATAGAATTTTCTAGTTTATCCAGCGTCGCAACCTCCAGCGTTTTAGCACACAACTCCCTGAAAAAACAACATAGGTCGTTGATTACTAGACCAACCGAGTCGGGGAGAGAAGTCCTGAGGGCTAATGGAAGAAGGTGCTCCACGATAACATGGTGATCATGACTTTTCAGCCCATCGATCTTGCCCTTCACAATTTTTATTTTCTTGCTGAATGATCCCGAGAAACCAGTGGGGACTTTCAAATCATGCAACACCTGCAGGAATCTTTTCTTCTCCGGTTGTGACATATGATAAGCGGCATTGGGAAGTACAAACTTGCCCGGTTTACCCGCTACCGGTCTAGGGTGCAATTCACTTCTTATTCCCCACTCTTGTAGATCCATCCGAGCATTCATGTAGTCTTTCGATTTCCCGTCTTTACAAAGAAGCAAGTTAAGTATGTGCTCTGATACTCCCTTCTCTATATGCATGACGTCTAGACAATGACGCACTGAATTTGTAAACCAGTACGGAAACTCAAAGAAAATGCTTAACTTGTTCCAATATTGTGGTTTGACCTGTTTCGTCGGATCCATCCCGAAGGTCACGTTATTGTAACCATCCCATTTAGCAGCCACGTCCTCTCCGGACAATGGAGATGGAGGTCCAAGAAGCTCCTGATGACCATCAAAGTGAACCGTGTCTAACCTATAAGGGTATTCTGGAGGCTGGAAACGTCGATGGCCGCAATAACAAACCTTCCTACTAAAATTCAAGAATTTTGATGTTGTGTGTTCATGGTAATGAGGACATGCTTTGTGACCATGTACGGACCAACCTGATAGCATTCCATATGCAGGAAAGTCATTAATTGTCCACATTAAAGCCGCACACAGTATGAAGGTTGTATTTGTGTTTGAATCATATGTCTCTACACCATCAATGAACAAAGATTTCAACTCCTCGATCAGAGGTCGGAGATAGACGTCGATATTGTTCCCCGGTGAGTTTGGTCTGTCGATAAGAAGAGGCATCATAAAGTATGATTGGTCCATAGCCAACCAAGGCGACAGATTATAAATTATCATTACAACGGGCCATGTGCTGTGACTTCTAGCCATATAGTTGAATGGGCAGAAGCCATCAGTAGCCAGTCCGAGCCGGACATTGCGAGGATCGCTACTGAATATTGCGTGCCTACTATCGAAATCCTTCCATGCCAGTGAATCTCTTGGATGGCTCATTTTTCCATTTTCGCTTGGAGGAGCACGGTGATGCCAAATCATTGCCTCGACTGTTTTTTTGCACCTGAATAGCCTCTGTAGCCTCTGTGTTATGGGAAAGTATCGTGCTATCTTCACAGGTATATCAGGCTTCTTATCAGAATCTTTCGGCTTATACCTGGCCTCTCCGCATGTTGGACACACTTTCAAATCTAAATTCTCTTTCCGTTACAACACGCAATTTTTAGGACATGCTTGAATCTTCTCGCACTTTAGGCCCAAATCAGACATCATCTTCTGGGCTTCGTACCAGCTGTCGGGCACATTATTTCCCGGAGGCATAGAATCTTTCAAGAACGAAAGAAGCATTGTGAATGACTTGTTGCTCCATCCATTTAGGCACTTAATCTGGAAAAGTTGGACGAACCATGAGAGGGTGGAATACTTCGCATTCTCATAAATTGGTTTCCTAGTATCATTCATGAAATTTTCATATTTATTCGCACGCGGTCCTTAACCGGAAGGAATGTCATCTTCGGTACGAATAGATTCACCTAGGGCAGCCTCTACCATATCCTCCATTTTTTCTGATGGAAATAAATTTCCGTCTCCTGCCGCATTACCGAATTCTTCTTCTTCTCCTGCCGCATTATCGTGTTCTCCTTCTTCTTCTGCTGCAGTACTGCATTCTTCTCCTTTCCCGTGATATTTCCAAGTTGTATAAAGTCTAGTAAACCCATGTTTTACAATATGAAGCTCTGCCAATTCTACCTTCTGCCAGTACTTATTGCCACATCTATCGCACGGACAGAGAATCTTCTCTATTATGATCTTATTATGTGCGCATGCAAATTTAAGGAAAGCAGCAACTCCTGCGACAAACTTAGGTTGCATACGTTGTTTCCAATCCACATACATCCAGTCCTTAACTCTGACGTACTCATGGGCCATGTTAGACTGTATAACATATAAATTGTAGGTTATGCTAACTATATTGAGAAATATAAGAACGGGATAGTTACTGACAAAGGAGAAAATCCGTATATATGCTTTGTGTGTGCATTTATCGTTGAAAAGAATAAATTATCGTACATATGTTAACCAATAGACGGGGACTAAATGGCGTTTTTAGTTTCATATATGAGTATCGATGAGAATATGAAGGTTTCATATTATCATATATTGGTTTTAACCCGAACATCTCGAATCGCTCTCTAATTATGCGTTTGTTGTGTATTCTTGTTGTATGTGTGTATTCCGGCTGTCGGGGGTAGGCTTCTATCCCATTAAGAATGTATAGAGCGAACGCCCATCACTTGTACTTTCAACCATTTCGAGTAAATTTCGGCAGCACCTCCCCGCTGTTCTCCGAGTACACTGTAATAGAATAGATAATCATTTCAAAGCTGTGAAACAACGTTGAAATGAACATCTAATCTATCTTTGTACATGGAGAACCAGCGGAAAGGTACCGACGAAATATCTCGAAACGAATGAAAACACAAGTGAATGAAGGCGTTTGCTTTATACATTCTTAACTTGTCCACACGGGACAAATATATGGGTTACCATATGATTGAATTTTCTCGTCGCGTAGACTATACGACGGTTGTTAGTATCGAGCTATACTGTCCGATATTTAACAACCTTCGTATAGTTCTAGGTCACGACGAGCATCGCATGTATGTTAACCGATAGACGGGGACTAAGTGGCGCTTTTAGTTTCATATATGAGTATCGATGAGAATATGAAGGTTTCATATTATCATATATTGGTTTTAACCCGAACATCTCGAATCGCTCTCTAATTATGTGTTTGTTGTGTATTCTTGTTGTATGTGTGTGTTCCGGCTGTCAGGGGTAGGCTTCTATCCCATTAAGAATGTATAGAGCGAACGCCCATCACTTGTGCTTTCAACCGTTTCGAGTAAATTTCGGCAGCACCTCCCCGCTGTTCTCCGAGTACACTGTAATAGAATAGATAATCATTTCAAAGCTGTGAAACAACGTTGAAATGAACATATAATCTATCTTTGTACACGGAGAACCAGCGGAAAGGTACCAACGAAATATCTCGAAACGGATGAAAACACAAGTGAATGAAGCCGTTTGCTTTATACATTCTTAACTTGTCCACACGGGACAAATATATGGGTTACCATACAATTGAATTCTCTCGTCGCGTAGACTATATGACGGTTGTTAGTATCGAGCTATACTATCCGATATTTAACAACCTTCGTATAGTTCTAGGTCACGACGAGTATCGCACATATGTTAACCGATAGACAGGGACTAAGTGGCGCTTTTAGTTTCATATATGAGTATCGATGGGAATATGAAGGTTTCATATTATCATCGAATATCATATATTGGTTTTAACCTGAATATCTCGAATCGCTCTCTAATTATGCGTTTGTTGTGCATTCGTGTTGTATGTGTAACATGATTTTAAACCATTGAGATCAAGATTGATAGAACTGATAATCCTACATTGCAATAGTATTCATCAACCAAAAACTATTATTGCAATGGCATTCATCTATAACAATCAACAATTAAAACTACAAATGTAGGATACTGATATCATAAAGCGTTATACGCAACATATGAATTCACATGACTGAAACATGCATCAAAATATTGAAGTAGGGGGGCAGAAAAAAACCCTATTTGATTATCAAATGCATGGGTTTGTATGATTTATATGTATGTATTTGAGTGCTGCAATTCCGAAATTTGCTTTAACTTGTACGTTGCTTTATGTTGTTAATTTGATCATTTTTAAAATTGTAATTGGTTCTACACATAATTATTTCGTTATTGTAACAGAAAATTTTGTTTCTTTCGATATGAAACAGATACGATACACGATATGATAAATAAAAAAACGAAACACAAACCGTATCAAGATTTAACAACTTTGATTATGTCACATACGCGGGCCGATATTTTCATATTAGCCAATAGGAAAAAATAGATTGCGGTCTGGATATGGCATATTGGCAGATGTTACCTATATGCATACATGCATGTTGTCTCCCCATTTTGTCATAAATTAAACCAACTTTTCTATACATGCTAGTAATTACTGGATACATTCAGGTTAAATACATAGAGCTAGCCGTAATTTCCTCTACGGTAAACTTTTATCAATGCAATACTTTGGATCGCCTAACTAGATCGCCATTCACGAACACAATCTATTTATATGGCATAATTTTATACACTTAATTTTACCACATTTAATGAAAATGAATCATTCATGATATGATACATGTACATACATCGATACCCAACCCCAACCTAACCCCAGCCCAGCCCCAGCCCAGCCCCGCCCCAACCTAACCCTAACCCCAGCCCCAGCTAAACCCCAACCCTAACCTAACCCTAGCCCCAGCCCCAGCCCAGCCCCAACCTAACCCTAACCCCAGCCCCAGCTAAACCCCAACCCCAACCCTAAGCCAAACCCTAACCCCAGCCCCAGCCCCAGCCGCAGCCGAACCCCAACCCTAACCCTAACCCCAACCCCAACCCCGACCGCAACCCCTGCCGAACCCTAACTCCAACCGCAACCCCAGACCCAGCCATGAACCCTAGCCCTAAATAATCAAAAATTTCTTTAATTTAGTTGAAGATTTACTAACCTGAACGGCGGTGGCGACGACCTGAACGACGACGAGAACGGCGGTGGCGACGAGGAGAACGGCGGTGGCGATTTGGGGATTTTGTTTCGCGCGCGATCGAGAGAGGAAGAAAGAGATAACGGGCATAGGCGATCGATCTGTGCCTTTATTAAATCGCTATTTAGTTGCCCCTACGGATTTGTCCGTAGGTCCTTAGTTTGCGGCTCCATAGGGGCAAACACCAAATTAAGAATTAATATTTTTATTCTTGAACGTCTTGGCCCGTAGGGGCAACCTTTTAGCCCTATGGATTAATCCGTAGGGCCAACATAAATCTGCCCCTACGGATTTCAATATCCGTAGGGGCAACCCCCTATTTTAGTAGTGGTTGCGTCTGATGCTGTTGCTCCACTTGCTGGCGGAGTCGACAGATCTCTTCCTGCGATGCAGGTGCTGCATCCGCCCGCATCTAGGTCACGGCGTACTCATGCACAGTCGAACGCCTATCAAAAAATCAACGAGTCCCGGGACCAACCCTACGCTCATACCCACCGTGATGCCGGCCGGATATCGAATCCAGGACAGGGACAATGGCAGTGATCGAGTCGCAGAGCCCAAGTCCCAAGGCGTCTCCTGAAACTGGGTAGTGTGTGTGCGTGTGCACGCGCTAACTTAAAATACATAATCAACTTGATTATATGAAACTTACTAAGTATGCGTCCATGCCCTTGTGTAACGCGGCCCGCCCCTTAGCTTCATTGTAATTGGATAGGTATTTCTTTCTCTCCGATGAAATTAGGATTTAGTTTAATAAGTAATTAATGATATAGAAAGCATATGGAATTAATCGTCGAAATACTCACCAAGTGCCATCGAGCGTTGGCCTGTGACCGCTTCTCTTGAATCGGGATATTGCATTCTCGTACGCCGTTGTTCCGGTTCTGCTTATTTCGAACCAACATCGCTTTGCAAAAATAAAGATTATAATATATTTTAGAATATCATTTCATGTAATATTGTTAAAATCTTAAAAATTAAATTAATATCTACACATCATCGCGCTGAAAATAGACGACAAGAAGCGGCCAATTCTCTCTTGGGATCTCCAGCGCTATGACCTCCATCAAGTGCCTCCGCTGATTCTCGGCCGCCGCGGCCCAGAGAAGGTAAAGTTCAATTTTCACTTCCCATCGGCGATATCGCTTGATCACTGGACATTGCCTTAAGAAGTAAGCAAGGACGCGATCTATATCGAATAGCCTGTACATGCCATCCTCGCCGGGCTCGCCAACAAATCTGTAATTTTTCCAGGTCTGAAATTGAAACATATTAAACAAATAATTATATGTATATGTATATAACGAAGATTGAAATATAAATGTGTGAAAGGATATATTATACCTCCTCCAACCCAAAGAACCGCGTAACACGCTCAAGCTGGACCTTGTTCCACCGAATATAGAGCGGATACTTATAATAAGTATGGATCTCTTGCTTAACATAATCCCCCCACTGGGTCGCGTGCTCTTCAACACACACACCTGTCGCGTCAAAGAACATAACATTTCCCTAACCCTAACCCGACCCTAACCCTAACCGAGATACCCTAATCCATGCCCCAACCGATACCCTAACCAGCCTCTCTACACCACCAATAATACCACCACCTCTTACAACACCAACACCAAAAACAATAACATCAACAACAGATTTTTTGCAATTTGAGTTGAAAAATTGAAATAAAACCCAGACGTTAGTGCGTCATAATATCAACAATAACATAATCAGGGGGCAGCAAGACATGCATGCATGAGTATGAACAGTAACAAGTCATCAGTAATAAGTAAACAGTAACATGAATATAGATCAGTGAACAGGATATAAACAGGTAAAGTGCAGTGAGTAGTCTAAACTGTGCTATAGAGTTATCTACTCTAAAATTATTCGAAATCAATTAATGTAATCCTCATCGTAACCCACCGGTCTATACCCCGTTCATTCCCCACGAGACCACGGTAAAATGATGTAATAGACTGTGAGCCTATGTCCCGTTCATTCCCCACGTGACCACGGTAAAATGATGTAATAGCCCTTTAAGTTACGTTCAGCTACATTCTTGATTTCCCCATGCCCCCAAGTCATGTGTGTAAGTCAGGTATTTATAAATCTGAGACTAATGCCAACATAGGATCAAGCAGGAACAGGTTTGTCTGTATAGACAACAGAAAATGTCCGTAGGGACAACATGTCAAGATTGTCGGCATTAGTAACAAGATCAGGTAACATATCAAGCTGTGGTACTTCAGGTCATGTCAGATGGTGTACATGTATCAAGTTATGTCAAGTAGTGCACATGTATCAAGTCATGTCAGTAGTAGTGTATCAGGTCATGTCAGGTAGTGCACAAGTGTCGAGTGGGTGCTCATAATCAAACTGTAGCAAGTATTGAATCAAGGTGAAAGTACGGATGTACAATAAAAGCATGGATGCATAAATATCGATCAGGGGTTACATCATGACTATGTAGGATGCACATTATCACGCATGGTGCACTAATACAACAGCAACATGAAATAATATGGTCTCTGCGTGCAACTAGATATGTAATAAACCAGACGGATACTATAAAACTGTAAATCGGTAAAATTTGTTGAATATTAAAACACAAGCACTATTATTTATTTAATAGATATTGATATAATAATATTAACATGGATAACATATTCAAACCGATTAATAACTATAAAAGTGGTATTGATTAACCATGCACAAGAAAGTTCCGTTCAGAAATTCAGCGTCACCCTGATTTGTAAAATAGCTTAAAAATAAGAAACGTTCTCCAAAAGGGACGTGTCTTATACCAAAACAAAGATAATTCAATAAGGTTTTCATTTTTATAAGTATAAGCATCTCAGGTTGTCCCTACAAAAAGCTATGAACATTCGAAATTGAAAGTTTGCTGCTGGAATTTCCCTGGACAGCAATTTAGAGATATTTTTATTTGCATTTTACGTTATACATCAAACCTTGTCACGCCCCGCTTCCCAGAGTGTGCTAATATAGGCACGTGACAGAGCCAACCATGCTACCTGTGGATAGGAAACATCCCTCCACAATCACATTATGGCTGTCTAGAGATATCAAGAACAGTAGAAATAAAATAAACTATCTAATACATGTCCATGAGCCAGAATAAACGAGTCAAGAAATAATAAGTGGAAGCAATAAATCCAATAAACAGTAACATCTGGAAAGTACGGAAATGCTAAACTAACTGGATACTAACAGGATCCTCACTGCTCGGCCTGACGGCGGAAACACTCCCGATCAGCCTGCGACAAAGGTAGGGGATCTGGGCCATGCAAAACTCAGACGTCGGTACGTCATAATATCAACAATAACATAATCAGAGGGTAGCAAGACATGCAGGCATGAGTATGAACAGTAACAAGTCATCAGTAACAAGTAAACAGTAACATGAATATAGATCAGTGAACAGGATATAAACAGGTGAAGTGCAGTGAGTAGTCTAAACTGTGCTATAGGGTTATCTACTCTAAAGTTATTCGAAATCAATTAATATAATCCTCATCGTAACCCATCGGTCTATGCCTCGTTCATTCCCCACGGCACCACGGTAAAATGATGTAATAGACTGTGAGTCTATGTCCCGTTCATTCCCCATGGGACCACGGTAAAATGATGTAATAGCCCTTTGAGTTACGTTCAGCTACATTCTTGATTTCCCCATGCCCCCAAGTCATGTGTGTAAGTCAGGTATTTATAAATCTGAGACTAATGCCAACACAGGATCAAGCAGGAACAGGTTTGTCTGTATAGACAACAGGAAATGTCCGTAGGGACAACAGGTCAAGATTGTCGGCATTAGTAACAAGATCAGGTAACATGTCAAGCTGTGGTACATCAGGTCATGTCAGGTGGTGTACATGTATCAAGTCATGTCAAGTAGTGCACAGGTATCAAGTCATGTCAGTAGTAGTGTATCAGGTCATGTCAAGTAGTGCACAAGTGTCAAGTGGGTGCTCATAATCAAACTGTAGCAAATATTGAATCAAGGTGAAAGTACGGATGTACAATAAAAGCATGGATGCACAAATATCGATCAGGGGCATCGATACACCAAAGTAGACTAGCGTATACGCATCTTGACCCATATGATGGGCGATGGATGATCCCATATCCATCAGTGTTTTGACATCAGAGATGGTGTACGGGTGCTCAGTGAAGACTGGGTACACTGGACGGACTCGCCGAGAACTCCCAGATAGTGATATACCATACGTCAGATGGCAGTTCTCTGGTGACACTGGTACAGGGTAGTTTGTAGACCCGAGATCGTCATAGAGTCTTGTGTGATTACCACTGTGCTTTGATTTCCACCTTACCACGTCCAAGAGGGCGTGCAAAACGGTGGCTTTTGGGTGCAGTCCCGAATCACATGGAGGCAATAAGCGATAGGAGGGGATTCGTCTCTCCCGATAGAGGGAGTTGATGTTGTGCTGTGTTCGATTGGCTATAACCGGAAGTCCCTGGCCAGGGCTGATATAGAGATTTACTGGTAAGTGTTACCAGTAGTTTCTCGACCCGTTATGAGCCTCACATCGACATGACTTATCGGTTACTGGGGTCTGACGTATACCACCCCTAGACTAGATATGCAACATATCAGACGAAGAGATCGGACTGTACGGGAGTGTTACTGATTGGATTCACAGGAGAATGTACAGGCTAGCTTGTTGATCTTCTGATCGCTCAATACATGGATGGTTGTTACGTTTAGCTGACCGCTTGCAGCTTGTGGGTGTTTGATATGATCATCACCTGCTACCGGCATATTGACGATTCTTTAGAGTCCTATACAGAGGTTTCTTGACTCAGGAAAAACGGAGTAGGGGCACATATGTGATATGTGCATGACCGAGGATAATGCGATATGAGATACCGTATTATATTCTCGCGATATTTTGATATGAGCCGGGTCATTGGATCAAGTGTTGATTCGATGAATCGGTACATGATATATTAGTCGGTTATATTCGATATAGCCGGATTGTCGGATCAAGTGTTGATTCGACAATTTAATGTATAATAATATATATGATATATTACATTACATTATTTAATATTGGCTCGCTTTATTATTTCATTTTCTCACCGGGTAATACATTGATATATATGTTAATTGTATTATTTTCTTTTGTTACAAATATATATTATATATATGATATATAATATAGTAACATGATATGATTACTAATGCAACATATTTAGTGGAGATTAAACAAGGTTAGGGTTTGATTTGGGTTAGTTCTTTCTTGATGCTTCTAGAAGGATTTATTTTGTTTTGAGCTAAGATATTATGGTTGATATTTTCTAGTGACTCGTTCTTAACCTAACCCAAACCCTTAGCCTTAGTTAATTCTCTACATGAGTTAGCCTTGTCATAGTTAACCATGGTTGCATTATTAATCATATATCATTTCATTATTCATCACAAAAGGATTTATCCATTATTTCTTCTTCTTCTTCAACCTTGAGCTTTGAGAAAGCTTTCTAAGTTTTCATTTTGTGATGATTAAGAGTGAGAATTTAATAAGAAAAGAGAGCACAGATACTACTCCATCATCATCATCTAATCTAGCCAATTAGATTAGGGTGTTCACCTTATTAAAGAGAGAGAGAGCTTGAGTTATAGAAACTTCGAGATAGATCATCGGAGAAAAGGAAAACTACAAGCTAGCATGGATCGTTCGAGTTGTGGAGCCTCTCTTGAGTCCGGGAGATCATGGATCGCGGCGAAGGGACTTCTACTCGGAGCTTATGAAGCGAAGGAGCGGACTACAAAGGTTGTAATCCCTCACAATTAGTTGTAAAGATATTTACTTGCATGTTAAACCCTAATAATCTAGCAAAGATCCCGGCTTTGGGTTGTTCGGCACGTCTAAAATTTTATTCGGGCATGGTTGATGCCTTATAGACCCTTGTAAGAGTGCCTAGGAACCCTACAGATGCCCCCGGTGTATCTGTTTTCTTGGGAGTGTGTGGCCGAGGCGGGTTCACCTTCCAAATCTCAGATAATACGAATTTTCCCTGTTGGTATTGATCTTCTATCCAGCTTTTGAAGATGTAACAATCCTCGATCGGATGGCCCAACATTCGGTGATAAGGGCAGTAGCTAGGATTGCTAATGTCGTCTGGTTGTGCTGGACGTCTTGGCTCTGACAGAGTAATGAGCCTGTTGCGGAGTGCAAGTTCGAATAACCTCTTCGTCCTGTCTCGAGGGAACGGGTAAGGGCGACTCATTTTATCTTCGATAGATCGAGTTCTGTTATTTTGGCGATCAACTGGTCTCGGGCCACCGGGCTGCTGTTGAGCATTGGCGACGACGATCGCTTTCCCCTTTCCCTTCTTATTTCAAGAGTCTGGCTTTGGAGGAGACGGTCTGTGACCCATCTGGTCCATTTAGGCCAGTTTGTCGATCAAGGCCTGGAAAGTAGTCGGCTTGAAGAACATCATGAACTGGGAGATAGTTGCATGAGGGTCCAGAGTGCCCACGAACATACCCACCGCCGGTGCTTCTTCGATACGCTGTTCACATTTTGACTACAAACTCCTCCATCGTATCGCGTATTGGACCCACGTCTCACCTGGCTTCACCCTGGCATTGATCAATGCCGTTATCGAGGTGCGTTCACTAGCACTCGCGAATCTTTGCGTAAATAATAACTCCATTTCCGCAAAAGTCTTGACAGAGTCGTTTGGAAGTTCGGAGTACCATTCGACGGCTGTCTCCGACAGGCTGCCGACAAATTGGCGGAGCAAAAGCTTATCATCGCCCCCTGTGTTGCCACAAAGAGCTCTGAACTGGGCGACGTGATGGTGAGGATTGTCTGTCCCCTTGTACATATGGAATTTAGGGATCGTGTATCCCGGTGGGTATTTTATTTGGTTATACCAGCCTGGATACGGTCGCCCAGTTTTAACAATTTGGCCGGCCGCTTCATTCGCCCGGTGAACTCGTATTTGCTGGGCAATGTAGTCATCCAGAGCGGCCTTGGAGATGGTTTCCTCTTTGGCTGCTGAAAGAGCCGGAGGAGGGTTCGATGTCTCTCCTCTGTCGTCTTCAATGATGATAGGAGGGTCTTCAGCTGGAGGATCCGGCTGTAACATCATCCTTACCATGTCTTGAAAGAGAAGCGCCATTCGTTTTATGTTGGCAGCTTGTTCTGCTGCTTCTCTGTCCTTCTTTTCGAGGACTCTGCGCAGGTAGTCAGCATCGGTTTCTTGTTCGTGACGCTGCTCTGATGATACCTCCGGGCTTTCTTTTGGTCCGGTGAGTGTGGCCATTTGCGTCAGTATTTCTTGAAGCTTCTGCTGTTGTTGTTCCTGAGCCCTTGTTATTGATCGGGTGAGCGGCCGGTGACCCGTCGAAGCACGGCTTTCCTCTTTTCCGGAAGCCATGTAAACAGTATGGACCGTTATGCCCCCAGATTTGGGGCGTTTAGGCTCAGCGTCTTTGTGGTCTGCCGTAGTCACAGGGGTTTTCTCCGGCATCCTTCTCTTTTGAGTGGTTGACGTTGAGGGGGCCGTTGCAGCGGGCACCCAGGTGGTTGTCGTCCTTTGTGGCTTGACAGGACGGTTCTCTTCCTGCTGAACCTTCGCCTTTTTCTGTCGGCGAGAGTGATCTTGATCAATCACCGACTCCTGGACCTGTCGCCAGACTTTGTAGATTTTGGAGGACAGCCGCTGAGGGGGCTGCTCCGGCTTTGTTTCTATAACATTCTCCACCGGTGGAGGAGGTCTTTTCAATACGGCGGTAGGAGAGTTCTTGCGCACCTTGTTCAGCAATTCAAAGCTGTTCCCGGTTGGAACAGCAGCATTGACTTCCACCGTTGGGGCTGGTGGAGTTAGCCCAGAGGGGGAGTTGCCCCCAGCTTTCCTTACTCGGAGCCAGTGGCGACGTCGAGCGTGCCGAGCTACTGGGATTGATTCATCGATGGGGATGGCTTCGTCGTGCCCGCTGTTCAGGTGAGGCGCTGCTGGTACCAGCCTCTTGAAGACCAACGTTGGTTGAGTAGCAGTATCTAATCTATCAAAGATAGACTTTTGAGCAAGGACGGGAGCCGGAGTGGGAGCCGGAACAGTCAGTCTTGTAAAGACCGACCCTTTGGCAGGAGAATCCGCCTTGACGACTTCGGGAGCAGGGATGGCTTTCCTTTTCGGAACAACCTTTTCTGGAACTGCCGGCTTCATCATGGGCCCACATGAACTTTGGCCCAATCTGGCGAAGACTGAGGCGCTGGAATTGCACGACCCGTTGAGAGGGGCCGCGGTAGTAGCAAGCCGATCAAAGACCGACTTCTTGGGAGCTTCTGGTGTTGGTACAGGGGTGCTGAAGCTCATCGGTGGGAGCATAGTCCCAAAGAACAATCCGGTGGTGGCCTGAGTCACCTGGTCCACCGGCATCGTGAACAAGGAGGCCGCTTGGGGCCCGTAGGCTATGCCTCCAGATGAGGCGGAGCGCGAATTGCAATTGCAGTTGGAACACTTCACGCAAGTGGATGCCATCGATGTTTCGTTTTCTGCGCCAAGCAAGAAACCAAATCTTAGTACCTCGAATCCAAGGGCAACCATATCAAACCGCTATTCGTTCGCGAACGCGACACACGAAGTGTGGAGTAGAAAGAGGAAAAGGTCCCACCGGGCGTGCCAGAATATGTTCACCGCCGGAAACTGGGAAGACGAACGTCTTGCCTGAATCTGGGGGCAGATGCTAATTGGTGTTATCCGTCCACCTCTCCGAAGATGCCAAGTTGATTTATGGCACCATTGTTCCCCTCCGAACGGCGGCGCGACAGGGACGTCTTGCCTGTGATTCGGGGCAGATGCTAATTGGTGCTATCCGTCCACCTCTCCGAAGATGCCAAGTTGATTTATGGCACGGTGTATCGGAGGTTTAGACGGATGCGGCCGATGTAGCAGACTTCATCAGATTCCCCCTCGTCTGAGGGGTTTTTGATTGTGGGGACGCTCTTCCCTGCAGGCGAAAGCCCCTGCAGTTAATTACGCTACCGCATCACGGTAACAACTTTCTCCTTCTCCAGCTGGTCACTTCGTGTCGTGGGTGTTTGTTTTGTTTGTGGTTGCCCGTGGATTGTATACGGAGACTAATTTATGTCGTCGCCCGTAGGACGTAGATTAGTCCAAATCCGTATTTTCTTAGATTTGGGTTTGGGGTTTTAGTTTGAGGATACGTTAGTCATATTTGAGGCTAAGATCAACTCAAACGTTTGTTAAGGATTCGTTAGTCCAATTTGAGACTAAGATCAACTTAACGGGATCGTTTAGATCCGACAAAAGAGCAATCGGCTCTATTGTTCCAGTTTAGGGACATAGGGGTCCATTACATGCATGGCCGTCGGGACCCATCACCTCTCTGACGACGTTGAAGGATTACAACGACAGATGTCAGAGGAGTTCAGAGATGTACCCTTGAGCCAAAGTTGATTGGGGGATCTAGAGTCCAATTTGGGACTAAAGTCTGTTTGAAGGTTTAAGGATACGTTAGCCATATTTGAGGCTAAGATCAACTTAAACATTTGTTAAGGATACGTTAGTCTAATTTGAGACTAAGGTCAACTTAACGGGATCGTTTAGATCCGACAAAGAGCATTTGGAGGCTCCATTGTTCCAGTTTAGGGACATAGTGGTCCATTGAATGTATGGCCGCCGGGACCCGTCACCTCTCTGACGACATTGAAGGATTACAACGACAAATATCAGAGGAGTTCAGAGATGTACCCTCGAACCAAAGTTAGTTTGGGAGATTTATAGTCCGATTTGGGACTAAAGTCCGTTTGAAAGTTTAAGGATACGTTAGCCATTTTTGAGGCTAAGATCAACTTAAACGGGATCGTTTAGATCCGACAAAAGAGCATTTGGGCTCTATTGTTCCAGTTTAAGGACATAGTGGTCCATTTCCAGTTTAAGGACGTAGTGGTCCATCTCCAGTTTAGGGACGTAGTGGTCCATCTCCAGTTTAGGGACATGGTGGTCCAAGTTCCAGTTTAGGGACGTGGTGGTCCATTGCAATGTATGGCTGTCGGGACCCATCACCTCTCTGAAGACGTTGAAGGATTACAACGACAAATATCAGAGGAGTTCAGAGATGTACCCTTGAACCAATGAGTTGGTTGAAAGAGCATATGTGCTCAGTTCAAGATGATTTGAGGACTTATGGCCAATTTGGGCTAAGTCCAATTGTGTTTGAAATATTGGCCCTCTGTTGGTCCATTGAAGGAGAGGCTTTGCCTCTAGAAACTTAGCCAATTGGGCTAAAGCTGGTGTTAAACACTAGAGATCAACAGTGTTGAACACGGGGAATAAGATTAACAAGTTAGTGTTAAACACTAAAAGATAATCAGTGTTAAACACTAGCAACAGGGCTTTCAAATTAGTGTTAAACACTAAAGAAAATCAGTGTTAAACACTGGTAATCAGAGATTTCAAATTAGTGTTAAACACTAAAGCAAATCAGTGTTAAACACTGGGAACAAAGTCTTCAGATTAGTGTTAAACACTAAGGAGAGAGGGGTCACGTGTGGACACGTGAGAGCGCCCTGATTTCCCTTATTTTATTCTGTAGATCAGTGTTTAACACTTTTAATTCTGATGGCCATCACGTGTGAGCACGTGATGGAGGCCCCCGCTCTGGTCTGTTAGAATGCTCATTAGGGGTCACGTGGTGACACACGAGGGCGCCCTAAATATGGAGCCAGATCTCCTTTGTTTTATCCTCAAATCCGCGAATAAGTGTTAAACACTTTTCATCTTTATTTTAGAGCATCACGTATTGGCACGTGATGGGGATTTATGCATCGATAATTACAGCACTTGCTGAGGGGTCACGTGGGGACACGTGAGAGCGCCTAAAGCTTCTTTTCTTTTATTTTTTCTTTCTGCATTTTGGGAGTCACGTGGGAGCACGTGAGGCATTGCCTCAAAGCTTCTTCCTTTTTATTTTTGGGGATCTTTCTAGGAGTCACATGGGGACACGTGACCCTGGTTTTATTCCTTCTTTCCTGATCACTGCGGATTGGGGTCACGTGTCATCACGTGACCAATATTCTTTATGTGCATGGAGATCTTTCAAGTCCCTTTATTTTAAGAATTAAATTCTCTGTAGGGTTAAACCCTAATTTTGTTTTGGAGGAATTAAATCCCTATTGTGAAAGAATTAAATTCTTATTTGGGGTAAAACCCTAATTTCTTTTTAAAGGAATTAAATTCCCAGATATGTAAAAGAATTAAATTCTTAATTAGGGTTAAACCCTAGTTTTGTTTTAGGAGAATTAAATTCCCAAAACTCAATTCCCCTTCTAAGTTTAGGATCTGCATGGCAGGATCTCGACCCGATGAGAATTAAATTCTCAACTTATGGGGAGATGTGCTCTGTGCAGATCTTCAACCAGAAGAAAAACTAAGTTCTTTATTTGCAGAAGAGTTAAACTCTTAAATTTTGAGAATTAAATTCTCTTTTGAAGTTGATCTTTTTCCCTTTTTTCACCTAGGGTTTCCTTTGTTGAGAATTAAATTCTCCTTTCTTTTCTTTCCTCTTGAGAATTAAATTCTCCTCTCTCTGTTTTTCTCTCAAAAAAAAAAAGGTCTATCCTTCTTCTCTTCTCTTGGCTCCTATTTATAGGAGGAGGAAGAGAATCAATTTGTTTTGTGAATCTTTCATTGAAAGATTTTAATTGATTTCATGATTAATATGATCCTTTAGATCATTCAGTGAATTTTATTCACCGTTGGATTTTAAATCCAAAGATATGATGTTTGTTATTCTCGGTGAGATTTAGGGGAAATCTTTCCTTGTCTAAGATTTTTCCATAAATTGGTGATTTTCAATCACCCTTGGATCTTTAATCCAACGGTCCCCATAATCTTTTTTCCATTTGGAAAGATTTAGAAGCTTTTAGAATTTTAATTCTATTTCGAAAGATTTTAAAGAAATTTAGAATTTTAATTCTATTAAACTGTAAGGCTTTCAAAGCCTGTCACGTGCTGGCACGTGACCCTTGGTCACGTGTGAGCACGTGACCCCCAAATTGGTTCTTTTAACAGCCGTTTGTTTATGTTGTTGTTTTAACCATCACATGTCAACACGTGACCATTGGTCACGTGTGAGCACATGATACCTCATTGAGGTAACTTCTGATTTTTAATTAGGGAACAGATTTTAGAATTTAATTCTATTCATTATTTTAGAGGCCTTAAGAGCCCATCACGTGTCTGCACGTGACCCATGGTCACGTGTGAGCATGTGATACCCCATTGGGGTCTTTTCTGAGTTTTTATTATATCTTTTAACTCCTCCAGCGGGTTCTTAAAGGTCCATCACGTGTGGACACGTGATACCTCATAACTTTTGATCCCGGATGAATTATGAGGCCCATAATATATCAAATCGAAGGGTTTTTCGAGATGCTTCCAATACCATCAGAATTTAATAGTTCCTCCTTCGGGAGTTTATCAAAATATAGGCCGGAAGATACTGGTTTGCATTTCTTTAAGCGTATCACTGCCATTTGATACCTTGGACTCCTTTGCGTAGAAATTTTTGGCGGGAACAACCATGTATCGAAGGTTTAAACAGATGCGGCCGATGTAGCAGACTTCATCAGATTCTCCCTCGTTTGAGGGGTTTTTGATTGTAGGGACGCTCTTCCCTGCAGGTGCAAGCCCCTGCAGTTAATTACGCTACCGCATCGCGGTAACAACTTTCTCCTTCTCCAGATGGTCACTTCGTGTCGTGGGTGTTTGTTTTGTGTTTGATTGCCCTTGGATTGTATACGGAGACTAATTTATGTTGTCGCCCGTAGGGCGTGGATTAGTCCAAATCCGTATCTTCTTAGATTTGGGTTTTGGTTGGGTTTAAGGATACGTCAGTCTCATTTGAGACTAAGATCAACTTAAACGTTTGTTAATGATACGTTAGTCTAATTTCTAGACTAAGATCAACTTAACGGGATCATTTAGATACAAAAGAGCAATTGGACTCTATTGTTTAGTTTAGGGACATTGCGGTCAATTAGTTTAAGGACATTACGGTCCATTGTTAGTTTAAGGACATCTTGGTCCGGGTTAAGGACATCGTAGTCCGTGAGTTTAACGACCTCACAGTCAAGGTTAAGGACATCGTAGTCCATGAGTTTAAGGACCCCACAGTCCGTAGTTTAAAGACATCGTAGTCTATGAGTTTAAGGACCCCATAGTCCGGTTTATAGACATCGTAGTCTATAAGGTTTAAGGACATCGTAGTCCATAGAAATGTGTGGTTGTCGGGACCCGTCACCTCTCTAAAGACGTTGAAGGATTACAACGACAGATATCTGAGGAGTAAAGAGATGTACTCTCGAACCGGTGTAAGTTGGTTGAAAGATCTGTAGCCCAGTTTGGGACTGAGATCTGTTAAATATAAGTTGAGGACTTATGGCCAGAATTGGGCTAAGTCCAATAAGATTAAAATGTTTAACATTTTGTTGTTCTGGGCTGTTGAGCCTTTATTTGGGCTTGGCCCTTTTAATAATGCAGAGCATCAGATCCTGACAATTTTTGTCTTGTATTGAATGCATAGCATTTATCAGAACAATGTGTGTTCTGACAGTGCGCCACGTGGCGCACCAGGCGCTTTGCGCCAATTAAAGAGCGCATTGCGCTTCTGCCAAGTAGCGCACACGAAAAGGACACGTGTCACGCTTAGCGCCAAGAGCCAGTTTATAAGCGCATTGCACTTTTAATTTATAAGCGCGTTGCGCTAGTTTGTTGGCGCACCAGTGAGTGACACGTGGCGCGCTTTGCGCTGAGCGCCAGCCCAAGAGCGCAGTGCGCCGTTTCAGAAGCGCAAAGCGCAAGCTGCATACGTGGTTGACACGCGGCACGTTTTGGTACTGGGCGCCGGTCTAGGGAGCGCAAAAGCGCAGTTCATGGGTGCAAGGCACTTTTCAGTAGCGCAAAGCGCATTTGATCAAATTTATGATCAGAGAACAAGTTTATGTTCTTTTTAAAGGAGGCTTTGCCTCAAGATTCAAGAACAAAAGTTCTTATTTATAAAAAAAGGCGCTGCCTTTGTAGATCAATGATTTGTGAATGAAGTAAATACTTCTTTTTGTTTTTAAGATGAGATCTTCTGATCTCTTTTTTATCAAAGACCTTGGTCTTTTTGTAGATCTATGATCTTATTTAGAAGATAGTTCTTCTTTTCATGAGATGATTTCATCTCTGTGTTCAAGAATCATGTTCTTTACCTTGGAGAAATGATCTTCTTTTTGCTAAAAGCTTGCTTTTCTTTCTTTGAGTTTTCTCAAAATTCGTAGGTTTTTATTTCTCTATTAGACTTGAAGTCTTGGGGCCTTTATATAGGGCAAATTGATTTGTTAAATCGGTTAAAGAGATCTTTCTCTGATTGATTTGGGGATGTTTCCCACCGTTGGATTTTTGATCCTAGGGCTTCTGTTTTACAAAAGGCAATCTTCTTGTTTTTAACAAGATTGGAAAGATCTTTCCATAACAGAATTTTAATTCTGATTAATAATTTATTATTAGATCTTTTGATCTAACGGTGGGGAATTCTTAATTCTAGCGCTGGCGCACCTATGTTTGACACGTGGCGCGCAGCGCATCTTGCGCTAGCGTACCTACGTTTGATAAGTGGCACGCAACGCAGGGCGCAGCGCAGCCTGCGCTAGCGCACTTGTGTTTGACACGTGACGCGCATCGCAGAGCGCTGGATTTGAAGCATTGCTTCAATTTTTAAATTTTGAATTTTTAAACAGAGCTTTGCTCTGATTGAGGAAAGCAGAAGCGTCGCTTCATTTCAAATCTTGGAATTTGAACAGAGCTTTGCTCTGATTGGGGGAAGCAGAAGCATCGCTTCATTTCAAATCTTGGAATTTGAACAGAGCTTTGCTCTGATTGAGGAAACAGGAAGCTGCCCCCAGCCTTCCTTACTCGACGCCAGTAACGACGGTGAGCATGTCGTGCGGATGGAGTTGGTTCAGCTATGGGGATGGCTTCATCATGCCCCCTATTTTGGCGAAGGGTTTTCGCCGGCGTCAGAAGACCGATGTCCGTTGAGAAGCAATATACAATCTGTCAAAGACAGACCTCTGGGCAGGGGAAGCAGCTTTGAGGACTTCGCCTGGAGTGGGAGCCGGAACAGTCAGTCTTGTGAAGACCGACCCTTTGGCAGGAGAAGCCGCTTTGACAACTTCGAGAGCAGGAATGGCTATCCTTTTTGGGATAACCCTTTCTGGTATCGCAAGCTTCTTCACGGTCCCACACGTGCTTTGTCCCAATCTATCAAAGACTGAGGCGCTGGATTTGGGCGACCCATTGAGAGGGGCCGCAGTAGTTGTGAGCCGATTAAAGACTGAGCTCTTCGGAGCTTCTTGCAATAGTAGCGGGGCATTGAAGCTCATCGGTGGGAGCATGGTCCCGAAAAATAGCCCAGTGGTGGCCTGAGTTACTTACTCCACTGGCATCTTGAACAGGGAGGCCGCTTGGGGCCCGTAAGTTACACCTCCAGATGAGGCGGAACAGGAGTTGCAGTTGCAGCTGGAACAGTTAAAGGCCATTTGATGTTCTGTTTTCTGCACGGGAGCAAAACCAAATCTTAGTACCTCGAACCCAAGGGCAACCATATCAAACCGCGATTCGTTTGCGAACACGACACACAAAGTGTGGAGTGGAAAGAAGAAAAGGTCCCACCGGGCGTGCCAGAATCTGTTCTCCGCCGAAAGACGCGACCGGGACGTTGGGACGTCCGGGTTGAGTTTCGAAGGCAGATGCTATTTGGTGCTATCTGTCCACCTCTTCGAAGATTCCAAGTTGATTTATGACACCATGTATCGAAGGTTTAAACGGATGCGGCCGATGTAGCAGACTTCGTCAGATTCCCCCCTCGTTGAGGGGCTTTTGATTGTGGGGACTCTCTTCCCTGCAGGCGCACCGCATCGCAGTAACCACTTTCTCCTTCTCCAGATGGTCACTTCGTGTCGTGTGTATTTGTTTTGTTTTTGGTTGCTCATGGATTGTATACGGAGACTAATTTATGTTGTCGCCCGTAGGGCGTGGATTAGTCCAAATCCGTATTTTCTTAGATTTGGGTTTAGGGTTGGGTTTAAGGATACGTTAGTCTCATTTGAGACTAAGATCAACTTAAACGTATGTTAAGGATACGTTAGTCTAATTTCAGACTAAGATCAACTTAACGGGATCGTTTAGATCCGACAAGAGAGCATTTGGGCTCTATTGTTTAGTTTAGGGACATTACCGTAATTGTTAGTTTAAGGACATTACCGTCCAATGTTAATTTAAGGACATCTCGGTCCAAGGTTAAGGACATCATAGTCCATGGGCTTAAGGACCCCGCAGTCCATAGTTTAAAGACGTCATAGTCTATAAAGTTTAAGGACATCATAGTCCATGAGTTTAAGGACCCCACAGTCCATAGAATGTTTGGTTGTCGGGGCCCGTCACCTCTCTGAAGACGTTGAAAGATTACAACGACAAATATCAGAGGAGTAAAGAGATGTACCCTTGAACCGATGTGAGTTGGGAGACCTGTAGTCCAATTGGGGCTAAGATCTGGGATTTATGAGCATATGGGCTCAGTTAATCTGAGTTGAGGACTTATGACCAATCTTGAGCTAAGTCCAATTAAGTTAAAATGTTTAACATTTATTTTGGGCTGTTGAGCTTTTATTTGGGCTCGGCCCTTTTAACAATGCTGAGCATTGATTTGGATTCTGACAGTATTTCTGTCTTTTGTCGAATACTGAGCATTCATCATAGCTCTGGGGCTTATTAAAGAACAATTTATATTCTATCAGTGCAGCACATGGTGCGCTTGGCGCTTTGCCCCAGTCAAAGAGCGCAGTGCGTTTCTGCCGAGGAGCGCACACGTGAGGGACACGTGTTGCGCTTGGCGCTAAGCGCCAGATGATGGGCGTATTGCGCCAGTTTATGAGCGCAGAGTGCTATCTTATGAGCGCAAGCGCTATTTGTTCAGTGGCGCACGCGTGGGGACCACATAGTGCGCTTAGAGCTAAGCGCCAGTCTTATGAGCGCAGTGCGCTATACTTAGAGCGCTAAGGTGCAACACTTTTGCGCTAGTCTTGAGCGCTGAGACGCTTCTTCTATGTAGCGCACTCGTGAGGAGCACGTGGTGCGCTTAGCGCTATGCGCCAGTCTTGAGCGCAGAGCGCTAAGTTGTGAGCGCAGAGCGCTAATTGATCAATTTGATGATCCAATAAATTTATGTTCTTTTACAAGGGACTTTGTCTCAAGATTCTAAGAACAAAAGTTCTTACTTTATAGGAGATGCTTCAAGTTCTTGTATTGATGAAAGGTTTTGCCTTTATGGATCTATGATCCTTAAGAGAATTGAATTATTCTTTCCCCCTTCTGTTTATAATGAGATGTTCATGATCTCTCTGTATAAAAGACCTTAGTCTTGTAGATCTATGATCTGTGTGAAGAATTATGTTCTTCTTCTTATTTTATGATGAGATCTTTTGATCTCTTTTTTAAAAGACCTTGGTCTTGTAGATCTATGATCTTTAAAGAAATGGATTCTTCTTCTTCTTTTTTAATCATGAGATGATTTCATCTCTCTGTTCATCATCATTTTTTTACCTTGAAGAAAATCTTCTTTCTCTGAGAGCTTGACTCTTCTTTCTGAGATCTCTCAAAACTTATGGGGGGTTCCTCTATTTGTTTCTCTATCCGAGACCTGAAGTCCTGGGGCCTTTATATAGGGCAAGCTGGTTTGTTCAATCAGTTAAGGAGATCTTTTCTCCAATTGATTTGGGGAATTTCCCATCATTGGATCTTTGATCCAAGGGTTTCTGATTTACAGAAGGTAATCTATTTGTTTTTTAACAAGATTGGGAAATCTTTCCATACAGAATTTATTCTGTACTTTGGATGATTTTTAATCACCATATCACAGAGCAGAATCTTGTTGTTTGGAAAGATTTTGAGAAATCTTTTTTTAACAGAATTTAGTTCTGATCAATTAATGATTTATCGTTATTATTGGATTTTTGATCTGACGGTGGAGAGTTTTTAGTTCCAGCGCTAGCGCACTCGTGCTTTGCACGTGGTGCGCTGCTTAAAGCGCAGCGTACTTAGCGCCAGCGCATCCGTGCTTTTGCACGTGGTGCGCTGCTTAGAGCACAGCGCACCCAGCACTAGCGCACACGTGCTTTGCACGTGGTGCGCTGCTTAGGGCGCATCGCAATTGGCGCTGCATCTGAAGCATTGCTTCACGCTGAAGGTGTCTTTTCACCTTCCTTCTGAGTCAAACTTTCCCTTTCCCAGATCTTGGAAATAGTTCCATTATGCACAACATTTTCTATGCCTAGACTTAAATGCTCTTCATTTATAATCTGAAGTAGTGCTTCTCTTCTCTCTTACTTTTTTAGAGAATCATTCTTGTTAAAGAAGAGTCATGGCCTGTAATCGTCCCCATGCACGCCGGCAGCCGTAGGAGGTGCCTATTGAGGACATTGTTCCTCGCTTCGCTGCGCGCTTGGTGAATCATGCTTTAACGGATGACCAATGTGACGCAGTGTTGTATGAGCTCTTGACTCGTGCAGGGTCTCCTCTCCCCGTCGGTTCTATCTGGCTCCGGATGATCCTCTTGTTCATGCTCGATGATATCCCCCCTCCCCCGGCGGAGATGACCTCGGCGATGCTCAGCGCCGCAGAAGACAAGATCGAGTGTTTCCACGAGGTGCGTTTGATCGCCAAAGCTCTGAGGGATTGCTCTGTTCAGTTGCTGAGCCAAATACGGGCCCATCGGGCCATCATTTCTGCTTTCGCTGGTGAATGCGGTGCTAACCGATGGGTAGCTACTCCTCGCGAAGATCATCGTTTTGACATGGTGGAAAAGACAGAGAGGGAACTAGATAATTTTATCTATATGTTTGGAAATCCCTTTACTTTCGATCCCATATTTGGCGATCTATTTCGTGTAGAATAAATGTTTAATTAAATGCTTTCTGCTTTTTGTCATTAACCGCCAAGTGCTCCCTTCTAATTCATATTCTTCTCTTAATGTATGCATGTGCGCTGTTAAAACTTAAACTGATATAAAATAGGCGCAGGTAGATTTTGCGAGAATGAGATGCTCTCGGCGCTAGCGCTCACGTGCTTTGCACGTGGTGCACTGGTCTGAGTCTTTAACTCTTAGCGCTGGCACATTTAGCGTTAAACGCTTTTTATGCAGCGCTGCTTCATTTTAAATTTCAAAATTTGAACAGAGGTTTACTCTGATTGGGGGAAACAGTTATATTGTTAAAATCTTAAAAATTAAATTGATATGTGCACATCATCGCGCTCAAAATAGGCGACAAGAAGTGGCCAATTCTCTCTTGGGATCTTCAGCATTATGACCTCCATCAAGTACCTCCGCTGATTCTCGGTCGCCGCGGCCCAGGGAAGATAAAGTTTAATTTTCACTTCCCATCGGCGATATCGCTTAATCACCAGACACTGCCCTAGGAAATGAGTAAGGACGCGATCAATATAGAGTAGCCTGTACATGCCATCCTCGCCAGGCTCGCCATAAAATCTGTAATTATTCCTGGTCTGAAATTGAAATATATTAAACAAATAATTATATACATATGTATATAACGACAATTAAAATTTAAATGTGTGAAAGGATATATTATACCTCCTCCGACCCAAAAAACAGTGTAACACGCTCATGCTGGACCTTGTTCCACCGAATATAGAATGGGTACTTATAATAAGTATGGAGCTCCTGCTCAATATAATCATCCCACTAGGTCGCGTGCTCTTCAACATACACATCTGTCACGTCAAAGAACATAACCTTTTCCCTAACCCTAACCCGACCCTAACCCTAACCGAGATACCATAATCCATGCCCCAACCGAAACCCTAACCAGCCTCTCTACACCACCAACATCACCACCACCTCCTACAACACCAACACTAACAACAATAACATCAACAACAGATTTTTTGCAATTTGAATTGAAAAATTGAAATAAAACCCAAAAAATTAAAAATTGACTATTCATACTTACCTTTGACGAACGGCGGCGAGCTCAGACCGGCGGCGACCGACCTTGGAGCGGCGACAAGCTTCAAAGACCTCGAAGCTAGCTAGGGCTTCGATCCAGCGGCAGGGGAGCTTCGACGACGGCCTCAATCGACGTTGACAGGGCTTCGCTGGGACGAGGGAGAACGAGGCTTCGACATTACCGGGGCTTGGAGGAGGCGGTGGGGCTCATATGGCAAAGCAGAAGCGAAAAGCAGCGCTAGAACGGAAGATTTGGGGTCAAGCCTCAAATATAAAAATTAAACAAAAAATATTAAAATCAAAACTAATTAAACTTACCTCTTGACGATCACGAACCTAGGGCCTCGATCTACAGCGGCGCCTAGCTCGATTGATCAGCTAGCGGCGATCTTCCACGAAGTTAGGGTTTCGACTGCGGCCAGCCCTTAGGGCTTCGATCACCGGCGGCAACGTGCTCGAGGCGGTGGTGACATGCCTCAAGCCGCGGCGACGAGTGAGAACCAAATTGGGGCAAAAATTTTTTAAAGGGAAAAAGGAGAGCTTGCTCGTTGAAAGAAGGGGGTGAGATAGGGGTTTTATCCAGGGGGCTTTGTCGGGCCGCCAATATTGCAATTGGTCACGTTTTGCTTCCTGACAATAAAATGGTTACGGTTTTAACCGTGACGAAATCACCATTAGTTTTGGGCCTTTTATAGTAGTGCCGGCAATTTTTTTTACTTTCCTACCCTCTTGCCCTTTTTTTTTTCTATTTTTATCTGCCAAACATGTCAATGGAAACAAGATGCAAGAAAGAAATCACAATTACTGAAAAATATATTGGAACTAAATTAAAATCAAAATGATTGTATTAATTATATCTTTTGGAAAGAATCGGCATCCGACACCCTTATCAAACAACTTTGTCAACAATGTAAAAAGTATAGTGTGATCAAAGGTAATCATGATATATATATATATATAATGCCTATTTGGATAAGTTTATAATGGAGCAGCCTTGTCAATTTTTAGTGGCATAAGAAGCCAGCAAATTCTTCTTCTACTCTCCATTAATTATTTACTGAGTGTGACATTTTTGTTTGAACTTTGAATTTCTTATCATATTGCACCAAAAATTATCACAATGTAACATTCTGATAAGTTGTGTTTGTATGTTTTATCAACAACAAGAAGTTTCTGTTGAGCCCTTGAGCAATTCTTTATTGGATGGAAATAATTGGAAAATTCCATATAAACCCAAAAAAAATTCCACTTTACAGTAACCTTTTCTAATTTGATCTTTATATATAGTTTGAGTGGCATAAGATATTCTTGTTAAAACAACCTTGACAATTGGACTAGGCTTAATCTTTTGGTCGATAACAACGCTTGCAATAAGCACATGCAGTGCACATGAACGTCGGGCTAAGCTCCGTAAAAGAGTTAAAGAAGAGTTGGAAAAAGATTATTTGAAAAGCGTATGTTTGCGCAAGCAATCAATATTACTATATTAGGATATTCATTAACTTTATCCTGAAAAAATGAATGCAATAAGTATTTTAGGATATTCATTCATGCTGTATATTCTTAATATCACAACAATTTTCACAGGCAGTAAATAAGATTACATGCATCCAAGGCCTAAAAATGCATGTGCATTCTAGTATATTTGTATACTAATAATTATAGACCATATATTTCTCATTTATTGACCAAATACAAACAGAATGGCCTGAAAAGGAGTCCTCGCTGAGGAACGGAATGATAATATGCATGTAACACGAATGTTCGATGTACCGGTGTTATGAATGAGTTGTCTCCCAACTGGATATGGCTGTACCTAGATGGCGAAACTTCCCAATTTTGCGATGGATATGCTTATAAATAAATAGCGAAATCTATCTCTCTTGGTCAAGCAATACAAAAAATGATAAGATGAGAGATGATTCCACCTATCATGAAGGAAATCGGCTAACAACCATAGAATTGTTGGCGACGCTGTATCTAGCTCGCAATAGAAACAGAATAATGGAGCTCAGAGTTCAATCCTGGAAACATACTGTTTCCTTAAGGTAAATGGTTGCTGAAATTCCATATTTTAAAATAAATATTTGAACTGACCTGTTTATTTTTACCTAAGTATTTAGATGATGTAGTTAATTGTGAGATTGTTATTTATTTGTCCCTGTTGCATGATGAATATAGTTTTAGGTTTAAGTTATTATGGTTATATTTTACTTTCCACAATTTGTGCATATATGTGCTCCTAGAAGCTTATAACCATATATATTTGAAGTAATGTCGCCTAATTCGATGGATGCAGTTACGTTATTTTCCGCATGTGGAAAACGGCCTTCTACAGGCATGTCCCGTGGACGTGGACCAGTGCGGCATTTTTTTTCTGGCTTAGAAGCGCAAAAGCGTTGCTCTCAAGCCATAGGTTTGTCGGACTCGATATCTCTAACCACTTCAGAGTCCAATCATAACAAAGAAATCGGAATGACAAACGTTCAAGGTTCTGAAAATAAACAAGGCTTGGGAGTAAGGACGTACAGACAATAGACTTTTTCTTTTTTTCTTCTTTTTTTTTTGTGGAGATTTTTGTAGTACCAACCTCAACTTGCCGTGTCGATCCTCCTCCCGATGTGATTGAAGGTGGCAGTAAAGAAAATAGAAACAAGTTAACGAGCGTATCATAACTCTGTAAATATCGATTGGTTATCCGATGTCAAAGATTGTCTTAATTTCATTGTGTTAAATTGCATGTTTGGTTGCGTTTATACATTTGCTTTTTATTCTCATTTCCAGTGTTTCAATACTTGTATTACTAGATCCAAGATTATTTTTTGTTAGATGCATGCTATGAATTCCTAAATTATCCCACATGGAAACAGTCGGTAATTAAATAGGAAGTGAAAAGAAAGTAGGAAACGGGCATATTTTGTAACTTTTTTTTGTTTGGATCTAAAATAAAGTGTAGAAAGTTATCCTCTTTACATTTCCACTTTCAAGCCAAATGGACATATATAGAGTGAGAAAGAAGAATTGTTTACTACATTTAACGTCAAAGAAAAATTGCATTTCTTGATACTCAAACATGATCAGCAACTGTTTCACTTTATTATTTGTTAATATTATTTTCTTTTTATTTCATTTGCTGTGCAAGCGCTATTTTTTTCTTTTCTCTTTTTGACTTCCAAGCATGCCAATGGAAACAAGATATGCCAAAAAGAAATCACAATCACTAAAAGATTGTATTATCTTTTTAGAAAAAACATCGGGGTCCCCTATCCTTTCAACTTTATTGATGTAAAAAGTCTAGTGTGATCAAGGTAATCATGATACAAAAAGCCTAATTGGATAAGAAAAAATGGAGCACTCAAATCAATTTTTAGTGGGATAGGCCAAATTCTTCTACTCATCATTAATTATTTACTGGGTGTGATATAATTGTTTGAATTTCTTACCATATCGTACCAAAAATTTCAAAATGTAGCTAGCATCCTCTTTGATGTTCTATCTGCCACAATAATTAAGTTTCTGTTGCCCTTGAGAAAAGCAATATTAGCAATCAATTCAAAATTGAAAACTTTTGTTAGAGTTAAAAATGGCTTAGATGCTCTAATTGGGCTATATATAGCTAGGACAAGAACAAAAATAAAACCCATGTGAAGTTATTCTAAACTTAGAAGATATGTTTGTGATATCAAGTAGAAATTTACCTAACAAACTATTTATAAGAAATCAAAGAAGCATAGCTCTTGTGGTATAATTTAAACAATGAAAAAATTTATTGCACATGACACTCTTTGAGTATATCTGTGCTAGCAATTGTCGTCTTCCTCGGTCGTTAGCATGCGATACTCATGAAATGAATCTTTGTATGACTAAAAAAATGGCTTTTCAATAAAAATGGTTTGATCATGGCATCAGTTATTCTTGTTAAAACAGCCTTGACAATTGGACTAGGCTTAATCTTTTGGTCGATAACAACACTAGCAATAAGCACATGCAATGCACATGAACATAGGGCTAAGCTCCGTAAAAGCATTAAAGGAGATTTGGAAAAAGATTATTTGAAGAGCATATGTTTGCGCAAGTAGTCGATATTACTATATTAGGATATTCATTAATTTTATCCTGAAAAAATGAATACATTATGTGTTTTAGGATATTCATTCATTCTATCCTGAATATCACTACAGTTTTCAGGGGCGCCCAATAAATAGATTCATGCATAGCCTAAAAATGCTTATTTACGTATACATACAAATCATAGAACCATATATTTCTTATTTATCGACCAAATACAGACAGATTAATGACATGAAAAGGGTCCTCTCTCAACAGAATGAGAATATGCATGTAACACGAATGCTTGATGCACCGGTCTTATGAACGAGTTGTCACCCAGCTGGGTATGGCTGTACCTAGATGGCGAAACTTCCCAATTTTGCGATGGATATGCTTATAAATAAAGGTGAAATCTATATCTTGGTCAAGCAATACAAAAAATTATAAGATGAGGGATGATTTCGCCTCTTATCATGAAAGAAATCGGCTTACAACCGTAGAATTGTTAGCTACCCGCGATGTATCCATCACGCCATAGAAACGGAATGGGACTCAGAGTTCAATCCTGGAAACTTACTTCCTCCTCAAAGGTAATTAAATGGCTTTGAAATTCCATTTTAAATAAATATTTGAACTGACATGCTTATTAATTTATACCTTTTCATAATAAATTAAGTATTTAGATGATTTTGTTTTGAGATTGTTAGTTATTTGTGCTTGTTGGGTGATGAATATGTTTACGAGTTATTTTACAAGCTTCTACATACATGTGACCCTTGATATGTAATAAATTAAATTACAAGAAATTAGGTTCAAGGGTTAATTTGTGCCTCTTATATATAGTTTTTCTGGTCATACATCCCCTACAATTTTGTGCATGCGGAGCTCCAAGAAGCTCATAAGTTATAACCCTATATTTTTGAAGTAATGTCGCGACTAAATTTGATGGAAGCGGTTCCGTTATTTTTCGCATATGGAGGACGACCTTCTACAGGCATGTGTCTCGTGATCGTGGACCAGTCCGGCGCGTCTCTTTCGGCTTGGAAGCACAAAAGCGTTGCTCTCAAGCCATAGGTATATTGGACGATCTATATCCATAACCATTTCTGAGTCCAACCGCATCGAAGAAATCGGAATGAAAAATTTTCAAGGTTCGGAATTAAAACCAAACAAGTCTTGGGGGTAAGGACGTGCGGGCAATAGACTTCCTTTTATTTTATTTGCCTTTTTTTTGAATATATGGAAATTGTTGTAATACGTGTAGGGTGTTTTTCGTCACCCCATTAAGATGGGAATACGCGCGCGCTTGTCAGGCGTACTACAGATTCCCCCTGCCTGGGGTAGGCCGGGGTTTAATGATTGTGGGGATCCGAATCTCCGGCAACCGCGAACTAAGCTGCCGTTAATTACCTCTCGCCTTTGGAGCGAGGGAACCTCCGATTGACGGGTTAAACTGGTCATGCGAACTCAATGTGCAGTGTACGTGTGTTGTGTTTTGAAAGGAGGGTTTAGGATATATCGGGAGCCACGCGGAGTTTTTACGGGGGTCCCGCTATCCGGATAGCGGGCTGGGGGTCAAGGGGGCTAGCAGCCCCCTTGCGGGATACGAGGCAGCGCCCCGTTAGAAATTTTTTTCTAACAGGGACAGTGTTGTGGAGCACGTGTGTCTGTGAATATGTATACATATGTATATGTATATGTATATGTATGTACATAAAAAGAGGGGGGAAAGGCGTCCAAAGGATGCGTGGGGGCAGCACTTTGGGCGCTGTGCGCCTAGGTGCTGTGCGCTCAGGCGCTAGAGTGCCACGTGTCGGCACGTGGGCGCTCTGCGCTTGAGCGTTGGGCGCTTCAGCGCAAGCGCGCCACGTGTCGATACGTGGGCGCTTTGCGCTTCAGCGTCTGACGCTCGAGCGCGAGTGCGCCACGTGTCGGCACGGGGGCGACTTGCGCCTGAGCGCTTGCGCTTGAGCGCAAACGCGCCACTTGTCGGCAAGGGGACGACTTGAGCGCAAGCGCGCCACATGTCGGCACGGGGGCGACTTGCGCTCGAGCGCTTGCGCTTGAGCGCAAGCGCGCCACATGTCACGCCCCGCTTCCCAGAGTACGCGAGATTGGGCACGTGACATAGCCAACCATGCTACCTGTGGGTAGGAAGCATCCATCCACAGTCACATTACGGTTGTAGAGATATCAAGAACAGTAAAATAAACTAAACTAATACATGTCCAAATCCATACTAACAAGAATCAATAAACAATAAGTGCGGAAGCAAATGATCCAATGCAATAATAGAAAGGTACGTCCCGTAATGCGGGATCACACCTGGAAATAAAATGCAATAAATGAACTGACCACTACAGAACTCACAAATCAGCCTGCTGGCTGAAGTACTCCTGCTCGGTCGTCGACAGTGGTACGGAATCTGGGCCATGCAAAACCCAGACGTCAGCGCGTCATGACATCAAGTATATAATATAAACATGGTAATAAGCAATGCAAATATGAACATGAATAAAGCAGTACTCAGAAGTAACAGAGCAGGGTAATGTGCAATGGTGACTGAACTGTCCTATCAGGTTTCTACTCTATAGTCTTTGAAATCAATTGATGAATCGTCGATGTAACTCAATAGTATCCCGTGCGTGCCCGGGACCACGGTCAAAGCCCTCGGGGCTGAATCCGAGACGTGCCGCTAAGCAGTAAAAGGTAGCAAGATGGACGAGTGATGTCAGCATCACCACTCCGGAGCTGGCCAAGCCCGTAAGACTGATCAGAACAATGTATCGAACTGTTGAGTTACAAGTCCGTTTCACCTTTGATTTCCCCATACCCCCAAGCTATGTATGTCAGGTCAGGTATTCAGTAGTCACGGACTAATGCCAACAGAAAATCCGGTAAAAGTAGGTCTGTCTGGATAGACAGCAGGAATGGTCAGGTTTGTCGGCATTAGGCATGAAATCAGGTAACAGGTCAGGTCACGTTTTAACAGGTTGAGTCGATATGTATAGGGTGTCATGTCATGTCAAGAGTATACGGTACCATGTCATGTCAAGTAGGAAGTGTAACAGGTCATGTCAGGAAGCACAAGATGTCATGTGGGTGCTCATAATCAAACTAACATAAGCATATGTATAAATAAACAAGCATGAGTACTATCAGAACAATAAACTGGAACATGTAATATGATATGTAAATAAATATAATTTCAAGGATATGGATGCACAGTTATCGATTAGGGTTACATTTATAGTTCCAATATTAATTAGGATGCAATTTATTAAACATGGAGTGTTAATATCACATTATTATGTAATAGTGTGATCTATGCTTGCAATTATATGTATCTTAAATGCGATAGATGCAAACGGGTATCTGAAAAGTTATAAAACTGTAAAATGGTAATGTGGGATGTACAACTAAACAATATGTGATATAAATATCGATATAACAATATTAATATGGATAGCATATTCAAAGCGATTAGTAACTATAAAAGATGTATTGATTAACCATGCACAAGAAGGTTCCGTTCAGAAATTCAGCGTCACCCTAATTTGTAAAATAGCTTAAAAATAACAAATGTTCTCCAAAAGAGACGTATCTTATACCAAAACAAAGATAATTCAATAAGGTTTTCAGTTTTATAAGTATAAGCATCTCAGGTTATCCCTACAAAAAGTTATGAATATTCAAAGTTGAAAGTTTGCTGCTGGAATTTCCCTGGACAGCAGTTTAAAGGCATTTTCATTTGCATTTTACGTTATTTAAACAATTTATTTTGCAAGTAAATATTTCATAGAGTTATAGTATTCTGAATTAGCTTCGTAACGAACTAAAGAACGTATACTAATGATTTTTCTATGATTTATAATGAATTTTATAAGATAAGGTGTACAGTAAATTTCAGATTTGTCATATCCGATTTTTCAACGACATTTCATATGTAAACTATAAGATTTTCAAATGTATAACATTATAAAATGAAGATTATAAAAGTATATAGCATGTAGCAAGATTAACTTGCCTCGATGGGTCGCGAATCGGGAAAACGGAACGTTAACCGTCGGCGGGGAAAACTCGCGACGGCGCACGGTTCACGGAATGAACCCAAACGACGAACAAAGGAACCACACGGGTCGGGGTATCTCGCTGGAACGTCGAGAAACGTCACCGGCACGACGGAATTCCGGCAACAAAAGAACAGTTAAAAGAAATGAGAAACGAGACATGAAGCAAGAAGAGAAAAATGATAAAGAGAAGTACGAGAGAATATATAAGAGGGAGAGAGAGAGAGAAAATGGAGAGAGAGAGAAGAAGGAGAGAGAGAAAGTGGGGCCCACGGGGTTAAAGGGGAGGTTGCGATTGACTGAGAGAATAAATTGAGAAGGATATAAAAGATTGTAAAAATATTATATGGTTAACTTAAAGATTTAAAAGATAGGTAATGAACAGTAAGATATCAGATTAGTTAGAAAAATATATGCGAAGGTTTTAATAATATTAAAATTTAGGATTTTGGCGCCAAATGAAATATTTCCAAATTGCGCCCGGGTTGGGTCCAAAAATTCGAAATTCAAATAATAGGATTTTAGGCGGGTTCCAAATTTTAAAATGAAATGTTTTATGATTAAAAAGCATACTCCCAAAACGGACACACGCACGTGCACGTAGCCATCCAAACTCGCCCGTTTCACTGAACGGGACGAGAACACAATGCACGGACGCTACCACGAGGCTAAGGGTGTCAAGTAGGCCAAGATGAATATTTTATTTTAGATGCTAAAATTTGTTATATGCAGAATGACTTAGCCAGATAAAATTTTACAGTAAGACCCAAATAAGCAAGATAAATGAAATGAGTAATATCTAATGCTCAACCAATAACAGAAAAATAGCAGCATTGGGCTCGGGTGTTACACCACATGTCGGCACCGGGGCGACTTGCGCTCGAGCGCTTGCGCTTGCGCTGGAGCGCAAGCGCGCCACGTGTTGGCATGTGGACGCTTTGCGCTCGAGCGCAGGGCGCTGTTGTGCAAGCGCGCCACGTGTCGGCACGTGGGCGCTTTGCGCTCAAGCGCCGAGCACGTGGGCGCTTTGCGCTCGAACGCCGAGCGCTTGAGCGCAAACGCGCCACGTGTCGGCACGCGGGCGCTCTGCGCTTGAGCGCCAGCGAGAAAAGGAGGTTTTTAGCCTAAGAAACAGAAGCTATGCTTCATAAAGGAAATATTTGTTGTTATATATATATATAGAGAGAGAGAGAGAGTTAAAACTCTTAGGATGCTTTGAAGCTGATGATGGGGGTTCTTCTTCTTCCTCCTGTTGCTTAGCCGGATTTTGAAGATCAAGAAGTAGGAGATTTTAAAAATCACTCCTTTTTGAGATCTGATGGGAGATATGAGTTCACCTTTGTGGGTTTTGTGGTGGAAAACTACTTAGTTTTGGAAAAGAAAGAGTAAAACTCTTGATTTAATTCAAAAGAAATGAGAAGGTTTAGAAGCTTGGAGAAGGAGCAGGAGGCACAAAAAACCCTAGTTTTTGGGGGAATGAAATGTGTATCCTTTATTCATCATCATGTTGTCTTATATAGGCTTACATATTTACATATAGCCCCTTGGGCTTTACAAAAATGGCATTTTAGCCATCCCATGACTCATGTGCCACTTTATTTTTGCACATAAGCCATGGGCTTACAAAATATTGGCTTTATGCCCATTTTGTTTACATTCATGCATAAACAATTACATAAAAATTATTTATTACATGATTTTGTTGTTGGCATGGGGAGGCTGGCTGCGGGCTCGACCTGGGCATGGGCCCGCTTGACCTGGGCTTGGGCCCACCTGGCTTGGGGTTGACTTTGATTGACTTGGTCAACCGGGGTGTAAATTTTTACCCCAACAAATTCCCCCCATCAATAAATGCACACAGCATATGTGGGTCGTATGCATGAAATTGATGGATCTTCTTTTGCGTGGAGGCGACTTGTTTTGGTTCCACTTTTTAGGATACACTGCCATTTTTACGACATGGACGGTCGGCGCTTGACGCGTCTCCGAGATAGAGTGTCCGTGGTAGACGTTTCCCTAGCCCGGAGTGATTTCGTTGACGTGCCCCCAGCACGGAGTGTCGCTGGTCGATGTTTCCCCGAGGCGGAGCATCGGCTGGTTGACGTGTCCCCGAGACGGAGTGTCTGCTTGACGTTTCCCCGAGACGGAGTGTCGCTGGTCGACGTGTCCCCGGCGCGGAGTGTCTGTGGTTGACGTATCCCCGAGACGGAGTGTCGTTGGTCGACGTGTCACCGGCGCGGAGTGTCTGCTGGTTGACGTATCCCCGATGCAGAGTGTCGCTGGTTGACGTTTCCCTGATGCGGAGTGTCTGCTGGTTGACGTGTCCCCGAGACGGAGTGTCTGTTGTCGATGTGCCCCCGGCAAGGAGTGTCTGCTTGACGTTTCCCCGAGGCGGAGTGTCTGCTCGACGTTTCCCCGTTACGGAGTGTCGCTGTTGGACGTTTCCCTGATGCGGAGTGTCTGTGTTGGACGTTTTCCCGATGCAGAGTGTTTGTGTTGGACGTTACCCCGATGCAGAGTGTCTGTGTTGGACGTTTCCCCGATGCAGAGTGTCGCTTGTTGACGTTTCCCCGAGACGGAGTGTCTGCTCGACGTTTTCCCGTTACGGAGTGTCGCTGTTGGACGTTTCCCTGATGCGGAGTGTCTGTGTTGGACGTTTCCCCGATGCAGAGTGTCGCTTGTTGGACGTTTCCCTGATGCGGAGTGTCTGTGTTGGACGTTTCCCCGATGCAGAGTGTCGCTGTTGACGTGTCCCCGAGACGGAGTGTCTGCTCGACGTTTCCCCGTTACGGAGTGTCGCTGTTGGACGTTTCCCTGATGCGGAGTGTCTGTGTTGGACATTTCCTCGATGCAGAGTGTCGCTGTTGACGCAGAGGTCGATGTTGGAATTGGTTGGTTTGATTTGTTTGATTTGAGTCGACATCAGCATCGCTACACTGAAATATAGTACCAGGAACGAATTAACATTTGTCATGAGAGAATTTTGGGATTGGTATTTTTGTCGGCATCTGCATTGCTGTACTGGAATAATGCCAGGAGCAACTCATCATGTGCCCCGGGAGGATTTGGATTTGGTTTTTTTTTGTTTGGCATCTGCATTGCTGCACTGGAATAATGTCAGGAGCAACTCATCATGTGCCCCGAGAGGATTTGGGAATTAGTGGCTTAGGAGACGGGTTTAGATCCCTGTTACCTAAGGCTTTTCCATTTTATGAGCCGTAAGGGTCTCACAAATCATTTTCTCCCTACGGGTCATAAGGATCCCGTATGTGTATTTTCTCCTTAGGGGTCGTGGGGACTTCTAAGTGTGTTGCTCCTTTGTGAGTCGTAGGGATCTCACGCGGGAATTTTCTCCTCACAAAGTCGAGAGGGCGAGTGCATTTCATTTCTTCTTTTTTTTATGAGTTTGCGCCCTTTCGAGTTTTCACAAACTCGCCGGCAGTCCTGCTGTTTTTACTCACGGAGCCCTTTCGGGTTTTCATCCGTGCCCATTTTGCTTGTGGACATACCGTTTTTTTTTCTTTTCTTTTTTTTCTTTTTTTTTTGGAGAGATCGGGATTGTTTTACGCCCGTGGATTGTATACGGTTTTGCAGGATGTATGATCCAGACCGTAGGGCCAGAAAAATTTCGGGACTTTGTTGGCGTCTGCATCGCTGCACTGGAATATGGTACCAGGAGCGACTCATCATTCGCCGTTGGGGTATGGGAGTTGGAATTCGGTTGGCGTCTGCATCGCTGCACTGGAATGTAGTACCAGGAGCGACTCATCATTCGCCGTTTGGGATTTGGTTGGCGTCTGCATCGCTGCACTGGAATATGGTACTAGGAGCGACTCATCATTCGCCGTTGGGGTATGGGGAGCGATGGCTTAGGAGACAGGTTTAGATCCCTATCACATAAGGCTTTTCAATTTTATGGGCCGTGAGGGTCCCATAAAAGCATTTTCTCCCTGCGAGTCGTAAGGATCGCGCAGGTGTATTTTCTCCTTAGGAGTCGTGGGGACTCCTAAGTGTGTTTTTCCTTCGTGGGTCGTAAAGATCCCATGAAGGTTTGTTCTCCTCATGCATCGTGAGGACACATGAGTGAGTCTTCCCAATGGAGCATAATTCCAAGGACGGAGACCAGCCGCGTAACTGGTGGTTGCGGTGGGGCATGGGTATGCTGAGAATTATTTGAGCCCATGGATTGTATACGGCAGTCAATTTAGGGACTGGCCGTAGGGCTGGGAGAACTTTGGAAATCTGAATTTTTGTTGGCGTCTGCATCGCTGCACTGGAATATGGTACCAGGAGCGACTCATCATTCGCCTTTATTTTGTTTGTTTTTTGTTGTTTTTTTTTACCGTGATTGCTCTATCATTTCAGCTTTTCTTATCGCAAAGATCGCGATTGCCCTATCATTTCGGCCTTTATTCGCGGTTGCCCCATCATTTCGGCTTTATTTTCATTTTTATTTTCACTCGCTGATTTTTATTGCGGTTGCCCCATCATTTCGGCTTTTCTTTATTTTTCTTTTATTTACATATTTTTTTTGTTTATTTACATTTTTTTTTACATTCCCAGTTTAACGACTTAGAGGTCGACTGTTCCCAGTTTAATGACGTGGCGGTCGATTGTTCCCAGTTTAATGATGTGGCGGTCGATTGTTCCCAGTTTAATGACATGGCGGTCGATTGTTCCCAGTTTAATGACGTGGCGGTCGATTGTTCCCAGAGAAAGGCGGGTGTTTGAGAGAATCAGGTCCCTGAAGGACTTCGGTCCCCGTGTGTATGAAATTGGCGGTCGCAGCTTGATTGTTTGTTAACACGCCAGGGGACAATGATATTTCTCCCGCCTTGTATTGTTTCTCGACCCAATCCTTGAAGATGCAACAGTCTTCAATAGTGTGTCCCAGCACTCGGTGGTATGGGCAAAAGTTGGGATGATCAGTCTTGTTCGCTTCACTTAGCATTTTTGGTTCTGGTAGCCGTAGGCCATTCTTCAGAGCATCTTTAAAAATTTTGTGGACCTTGTCCCTTCGGAATGAGTAGATCTTATTTCTTCTCTCCTCCAAAGTTGGCTCTCGAGACTGGTCAGTTTTTGCTCCGCCCGTTCTCTGCTTATTTAGAGAATCGGTGCTGTTAGAACTTCCGCCTTTTCGGTTGTCGTACCTCCAAGGTTTCGGTCTGTTTGTGAACTGAAGGTCCTGAGCAGACTCGGGCTTTGAGCGTTCCAACGTTTGGACCTTTTTGGTCAGCTCTTGGAATGTTTTAAGGCCCGCGGTGCACAGAAATAGGGCCATCCAATTATTGAGATTTCCGACAAGGAGACTGACAGATTGGTCATGCTCTATCGGCGGTTCACATTTGACGGAGAGATTGCGCCATCGGGTTATAAAATCCGTGATGCTTTCGTTGTTCTTGGGTTTGGTCCTTACGAGCTCAGCAATGGTGATCTTATCGCTGACGCTCATGAATCTTTGTCGAAACAAAGATTCCATTTGGACGAAAGTAGCAACGGAGCCATCCGGTATGCTCGCGTACCAGTCGAAAGCAACATCGGTCAAGCTATTAACGAACTGGCGAAGGAGAAGCGCATCATTGCCCCCAGTATTCCCATATGAGGCTTTGAAGTGGGCGATTTGCTGATTCGCATTTCTCGTCCCATCAAATCTTCCGAATTTAGGGATGACATAGCCGCTAGGAAATTCTACCAGATCATACTGAGCAGGATATGGTCTCCCAGTACTGCTGAAATCTTTTTGCGCTTCGGCTTCGCCACCATTATTTTGACTTTGCTGGCAACCAAATCCATGATTTGATCTTGAGTTAGCGGGCTACTGTCATCGGTAGTCAAGACATTTCCGGAGATAGGATGCGACTGATTTTCATGCGGTTCGCCCACTTTTGGATTTGAGGGAATAGGCGTCGGCTGCATTGGGACACCATTTCCCGGTTCATGAAAGCCCTGCGCCTGATTGGGCGGCTGAGAGGCAAGTTGGGCCGTAAGCCGTAAGACGACATTTGTCAAGTCGTCGATTTTTGAGTAGAGCTTGGCCATCTCCTTGTCTTTGCTTCTGAGCTGCTTTAGGAGCTCTTGGAGAAGTTGCTGCTCTGCGGTCTTAGGACGGAAAGTTGGCTCATCTTCGCTTTCCGAGCCTGACTCCTCATGAATTGAGGGCTCTCTCTGCCTATCAGCCTCATCGAGAGGGTTTTCATCATCCAGCGGAGGCGGCTGTTCTTGGGAAGTAGCAACCACATTCAAGCCAGATTGAATTTGAGATGTGGTGGCCCCGTCCTTACTCTTGCTGCGCGTGCCCACCATGTAGACAGTGTGGATAACACATTCAGCCATCCCCTCATCTTTGGCGGAGTAACCATATTCCTCGAACCTCATAAGGTTCAGCCTAGCATGAGCCCTAGCCCTTTTGTTGGCTCTATATCTGAGCCTTTTCTGCCTTAGCTTCTCAATTTTAAGGGCTTGGCGGGCATTCATTCCCTGGGAAGCCACCGTGAGTCGGTCGACAGGGAGCTTAGAGATGACACCCGATCGAGCAGTTGTCAGGGGCACCGCCAGAGCTTGCTCGAGACGCCTTGTTGCTTTGTTGGTGTCGATGGCCTTGCCCCCAGCTAGGGCCAAGGAAAGTCGTTCAGACACCGACTTGCGTTTGGGTTGGGGCGCTCTTGAGATCACCACATTTGGTCTCCTGCCTTTCGAGACCGGTTTGTCTGCCACCGGGGCTTGAGGAGCTGGGATGGCGCCAACTGGCATGAACATAATAGAGCCGAATGGTAGCAGCGGCTCCTCCCATTGTCGCCCGAGACTGGCCGGAAGGACCGTCATAGAGTCTATCCTCATTGTGTAGGAGACGGGAGCTGAGTTCATCATCGAAGACATCGTCGGAAGGTGATTGCTTGAAAATCTGCATGAAAAAGCATTATTTTTAGTATAAATACAGGTATGTATATTGATTGAGTTCGCATGAACGCTTAACCCGAAATATGGGAGGAGAGATTGGTCCCACCGGGCGTGCCAGAATCTGTAGGGTGTTTTTCGTCACCCTATTGAGATGGGAATACGCGCGCGCTTGTCAGGCGTACTACAGATTCCCCCTGCCCGGGGTAGGCCGGGGTTTAATGATTGTGGGGATCCGAATCTCCGGCAGCCGCGAACTAAACTGCCGTTAATTACCCCTCGCCTTTGGAGCGAGGGAACCTCCGATTGACGGGTTAAACTGGTCATGAAACTCAATGTGCAGTGTACGTGTGTTGTGTTTTGAAAGGGGGGTTTAGGAAATATCGGAAGCCACGCGGAGTTTTTACGGGGGTCCTGCTACCCGGATAGCGGGCTGAGGGTCAAGGGGGCTAGCAGCCCCCTTGCGGGACAGCGCCCCGTTAGAAATTTTTTTCTAACAGGGACAGTGTTGTGGAGCACGTGTGTGAATATGTATACATATGTATATGTATATGTATGTACATAAAAAGAGGGGGAAAAGGCATCCAAAGGATGCGTGGGGGCAGCACTTTGGGCGCTGTGCGCCTGGGTGCTGTGCGCTCAGGCGCTAGAGTGCCACGTGTCGGCACGTGGGCGCTCTGCGCTTCAGCGTTGGGCGCTTGAGCGCAAGCGCGCCACGTGTCGATACGTGGGCGCTTTGCGCTTCAGCGCCTGACGCTCAAGCGCAAGTGCGCCACGTGTCGGCACGGGGGCGACTTGCGCCTGAGCGCAAGGGCGCCACGTGTCGGCACCGGGGCGACTTGCGCTCGAGCGCAAGCGCGCCACGTGTCGGCACCGGGGCGCTTTGCGCTCGAGCGCAGGGCGCTGTTGTACAAGCGCGCCACGTGTCGGCACGTGGGCGCTTTGCGCTCGAGCGCCGAGCGCTGGAGCGCAAGCGCGCCACGTGTCGGCACGCGGGCGCTCTGCGCTTGAGCGCCAGCGAGAAAAGGAGGCTTTTAGCCTAAGAAACAGAAGCTATACTTCAGAAAGGAAATATTTGTTGTTATATATATATATAGAGAGAGAGAGAGAGTTAAAACTCCTAGGATGTTTTGAAGCTGATGAAGGGGGTTCTTCTTCTTCCTCCTGTTGCTTGGCCGGATCTTGAAGATCAAGAAGTAGGAGATTTTAAAAATCACTCCTTTTTGAGATCTGATGGGAGATCTGAGTTCACCTTTGTGGGTTTTGTGGTGGAAAACTACTTAGTTTTGGAAAAGAAAGAGTAAACCTTTTGATTTAATTCAAAAGAAATGAGAAGGTTTAGAAGCTTGGAGAAGTAGCAGGAGGCACAAAAAACCCTAATTTTTAGGGGAATGAAATGTGTATCCTTTATTCATCATCATGTTGCCTTATATAGGCTTACATATTTACATATAGCCCCCTGGGCTTTACAAAAATGATATTTTAGCCATCTCATGACTCGTGTGCCACTTCATTTTTGCACATAAGCCATGGGCTTACAAAATATTGGCTTTATGCCCATTTTGTTTACATTCATGCATAAACAATTGCATAAAAAATATTTATTACATGATTTTGTTGTTGGCATGGGGAGGCTGGCTGCGGGCTCGACCTGGGCATGGGCCCGCTTGACCTGGGCTTGGGCCCACCTGGCTTGGGGTTGACTTTGATTTTGACTTGGTCAACCGGGATGTAAATTTTTACCCCAACAGTACATACCCACCTCAACTTGTTGTGTTGATCCTCCTTAAGATGTGATTGAAAGTGGAAGTAAATGAAATAAAAGCAGGTAAAATAGAAAGCAGAAAGAAAGCATGAAACTAGCACAAGTTTTGTAATTTTCTTTTCGTTTGGATATAAAATAAAGCGGTGGTGACATGTCATCCCTTTTCCCTTTTCACTTTCAAGCTAAATGGACGGGAAGTGGAGGGAAGTAAAGTCCCCTCCTCGCGCGCGCGTGATTAAGGATTAATCTTTAAACGCATGGACATCGAGACTTTAAGGCCGGTTGGCGCGTGCCCAGAGTTTACTTGTGAGTTCAAGACTGACCCACAGAGAGAACTGAATTCACAGCTAAAAGACAAGGAGAAAGTCCCGGTGTAACTAAACCGGCTCGGTTCTGAGAGTACTATGACCCCGACGAATCCCTATCTTGGAAGGAAATAGATTCTCTCCTTTCGAAATAAGATTTGTTAACTATTTTTCAATTGCAATTTCTCTGTACTCATTACATGATCATCAACTATAAACATCACTTAATTATTTTTAATACTATTTTCGATTTCTTTCAATTGTCACTTAAGTTCCAACAAATCAACTTTCACACAAGCTTGCTGTTCTCTTTTTGACTTTCATACATGCCAAATGAAAACAAGACTGTGCTAAAAAGAAATAAAAATTACTAAAAGATTGTGTTATTTTTCCCTTATATATCCCTTAACTTTGTTGATGATCTAAATGTTGTGTGATCAAGGAAATCATTATATAAAATGGCAAATTGGATAAGATAAAATGGAGCAGTCTAGTCAATTTTTAGTGGCATAAGAAGCCAAATTCTTCCACTCTTCATTAATTAATTATTTACTGAGTGTGTTTTATCAACAACAATAACCCTTGAGAAATTCTATTTTGGATGGAAATAATTGGAAAAATTAATATAAACAAAAAAAAAAATCACTTTTCAATAACCTTTCTAATATGAAGTTTACATAGTTTGAGTGGCATAAGAGATATATTCTTGTTAAAACAAACTTGCAATTGGACTAGGCTTAATCATTTGGTTGATAACAACACAAGCAATAAGCACGTGCAATGCACGTGAACATTGGCCTAAGCTCCCTAAAAGGTTTAAAGGAGAGTTAGAAAAAGATACGGAGTAGTTTTAGGGAAAATCGTTTCTATACCCTGTTTGGAAAGATGGCTTATTTTTATAAACCCATGTATTTTCAAAATTGTGGAAAAACCTTATACTTATAAAAATATAAATGTTTCATGCCCAAAATAGATAGTATGTATTATACTTAGGATATTTCTAAAAAAAAATCCAGGTTTACGCTCATCTTTTTAATCAAATATACATATAATTATTCTTTCAATAAAAACTTATATGTATGAATTTTTCTCACGACTACTATTGTTCATCCCTACTTTTTTGGTGCTTCTCTCACAATTCACATCCCCAATCTTTTCTCCCAAAATCCGCATTACCGTTTTCAAATCCTTCATCTCCAGTCCAATTCCTCCGATTCTCCCATCTTCGGTTTCAATTTTCATATCTCCGCTTTCAAATCCTTTATCTTCAATCCAATTCCTCTGATTTCCCTATCTTCACTCTTAATCCCCACATTTTCTCTTTTCATTTATCTATCCCTGCTCCAATGACAGCTGAGACTAGGACGGTCAATAATAAAGAAGCCGGACGTAAGGGCAAGCAATAATAAAGCATGACGTGTTTTAAAAAAAGATTGGTATAGGAAAATAAGTTTAGGATAGTCAATGATAAAAAGAAAATAATAAAAAAAACGTGGAAAACTAAACTATAGGAATGTAATTTAAACACCTCATGTTTTAATATTTTGGGAAATCTTAAAAACCCTTAAAAACCCCTATGCTTTAATATCTTTTGAAAAATCTTAAACGGATACTATAGGCAATGCATACATACATATACAAATTAGAGTTTGGGTTTAAAATATCGTCAAAATATGTTTTCAGGGTTTTTCACAATTTTGGAACAGCATGGGTTTAAAAATAAGCTTATCTCTTCAAACTGGATCCGGAAACAATTTAGAATATTTAGAATAGAAGGAATGCTCAAAATTAAAAGAAAAGCCATATAAGCAATCAATTGAAAATTGCAAACTCATGCTAGAGTTAAAAAATGGCATGCACATATCAATTCATATTTTACGTCTAAGACAAGAACAAAAGCAAAACCAATGTAAAGTTATTCTGGGCTTAGAACACATCTCTGCTCTTATAGCAAACTTTTTGTGGTCTAATTAACAGATAAAAAACAAAGCCTGCTTGTGCAAATTTGTTCCAGAAGTTATATTTAGAAAGAGGTATGCACGTTCTTATTTTCCAAAAGATGTCAGCCTCCTAAGAGCCTTGGACTCGAACGGATGACCTCTCACTTTGCAGAGGAAAAGTATTGCCAATGGCCTATTACCTTTGGTTGTTAAGCAGGTTATTGATTCACTAGGTTTAAGATGCTTTAATATTTTTGCAAACCATAATAATCTAAGGTTCTTAATAGATAGAAAACAAATTAAGCCTGATTGTGCAAAATGTTTGAGAGGTTATAATAATAAAAAAAAAGGGTTATGTCACACCAAGCTTATGTTTAGTTATTGTAACAGGGGGAAATCATGGAATATTTGCAAAAATATAATTCACATGCTATTTATATATCTGAGCATATATATGTTTGTGCCAAAAAACAATAATGGCTAGCTATAATAAGACTGAATATACTTATAAGGATATTCATGCACATTATCCAGGAAAATAAAAAGGTATGCATTACGGATCAAAAGATATTGATTCATTCTATATTGAATATCATAACAATTTTCATGACAAGGCAAATAAATAGATTCATGAATACAGGCCTAAAATGCATGCATTCTAGTTATACTTGAATATGAATAACATGCATGCCATATATTTTTCATTTATTGACCAAATACAGACAGAATTAACCCACGAATGGAATGCATGTAACAAGAATGTTCAATGTCACCCTGCTGGATTCGGCTGTACCAAGATGGCGACACTTCCCGATTTTGCACTCGCTGTTGCTAACAATTTTATATAGCCGCTAATTACTACAAATACAATGATCGATCGATCTTATTGATTCCTTCATGAATCATGCAGGAATCAACAAGATCGATCGATCGATCATTGTATTTGAAGTAATTAACGGCTATATAAAATTGTTAGCTATGCCGAATCTAGCACACAATAGTTACAAAACTGGGGTTTAGTTGGGTGGTTAATTTAACCACCTTTTCCTCAAAAAAACAAAAAAAAAATTGGGGCTTAGAGTTCAATTCTGGGATATTCCGATTTCCTCTAGGTAAATGCTTAATATTGAATTTCCATCCTCGATAAATATTTATTTTTACCTTTTTCATGATAAATTAACTGTGTAGATGATTTAGTCATAAGATTGTTATTTATTTATTAGTTTGTCCCTGGTGCATGATGAACATGTTTAATGGTTATTTTACTAGTTTTTACCTGTTATCGTAGATAAGGAAAATCTTGATCCCAATGTTGGATCCGTAAAAATTAGGGTTAAGGGTTTGTGACTCTTAATTATATTTTGGTTAGGTTTAAGTTTTGGTTATACTCCCACTCAATTTGTGCATGGGGTGCTCCAAGAAGCTTCTAACCCTTTGTTTTTGATAGACGCGGTTACGTTATTTTTTGCATATGGACGACGGCCTTCCACATGCATGTCTCGTGGTCATGGGCCCGTCCCCATCCGGCGCGTCTCTTTCGCCTTAGAAGCACAAAAACGTTGCCCTCAAGCTAGCCATAGGTTTATTGGACGCTATATCTCGAACCACTTCATAGTCAAATCACATCGAACAAATCAGAATGACAAGCGTTCAACGTTCAGAAAGCAAACAAGTCTTGAGGGTGAGGAAGCGCGGACGATAGACTTATTATATTTTGAATGCATGGAAATTGTTGTAGTACCAACCTCAACTTTTCGTGTCGATGTTTCTCCCTATCTGATTGAAGGTGGAAGTAAAGGAAATGAAAACAGGTTAATGATTGTATCATAACTCTATGAACGTTGGCTACTTATCTGATGGCAATGATGAATAAGATTGTGTTTCGTTGCATTAAATTACATGTTCTGCTGTGGTTATATACATTTGCTTGATATTCGTCTTTATAGACATTCCTTTTTTCCCCCCAATGATTTCAATGCTTGTATTACTAGATCCGAGATTATTTTTTCTTTGAAGCATGCTTCGAATTCCTAAACTATATGACTAGCAACAAATTTAGGTGGGAAAAACTCATTCTACAATGTTATCAATGACTTCGATAAAACCATAGTTTATCTTTTGTTTTCGCTTAAATGTGAAAGAACTCAAAATCATCTCACATGAAAACAGTTATGAAGCAAGATTATATTAAAAAACATTACAAATTTTACAACCCTAGGCATGTTTGGAAAATAGAGAGGGGAAAGGAATTGGGAAACTGGCACCAATTCTGTAAATTTCTTTGTTCGATCCATAATAAAGTGTGGTAAGTGGTTGTGCCAGCGTCATACTCTTTCCATTTTCACTTAATTTCACGTTAAATTGGCGGAAAGTGAGAAAGAAGAAATTATTAAAACATAGCATTCTCTTTGATGATGAAGGTGAGAAAGAAGAACATTTCCTGAAAGATCGTAATATTTTTTTTTAGAAAAGCATGGGGGCTCCCTTATCCTTTAACTTGTTGATGAAGCTAATCATGATAATAAAAAAAAGCCAAATTGGAATAAGATAAAATGGAGCAGTCTAGTCAATTTTTTTGGTGGCACAAGCCAAAATATTCTTCAACTCTCTATTAATTATTTACTGAGTGTGACATATTTGTTTGAATCTCTTACTATATTATTGCACCAAAACTTATTAAAACAACAAGTTTTTGTTGGGCCCTTGCAAAAAGCAATATAAGCATTCATTTCAAAATTGAATCTTGAAAACTTAATTTTGTTATTAAAACTGGCTTAGATGCTCTAATTGGGCTATAAGACGAGAACAAAAATAAAACCCATGTGAAGTTATTCTAAACTTAGAAGATATGTTGATATATTCTATGATTCATGGACCTAAAAATAAAAAGATGTGAAGTGATAATAGATCTATGAGGGGTGACCATCTGTTTCGATGAATCTTAGGGAAACAAAATCCCTTGACTATTGGCTTGGCAAGCTCGATAATAAATTATATACTACAAAACTAGTTGAGAGATGATATATATATATATATATATATATATATATATATATATAAGGGTAACATATGCAAACTATAGTTCCCACCAAAAATAAACGTTTACCAACCCCCACATATCAAGCCTATAAATAGAGACATGAGACCCCCCCAGGTCTCATATGAAACCAAAATGAAAATGCACTCCACTTCATATTCTTCCTCATCTTCCATTCTCTCCCCTAAACTCCTCACAAACCCAACCAGTTTCCCGATTGGACCCAATAAGCTCCGCCACCCCAAAAACCCGATAACAGCCCGATCCGTCTCGAAGAGAGACGGATACGGGTACGGGTGGGATTACGGAGGCGGGTTGGTCGATGAGAACATGATTGTTCTCCGAAAGCGGATCGAGGAGATGCGGATGGTCGAAAGAACCAACCCAGATCCATCAAACGATTGGATGGAGTGGGAGAAGAATTACTACGAGAGCTGTTACGGGTCGGATGTTTGCCAAGCGGTCGGGTTGATCCAGATGTTTGCAATGAGCTTGAGGCCTAGTGTGGCATTTGGGTTATTGGGTCTTACTATTTTGAGCGTACCCGTTTCTGTGATTTTATTTGGGTTTCATTTGGGGATGGCTTTGAGGTTCCTACCCAACTGAATTGTGTTTAAAAGAGAAGAAGAAAATTTTTGTTGAGTTGAATTTAGTGTTTCTTTGATGTAATTTTTTCTGATAATTTTCGCTATTTTCTATCTTGACAACAAGCCTTTAATCTCAAATTATCGGATCGACTGTATGAATATGTTTCTTACATTCTGCTGCGGGACCGTCACTTCAATTAAACTAGATTTTGGTTAATTTCTGCCTTAGCAAAGTTTAGATAATACAATGTAATTTGGTTTGTTTTTGCTATTAATATTTGTAAAATTAAGTTGAACATTTTTTTTGTGAGATGCAATGTAAGCATGCATTCCATGTTTTAAACTATCACTCCATTTTGAATCCATTTTGAATGGATTTTGGTCTTTAAACCCAACATATATCCTTTTTAATTCCTGACAAATTCTCATGGCGGCAAACATGAATGCTGAGCTTCTCACCAAAAATGGTTCAAAAGCTAATCAAGAAATTTTTAAATGAAAAAATTATTAAATATAAAAAATGTTTTTCATATGTACCCAATTGAGATTTTTTAAATTGTTTCTAAATAAACAATTTCTTTTATGTCGAATTGAGACAGATCCATTGTAGATATTCAGTCAAATGATGTTATGGTAGAATATCTAAGAATTTTGCTAATTAATAACTTAAAATTAGACTCGAAAAGATTCTAAACAAGTTTTGAGTTTGTTAATCTAGTTGGAACAACTATATTTCTCACTTCTTAATTTGTCAGTCAAAAGATAAGATTAAACATCTAGATTTTGTCATTGACTCTAGCAATTTTTTGGTGTTAGTTGTCTAGATTTCGAACATGCTCATAAAAGCTCAAGGCTCTGCTCGTGCTCGGTGAGAGCTCACTCAAGCTCGTTCGACAAATAAACAAACCAGGCTTGAACAAGATTTTAAGCTCGTTTAAGTAATTGAACAAACACAAACAACCTAAAGCTCTGCACATTTAACAACCCTAGCACATAGCTATACAGCTCTGTTATGTGTTAAATGATTTGAGACAAAACCGGTCGATCGTCAAGTCCGTGATTAGAAATGGAAATAAATTCTATCTGCTACCATGTCAATAACCACATAACATTCATGGGAATATCCAAATGGCAAATTTACGGCGCAGATTTAGGTCCGACGTCATGTCGAAGGCAGCATGCTGCCACCCTTATCCTCAGACCTTTGCAATGACAAGATTTTGAAGTGGGGAAGTTTACCCAGCTTTCATGGCAAAATTAGTGGCAAGCACAGGGAAATAGTGGTGTGCACTGTATGTGAAGTAGTGGAGTAGTAGCTGGAAACTTGAGGTTTATGAGGATCATGTTTATGTATATAGCTAAGGCTGCTAAGTTTCTAAAGGTGCCATCATATGCAAATATCCAAAGAGTGTTTTTTATGGGAGATGCTGTTTCCTGAGTCTTGCATTTCATGCATCCACTATCTTTGATGAGCACCTTTTTGGGGAAAGCTGGCACTGCAGGAAAGACCCACCAACATTAGTTGCTTTATCCAAGGAAAGAAGAAAAGGATGTATGTGGAATAATATCACCAACAAAAAATAAAATAAAATACAAAAACCTATATCAGCATTTTAAATATAAATACCATAAATTTATAGTGATAAATAGGGCTGGGGCCAAGCATTCAGACAAACAGACGTCTGACCTATCTATCAATGACGACAGACGTCTTTGTAATCGATTTACAGAAAGCCAGTTTGAACTACAGAGGCAGACATCTGTATCGGTTAAACGCAGAATTATTGGAAAGATTTCTCTGATTGATTTTTGAGAGATTCGGTTGCAACAATATATTTGAGAGATTGTGTATAATTGATCTGGTTGTAAATTATGATACATATGAAATAATATATAAGAAAAGGCTACAATAGAGAGAGAGAGATATCTCTCAAGGGCTTCTTCTTCCTCCTCTCAATCTCAATCTCAATCTTTACTCTCTTCTATTTCTTTATGGTATCAGAGCCCTAAAGGCCAACGCCATTACAATTTTTTTCTTCTCTCTAAATTGCTCCTCCAATGTCAACCAACCAAGGTCAGTCTTCCGTCTCCTCAACTCTGCTTCTCGTCCAACCATCAATCTTTAACCCTAATGCATCGTCATTCTCGTCAACACATGAATCGAATGTCATGTCACTTCTCCACATAAAACTCACCCGCGACAACTACCTCGGCTGGAAGATGTGGTTTGAAGCCGTTCTTAAGTCGCAAGGGTATATGGGAATCGTCGACGGCACAGAAAAGTGTCCGCCTATGATTGCTCCGGATGAACAAAATCCGCTAGTTACTGCATACAATCCAACCAATGCGGTATGGAATCAAAAGGATCAATCGATCGTGAGTTGGATGTTAGTATCTCTGACTGAATCATTAGTTCCCTTGGTGGTCGGTCGAACTACAGTTCAGGTGGTATGGGAGACACTATAGCCAAAGCCTTCACATCGCACTCTCGTGCTCGCAACCAACAACTGAAGACCCAACATCAGAGTATCAAACACGGATTCGCCTCCATCATAGAGTACATTCAGAACATCAAGACTGTCTCCAACAATCTTACAGTTATTGGACTTAGGATTTCCAATGCTGATCTTGTCATGCATGTTCTGGTCGGCCTTAGATCGGCATATGACTTCTTTATTCATGTATCACAACACACATAGACGATATCTCTCTCTTGAAGACCTACATGGCATGCTCCTTGCACATGAGAGCCTCTGTCAACAACTAGATAAGACTCTCGATGCTACTCCCTTTCCGTCTGTCAACACCACAATCATGGGTTGTGAAGGTCCCTCTTCAGATTACTCTCAACGTAACTATAACACTGAACGCGGTGGTCGTGATGGCCGCAACGACCGGTGACGCGGTCGAGGCCGCGGTCGTGGTCCTCCTCGGTGCCAAATCTACATGACAACCGGCCACTATGGAAATAGCTGTCCACGGCGCTTCAGTCAAACTTTTTCTGGCGGTCCAAGGGTTACCTCGCAATTTTTGCACCACGGTCTCAGAATGACAGATCAAATGGGTACTATCAAGGACCTGCACCATACGACATGCTGTCACATACACCGCCATCATATCCTTCAAGCGGTCCAAGCGTTACTTCTTCTGACTGGTACCCTGACTCGGGGGCAACTCATCACATCACGCCAGACTACACTCAATTTCTCACGACAGCCCCTTACAAAGGTACGGATACATTACGCATAGGTAATGGTACATGTTTGCGTATTCTTAACTATGGTTACACAGCAATTCCATTGTCTTCTCGATCACTTCAAATGCCTAACGTTCTTCATGTTCCGTCAATCACGAAAAATCTCTTATCTGTTCATGAATTTACTAAAGATAACAATATTATTTTTGAGTTTCACCCGTTTGAATGTTTTGTGAAGGATCCAAAGTCGGGTGTTTCCCCAATATATTTAACCTAATAAAAGAGCAAAACTCTGTTGGATTTAATGAGGCAGCGCCTCACGTGCTCTCCACGAAGGCGCCAGCGTCACAGCCAATCTTATGGGATTAAATCCTATGGTGGCGTCTCACGTGCTACTCACGCGAGCGCCAATGTACAAAGCACAGAAGAGCTCATTATATAAGAGTTAAACTCTTGGATGGCGCCGCACGTGCTCCTCACACGGGCGTCAGTGTGCAAAGCACAGTTATACCCATCTTAGGAATTAAATTCTTAAGTGGCGCCCACGTGCACGACACGTGAGCGCCAGCGCTCAGGTAGAATTAAATTCTACAATACTCTATGTTAAACAGAGCCGTTGGATTAAAGATCCAACGGAGATGATAAATTATCAAAATACAGAATTAAATTCTGTTGGAAGAAAATATTTCCCAAACCTTTCTAAAATAAGAAAATTACTTTCGGTTGGATCAAAGATCCAATTATAGAATAAAATTCTATTTTGGAATATATTACCTCAATCTTTCTAAATAAGAAAGATTGCCCTCTGTAAAACAGAATACCATTGGATTAAAAAATCCAATGGTGATTAAAAATCACCATTTTACAAATAAATTTTGTATAGGGGAAAAAATCTCCCTAGTCTCGTTAAAAACAAAAATCATATTCTGTAAAAACAGAAGTCCTTGGATTAAAAGATCTAATGGTGGGTAAAATTCCCCAACTCAATTTTGAGTCCAATAAAATCAATTGGAATCTCTCAATGAGAGATTTTCTCAGAATTAAGTAACAAACTTGCCTCCACTATATAAAGGACCTGAGACTTCTAGTCTCAGATAGAAAAAAAAACCATAAGCTTCTGAAAAATACAGAAAGCTTCCAAAAATAATAGAGAATTCAACCCTCAGAGAGGAAGACCTAAGTAAAAGAAATTCAGAGATCAAAATCTCTTTTTACCTATTTTAAGGGTTAACCCTTCTAAAAAAACTTAGTTCTTTCTCTGGATCAGAGATCCACAAGACAAGTCTCTCACAATTTGAGAATTTAATTCTCATCGAGAGGATCTTGTTCTTAAAAATCAAAGATTCGGAAAAGAATTAGGTCCAAAAGGAAAACAAAAGGAAAAAGAACCTATAAAAGATCTTGGTTCTTAAAGAAAAACCCTGATCCTAGATCTTCAAAAAAAGAAGATCATGGTGATTATTAGTGGTCAAAATGCCATTAACAGAGATTTAATCTCTAAAAAAGGAAAAAAGACTAACGCCACACCTGCTCCTCACATGGGCGCCCCTTTAAACAATGTCTAACGCCTCACATGAAAAACACGCGGACGCCCAACCAGCACCTCACGTGAAACACACGTGGGCGCTGAATAAAAGTGCTCAGCACTCCCTATGCAGCCGAAAACAGCTAAGTGTTTAGCACTGATTGGACAGCGCCCAACGCCGCACGTGCACCTCACGTGGGCGCCATACAAAAAGTGCGGAGTACTTCATATAGAGCCAAAACGGCTGAGTGCTTAGCACTGATTGGACAGCGCCCAGCACCGCACGTGCACCTCACGTGGACGCCATATAAAAGTGCTTAGCACTTCACATTTAGTCAAAATGACAAAGTGTTCAATATTTATTGGGCAGCGCCCATGACTGAATGCTTCACATGACATTCATGTGAGCGTCAGAGCTCAAATAAGTACTTAGCACTTTTACATGAAAAGAAAAAGGTTGAACAAACAAAGCCCAAATAAGTGCTTAGCACTTTTGACTAAGAAAAAAAGCCAAGTAGACTTAGCCTAAATTGGTTAAGTCTCTGAAATTTTCTTGCAGATGGACTCAAATGCTCTTTTGCTGGATCTTAAGTAAAAATGATCCTTGAAATTTTGCTAAGTTGGTCTTAATCTTAAATTAGACTAACGTATCCTTAGTTAAAATAAATTGTGCTCAAATGCTCATATATTTAAGTTGATCTTAATATATATTTAAGTTGATCTTAATATCAAACCAGACTAACGGTCCTTAAATAAAACAAACTCAAATCTAAAATATACGGATTTGGACTGATCCGCGCCCTACAGGCGACAACATAAAAATAATCTCCGTATACAATCCACGGGCAATCAAAACAAACAAACATACACACGACACGAAACGAACTTCCGGAGCAGGAAAAAGTGATTATCGTAATACGGTAACGTAATTAACTGCAGGGGCTTGCGCCTGCAGGGAAGAGCGTCCCCACAATCAAAAACCCCATATAAAATGAGGGGGAATCTGATGAAATCTGCTACAACGGACGCATTTGTCCAAACCTCCGATATATGGTACCGTAAATCAACTTGGTATTTTCGGAGAGATGGATGGATAAATCCAAATAGCATCTACCCCTAAAATTCAGGCCAGACATCCCAACGTCCCGGTCCATATTTCGGCGGTAAACATCGGATACAGTTCCACTTCAAGGCCACCTCAATAATGGACTATACCAATTGCCCCTACCAAATTGCTTGTCTCCCACTGCTCTTGTTGATGAACGTACCTCTACTTTCTCATGGCAAGCTCGTTTAGATCATCCTGCTTTAAAAACTGTAGTCACGATTTTATCTGGTTTTCATTTACCAACTGTTAAGCGTTGTAGAGAATCGGTCTGTTCTAGTTGCATGAAGGCTAAAAGCCATAAACACTCTTTTGAATTGTCATCAATTATGTCTTCGACACGTTTAGATTTAATTTATTCTGATGTTTTGGGGCCATGCTCCTATTTTATCTCACATTGGTTTTCGTTATTATGTCACTTTTGTTGATGACTATAGCAAATTTACCTAGTTGTTTCTGATACATAATAAGTCTGACTTATTTGATATCTTGTTGCTTTCAACGTCATGTTGAACGTTATTTCAATAGGAAAATACGTATGTTTCATTCGATTGGAATGGTGAATATCAATCCCTTCATTGTCATCTAGCCACGGGGGGTGTCCTCCACCGCGTTTCCTGCCTCCACACTGCTGAACAAAACTGGGCAAAGGAACGCAAACACCGTCACATTATAGAGACTGCTCGTGCGCTTCTTGCTCACGCCTTCGTCCCTTCTTTTTACTGGGATGAGGTCATGCACACTACCGTCTTTCTAATTAATCATCTCCCTACACCTGTCATTTAAAACGATAGCCCTCTCCACAAATTGTTTGGTCACCATCCTAATTATACCTTCCTACACACATTTGGCTGTGCGTGTTATCCTTGGCTTCGTCCTTATGCTCCATATAAACTTGCTAATCGATCCGATCACTGTGTGTTCATAGGTTATAGTACTCAACACCATGGTTATCGTTGTCTCCACATTCAATCCGGGCGAACGTATGTATCTAGGCATGTTATTTTTTATGAAAGTTGCTTCCCCTTTTCAGGTTCAGCTTCTCCCACAAGCTTTGACGCCGACCGCTGAGCCCTTACCAGGAGCGGCATTCTTGACCCCGGTCCTGTTCCGAGCCCAGCATTACCATTAATGCCAGACACCGCCACTCCTTTCACGGCCGGCATACTTGGGCCTTCCCCACGCCAGCCGTCGCACCTTGCTCCACCTAGCCGCCCACATACGGTTGCCCCTTTTCCGGCAAACTCCCCACCTTCGACCCCATGTAACACAACTCGGTCGTCATCTGCCGATGATCCTGGCCCCTAGCATTCGGTGCAATCCCCCCGCTGTTCAGCTCACTCCCCTGCCTCGCCGAGTACTTCTGACAAGTCCCCAATGCTACGCATACGGTCTCTTGCCGATATATATGCTTCCACTGATCCGGTCATTGATTCTCCACCACCTCGTGCGCTCGCAAGCAGTCATGCATTACCTACCGTACTCCTTGCCACTTCGGTCGAACCCACCTGCTTCACATAGGCATCTAAGGACCCGTCGTGGCGTGCGGCTATGTCTTCTGAATTCGATGCTCTACTTCGCAATGGCACATGGTCGCTCGTCCCTCGCCAACCCCAGTTCTATGTTGTCGGTTGCAAGTGGGTGTTGTTTAAGCTGAAACAACGCGCTGACGGGTTCATTGAGCGCCACAAGACAATGCTCGTGGCTAAAGAGTTTCGGCAATAACCCAGTGTCGACTTCTTCGATACTTTCAGTCCAATCATCAAGATCACCATGGTTCGCTTGATTCTTGTCATTGCGATCGGTTCTGGTTGACCGATGCGACGGTAGGACGTCTTGAATGCATTTTTACATGGTCACCTTAAGAACGTAGTATATATGGATCAACCCCGGGCTTCACTCATCCTCAGGTTCCCAATCATGTTTGTCGACTACATCGCTCTTTATGGCCTTCGTCGGGCTCCTCGTGCTTAGTTCAAACGACTGAGTATCCGACTTCTTCAGCTCGGTTTCTTCAGTTCCAAAACGGATACTTCATTGTTCTTTCACTCGACCCGACACTCAAGAATCTATGTTCTGATTTATGTGAACGACATTTTCATTATTGGTTCCGATTAAAGGGGCATCATTGGTCTTATTGATTCTCTTTAACGTGAGTTCTCTATTTGTGATCTTGGCACCGCTCATTATTTCCTTGGCATCGAACTCTGTCCACACCCTGACGGCTGTCTCCTATCTCAATCTAAATATATTGTGGACATTCATAAGCGATCCAAAATGACTATCGCACGCCCGATGTCTACTCATGGCCACCGTCACGACGACCAATGATCCGCTTGCTACTCCCCTTGTTGATCCAACTATATATCGCAGAATTGTGAATGCCCTTCAATATATCACCATCACTTGCCCCGATATCTCTTTCGCAGTCAATCGGGCATGTCAACATATGCATGCACCTAGTGAGCACCATTGTTCGCTCGTCAAGCGCATCCTTCATTATTTTCAAGATACGCACTCTCATGGTCTCCTTCTCTACCTGATTCACCGTGCCACCTGCATACCTTTAGTGATGTTGATTGGGCTGGGAATAATGTGGACCGTCGTTCCACCAGTGAGTACGTAATCTTTTTGGGTCGCAGTCTCATTTCAAGAAGCTCTCAGGAACAAGCGACGGTTGCTCGCTTGAGTACAGAGACTAAATATAAAGCTCTTGCAAATGCCGCGGCCGAGCTCATTTGGCTGAGTCCTTGCTGCAAGAACTTGGGTTTTCCCATTTTTCACTAGTGTTGTGGTGTGATAATATCGGTGCAACATATCTTGCTGCTAATCCTGTCTTCCATGCTCGCACTAAGCACATTGAAATTGATTTTCGCTTTGTCCGTGAATGTGTCGCTGACAATCTACTCGTGCGCTACATCTCCACGCTGGATCAACGTGCCGATGCGCTCACCAAGCCATTATCGAGACAGTGCTTTGTCAAATTGTGGTTCAAGCTCAGCGTTGTATGGCCGTCGTTTAGCTTGAGGAGGCGTAATAACGAATCCAATCATTCAGGCAAACAGATATCTGAACCTTTAGGTCAGACATCTATCAATGACAACAGACACCTTCCCCAGACAAAACAGTCATCTCTATAATCGATTTACAGAAAGCTTAGTTTGAACTATAGACGTCTACCCATTTCTGTGTCGGTCAAACGTAGAATTATTGGAAAGATTTATTTGAGAGATTTTTGAGAGATTCAGTTGCAACAATATATTTGAAAGATTGTGTATAATTGATCTAGTTGTAAATTAAGATACATATGTAATAATATATAAGGAAAAGCTAGAGAGATCTCTCTCAAGGGCTTCTTTTCTTCCTCTCAATCTCAATCTCAATCTCTACTCTCTTCTATTTCTTTACTTATGGCTGCGCTCACATGACTTAGCCTCAGGGGATGAACACATGATGAATTGAAACATGTTGAAAGTTCATGGTATTTATTTGCAATAGATTAACTGGTATTTATTCGCAATATATGAACTGAAAAGTACGTATATCAGGAATGCTGAATTCACGATATTTTAATGAAATGTAGCCTAGATGAAACCGAACATGGCAATATATTTGGAAAACATTCTCTCTCCAAAGTGAGGGGCTGCATGTTTGATTCCCTAAGACGTCGCACCAAAAAATATATGAAATGAGAACAATTGACTATGTTGCAGTTCACATACCAAACTGGCACACAAAGTAATCAAGTACCAATGGAAACTAGTGGCAAGCAAAGAAGGTTTGGTGTTGGTGCAGCGTGTGAAGAATTGGAGCAGTCGCCTGAAACATCAAAGAGATTATGAAAGATAATAGTGTCATCAACTTTCAAAAGGTGCCATCATGTCCAATATCAGCAGGTGGTTGTGGGGGTTGCTGTTCAATTTACTAGCATTTCAAGGCTTTACCTTGAGGGTCTCCTTTTACTGGAAAACTAGGCCTGCACACTCAACAGCATCTGCCTCTCAAAGGATAATACCCTCACCATTTTTATTGCCTTTGTCGCTTTTGATGTATTTGCAAAATTTTACAATTGTAACTAGTGTATATGGAACATCTTAAATTCAGTTAACTTTATGCATGTTTTGAACTTCGATAAAAGGTTGAGACGGTAAATGAGGGTAATCTAGAATACGTATATTTATATCGTACGATGCTGAAAAGAAGTTACTTGGTTTTTATATATCGGTTTGAGATAGTCCAAAAGGATATGAAAATTAAATCGGACGGGGAATCAAAATTGGATGAGAGATAGGAGAGAGTTGCAATGATTAACTATAATAACTGGTCATATACTCCAGTTGATATTAATAACCGCATTAAATTCAAACAAAATATGGAATTTCATAACAATCATCTTTTGGACTTGCCGGATGTTTTGAATATGCTTTCCTGATAGTATTTGAGCTCCTCTATGCTTTCTTTGATATCCTCCATTGCTCGGTGTTTCTTTCCCTTCGAAGGAGCTTTGCTTCCTTTCTATTAAGCAAATAAAAAGTTCACAAAAAGAATTACTAAAGGGTGCAGTTTTTTCTTATATTATTATAAACTTTCACATAAAGAAAAGGAAAAAATTCCGAGGCCTTCCGGATTATGACATCTGAAACAATCAACAATGGAGTCGAAACAGGAAAAAGAAATCCAAGCATACCATCTCTTAATTATTTGTTTTCACATATAGCATTGTGTCAAGAAAGTATTCATTTAAAAATATATATATTTGAAATCGGACATACTTGCCGTAACATGTTCTCTTTGTTCAACATAATTGAGAACACTTTCTAAAGCAAATTATTTTTGCTGTTGAAATATACTTTTGGAATTAATTATGATGCCCAATATTTATCTACACTTCCATGAATCTGTTCAGCAGAAACATATAGACAACTTATTGACAGAAATCAAGAACAAGGGACAAATTTCCAAATCAAAGAGACCAACACCAATATTTACAGTAAGAGATGCAATAATAAACAGGTACCTCCACAAAATATTAGGTCTGAAAATGATGGCAAGGCTTTATATGAAAAAAAGGTAAATGCGTGCAATGGCATTATACCTTTGGGAAACCAACGGATGCATAAAGCCGTGATACTGCTAACGTCAACTAGTACATGTGAGAAGATAGCTGCTAAATTTGGCATATATTTCTGTAAGAAGCATGAGTTAAAAAAACATATCGATGGATATATATAGTAGGTAATGCAAAATCTGAATAGTAATTATATATCTTTTAATTAAGAAATCGTAATGGTCAACAGTGAAAGAGGCCAAGAAATACCTTTAGTGATCAAGTAGAAAAGGATATTCAGAGAGTTACAGTGTCAGCAAATAAACGATCAGAAATGTTCCAGAATCTACATCTCTTGGATGCAGTGATACTAATTTCAGTGTATACAAAACAAGGTATGGGACATTCATTTTTGAAGAATTTAGGTTATTGATAACTCAACTTATCTTACAAAAAAAAAAATCTAATCTTCTCAACTAAGTTGCCACATAAAGCCTCGCTTACTTCTTCACTGCTCAGATTAGAATATGTTTATTGGGCAGCCTCGGTTATAGTATTTAAACTCAGCTGGCTTGTTTCATTGCTCTCTTTAATGAATTTTTTTGGACCCCCTAAACTTTCATATTTTCAAAAAAGACACCCCAAACTCGTTTTTTTTTAAAAGGGCACCCCAAAAATCTAAAGTTGACTAAAAAGACCCCCTAGTTACCTGGCATCCAATTAACATCCAAACTCTATTAATTAGATATAATTATAGTCATTATGGTTGTTTTACTTGTGGGTTGTTAGACTCCCCTTGTTTGGGACAGATATTAGTTTAAGGACATTTCGGTCCAACATTCCCATGTTCGGGACGACGAGCTAGTTTAGGGATATTTTGGTCCAACATTATCATGCATGGGGGTATATTAGTTTAGGGACATCTCGGTCCAACATTAGTTTAGGGACGTTGCAGTCCAACATTAGTTTAGTCCAACATCGGATATATTAGGAAAGTAGACATATTGTAACACCTACATATAGAGAGACTCTCTATATCTTTTAATATAATAATAAAGTGTTTAATTTATCATGACATGGTATCAGAGCTTTAGAATAATCGAATGACAACTGAACCACCTTCACTATGCATAAAAAAATAATCAAGTGCCCTTCACTGTTCATCAACAGAATAATCTAGTAGAGGGCTGTGGGGATAATCTGGAGGCGAGGAGTTCTGCTGGAGGCGAGGGGAAACGAGGACAGAGGGCGAGGAAGCGGGTGCAGGTGATGGGTGTAGGTGGGGTCGAGGCGCTGATGGGTGCGGGTGATGGAGGCGGCGGAGACGGGTGATGGAGGCAACGGAGGACAAAGGGCGACATGGTTATAAGGAGGTTTGTTAGGGAACAGGGCGACGGCAGAGGGCGGCGGCATTGTGGAGAGGTGAGAGGAACGAAGGCAAAGGGCGAGGAAGCAGGGGTGCAGGTGATGGGTGCGGATGATGGGTCGAGGCGCTGATGGGTGCAGGTGATGGGTGATGGAAGCGGCGGAGGAGGGTGATGAAGGCTAGGTTTTCTTGAGAAAGAGGATGCTAGAATTAAGGTTTCAAATTTATGTAACATGGTTCTGATACCATGTCACGATAAATTAAATACTTTATTATTATATTAAAAGATATAGAGAGCCTCTCTATTAATAGGTGTTACAATATGTCTACTTTCTTAATATATTTGATGTGGGACTAAACCTATTATATTCTTGAATATCCTGAAATTCCACAGGACAAGACTATTCTCACTCAAGCTTGCAACCCATATTTGGACACTAATGCTGCTCCAGTACCTGAGACGCCTCCACTGAACCAAGATATTCCTCTGACCCCAGCTCTTGTTATACCAACCCCTGCGCTTCCTGATCCGATTTCTAAACCCACGCCAATTGTACCTTCAGACCTTGATGTTCCCATCGCAATCCGCAAAGCACCTCGTTCCACTGCCAATCCACTTTACTGTTCTTCCTTCTATGCTCATTTCTCTGCTACACACAGTGCTTTCATTTCATCTATGGATAACTATACCATTCCCACAAATGTATCTGAGGCTTTTGCACACCCTAGTTAGAAACATTCTATAATTTAAGAGATGACTACTATTCGGAAAAATGATACTTGGGATCCAGTTCCGCTTCCACCTGGAAAGTGTGATGTTGGTTGTCGATGGGTATTTCTGTTAAACTAAACTCTGATGGTTCTCTCGCTCGGTTAAATTCTCAATCAGTAGCCAAAGGATATTCACAGACCTATAGACAAGATTTTACTGATACCTTCTCCACCGTCGTGAAGATGGCCTCCGTACGCCTATTGATTTCTTTGGCTGCTACCTTTCATTGGCCTCTGGATCAGCTTGATATCAAGAATGCCTTTTTACATAGTATTCTTGAAGAGGGGGTTTATATGATGCAGCCGTCCGGTTTTATTGTTCAAGAGGAGTCATCGAAGGTCTATCAATTGAAAAGATTTTTGTATCGACTCAAACAATCCCCGGGGGTCTGGATTGAATGATTTACAGAAAGTATTAGAGGTTTTGGGATGAGGAGAAGCAATGGTGATCACAAAGTGTTCTATAGACATCAGCACGGCCGTCGAATCATTCTGGTAGTATATGTGGATGACATTGTTATTACAGGAAGGTATTCGTGATCTTAAGGCGTATATTCAGAAGCAATTTCAAACTAAAGATTTTGGCCGACTTAAGTACTTCTTAGGAATTGAGGTAGCTCGATCTAAGAAGGGAATCCATCTATCACAGAGGAGACATACACTGAAAATACTTTCTGAGAATAGAATGTTGGAGTGCACACCTCGTCACACGCCAATGGATCCAAATTCCAAGTTGTTATCAGATCAGGAAACGTTAGTAGATGATCCAGACAGATAAAGGAGGTTGGTTCGTTAAATTACCCCACTGTCACTCGCCCAGATATCTCATATCCGGTTAGTATTATGAGTCAGTTTCTGAAATCACCCCACACAGGCCATTGGGATGCAGCTATATTAGGATTCTTCAATATCTGAAGAGTTCTCCAGGAAAAGGATTGTTGTATACTGATGGAGGACACAACAGAATAGCGGGTTTTTCCGATGCTGACTGGGCAGGATGCCTAATAACTAGAAAATCCACTATATGGTATTGTGTGTTCGTATGTGAGAATCTAGTGTTTTGGAAGAGTAAGAAACATGTGGTATCGCGTTAGTGCAGACTCCGAGTATCGTGCTATGGAGGACATCAATTGTGAGATGGTATGGATCAAACGATTTCTGAAAGAATTAGGTGTGGTTCAACACAACTTGATGAGCTTATATTGCGACAATCATGCTCCTATTTATATTGCTTCAGATCCAGTGTTCCACGAGCGGACCAAACATATCGAAATAGATTGTCACGTGGTCTGAAACAAGGTTGTTGGAACTGAGGAGTCTCCGGAGATTGAGACACGACATGCGCGCACAAGACACCAGTTAGCCAATATACTCACTAAATCGCTTACTCGTGATAAAAAACAATTTATTTGTAACAAGTTGGCTTGGATATGGATGATGTATATACTCCAACTTGATGAGGGTTAGAGTTTGATATAATAGTTTAGTCCCACATCGGATATATTAGGAAATTAGGCATATTATAACAACTATATATAGAGAAGCTCTTTATATCTTTTAATATAATAATAAAGTATTTAATTTATCGTGACATGGGTTAACATCCAATTAACATCAAACAAGGACGGAAAGAAGTGGAGGAAGGGGGAGAGGAAGGAGACGGGGAAGAAGTAGCGGGCGGCGGTGGAAGAGAGAAGTGGAAGAGGTTAAGGCATGGTGAAGGCGGAGAAGTGGAGGAGAAAGAGGAGGGTGTTTTGGTGGAGGAAGTAATTCCTGAAACGGCGGGGGGAGGAGGTGGAGTATGGTGCATGGTGATTGGAGGAGGAGGCATTGAGCATAGGATTAGGGGTTAGGATGAGGGGAGAAGAGGAGGAAGATGGGTGATGGAAAGAAGAGAGAGGGGGGAAAGAGTTTTAATGGGGAGAATAGGAGGAAGAAGAAGGTGATTGAGAAGAGAGTTTTAATGGGAAGAGAGGAGAGAAGGCCATGGAGGGTTTAATGGGGAGAAAGAGAGGAGAGAGAAATGATGGGAGAAAGAAGACGGGTTTAATGTAATTAAATATTTAATTTAACCCTAGTTAACTTAACTAACACCACACTAAATGGAGGAGTCCTTTTTAAGCTAACGAAGAAGAATTATGTATCTTTTTTTTAAAAAACCATGTTTAGGGTGTCTTTTTCGAAACCATGGAAGTTCGGGGGTGCAAAATAAAAAAAAAACTAACGAAATAGGGCAAACCTACCACCTTCAACTTCGAGAAGTAATATTTAAAATAAGAGGTAAGGATCTAACTAACCTTTAAGAATAAGAAGTCCATATACATGGAATTTCCAGCCAGAAGTGGTTTTTCTGAGCCAATATGTCTCTTAACAAAGTCTGCAACCTGCAATTAATGTTCTTTGAGAAAAATAATGTAGCAGAAACGATCTGAACCGACCAATACAACAAGCAAATGCATCCATATGCTAAAACTGTCTCATTTGACTCATTTATAGATTGCTTATAATATCAAAGAGATTATAGAGGAACATGTGAAGCAATATCTAAAACATTTATCACTTGCAGCATAATTCATAAACCTCATTTCGGAATGTTTTTTGTTCAGCTCTTCACATTACTTGTGTCACACAGTTCAATACTAATGTGACGACTTCGCGACGACGATGAATATAATTTGTAAATGAAAATATATTAAACCAATAGTTAGCAGCAGAGCAAGGGAATAGTTCTCCCCATATGGCCATATGCCAAAAAACAAGTATGTAGAAAACCAAATCGCCTATAAAATGCACTTTCATTTGGAAAATTGATGTCAAATAAAGTATAATTGGAAGCATGCTAATACATCATCCAAACCCATTAAAATTCATAAATACCGTCGCCCATCCCAAGCAAAACTCTGACAAGGCAATTGTAAACAATGGAGGGAGAGAAAAGTCTTGAATCAGAAACAATACACCTTAAACAAAACCTTTAGGGTCGGCTACAAGAATTACTTTCTTTCCATTCACATCTATCAAGGGCAAAACTTCAAAATGCTCTCAAGGGCCTAAGGCTTCATTTCAGAGAGATCCAACTAAGTTTTATGTTGGTTGTTCGCTATCTAGCGCGACCACCGTATACCCATGCTTGGGTTAAGACTCTGAAAGAGTTAGATGTTTAAGAACACCAAATAACAGATATGTTAATTAAAATATTAGTTAAAAATTCACTTCAGTTGTACCACATAAAGCACTTGTATGATATATAGCCGACAACAATTAACGTTCAACTTCAGGTTTTTTCTCTTTTTTTTATCATAATCAATTGAACATTGGCCACATTAATAATTTAGTATACAGTATAATATTTTCTAATCTGGCCTATATATATTAAGAAAATCAAGGAAGCCTACCCATAACCTGACCCACCTATATTCATGTAACCCTGATCTGACAAGCTAATCCATTGACAAAACAAGTCGGGTCTGTGAAAGGCACGTCGGGTTATAAATAAAGTCCTCAGAGAACTTATTAATTTCTTAAAACAGATAATGAACACAGACCGCCTAAATATTTCTAGATATAGTTATCACTTATCAATATGCCACAAGACCTTGTTAATAGGTTAGTAATAAACTAGTTTATCTCAAATTAATGGTTGGAGACCGTGTTAGTCCTAGAATTCTTAAATATTTGGTTTTACAAAAATAATAATGAAATGTTTTACCAGCCTAGAAAATACGAGAGGATCTCTCTGCTATAAAAACACGAAAGTCGCCCTCGTGCGGTCAGCCAAAACTTTTTGCTTTTTAGCGGTGCACTTCCTTTCTCTACCAGATCACGATCATGCACGAGTCTAGCGTGAAATAGCCAATAGTAAAAACACACATAATCAAAATCAAATATTAGAAGGAAGTTTAAAGAAGAAAAAGGTTTTTTAGAGAAGAGAAAGATGAAAAGTCACGATATATCAATTTTCTATCAGTATATAAAGAATAGTTGATCAAAATGGGATCCCACCAAATCCTAGATTTGGTGGCTAAATAATCTTCAGGTTCGTTATCAGAACCATCTGAGACATATTTATTTTCCTTATTAATTTTTATTTATATAAAATCCAACAATATTAAAATAAAATAAATAAAATATTCTAACATTTTAAGAATTTTAGTTCTAATATCAATTCTGCATCTTTAGATTTTATATAAATAAAAATTAAAAAGGAAAATAAATCTCTCAAGTAACCTGACATTATTTAGCCATGATTTGGTGGGTTCCATTTTGACTAACTATTTTTATATACTTACAGGAAATTTGATACAATGTAACTTTTCATCCATCTCATTTTCTCTATAAAAAAAACTTTTCTTCAAAACTTCTTAATATTTGCTTTTAATTACGGGAGTTATTGGCTATTTTGTGCTCGACTCGTGCATGACCGAGATCCGATAAAGAAGAGAAGCATACCGCTAAGGATCAGAAAGCCTTGGCTAATTGGCTGCCCACACGAGGGCGGCTTCTGCATCTCTAGGGCAGAAAGATCATCTCACTTTCCCTAAGCCGGTAAAATGTTTCATTATTATTTTTTTAAAAACAAACATTTAAGAATAAGAGTAGAAGTACCTGAGCTCAGAAAGGCTTTGAAGAGTAAAATCAAGGAAAGTTGTCGGTCCAAACAAGATACCTCTTAAGATAGAGATGCTTAGGTGAGATAAACGTTAGATGGCTAACAAACCTGTTTAATAAAATTTGGAAAACCAAAAGGACATCAAATGAGTGAAGGAAGAGTACCCTTATACCTCTCTACAAAATAAGGATGACATACAGAGTTGTTCTAACCACCGTGGAATAAAATGCGTCACACCATGAAGTTTTAGAAGAAGGTTAATGAACACGGGCTAAAGGCAAGATATAAACAGAGAACCAGTTTGTGCTCATGCATGGATGATCAACGACAGAGACTATTCATTTGCTCCGTCAACTTGTCGAGCGTTTTTTAGCGAGAAGGGATTTGCATGGTTTTTATCGACTTGGAGAAAGCTTACAACAGGTCACCTAAAAAGATATTATGGCAAGCAATGATTAAGAAAGGAGTCCTAATCAAGTACATTGACATAATCATGGACATGTATGACTTAGTGATGGCAAATGTAAGAACTTGTGGCAGCCTAACGAGTGATTTTCCAATCATAATCGGCTTACACCAAGGACCTGCAGTAATTCCTTTCTTGTTTGCCATGGTGATGGATGAGATTACTAGAACTATCCAGAATGAGGTACCTTAGTGCGTGTTGTTCTTTGATGATATTATTCTAGTAAATGAGACTAAAACAGGGGTTAATGCCAAATTAAAATAATGGAGACAAACGTTGAAATCTCAGGGGTTTAGATTTAGCAAGTCCAAGACAACATATATGCAAATGCAAATTTAGTAAATAGAAAAATCAAGATCACAGTGGGATAACACTGGATGGACACAAGATACCACCGAGCAATTGGTTTAGATATCTAAGTTCTATCATCCAAAAGGATAAGAAGATCGATAGCGAAGTCAACCGGAGAATTCGGACTAGCTGGTTGAAATGGAGTGCAACGTGGATTTTGTGCGATCATAACTTTCCGTTTAGATTTAAGGAGAGTTCTATCGAAGTGCTATCAGACCTGCCTTATTATATGATACGGAATGTTAGCCTCCTAAACAACATCATGCACAGAAGATGAATGTAGCGGAAATGCGCATGCTTCGTTGGATGTATGGTAAGTGGTAAAACTAGAAAAGATAAGATACAAAATAAGGATATTCGTGCAAAGGTTGATGTAGCACATGTAGAGAAGATGCAAGAAAACAGCCTAAGATGGTTTAGTCGTGTGCGACGCAAACCTACAGAAACACTGATTCAACAAATGGGTATTCTCGATAGGCCAAGTCAAAAGGACGAAAGGAAGACTGAAAAAACATGGATGGAGGCGATACGAAAAGATATGGATGCCAAAGGCTTTAATGAAAGTATACTGTTCGATAGGAGAGAATAGAGACGAAGGATCCATGTGCTCGACCCGGCGTGATTCTCATGTCGGTTCATGTAGCCCACCCCATATGCTTGGGATAAAGGCTCAGTTGTTGAAAAACAAACATTTAAGAATTCTAGGTTTAACCGGTGACAGATTCAGGAATTTTCAAAAGGAGGGGCCAAACATATGGCCTACAATAATCAAAAAAAAATAATTTAAAAAACTCACCGATCGCCCACGCCAAGCCCCATCGATCGTTGATCACCTTCCTCGCCCGCGCCTTGTAGCCCCAGATCCTCGACTCGATCGTCGGCCTCGCTCCTCCATCAAGAGCCTCGCTCCTCCATTAAGATCCTCGATCTTGCATCGATCAAGATCCAGATCCTCAAGCCCCATCGATCGTTGATCGCCCTCCTCGCCTCGATCCTTGCCCGCAACTCGCAGCCCCAGATCCTCGACTCGATCGCCAGCCTCGCTCTTCCCTCACCTCGCACCTCCATCAAGATCCTTGCCTCGATCAAATCAAGATCCTCGCCTCAATCAATCAAGATCCAGATCCTCGCCTCCATCAATACCTCCCTATGTTTCGAAAAATAGGATAGGGCCATGGCCCTACCCTACCCTTGAGTAGGTCCATCCCTAGGTCTAACAGACAGTGCGCTAGGGGGAATCAAATTGTTAAGGCAAAAAGAATAAATTCCAATCAGTTATCTAGCATGTCACCACACGAACCACTGGATCTTGGGATATCTTATAGCAAGATTATCAACTTTATTGTACTTAAATTGGCATATAAATGGTAAATCGTCTTTACCCTAGCCCAACATCATGAATAAACGGGTCACATTGGTCGAGACAATTAGGATTTGTCCCAATTATACACTTTAAGCTCATGAAACTGACAAGCAACCTCCAATATTTACTTTCATCAAAAATTAATGAATTAGGATATCTAGAACACTGTGCTATCAAACTACATTCAAGTATAAATTTTGAACTCGTGTTATCCGAATTAATTTATGAGATTGAATGTCAATATTATGCAAAAATTATTTATCTCTCAAATTAGAGATTATCATCTATCAAATGTGAATCACGTTTGCTTGCTTCATAGAGATATAGATTTACATCTGATTAGCTATCTATTGTTCACTTGCATCTCTACTCTTGTCCAAATTAATTCATGAGATTGAATGCCAATGTTAGGCAAAAATTATTTATCTTACAATTTAGAGATTATCATCTATCAAATGTGAATCTCCTTTGCTTGCATCATAGAGATTTAGTTTACATCTGATTAGCTATCTATTGTTCACTTGCGTCTCATCTATAATCTGGGATATGTTTACTACTTGGATCTTAGGTCTTAATTTGATTAGGATTAGTTTAGTTCATTTTCACCATTTAAGGGTTCAACTACGCCCGCACTCTAATCCCACAATGAAAGAATTTCACTAAAACTTTACTTTGGTGGTCAATCAACATAAAAGTTGAAAAAGATAGGAACAACTTCAAATGAAAACTATTCAGTTTACCTGTTTCTCTGCATCCTTCTCAGTAATCGTACTCTCAAGAACCCTATTTGTCAAGCCTAAAATATATTCTTAAAGTGATGTCAATCTTTAGAGAACAGAGGTGCAGTTATTATCGTATAATAGGAAGAGGCAGATTTCATATGTACTACTAGCTGCATTATGATTAATACACCATTCTCCCATTATTATCTAGGCACTCCTTTGGCTGGCTAATTACTAAATCTGGCCCCTGAATATAAGAAGAGAATCAAATGTAAATGCCTATGCCCAAATCACTATGCATGCAGACTAAAAAATTAAATAAATACCATGACAGGAAATGCTCCAAATGCCGACTTAACGTTAGCAGTTAATTCATAATGCAAGTGAATACATGTAAAGTTTAGTTCTCAGAACAAAATTCCACTAACCATGGTCAGTGGTCAGTTGGTTTAAGTTAGACATGGGAGAAGTTCATACAGGAATACAAATGGGGAGGAAAGTACGTTTGCAACCAAAATTATTTGTAGTAAGCATTTAATGTTTAAGAAAAATTATAAGTCGAAATAACTTTCAAGTAGGGATTCCATCTCCTAACCTAGACATAGTAATATTGTATGATACAGATTCCATCCGTACGTAATTTTTCATTATATGCTAAATTATTTATAAGTTTTTTCCTTACAAGAGTTTCTATAGAAGAATGGGTTTACTATAAATAATTGTGCAGACAATGAGAAATTCCTCAAGCTAATTAGCTTGAGCTATTGTTTTAGATGTCCCTGAAAATTCCAATATGTAAGCCGCAATGCGTTTTCGAACATTGGCCACTACGACGTGCAAGGAAATATAGTTGCTAGCATTTGCGGTCAAATTTCCTGAATTGTTATGTTTCACACGACATATCACCACTGTTTCAAATAGACATTTAGGCTAATATTTCAACCTATATAAAGGATCGGGGCCCTTCATGGTACAATAAAACCAATACCTTTTTGCCAAATTAGACAATATTTTGAATATCGCCTAAATGCCATATATAATATAAAAACACCCATTTGATCCGATTGCAATATCAGCCAATATCTAATATATAAAACTTTGCATATCACACAACATATTTGGTTGATACATCTCTTTAGATTTTTGAATATCGGCTATATGCCGTATCTATATAAGAAACACCCATTCATTTATTTGTTTGTGTTGGATAATTTGAGTTTTTATAAAGAAAAAAATTGAGTTTTAAAAAATAATTAACGGCTTTTTATTTGACTGATTATTTTCAGTTGTCAGGAAACGCAAATTTGTTCTTTTTCTGGAATTCGTTGCGGAATATCTCCAGGAAAATTGCTTGCACGTTACAAAGAATCTGTTGAGAAAAATGTTCTCATCTTTCTATTTAAATGGTTGTTTGGAGATAGAAAAAGCACAAACTCGATCTAATCTTTCTCTTTCCATATCTTTCTAAAAAAACAAAACTTCCCCACAAATATTTGTTTTGGGCAACAACAACAATCAGGGTCTTAACATCCAATAGATCATGCGCTATTGGATTCCGGTTCGTCGGGGGTTTATTATATCACTTGGAAAGCTGATGTCTTGGATGCTTGCATGATAAACGGGATCAGTTTTTAAGGGCAGAGCGTCTCGACTTGAACCCACATACCGGATTTATTCATCTCATATTATTTTCGGTTTATTTATTTGCATAATTAATTGTTTATATACATCTAATTTAACAATCTCATAAAACTGACAATATATTTCTAATGGAAAAAAATTAATTTAGTTGATGTTCTTTTAATTTAGGTTCTAATTAGATTCTTTTAACTTTCTGTTAATCATCTTTAAAAGTATAATTTTTGTTAACAAGGTGAAAGATTTGCATGTTTAGTTAATAATTAGTATCTTGTTAATTTTTACTTAATTTTGCTGAAATTTGCATCTAACTTGATAAGGGTCAGAATTATCCTTCACTAACTATTTGTTAATAACATTAGAAGCTTTGATAAGATTTTATTATCTGCAATTTAGTTTATTAGGGTTTTTTTTAAATCTAAGTTAGATTTCAGATAAGTTTTGCATATTATCTACACATTTACACACTGTGTACTTAAGTTATCATTAAATTAATCTTTGTTGAAGTTGTATCTGTTTTGCTAGATTTACTTATATTTTATCTGTTAGATCCATTTAATCTATACAAACATTTAAATTATTTAAACCTTGTATAAAGGAACTTTGTTATTATCTCTTAAACTATTTTGAGATAGTTCAGATAAATCAATTTTTTAATTTCCTGTGACTAAGCCTAGTTAATTTATTTTGCAATTATTAATTTCTGTAAACCTGTTTGAAATTGTTTGTTTTTCTTCTGAATATTAATTTGATTAGTCAATTCACTAACAACATATTTCGAAGCTCCATTCGGCTTTTTCCTGTTCTAATCTTGTCCATCCCATCTGCTACCTAAAGGCTTATAAATACCAGCATGATTTTAAACATTTTTAGATTAGAACAATTCATACCTCTACTTAATTTCACCGTTCATTCTGATGATTGGTGGTTGGATTCACGAGCAAATATTCATGTTTCCTTCAATCGCTCCTGGTTTTCGACTTCTCCGGAATCATGTGGTGAAAGTGTCACTTTAGGAGATGATTCTGTTGCAAAAATAAATGGAAAAGAACGAATAGATTTAAGAATGATTTCAGGAAAGATTTTGACTTCATATAATGTTTTTCATGTGCCATCTGTTAGGAGAAATCTGATTAGTGGATCAATCTTGGTCAAACATGGTTCTAAAATTGTTATGGAAGGCAATAAGTTAGTAATAACTAAAGATAATTTCTTTATTGGAAAGAGATGTATAGCTAATGGCTTATTTAAGGTGAACATAATTCCTAATGTCATGACTAAGAATATTTCTACATCTACTATTATGAATATTGAATCTTGTGATACATGGCATGGACGACTCGGGCATATAAATTTTGGATCAATTAGAAAGATGATTAATCTAAAGCTAATCCCCAAAGCTAAAGAACGATCCCAACTCTAAATGTAAAGTTTGTGTACAAGCGAAACATGTTAGGAAACATTTTCCCTCTATTGTTAGGTCTTCTTATTCATTAGAATTAATACATAGTAATGTTTGTGACTCTAATAGAATTCTTACTGGAGGTGGTAGAAGGTACTTTGTGATTTTCATTTATTATTCTAGATATTGTTATACTTGCCTTCTTAAGACTAACGATGAAGTCTTAGGTAAGGCGTATAAGGCTGAGGCAAAGAACCAAAATGAAATAAGGATTAAAATTCTAAGACACGATCGTGGGGGTACACCTTAAATGAAATGACTGATTTTTGTCAAGAACATGGGATTATACATGAAGTTACTGCTCCTTACACACCTCGTTCTCGGTCTAATGAAGTTATTGAAAGAAAGAATAGAACCCTCTATGGATTTGGTAAATGCAATGCTTCCTTGTTCTGGAGCACCCAAAAACCTTTGGGGAGAAGCTCGATTATTAGCGTGTTGTATCCTTAATCGAGTTCCCTATAAGACATCAAATATAACCCCTTATAAACTGTGGAAGAAAAGAACACCTAGGATTGATTATTTGAAAGTTTGGGGTTGTTTAGTTAAGATTGGAATAGCTGGACCAAAGAAAAGAAAAATTAGGCCTAAAACAATTGACGCTATATTTATTGGATATGCAATTGACAGCAAGGCAAATAGAATTTTGGTGGTTAAATCTGATATCAATGAGATATACAATAACACTATTATCGAGGCCCGAGATGCAGTATATTTTGATAACATATTTCCCTTGGAGACGAGGATTCCAACCAGTCTTTCTAGTTTCGTTCCGTCTAGTTCTGTTCCTTCTAGTACACAATCCCCTTTAGATACCCTTGTAGAAACTGAACCTAGGAGCAAAAGAATGAGGACTGAGAAAAGTTTTAGAGAAGACTTTTACTTTTCTGATTGAGGGTGATCTGAGTTCCTATAAAGAAGCTAGGACTTCATCAGATGCTCCATTTTGGAAAGAATCAATCGATAGCGAGATTAAATCTATAATGGAAAACAAGACTTGGGTTTTTATCATACTTACCTTCTAAATGTACACATATTGGATGTGGATGGATTTTTAAAAAGAAATTTAGACCAGATGGTAGTATTGAAAAATATAAGACTAGGCTAGTTGCAAAAGGGTATACACGAAAGAAAGGAATTGACTATTTTGATGCGTATTCCCCCGTTGCTAGAATTAATACAATTCGGGTTCTTCTGGTTTTTGCCTCAATTCAGAAGATGATTATTCACCAAATAGATGTAAAGACTGCTTTCTTAAATGGTGATCTTAAAGAAGAAATTTACATGAATTAATCTGAAGGGTTTACGGTTAAAGGTCAAGAAAGAAAAGTATGCAGATTGACGAGATCTCTATATAGATTAAAACAAGCACCAAAACAATGGCATCAGAAATTTGGTCAAATAATTACATATTACGGATTTATGATTAATGAATTTGATAAATGTGTATACTGCAAAAGGATAAAAGATAACATTTTATGTTTATATATGGATGACTTCAGTGTTTTAAAAGGCGCCTAAACAACTATGCGGCCGCCTAGGCATGTTGAAGAGCCCTGCACTGCATTAGAACACTTAGTCAGTAATTATACTTGCGCTCATATTCTTGTGGGTATGCTTTTTTATTTGTTAATTGGGGTGTAATATACAATAAATTAGAGTTGTTTTAGCACTATTAAACACCGAAGGCCACCATGAAAACCTTCCACCACCGATTTCGAGAACCGCCGTCAATTTCGAGGGCCATGAGCTAGCGATCGTCGTCGGTTTCGAAATTCTCCAAGTCGAATTTGAACCAAGATCTCCATTTTAAACTTCGATCTTGTCTTAAGCTTCGATCTCCGACTTCGAACTCACCTTCGACTTCAAGCTTCAAACACGCTAACGCTTTCGAGTTTCGACTGCTCTTTCGAGCTTCAAGCCTTTGACGGCAATAGGTTTTTTCTTTTTTGCCTTTTCTTTTTTTGCTATTTTGGATTTAAAATTGAAGAGATTTAACTTAAACAATTAATTGATTATTTAATTAAATTTTATTGGATCTTTGAAAGATTGGAGGAATTTACTTCATTAGCAGCTTGCATTTAATTGTCAACACTTTTGAGAATACTTATTTAACCCGCTTCTACAAGTGAAAAAGAAACCAAAATAACTAACAATCAAATTAAAATCAATGTATAACAAATAAGCATACGAAAATAACAAAATTAACCAAAAATACACCTAAATTGATGTCGATACGTCCTGGACGGCCGCCTAATCATCTAGGCAACGCCTATGTGCCCAGGCCCTTTAGTCGCACCGCTTCTTTTTGCCGCTTTTTAATCACTGGATGGCATTTTGATTTTTTGAAAGGATTTTGAATTGATTATTGAGGTTAAAAATATTTATTTAAGAACTTTGATATGAAGGATTTAAGAGAGACTGATATGATTTTTGGGATGAAAATATCCAGAAGTTCTAGAGACATTACTTTAAGTCTCCCACTCTATCGAGAAAATATTGAGGAAATTTGACTGTTATGATTGTAGAACTATGAGTACACCTTATGATTGCTCTATTTCTTTAAAGAATGAAGGTGAGCATGTGTCTCAACACAAATACTCACAATTGATTGGATCTCTCTTATATGTCTCTAATAGGGCTAGACCTGATATTGCTTTTGTTGTAGTAAGACTTAGTAGATATACTAGCAACCCCAGCTAAGAGCATTGGACATCATTAGAGAGTGTTTAGATATCTGAGAGAGACTGGAATATAGTTTGATTCACAGAATATCTAAATGTGATTGAAGGATGCAGTGATGCTAATTGGATTACTGATTCCGATACTGTCAAGTCCACAACAGGATATGTGCTCATGTTTGGTGGTGCCACCGTTTCTTGGAGATCTTCTAAACAAACGGTGATTGCTAGGAGTACTACGGAGGCTGGGCTTATAGGATTAGATACCACTTGCTCAGAAACTGAATGGTTAAAAAATCTTATTTCTGAGCTATCTATTATGTCCGAACCAATTCCTGCTATTTCAATACACACTGATTCGAGAACGATTGACTTGTTGAAGCAACAAAGTATGAATAGGAAATTGAAGAGACATCTACATGTTAGATGTAAATCTGTGAAGAGCCTAATATGCAAATATGTGACTCTAGACTTTGTAAAATCAGAGAAAAATCTTGCTGACCCCTTAACAAAGGATCTGTCCAGGAGTGCGGTTCTAGACTCATCGATGGGGGTGGGGTTAAACCCACATAGGAGATCACCGACAGCGGGATCCCAACCTATCTAATTGGTCGGTTATTCCCATGAAAGAAGGTTTAATGTAGTAGGAACAAACTGGATGGGTGAGTCTCGTGGAGCGCGCTGACCTTCGGAGTTTCACACCTTAAATCGTAAACTTGATGCATTCAGAATTTGCACTATGTTAGTTACTATCCCATACCCTATGATGACAGTGCTTATATGATATGATCGGATAGGTCGAGTTTTACTCTAATAAGTCCAACGCGTGTTTTGTGGAGGTATCATAGCCGATCACATGTACCTTTGGAGGACTTACCTATGTGAGAGAAACCGTGAAGGCCGTGGTTTGGGGACTCGGGGCTAAATCCTAGAAACTCTCATGAAAACAGTATAGTGAGCATGGCCATTAATGTTCCAACCCGTTTAACCCAATATATTGTTGCATACGATGTGTGGATTTTTGTTGATATCCGGTTCAAGAAGTCTAATTCAAGGCCTAGTCCATTATGCCTCTCAGGTTGCAACGAATTTTCACTAAACAAAGGTTCAAACCCGAAAGCTACCTTTGCCGAATTCATAGTATAAAATTGCCCAACTTGCATATCTATTTTTTTCATGATTTAATGATTTTTCAAACTCACTTTTTGGGGGAATTGTTAGATAATTTGAGTTTTATAAAGAAAACAATTGTGTTTTAAAAAATAATTAACGGCTCTTTATTTGACTGATTCTTTTCGATTGTAAGAGAACGCAAATTTCTGCGTTCTTTTTCTGAAATTTGTTATGGAATATCTCCAGGAAAATCTCTTGCATGTTACAAAAAATCTGTTGAGAATCGGGTTCTCATCTTTCTATTAAAATGGTTGTTTGAATATAAAAAAAGGTGCAATCTCAATCTAGTCTCTATCTTTCTCTTTCCATATCTTTCTAAACAACAAAACTTTTCCTCCACAAATATATGTTTTGGGCAACATCAATGGTCAAGATCTTAACATCCAGAAAATCGTGCGCTATTGAATTCCGGTTCGTCGGGGGTTTGTTTTACAGTTTGGAAAGCTGATGCCTTGGATGCTTGCACAATAAACGGGATCAGTTTTCTAGGGGCAGAGCGTCTCGAGTCGAACCCACATGCTGGATTTATTTCATCTCATATTTTTTCAGTTTATTTATTTGCATAATTAATTGTTTATAAGCGTCTTATTTAACGGTTTGTTTGTAGGTTATATGGTATTGGTTATTAGTTATAAAACATTATCTATGAACCCTTGCATTATTGTTTGACATGAATATGCATCATCTTAAAGCTTTAATGCTTTAACATTATCTATGAATCCGTGCATTATTGTTTGACATGAATATGCATCATCTTATAGCTTTAATGCTTTATTGCCTTCATATTTAGTTTACACTACTGTATTTATAGATAACAATTAGAAAACTACGTATACAATGTGTTTTTGTGTATGAGATGTTTGGCCCTCTGTGCAAATTACTAATTACTTCATTTCACGATATCCTTTAATAGACAGGATCTTAGTGGTGACGGGTGACGACGAACCGAACTGTCACCATTTAGATTTGAGCATTTAAAATTTAACACAATTTATGACTGAGTTTTGGTAATTAACTTCTAGAGTATAAAGTAAATAATGCTCTTAATAAAGGGAATTCATTGAAGAAATAGATTGAGACTGCTCAAATTACCAAGTTATAAGTTGATCTCTAAATATGCTAGGGAACTTAGCATTTGCCAGAAGCTTATTTGAAGCCACTTTTCATCTGGAATGCAATTCAAACCCAAAGCCTCTCGATCAAAAATTTGAAATAAATATGTAGAATATTGAATGCAAGCCTATGAAATGCTGTAAGAATCAGATAAATGTATAATACATCACAAGAACGACACAAACTCGAGGTGATGAAACATAGGCGAACATTACACGATTCAATAGTTTATACTCATCTTGGGAACAACAAAGATCTAAATTAACTTCGTGAATGTGGCTATGAATTTTAGGGATGCACTGGACAATGTGGGATATGTTATGCATTTTCACCGAGGTTAAACATGGTATTTAAATTTAAAATATGCACTTACAAGGCACCAATATACCTAAACTGCTCTTATTCACAGAGTACTTTAGTGCAGGCGCTAGCAACCTTTTGTTCAAGCAATTTCAAGCACTTAATTAACATGACTTAAAGTTACGTGGTAAACCTTGGTAATACAATTACAAACACTCATAAAAGTACACAGCGCAAATAGTTTATAAGAAATCATATACATGGGACAAAAGTCACCTCGACTGAATTGGTTAATTTACCATCAGTTACAACACAAGCGATCTCCAATATTCGGTCAACTTCAACATCCAAACCTGCAGGTGGAAAATGATAATTAAAAGACTGTCATTAAAGAAAAGAAAGACAACTTCTGAATAAAATAATACAGCCCAGGCTTGCCTTTTGAGTTAGGATTTACAATACATTCACTTTACATGAAGAAATAAAGCGCCGCTTGGATGTTTCTCGGTTGCAATAAGCGTAATCATGGAAGTATTAGGATTTAGGAGAAGCAAAAATTGCAATTATGTGGTATCGGCGTATCGCTATCGCGCTTCTATTTGACGTTGGAGTTGAGTTAGGGTAACTCCACTTTGTTAGAGTTAGCTAAACTTTAACCCCCCCAAGATCCTAGCTATCCTGCTGTCTGGATATGGTTTTAGAGTTAATATAACCAAGGCCCTGTTTCGGAATGGACTTGAGTTTTCTAAACTGTAGTTTCATAAAGTTTGCAAAATTAAACTCCAAATTCCTAACTTTACCTTGTTTGGCAATCATTTTGGAGTTAAGATAGTTGCATTTATCTCAGCTCAAAAGTAAGTTGATATAACTGAAGTTATCTCAAGACCAATCTGATCAAAGTTTTGTAAACTCCAATCTGACCATCACCCTACCTCCACTTGAAAAACTGGGCCTAAAAGAGCAAGGATAACTCTCGAGACATTAAATTGATTCATCAGTTCAATGTAAGAACAACATATGCATCTAAACAATCACTGCATACATGACATGATCACAATAAATTGCGTAAATTAGAAGAGTTTTTCATCACCCATCATCTCCAAATCAATCCACACAAGTGGCTTCCTGTACTCACAAAACTGATTCATTGGCTCGCTCGTTGGTTTTCTCCTTTCTAGGGTTTGCCCCTTTCCCTTTCTTCTTATTGCTATCTGCGATTTGACTAAAGTTAGGGTTTTTTTGACACTAGAATCCTTCAATGTTTCAACAAATCTATAAAATGGAAATGGAAAATGGTGATAAAAATTGGACCTTTGTTGTTGACATCAGAGATCGCCGCTGTCTGCTCTTTGTCGTCTTCGGCATCCAAATTGAGAACTGTGAAGCCATTAGAGAGCTCGTTCATCTTCCCCAATTTTGTGATTGATGGCCAAGTGAGGTTTAGGGTTTCAAATATGCAAATGACTCGCCCCTCATGTTTAAATATGTGAATTTTCATCATTTTGATTGGTGTATAAACACATAACACCCTATAAAACGTTAGTGGACAAATAACCCAAAATTCATCTTTTTAAGTCATTATATTCTAAGATAGGTTTATTATCTTTATCTCCTCTCTGCTATTTTAATACCAGAAAAAATGTTACTTCCTACGGAATTACCGATTTGATTTTCGTGTTGACGGCGGCAAAAATGATTTTGAGAAATTATTGAAGTATCCAAACCTGCCCAATTTTTTTAGATTGATAAACCCATGATAAATTACAAGTAACGAAGCATGTGCCCGCCCGCACGCACACGCACATAACAGAATTAACATGTCTCTTTGTTTTTTGGTTTTTTGAAGATGGACCGCTATAGCCTCGCCGACGTGACTAAACTGTCTCTAGCGAATGGATGCCTTTCTCATCTGTTGTGTATACGGTATCCATGGGTTTCATTCTACCGGTGGCGGATCCAGAAATTTTCAAAGGGTGAGGCCAAGGTCCAGGCTTTTCATCCACAATTTTTTTTAAACAAAATTCAAGTCTAAATCAAGTTATCTTACAGCACTTAACAAAATCAAGTTAATCATTCATAATTTTTTTAGCAAGCGGTTCATTCAAAATCAAGTAATTGAAATCAAGTAACAAAATCAAGCTATTCATTCAAAATCAAATTATTGAAATCTAGGGTTTCGGTTAAAAGAAAAATACCATATAGATTTTGAACGAACAAGATTCAAGGGTTTCAGCGGCGATAAGGCTCCGTTCACGAAGAGGAGGAGATGACTGATAAAGACGAGCACGACTTGCGACTGGACGAGATGTAGCCGCAACCACAAGGGGCGAGGGCAAGCATGCCGGCGGCGAGGATGAGGCTCGGTCGAGAGTTTTTAGATGACGTGCTGGCTTTTGGATCAAAATGAGGACCATGGGGCCAGGGTTTTTAGAGAAGAGATGTGGGGTTTCTTCAGAGATGTTGAGACGTATTTTTTTCCTCTGATTGAGATCGAGATGAGCTTGTGTTTCGGAAAATAAGATGGGGCCATGGTCCCATCCTGCCCTTGAACAGGTCCGCCCTTGCATTCACTTCACTGTATCTACTAGGTTTGTCAAATCCAACCTCAACCACCTTCGCACCTAACCGCAAAGAAATGTTTTCCTACCGCTTTACTTGGATTGGAATTATTTACTATGCTTTTTTGGATCATTGTTGCCTATGTCGTATTGATATAATTAGGCATATGGCACATGCCAAAAATCTAGTTTCGCATGTAACATCATTGTGTTGCCATTTCTAGCTTAACCATATGAGTGTTATGGGTGTCACATGCTGCTAATCATAAATTAGAAAGACTTTTTTTTTTCAAAATACAAAACTTTTTAAGATTAAAACGCATACATGATAGATTTCAAAATACAAAACCTTGTTATGACAAACAAAATAAAAAGGAATATTAATCAATAATATTGGATTTCAAAGGATGAGTCCCATAGAGTGTGGAATAAAAACCATATCACTAGGTTTATGTTTAGTTTTAGGTGTCTTACCACTTACAAAAATACAAGGAATTATCTCGCAACACATTTTGAAGGGCGGTGAAATTTAGCTTTATATCGTATATAAAGGAGCTGTTAAAACCAAGATTTTTAAATATCGGATATCAGAATCGTACCAGATTGATGCTTCATATTGGCTATACGGTCGATATAACGGCGATATTCTATCGGTTTTTATCGTATCGCAAGGGATCCCAAAATGGTATATCGGACGATATGAGCGATATTTGATTCGCTGAGTTAAAACATTGAAGTTAGAGAAGGTAAAGATGAGCTTTGATGGTTATGATAATCATATGTCCAAAAGTTAAAGAATGAATATATCATATAACATTGTCTCGATGGGCAACAATATCAAAAAAGTAGTTGTCACAGTTGATAATTACTTCAACAAAACTCAACACCAATTTGTACAGACTGTTACCCTAGTTTTTGGCCTCAACATGAGGAGAATAATGGGAGCATCCACAGCAATTGTCATAACATAAGATTTTAATAAAGCGGTCTTCAGGAGAGAAGAAGTACATTGATCTTGGTAGAAGAAGAATCCAAATAAGATTACAAATTGAACATTTAAATTTATTTATATTTCAGTATTGGTGTTCGAAATATTAGATTTACTTTTTTATTTTTACAAGTAGTTTCCTTGGTATTTTTAGAATGAGGAAAATGAGTGGGTGAGAACCGCACGTATGCTGATACACATAATAAATATATTATAAAAAGAAAATAAACATTGAAAACGGTGAGCCAAATCGAAATGGAAAGAAAATGGAAAGAAAACATTTTTTTGAAGATGTGGAGCACTCGAAAGAAGAAGAAATTTTCTTACCATCTAATTTCTTTTTTCCCCTTTTTCTTTTGGTGAAAACTCGACAGGATGTCATCTGATCGTTTAATAATAGGCATCTTCTTCACAAATCGCTGCAAATTTATTGCTTATTTTAAGAGATGGCTGAGGTTAGCTTGTTGTTGTTGATCTAGGAAATGCAATTTCATCTTTTGAATCCTCTTGTATGTAAACTAAAATTCATTAAAAAAAACGATGATCAATATATGATAAATTAACTATGAAAAGAATGTTCAATCAATAACCATTATAATAGGTTAAATATTTGCTGATTGGATATCATATTAGTATTCATCGTTATCCTTGGCAATTTACAGTTTTTCAGTCCATTCTTAATTGTACTTTAACATGTTCAGCTTTACATCTTTCGAATTTTTCTTGTTAATTGCATGTACAAAGACCCTGTTGTTTAGTTTACTGCACATGCTAGATATGATTTTTTACCGCAAAACATCATTTCTGCTCATCGACGGAAGTGTTCAAAAAATACTCTCCAAACTAAACTCAGAGCAAATCAAAGCACTTTCTGCTTAAACTTCACTTTGTGTTGTTTGAAGTATGATATTCGAAGGTGTTTAGACGATCGATATAAAAAAATGCTTCTGCTCTGAAACACTCGACGGTCTAAGCATAGTAATGAGATCGACAGCACATAGCAAGTTTTTCGGGCAAATAACCCTTTCTTTTGGCTTTTCATCGAGCAGTCGAAGTCAACTATGATAGCTAGCGTTTTATTAAAAATTTATTTTGAAAATTTTGAAAAACACAGGGATATCTTTCTTCTTTTTCCTTTTTGCAACAACTCCCGAGCTTTGGGAGGTGGGGATTGGGAGTTTTAGGCTCCCGGAGACTTTCTTCACATAATGGGTTGAAAATTCCCCTTACCACTCCAAGCAGGAATGTTATAGTTCGGTTAGTCAAAAGAGGGCAAGCTACAAACCAAGAGAACATCTTTACATTTCACGGCAGGATGCCAAATTCTTAAAATCATATATATGCCCCCACCAATTTAATTTTTATTTGGGAATGATACAACTCAAGAGTAAATAAATTTTCTATCAAATTCGGTCGTTGTCGTTCTGAAAAATCATATGCATGTGATCTTTCTGAGGTTCTCTAATTTTACCTCCCAAGGGGAAAATATGATTATATATTATGTTTTTACCTTCTATTTTCAAAGACAAGGTATATTAGAAATTTGGGGTTTTTCTATATTAGACCCCTAAAACTTAGCAAATTCTAAATAGAACCCCTAAAACTGACTATTTCTAAATACAATCCCTCAAACTTCTCCGTTAATTAAATAAAAACCTTCGTTAAATTAATCCGGATCATGCTTGGGTTAGAAGTAACCTGGGTTGGGATTTAATAAACATTACTCTCATCTAAACTCTACTTGGTGATTACAAAGCAGCTTTTGTCCCCTCTTTGCTCTCAAATCTCTAGAACATTTTAGCATGATGATAGTAATCATCATGATGATTGTGGTAATGTACCCTTCTGAACCTATCTCAGCATTGCAAGCCCAAATGAAGTTGTTCAAAAGATTCAAACCGAAACCTTAATCGATCAAGGTTTTTATATAAAAACCTGCCTTTATTTGTGTTTAAGGATATATTTTATTGTACAATGACCGCATAGGTAAATTATACTTGTACTTTTCTCTCAATTCTATTATGTCTAGGGTTAACTCCCCCAAACCATTATAGAAACTTCTGCCTAGGATTTTTATTTTCTTTTTTCATGTCGGTAGGAATTTTTGTACTTCTAACTTCTAGCAGTTAAGAACTAACGGCAAGATAAATGGTAGTTAATTAAGGAGCCTTATTATTTAATTTAGTTAGAAGTTTTGGAGTTGCATTTAGAAATAGAATAATTAAGGATTGTATTTATAATTAGCTAAGTTTTAGAGATACTTTACAGATAAACACTTAGAATTTTTTGATTTAGAAAAGCAATCGGTGCTATTAATAAAATGCAAGCATATTTTACATCAGCGAACATGTTTTATTAAAGAAAAAAAGAATTTCTGGGCCCACGGTTGCTTATGATATAATATTCATTAATAAGAGAAATACAATAATAACCAATCAATTTACACATAACATGTATGAAAATTCTAGCCTTTGCACTAGCAGCTTAAGAAGAAGAAAGAATAGAGCATTAGCAACAAAAATGAAGAAATATTTCATATATCGATATGCACGCTAAATAAGTTCAGTTTTTACATAATTAAATTTCTGCAGATTACAGCAGCTAAATACTTGATTAAATATCAATGAAAAACACACAAATTCAACTTTAAATGCAGCAAAACCTGCAAGTAGCAAAACTGTGGATTTTTCCTTCGAAATAAATGGGATCCATATCCTCATTGAGACCCCATCCCGGTGATGCGAACCAGGCCTAATTAGAATCCAAGACAACCTTCTGTTTTACCCACGAAAATGCCACTTCGAGATTGTCATCAACCATAGCCCCTCTCTCTCTCTCTCTCTCTCTCAACCTATACGCTCGCATGATACAATCCCTGAGCTGTCCCAACTTAAATCCACAACCCAACTCATTCTATTTTACCCTGCAAACACTGTCAAAGGGTTGCGGTCGAACACAGCCCCATTTAACTCAAAAAGAAACTACACTAAATAAACTCTATAGAGTTAAATGAGGCTGCGCTCGAACACAACCTCCGAACAACACTCATCAGGATAAAACAGAAAGGATGGGGTTCTGTCTTTAATTTGAAAGAAACCTTAGGACATGAAAGCAAACCATGAGACAACGCTCGCCCTAGACAAATTTTTTTTAATCTCTGCAATACTTACTTTCAAAGCAGTCCCTAAACCCAAAAGGCAACAAAGATCATCACTTGAAGAACTTGCTCTTGTTTTTATGATCAAGAACCAATCTTAAGGTAATGTTAGATACCACCTAACCCCATTTTTCGTCTCTACGATCCTACTACATTGTTGCAAAGTAAAGGATAAAAACATCTCTTACGGTCCAACTAACTACAACCATTGTCAAAAGAAGCCCAACTTATTAAAGATCAAGAACCTAATCATGCCTTTGCAATAAGTTGTGCTACGATGATTATAATTAGTTGAAATATAAAAAAATGCTTTCAGCAATGTAATAAAAGCATTTAAGAGTGTATGTTATATATATAAACATCCAAATAGTCTCATTGCCAAATTCTAGACCTTTTACTGCAAATTAATCCAGCTACAACCTAAATGTATGGTAAGTACAATAAACAGCATGGCCTTGATTTGCTCACAACCATGGCTAATAAAATTTAGAAACCGCATTATTCATTCATGCAAACCTTACTATAGAAGTTTGCTTGCTTAATGCTTATCAATTAAAATTGGGGAAAACAAAATAAGTAAGTTAGAGGTGGTTTATGTAATTTACCTTTAATATAAAAATTTAGCAAATTACTCATATGTGTAGATCTATAACAAAAATTAAAGAATCTATTGCATATCTAACCAACAACAAAAAAGGAAAAAAAACAAAAAAATTTTAAGTCGGTCAGAAATAGAGAAAGCAGAGCATAGCATACTAGAATAAAGGCCTGCCACTACTTGAAATAGCTAATGATAACAACATTGAGAGCAACATATTACCACCCCGCAAGAATGACATGAAAAGAAATATTATGGCATTTCAACAAAAAAATTTGAAGAACGTAACATAAAAGTTAACCAAAAATAGCTAGGGTTTAGATGTAGAGCTCCCTTCAATCCAAAGAAGGGTAAGACAAGGCTAATGCAGCTCCCAAGTCATGCAAGCCACAAGCCTATCCCCATGAACTCCATTTTTTCTTTATTTTTCTTCTCTTGTTTATGAAACAAGAAGCAAGAAAATGAAAGGGAATAGGGCAGTGGGATCCATGACAAAGCAGCTCAATCAAACCTCTTCAAGACCCTCGTTTGGACTTCAAGGAGCTCTACCCCTTAAAAACCCTAAAAAAAAGGAAGTAGAAGAAATATTCAAAACCCTAGAATGAAAAAACCTAAGAATTTTCTTGAAGTACAATGCTTTGGGTGTTGTTGGAAGGGAGCCCTAGGGGTTGCTTATATAGAAGAGAGGGAGAGGTGGGCAAGAGACCTTTCTCTTTCCTTTTTCTGATGCGTTTAATTATTTCTTTATTAGTTTCCAATTTTGTTTTTGTTTTTTAAGAAAAAGAAATTATGGTTCACAAGTGAGAAAGCATTGGGAAGTGAATGGCTTTGATTAGAGATTCCTGTGCCTCTCTGGCTCCTTTCACATGCGTTCATGACCCTACCCTTGTCGCCTCCAATTGATTTTTATTTGAGTTTGATGAAAATGCCTAACTCAAGGTGAAAAATGATGAAAATGCCTTAAATGGATGCATTATGTATGGTGTCTGCATGTTAGGATAAATCCGTATATAGTTTATGGCAAGATATATAAATTAACAAATTAAAAGTGGAATATTATAAATTTTTAGATTTTAAATTAAATGGAGAGGTGATATAAAATTTTCAATTGATTTTCATAAATTATAACAGGCTATCTTTCTTTCTTTTTAAATTTAAAATGTTTGCATTTCAATATCAACCAGTAGTAAAGGACCGGAGAAGGTCGATTATCAATCGATTGCCAATAAATGAATGGAGAAGGACGGTTATCGATCGGTTGCCGATGGAAGGTCTTAAATTGATTTTCCTGATCGGTTTGTTTTGAGAAGTTTGCGTTCGAATATCGATGTGGAGTGTAGCGGTGAATAGTTTGTAATTAAACAAGGACAACTATTGATTAGTTGACAATAAAAGATTAGAAGTAAATGGATATCGATACAGACTTCCAAACTAGCCTGACTTTGTCTAACGTCACTGAGTTATCGTCAATAACCGTCAAATCTGCTTATTATAGTTGCAGATCTGAGCAGATGTTAGATTGGTAACTTATTAGGATTCATGAAAACATTAAGAGTGCTAACGGATTAAATATCCCAAAGGCCGATTTGCCCCTCCCATGCAAAGCCATATAAATAGTTCGTAAACCCTAAAATTAGTATGCACCCTTTAACCCTAAATCTCCATTATGTTGACTGCTAACTGGCTTAAGCCTCAGAGGAAGAAGCCAAAGAATGATCTTCGAAGATTTCTATGGTATTTGTTCTTAATTGAGTACAAGCAGGCGTACATGTAAAGCACCAAACCCTTGGTCGATAAATTTTCTCTTGTTGAAAGCAGATTCAAATTGTAAGGACCTAGAAACTTCTAGAGGGGTTGCGAGAGTGGAACAGCAAAATACTGCTCCTTATGTTTGTTTAGTTTATATAGGCAAAGTCGGTCACTTCAAGCATGAAAAAACTTCTCTCACGGGGCCTGCATCATAATGTATTAGATGTCATCATTGGAAAACGGATACGCATGCAATTGTTTTTCATTTCTCTTTTACTAGCCATGCTTGATTGGTTGTAGAAATATTGAAAGTTCGAGGGAAAAAATATGGTATCGCGGTCCTACTTGACAGTACAGTTTTTTTGGCTACCAACCATAACTTGTAAAAAATGTAAAAAGCTTTTATCAAATGTAACAATGTCCAGCTTGCATAAGTACATTGCTATTTTAAAAGTTATAAAAATTTGGTATGTTCTGAATACTATAAAATTTTAATTTCCTATTGTTACAAGAGTTTCTATATTAATCCAACTACGGATTCTTTTTGCTGTTTAATTAGATATGTACCTAAATCATACTAATGAATATTCTTTTAAGAATCACTCATCTTACCAGTTTTCTAAAGCTTGTCTCAGGGACACTCAAGGTTGTTCTTGTCATGTCTATCTTCCAATGCAATAAAGTATATCAAAGACAAAAAAAAATGGGTTGCGCTGGCTAGTTTTACATGGTTCTTTTGAAACTCCGTAAATTTTTAGAAACATCACTGCAGGATACGGTTTGATTTAGATTGTCAAATTAGAACGAAGGGTCAGTGTTGAAAGAAAAACTAAAAACATATAAATGCCGAAATAAACGGATAAAATCACATTTTAAATAGAAAAGTGAAATATAAACCGATATTGATTATGAGGACAATATTATGATTTTACTATTACTAGTATTTTACACGTACGCGTTCCATCATATCTAATAAGTTAGATTTCTAAAAGATCAAATTGGTTGATTTAGACCGTGGTAAAGATTTCTTTAAAAAGAGAGGGATTAGTTAGAAGAATTTTAGCCGAAAGAAAAAAGAAAATAGATTGCATCCACTAAATCTGGTTGTTTTGCTTATTAAATTTAATTTGATTCTTAAGAATTTTTAAGTTGATTTATCTTTACTACTGCAACGAGGGGCTGCCTTACGGATAGAGGAATTCGTAGGGGCAACTTTTTGTTGCCCCTGCGGATTAATCCGTAGGTGCAATGTTTACCCCTACACAGTTTACCGTGGACTCAGTAATAGGGTAAAACTTGTTCCTACGACTTAATCTGCAGGGGCATTTATCTGAACCTACAGATAAATCTGCATGGGCATTTATCAGGCCCTATGGATAAATCCGTAGGGGCAAGTATTTTATTTTGTAGACCAATAAATTAAATAAAGATGTTGTCCCCCACGGAGTAATCCGTAGGGATAAATGTCCCTACGGAGTACTTCGTAGGGATAATTATTACTCCGTATAGGCAATTGTTACTCCGTATGGGCATATTCATGGTGAAGACTTGTACATGCGGCCTTTGAATCTCCGGAGGAATTTCATGTCCTTACGGATATATCCGTAGGGGCAGTGGTTTGCTCCTACGGCTAAATTCTAGGGACAACCCATTATTTATAGCAGTGCCAGCATATAAGAATGTCACATCAGCAAATTGATTTCAAAATTAAAAACCCCTTTCTTCTGCGTTAGGACAGCAAAGAAGTTCGTTAAGGTAATTTTTCCAAAGTAAATAAGATAATGTGATTTTTTTTGCATTCGGTGAATACCAAGAATTAGTATTTAACATTAATAAGAGGTTAAAGAAAAAAAAGGGGTATCTACGTATTTATTTGCGGCTGAAAAATACATACCGGGCCCACTTGTACAGTGACAGCACACTGCCAGAAAAAAACATCTAATATATTTCCAATTGTGTTTTGTTTTATTTTTCAACCGCAGCTTATTACGAAAGAAATTAAATAAAAATGATTATGACGTGGCGGGGACCACGTGAGGGGGAAAGCACATCCATATTCGCGCCACAATTTGCGGTCACGTGCTACCACAAGACCTGTCAGAGCTCCGAATCTAGCGCCTAGATTTTCCCCATACAGCACTCGTTGACTAGTCAACGCATCAGATTAGTTACTATTTACTTGCAGTAACTACTTTGAAATTTCCCATATTATATACAACATGGGTAATCTTTTCTGCTGGTTTGCATCTGGGTCTGCATTGGGATCAAATGCGGAGGGCATTATCGTATGTCATCGATACATACATACATCCGAGGATGAATTTAAAAACTTCTTTAATCCGAGTAGTCTGGATATTTTGATAAAAAAATTTTGAATGCAAACGGAATATTATGTATATGAATAAATAAATTGAAAAAACGGTGTCACGCTATGTCGCACCGCAATCTGTTGAGAGAAGCGAGAGTGGACAAAGCGCTTACCCAATGTTAAATAAGAGGCTTCTTCCCCTATTTAACCATCGGCCTCTCGTTGTCTAGAGCGAAGAGCGAAACTGCGGAATATTACAACGTACATAAACCCAAAAATACACTAACAAATATATTGTATGTGCTATCAGCCCATTTTGCTTATTTTGGTAAAACAAGATAGAATGTCATCCTCAAAAAATCTCTGTATATAAAACAAGAAAAAGATGCATGGTTTAAGTAAACATCACGAAATGGAAAATAAATTTAAAATGATATATTTTTTTTATAAAGTTATAGCGATATCAATATCCGTATCTTAATTGATATATTTTGGGTTCATGGTGGTATTGCGATAATTTATTGTATCTTTGATAAAATATTTAAACATATATTTGTATTTGTATTCGCATATGACCTTATATGAGAAATTATATCCGTCTCCGAAAAATATTCGGATCCTTATTTAAATATTATCTGAAATAATTTTTTATTTGAATGCAATCCTAAGAGCATATTTGGGTATACCTTTCCATTGGATGCGAAGCTTGGATTCCATTTTTACTCCGGACTAAGCTAATCCAGCAGAATTGTTTGTTTGGATGTTATTTTTTAAGAGTAAATCCGGACGGGAAAAAGCCTACAAATAGTCCATTAATCCAGATTAGAAAAACTTGAGGATATGTTTGGATGCACTTAATCCCTTGGATAAAATGACTAGATTCCTTTTTCCTTCGGGATCTGGCCATTCCTGAATTTTAGACCGTCTGGATTGATTTTTTACAAACAAACCCATCGGATAAAATCCTTCAAAATAGCCCCATTCTACAGGGTTTTAAAAATCAGCCCAGGGCCAATTTTTAAAATCCTCCATCCTCTCTCTCCCTTTCCAAATATCAATTATTACACCATCCCTCTCTTTCATCACCCAAAAAAAAATGGGCAAGGAAAAAAATCTGTTCATGCTGCTAATTTGTTGTGGGTTCAAGCTATTTGTTGATTGAAGAAGAGAAATGCTTCAAAAAATTTAACTTTTCATGCAGCATATGTTTGGATAGTTTGGATTAAAATTCATAAAATTTAATTTGGGAATAAAATATCTCGGAATACACATGCATTCCTAAAGTTGAATTCTTATAAGTTGAATTCCTAAGATTTTGCATGTTTAAATGGTTTTGGGAGTAAGGGTTTGCCAAGAAACCTTTTTTTAATAAACATTTTATCTAAATAATCTCATAACAATTTTAATCAATATATGTTTTCTCACTTGATTAATTATAAAATGATCGTATGCTATGCAGGTTTCTTGTTTATTTGGCCACCATGAAAAATCACCATCCAACACAAACATGATATCCAAACCCAATGAGGAGCCAAAATAGAAAATAAGTTTTTTGAATCGAATCATAATAGAAATAAAATAAGAAATTATGGTTTGTTATGTTTTGAAAATTAGAGCTTATATAGTCCTTGCGAATCTTACCTTGATCGATGGGATCTTCAAATTGGAAATTTATGGTTTATCAAGTTTTAAGAAGAAAAAAAATGATTTGAAAATAGAGAAGAGAAAAATGGAGAGAGCACTCTAAACTCGACGGACTTATTTGAAGAAGGTGGCGGTGGATGTGTTTTTTGTTTGAAAAGAGAGATACCAGATGGACGAGAGAAAAAATAACATAGAGAAAAATAGAAGAAGTGAAGGAGAATGAGAAAGACACAATGTTCAAGGAGAGGAGAGAAAGAAATTTCAGGAAAAATATAATTGAGCGTAAGCTAATTTTTATTATCCTGTGAAATGGGCCTAATTAGGGTATTTTGTTTCTTTAGATTAATCATGAAAATGGCCATCCAAATAGTCCCAAATTCAGAATTGCTCTAATCCACTAGATGAAAGGAATTTGGGCTTTTAATTCTAAGAAAAGGGTGTATCCAAACATGCCCTAAGGGGTTTGGAGGAGAGAGACAGTAGTGGTGTTGGGATGATGAAGCCTGTTGATTTTCTTACCCTGAGGTTCTATCGTAAATGGAGATGGGATCTTAGAAAAATTCTTTCTTTTCAAGTTTTTTCTAAGGAAAAGGTGTATCCAAACATGCCCTAAGGGGTTTGGAGAAGAGAGACAATAATGGTGCTGGGATGATGAAGCATGTTGATTTTCTTATCCTGGGGTTCTATTGTAAATGGAGATGGGATCTTAGAAAAATTCTTTCTTTTCAAGTTTTTTCCTTCATTTTTTTCTATTTTTATTTCAATGGATGGCAAGGACGATATTTGGATGAGAATGGCTATGGGGATACATTGATTTTTTGGGTATATAATATTTATATGCCCGACTTCATTTTTACCCGTCTCCCATTTTCTTCCAACTTAAAATTCTCATCCCATTATTTATTTATTTTTTAAAAAAACCTTTCCTCTAAATTCAACCTTAATTTCACTTCGATTACTCTAAATTCAACCATGATTTATTTGAAATCAAATTAATTCTTTTAATAACCCATCATGCCTAATTGCTTAAAAAATAATACGTAAGCATTTAATTCACATCCTTATCCCAACATATCCAAACATGCACAAGATTAACAAAAAAGTATAGGGATTTCATTTTGGGAATGTATATGCATTCCGAGATATTTTAATCCCAAATTAAATCTTATGAATTTTAATCCTAACTATCCAAACATGCTCTGAATGGTTGCTTTTTTCTTGGAACTTAAACCATTCATTAAATCTTTCTTTCAATTTTTTCTCATCTTCTTTGATTATAAGAGGATGTTGTTTCTTGGAATCAAAAACAAAAATAAGAATTGAGGTTTTACAGAAAATAATTTTTGTCCTGAGGAATTACCATCCCGTTATTTGTTTGCAAAAAGCTTGAATGGTTTTTATCTCCTTCGATCTCTTTCTTTGTTTGGTTGGAAAAAAAAGCTGGGATTGAATTTTGGGAAATGGATAAAGAGAGAAAGAGTAGGTAAACATAACCATTTTCTAATTAAAATAACACATATTATCTCTTTGTGTATTTGGAAATGGACAATTTCATTCAAAAAAGCTTGGATTTTGAATTGCGAAAAAGGCGATGTCAATCCTCAAAACTTGCAATTTCTATTCCATACAAACAAATAAAGGAAAGGCAATTACATAATTTTTTGTTTTGATGAATAGCGTCTTTTCCTTTCAATTCTTATTTTTTTGGACAATCCCTTAAGAACAGCCCCGACAAACAAACAATATAATTCTTTTTTTTTATATTTTAAACTCTCAATGTTTGTTTTTAGGGTTTGTTTGTTTGCTGAAATTAAAAAACAAGAACGAGAATTGAGGTCTTGCACAAAAAAAATTCTTTCCTGAAATTGACATTCCGTTATTTGTTTGTAAAGAATCGAAATGATTTTTGCCTCCTTCAATCTTTTTTCCTGTTACTTGAAAAAAATGGAAATTGAAATTTAGGAATTGGGATAAAGAAGAGAGAAAGAGAGAGAGTGATTGTGTGTAACCATAGCTATTTTCCAGATAAAATAATATATATAATCCTATGTGGCAATCCCATAAAAAAAACTTGGATTTGGAATTGCCAAAAAGGTGATATCAATTCCTATTTTGGTGATGTCACTTTCCAAAACTTGCAATTCCAATTTCAACTATGTTCTTTTGTTTTGATAAATAATTTCTTGTCTCCTGGTTCTTATTTTCTTTGGGCAACTCCCTGCAATCAAATAGCTCTTTAATATAGTTATAAAATGGAAATCCTTGTCTTAAGTTAACGAATCATGCATTTAACATGAAACTCTAAAGCATTTTTGACTTGAAGTTATATAGATGCATTCTGTGATATTATTATCCAAAATTCAAACCGTCGGATTTTAATCCGGCCTATCCAAACGTGCCCTGGCCCTATTTGCATCCCTTCATTTTTTAGCACATATATTTACAATCACTATTAATTGTTTTTATGCACATGGGATGAATTAAAGAAGAGGAAATTGAAAAAAATTTTATGCGGCCCCTTTAGAAGTAGAACCAAGGATATCATTTATTCTGGACAAGAAATGCTCACTGCATATGCCTAATTAGTGAGAAAAATATCATGAATAGTATCATAAAAGAAATCAAGACCACTTATAAGTTTTTTGTGGGTTATCCGTAACCGTGTGATTCTTAGGTCCGGTTTTGGGTTCCTCAGTGATATATGTTTGTAATGAATAATGAGTAGGTCCGCTTTCGGTCCTCATCTATTGCTATGTGAATGATGGTTCTAACAATTTAGATGTTGCTAAATGGTCTTCAAATATTTCTATAATTTGCTCCATACAATGTTAGATTGTTCTATGTATATTTTGTGAAGTTCGTTTATATTTAATTTTATTGAGTAGGGTTTTACACACTGCTTCTTACTTCAAAAAAAATAGAGATGAATAGTCATGATGACATGAACCTTTTTCTTATTTTATAGAAAGAAGAAAATTTGCATAATTAATCAATTTCGTATAATTTAATCAATTTCTGTTTTGTGTGCATGGCATGATTTTGATCTTCATCCCTTATGATTCTATGAATCTTGTTATTATTATATGGAAAAAATGATATTTTTTCTAAATAAAACGCCAAGAGTCACTTCACAATGCTATTATTTTGTCTTCTATTTTTTATGTTCGAATCAAACTCAATCTTAATGAAATTTCTAAAATATGTTTTTTTCTTTTTGGCTATATTTATTAGATTTCTTATACGAGTTTGTTATCCTGATTTGATACGATTCTAATTGCTTTAATTGTTGATTGATTTACATTTTTTTTGATTGAGAAGAAAATATGAAGAAAATAGACTATGCGGAGGAAAATGTATGCGAGAGAGTCCAGGGGGCGAACAAAAACAAAGAAAATAAAGAAATAAGAAAAGTTTCACAAGAAATCATATATCTAAATGAGTTCTTTTATGGATTTTAAATAGAAGAATAAATGTGATTTTTTGGCTCAAAAGAAATTTTTAACAACACACCATTGCGCTTGGTACATGGAATAGAAGATCACCAGAAATTCTCGCATTCCCGATAATTGGACGACCGTGCATCTAATTCCTAGGAATCTTGCATTAACATGCTTGGTATATTTTAATCATTCTCGGTAATATATGTATGTGCAACCATCGACCGGTGGCGAGGCCGGCGACGAACGGACGATCGGCTGCTTACCGGCAACGGATGGCGGGATCGGCCGGTAGACGACCGGAGACGAACTACGGCTGCGACGAACGTCCGATCAGCGACGGGCCTGGTGCGCAGGGCCCTGTGAAGTTTCCTGCGCCAATGAGACCCGGGATCCCTGTGTTACCCCAATTCGCCCAAGAATTCAAGGGTGCTTTGCAAGCCAATACAAAATCGGTTCTCATATGACAAATCTTAAACATAAATTTTATAATATTCTAGCACACATGGCAAATTTAGTATCCGTGAACCTCTTGGCCGCTTGGCCGAAAATCAATTAAAAGCTATCTACCGTTTGTTACTATCGACGGAACCGACTAAATTACTAAAAAAACTTTTTTAAAATGAATCTCAAAATTATTACTCCTTTCCCCCCCTTTAATATATCAATCCAACTCTCTAGAGAATTGAAGCCACTTCACAAATGTTCATATATCATTGCTATTTTTATTTTGCAACTGAGCATTCCTGGCTTGTCCAAGAGTCCCACCCACACACCCATGCACCTTCAGAATTGAAGCTGGACATGCACATTTAATTATAAAAAGAAAGGTAAAGAGAAAAAATACCCAGCACGTGTATGAATTCGGACATGAGACCTTTCACACCGTATGTCCAAGCCGCGACCAATTGCTATTGTCAGGTATATATTTTAGATGCAACAAAAACTTTGCAAGTTTTGCTTGACATATGCATGTTTGCTTCTTGATTTTTTATGGAGGGTGGACCCAAACAAAATACATTGAGCCCATGTGAACAAGGTACCGTCCTAGTCATTATTTGAATTCTGCCAAACATTAATTTGTGGAAGAAAAACAATTTGTCCTTCCATATAGAAACTATTCATGCAATATTTTTTGTAAATAAATTAATCTTGTCAATATGGTTATTAAGATTCTGAGAAAAAGCCATAAATTGCAATTTTAATGTTGTGGCTAGATTACGAAAAGTCTATGCCATATAATTTACTGAAAAGACACAATTGCAGCTGCAGTTATAAATCATGCAGTTGTTGCATCGTATTAATGTTGGTCATGCATGGAGAAAACCGATTTCATGCAACAAAAAATGGAAGCATATTATTAAGCGATAGATGTATATTCACCGTTATTTTCAGAATATATTGATATCAACGGTAACTGAAAATAATTTTCGACAAGCTTTTTAAATTGGAAAAAAATGGTGGCAACATCAGATTTACGTTTCATAGGGTATAGTCAGACATATTTTATGTAATAATCAACAAAAATTACGTAATAGCGAAAACCAACAAAAGACAATTCAGTGGGTCCCCAAATATCAATGTAAATTAATTTCAAAGGATTAGAAGCACGAACTGAATTTTCAAAAAAAGGAAGTGTATGACTTTTATTGTAATCACAAAAGTTGCATTGAAAATTATTAACTACCAAGACATTAGACACTAGCTTATTTTTCCTAACAACCGACCGAAGGATGCGGGTGGAGGGATGACCAAAATGACAGCGCCACTCACTTATTTTTGATTTGGAGGTAGCGTGAATTTGAAGTTGGATGTAGTGTGGGAGGTAATAAACATCATTTTAGCTATCCCCTCGAAGAACAAGCGTCTCCATGTGAAGATCTTTCACCAAAAAAATAGAGAGAGAAAACTCAAGTGAGACTTTGTTTGATTTGCAAAATTTGGTAATAAAAATTAAGTTTTGAGTAATAGATGGTGTACATAGAACATTATCTAAAAAAGGGGTTTTTGGGATGAGTGCAGTGTCGTTTTATCGATGTGGGAAATTTTCAAACCTAAACTATCACCTATGTTGATCTCATCAGGACCACCGTAATTGGTGTAGCTGTGAAGAGTCCCAACATCAGACATAACGTGGTGAGAATCACTGTTGTCCAATATCCAAAAGAAGGGAGAAGGCCGGTTGGCGTTGGTGTTGTTGGCAACAGGTGGAGAGGGGGTCCGCGCGGGATTGACTTGCACAACTTTCTCACGAATGAAGTGTAGGGTTACCTAGCACGACAGCAAGGTTTCGGGAGGTATCGTCCATGCCATTTTCAAAAAATTGCTATGCTACTTAACCCTAACCCTAGAATCTTAACTTGAGAATCAGACAATAACATATGTAAACTACTTTACAACTAAGTGAACAAGAAATACAACCTTTGTAGACCGGTCCTTCACTTCAATAGCTCCAAGTAATGGTCCCTTCACTGCGAGTAATGATCTCCCGAACTCTTGAGAGGCTCCACAAGGTGAAAAATGCAAACTTGCTTGAAGTCTTCAAAGCCGAAGATGATCTACGTCGAGGAGATACCGATTCAAGCTATCTCTTCACTAATTAGGGATTAGTGAAGCTAACACCCTAAACTAAATGACTAATTTAGTAGAGAATGATGAAGTAGAAATATTGCTCACTTTAGATTTCTTTTTCTCGCTGTTTTTTCTCACTTTCTCAAAAGCTAGAGAGCTAAGCTCTTGATGAAGATGTTGTGAGAGTGTGAATGGCAACCATGGGTGAGAAAATATCTCATATAACCCTTGTAGAGACATGACCATGGTTGTAGATAATGGTTAGGTTAATAAATATCTAAGGAAAAACAGAATTGGTGGACTAAGTCAATGGTCATCCAAAACTTCTTCAAGCTTCTAACCATGACAAATTCCACTCAATTTTGAATTACTTAAATAAATAAAAACCTTAATATTATCTCAAGTATGGTGTAAGTCTCATACACTCATATTGCATGCATAATCAAGCATGACACAATAATATATATCACATATATATTAAGTGTTCAATAGTGATTAAAAGAAATGCACAAGTGAGCTAATATTAGTTAATGTATACTAGTATATCAAATATACAATTATACATTAAATTATCAAATCAACATTTGATTCAATAATCCGGCTATATCATATATAACCGACTAATATCATATGTATCATCTTATCGAATCAACACTTGATTCGATAATCCGGCTATATCACATATAACCGACCGATACCAATATCGCGAGAATAGAATACGGTATCACATACTCGTATTAATCTCGGTCCCGCACATATCACACATGTGCTCCTACTTCGTTTCGCCTGAGCTAGTAAATATCTGTGTAGGACTCTAAAGACTCGTCAATACGCCGGCAGTAGGTGATGAACATATCAAGCACCCACAAGCCGTCAGCGGTACTAGCTGGACGTAACGGCTATCCGGGTATTGAGCGATCACAAGATCAACAAGCAAGCCTGCTCATACTCCTGTAAAGTCTGTCAGTAACACTACCGTACTGTAACAATCCTAAACTTTCTGTACAACTTTCTGTACAATTTTTTCAAAAAATACAGAAAGGGGTGTTTTTGCCTGAGCACAAGATATAAATTTGTTTTGCTTTTTAATAGCAAGAAGGAGCTTGTAGCTCATTGGTAAGACCTTGCACTGCTGAACCGAAGCACCAGAATTCAAATCCCATCACCCATATTATTTTTAATATTGTTTTCTTTTAAATTTTTAAAAGTCCAAGAGCTTACACGTGCATAACTCGTAAAAACCCCACTACACTAAATAAACTAACTGTCCCAGGGGGTAATTGGAGCGTCGAGGAAGCCAATGGCCGCCGGACTCGGCCGAATCGTCCGGCGACTCGGCCGACTCGGGTCGCCGTCGCCGGCCGGACACGGCCAGACTGCCGAGCCCCCAACATAAAAGTTGGGCCTCTTGGACTCTCCTGTACTCCTGTATACTTTAAATGTACGGTCCAGTACTAAAGACTCTTTAAAACCCTAATTACTCTATTTTAATACATTTTATTACATTTTTTCAATTCAACATTTCACCTATCCTAAACCCTAGCCTTACCCTATAAATACAACCCCTAAACACACACTCCTCACTCCAAAATTCTGATCAAAACTCTCAAGAAATCCCTAGAAACTTAGTGTACTTTTGTAGTAGCGAAGGGCGAAAGCTTCGGCAATTTTCCGACGACAACCCTAGGAGTTCCTGGAGACGAAATGACGCACCGGCGCCTCCTCCCATCTCCTCTTCCTCATCCCTAACTTCTAAACCTATAAGTCCCACCTCCTCTTCTCCTTTCTTTTTCTAAAAATACGTAATTCCAAAACCCGACGAAATCGGAGTCAATCCGATTTCCGATTCGGTTCTTTCTAAAAATTCAATCTTTTCTTAAATACAATCATGCTAAACCATTACATGTTGACTATTAAATATTAACAAACATGTTGAACAAGTTTCATGACAATCTATATCATTTTGTAACTTTTATCGCTCTTTTTCAGTAAAATACCATGTAGTTTCATTTCGAAAGTAAACCATCACAATTTTGCTACACCTTTAAGTAGATCATGAGGTAATGACCTACCTCCTCACAAACTCATATACAATATAGCACAATATCTTTCGGGAACATAGAATACGGGAAAACGAAACCTTTCAAATAAATACCATTTACTAATAAAACCGTTTTCTAAAAGATTAAGTATTTTACAAATCTTTGCAAAGCACCGCTACAACCCATTTTGGGGAACTCGTTCAGGATGGTGCGGATTATCGCATATCCTCGGGCTTAGTAGTGCGAGATGCAGACCTCCGCAAGGAGCATTCGGTCTCGAACATTTAAAATACGAATATCTTAAAAAAATGAGATTTCTAGAAATATAATATATATATTAAAATTATTTATATATATATATATATATGTATGTATGTATGTATCATTAAAATATCTATTTTGTGATAATATAAATATTCCAACTTTTTCTAAAATCACAAGGATCACTTTACATTAAATACCATGAAATCCATACAAGTTCAATATTACAAATAAATACCATGTATTATGAAAAATGGGTTTATTCACTAGAAATGTCACAAATATAAAATCTACAACTATGAAAACTCTAAAGACGATAAATAAATACTTGGGGTGTATTTTGAAAAGTATACAAATTATTTTTACATAAAACCCCCGCAAGTTCTATAATTTACTCTAAGGACCCTAGTAAATATATGTTTAAGCGGGACCAGTCTCTTGAGCCTCAGGGAGCCGGAGATATGGGTGCTTTCCTGTCTAAGATAGATAACTTAATAACGGTGTTATCAACACGGTAATCGTCTTTGAAAAAGACACAAATCCCGCCGCCCATGTGCAGCGGTTACCGATAACATCAATACTTAATTCAGGATTCAATTTCTTTTCTAATTGTCTGACTCAGACCGAGTCTCATTATAATTAACCCGACTTGAATATGATTCAAGTACAATCTACAAACTACTATTCAATATGAATCCATGAATCCATATATTCAATCTGTTCAATCTGTATTGACCGGACCGGACCATGGATATACTTCCATTTACATGATTCTCCAGTTACATCCATGATTCTACAGTTACATCCATTTACTGATACCATGGTTTCGGCAAGTCATCCAATTATACAATCTATATTAGAAGACATTACAAGTTGCAATACAATACAAACAATAGAACCAAGATATCGCGGGGTTTAAGGGGTAGATTGGTACGGAAGGTGTTAGAAGTGGCACGAGACTGCAACCATAGGACACCTAACCTATATTTCGTTGCTGTTGTACCGTGGCATAACGGTTCCTTGAGTTCCTGATACCTTAGTCTCCGGGGCAAGTGAGACTCCTCTCGTATGCACTGGCATCCTTCTGTTCCAAACTACAAACAACAGCGTTAACACTAAATACAACAATATAATACAACTTTAAAAGCTACACACCATCTCTCTCTGTCTATTCTATTTCTCCCTTATCTTTGGGACTTACCGAGCGATTTGTTCGTTGACGACATTCTCTTTCTTCTTCTTTGAATGTCGTCAGGTGTTTCGGACCTTCCAGAGATCGAGCCCAGTGCCGAAGACTTGGACCAGTTTAACGAAGACCCAGAGCTGTAGCCACTTGTACCTATTTCATTTCTGTATTTCCATTTCTGTTATGCCACTGTTTAGGTATTGCTTTCATTCAGTTGTATTTACTTTTCCATGTATTGTAAAAAGAATGTTAATAAATAAAGTTGTTGTTCAGTTATACCTACTGTCTTTGTCTCTTGTGAATATTTCTTTTATATTGCTTAGTTATGCTTAGCGTATTTACTTCTGAGTGAATACGTAGCGGCCAGTCGCGTTCCCTTCGCCGTACACTGGGAAGCGGGGCGTGACACGTTCATTCCGGTTTCTTCGTCTGATATGTCGTATGTCCAGTCTAGGGGTGGTAAACGTCAGACCCCAGTAACCGATAAGTCGTGCCGATGTGAGGCTCATAACGGGTCGAGAAACTACTGATAACACTTACCAGTAGATCTCCGTAGCAGCCCTGGCCAGGGACTTCCTGTTATAGCCAATCGAGCACAGCGCAACATCAACCCCCAATACCGGGAGAGACGAAACCCCTCCTATCACTCATTGTTTCCATGTGATTCGGGACTGTACCCAAAAGCCACCGTTTTGCACGTTCTCTTGAACGTGGTAAGGTGGAAATCAAAGCACAATGGAAATCACACAAGACTCTATGACGATCTCGGGTCTACATACTAATCTGTACTAGTGTCACCAGAGAACTACTATCTGACGATAGATATAACACCAACCAGGAGTTCTCGGCGAGTCCGTTCAGTGTACCCAGTCTCCACTGAGCACCCGTATACCATCTTTGATGTCAAACACCAATGGATGTGGGATCATCCATCGCCCATTGTAGGGTGTTTTTCGTCACCCCATTGAGATGGGAATACGCGCGCGCTTGTCAGGCGTACTACAGATTCCCCCTGCCTAGGGTAGGCAGGGGTTTAATGATTGTGGGGATCTGAATCTCCGGCAACCGCGGACTAAGCTGCCGTTAATTACCCCTCGCCTTTGGAGCGAGGGAATCTCCGATTGACGGGTTAAATTGGTCATACGAACTCAATGTGCAGTGTACGTGTATTTTGTTTTGGAGGGGGCTTGGATATATCGGGGGCCCCGCAGAGTTTTTACGGGGGTCCCGCTACCCGGATAGCGGGCTGGGGGTCAAGGGGGCTAGCAGCCCCCTTGCGGAGTGCGGGGCAGCGCCCCGGCCCAAATTTTTTTTGAGGGGAATAGTGTTGTAGAGTATGTGTGTGTGTGTATATGTATACATATGTATATATATATATGTACATATATAAAAAAAAAGGGGAGGAAAGGCATCCAAAGGGTGCGTGGGGCCAGCGCCAGCGCTTTGAGCGCAAGAGCGCTAGCGCACCACGTGTCAGCACGTGGGCGCTCGGGCACTAGCGCTCTGAGCGCAAGAGCGCTAGCGCTTTGAACGCTAGCGCGCCACGTGTCAGCATGTGGGGGCTCGGGCGCTAGCGCTTTGGGCGCTAACGCGCTAGCGCACCACGTGTCAGCACGTGGGTGCTCGAGCGCTAGCGCTTTGGGCGCTAGCGCTCTGAGCACTAGCGCACCACGTGTCAGCACGTGGGAGCTAGCGTTTTGGGCGCTAGCGCTCTGAGCGCAAGAGCGCTAGCGCATCACGTGTCAGCACGTGGGCGTTCGGGTGCTAGCGCTCCGAGCATAAGAGCGTTAGCGCGCCACGTGTCAGCACGCGGGCGCTCGAGCAGCAAAAGTGACTTGGTCCCTGCAATGGGAGTTATACTCCCAGAAAGGAGCACTTATTATTCTCTGTGTGTGTGTGTGTGTGTGTGTGTGAGGAGTTAAACTCCTAGGATATTTTGAAGCTGATGAAGGGCTTCTCCCCTTGAGCCCTAGTTCTTCCCCAAAGTGGGGTTTCTGGAGATGGATCTCTTTCTTCTTCCTTTGTTGGCCGGATCTTGAAGATCAAGAAGTAGAAGGTTTTAAAAATCTCTCCTTTTTGAGATCTGATGGGAGATCTGAGTTCCTCTTTGTGGGTTTTGTGGTGGAAAACTACTTAGTTTTGGAAAAGAAAGAGTAAAACTCTTGATTTAATTCAAAAGAAATGAGAAGATTTAGAACCTTGGAGAAGGAGCAGGAGGCACAAAGAACCCTAGTTTTTTGGGGGAATGAAAAAGTATATTAGATATTTTCATCATGTTGCCTCTTATAGGCTTACATATTTATATATAGCACCTTGGGTTTTACACTAATGGCATTTTGGCCATCCCATGGCTCATGTGCCACTTCTTCTTGCACATAAGCCATGGGCTTACAAAAAATTGGTTTTATGCCCATTTTGTATACATTCATGCACAAAAATTACATAAAAATTATTTGTTACATGATTTTTTATTTTGGTATGGCGGAAGGCCGGACGCTTCGTGTTCGGGCTCGATCTGGGCATTGGCCTACTTGCTTGGGCTTGGGTTCACCTGGCTTGGGGTTGACCTTGACTTTGACTTGGTCAACCGGGGTGCAAATTTTGACTTCAACACCCATCATATGGGTCAAGAAGCTTATACGCTAGTCTACTCTGGAATATCGATGCCCTGTCTCGATACATCTACGACTAGGAACAATTAAAGGATGTACTTGTGGACTACCCTGGCCCCACTAGTATGATCTCCATCATAGTCCTAGTAGTCAAGTACACATCCTAAGGGCTTTATCAACATGTGAGAGCAAGACAGTATCACAATACAAGTCTACATGTTAAGACAAAGAGTAACCAGATAGCATACTATCTTGTCGAGCAAGAAAGTCCTCTCTATATATATCCAAGTTTCCACTATAATAGACATCATATGTACAGTAATAGCCTCTAGGGCATATACATAACTAACAATCTCCCACTTACACTAAGGACAGTTGTTGTAGTATCTCATATCCAACATCCCGAAGAGTCTCTCAAATTGTATCTGGGGTATGGCCTTCGTGAGTGGATCCGCTGTGTTGTTCTTCGTGTCAACTCTCCTGACCTCGATCTCCCGACGATCAACTATCTCCCAGATCAGGTGATACCGCCTCAGAATATGCTTGGATCGCTGATGGGACCTGAGTTCCTTGGCCAAAGCCACTGCTCTATGGTTATCACAATACAAAGGTATTGGATGCTCGATGGACGAAACTACACCAAGTTCGTTTATGAACTTCTTCATCCAGACAGCCTCTTTAGCAACATCGTTGGCAGCGATGTATTCAGTTTCCATTGTCGAGTCTGCCATGGTTTCCTGTTTGGAACTCTTCCAAAAAACCGCCCCTCCATTGAAAGTAAAGACAAATCCCGAGACCGACTTAGAGTCGTCTTTATCACTCTGGAAGCTCGAATCGGTAAAGGACTGTTTCCCCCAATCAGAGCAAAGCTCTGTTTGAATTTCAAAATTCAAAATTCGAAGCAACGCTTCAGATTTAATGCGCTGCGCGCAACGCGCCACGTGTCAAAAGCTGATACGGCAGCGCAGCGCCCAAGGCAGTGCGACCAATTAGAGCAAAACTCTATTTTAAGTAAAATTAAAGGAAGCAACGCTTTAGTTGCGCAAGCACTGCGCTGCGCGACACGTGTCAGCGCAGATGCGCGCTAGCGCAGTTGCGCTGCGCTGTGCGACACGTGTCAGCGCAGATGCGCTAGCGCAGTTGCGCTGCATGACACGTGTCACGCTCTGGAGCGTTTACGCCAAACAGAATTAAGATTTCAAAGAAATCTTTCTGTTCTTGTTAAAATAAGAAGATTTTCTTCTGTAAAACAGAAGCCCTTGGATCAAAGATCCAACGGTGGGGAAAATTCCCCAAATCACTCAGAGAAATATCTCTTTAACAAATTTAACTAATTTATGGGCACTATAAAAAGGGGCCTAGACCTCAATTCAAAGGCATAAACATTCTTAAAAAAAATCAAGAGCTTCAAACAGAGAGAATTCTAGGAAAAATTTCAAGAAAAAAGTAAAAACCTTCAGAAAAAGAGAAAATTCTCTTTAAAAAAAACAGATCATTGATCTAAGAACAAGTTCAATGATCTTCAAGAAGAAAGAAAATTAACTAATAATAGTGCTTTGCACTTGCTTATGAACCATTGGTTCCTTGAAAACAAGAAAAACTTGTTTTTTTCTTTGATTTAAAAATCGATCAAAAGATAAAACAGTGCTCTGCACTTGCAGGAACAGCGCTATTGCGCTCCTGTGTTGGCGCAAGCCACCAGGAAGCGCCATGTGTCAGTAGCGCAGCAGCGCAGCGCACCGACACAGTGCACTGCGCTGCTGCGCTTGCGCTCGCCAGAGCATGACACGTGTCATCACCATATGAGTTTGTGCTCATTACTTGGCGCAAAGCGCCTGACAAGCCACTGTCAAATAATTAGTGCACTGCATTGCTTACAAAAGGGCCAAGCCCAATTAAAGAAGGCCTAACAGGCCTAATAAAATGCAATGCATTATTTTAAAAAGAGGAGAGCCCAAACCAAAACAGATGCTCTGCATTATTTACAAAGGGGCAGAGCCCAAATAAAAAGGGCCTAGCAAGGGCAAAGCCCTAGCACAAGCCTAATAGGTCAAAGATAAATAAAAACGTTGAACATTCTTCAACTGGACTTAGCCCAATTTTGGCCGTAAGTCCTCAAATTAAATTGACTGAGCACGGCTGCTCCCTAAATCAATTTATATCTGGTTCGAGGGTACATCTCCGAACTGCTCTGACATATGTCGTTGTAACCCTTCAACGACGTCAGAGAGGTGACGGGTCCCAACGACCACACATGAATATGGACAGCGGGGTCCTTAAACTCGTGGACCGAAACGTCCCTAAACTAATATCGGACCGAAACGTCCCTAAACTAATATCGGACCGAAACGTTCCTAAACTAATATCGGACCGAAACGTCCCTAAACTGGCGATGGACCGAAACGTCCTTAAACTAATATTGGACCGAGACGTCCTTAAACTAATATTGGACCACCACGTCCCTAAACTGGAATATGGACCACCGCGTCCGTAAACTGGAATATGGACCACCGCGTCCGTAAACTGGAATATGGACCACCGCGTCCGTAAACTGGCGATGGACCACCACGTCCCTAAACTGGAATATGGACCACCATGTCCCTAAACTGGAATATGGACCGCAATGTCCTTAAACTACCAATGGACCGCAATGTCCCTAAACTACCTATGGACCACTACGTCCCTAAACTGGAACAATAGAGCTCCCAAATGCTCTTTTGTCGGATCTAAATGATCCCGTTTAAGTTGATCTTAGCCTCAAATATGGCTAACGTATCCTTAAACATTCAAACAGACTTTAGTCCCAAATTGGACTATAAGACCCCCAATCAACTTTGGTTCAAGGGTACATCTCCGAACTCCTCTGACACATGTCGTTGTAATCCTTCAACGTCGTCAGAGAGGTGACGGGTCCCGACGGCCATATATATTAAATGGACTACTACGTCCTTAAACTGGAAATGGATCTAGACGATCATGTTAAGTTGATCTCGGTCTCAAACAGGACTAACGTATCCTTGACGAACGTTTAAGTTGATCTTAGTCTCAATACGACTAACGTATCCTTAAACTAAAAACACCAAACCCAAATCTAAGTAAATACGGATTTGGACTAATCCACGTCCTACGGGCGACGGCATTACTCAGTCTCCGTATACAATCCACGGGCAACCACAAACAAAACAAACACATACGACACGAAGTGAAATTCTGGAGAAGGAGAAAGTGGCTACCGCGACGCGGTAGCGTAATTAACTGAAGGGGCTTGCGCCTGTAGGGAAGAGCGTCCCCACAATCAAAAACCCCTCTAGCGAGGGGGAATCTGACGAGGTCTGCTACATCGGCCGCATCCGTCAAAACCTCAGATACACGGTGCCATAAACCAACTTGGCATCTTCGGAGAGGGAGACGGATAAAACCATATAGCATCTGCCCCGAATCTCAGGCAAGACGTCCTCACGTCGTCGCCGTCTTTCGGAGGGGAATAGATTCTGGCACGCCCGGTGGGACCCCTTCCTCTTTCCACTCCACACTTCGTGTGTCGTCTTCGCGAACCAATCGCGGTTTGTTAAATGGTTGCCTTCGGATTTCAAGTTACTAAGATTTGGTCTCTTGCCTGGCGCAGAACTTAAGATTCAATAGCCTCTAACTGCACCAACTGCTCGAAGTGCCACTGCAATGGACGCTCCACCTCCCCCGGAGGTGTAGCATATGGGCCCCAAGCGGCTTCCTTCCTCACTCTGCCAGTAGACCAGGTGACCCAAGCCACCACTGGCCTGTTCTTCGGGACCATGATCCCACCTACAAGCTTCTCTATGCCGATACCTGCACCGGAGGTGAACAAGAAGTCGGTCTTTGACCGACTCACTGCCACGACGGCCCCTGTCAACGGGTCACCCACTGCCAAACCAACAGCTTCGGTTTTTGCCAGGCTGGATCAGAACTTTAAATTGGCTGTCCCAAGGAAGGCAATGACTACTGCTCCAGAAGTTGTCAAGGTGGCTTCCCCTGTCAAAGAGTCAGTCTTTTCAAGACTGATGATTCCTGCTCCTGTCCCTGCTCGAGGATCCGTCTTCGACAGGTTGAATATCACCCCTCAAAAGACAACCTCAGTCTTTAAGAGGTTAACACCGGCGGTGCCTCATTCAGACAGGGGGCAAAAAGAAGCTGTCTCAATCTCCGAGCCAGTCCCAACGGCTCGTCATGCTCGACGTCGCCATTGGCAACGAGTGAGGAAGGCAGGGGGCAACTCCCCCTCAGGGCTAACTCCACCGGCTCCAGTGGTGGAAGTCAACGCTGCTGTTCCAACTGGGAACAGCTTTGAACTACTGAGGAGGGTACGTAAGAACTCTCCAACCGCTACACTGAAAAGATCTCCTCCACCTGCGGAGAGAGTTCCAGAAACGAAGCAAGAACAGCCCCCTCAACGGCTGTCCTCAAGAATTTATAAAGTTTGGCGGAGGGTTCAAGACTCCGTGATCGACCCAGATCACTCTCGTCAACGAAAGAAGACGAAGGTGCAAAAAGAAAAGGACCGTCCTATTAAACAGCAGAGGACAACCATCGCTAGGGTGCCCACTGCAACGGCCCCCTCCACTTCAACGGCCCACAAAAGAAGAACGCCGGAGAAAACCCCCGCGCCCGCGGCAAATGCCAAAGATGGTGAACCTAAACGCCTTAAGTCCGGGGGCATTGTAGTTCACACCGTCTATGTGACATCTGGTAAGGAGGACAGTCGCATATCAACATGTCATAGACCGCACACGCGGTCAGTGACCAAGGCACAGGAGCAGCAACAAAAGCTCCAAGAAATGATGAACGCTATGGTCGCCCTTACAGGGCCAAAAGAAAATCCTGAAACGTCCTCGGATGAACGCCAAGAGGAAGAAACCGACGCCGAATTCCTTCGTCGGATATTGGAGAAGAAGGACAAAGAGGCTGCTGAACAAGTAGCCAACATACAGCGTATGGGCATCCTCTTCCAAGACATGATAGGGATGATGATACAACAGGATCCTCCGGCTGAAGAGCCCCCGATCGTCCTTGGAGACGATAGGGGAGAGACATCAAATCCTCCACCAGCTTTGTCAACAGCTAAGGAGGATACAATCTCCAAAGCTGATTTAGACGAGTACATAGCCCAACAAATACGGGTTCATCATGCGACCGAAGCAGCCGGCCAGGTCGTGAAAACGGGGCGACCATATCCGAGTTGGTACGATCATATCAAGTACCCGCCCGGTTACACAATTCCCAAGTTCCATGTCTACAAGAGGATGGGCAATCCTCACCAGCATGTTGCCCAGTTCAGGGCACTCTGCGGCAACACCGGCGGTGACGACAAGTTGTTGCTTCGCCAGTTTGTTGGAAGTTTATCGGATACGGCGTTCGAGTGGTACTCTGAGCTCCCGAACGACTCTATCAAAACCTTCGCGGAGATGGAGCTGCTGTTTACTCAGCGTTTTGCAAGTGCCAGTGAACGTACCCCGATGACGGCACTGATTAACGCCAGGGTAAAGCCAGGCGAGACGTGGGTTCAGTACGCTATACGATGGCAGAACTTATGGTCGAAGTGCGAGCAGCGCATTGAAGAAGCTCCCGCGGTGGGTATGTTTGCAGGAACCCTTGATCCACAAGCAACCATCTCGCAATTTATGATGTTTTTCAAGCCGACTACCTTCCAGGCTTTGATTGACAAGCTAGCGCAGATGGATCAGATGGGCCATAAACCCCCTCTTCCAAAGCCGGACTCCCGAAATGACAAAGGGAAGGGAAAAGCGATCGTCGTTGCTGATGCTCAACAACAACCGAGCAATTCGAAGCCGGTTGTGCGTCAAAATAATATGCGCCCGTACGTAGACCTTGAGGAGAGACTAGGGCGTCCTTACTCGTTTCCCTGCGATAAAACGAGAAGGTTATTCGAGCTGGCGTTACACAACCGACTCATAAATCTGCCGGATCCAAAACGTCCGTTGCAACCAAGTGATGTCAACGAGCCCAACTACTGTCCTTATCATCGAGTACTGGGCCATCCGATCGAAGATTGCTACATTTTCAAGAATTGGCTTGAAAACCAGTACCGACAGGGCAAGTTCGCGTTATCTGACAAATGGAAGGTGAATCCCTCGCAGCCCCACACCTCTAAGGGGACGAATACGCCAGGGGCAACATGCTCCGTCGTTGAAGAAGCTCCTTGGGAGGTTGTATTATCAGCCAAGACAAAGAGGATGCTAAACGATCTTCAGACATGTCCAGCGATCAAGTGGAAGAACCCGTTAGAACCGCAAGTCATTGAAGGGATGTTGAAGACACGTCCAACTCCAAAGACCGATGGTGGTGGTGTTGGGGTAAAAATTTACACCCCCGTTGACCGAGTCAAAGTCAAGGTCAACTCCAAGCCAGGTGGGCCCAAGCCCAGATCAAGCGGGCCCATGCCCAAGTCGAGCCCGCGGCCAGCCTCTCTCATGCCAACAACAAAATCATGTCATAAATAATTTCTATGTAATTTTTTATGCATGAATGTAAACAAAATGGGCATAAAGCCAATATTTTGTAAGCCCATGGCTTATGTGCAAAAATGAAATGGCACATGAGCCATGGGATGGCTAAAATGCCATTTTGTAAAGCCCAAGGGGCTGTATGTAAATATGTAAGCCTATATAAGGCAACATGATGATGAATAAAAAAATACTTTTCATTCTCTCCAAAAAAAAATTAGAGCTGAGCTCTTTCTTCCTTCTTCAAGGTTCCAAAACCTTCTTCTTTCTCTTGAATTAAATCAAGAGTTTTACTCTTCCTTTTTCAAAACTAAATAGTTTTCCACCACAAAACCCACAAAGGGGAACTTGGATCTGCCATCAGATCTTAAAAAAGAGAGATTTTGAGATTTTACATCTCTTGATCTTCAAGATCCAGCAAGCAACAGGAGGAAGAAGAAGAACCCTTCCATTAACCCAACAAAAAAAAAAAAAAAAAAATACTCAGGAGTCTAACTCCTCTTTGATTTCTCTTCAGAGAAATCTTTTTAGGCTAAAAGCCTGTTGTGTGCGCAAGTCGCCCGCGTGCCGACACGTGGCGCGCGCGCTTGCGCAACTGCGCAAGTGCGCAAGTCGCCCGCGTGCCGACACGTGGCGCGCGCTTGCGCAACTGCGCAAGTGCGCAAGTCGCCCGCGTGCCGACACGTGGCGCGCGCGCTTGCGCAACTGCGCAAGTGCGCAAGTCGCCCGCGTGCCGACACGTGGCGCGCGCGCGCTTGCGCACCTGCGCATCCCTTGGATGTCTTTTCCCCCTCTTTTGTGTACATATATACACATATACATATGTATACAAATTTATACATACACGTACTCCACGACACTGTCCCTGTTAGAAAAAAATTTCTAACGGGGCGCTGCCCCGCACCCCGCAAGGGGGCTGCTAGCCCCCTTGACCCCCAGCCCGCTATCCGGGTAGCGGGACCCCCGTAAAAACTCTGCGTGGCTCCCGATATATCCAAACCCCCCTTTCAGAACTGAACACACGTATACTGCACATTGAGTTCGCATGACTAGTTTAACCCGTTAATCGGAGGTTCCCTCACCCCAAAGGCGACGGGTAATTAACGGCAGCTTAGTCCGCGGCTGCCGGAGATTCGGATCCTCACAATCATTAAACCCCGGCCTACCCTAGGCAGGGGGAATCTGTAGTACGCCTGACAAGCGCACGCGTATTCCCATCTCAATGGGGGGACGAAAAACACCCTACAGATTCTGGCACGCCCGGTGGGACAAATCTCTCCTCCCATATTTCGGGTTAAGCATTCATGCGAACTCAATCAATGTACATACCTGTATTTATACTAAAATAATGCCCTTTCATGCAGGTTTTCAAGCAATCACCTTTCAATGATGTCTTCGATAATGAACTCAGCTCCCGTCTCCTACACGATGAAGATAGACTCTAGGACGGTCCTTCCGGCCAGTCTCGGGCGACAATGGGAGGAGCCGCTGCTACCATTTGGCTCTATCATGTTCATACCAATTGGCGCCATCCCAGCTCCTCAAGCTCCAGTGGCAGACAAACCGGTCTCGAAAGGCAGAAGACCAAATGTGGTGATCTCAAGGGCGCCCCAACCCAAACGCAAGTCGGTGTCTGAACGAATTTCCTTGGCCCCAGCTGGGGGCAAGGCCATCAACATCAATAAAGCTACAACGCATCCCGAGCAAGCTCCAGCGGTGCCCTTGACCACTGCTCGATCGGGTGTCTTCTCTAAGCTCCCCTCTGATCAACTCACAATGGCTTCCCGGGTAGCAGATGCCCGCCAAGCCTTCAAAATCGAGAAGCTGAGGGAGAAAAGGCTCAGATATAGAGCCAACAAAAGGGCTAGGGCTACTGCCAGGCTAAACCTCATGAGGTTCGAAGAACAGGGTTACCCCGCCAAAGATGAGGGGATGGCTGAATGTGTTATCCACACTGTCTACGTGGTGGGCACGCGCAGCAAGAGCAAGGACGGGGCCACCACATCTCAAATCCAATCTGGCTTGAATGTGGTTGCCACTTCCCAAGAATAGCCGCCTCCGCTGGATGATGAAAACCCTCTCGATGAGGCTGATAGGCAGAGAGAGCCCTCAATTCATGAGGAGTCAGGCTCGGAAAGCGAAGATGAGCCAACTTTCCGTCCTAAGACCGCAGAGCAGCAACTTCTCCAAGAACTCCGAAAACAGCTCAGAAGCAAAGATAAGGAGATGGCCAAGCTCTACTCAAAGATCGACGACTTGACAAATGTCGTCTTACGGCTTACGGCCCAACTTGCCACTCAGCCGCCCAATCAAGCACAGGGCTCAGCTCATGAACCGGGAAATGGTGTCCCGAGACAGCCGACGCCCGTTCCCTCAAATCCAAAAGTGGGCGGACCGCATGAAAATCAGTCGCATCCTATCTCAGTAAATGTCTTGGCTACCGATGACAGTAGCCCGCTAACTCAAGATCAAATCATGGATTTGGTTGCCAACAAAGTCAAAACCTTGGTAGCCGAAGCCGAAGCGCAAAAAGATATCAGCAGTAGTGGGAGACCATATCCTGCTCAGTATGATCTGGTAGAATTTCCTAGCGGCTATGTCATCCCTAAATTCGGAAGATTCGATGGGACGGGAAATGCGAATCAACACATCGCCCACTTCAAAGCCTCTTGCGGGAATACTGGGGGCAACGATGCGCTTCTCCTCCGCCAGTTTGTTAATAGCTTGACCGATGTTGCTTTCGACTGGTACGCGAGCATACCGGATGGCTCCGTTACTACTTTCATCCAAATGGAATCTTTGTTTCGACAAAGGTTCATGAGCGTCAGCGATAAGATCACCATTGCCGAGCTCGTAAGGACCAAGCCCAAGAACAATGAAAGCAGCACGGATTTTATAACCCGATGGCGCAATCTCTCCGTCAAATGCGAACCGCCGATAGAGCAAGACCAATCTGTCAGTCTCCTCGTCGGAAATCTCAACAATTGGATGGCCCCGTTTCTATGCACCGCGGGTCTCAAAACATTCCAAGAGCTGACCAGGAAAGTTCAGATGCTGGAGCGCTCAAAGCAGGAGTCCTCCTCGGATTCCCAAAATAACAATAGGTCATGGAGAAACCGAAAGGACGATAATCGCAAAGGCGGAAATTCCGACGATTCTGAGTCTTTCAATGCCTCGGCCAACCGAAATAAGCAAGGGTTGAGCGGGCCTAACGCCAACCAGCCTCGGAAGCCAATGTTCGGAGAGGGAGGAGAATCTCTACTGAAAGAGAAGCTGGATAAGGTCTATTCCTTCAGAAGGGACAAAATCCGTAAAATATTCAAAGATGCCCTGAAGAACGGTCTACAACTGCCAGAGTCAAAAAGACCGCAGGAAGCGAATAGGACCGACGACCCCAAATACTGCCCCTATCACAGAGTGATAGGTCACGCCATTGAAGACTGCTTCGTCTTCAAAGATTGGGTCGAAAAGCAATACAAGGCTGGAGAGATAGAACTGTCCAAAGGCGTGTTAGTAAACAGTCAAGGTGCGACCGCCAATTTCATACAAACGGAGACCGAAGTTCTTTGTGAAACCGATTCTCTCAGACATCTGCCTTTCTCTGAGAACAATCGACCACCACGTCATTAAACTGGGAATAATCGACCTCTAAGTCGTTAAACTGGGAATGTAAAAAAAAATGTAAATAAAAAAATGTGTAAATAAAAGAAAAATAAAGAAAAGCCGAAATGATGGGGCAACTCGCAATAAAAATCAGCGAGTAAAAATGAAAATGAAAATAAAGCCGAAATGATGGGGCAACCGCGAATAAATAGCCGAAATGATAGGGCGATCGCGACCTTCGCGATAAGAAAAGCTGAAATGATAGAGCAATCGCGGTTAAAAAAAAAAAAAAAAAGGGCGGATGATGAGTTGCTCCTGGCATTATTCCAGTGCAGCAATGCAGACGCCAAACAAAAATCCAATTTCCCAAAATTCTTTCAGCCCTACGGCCAGTCCCCAAATTGACTACCGTATACAATCCACGGGCTCAAATGATTCTCAGCATACCCATGCCCCACCGCAACCACCAGTTACGCGGCTGGTCTCCGCCTTTGGAATTACGCTTCATTGGAAAGACCCACTCATGTGTCCTCACGATACATGAGGAGAACAAACCTTCGTGAGATCCTTACGACTCACCAAGGAAAAACACACTTAGGAGTCCTCACGACTCTTAAGGAGAAAACACACCTGCAGGATCTTTACGACTCGCAGGGAGAAAATACCTTTATGGGACCCTCACGGCCCATAAAATTGAAAAGTCTTAGGTGATAGGGATCCAAACCTGTCTCCTAAGCAATCGCTCCCCAATCCCCAAGTGGCGAATGATGAGTCGCTCCTGGTACCATATTCCAGTGCAGCGATGCAGACGCCAACCAAATTCTAAATTCCAATCCCCAAGCGGCGAATGATGAGTCGCTCCTGGTACCATATTCCAGTGCAGCGATGCAGACGCCAACAAAGCCCTAAAATTTTTATGGCCCTACGGTCTGGATCATACATCCTGCAAAACCGTATACAATCCACGGGCGTAAAACGATCCCAATCTCTCCCAAGTCCTCCCGGGCACATGATGAGTTGCTCCTGGCATTATTCCAGTGCAGCAATGCAGATGCCAAACAAAAACCAAATTCAAATCCTCCCCGGGCACATGATGAGTTGCTCCTGGCATTATTCCAGTGCAGCAATGCAGATGCCAAACAAAAAAAAAAACCAAATCCAAATCCTCCCGGGGCAAATGATGAGTTGCTCCTGGCATTATTCCAGTGCAGCAATGCAGATGCCAAACCAAAACCGAAATCCTCAAATCCACTCATTGCAAATGATGATTCGCTCCTGGTACCATATTCCAGTGTAGCGATGCTGATGCTAAACAAAAAAAAAACCAATCCCCAAATCCTCTCAAAGACAGATGATGATTCGCTCCTGGTACCATATTCCAGTATAGCGATGCTAATGTCAACTCAAATCAAACAAATCAAACCAACTAATTCCAACATCGACCTCTGCGTCAACCACAGGCACTCCGTCTCGGGGAAACGTCCTACAACAGGCACTCCGTCTCGGGGATACGTCCTACCACAGGCACTCCGTCTCGGGGAAACGTCCTACAGCAGGCACTCCGTCTCGTGGAAACGTCCTACAGCAGACACTCCGCCTCGGGGAAACGTCGACCAGCGACACTTCGTGCCGGGGACACGTCTACCAAATCGCTTCGTAACAGAGCGTCGACCGTCTATGTCGCAAAAAGGGCAGTGCAGGCTCCCGCAAATTGGGAACCCAAATCGCTCTGGATCAGAGCGTCGACCGTCTATGTCGCAAAAAGGGCAGTGCAGGCTCCCGCAAATTGGGAACCCAAATCGCTTCGTAACAGGGCGTCGACCGTCTATGTCGCAAAAAGGGCAGTGCAGGCTCCCGCAAATTGGGAACCCAAATCGCTCCGGATCAGGGCGTCGACCGTCTATGTCGCAAAAAGGGCAGTGCAGGCTCCCGCAAATTGGGAACCCAAATCGCTTCGTAACAGAGCGTCGACCGTCTATGTCGCAAAAAGGGCAGTGCAGGCTCCCGCAAATTGGGAACCCAAATCGCTCCGGATCAGAGCGTCGACCGTCTATGTCGCAAAAAGGGCAGTGCAGGCTCCCGCAAATTGGGAACCCAAATCGCTCCGGATCAGGGCGTCGAGCGTCGACCGTCCATGTCGCAAAAAGGGCAGTGCAGGCTCCCGCAAATTGGGAACCCAAATCGCTACGTAACAGAGCGTCGACCGTCTATGTCGCAAAAAGGGCAGTGCAGGCTCCCGCAAATTGGGAACCCAAATCGCTTCGTAACAGAGCGTCGACCGTCTATGTCGCAAAAAGGGCAGTGCAGGCTCCCGCAAACTGGGAACCCAAATCGCTTCGTAACAGAGCGTCGACCGTCTATGTCGCAAAAAGGGCAGTGCAGGCTCCCGCAAATTGGGAACCCAAATCGCTCCGGATCGCTTCGTAACAGAGCGTCGACCGTCCATGTCGCAAAAAGGGCAGTGCAGGCTCCCGCAAATTGGGAACCCAAATCGCTCCGGATCAGAGCGTCGACCGTCTATGTCGCAAAAAGGGCAGTGCAGGCTCCCGCAAATTGGGAACCCAAATCGCTCCGGATCAGAGCGTCGACCGTCTATGTCGCAAAAAGGGCAGTGCAGGCTCCCGCAAACTGGAAACCCAAATCGCTTCGTATCAGAGCGTCGACCGTCTATGTCGCAAAAAGGGCAGTGCAGGCTCCCGCAAATTGGGAACCCAAATCGCTCCGGATCAGGGCGTCGAGCGTCGACCGTCCATGTCGCAAAAAGGGCAGTGCAGGCTCCCGCAAATTGGGAACCCAAATCGCTACGTAACAGAGCGTCGACCGTCTATGTCGCAAAAAGGGCAGTGCAGGCTCCCGCAAATTGGGAACCCAAATCGCTTCGTAACAGAGCGTCGACCGTCCATGTCGCAAAAAGGGCAGTGCAGGCTCCCGCAAATTGGGAACCCAAATCGCTTCGTAACAGAGCGTCGACCGTCCATGTCGCAAAAAGGGCAGTGCAGGCTCCTGCAAACTGGGAACCCAAATCGCTCCGGATCAGAGCGTCGACCGTCTATGTCGCAAAAAGGGCAGTGCAGGCTCCCGCAAACTGGGAACCCAAATCGCTTCGTAACAGAGCGTCGACCGTCTATGTCGCAAAAAGGGCAGTGCAGGCTCCCGCAAATTGGGAACCCAAATCGCTCCGGATCGCTTCGTAACAGAGCGTCGACCGTCCATGTCGCAAAAAGGGCAGTGCAGGCTCCCGCAAATTGGGAACCCAAATCGCTCCGGATCAGAGCGTCGACCGTCTATGTCGCAAAAAGGGCAGTGCAGGCTCCCGCAAATTGGGAACCCAAATCGCTCCGGATCAGAGCGTCGACCGTCTATGTCGCAAAAAGGGCAGTGCAGGCTCCCGCAAATTGGGAACCCAAATCGCTTCGTAACAGAGCGTCGACCGTCCATGTCGCAAAAAGGGCAGTGCAGGCTTCCTACAAAGCAGGAACCAGATCGCTCCGGGCCAGGGAAACGTCTACCACGGACACTCCGTCTCGGAGACGCGTTAAGCGTCGACCGTCCATGTCGTAAAACGGGCAGTGCAGGCTTCCTACGAAGCAGGAACCGGATCGCTCCGGGCCAGGGAAACGTCTACCACGAACACTCTGTCTCGGAGGCGCGTCAAGCGTCGACCGTCCATGTCGTAAAAAGGGCAGTGCATCCCAAAAAGTGGGAACCAAAGCAAGTCGCCTCCACGTGAAAGAAGATCCATCAATTTCATGCACACGACCCACATGTGCGGTGTGCATTTATTGATTGGGGGCACTTTGTTGGGGTAAAAATTTACACCCCCGTTGACCGAGTCAAAGTCAAGGTCAACCCCAAGCCAGGTGGGCCCAAGCCCAGATCAAGCGGGCCCATGCCCAAGTCGAGCCCGCGGCCAGCCTCTCTCATGCCAACAACAAAATCATGTCATAAATAATTTCTATGTAATTTTTTATGCATGAATGTAAACAAAATGGGCATAAAGCCAATATTTTGTAAGCCCATGGCTTATGTGCAAAAATGAAATGGCACATGAGCCATGGGATGGCTAAAATGCCATTTTGTAAAGCCCAAGGGGCTGTATGTAAATATGTAAGCCTATATAAGGCAACATGATGATGAATAAAAAAATACTTTTCATTCTCTCCAAAAAAAAATTAGAGCTGAGCTCTTTCTTCCTTCTTCAAGGTTCCAAAACCTTCTTCTTTCTCTTGAATTAAATCAAGAGTTTTACTCTTCCTTTTTCAAAACTAAATAGTTTTCCACCACAAAACCCACAAAGGGGAACTTGGATCTGCCATCAGATCTTAAAAAAGAGAGATTTTGAGATTTTACATCTCTTGATCTTCAAGATCCAGCAAGCAACAGGAGGAAGAAGAAGAACCCTTCCATTAACCCAACAAAAAAAAAAAAAAAAAATACTCAGGAGTCTAACTCCTCTTTGATTTCTCTTCAGAGAAATCTTTTTAGGCTAAAAGCCTGTTGTGTGCGCAAGTCGCCCGCGTGCCGACACGTGGCGCGCGCGCTTGCGCAACTGCGCAAGTGCGCAAGTCGCCCGCGTGCCGACACGTGGCGCGCGCTTGCGCAACTGCGCAAGTGCGCAAGTCGCCCGCGTGCCGACACGTGGCGCGCGCGCTTGCGCAACTGCGCAAGTGCGCAAGTCGCCCGCGTGCCGACACGTGGCGCGCGCGCGCTTGCGCACCTGCGCATCCCTTGGATGTCTTTTCCCCCTCTTTTGTGTACATATATACACATATACATATGTATACAAATTTATACATACACGTACTCCACGACACTGTCCCTGTTAGAAAAAAATTTCTAACGGGGCGCTGCCCCGCACCCCGCAAGGGGGCTGCTAGCCCCCTTGACCCCCAGCCCGCTATCCGGGTAGCGGGACCCCCGTAAAAACTCTGCGTGGCTCCCGATATATCCAAACCCCCCTTTCAGAACTGAACACACGTATACTGCACATTGAGTTCGCATGACTAGTTTAACCCGTTAATCGGAGGTTCCCTCACCCCAAAGGCGACGGGTAATTAACGGCAGCTTAGTCCGCGGCTGCCGGAGATTCGGATCCTCACAATCATTAAACCCCGGCCTACCCTAGGCAGGGGGAATCTGTAGTACGCCTGACAAGCGCACGCGTATTCCCATCTCAATGGGGGGACGAAAAACACCCTACAGGTGGCTCAAGCACTCGCAACCAGCCGTCAAAATCCTTGAAGAAGAAGAAAAAGAAGTCAAAGAAGCCCGTGAAGCCTGGCGACAAGCGCACGGACTTGCAAAAACAAATTAACGCGCTGGAGGAATACAACCAGAAAGCACGGACTCCCATTATGCTCCAAGAGTTCCTCAATCACGTCTTTCAAGAGGAAGATGATGGAGAAAGTTCATCGGATGAATCCGAGGAATATGTGGCGAGCTGTCATATGATTTCCCATTCGATCACGAACGATGAGGAGACTCCTTGCACTGGAAAGCTGGGGGCAGATCTTGAACCAAAATTTCTGGAGCTATTAGATGAAGTAATTGACGCATTCCTCAATGAAGCTCGGTTGAAAAGTAAAGCTGATCGAGAACGCGAGACGGCTATATTTGAAAAGGCCAAGCGCCAGCAACTTGATGAAAGAGCTGAGACGATCCCGCTAGAGCTAAACACCTCCACTACAGACAAAAGCCAATTCAAGATGAGGAAAAAGTTTGCTAAGGCCATATCAATGGGCATGAAGCTAGCATCCTCTGAAGGAAACATCACCGGTGAAGTGGAAATGCACCCCTCCTATTGCTTATATCATCAAAAGATTTCGCACCCCACTCAAGAGTGCAAAGCTTTCGATAAATGGTGGCAAGGATACGTTACTCATCGACAACGCTTTAAGCGGGAGAAGCGCAAAACTCGTCGGGAGCGGAAAAATACGACCGAAGAGATTAAAAGAACTACCGGTAATTGTCGCATGGTTAACACTGGCGGGTCACAAGTGCCTACATTCGGGAGCGATTCTGATGAAGAGCTGGAACTTGCCCCTCTCTTTAAAGAATCCACTTCGGGAAAAGAAGAAGAGCCGAAGGTCTGTGAAAATATCCGGCTACGGAATCAGACGCTGCCTGAAAAGAACCTCGGACCCTTAAACAGAAAAGATAAAGGGAAAGAAAAGGTCTCTGAAGATATCGTCTTAGATGACCAAGTGGTGGAAGAGCTAGCCGCCAAGGACCCGCCAAAGAAGAATAAGATGGATTACAACGTCTTAGCGCATCTGAGGAAGCTGCCCTCACAGCTCAGCATTCTTGACACTCTTTTGCTATCAAAGGAGGCGAGGGATTCGTTAATTAAGGCACTACAAGATCCGGAGCAATTCCAAGCTTTCCTGGCCGAGGAAAAGATGAAGGATGAATTGGAGGAAGTGCATACGGCAGATGTCACCTTCGGTGATGAAGACCTTCTCCTTGGGACGTGCGAACACAATCACCCTCTCTATGTCTCAGGATACTGCCATGATATAAAGATAGGCAAAATCCTGATCGATAACGGATCGTCTGTTAATCTCCTTAACGTGTGGGTGTTAAAAGAAATCTGCATGAGCGTCCAGCACTTTGTTCGAGACAAGATCACCATCTCCGGGTTCGACTCCCAATCATCAAAGACTCTTGGATCTGTGATACTGACGCTACGCTTCGGGCTACTCATCACGGAAATTAAGTTCCACGTCATAGACGCCAAGACATGTTACAACGCTTTTTCGGCCGACCATGGTTACACGAATACAACATCATCCCTTCTACACAACATCAGTGTATGAAGTATTTTAAGGATGGTTTCGAGTATACCGTGACGGGAGAACTGAACCTGTTCTCTGTGAACGAGGTCCGTAAATATGAAGACGCCAAATAGTTCTTACCGGATTTCGAAGACACAGAGAAGTGTCACAAGCCGGAGATCAAAGCTAACGCCACCATCCCTGTCTTCGGCAGTGATACCGAGGAAGAAGAGGAGATAGTGTATTCAGGTCCGCCCCAACACAACAAGCCAGGACCGTCCACTCCTACGTTGGTCTTTGGTAGTGATTCGGAGGATGATGTCCATGTCGTATTCTCTGCTCGACCTTCAATACAAGCTTCCGTTGACGAAAAGCAAAGCCTGCAAGTCGCCATGGTGCCGCTTAAACACCATAAAGAACTGGATGCACTTGATAATTACAAGGTAGAAGAGCTGCAAACATTATATATCCCTCCCAGGCGAGAAAGCGAAAAAGCAATTCTATTCTACCGCTCTGAAGAAACCAAAGTGGAGAAAGAAATCTGGCACGGCGCGGATCCTACGCTTGATAGGATTCAGCCCATCCGTCTACCCAGATATTATACAGAAGGCTTGAAGAGGATGTTGAAGCGCCAAGAGATACCCTTCAAACAGACCGTTAGAAGGGCCAAATTCTATGACAGGGTCTGGAACGTCCCCGGAACTCAGCACAAGCTGCCTAATGGGAGGATGGAGACAATCGGGCTCGGATACATTCGCTCCAAGAAACGAGAGCTGCTCCGCGACTGTTACGTCGTGCATGACTTCAATGGAGAAGCGGATGCTCAATGGGAGGACGTTAATCCTAAGCCAGTGAAAGTTCCAGATGTAAAGGAGCCCAGTCCGTCGTTCGAAGAACAAATGGACAAACTTATAAGGAAAGCTGGTCAAAAAGTCCGAGATGATCACAACCGCGAGACGGCCATCTACGAGAAAGCCAAGACGCAACGCCTTCTCCAACAGGCCGTGAAGGATAAAAATGCCGCTCCTTGTTAACCTATTATAAAGAAGGCTCGACGCAAAAGCAAAAATAAGTCGAAAAGCAAAAAAGGCGCTCAACAACAACAAAGCAGGGCTAAGAAGCCACGCAAACGGGACTCGAGCGTTATTGACCTATCCCTTATGAAGAAAATGGGTCGAGCATACTCGTTTCCGCGGAACAAGACGAAGAAGATATTTGATCTTGCTCTAAAACATCAGATGCTTACACTGCCGGAGTTTAAACACCCCGAACAAGCGGGCGAAGTCTCACACCTGGACTATTGCTCTTACCACCGAGTGATGGGACACCCTCTCGAGGACTGCTTCACCTTCAAGAATTGGGTCGAAGATCAATATCAGCTTGGCAAGTTCGCTCTGTCTGACAACTGGAGGGTAGCGCCGCCACAGAAGCACGAGCCCAGGGCCACGAAAGAAGAACCAGTTCCACATTGGGATTGGAAGCGAATTCGTACTTGTCACGTGGTAACGATATCAAAAGAAGAGCCCGAGAACTTGGACAGCCTTCCCTGGTGCTTCGAAAATAACAATGATGAAATGATCTCAGAATTCCCACCAGCGCCAAAAGAGCTGGAGGATGGAATACACGCCACTGCAGATAACCTCAAGAAAATTGAGTTGGGGATGGCAAACGATCCGCGACCGACATTTGTCAGCGAGCTACTATCTGAAGAAAGGATGGCTGCGTTAAAAGACGTGCTTCTACAGCATAGAGATTGCTTCGCGTGGAACTATTCTGAAATGCCGGGACTAGATCCAGAAATTGTTGTGCACAGATTGGCGATATCTCCAGATGTCAAGCCAGTCAAACAGGCGCCGAGAAGAATGCGGCTCGAGCTTGAGATAAGCATCAACGCTGAGGTCAAAAAGTTAATCGACTCTGGCTTTATTCAGGAAGTTCAATATCCTGAATGGATCGCTAACATCGTCCCGGTGATGAAGAAAAATGGGACGGTGCGCATATGCGTGGATTTTCGGGATCTCAATAAAGCCTGCCCAAAGGATGATTTCCCGGTGCCAGTCACTGAACTGATGATAGACATTACGTCCACTCATGAAGTTTTCTCCTTCATGGACGGCTCATCAGGGTATAATCAAATAAAGATGCATCCCGAAGACCAGAAGCACACCGCCTTCAGGACTCCGTTAGGTATATTCTGTTATAAAGTGATGCCCTTCGGTTTAAAGAACGCCGGTGCCACTTATCAGAGGGCCATGACGAAGATCTTCGATGACCTTATACATGAAATCATCGAATGCTATATCGACGACCTCGTGGTTAAAAGCAAATCATACGAGGAACATCTCGAGCATCTAAAGACTGTATTTCAACGCCTTCGGCAATACAACTTAAAGATGAACCCACTCAAGTGTGCATTCGGAGTTTCCTCAGGCAAATTCCTGGGATTCATTGTTCGAAACCGAGGTATTGAAATAGACCCGTCTAAGATCAAGGCGATCATGGAAATGCCTCCGCCAAGAACCCTCAAACAGTTGCGGTCTCTCCAAGGGAAGCTCGCATATATACGGCGATTTATAGCCAATCTTTCAGGAAAGTGCCGTCCCTACAGCCACCTGATGAAGAAGGGAACCCCATTCGTCTGGGATCAAAAATGCCAAGGTGCACTGGATGAGATCAAGCAGTCCCTGCAGAACCCTCCAGTGTTGGCTGCTCCAGTTAAGGGAAAGCCTCTCATTCTTTACACGACCGCCCTCGAAGGTTCTTTAGGCGCATTATGGGCCCAAGAGAACGACCAAGGGAAAGAAAGAGCACTCTACTACTTAAGTCGAGTTCTACTGGGGGCAGAAAGCAACTACTCCCCTATTGAAAAACACTGCATGGCGTTGATCTTCGCGATAACAAAGCTCAGACATTACGCATTAGCACATGAAGTCCGTCTCATTTCGAAGGTGGACCCTCTCAAATATCTAATGTCAAAGGCCATATTGACAGGTCGACTCGCTAAATGGGTCCTGCTCTTGATGGAGTTCTCGATAACATATCAACCACTCAAGGCAGTGAAAGGCCAGGCCATCGCCGACTTCCTCGCTGAGCATCCGATACCGGCCGACTCCCCTTTAAACTGCGATCTTCCAGACGAACATGCGTTTGATGCGGTCGACGGTGATGATACCCGATGAGAGCTTTATTTCGATGGCGCATCTTCCGTGAAGAAGCGCAAACAAAGTACCCCTATAATCAAATCGGACGTAGGGCTCATCTTTGTAACTCCATAAGGAGGGATAATGCGCTTTGCTTTCTCCTTAACAGAGCCGAGGACAAATAATGAAGCTGAGTATGAAGCTTTAATAGCAGGTCTCGAGATCGCCATCGACATAGGAATTGAAAACCTCCTCATATACGGAGATTCTCAACTGGTCGTTAGTCAAGTAAACGGCGACTACCAGACGTGCAAGCCGGAATTGGTGAAGCATGGCGAAAAGGTGCAACAGTTGTTGACCCAAATTCCTTCCTATACTTTGGAAAGCATACCGCGCGCGGAAAACAGCAAGGCAGACGCGTTGGCCAAGCTTGCTAAAGAACTGGCTGACAAGAACCTCGATGACGTTAGAATCGTGGTACAAAGCCGTCGGGTGCTCGCCCCAGCAGAAATATCTCCGGAATCACCTGAAGAAAAGGGAGCGACTGAGCAGATGACCTTACAAATAGAAGACCGGGAAAAGGTTGAGGATTGGAGGGAAGTATTCATAGACTACTTTAAGTCCCACCGGATGCCTGAAGAAGCGTCCACAAGACATCAGCTTATGAGACAAGCTCTGTCTTTCGCCTTCGTCAATGATACTCTGTACAAGAGGTCATTTGATTCTCTGTGGCTGAGATGCTTAGGACCTGACGAAGCGAAGAGGGTCGTCCAGGAAGTTCATGACGGACTCTGCGGTTCTCACCAAGCAGGCCTAAAGATGAAGTTGAAGATCAAACGGATGGGCTACTACTGGCCCACGATGATTCAGGACTGCCTCGAATATGCGAAGCAGTGCCACTCATTTCAAATTCATGGGGATTTCATCCATCAGCATCCAAATCCACTCCATCCAACGGTGGCTGGCTGGCCATTCGAAATGTGGGGAACTGATATAGTCGGCCCTATCGAACCAGCATCGTCCAGGGGACATCGTTTCATCCTGGCGACGACTGACTACTTCTCCAAATGGGCAGAGGCAATACCGCTGAGAGAAGTTAAGACGGAGAATATCCTCCATTTCTTCAAGACGCACGTCCTATATCGGTTTGGAACTCCACGACGGATCATCTCCGATAACGGGTCAGCTTACAGAAGCCACAAGATCAGTCGCTTCGCGCAGCAGCACAATATAGACTGGAGATATTCTTCAGTTTACAATCCGCGAGCTAATGGTTTAGCTGAAGCCTTCAACAAGACCTTGACAAAGATCATAAAGAAAACGGTGTCCCGAAATAAGAAGGACTGGCATGAAAGACTGCAAGAAGCTCTTTGGGCGTATCGAACTACATTTAAAACGGTCACAAACACAACGCCGTACGCGTTGGTATTTGGGACGGAAGCAGTACTCCCCCTCGAGATAGAGTTACCCTCTCTACGAGTGGCAGTCCACTACGAGCTGACGGACGAAGAAATTGCTCACCTTCGGCTTGAGGAGCTCGACGTCCTTGATGAAACCCGGCTCATAGCACAACAGAATCTGGAAGCTTATAAAGCAAAGATGACGCGCTCATATGAAAGATTGACCCGACCGAGGATATTCCGCCAAGGCGAACTTGTGCTAGTGGTCAAAAGGCCTATGATTCCCAATCGCGCCAAGCGAGGAAATTCGAGCCAAACTATGAAGGCCCATACATCATAGATAAGGTCTACCAGGGTAGGGCTTATCTACTCATGGACATGCACGGTGAAAGGCCTTTCAGGCCGATAAACGGTCGCTTCCTGAAGAAATACTACGCCTAATGAGTTACGGCCTAGGTCAATGATAGATGACGACGACTATGTCCGCTCTCTGTCTTCCTAAGCCCAAACTCTATAAGTAGTAACTAGCCTTCTTCAGCACCGGACCGAAATGTCCTTAAACTAATAGCAGACCGAAACGTATTTAAACTACTACCGCAGCATCTTTAGGCTGAGATAAAAAAAATATATAAAAATAAAATAAAAAAAAACGGTATGTCCATAAGCAAAATGGGCACGGATGAAAACCCGAAAGGGTTCCGTGAGTAAAAACAGCAGGGCTACCGGCGAGTGTTAGTGAAAACCCGAAAGGGCGTGGCCTCGTAAAAAAAAATATATATAAAAAAAGAGAATAAAAAAAAACGGCATGTCTATAAGCAAAATGGGCACGGATGAAAACCCGAAAGGGCTTCGTGAGTAAAAACAGCAGGGCTACCGGCGAGTGTTCGTGAAAACCCGAAAGGGCGCAGCCTCGTAAAAAAATATATATATAAAAAAGAAAATAAAAAAAAACGGTATGTCCATAAGCAAAATGGGCACGGATGAAAACCCGAAAGGGCTCCGTGAGTAAAAACAGCAGGGCTACCGGCGAGTGTTTGTGAAAACCTGAAAGGGCACAACCTCGTTAAAGGACACTTATAGGGTCCTCTCGACCTTGTAAGGAGAAACCACCCGCGTGGGATCCTTACGACCCACAAGGGAGCAGCACACTTAGGGATCCTCACGATTCCTAAGAAGAAAATACACTTGCGAGATCCTTACGACTCGTAAGGAGAACTCTCTTATGGGACCCTCACGGCTCATAAGAGTTGAAAGTCTTAAGTTACAGAGACCTGAACCTGTGCTTAAGCAACCCCCACAATGTTCGATATTGCCCTACAAGTGGTTCAATACTGACCCTTGTATACAATCCACGGGCGCGAATAAACATTCCCCTGACCGAGTTCCATCCGTGACCGGGGATGTATACGCACGATGACCAAACCTTGTAAGTCCTCTCGACTTACAAGGAGAAAACCCTCCTGTAGGATCCTTACGACTTACAGAGGAACATACACTTAGGAATCCTCACGACTTCTAAGGAGAAAATACACCTACAAGATCCTCACGACTTGTAGGGAGAAATACCTTCGTGAGACCCTTACGGCTCATGAAGTCAAAAGCCTTAGCCGACAGGACCTTAACCCTGTTCGCTAAGCCACCTTTGATCGACATCGACAGAGGTAGATGATGATTCGCTCCTGGTAATATCCCAGTTGTAGCGGTGCTGATGCCGAAATCGGTTTACAGCAAAAAGCCAATAGGCCGCACATGAATACGAAATAGCCGAAATGATAGGACAACTTGCAATAAAAAGCAGCAAGTAAAAATGTATGCATGCAAAATAGCCGAAATGATTGGGCAACTTGCAATAAAAAGCAGCGAGTAAAAATAAAATAAACAGCCGAAATGATTGGACACCGCGAAAAAATAGCCGAAATGATTGGGCAATCGCGACCTTCGCGATATAAAAGCTGAAATGATAGAACCTCGCGGAAATAAAACAAAAAAAATGATAAAACTTTGGCCCTACAGTTAAGATCACATCGATCCCTGTATACAATCCAAGGGCGTAAACAAAGAGGGAACCATACTTTCCCAGCAGGCTTCGCCAGAAAATGAAGTCAAATCTCAACAGTTCGTCCCAACGCCGAAGAAATCAATGTCTTCAGCAAATTTCTCGATTCACGGATACAAACACTCCTTGACGAGAGCCTCCTGATCCGCGTCGACTCACAGAGCCACCAGTGCCTCCGTGGGAGATCCTCGACTCGTTTCAAACCCCAAGGAAATAAATAATCCTTGGCGCTAGGGAAACAAATAATCCTTAGCAAATTCCTCGACCCACGGAAACAAACACTCCTTGACGAGAGCCTCCTGATCCGCGTCAACTCGCAGAGCCACCAGTGCCTCCGTGGGAAATCCTCGACTCGTTTCAAACCCCAAGGAAACAAATAATCCTTGGCGCTAGGGAAACAAATAATCCTTAGCAAATTCCTCGACTCACGGATACAAACACTCCTTGACGAGAGCCTCCTGATCCGCGTCGACTCGCAGAGCCACCAGTGCTTCCGTGGGAAATTCTCGACTCGTTTCAAACCCCAAGGAAACAAATAATCCTTGGCACTAGGGAAACAAATAATCCTTAGCAAATTCCTCGACTTACGGATACAAACACTCCTTGACGAGTGCCCCCTGATCCGCGTCGACTCGCAGAGCAACCAGTGCCTCCGTGGGAAATCCTCGACTCGTTTCAAACCCCAAGGAAACAAATAATCCTTGGCGCTAGGGAAACAAATAATCCTTAGCAAATTCCTCGACTCACGGATACAAACACTCCTTGACGAGAACCTCCTGATCCGCGTCGACTCGCAGAGCCACCAGTGCCTCCGTGGGAAATTCTTGACTCGTTTCAAACCCTAAGGAAACAAATAATCCTTGGCGCTAGGGAAACAAATAATCCTTAGCAAATTCCTCGACTCACGGATACAAACACTCCTTGACGAGAGCCTCCTGATTCGCGTCGACTCGCAGAGCCACCAGTGCCTCCGTGGGAAATCCTCGACTCGTTTCAAACCCCGAGGAAACAAATAATCCTTGGCGCTTGGGAAACAAATAATCCCTAGCAAACTCCTCGACTCACGGATACAAACACTCCTTGACGAGAGCCTCCTGATCCGCGTCGACTCGCAGAGCCACCAGTGCCTCCGTGGGAAATCCTCGACTCGTTTCAAACCCCAAGGAAATAAATAATCCTTGGCGCTAGGGAAACAAATAATCCCTAGCAAATTCTTCAACTCAGGGAAACAAACAATCCTTGACGAGAGCCTCCTAATTCGCGTCGGCTCGCAGAGAAACCAGCGTCTCCGCGGGAAAATTCCCGATTCGTCTCAACTTGCAAGATGAAGCTTCAGGCAGCAGGGGCTAAAAAAAAACTTTCTTCCTGAACAATGGGACCCTGCAAGTCGATCTAAACGGTCTCTTGCATACTATTCACGGGTCTCACTCTCTAAAGTCAAGTTTCAACGAGGAGGGAAACAACCGCTTACGAGTCCTCTCGACTCGTAAGAGGGAAAAATTCTCTTATAGTATCCTTACGACTTATAAGAGAAAACCACACTTAGGAATCCTCACGATTCCTAAGGAGAAAACCTACCTACGAGATCCTCTCGATCCGTAGGGCAAAAAAAATCTCTACGAAACCCTCACGGCTCATGGAGTTGAAAAGTCTTAGGCAGCAGACCTGAACCTGCAGCCTAAGCCATTGTGGTTTCTTGAGAAGGTTGGGATACTCGCTCTAATCATCCGTCAACCATGGTTATTAAGACATTCTGCTAACAATAAAAGAAAGAAGAAAATTACGGAAGGAGCATCCGATTTACGTTTGATCAAGCGTTCGAGACACACACATTCATGCACAAGCAAAAGACTCAGGACGAAAAATAAAGACAAGCTGGGATAAAATTTTTCCATTCAGATTGCTAAAAATTCTTACAATCATAAAAGCAATGAATAAGAAACATTATTCAAATTATTACAACGGTATAATCTCAGATCCGGGGCACGGATTGAGGAATTCAAAAGTAAGGCCATCCAGAGTTCTTCTGGCCTTTCTAATTATTCTTATGCGCAGCCTCTCGCGCTCCTGTGTGTCAAGATCCTCGGCAAGCCCTCCCGGCCTTCGATAAGCAGCAACTATTGTCGTCTGCTGGAAGATTTGATGTAGGATGTCAATGAGGCCGTCCCGCCGTTTTTTCGAGATCAGACCCGTCAGGTACACTGAATGCACCTTGTCTTCGGCATCATCCAGCGCATTGAGCGGTAGGGCCTCGTGAAGACTCGGAAGTGCTCTCCATATTGCTCCCAGCACGACTTTCAAGAGAGCCGAACGACGAGGAAGCAGCCAACCACCGCTTGCGTTCAGACGACCCATGACCTCTGCACATTGAGCGTCTGTAAACTCCTGGTTTTGTTGATGACCCTGTGCGTGGATATCATCATAAGTGATGAACTCGTGCAAACTGTATAGACGCACCGCCATTATGCCTGGAGGAAATACCACAGGAAGATTAGCGATAGAAGAAAAATAATATACACGGAGGGCTAAATTCCTCGAGAGCAAAGCTCTGTTCAGGAATTAAAACCCATGAACAAAAGCTCTGCAGATCTATAAGTTTTGTGAGAGCGAAGCTCTGTTTATGAAACCCCAATGGGGATCTCTTTAGATCAAAAGATCTGTGAGAGCAAAGCTCTTTGGTTAAGGTTAATTTAAGTTAATTTAATTTAAATTAATTTTACCTAAAATTTCTAACTTTGGAAATGAGCAAAGCTCTGAAATTCTCAAGCAAGAGCAAAGCTCTGGTAATTAAAATCTTGAAGATGGTGAAGATTTTCTAAGGGCCAAGAGTCCTATTTATAAGGCGCTTGCGCCCCTTCAGCTCATCCCTTAATCCAACGATCAGGAGTTTGCCACTGCTGCACTCACGTGTGCGCCACGTGAGCGCAACGGTGGGGGGGCATTTGTTTCCCCCAATCAGAGCAAAGCTCTGTTTGAATTTCAAAATTCAAAATTCGAAGCAACGCTTCAGATTCAATGCGCTGCGCGCAACGCGCCATGTGTCAAAAGCTGATACGGCAGCGCAGCGCCCAAGGCAGTGTGCCCAATCAGAGCAAAGCTCTATTTTAAGTAAAATTAAAGGAAGCAACGCTTCAGTTGCGCAAGCACTGCGCTATATGACACGTGTCACGCTCTGGAGCGTTTGCGCCAAACAGAATTAAGATTTCAAAGAAATCTTTCTGTTCTTGTTAAAACAAGAAGATTTTCTTCTATAAAACAGAAGCCCTTGGATCAAAGATCCAATGGTGGGGAAAATTCCCCAAATCACTCAGACAAAGATCTCTTTAACAAATTTAACTAATTTATGGGCACTATAAAAAGGGGCCTAGGCCTCAATTCAAAGGCATAAACATTCTTAAAAAAAATCAAGAGCTTCAAACAGAGAGAACTCTAGGAAAAATTTCAAGAAAAAGGTAAAAACCTTCAGAAAAAGAGAAAATTCTCTTTAAAAAAAACAGATCATTGATCTAAGAACAAGTTCAATGATCTTCAAGAAGAAAGAAAATTAACTAATAATAGTGCTTTGCACTTGCTTATGAACCATTGGTTCCTTGAAAACAAGAAAAACTTGTTTTTTTCTTTGATTTAAAAATCGATCAAAAGATAAAACAGTGCTCTGCACTTGCAGGAACAGCGCTATTGCGCTCCTGTGTTGGTGCAAGCCACCAGGAAGCGCCACGTGTCAGTAGCGCAGCAGCGCAGCGCACTGACACAGTGCACTGCGCTGTTGCGCTTGCGCTCGCCAGAGCATGACACGTGTCATCACCATATGAGTTTGTGCTCATTACTTGGCGCAAAGCGCCTGACAAGCCACTGTCAAATAATTAGTGCATTGCATTGCTTACAAAAGGGCCAAGCCCAATTAATGAAGGCCTACCAGGCCTAATAAAATGCAATGCATTATTTTAAAAAGAGGAGAGCCCAAACTAAAACAGATGCTCTGCATTATTTACAAAGGGGCAGAGCCCAAATAAAAAGGGCCTAGCAAGGGCAAAGCCCTAGCACAAGCCTAATAGGCCAAAGATAAATAAAAACGTTGAACATTCTTCAACTGGACTTAGCCCAATTTTGGCCGTAAGTCCTCAAATTAAATTGACTGAGCACGGCTGCTCCCTAAATCAATTTAAATCTGGTTCGAGGGTACATCTCCGAACTCCTTTGACACATGTCGTTGTAATCCTTCAACGACGTCAGAGAGGTGACGGGTCCCAACGACCACACATGAATATGGACAGCGGGGTCCTTAAACTCGTGGACCGAAACGTCCTTAAACTAATATCGGACCGAAACGTCCCTAAACTAATATCGGACCGAAACGTCCCTAAACTAATATCGGACCGAAACGTCCGTAAACTAATATCGGACCGAAACGTCCCTAAACTGGTGATGGGCCGAAACGTCCTTAAACTAATATTGGACCGAGACGTCCTTAAACTAATATTGGACCACCACGTCCCTAAACTGGAATATAGACCACCACGTCCGTAAACTGGAATATGGACCACCGCGTCCGTAAACTGGCGATGGACCACCACGTCCCTAAATTGGAATATGGACCACCATGTCCCTAAACTGGAATATGGACCGCAATGTCCTTAAACTACCAATGGACCGCAATGTCCCTAAACTGGAATAATAGAGCTCCCAAATGCTCTTTTGTCGGATCTAAACGATCCCGTTTAAGTTGATCTTAGCCTCAAATATGGCTAACGTATCCTTAAACATTCAAACAGACTTTAGTCCCAAATTGGACTATAAGACCCCCAATCAACTTTGGTTCAAGGGTACATCTCCGAACTCCTCTGACACATGTCGTTGTAATCCTTCAACGTCGTCAGAGAGGTGACGGGTCCCGACGGCCATATATATTAAATGGACCACTACTTCCTTAAACTGGAAATGGATCTAGACGATCACGTTAAGTTGATCTCGGTCTCAAACAGGACTAACGTATCCTTGACGAACGTTTAAGTTGATCTTAGTCTCAATACGACTAACGTATCCTTAAACTAAAAACACCAAACCCAAATCTAAGTAAATACGGATTTGGACTAATCCACGTCCTACGGGCGACGGCATTACTCAGTCTTCGTATACAATCCACGGGCAACAACAAACAAAACAAACACACACGACACGAAGTGAAATTCTGGAGAAGGAGAAAGTGGTTACCGCGACGCGGTAGCGTAATTAACTGCAGGGGCTTGCGCCTGCAGGGAAGAGCGTCCCCACAATCAAAACCCCCTCTAGCGAGGGGGAATCTGACGAAGTCTGCTACATCGGCCGCATCCGTCTAAACCTCCGATACACGGTTCCATAAACCAACTTAGAATCTTCGGAGAGGTAGACGGATAAAACCATATAGCATCTGCCCCGAATCTCAGGCAAGACGTCCTTACGTCGTCGCCGTCTTTCGGAGGGGAACAAGGACTCTACTTGGAGTTCTCCGTTACCATACACCAAGAATATTTCTTTAGTCCTTCTCAAGTACTTGAGAATGTTCTTCACAGCTGTCCAGTGACTCTCTCCAGGATCTGCTTGATACCTACTCACTACATTTAGTGAGTATGCTACATCGGGTCTGGTACATAGCATCGTGTACATGATAGAGCCTACTGCCGAAGCATAGGGTATCCCTGCATGCGAGCTCTCTCCAAATCTGTCTTGGGAGACATCTCTTTGGAGAGAGTGAGTCATGTGATCGTGGGTAAATTCCCACGCTTGGATTCTTCCATACTAAACCTCTTTAGTATGGTGCCAATGTACCTGGATTGGGACAATCCCAGTATCCGTTTAGATCTATCTCTATAGATCTTAATCCCCAAGATGTAAGAGGTATCACCTAGATCTTTTATCGAGAATCTATGTGACAAGAAGAGCTTGACCGAGTTCAGCATAGGAACATCATTTCCTATCAAGAGTATTGTTTCCCCCAATCAGAGCAAAGCTCTGTTCAAATTTCAAAATTTTGAAATGAAGCAGCGCTAAGTGCGCTGCACCCCAAGCAGCGCACCGTGTGCAAAGCACGTGTGCGCTGACGCTAAGAGCGCTGCACTCTAAGCAGCGCACCACGTGCAAAGTACGTGTGTGCTGGCGCTAAGAGCGCTACACTCTAAGCAGCGTACCACGTGCAAAGCACGTGTGCGCTCGCGCTAAGCGCGCTGCACTCTAGGCAGCGCTCACGTGCAAAGCACGAGTGCGCTCGCGCTGGAACTAAATGTTCCCCACTGTCAGATCAAAGATCCAACGAATATGATTAAAAATCATCAATTGACCAGAATAAAATTCTGTTGAGGAAACATTCCTCAAAATCTTTCCAAACATGAAAGATTGTGCTCTGAAAATCAGAGCACCGTTGGATCAATGATCCAATGGTGATTAAAAATCACCAAAATTACAGAATAAATTCTGTATGGGCAAAGATTTCCCAATCTTGTTAAAAACAAGAAAATCGCCTTCTGTAAATCAGAAGCCCTTGGATCAAAGATCCAACGGTGGGGAAATCCCCAAATCAATCGAAGAAAAGATCTCCTTAACCGATTGAACAAATCAGCTCGCTCTATATAAAGGCCCCAAGACTTCAAGTCTCAGATACAGAGAGAAATATAGCGGAGCCCCTATAAACGTTGAGAAATCTCAGAAAGAAGAGCAAGCTCTTGGTAGAAGAAGAACTTTTCTTCAAGGTAAAAAAAAAGAGATAAGAAAAATCTCATTAAAGAAAAAGAACTTAATTCTTCTCACAGATCATAGATTTATAAGACTAAGGTCTTTTACAAAAAGAGATCATGAACATCTCATTATAAAAAAAAGAGGGGAGGCGTGAGAATAATTCAATTCTCTTAGGATCACAGATCCATAAAGGCAAAGTCTTTCACCACAATGAGAGATTGAAACATCTCCTATAAAATAAGAACTTTGTTCTTAGAATCTTGAGACAAAGTCTCTTATAAACGAGAATTTATTTCTCAGATCATAAAACCGATCAGAAGCGCTTCCGCGCTCTTTGACTGGCGCACAGCGCCAAGCGCACCACGTGCTCCTCACGTGTGTGCCACTGAAAAACTAGCGCTCAGCGCTCATAAACTAGCGCTCTGCGCTCTTTGACTGGCGCAAAACGCCAAGCGCGCCACGTGCTCCTCACGTGTGCGGTACTTAGCAGAAGCGCTCTGTGCTCTTTAACTGGTGCTAAGCGCCAAGCGCGCCACGTGCTCCTCACGTGCGCGCTATTCAGCAGAAGCGCTCTGCGCTCTTTGACTGGCGCAAAGCGCCAAGCGCACCACGTGCTCTTCACGTGTGCGCTAAAAGAACATAAATTGTTCTATAAATAAAGCCCTAGAGCTATGATGAATGCTCAGCATTCAGTCAAGACAGAAAGGTTGTCAGAACCCAAATCAATGCTCAGCATTGTCAAATGTTTAACATTTTAACTAAGTGGGCCGAGCCCAAGTTGGCCATAAACCCCTCATTCAGATTAATTGAGCCCATATGCTCATAAATCTCAGATTTTAGTCCCAATTGGACTATAAATCTTCCAACCAAAATCGGTTCAAGGGTACATCTCTGCACTCCTCTGATATATGTTGTTGTAATCCTTCAACGTCTTCAGAGAGGTGACGGGTCTCGACAACCAGACATTCCACGGACTGTAGGGTCCTTAAGCCCATGGACTATGATGTCCTTAACCTTGGACTGTGGGGTCCTTAAACCCATGGACTATAATGTCCTTAACCTTGGACTGTGGGGTCCTTAAGCCCATGGACTATGACGTCCTTAACCTTGGACTGTGGGGTCCTTAAGCCCATGGACTATGATGTCCTTAATCTTGGACCGTAATGTCCCAAAACTAATGGACCGCAATGTCCCTAAACTAAACAATAGAGTCCAAATGCTCTTTTGTTGGATCTAAACGATCCCGTTAAGTTGATCTTAGTCTAAAATTAGACTAACGTATCCTTAACAAACGTTTAAGTTGATCTTAGTCTTAAATGAGACTAACGTATCTTTAAACCCAACCTCAAACCCAAGTCTAAGAAAATACGGATTTGGACTAATCCACGCCCTACGGACGACAACATAAATTAGTCTCCGTATACAATCCACGGGCAACCAAAAACAAAACAAACATACACGACACGAAGTGACCATCTGGAGAAGGAGAAAGTGGTTACCACGATACGGTAGCGTAATTAACTGCAGGGGCTTGCGCCTGCAGGGAAGAGCATCCCCACAATCAAAAACCCCTCACAACGAGGGAGAATCTGACGAAGTCTGCTACATCGACCGCATCCGTCTAAACTTTCGATACATGGTGCCATAAATCAACTTGGCATCTTCGGAGAGGTGGACAGATAGCACCAAATAGCATCTACCCTCGAAATTTAGGCCTGACGTCCCAACGTCCCGGTCGCGTCTTTCGGCGGGGGGAACAAGTATGTCATCCACGTACAATACGAGGAAGACAACCTTACTCTCTGCCACCTTCTTGTATATACAAGTTTCATCTACGTTCTTGATGAAGTCAAACTCTTTGATTACAACATCAAAACAGATGTTCCAACTCCGCGATACCTGCTTTAACCCGTAGATGGATTTAAGCAGCTTGCACACCTTCCCGCTGCTTCCACTGTCCACGAAGCCCTCTGGCTGAGTCATGTACACGCACTCTTCTAAATCACCATTTAGAATGGCGGTCTTAACATCCATTTGCCAGATTTCGTAGTCATGGTATGCAACAATGGCAAGTAGAATCCGGATGGACTTAAGCATAGCCACTGGAGAAAATATTTCATCATAATCCACACCTGGTCGTTGACGAAAACCTTTTGCAACCAGTCTAGCTTTGAAAGTATCAACTTTTCCATCTACACTAAGTTTCTTCTTAAAGATCCATTTGCTCTCAATGGGTTTTACCTCTTCAGGAGCAACTTCCAAAATCCATACTTTGTTGGTGTACATGGATTCCATCTCAGATCGCATTGCATCTATCCATTTCACAGAGTCCCCACTCGTGATGGCCTGCTCGAAGCTAGTTGGGTCATCATCTTCCATGATGTAATTCTCGCTCCCACCATCAATGAGAAAACCGTAGTATCTCTCAGGTGGATAAGGAACTCTACTAGATCGGCGGAGAGGCTGAGGTTCGTTGGGAACTACCGAATTCTCTGGTTCCACCAAATCTTCTGTTGCAGTTTGTGTAGCTGGAACTTCTTCCGGTTCTACCTCCTCGCCATATTTTTCTTTCACAAGAAATTCCTTTTCTAAAAAGGTGGAATGCTGAGCAACAAACACCTTTTGTTCCTCAGGGTGGTAGAAGATATGTCCTCGTGTATGCTTGGGATATCCTATAAACCTACACAGAAAAGACCTTGCCTCGAGCTTGTCCGGATTTTGCCTTTTAACATAGGCCGGGCAACCCCATATCTTAACAAAATTAAGACACGATCTTTTTTCCTCCCATATCTTATATGGAGAGGTAGGCACTGATTTGGTTGGAACTCTATTCAATAGGTATGCCGCTGTTTCAAGCGCATAACCCCAAAAGAAAATAGGTAACTCAGCGGTGCTCATCATAGAGCACACCATATCTAATAGGGTGCGATTCCTCCGTTCTGATACACCGTTGTGCTGTGGTGTATATGGAGGAGTAAGCTGAGAGAGAGTCCCATTCTCTTTTAGATACTCCCGAAACTCATTGCTCAAGTATTATCTGTTTACTGCCGAAAACGGGAGACGGAACCGTGTAGGTCGTCTTGCCTGAATTTGGGGGCAGATGCTATTTGGATTTATCTGTCTATCTCTCCGAAGATGCCAAGTTGATTTATGGTGCCGTGTATCGAAGGTTTAAACAGATGCGACTATTGTAGCAGACTTCGTCAGATTCCCCCTCGTTGTGAGGGGTTTTTGATTGTGGGGACGCTCTTCCCTGCAGGCGCAAGCTCCTGCAGTTAATTACGTTACCGCATCGCGGTAACCACTCTCTCCTGCTTCAGAAGGTCACTTCATGTCGTGTGTGTTTGTTTTATTTTTGGTTGCCCGTGGATTGTATACGGAGACTAATTTGTGTTGTCGCCCGTAGGGCGTGGATTAGTCCAAATCCGTATTTTCTTAGATTTGGGTTTGGTTTGATTTATGGATAGTTAACCTTGTTTGAGATTAAAATCGACTTAAATATTTGTTAAGGATACGTTAATCCGATATTGGACTAAGATCTACTTAACGGGGGTTCGAGATCACTTTTGATCCAATGAAAGAGCATTTAGGCTCTATCATTTTAGTTTTAAGGACGTTGTAGTCCACAGCTAGTTTAAGGACATTACGGTCCGTAGCTAGTTTAAGGACATTACGGTCCACAGGGGTATGCTCATAGGTTTGAGAGTGCATCCAAGAGCTGTTGGTTATCGGGACCCTCCACTTCTCTGACATCGTTGAAGAATTACAACGACAAGTATCGGAGGTGTGGAGAGATGTACCCTTGAACCGAACTCCAGATTGAAGGGAGAGATTATGTTGAAACGAACATCATCTTAGATGCCATGTATCGGGAGATCATTGTTCATCTTTGGAACTATGATCGATTTGGGAAGACCAGAGTATAGGAGGGCTCGGTTGATTGATGGTCAAAAAGTCTTTTGGCCTCAGGAGACTTGGCTAATCTGGGCTAGGGTTGGCCCCTCACGGTGTTAAACACTGCTAAATGTTTTGGCGCTCACGTGTTCCTACGTGATGCTCTCAAGCAGTGTTAAATACTGAAATTTAGAGCGCTCACGTGTAGCACGTGAGGCATCTGAATATTGGGCACTGTTTCTTTGGGCTTATTGCCTTGTTCTATACATATAAGTGTTAAACACTTGAATCTCATAATCATCACGTGTGGACACGTGAGGCGACCCCAAGTTGGACACTGCCTCCTTTGGATTTATCTTCCCATTCTTTTCTAAGTGCTAAGAACTATTGGAGGTCACGTGACCCGATCTCATTTGTTCCTTTTTTTCCTTAGATGTGCTCACGCAGGAACACGTGATCTGTCGTTATAGCGTTTAAACGCTAATATGCATGGAGCTCTTGATCTAAGTCTTAAGAATTTCAAGTCCTTTATTTTATGAGAATTAAATTCTTATGCAGGGTTAAACCCTAGTTCTATCAGAGGAATTAAATTCCTATGGTTTTGGAAGAATTAAATTCTTCAAACCTAGTTCTTTTCTCTAAGTTTTGGGACTACATAACAAAATCTCCCCGATGAGAATTAAATTTTCAACCTGTGGGGAGATATGCTTCTGCAGACCTCAACCAAAGATAGAACTAAGTTCATTTTTGGAAGAGTTAAACTCTTGTAAAAGGAGATGAAATGATCTCTTGGTCTTTTCCCTCACTTAGGGTTTCTTTTTCTTCAAAGAGAACTCCTCTTCTTCTTTTTCTTCTCCTCAAATCTTGGGGGGGGGGGTTCTATCTCTTTTCTCTCTTCAGTCTCGAGTCCTTTATATAGTAGAGGCAAGTTTGTTGATTTAGTTAAGAAAATCTCTCATTGAGAGATTTTTTAATTGATTCGGGGATTTTATCCACCGTTGGAATTTGATCCAGGGATTTCTGTTTTACAGAATACATTTGTCTTGTTTTTAACAAGATTGGGAAAATATTTTTCCATACAGAGCTTATTCTGTATCGTGGTGATTTTTAATCACCATTGGATCTTTTAATCCGACGGTGCTCTGTTTTACAGAGCACAATCTTTCTTGTTTAGAAAGATTCAAGGAAATATTTTCCAAATAGGGTTTGGATCCTTATTATTTAGAATTTAATTCTATCGGCTTAAAAGGCATTGGGAACCCTCACGTGTAGCACGTAACCCATAGCTTTAGGCCGATTTGATTATATGCAGCAGTCCTAAAGAAAGGCATCACGTGTTGGCACGTAAGCCTCTCTGGCTTGTTATTTGTTTCAGGAAGGCACATATATACTTTGTATATAGATTCCCACGTGCCTGCACGTGAGACTCAATTTCAGCCCTTTTTGTTAAGCGTTATGCATATAATTTTTGTGCCAAGGCGCATCACGTGTGGGCACGTGATGCTCCATTTGGGGATCTTTTACCATCGTTTTTTGTTCATTATTTATTTTTTATAAGGGAACAAATGCCCCCACAGCGTTGTTCTCACGTAGCTTGCACGTGAGTGTAACGTTGTCACCCTTACAGCCGTTGGATCTGCCTAGGGGAACGAGGAGATGAACTGCTATCGTCACATCTTATAAATGCAAGGGTTTGGTCCCTTGGGATGCCACTGTTCTTTCGTCTTCTTCTTTCCTTCCCTTCTTTGAGAATTCAATTCTCTTCTTCAGAGCCTAGTTATCTGCCCATTGCAATTCCAGAGTTGAACTCTGTCAGAAAAAGACACCCCTTTTTTTAAGTAAAGATCTTGAACAAAGAAACCCTTAAAAAAAGTTTCCTTGGATTTTAAATCCACTATAAGAGCTTTGCTCTCTTTCTGAGACATATCTCTCAGAGATCCAAAGACGTGATCTTTGAGCAGTAACCCTCAATGCCTTGGGCATTCCTCCTCTGACCTTTAAAGATTCATGGCATTTTCATTCTCCATTTCCTCTTCGTGGGGGTTTCTGGAATTTAATTCCATCGTATAAAAGGAATTTAATTCTTCACCAAAGAGTTTTGCTCTGAAGATCAATAAGACCCTTCGGGAATTTCATTCCCTGGTGTTCTTGAGCATATTTTCATAAGGTTTTTTCTTACTTACACAAATTCAAATTTGTTGGGTATTTAACAGAACTTGTTTTCTCTATGAGAATGTCAAGAGTTGTTTAAACTCCCGTGTCCGTTTAATGAGAATTTTTTTTAGATTCTCATAGTGAGCATTTTCTTGATCATCTCGATCGCTAAACTCTTGCTGATTTTTTCTGTTCAGATACTATGGCCGTTTATTTGTATGATCTTGACGAAATTATCTCCTATGAAGACATTCGCGTATAAGGCCGCTGTCAAAACCAGGAGTTTACGAATGCTCAATGCGCCGAGGTTATGCGTCGCTTCGATGAATACAACGGTCGACTACTCCCCCGTCGTTCCGCTTTATTGAATATCATCGTGGGAGCAATTTGGGAAGCCCTCCCTGAATTTAACGAAGCCATGCCGCTTGAGGCGCTTGATGATACCGAGGACAGTGTGCACTCAGTATATCTGATGGGCTTGATCTCGAAGAGGTGGCGAGATGGTCTTGTTGATATCTTGCATCAAGTTTTTCAACAGACGACGATAATCTCTGCCTATCAAAGGGCGGCTGACATCAGCGAGAATCCTAACGCTTGCATTCGCGAGAAGATGCACACGAAAATGGTCAGAAAAGGCAGAAACATTTCACTCGACCTTGTTTCTGAATTCCTCAATCCATGTCCAGGATCAAGTGTTTTACCATTGTAAACATTTTCTTTTGTTTTTACGCCATGTATAAGTTTTTGGAGTATAAATGACAAAACTTCTTCTTTCCCTCCTTTTTTTTATATGCATTCTGCATGAGGTGTTGTCATGCTGTTGTTGGTGCTCACGTGTTTTGCGCATGAGGCGTTGCCGGGGAGTTTAATCTTGAACGAATGCCGGCGCTCACGTGTTATGCACGTGCGATGCTGTTTTAGTTTTCAAAAAGGGATCAATGCGGGTGCTCACGTGCTATACACGTGAGGCTCTGCTGATGAGGTCGTTTCGCCTCCCTACTCTGATTCCAATGAGTCACCCCTTTCTTTTCCCATGCCCCTCTTTTTTGGGCTTTGGGAATAGTTCCACCATGCATAAAATTTTCCGTGTATAGCTTTGAATGCATCTCTTTATAACCCGAAGCATACATCTTCCTCTTTCTTCACAGAGAGAGAACCATTTAGACCTTAGGGTGATCATTTTGAGAAACAAACCAAAGGCTATGGCTTAAAACCGTCCCCACGCTCGTCGGCAACTCTGGGAGGTGCCTATCGAGGAGATTATTCCTCGTTTTGCCGTGCGGCTAGTGGATCCTCTCTTCACTGATGATCAATGTGATGCGGCACTGTACGAACTCCTGGCCCGTAGGGGCTCTCCTCTTCCTATGGGTTCCATTTAGCTCAGGATGATTTTCCTGTCCGTACTTGCTGATATCCCCCTCATCCGGCGGAGATGACTCCGGCGATTCTTGATACGGCGGAGGACAAAATTGAGTGTTTCCACGAGGCACACTTAATTACACAGGCTTTGAAGGATCGTTCGGTTCATCTACTGAGTCAAATAGGAACCCGGTGGGCCATCATGTCCGCTTTCACTGATGAGCACGGTGCTAATCGGTGGGGAGCAACTCCTCGCGAAGACCGTCGCTTCGACATGGTGGAAAGGGCAGAGAGGGAATTGGAGAACCTTGTATTTTGTTTTGTTAACCCCTATATCTCTGATCCCATATTTGGTGATCTTTTCCCTGTTGAGTAGTATATTTATATCGATGTACTTTTCTTATTATCGACTGTTGAATGTTTTCTGTTGAATGTTTTCCGTTCATCATATATTTGTACATGTATCCCACCTCTGCACATGAGCTTTATACTTTACCCTTAGGAATCTTCTTTTAAGTGCGAACGCTATTGTAATGTTGTACATAAATCAGCACGTTTTGGACACCATTTCCATTTAAGCACATACACAATCGTACTGTCGTGTCTCTTTTAGCAAATGCATCTTGTAGATAGTCTATCTTGATCTTCTGGCGTGGCAGCGATGGCTTAGGAAATATGTTCAGGTCTGCCGCCTAAGACTTTTCAACTTTATGAGCCGTGAGGATCTCATAAAGACTTTTCTCCTTACGAATCGAGAGGATCCCATAGGTGTAATTTCTCCTTAGGAGTCGTGATGACTCCTAAATGTGTGTTTTCTCTTGAGAGTCGTAAGGATCTCACAGGAGAATTTTTCCCCTTTACAAGTCGAGAGGACTCGTAAGTGGTTGTTTCCCTCCTTGTCGATATTCGACTTTGGAGAGTGTGGCCCGTGAATAGTATGCAATAGTCCATCTTGGACTGACTTGCAGGCCCCCAATGCTTAGGAAACAGGTCCTTATCCCTATTGTCTAAGGCTTTTCCTTACGAGTCGAGATGAATCGAGCAGTTCTCGCAAGGACGCTAATTTCCCCACGAGTCGAGACGAATCGAGAAGTTCTCGCAAGGGTATCCTAACGACACAGTTAACTTCTACTAATAGAAGTCCGTTAGGGTCTGTGGTACTAGGGTTTTATACCCATCGCACCGTCACGTTGGCCGATATATTCCCCAATATGCAATCTTGCTGTTCGGGTAGCCCCGTGACTGTCGTGTCTCTGATCCCTTCGGGGGCTGGACAAGACGTCTTCAAGTAATCTTCCAGGTAATATTACCGTCGAAAGAACAAGCGTTAGGGATATTCCATGTCGCTTTTTACTTGAGGTTAGGCTCAGTTTGGGAGCCCCGATGAGTCATGACCACTCCGCGCTGAAGTGAGATGGTCTCCGATAGTCTTTCAGGTCTCATTTGAGTTGCCGCCAAGACCCTGAAGCGAGGGATTTTCCTTTGCTTCGTTGGTTGACATTGTGTCTACAATATTGCGATGAATGTCGAGGTTGTCTTCGAGTTGTCTTAGAACCGTCAAGATTTGGAACTAGGGGACTTTGCCATGGCTCCGTTTGTTGATATTGTGCCTGCATCCTGCTGGAGGGAGGAAGAACGCTGTTGTTGATCTCTATGCTGTGGATGCTGCCGTCGAGACTTGGAACTAGGGTATTTGTGGTTCCGATGTAGTCTTTAGGTTATCTGTGAATCGTCGAGATTTGGAACTAGGGGACTTTGCCGTGGCTCCGAGGTAGTCTCTAGGCTGTCTGTGAACCGTCGAGACTTGGAACTAGGGACTTTGCCATGGTTCTGAGGTAGTCTCTAGGTTGTCTGTGAACCGTCGAGATTTGGAACTAGGGGACTCTGCCATGGCTTTGTTTTGTTGACGTCGTATCTGCTTCTGGTTGGAGCGAGAAGGAATGCCGTTGTTGATCTCTAGGCTGTGGATGCTGCCGTCGAGACTTGGAACTAGGGACTTTGCCATGGTTCTGAGGTAGTCTCTAGGTTGTCTGTGAACCGTCGAGATTTGGAACTAGGGGGCTCTGCCGTAGATCTGTTTTGTTGACGTCGTATCTGCTTCTGGTTGGAGCGAGAAGGAACGCCGTTGTTGATTTCTCGGCTGTAGATATAGCCATCGAGATCTGGCTTCCCTTTGACGAAGCCTGGTGGGACAATATGGTTCCCTTTTCGTTTGTGCCCATGGATTGTATACAGGGGTCGATGCGATCTCATCTGCAGGGCAAAAGTTTTATTTCATTTTTTTATTTCTTTCCGCGATGCTCTATCATTTCAGCTTTTTATATCGCGAAAGTCGCGATTGCCCAATCATTTCGGCTGTTTTTTCTTTTTCTTTACTTACTGCTTTTTATTGCGAGTTGCCCAATCTTTTCGGCTATTTTTATAAGCATATATTTTACTTGCTGCTTTTTGTTGCAAGTTGCCTTATCATTTCGGCTATTTCATATGCATTTTTGTCTCGTTGATTTTTTTTGTTGTGAGTATAGAACTTGAGATATAACACCAATTTTGGCATCAGCATCGCTGCGACTAGAATATTGCCAGGAGCGAATCATTATTTGCCGTGAAAGGGCTCGGGATTTGATACCAATCTTAGGCATCAGCATCGCTACCACTGGAATGTTGCCAGGAGCGAATCATCATTTGCCTTTGTTGATTCGAACAAAGGTGGCTTAGCAAACAAGGTTAGAATCCTGTTGACTAAGGCTTTTGACTTCATGAGCCATATGGATCTCATAAAGGTGTTTCTCCTTATGAGTCATGAGGATCTCGTAGGTGCGTTTTCTCCTTAGGAATCGTGAGAATTCTTAAGTGCGTGTTCTCTAATAAGTCGTAAGGATCTTATAAGAGCATTTTCTCCTTATAAGTCAAGAGGACTTATAAGTGTCGTTCACCGCATGAGGACATCCCTCGTCGTTGGTGGGACTTGGTAGGGAAAACATTTATTTTTGCCCGTCGATTGTATACAAGGGTCAATATTGAACTGCTTGTAGGGCAAACTGGGGGATGTGATGTCTTAAGAACAGGCTCAGATCCCTGTAACTTAAGGCTTTCGAATCCTATGATCCGTGAGGGTCTCATAAGGGGATTCTCCTTACGAGACATGAGGATCCCGTAAGTGTAATTTCTCCTTAGGAATCGTGGGGATCCCTAAGTGTGTTGCTCCCTTGTGAGTCGTAAGGATCTCACGTAGGTATTTTCTCCTTACAAGGTCAAGAGGACCTTGCAAGTGTGCATGGTTTTTTTTTACGAGTCTGCGCCCTTTCGGGTTTTCACGAACTCGCCGACAGTCCTGCTGTTTTTACTCACGGAGCTCTTTCGGGTTTTCATCCGTGCCCATTTCGCTTGTGGACGTACCGTTTATTTATTTATTTAATTTTTTTTGCACGGTGAAACTCTCGAGAACAGTTTTGCTGCATGTGACCCATCTATTTGCCGGTGGGATTTGAATTGCAGTCCTTACCGCTGGGGCTTGTGGACTTGCATTCCACTATCGCCGTGTTAGAGGCTACATTGTTAGTTTAGGGACATCCCGGTCTGATGTTAGTTTAACGACATCTCGGTTCAATATTAGTTTAAAGACATCTCGGTCCAATGTTAGTTTGAGGACATCTCGGTCCGTTGTTAGTTTAAGAACATCTCGGTCCATAGCTAGTTTAAGGACGTCGCGGTCCGTAGCTAGTTTAAGGACATCTCGGTCCATTGCATTTGAGGAGAGGTTTCGCTGGATATTACTTATGGAGTTTGGACTCAGGAAGGTAGCGAGAGGACACGAGCGTTGTCATCCATCATTAACCTGAGCCGTAACTCGTTAAGCGTAGCATTTCTTAAGGAACTGGCCGTTTATTGGCCGGAAGGGTCTTTCGCCACACATATCCATGAGCAAGTAGGCCCCACCTTGGTAGGCCCTGTCTATGATGTATGGGCCCTCATAGCTCGGCTCGAATTTCCCTCGTTTGGCACGGTTGGGGATCATAGGTCTTTTTACGACCAGCACGAGTTCGTCTTGGCGGAATGTTCTTGGCCTAGTCAGTCCTTCGTATCAGCGCGTCATCCTTACTTTGTAAGCTTCTAGGTTTTGCTGTGCAATGAGACGAGTTTCATCGAGGGCATCGAGCTCTTCAAGCCGAAGATGGGCATTTTCTTCATCCGTCAGTTCGTACCGGACCGCCACTCGTAGAGAGGGTAGCCCTATTTCCAAGGGAAGTACCGCTTCCGTGCCGAATACCAACGTAAACAGCGTTGTGTTCATGGCCGTCTTGAATGTGGTCCGATAGGCCCAGAAAGCTTCATGCAATCTCTCATCCCAATCCTTCTTATTTCTGGACACCGTTTTCTTTATGATCTTTGTCAAGGTTTTGTTGAAAGCCTCAGCTAGACCGTTAGCTCGGGGATTATAGACCGAAGAATATCTCCAATCTATATTATGCTGTTGTGCGAAGCGACTGATTTTGTGGCTTCTTTAGGATGGCCCGTTATCAGAGATAATCCGTCGCGGAGTGCCGAACCGGTAGATGACATGTGTCTTGAAGAAATGGAGGATGTTCTCCGTCTTCATCTCTCTTAACGGTATTGCTTCTGCCCACTTAGAGAAGTAATCGGTTGTTGCTAATATGAACCGATGTCCCTTGGATGATGCTGGTTCGATGGGTCCGATTATATCGGTCCCCCACATTTCAAACGGCTAGCTAGCCAGCGTTGGGTGTAGTGGATTTGGATGCTGGTGGATGAAGTCCCCGTGAATTTGGCACGAGTGACACCGCTTCTTATATTCGAGGCAGTCCTGAATCATCGTGGGCCAGCAGTAATCCATTCTTTTGATCTTCAGCTTCATCTTTGGCCCAGCTTGATGGGAACCGCAGAGTCCGTCATGAGTTTCTTGAACGACCCTTTTTGCTTCTTCTGGTCCCAGACACCTTAGCCACAGGCAATCGAACGATCTCTTATATAGAGTATCATTGACGAGGGCGAAAGACAAGGCTCGCTTCATGAGCTGATGTCTTGACGACGCGTCTTCGGGCGTTCGATGGGATTTGAAGTAGTCTATGAAGACTTCTCTCCAATCCTTCGCCTTTCTTCATCCTCCAATTGGAAGGCCTCTTGCTCGGTTGCTTCCTTTCCTTTAGATTCTTTGGAGATATTTCTGCTGGTGCGAGAATCCGGCGACTTTGCACAATGATCCTTACATCATCGAGGTTTTCGTCGTCCAGTTCTTTAGAGAGCTTGGCTAACGCATCCGTCTTGCTATTTTTCGCACGCGGTATGCTTTTCAGGGTGTAAGAGGGGATCTGCGTCAGCAATTGTTGCACTCTCTCGCCATATCTGATCAATTCCGGTTTGCATGTCTGGTAATCACCATTTACTTGGCTAACAACCAGTTGGGAGTCTCCATATATGAGGAGGCTTTTGATGCCCATGTCGACAGCAATCTCGAGACCTGCTATCAAAGCTTCATATTCAGCCTCGTTGTTTGTTCTTGGCTCCGTTAAGGAAAGGGCAAAATGTATTATCCCTCCTTGTAGGGTTACGAAAATGAGGCCCACCCCGGCTTTAATCACGGGGGTGTTTTGCTTTCGCTTCTTCAAGGAGGACGCTCCATAGAAGTAGAGTTCCTATCGGGTATCACTCCCTTCTTTCTCCTTGTCAATTGCATCAAACGCGTGTTCGTCCGGTAACTCGCAGTTCAAGGGAGAGTTGGCAAGTATCGGATGTTCATCGAGAAATTCGGCGATGGCCTGGCCTTTATTGCCTTGAGGGGTCGATATATTATCGAGAACTCCATCAAGAGGAGGGCCTATTTGGCAAGCCTTCCTGTTAGCATGGCTTTTGACATCAAATACTTGAGAGGATTCACCTTTGATATGAGATGGACCTCATGTGCCAATGCATAATGTCGAAGCTTCGTTACCGCGAAGATCAGTGCCAGGCAATGCTTTTCGATGGGGGAGTAGTTGTTTTCTGCCCCCAGAAGAACTCGACTCAAATAGTAGAGTGCTCTCTCCTTTCCCCGATCGTTCTCCTGTGTATAGTGGGCCTAACGAACCTTCGAGGGCTGTAGTGTACAGGATGAGAGGCTTTCCCCTGACCGGAGCGGTCAGTACTGGCAGGCTCTCCAGGTATTGTTTGATCTCTTCCAGTGCACTTTGGCATTTACGATCCCAAACGAAGGGGGTCCCTTTCTTCATTAAATGACTGTAGGGGCGGCATTTTCTGGAGAGGTTAGCGATGAACCGTCGGATATACACGAGCTTTCCTTGGAGAGACTGTAGTTGCTTAAGAGTTCTTGGCGAGGGCATTTCCATAATCGCCTTGATCTTTGACGGGTCTATTTCGATGCCCCGGTGTCGTACGATGAATCTTAGGAATTTGCCCGAGGAAACTCCAAACGCGCATTTCAGAGGGTTCATCTTCAGGTTGTATTTCCGAAGGCGTTGGAACACTATCTTCATATGCTCCCAGTGTTCTTCGTACGATTTGCTTTTCACCACGAGGTCATCAATATAACATTCGGCAATCTCGTGTATGAGGTCATCAAAGATCTTTGTCATGGCCCTCTGGTAAGTGGCGCCGGCGTTCTTCAGACCGCAGTGCATCACTTTGTAGCAGAATATGCCCAGCGGAGTCCGGAAAGCAGTGTGCTTTTGGTCTTCAGGATGCATCTTGATTTGGTTGTACCCTGAAGATCCGTCCATGAAGGAGAAGACTTCATGGGTGGATATGTTATCGATCATCAGCTCGGTAACAGGCACTGGGAAGTCATCTTTCGGGCAAGCTTTGTTGAGATCCCGAAAATCTCCGCAGATGCGTACTGTCCCATTTTTCTTCATTACCAGAACAATATTGGCGATCTAGTCAGGGTATTGAACTTCTTGGATGAAGCCGGAGTCGATTAACTTCTTGACTTCGGCATTGATACTCATCTCAAGCTCGAGCTATTCTTCTTGGTGCCTGTTTGACTGGCTTGACATCCGACAATATCTCCAGTTTATGCACAGCTATCTCTGGATCTAATCCCGGCATTTCAGAATAATTCCATGCGAAGCAATCTTTATACTGCATAAGCACGTCTTTTAACGTAGTCACATGTTTCTCAAACAGCAGCTTACTGATAAACGTTGGTCTTGGCTCATTTGTCGTCCCCAAGTCGATCTTTCTCAGGTTGACTGTTGTGGTGTGTATTCCATCTTCCAGCTCATTTGGCACCGGTGGAAATTTTGAGATCATTTTATCTTCTTCATTTGCGAAGCATTGGGAGAGGTCGTTCGTATTCTCGTGCTCTTTTTCCTTTGAGAATGTTATCATATGGCAGGCACGAGCTCGTTTCCAAGCTCGATGCTGATTTAGACTTTCCCTCGCAGTGTAGGTTGCTCTCGGCTCATGCTTTCGTGGCGGGACTACCCTCCAACTGTCGGACAGAGCAAACCTGCCTTGCTGATACTGATCCTCAACCCAGTCTTTGAAGGTGAAGCAGTCTTCAAGAGGATGTCCCACTACTCGGTGGTAGGAGCAATAATCCGGGTGATAGACCTCGTTTATCTATTCAGGGTATCGAGACTCCGAGAGCGTCATCATTTGATGCTTCATGACAAGGTCGAAGATTTTCCTTGTCTTGTCTTGTCTTAAGGGAAAGAGTACTCCCGACCCATCTTTTTCATAAAAGCCGGGTTCCAGCTGACTTTTTCCCGCTTGCGCGGATTCTTGGATCCGCTTCGCTGTTTTTGAACGCCGTCCTTGTTCTTCATCTCGCATTTACATCTGCGTCGGGATTTATTCTTGCCACGAGAGCGCACAGTGGGTTGGGGGTAAGAGGCATCGTCATCCTCCGTAGCCTGCTGAATGAGACGTTGCGTCCTGGCTTTCTCATAAATGGCCATTTCGCAGCTGTGGTCATTCCGAACCTTTTGACCCGCTTCTCTTATCAGCTTGTCAATCTTTTGTTCGAATGACGGGCTCGGTATTCTCATGGCGGGATCTCGCTCCGGTTCAACCTCAACGCTATCTGGAAATGCATTCGCTTCTCCACCGGAGCCATTTATAACATGGCAGCCATGTAATCGTTCCCTTTTTTTAGACCGAACGTATCCAAGGCCAGTCGTCTCCATTCTCCCGTTGGGCATCTTCCGCTGAGTCCCGGGAATGTACCAAATATTGTTATAGAACTGGGCTTGTCTAGCAGTCTGTTTGAAGGGTATGCCTTGGCGTTTCAATAGTCTTTACAGTCCCTCTGGGTAGTATCTGGGTAGACGGATTGGTTGAAGCCTGTCGAGCGAAGGTTCAGCACCATGCCATACTTCTTTCTTCACTTTAGTCTCCGTGGATTGGTAGAAAAGGATCTCCTTCTCACCCCTTTGCCTAGGAGGGATGTAGAAGGTCTGCAGCTCTTGGGCGCTGTAACAACTCCAATTTTAGTGTACATAAATTTGATTAAAAGTTAATGTATACTTGAGGTATTTACATTTCCTGTGAGTACTATAAGTATTTGTTTTGCTTTTTAATAGCAAGAAGGAGCTTGTAGTGGTAAGATCTTGCACTGCTGAACCAAAGCACCAGAGTTCAAATCCTATCACCCACATTATTTTTTTATATTGTTTTCTTTAAAAATTTTAGAATTCCAAGAGTCTGCACGTGCTAAACACGTAAAACCAAAAGTCACATATAAAACAAACTGGCCCAAGCGGTAGACAAATCGACAAGGGACACATGGCCCCCAGACCCGGCCTGACTCGGCCGGATCGGGCCGGCAGCGCGGCTGACTCGGCCGGCGCCGCCGGCCAAACTCGGTTGAATCCGAGTTGGTCCTTCATGAAACTTGTGCCTTTTGGTATTCTTGAAACCCCTGTCATGTTTGAATACCTTGCACATTAACAGAGACTTTAAAATACAATTAAAACCTAATTTAAGTCTATTTTTAATGCATAATTTTTAATACATTTCTATCAAACCCTAACCCTAATCTTTTCCTGTAAATACCACTCCAATTCGCACACCCCTCACTCACAAACTCTGTCCAAACTCTCAAGAAAAATCCCTAGAACTTTTGTGTACAAGTGGAGTTATCGAAGGACGAAGCGTCGACGAACTTTCGACGACGACCCTAGGAGCTCCCGGCGACGAAACGACGCACCGGCACCTCCTACCATTCTCTCTTCCTCTTCTCTTGGGTCCAATCCAGTGAGTCCCTCGTCCCTCTTCTCTTTTCTAACCTTAAAACTCGTATTTCTAAAACCCTATGGAAGTGGAGTTAATCCGACTTCCGATCCGGTTTTCTTTAAAAAGTTCAACTTTTCTTAAATACAACATTATCACAATATAATACTACTTTAACAATTACACACACACACTCTTTCTCTGTCTATTCTACTTCTCTCTTATCTTTGGGATTACCGAGCGATTGTTCACTGACGACATTCTCTTTCTTCTTCTTTGGAATATCGTCAGGTGATTCGGATCTTTAAGAGATCGAGCCCAGCGCCGAAGACTTGGACCAGTTTACTGAAGATCCCGAGTTATAGTTACACTTGTACTTTTTCTTTTACATTATGTATTTTCCTTTTCTGTTATGCCACTGTTTAGGCATTGCTTTTCATTCCATGTATTTACTTTTCCATGTACTGTAAAAGAATGTTAATAAATAAAGTTGTTGTTCATTACATTTGTCTCCTGTGTATATAACTTAGTTACGATTAGCGTATTTACTTCTGAGTAAATACGTAGCGGCCAGTCGCGCCCTTTGCTCGTATACCGGGAAGCGGGGTGTGATAGGTTTTGTTGGTGGCCCATGCAGGTCAGAGCAGTATGGAACCCTACCATGTAGTTCTATTCTGCATGAACAACCTAAGCAATATAACACAAGAACCGGCAACTAAAAACATTCTTTACAATTCATATTCTTTGAATCTTATCATTTCATATACTTTGAATCTGTCCTAACCCAAATTTTTTCTTCAAGGTTATGGATTCCCCGAACAATACCAGCACCAATGTCAACAACACACCTCCATGACTACCACTTACACCTTCCGTCCCTGCTCTGATCAACGAGCAGACGTTTCTGCTTGAGGCGATCCGTAGCCTCCTGGAAGGACAGCAGTGTTCCCCTCCGAAAGACGGTGCGACACTGCGTCTCGCCTGAGATTCGGGGCAGATACTAATTGGTGCTATCCGTCCTCCTCTCCGAAGATGCCAAGTTGATTTATGGCACCATGTATCGAAGGTTTAGACGGATGCGTCCGATGTAGCAGACTTCGTCAGATTCCCCCTCGTTTGAGGGGTTTTTGATTGTGGGGACGCTCTTCCCTGCAGGCGCAAGCCCCTGCAGTTAATTACGCTACCGCATTGCGGTAACAACTTTCTCCTTCTCCAGATGGTCACTTCGTGTCGTGGGTGTTTGTTTTGTTGCCCGTGGATTGTTTACGGAGACTGAGTTATGTCATCGCCCGTAGGGCGTGGACTAGTCCAAATCCGTATTATCTTAGATTTGGGTTTGGGGGTTTGGTTTGAGGATACGTTAGCCATACTTGAGGCTAAGATCAACTCAAACGTTTGTTAAGGATACGTTAGTCCAACTTTGAGACTAAGATCAACTTAACGGGATCGTTTAGATCCGACAGAAGAGCGTTTGGGCTCTAATGTTCCAGTTTAGGGACATAGTGGTCCGTCGTATGTATGGCCATCGGGACCCGTCACCTCTCTGACGACATTGAAGGATTACAACGACGGATGTCAGAGGAGTTCAGAGATGTACCCTCGAACCAGAGTTAATTGGGGGGATTCATAGTCCAGTCTGTTTGAAGGTTTAAGGAAACGTTAGCCATCTTTGAGGCTAAGATCAACTTAAACGGGACCGTTTAGATCCGACAAAAGAGCGTTACGGGGCTCTGTTGTTCTAGTTTAAGGACATTACGGTCCATGGGTAGTTTAAGGACGTTGCGGTCCATGGGTAGTTTAAGGACGTTGCGGTCCATTGTTAGTTTTAAGACATCTCGGTCAAGGTTAAGGACGTCGTAGTCCATGGGTTTAAGGACCCCACAGTCCGGTATGTGCTCTGGATGCTTCACACGGGTTCACTGCCGTGCTCTGCGAGGACCAGGCTCCGCTCTGGACGTTTTCCACGGGGTCAAAGAGTGACATTATCCGCGTTGCACGTAACCAGGAATGGGTTTAAGGACCCCACAGTCCGGTATGTGCTCTGGTTGCTTCACACGGGTTCACTGCCGTGCTCTGCGAGGACCAGGCTCCGCTCTGGATGTTTTCCATGGGGTCAAAGAGTGACATTATCCGCGTTGCACGTAACCAGGAATGGGTTTAAGGACCCCACAGTCCGTATCAATGTGTGGTCGTCAGGACCCGTCACCTCTTTGAAGACATTGAAGGATTACAATGCCAAGTATCAAAGGAGTGAAGAGATATACCCTAGAACCGGAGTGGATTAGATAGTCCTTGGCCCAATTTGGGGTCAAGACGAATTAATTATGTTATGAGTCCATTGGACCAGTTAATCACAAATTGAGGACTTATGGCCATCTTGGGCTAAGTCCAATCAGGAGAGGCTTTGCCTCTATCCATTTAGGCCAATTGGGCTAAAGCCTAGTGTTAAACACTACAGAGCAGTCAGTGTTGAACACTGGGAATGGGGTTGACAAGTTAGTGTTTAACACTAAGAGATAATTAGTGTTAAACACCAGCAACAAGGCTTTTCATATTAGTGTTAAACACTAAAACAGATCAGTGTTGAACACTGCAGGTAAAGCTTTTTATTTAGTGTTGAACACTAAGGCCCAACAGTGTTTTAACACTGGGTTCGAGAGTTTTAATTTAGTGTTAAATACTAAGGCAAGAGGGGTCACGTGGCAGCACGTGAGAGCGCCCTCCCTTCATCTATTCTGCTGAGATTATCGCATCTTTCAGAGCATCACGTGCCATCACGTGATGGGCATTCAAATGCCTATGTATCAGAGCTTCTGCCAAGGGTCACGTGGATCACGTGGGGTGCTGCCTCAAAGGGACTTTTTGTAGATCTCTTGGGGGGTCACGTGATGACACGTGACCCTGCCTCTATGTATTTTGTTTTAGAGGATCTGTTAATCTTTTTGCAGGAATTAAATTTCTCGAGCTGTAAATTTCAGAGGAATTGAATTCCTACTTCCTTTCGAAGACTTATATTCTGGAATAGAGTTTAACTCTGAATTTTCTGTAGGAGAACTGAATAGGGTTAAACCCTAATAAAAGCTTTTAAGGAATCAAACTCTCATTCTCTGTTAAAGAATTATGATTAAGGGAATTAAATTCCCGCTGTTACAACAGAACTAGGTTCTTAATTAGGGTTAAACCCTGTTTCTTTTCATTCTGAAGGAATTAAATTCCCATGATACAGGGTCAAGCCCTAATTTTATTTTAAAGGAATTAAATTCCTATAGTTCTGTGAGAATTAAATTCTCATGCTTGCACTCCCTCTCTATGTTTTGGATCTGCATGGCAGGATCTCGACCCATTGAGAATTAAATTCTCAACCTTAAGGGGAGATGTGCACTTTGCAGATCCTCTATCAAAGAGAGAAGAAATATGTTCTTCTGTTTTATATATCAGAGTTAAACTCTGTTGAGAATTAAATTCTCTTTCTTTCAAAAGGCCTTCCCTTTCTTACCTAGGGTTTTTGCAGAAGATCCGAGTCTTTTCAAAGTATCAAAGCTCTCCTCTTTTTTTCTTTTTTCTTCTCTGCGCCTGTATATCTGTTTTTCTGTGTCTCTTAGCTCCTATTTATAGGAGAAGTAGCCGAATCAATCAGTTTTTGACGAATCTTCATCGCGAGATTTGATTTGCATTCATCATTCATTTTGGACCTTTGGATTATTAGGTGAATTTTATTCACCATTGGATCTCTAATCCAGGGGTTCCCCTTTATTATTTCGGTTAGATTTAAAGGGGAAATCTTTCCAAATCCGAGATTTTCCCATAGATAGATCACCTCTGAATCTTTAATTCGATTGGTTCCAGATAGTTGCTTTCCTTTGGAAAGATTTGAATCTGTTTCAGAATTTAATTCTGTTGACGAAATGGGCCTTGAAAGCCGGTCACGTGTGACCACGTGACCCATGGTCACGTGTGAGCACGTGACCCCCTTCGGAATGAGCCTTCTTCTTTCTTTTGCGCTCTGTCTTCTGATTGCTGCTTGAACGTAACGTGCTACCACGTGACCCCTGGTCACGTGTGAGCACGTGACCCTTGTTTGAACTCTCTTTCCTTGGTTCTTCTGGAGAACGAGTCTGCTGCCTTGAACGTCACGTGCCAACACGTGACCCTGGTCACGTGGGAGCACGTGACTTCTTCTGAAGCCTTTTCCTTGACTTGATCAGGGAACCGGTGTGCCTTTTGACGCTTGCATTTAAATGTCACGTGTCGCCACGTGACCCTGGTCACGTGGGAGCACGTGACTTTTCCTGAAGCCCCTTTTCTTCTACGTAGTCAGGAAACTGAACTTGCCTTGATGATGTTTTTTAGGTGTCACGTGCCAACACGTGACCGCTAGTCACGTGTAAGCACGTGACCCTCTTCTGAAGCTTTTCACAGAAGCTTTCCTGATTTTAAATCAGGAAACAAGCAGCAACAGACTGCTGTCCTGATGAACCGACCAGAGGCAGAAGCACCTGGGGTGAAACAATTAGAGCTTTGCACCCCAAACAATTCTCAGGAAAAGAGAGCCCGCTGGAAGCTGAGGAATGGGCTCAGAGCATCGAAGATGATCTGGAAGCGGCACAAGTGCCAGACATAGCTTGGGTTCGTGTTGCAAAATTACAGCTCACGGACAATGCACGGGTTTGGTGGAAGGCGGAAGAAAGCCGTCTCACCCAACCTATCGATTGGAAGACTTTCCGAGACATGTTCGACGCAAAGTACTTCCTTGAGACTACCAGGTTCGACATGGAACAGCAGTTCATCCATCTGCAACAGGGTTCAATGTGGGCCAAGTTAGTAGATGAATATGACGCTGAGTTCACCATACTCAGTCGGTAAGATATGTTTCAATAATTCGATTCTTCAATATACCACATACTACACATCTATCACAATACTTTAACAGATTTGCGGCACACCTGATACCGACGGATGAGATGAGAGCCCGTCGATTTCAACAAGGTTTGGATTCAGAGATCCAGGCTACACTAGCTACAGGAGATTTTCCGACTCATGAATCGGCTCTGAAAGCTGCCCGACGTTATGAGGCAGTGGTAAAGATGAGAGGCAGATTTCAAGCTGCTGGAGTTAAGCGCCCTGCCAACCAGATGGCAGGAGGAGCCTCATCAAGGCCACCTTTTGTGCCAAGGAGACCGGGAGTACCGAACAACAGGCCCAGCCCAACCTTTTGTACCTACTGCAAGAGAGCTGGACATATGATGAAAAACAGCGGGCGAGCCAACCGTCTTTGCTTAGTCTACGGCTCAGCTACTCATGATATTGGGTCTTGTCCCCAAATACAAAATCCATATGTTGCACCCAGGCCAGCAATCACTTATCAGCAGAGACCAGCCATTCAAGCACCTGCTCCAAGACTCGCTCTCCCTGCTCTACCACCTAGAGGACCACCGACTGCACCTCCTTCTCGTCAGTTCCATCAAGCTCAACGGAACATTCCGAGGAATTCTCCTCCGGCTAGGAGGAATGTACCACGACGACAGGCTTTCACGATGACAATGGAAGAAACTGAGTCCACTGGCCAAGTTATCACTGGTAACCCTTTCTTCTTAAGCTTTTCTTTCAGCCTTAATACCTATCCACATATTTTTCCTATACCTAAAACCTATCCCACATACCTTAGGTACAATCTTAGTAGCCTCACTTCCTGCACCGGCACTCTTCGATACTGGAGCATCTCACTGCTTTATGTCGCAACTGTTCGTCCGAACTCATGCGATTCCAGTCACTCCGCTTGTATCCAGATAGAATGTCAGTTCGGGAAATGGCGTTCTAAAGGCAACAATGGGATACAGCTTGTGTCCAGTAGTCGTCTGCAGCAGAGAATTCTATGCTGACTTCAAAGTGCTGAACATACCGAACTTCGTTGTGGTTTTAGGTATGGATTGGCTCGGAACATTTTATGCTACCATTGACTGTCGTCAAAGGAGGGAAGTATTCGAGATTCCAGAGCATCCGGTCTTCTATTTCAAAAGTGGAGACCGTACACTGGAGCCAAGTACCTATAAGGCGAAACCAAAGAAGGCAGTGATCGCAGAAATTCAAGCGGAGGAAGGATCAAAGCCAGAAGTGGTTCGAGAGTTCGACGATGTGTTTCCTGACGATATATCAGGTTTGCCTCCCGATCGAGCTCTTGAATTCAGCATTGATTTAGTACCAGGAGCACAACCGGTGATCAAAGCACCTTATTGATTAAGTCCGGAAGGTTTGAAGGAAGTCCGAACTTAGTTGGATGAATTATTGGCGAAAGGATGGATTCGTCCCGGTACTTCAAGTTGGGGATCACCAGTACTGCTTGTGAAGAAGAAGGAAGGTTCATACAGAATATGCATCGATTATAGAGCCTTGAACGAAGTAACGGTAAAGAACAAGTATCCACTACCGCGTATCGACGATCTATTCGATCAGCTAAGTGGATCTTGTGTTTTCTCTAAATTAGATCTTCGTTTAGGTTATCATCAGGTGAAGGTCAAGGAAGCCGATATTCATAAAACGGCTTTCACAACTCACTATGGATATTACGAATTTCTTGTGATGCCATTTAGAGTGACCAACGCACCAGCAATATTCATGAACCTGATGAATCAAGTTTTCCGGGAGTACTTAGACAGATTCGTTGTCATCTTCATCGACGACATCCTGGTGTATTCTAAGAGTCGGAAAGAACATGTCGAGCACCTACGAATTGTCCTGGAAACTCTACGACAACATCAGCTCTATGCCTAATACAGCAAGTGCGAGTTTTGGCTAGATCAAGTGGGTTTTCTCGGACATATTGTATCAGGCGAAGGAATCTCTGTGGATCCAGCGAAAGTAGTAGCAGTAAGCGAATGGCCGACACCAAAGTCAGTGAAGGACATTCAAAGTTTCTTGGGTCTAGCTGGGTATTACCGAATGTTTATTGAAGGCTTTTCTAAGATAGCAACACCCCTGACCAAGCTCACACGTAAAGATGAAGAATTCGTGTAGTTAGAAGCATGTGAACAAGCTTTCGTAGAACTCAAGTCAAAGTTGACATTAGCGCCTATTCTCGTTATACCGGACTAATCTGGAGGTTTCGAAGTGCATTGTGATGCATCCGGTAAGGGATTAGTATGTGTTCTACATCAGCACGGTAAAGTTGTGGCTTATGCTTCAAGACAACTGAAAATTCATGAGCGCAATTATCCGACGCATGATTTGGAATTGGCAGCCGTTATTTTTGCTCTTAAGATTTGGCGCCATTATCTTCTTGGTGAACGAGTGAACATATACACATATCACAAGAGTCTGAAATATGTGTTTACTCAGAAAGAACTTAATATGCGGCAGAGACGATAGTTAGAACTCATGGCGGACTTTGACATCAACCTTCAATATCATCTAGGAAAGGTGAATGTGGTACCTGATGCCCTTAGTCGCCAACCATTAGCAATGAATCTCACCGCTCAGTGGAAGCTTCAACAAGATTTGTATCAGATGGAGATTGAAGTAGTCATGCCAGGTAACACTTCAAGTTTGATGAATTTACAAGTTCAATCTACCATTGTTAATCAGATCAAGGCAGCTCAAGCAAGTGATGCTAAGTTGCAAAAGATCGGAGAACAAGTGGAGAATGGACTCAGAACAGACTTCATCATCCATGAAAACGGATCTTTGAGATACGGCTGCAGATTGTGTGTACCAAAAGGTCCTGTTCGGGAAGAGTTAATGAAAGAAGCTCACAGCTCTCCCTACTCAGTACACCCTGGAGGTACAAAGATGTACAAAGCTCTACGTCAGAATTACTGGTGGCATGGAATGAAGCGTGAAGTAGTCAGAAGCGTCGCTAAATGCTTGGTGTGTCAGCAAGTAAAGGCTGAACATCACATGACTGCTGGGTTACTTCAACCGTTACCGATCCCAGAATGGAAGCGGCAACATATCACAATAGATTTTGTGACTGCACTTCCTTGCAGCACAAAGGGTAATGATGCGGTATGGGTCATTGTGGATCGACTCACAAAGTCGTCTCACTTCATCCCATTTCGGGTTGGTCAATCTACTGAGACACTAGCAAAGAAGTACATGGAGGTAAGAATCTACTTAAGATTTAAAACTCTTCATAATGTACTATCTCTGATACCCATGAACTCATACAGGAAATTGTGAGACTTCATGGTGTACCGGTCTGCATTGTCTCCAATTGTGACACCATGTTCCGATCGCAATTTTGGCAGAGTCTGCAAGCCAGCTCGAGAACAAGTATGAATTTTAGCGCATCTTATCATCCACAAACAGATGGTCAGTCTGAGCGAACTATTCAGATCTTGGAGGATATGCTCAGAGCGTATATGTTAAACTTTGGAGGATCGTGGGAAGACCACCTACATCTTGTGGAGTTTTCATACAACAACAGCTACCAAGCAAGCATAGGAATGACACCTTTTGCAGCACTGTATGGAAGGAAGTGTCGATCACCATTAAGTTGGGACGACATCGGAGATAGGGAACTTCTTGGACCTGAGATGATAGTAGCAACCGTAGATGTGGTACGCACTATCAAAGAAAAGATGCGCATAGCCCAAGATCAACAGAAGCACTGGGCTGATGCAAAGCGCCGTCATTTAGAGTTCCAGCCAGGAGATCACGTATTCTTAAAGATATCTCCGAACCGTGGAGTGATCCGATTTGGAAGACGGGGAAAGCTAAGTCCAAGATACATTGGACCGTTCGACATACTCGAACGAGTCGGTGAAGTGGCATACCGCTTGGCACTTCCACCCTCATTGGAAGGAATGCACAATGTGTTCCACATATCCCAACTCAGAAGGTATTTGAGTGACCCCAGCCATATTCACGATCATTCCGAGCTCACTGTACAGCCTGACTTATCTTGTGAGCAACAACCTGTGGAGATCCTGGACAGGAAAGTGAAGTCATTTCGGAACAAGGAAGTCAACTTGGTTCGAGTGATGTGGGGAAAAGACACTCCAGGAGAATCGACATGGGAAAGGGAAGATGAGACGCGTGCAAGATACCCTCACCTATTTGTAAACCTGTCCTTAAAATAAAATTTGTAAATTTCGAGGACGAAATTTTTGTAAGAAGGGTAGACTGTAACAACTCCAATTTTAGTGTACATAAATTTAATTAAAAGTTAATGTATACTTGGGGTATTTACATTTCCTTTGAGTACTATAAGTATTTGTTTTGCTTTTTAATAGCCAGAAGGAGCTTATAGCTCATTAGTAAGACCTTGCACTGCTGAACCAAAGCACCAGAGTTCAAATCCCATCACCCACATTATTTTTTATATTGTTTTCTTTAAAATTTTTAGAATCCCAAGAGTCTACACATGCTAAACACGTAAAACCAAAAGTCATATATAAAATAAACTGGCCCAAGGGGTAGATAAATCGACAAGGGACACGTGGCCCCCAGACCCGGCCTGACTTGGCCGAATCGGGCCGACGGCGTGGTTGACTCGGCCGGCACCGCCGGCCGAACTCGATTGAATCCGAGTTGGTCCTTCATGAAACTTGTGCCTTTTGGTATTCTTGAAACCCCTGTCATGTTTGAATACCCTGCACATTAACATATACTTTAAAATACAATTAAAACCTAATTTAAATCTATTTTTAATGCATAATTTTTAATACATTTCTATCAAACCCTAACCCTAATCTTTTTCTATAAATACCACTCCAATTCACACCCCCTCACTCACAAATTCTGTCCAAACTCTCAAGAAAAATCCGTAGAACTTTTGTGTACAAGTGGAGTTAGCGAAGGGTGAAGCGCCGACGAACTTCCGACGACGACCCTAGGAGCTCCCGGCGACGAAACGACGCACCGACACCTCCTACCACTCTCTCTTCCTCTTCTCTTAGCTCCAATCCAGTAAGTCCCTCCTCCCTCTTCTCTTTTCTATTCTGAAAACTCGTAATTTTAAAACCCGACGGAAGCGGAGTTAATCCGACTTCCGATTCGGTTTTTCTTTAAAAGTTCCATTTTTCTTAAAACAATAATACCAAACTCGCACAACATGACTATTAATCATTAACAAAACATATTGAATAAGTTCCTTATCAAAAGAATGTATATTTCAATTTTTATTGCATTTTTTCAGAAAAATACCATGTAGTTTAGTTTTGAAATTAAAACATCATTACCCTTGCTATACCTTTAGACAGATCACGAGGTAATGACCTACCTTTTCACAACACTCATATGCAACATAGCACGATGCCTTTTGGGAAACATAGATTCGGGAAAATTCGGTTTTACATAAAACTACCTTTAACTTATAAAAACCATTTTTACAAGATTATGTATTTTAAACAAATGTTTGCAAAGCGCCGCTACAACTCATTTGGGGAACCCGTTCGGGATGGTGCGGATTATCGCACATCCTCGGGCTTAGTAGTGCGAGATGCAGACCTCCGCAAGGGGCATTCGGTCTCGAAAGATTTAAAAATACAAATATCTTAAGAAAACGATATTTCTAGAAAAAATAATAAATTAAATTATTTTTATAAATATATATATATATATATATATATATATATATATATATATATGTATGTATGTATGTATCATCAAAATATCTATTTTTGATATATTATAAATATTCCAACTTTTCTAAATAAAAAAGAATCACTTCACATGAAAATACCATGTAATTCCATATAAGTTCAATATTACAATTAAATACCATGTATTATGAAAAATAGGTTTATCCACTAGAAATGTCACAATGATAAAATATATATCAATGAAAACTTTGAAGACGATAATAAAATACTTGAGGTGTATTTTGAAAATTATACAAAAGTATTTTTACATAAAACCCCCTCAAGTTCTACAAATTACCCTGAGGACCCTAGTAAACATAGGTTTAAGCGGGACCAACCTCTTGAGCCTCAGGGAGCCGGAGAAGTGGGTGCCTGCCTATTTAAGGTAGACAATTTAACAAACGATGTTATCAACACGGTAATCGTCTTTGAAAAAGACACAAATCCTGCCGTCCATGTGCAGCGGTTACCGATAATACCAAAACTTAATTCAGGATTCAATTTCTTTTCTAATTGTCTGACTCAGACTGAGTCTCATATAATCAATCTGACTTGAATATGATTCAAGTACAATCTACAATATAACAATTCAATATGAATCCATATATTCAATCTGTTCAATCTATCAATCTATACAACTTGACCGAACTGAACCATGGATATATTCCATTTACATGATTATCCAGTACATCCATTTCCATTTATACGATATCATGGTTTCGGCAAGTCCTGTAACAACTCCAATTTTGTATACCAAAAATTTGCTTTAAATATAGTGTACACTTGGAGTATTGATGTTGCTGAAAACAATTTAAGTATCTAATTCCTTACAATAATTACAAGAAGGATCTTGTAGCTCATTGGTAATATCTTGCATTGCTGAACCAAGCCACCAGAGTTCGAATCCTATACCCCACATAATTTTTATATCTTTTTGTTTTAATTTTTTTTAGAAGTCAAACGGTCAAACAGCCATAACTCACGATTTATTGCGATTTAAGAAAATTAAAGTATGCCAAAATTCCCCCCAGACCGAGCCCGTCCCAACGAGACCCGACTCGGTCGCGACTCGGCCGAATCGGCCGAGTCGTCAACACGAAAAAAATTCGTGTTGACCTAGTCTCTTCACCTACATACTCTAAATATTTTCTACTGTTACGAAATTTCCAATAAATCTCTTTTAAGACCAAATTCAATGAATTTTTAATGTTTTTTTTTATATTTTAAATTTTTTTTTGTAACCCTAACCCTAACCCTAACCTAGCCCTATATAAAGACCCCTATACTCTACCTTTTCCCTTCACAACTCTAAGTCCACTCTCCCAAATTCTCGAGAACTCGGTACGAAGAGCGAGAAGCGAAGCGCTGCCGAAATCGACGACGGATTCCGGAGACCGGATCAGGACCTTCGCGACGTTTTCAACGAATCGACAACCACCACGACCTCTAGCTTCCTTAGCTTGTCCAAAATGTAAGTCCTATCTTCTTCTATCCCTCTTTTCTTTAAAGTAAAAATACGACATTTTGGAACCCGACGGAAATCGGACAAACCGATTTCCGATTCGGTTTTTCTCTAAATTTCCACTTGTCACCTAATACACATTATCTACCCATATGCCTGTTGACTATTAATCACCCATAAACCGATTTAATCAAACTTTTTCACATGAAATGATAAGTTCTTTGTAAAACCGTACTCCTTTCATAAAAATACCATGAAGTTCATTTTTCTAAGTTTAATTAATTCCCTCACTCCTAAATAGGTTTATCTTGATCACTAAACTTGTAGAACCCAATTTGAATAAAATTTCACACATAAAATGATAACGTTTTTAAATACCGTATTCTTGCACTTTAATACTTTCAACTTTAACTTGTCATGTTTTACCTTTAAACTTCACCAAAACTTAAAATAAGTCACGGGGTAATGACCTACCCCTATAAACACTCAATATAACCCTAATTGATAGATATCAAAATACGGAATACGAAATTACAGGACTTTTCACTAAAATACCCTAATCTTTATTTAAAGCTTTAAGTTGTAAACTTTTCTAGATAAAATCTTTTAATAAAATGAAAACCACGATTGGTCATGGATATCGATCGTTTATCTAAACTGTCTTGTGGTGCCTAGGCAAGTGTGTCTAAGGCTAGTGGTTTTAATTAGGCCCATGACCGTGGTTCCTTTCCACTTACCTGGCACTTACCTGGCCGCAATTGACGGTGAAGAGGCGATTTGAGGCTTCTAATGACTCATCGCTTAGACCTTAGAAATAGGCTAGTTGGTTTAGGAAACCCTATTAACTAAAATACGGAAAACTGTACTCTTTTGCAAATAAATACCCCATATTTATAAAACCGTTTTCCCAAATGAAAAGTATTTATAAACCTAAGCAAAGCGCCGCTACAACCCACTTTTGGTGAACCTGTTAGGGATAGTACGGTTCATCGTGCACCCGCAGGCTAGTAGTGCGAGATTCAGACCTCCGCAAGGAGCATTCGGTCTCGAAGGGTTAAAATACGACATTTAAGGAAAATGAGATTTTTTTGAAAATAAAATATTTATATAAAATTATTCATGTGTTAATATATATAATTATCATTTAAACATCTATTTTATCATAATATAAAGTTTCCACATTTTTCAAAAAATTACAAGATTAAAAGTTACACTAAAATACCATGAATTTCAGATAAGATAATTAATACTTTTATTAGGATATATTCACTAGAATAACACAAATAAAATTCACATTCATTATAACAATAAAGACGATTATTAAATACTTGAGGTGTATTTTGAAAACTATACAAAAGTATTTTTACATAAAACCCCCTCAAGTTTTACAAATTACTATAAGGCCCCTAGCTAATATTGAACTTCAAATCATCTTCTTGTAGTCTGACTCGGGTTAGAGTCTGACTAGTTCTGACTTGAATATGATTCAAGTCAATCTATATTCTTTTATATTCCAACACACTTTGAATACATGAATCCATGAACCCAGTTAACAATATATTCATTTTGACTGAATCAAACCATAGATATTCATCCATTATCCTGATATTCCATTTACCTGATTATACAGTTACAACATGTTTACTGATATCATGGTTTTGGTCAGTCATCCAACTTACATATTCCAATACCACATTACTGTTAAAACACTACGGGGTTTAAGGGATAGATTGGTACAGAAGGTGTTAAAGGTGGCACGAGATGGTCAGATTAAGACACCTAACCTGAATTCTATTGCTGTTGTATCGTGGCATAACGGTTCCTTGTACTTTCCTTTTGCCCTGATCTCTAGCATATAGAGATCCCCCTCGTATACACTGGCGTCCTTCTGTACCAAGCTACAAAGAACAGCGTTACACAATATTCCATAATATTAAACAATATAATACTTTAGAAAATACTGTTACTCTGTCATTCTCATTCTTCTTATCTTTGGGACTTACCGAGCGACCTGTTCGCCGACGACATTCTATCTCTTTCTTCTTTGAATGTCGTCAGGTGCGTTGGACCAAGCTGAGATCGAGCCCACCGGTGAAAATTTGGAGCAGTTCCAAGAAGGCCCAGAGCTCTAGATAATTGTACCTTGTTCTTTCCAGTATTTTCATTTTCTGTTATGCCACTGTTTAGGCATTGCTTTTCATTCCAGTTGTATTTTCTTTTTATGCATTGTACAAAGAATGTTATTAATAAAAGTTGCTGTTATTTTTATATTATTCGTCTCTTATGATTTACTTTATATTGCTTAGTTACGATTAGCGTATGTACTTCTGAGTACATACGTAGCGGACCTCGTCGCGTCCCCTTCGCCAGTACACTGGGAAGCGGGGCGTGACAAGTCATCCATTTACAATACACATCTTCCATTTACATTTACAAAATAGTACAAACAACATATTTACAATTCAAACAATACAAACAATACAATCAAGTTATCGCGGGGTTTAAGGGGTAGATTGGTACGGAAGGTGTTAGAAGTGGCACGAGACTGCAAGATTTAAGACACCTAACCTGTATTCCATTGTTGTACCGTGGCATAACGGTTCCTTGTACATTCCGTTCACCTCAGTCTCTGGTCTACTGAGACTCCTCTCGTATACACTGGCATTCTTCTGTATCAAGCTACAAACAACAACGTTAATACTAAATACAACATTATCACAATATAATACTACTTTAACAGTTACTCTCTCTTTCTGTCTATTCTACTTCTCCCTTATCTTTGGGACTTACCGATCGATTGTTCGCCGACTACATTCTCTTTCTTCTTCTTTGGAATGTCGTCAGGTGATTCGGACTTTCAAGAGATCGAGCCCAGCGTCGAAGACTTGGACCAGTTTACTGAAGATCCCGAGCTGTAGTTACACTTATACTTTTTCTTTTACATTATGTATTTTCCTTTTCTGTTATGCCCCTGTTTAGGCATTGCTTTTCATTCCATGTATTTACTTTTCCATGTACTGTAAAAGAATGTTAATAAATAAAGTTGCTGTTCATTACATTTGTCTCTTATGTATATTTCTTTTATATTGCTTAGTTACGCTTAGCGTATTTACTTCTGAGTAAATACGTAGCGTCCAGTCGCGCCCTCTGCTCGTATACCAGGAAGTGGGGCGTGATAGACGCTGTATGTATCGAGTGCATCCAGTTCTTTGTAATGCCGCTGCGGAACCATGGTATTTTGTAAACTTTGGTGAGCTCCAGCAAAGGTTTGCACTGACGGGCGGACGGAGAACACCGCGTTGGCCTCGTCCTCAGAGTCACTGCCAAAGACTAGAATAGGAGTAGATGGTCCTAGCCTATTGCCTTGGGGTTGTCCCGAGTAGACCATCTCTTCATCCTCTTTGGTATCGCTCCCGAATATCGGGATAGTGGCGATGGTTTTTTGTTTATCTCGGGTTTGCGACATCTTTCCATGTCTTTGAAGTCTGGTAAGAAGTACTTGGCGTTTTCATATTTGCGGACTTCATTTACGGAGAATGGGTTCAGCTCCCCTGTAGCTGTGTACTCGAGGCCGTCCTTGAAGTACTTCATACATTGATGTTGTGTAGAAAGGATGATGTTGTACTCATATAACCAAGGCTTATCGAGCAAAGCGTTGTAGCAAGTCCTGTCATCAATGACATGGAACTTGATGTCAGTGACGAGCACCCCGAAGCGTAATGTCAGTATTACAGACCCGAGCGTTTGTGATGATTAGGAGTCGAATCCGGAGATAGTAATTTTATCCCGAGCCAAGTGCTGAACGTTCATGCAAATTTCCTTCAGTACTCTTACATTGAGGAGGTTGACGGAGGACCCATTGTCGACCAGGATCTTCCCTATCTTGATATCATGATAATACCCGGTTACATACAACGAATGGTTGTGCTCGCACGTTCCGAGGTGAAGATCTTCATCGCTGAAGGTGATGTCAGCCGTATGGACTTCTTCCAGCTCGTCCTTCATCTTTTCTTCTGCAAGGAAGGCCTGAAATTGGTCGGGCTCTTGTAACGCCTTGATTAGGGAATCTCGTGCCTCTTTAGACTGGAGAAGGGCATCCAAAATGCTTAATTGTGAGGGTATTTTTCTCAGATGTGCCAGGACATTGTAATCCACCTTGTTCTTCTTGAGCGGGTCCTTGGCTGTGAGCTTTTTGAAAACTCCATCATCGAGAGCAATCTCTTCAGGGACCGTTCCCCGCCGAAACACGCGGGAAGACGCGGTAAACGTCTTGCCTGAATTTTGGGGCAGATGCTAATTGGTGCTATCCGTCCACCTCTCCGAAGATGCCAAGTTGATTTATGGCACCATGTATCGAAGGTTTAAACGGATGCGGCCGATGTAGCAGACTTCGTCAGATTCCCCCTCGTTGAGGGGTTTTTGATTGTAGGTACGCTCTTCCCTGCAGGCGTAAGCCCCTGCAGTTAATTACGCTACCGCATCGCGGTAACCACATTCTCTTTCTCCAGATGGTCACTTCGTGTCGTGTGTGTTTGTTTTCTTTTTGGTTGCCCGTGGATTGTATACGGAGACTAATTTATGTTGTTGCTCGTAGGGCATGGATTAGTCCAAATCCGTATTTTCTTAGATTTGGGTTTGGGGGTTGGGTTTAAAGATACGTTAGCCTCATTTGAGACTAAGATCAACTTAAACGTTTGTTAAGGATACGTTAGTCTAATTTCTAGACTAAGATAAACTTAACGGGATCGTTTGGATCCAACAAAAGAGCATTTGGGCTCTATTGTTTAGTTTAGGGACATTGCGGTCGATTACCAGTTTAAGGACATGGTGGTCCAATGTTAGTTTAAGGACATCTCGGTCCAGGTTAAGGACATCGTAGTCCGTGGGTTTAAAGGGACCCCACAGTCCGTAGTTTAAAGACATCGTAGTTTATGAGTTTAAGGACATTACGGTCTAATATTAGTTTAAGGACATCTCGGTCCAATGTTAGTTTAAGGACATCTCGGTCCAATGTTAAGGACATCGTAGTCCATGAGTTTAAGGACCCCACGGTCCGTGAAGTGTGTGGTTATCGGGACCCGTCACCTCTTTGAAGACGTTGAAGGATTACAACGACAGATATCAGAGGAGTAAAGAGATGTACCCTCGAACCGGTGTAAGTTGGTTGAAAGATCTGTAGTCCAATTTGGGACTAAGATCTGTTAAACATTCGTGAGCAGACGGGCTCAATTAAATATAAGTTGAGGATTTATGGCCAATATTGGGCTAAGTCCAATAAGATTAAAATGTTTAACATTTTATTGCTCTGGGCTGTTGAGCCTTTATTTGGGCTTGGCTCTTTTAAAAATGCTGAGCATTAGATCCTGACATTTTTTTGTCTTGTATTGAATGCATAGCATTCATCAGAACAATGTGTGTTCTGACAGCGCGCCACGTGGCGCGTCAGGCGCTTTGCGCCAATTAAAGAGCGCATTGCACTTCTACCAAGTAGCGCACACGAAAAGGACACGTGTCGCGCTTGGCGCTAAGCGCCAGATGATGGGCGCATTGCGCCAGTTTATGAGCGCATTGCACTTTCAGTTTATGAGTGCGTTGTGCTAGTTTAGTGGCGTACAAGTGAGTGACACATGGCGTGCTTGGCGCTGAGCGCCAGCCCATGAGCGCAGTGCGCTGTTTCAGAAGCGCAAAGCGCAAGTTGCATACGTGGTTGACACGTGGCACGTTTTGGCGCTGAGCGCCGGTCTAAGGAGAGCATAAGCGCAGTTAAAAAGTGCAAGGCACTTTTCATGAGCGCAAAGCGCATTTGATCAATTTTATGATCTGTGAACAAATTTATGTTCTTTTTAAAGAAGGTTTTGCCTCAAGATTCAAGAACAACAGTTCTTATTTTTGGAAAGGCTTTGCCTTTGTAGATCAATGATCTGTGAATGGAGTAAATACTTCTTTTATTTTTATGATGAGATCTTTTGATCTCTTTTTATAAAAGACATTGGTCTTTTGTAGATCTATGATTTCTTAAGAAGATAATTCTTCTGTTTTAATGAGATGATTTCATCTCTTTTGTGCAAGAATCATTCTTTTTTACCTTGAAGAAATGATCTTCTTTCAAGAGCTTGCTCTCTTTCTTTTTAGTTTTCTCAAAGTTTGTAGGGGGTTTCTCCTTTTTAGACTTGAAGTCTTGGGGTCTTTATATAGGGTGAATTGATTTGTTAAATCAGTTAAAGAGATTTTTCTCTGATTGATTTGGGGATGTTTCTTCACCGTTGGATCTTTGATCCTAGGGCTTCTGTTTTACATAAGGAAATCTTCTTGTTTTTAAAAAGATTGGAAAGATCTTTCCATAACAGAATTTTATTCTGACTAATTAATGATTTATCATTATTAGATCTTTTGATCTAACGGTGGGGAATTTTTAATTCCAGCACTGGCGCACCCGTTCTTTGCACGTGGTGCGCTGCTCAGAGCGCAGCGCACTTTGCGCTAGCGCACCTACGTTTGACACGTGGCGCGCAGCGCAGAGCGTTAGCGTACCCGTGTTTGACACGTGGCGCACAGCGCGCCTAGCGCTAGCGCACTCATGGTGCACTGCTGAGGGCGCAGCGCACCTGGCGCTAGCGCATCCGTGTTTGACACATGGCGCACAGCGCACATAGCGCTGTATCTAAAGCGTTACTTCAACTTTTGAATTTTGAATTTTAAAACAGAACTTTGCTCTGATTGGGGGTGCGTTGCCTAGGGCGCAGCGCACCTGGCTTTAGCGCATCCGTATTTGACATGTGGCGCGCAGCGCACTTAGCGCTGGATCTGAAGCGTTGCTTCAACTTTTGAATTTTGAATTTCAAAACAGAGCATTGCTCTGATTGGGGGAAACAAATGCCCCCTCACCGTTGTGCTCACGTGGCGCATACGTGAGTGCAACGGTGGCAACATCTGAGCCCTTGGATCAACTCAGAAGTTGAAGAGGCGTTTCAATGTCTGTAAATAGGACTTTTGGTCCCTTAGATGATTCTGTTCATCTTCTTTCTTCTGAGAACTTTTATTCAGAGCATTGCTCTTCGGTTTAAGAACTTTTCAAGAGTAAAAACTCTGTCAAAACTTAGGCAAAGTTTAAAACTTTTAATAAACTAGGGTTTTACCCATTAACAGAGCCTTGCTCTTCATACATCTTTGATCTAAAAAAAAAGCTTTTAGGGTTTCATTAATAGAGCTTTGCTTTCTTCAGATCATGAACCCATAGATCTAAGGAGATCTTTTCTTGGGGCTTCTTAGCCCATGAACAGAGCTCTTCTCTTTTGATAACATGTAGATTTTTTTAATCTCTTGTGAAGAACTCTTAAGAGTTTGTTTATAGTTTTTTAGAATTTATTTCATTAAAACCTTTATTTTAAATGTTTTGATGTTTATTCCATTATTTCTACAGAGCATTGCTCTTTAGCATTTTCGGGGAATTTTATTCCCCTGTTAATTTTGGCAATTGCCATTTCTGCTGAAGAGCATTGCTCTCAAGGGAGATTTACTCCTTGGCTTGAGGGGCTTAAATGGGAGTCTCTTGAGGGGTTTCTTCCTTAATCGAACAAATTTGAATTTATTTGTCGCTTGACTGAACTTGTCTTCCCAAGAACTTGTTTAAATCCCAATGTCTGATTTTCCTCATTACTAATCTTTCAATGACGTTTCATTTCAGGCACTATGGCTGTTCATTTGTATAGTCTGAACGAGTTTATCTTTTATGAGGACATTCGCGTACAGGGCCTTTGCCAGAACCAAGAGTTTACAGATGCCCAATGTACGGAGATTATGGATCGTCTATATGCGCACGTCGGTCGACTGCTTCCTCGCCGTTCCGCTCTCTTGAAAATCGTAGTGGGAGCAATTTGGGGAGTACTTCCTGGGTTTCACGAAGCCATGCCGCTTAATGCGCCGGATGATGCCGAAGACAAGGTGCATTCAGTGTACCTTTCGGGCCTGATCTCGAAGAAGCGGCGAGATAACCTCATTGATATCCTACATCAAACTTTCCAACAAACGACGATAGTCGCTTCTTATCAAAGGGAGGAGGACATCGGCGAGGATCTCGACACTCGTGAGCGCGAGAGGATGTACACGAGAATGGTCAGAAAGGCCAGAAAGATTCTAGACGGCCTTACTTTCGAATTCCTCAATCCATGCCCTGGATCTGAGGTTTTACCATTGTAATCATTTTGATGATGTTTTCGTTTACTGCTTTCATGATTATAAGAACTTTTCGAAGTATGAATGGCAAATTCCTCATTTCAGCGTGTTTTATTTTATGTACTAAATCTTTTGCACATGCATGAATGGGTATGCATCGAACGCTTAACCAAATGCGAATTAATCTCCTTGTCGCTTTTTTCTCTTTTCTTTGTTGCTGGTATGTTACTCTGGCAAGCATAGTCGGCGGATGATAGAGTGAGCATCTTGTTTTGGCTTTTTCGAGGGGTAGTGATGGCTTAGGAAGCAGGTTCAGGTCTGCTGCCTAAGACTTTTCAACTTTATGAGCCGTGAGGGTCTCATAAAGACTTTTCTCCCTGCAAGTCGAGAGGATCTCGTAGGTGTATTTTCTCCTTAGGAATCATGAGGATTCCTGTTCCCCTCCGAACGGCGGCCGGGACGTCGGGACGTCTGAGGCGGTAGGTTCGGGACAGATGCTAGTTGGTGCTATCCGTCCACCTCTCCGAAGATGCCAAGTTGATTTATGGCACCATATATCGAAGGTTTAAACGGATGCGACCGATGTAGCAGACTTCGTCAGATTCCCCCTCGTTTGAGGGGTTTTTGATTGTGGGGACGCTCTTCCCTGCAGGCGCAAGCCCCTGCAGTTAATTACGCTACCGCATTGCGGTAACAACTTTCTCCTTCTCCAGATGGTCACTTCGTGTCGTGGGTGTTTGTTTTATTGCCCGTGGATTGTTTACGGAGACTGAGTTATGTCGTCGCCCGTAGGGCGTGGACTAGCCCAAATCCGCATTATCTTAAATTTGGTTTTGGGGGGGGTTTTGGTTTGAGGATACGTCAGCCCTACTCGAGGCTAAGATCAACTCAAACGTTTGTTAAGGATACGTTAGTCTAACTTTGTGACTAAGATCAACTTAACGGGATCGTTTAGATCCGACAAAAGAGTGTTTGGACTCTAATGTTCCAGTTTAGGGACATAGTGGTCCATCGTCTGTATGGCTGTCGGGACCCATCACCTCTCTGACGACGTTGAAGGATTACAACGACAGATGTCAGAGGAGTTCAGAGATGTACCCTTGAGCCGAAGTTAATTTGGGGGATTCGTAGTCCAGTATGTTTGAGGGTTTAAGGACGCGTTAGCCATCTTCAAGGCTAAGATCAACTTAAACGGGGCCGTTTAGGTCCAACAAAAGAGCATAGGAAAGGGCTCTATTGTTCTAGTTTAGGGACGTTGCGGTCCATGGGTAGTTTAAGGACATTGCGGTCCGTGGGTAGTTTAAGGACATTGCGGTCCGTTGTTAGTTTTAAGACATCTCGGTCAAGGTTAAGGACGTCGTAGTCTGTGGGTTTAAGGACTCCACAGTCCGGTATGTGCTCTGGATGCTTCACACGGGTTCACTGCCGTGCTTAGCGAGGACCAGGCTCCGCTCTGGATGCTTCACACGGGTTCACTGCCGTGCTCTGCGAGGACCAGGATCCGCTCTGGACGTTTCCCACGGGGTCAAAGAGTGACATTATCCGTGTTCCACGTAACCAGGAATTTTGCATTAGGCATGGGTTTAAGGACCCCACAGTCCATATCATGAATGGTCATCGGGACCCGTCACCTCTTTGAAGACATTGAGGGATTACAATGCCAAGTATCAAAGGAGTGAAGAGATGTACCCTAGAACCGGAACGGCTTAAATAGTCCCTGACCCAATTTGGGGTCAAGACTAATTAATTATGTTATGAGCCCATTAGCCCAGTTAATCACAAATTGAGGACTTATGGCCAACTTGGGCTAAGTCCAGTCAGGTCTGGAATATTGACTTCTTGTTGGTTCATTGAGGGAGAGGCTTTGCCTCTATCCCTTTAGCCAATTGGGCCAAAACCTAGTGTTAAACACTACAGAGCAATCAGTGTTGAACACTGGGAATGAGGTTGACAAGTTAGTGTTTAACACTAAGAGATAGTTGGTGTTAAACACCAGCGACAAGGCTTTTCAAATTAGTGTCAAACACTAAAACAGATCAGCGTTGAATACTGCAAATAAAGCTTTTTAATCAGCGTTGAATGCTAAGGCCCAACAGTGTTTTAACACTGGGTTTAAGAGTTTTAATTTAGTATTAAACACTAAGGCAAGAGGGGTCACGTGGCAGCACGTGAGAGCGCCCTCCCTTCGTTTGTTCTGCTGACATTGCTACATCTTTCAGGGCATCACGTGTCATCACGTGACGGGCATTCATATGCCTATGTATCAGAGCCTCTGTCAAGGGTCACGTGGGTCACGTGGGGTGTTGTTTCAAGGGGCTTTCTGTATATCTCTTGAGGGGGTCACGTGGTGGCACGTGACCCTGCCTTCATGTATTTTGTTTGGAGTCTTTGTTAATCTTTTTCAGGAATTAAATTCCTCGAGCTGTAGATTTTCAGAGGAATTAAATTCCTACTTCCTTTCGAAGATTTTGTTTTTTTTTTCGAATAGAGTTTAACTCTGAATTTTCTGTAGGAATTAAATTCCTCATATATGCGAGGGGCTGAATAGGGTTAAACCCTAATAAAAGTTTCTTAAGGAGTTTAAACTTCCATCCTCTGTTAAATTATGATTAAGGGAATTGAATTCCTGATGTTTCAACAGAACTGGTTTTTACTTAGGGTTAAACCCTGTTTCTTCTTTTGTTCGGAAGGAATTAAATTCCCATGATATAGGGTCCAGCCCTAACTTTTATTTTGGAGGAATTAAATTCCTATAGTTCTGTGAGAATTAAATTCTCGAGCTTGCATTCCTTCTCTATGTTTTGGATCTGCATGGCAGGATCTCGACCCATTGAGAATTAAATTCTCAACCTTAAGGGGAGATGTGCGCTTTGCAGATCCTCTATCAAAGAGAGAAGAAATATGTTCTTCTGTTTTTACATATCAGAGTTAAACTCTGTTGAGAATTAAATTCTCTTTCTTTCCAATGTCTTTCCCTTTCTTACCTAGGGTTTTTGCAGAAGATCTGAGTCTTTTTCAAGTATCAAAGCTCTTCTCCTTTTCTCTTTTCTTCTCTGCGTATCTCTCTTTTTTGTGTCCCTTGGCTCCTATTTATAGGAGAAGCAGCCGAATCAATCAGTTTTTTGACGAATCTTCATTGAGATTTGATTTGCGTCCATTATTCATTTTGGGCCTTTGGATTATCAGGTGAATTCTATTCACCATTGGATCTTGAATCCAGAGATTCTCCTTTGTTATTTTGGTTAGATTTAAGGGGGAAATCTTTCCAAACCCGAGATTTTCCATAGATAGATGATATTTAATCATCTCTGAATCTTTAATTTGATCGGTCCCAAATAATTACTTTCCTTTGGAAAGATTCGAATTTCCTTCAGAATTTAATTCTGTCGTCAAAAATGGGCTTTGAAAGCCGGTCACGTGTGACCACGTGACCCACTTTGGAATAAAGAATCCTCTTCCTTTCTGCGCTATCTTCCGGTTGCTGTTGTAGCCATCACGTGCTACCACGTGACGCCTGGTCACGTGTGAGCACGTGACCCCTGTCTGGCGCTTCTTTCTTTGGTTCAATTGGAGAGCGAGTTTGCTGCTTTGAACGTCACGTGTCGACACGTGAGCCTGGTCACGTGGGAGCACGTGACCTCTTCTGAAGCTTTTTTTTTCTTGACTTGATCAGCGAATCAAAGTGCGCCTTTGCTGCTTGAATTTAAATGTCACGTGCCGACACGTGACCTTGATCACGTGGGAGCACGTGACCCTTCCTGAAGCTCCCTTTTCTTCGACTTTGTCAGGAGACTGAACTTGCTTGAATGATGCGTTCAGGTGTCACGTGCGAACACGTGACCGCTAGTCACGTGTAAGCACGTGACCCTCTTCTGAAGCTTTTCACAGAAGCTTCCTGATTTTAAATCAGGAAACAAATGCCCCCACAGCGTTGTTCTCACGTGTCTGCACGTGAGTGCAACGCTGTCACCTCTTGTGACCGTTGGATTCCTCTAGGGATCTGGGGAGACGAAGCGTTTTCATTGTCTTCTATAAATACCGCTGTTTCTTCATAGGAGCCTTCACTTTGTTCATCTTCTTCTTCTGAGGACTTTTTCTGAGAATTTAATTCTCTTCTTCCAGAGCTTAGTTCTCTGTTTTAAAATATTTTCAGAGTTTAACTCTGCTCAAAAGGAATCCTTTTTCCTCAGGTAATGTTCTTGGACAACGATGGACCTTCACATTTTCCTGGATTTTAAATCCAAAACAAGGGTTTTTACCCTTCTTTCTTCATATTTTCCATAAGAACATGAAACTGTTTAATCTTTCAACTGTAGATCTCTTAGGGTTTAGATGATCTTTGAAGAGATGATGATGGCGGTTTAAACCCATGGAATTTAATTCCATCAAAAAATGTTTTTGGGAATTTAATTCTCTTTTCTTAATAAGGAATTTAATTCCAACGAAGAACTCGATTTCTTCACACAGAGGCTTCCTGTGGTCTCTTGGCCCAAGGTTGTTCTTCCTGCAATTAATGCAATGGGGGCTTTGTAATGATGCTAGTGACTTTTATTTTAGGTATCATGGACGCCCATCTGTATCGTCTTGACGAGATCATTTCCTATGGGAACATTCGTGCGCTGGGCCGCAGTCAGAACCAGGAGTTCACCGATGCTCAGTGCGCCGAGATCATGAGCCGCTTTGACGAGTACAACCATCGACTACTTTCCCGTCGCTCTTCTCTTCTGAGGCTGATCGTGCTGGCGATCCGGGATGCCCTTCCTCTCTTTTGCGCCGGCATACCACTCGGGGACTTAGACGCTGCCGAGGATAAGGTGCATTCGGTGTACCTTATGGGCTTGATCTCAAAGAGGAGGCGGGATGATCTCATTGATCTCCTTCATCAGCTTTTTCAACAATCAGCCATACTGGGCGCCTATCGGAGGATAGAGGACATCCGCGGGGATCCCGATGCTTGTGACCGTGAGCGAAAGCATACTCGGGAGGTTCGCAATGTTTGGAAGGTTTTGAATAAAGTTAATTTTGAGTTTCTCAACCCATGCCCCGCATCTGAAGTGTTTCCATTGTAAATGTGTCCTCTATATTTTGTATGAATCTCTTGAAGTATGAGCGGCGAGTTTTATTATGTTCTCCCATGTTTGCACGCCTTTTTCCTAGAATTTTATCATTTCACTATTGTTGTTGCTGATGCCTTTAATATGCATGGTGCCATTCTATTTTCTAGTGCACGTCAAATTTGGGTCTCACACGTTCCGCACGTGGGACCATTTGATGGGACTGTTCACAAAATTTTCCATGCCGCATTTTTAGCGCGCAGTATCAGATGCATAAAAAAAAAGAGCCTTGGAAATAGTTGTTTCTCCTTGATTTTCGATGCCTTTCCTTTTTGGTCCTTGGAAACATCTTTCGCCTGCAAGATTTTTCGCGCATGGTACTTAATGCACCTCTTTATATTCTTGAGGCCATAGCCTATTTTCTCCTCACAGAAAAATTCATTCCCATATCGACGTGATTTAATTTGAGGAGTATCTGAGCGTTATGGCCTACAACCGTCCACACGCTCGTCGGCAGCCATGGGAAGTGCCCATCGAGGAGATGATCCCCCGCTTTGCCGCTCGGCTAGTGGATCCGCTCCTTACTGACGACGAATGCGACTCAGCCGTGCATGAACTCTCGATCCGTAGGGGATCTCCCCTCCCGATGGGTTCCTTCTGGCTCCGGATGATTCTCACGATCGTGCTTGCCGACATTCCTCCTCACCCAGCGGAGATGACCCTGGCAATGCTTGATGCGGCGGAAGAAAAGCTCGAGGGCTTTCATGAAGCGTGCCTGATTACCCAGGCCTTGAAGGCCTGCTCAATTCGTCTGTTGAGCGAGATAAGGGCCCGGCGAGCCATTATGTTTGCTTTCGCGGACGAACACGGCACCAACCGATGGGGAGCGACTCCTCGCGAGAATCGTCGTTTCGATGTGCTGGAGAAAGCGGAGAGAGAGATGGAGAATCTTGTCCTTTGCTTCATCAACCCCTGTGCCGTTGATCCTGTGTTTGGTGATCTTTTTCGTTAGTGTAGACCCCCTTTTTTTTTGTACATACTCATGAATAAGAGTATCTGCCCTTTTTTGCTTTGAATTGTATTTTGCATCCATTTTGGTTTATGAATAAAAGATACAATTTTCCTCTCAGTGATGTGTCCCCTTTTCATTGAATGCATTCTGCGGATATTCTATCTTTATCTTCTTGCACAGCCGTGGCTTAGGATTCAGGGTTAGGATCTGTTTCCTGAGGCCTTTGCATCTTATGAGCTACGAGGGTCTCATAAGGAGTCTTTCTCCCTATAGGTCGAGAGGATCCCATAGGTGTGAGTTCCTCTTAAAGATCGTGAGGATCCTTAAGCGGGTTTTCCCTTGAGAGTCGCAAGGATCTCACAAGAGAGTTTTTCTTCCTTACAGGTGGCGAGGGCCTGCAAGTGCCGGGTGTGATCACCTTTTTCCGTGTTTCACGGGGTTAGGGATCTCTCAAGGTATCGTAGTTTAAAGACGTCGCGGTCAAGGTTAAGGACCTCATAGTCCATGGATTTAAGGACTCCACAGTCCGATGTTAGTTTTAAGACATCCCGGTCAAGGTTAAGGACCTCATAGTCCGTGGATTTAGGGACTCCACAGTCCGGGGTTTGGTTGCAGGGACCCGCCACCTCTCTGAAGACGTTGAGGAATTACAACGCCAGGTATCAAAGGAGTGAAGAGATGTACCCTTAAACCAAGGCGAAATCCGTAGGGAATCGGGGGGGTTGATCGTTAGTTTTAAGACATCACGGTCGAGGTTAAGGACGTCATAGTCCGTGGATTTTAAGGACTCCACAGTCCGGTGTTTGCTCTGGATGCTTCACACGGGTTCACTGCCGTGCTTGGCGAGGACCAGGCTCCGCTCTGGACGTTTTTCACGGGGTCAAAGAGTGACGTTATCCGCGTTCCACGTAACCAGGAAGTTTGCACTAGATGCTTCACACGGGTTCATTGCCGCATTAGGCGAGGACTAGGCTCCGCTCTGGATGCTTCGCACGGGTTCACTGCCATGCTCTGCGAGGACCAGGATCCGCTCTGGACGTTTTCCACGGGGTCAAAGAGTGACGTTATCCGCGTTCCACGTGACCAGGAAGTTTGCACTAGATGCTTCACACGGGTTCACTGCCGCGTTAGGCGAGGACTAGGCTCCGCTCTGGATGCTTTGCATGGGTTCATTGCCATGCTCTGCGAGGACCAGGATCCGCTCTGGACGTTTTCCACGGGGTCAAAGAGTGACGTTATCCGCTTTCCACGTAACCAGGAAGTTTGCACTAGATGCTTCACACGGGTTCACTGCCGCGTTAGGCGAGGACTAGGCTCCGCTCTGGATGCTTCGCACGGGTTCACTGCCATGCTCTGCGAGGACCAGGATCCGCTCTGGACGTTTTCCACGGGGTCAAAGAGTGACGTTATCCGCTTTCCACGTAACCAGGAAGTTTGCACTAGATGCTTCACACGGGTTCACTGCCGCGTTAGGCGAGGACTAGGCTCCGCTCTGGATGCTTCGCACGGGTTCACTGCCATGCTCTGCGAGGACCAGGAATCCGCTCTGGACGTTTTCCACGGGGTCAAAGAGTGACGTTATCCGCGTTCCACGTGACCAGGAAGTTTGCACTAGATGCTTCACACGGGTTCACTGCCGCGTTAGGCGAGGACTAGGCTCCGCTCTGGATGCTTCGCACGGGTTCACTGCCATGCTCTGCGAGGACCAGGATCCGCTCTGGACGTTTTCCACGGGGTCAAAGAGTGACGTTATCCGCGTTCCACGTGACCAGGAAGTTTGTACTAGATGCTTCACACGGGTTCACTGCCGCGTTAGGCGAGGACTAGGCTCCGCTCCGGATGCTTCGCACGGGTTCACTGCCATGCTCTGCGAGTACCAGGATCCGCTCTGGACGTTTCCCACGGGGTCAAAGAGTGACGTTATCCGCTTTCCACGTAACCAGGAAGTTTGCACTAGATGCTTCACACGGGTTCACTGCCGCGTTAGGCGAGGACTAGGCTCCGCTCTGGATGCTTCGCACGGGTTCACTGCCATGCTCTGCGAGGACCAGGATCCGCTCTGGATGTTTTCCACGGGGTCAAAGAGTGACGTTATCCGCGTTCCACGTGACCAAAAAGTTTGCACTAGATGCTTCACACGGGTTCACTGCCGCGTTAGGCGAGAACTAGGCTCCGCTCTGGATGCTTCGCACGGGTTCACTGCCATGCTCTGCGAGGACCAGGATCCGCTCTGGACGTTTTCCACGGGGTCAAAGAGTGACGTTATCCGCGTTCCACGTGACCAGGAAGTTTGCACTAGATGCTTCACACGGGTTCACTGCCGCGTTAGGCGAGGACTAGGCTCCGCTCTGGATGCTTCGCACGGGTTCACTGCCATGCTCTGCGAGGACCAGGATCCGCTCTGGACGTTTTCCACGGGGTCAAAGAGTGACGTTATCCGCTTTCCACGTAACCAGGAAGTTTGCACTAGATGCTTCACACGGGTTCACTGCCGCGTTAGGCGAGGACTAGGCTCCGCTCTGGATGCTTCGCACGGGTTCACTGCCATGTTCTGCGAGGACCAGGATCCGCTCTGGACGTTTTCCACGGGGTCAAAGAGTGACGTTATCCGCGTTCCACGTGACCAGGAAGTTTGTACTGATTGTATCCGCATTTCGCGGGATGGAGGCTTGACTGTTGGCGATATGTATACCACCGAGCCATGGAACTGGGAGCTGCCGCTGCTCTGCTTTGTTTGAAGTCATGTCCGTTGTTACGAGACGAGTGTTTGGATGATCTCTAGGTCGCTTGTGGCCCGTCGAGACCTGGCTTCTTTTTCTGATGAAACCTGGGGGAGAAGTATGATCCCTTTTTGTTTACGCCTTTGGATTGTGTACAGGGTGTGATGGAATATCACCTGTAGGGCATAAATTTTATTTTTATTTTATTTCTTTTTCCGCGATGCTCTATCATTTCAGCTTTTATATCGCGAAAATCGCGATTGCCCAATCATTTCGACTATTTTTCGCGGTGCCCAATCATTTCGGCTATTTATTTATTTTCTGCTCGCTACTTTTTATTGCGAGTTGCCCCATCATTTCGGCTGTTTTTCATGCCTTCATTTTTACTTGCTGCTTTTTATTGCAAGTTGCCCCATCATTTCGGCTATTTTGCAGGCATGTGTGGCTTGCTAGCTTTTCGTTACAAGCCTGGGTTTTAGGCACCGATTTTTGCATCAGCACCGCTACAACTGGAACGTTGCCAGGAGCGAATCATCATTTGCTTTTGTCGATGACGAACAAAGGTGGCTCAGCAAACAGGGTTAAGGGTCCTGTCGACCAAGGCTTTTGACTTCATGAGCCGTAAGGGTCTCACAAAGGTATTTCTCCCCGCGAGTCGTGAGGATCTCGTAGGTGTGTTTTCTCCTTAGGGATCGTGAGGATTCCTAAGTGTGTGCTCCTCTGTAAGTCGTAAGGATCCTACGAGAGGACTTTCTCATTATGGGTCGAGAGGACTTATAAGGGTTGGACTTTGTTGGGAAAATGTTTATTCGCGCCCGTGGATTGTATACAAGGGTCAGTATTGAGCCTCTTGTAGGGCAATATCGGAGGTTGTGGGGGATTTGCTTAAGAACAGGTTCAGGTTTCTGTAACTTAAGACTTTCAAATCTCATGAGCCGTGAGGGTCCCATAAGAGAATTCTCCTTACGAGTCGTGAGGATCTCGTAAGTGTATTTTCTCCTTAAGAATCGTGAGGATCCCTAAGTGTACTGCTCCTTTGTGAGTCGTAAGGATCTCACGCAGGTGGTTTCTCCTTACAGGGTCGAGAGGACTCTGTAAGTGTCCTTTAACGAGGTTGCGCCCTTTCGGGTTTTCACAAACACTCGCCGGTAGTCCTGCTGTTTTTACTCACGGAGCCCTTTCGGGTTTTCATCCGTGCCCATTTTGCTTATGGACATACCGTTTTTTTTTATTTATATCATTTTTACTCTTCTCTTTTTTTTTTTACAAGGTCGCGCCCTTTCGGGTTTTCACGAACACTTGCCGGCAGCCCTGCTGTTTTTACTCACGGAGCCCTTTTCGGGTTTTTCATCCGTGCCCATTTTGCTTATGGACGTACCGTTTTTTTTTTTTTTTATCATTTTTTTTCTTTATTTATCCATCTCGTCAACCTAAGGACGTTACGGTGGTAGTTTAGGGACGTTTCGGTCCGTCGATAGTTTAAGGACGTTTCGGTCCGACGATAGTTTAAGGACGTTTCGGTCCGCTGTTAGTTTAAGGACGTTTCGGTCCGCTGTTAGTTTAAGGACGTTTCGGTCCGCTGTTATAGGAAGGCCGGCTGCTGCTTGTAAAGTCTGAGCCTAGGAAGATAGCGAGTGGACATAGTCGTCGTCATCCATCATTGACCTAGGCTGCAGCTTATTAAGCATGGTATTTCTTCAAGAAGCGGCCGTTTACTGGCCTGAAAGGCCTTTCACCGTGCATGTCCATGAGTAGGTAGGCTCCACCCTGGTAGACCTTGTCTATGATGTACGGGCCTTCATAGTTTGGCTCAAATTTTCCCCGCTTGGCGCGATTGGGGATCATAGGTCTTTTGACCACTAGTACGAGTTCGCCTTAGCGGAATGTCCTCGGCCTGGTCAATCTTTCGTACGAGCGCGTCATCTTTGCTTTGTAGGCTTCTAGATGTTGTTGCGCTATGAGCCGGGTTTCATCGAGGGCGTCAAGCTCCTCAAGCCGAAGGTGAGCATTTTCTTCGTTCGTCAGCTCGTGGTGGACTGCTACTCGTAGAGAAGGTAACTCTATCTCAAGGGGGAGAACTGCTTCCGTCCCAAATACCAACGCGTACGGCGTTGTGTTCGTGGCCGTCTTGGATGTAGTTCGATAAGCCCAAAGGGCTTCTTGCAGCCTTTCGTGCCAGTCCCTCTTATTTCTGGAGACGGTCTTTTTTATGATCTTCGTCAAGGTCTTATTGAAAGCCTCGGCTAGACCGTTAGCTCGTGGGTTGTAAACTGAAGAATATCTCCAGTCTATATTGTGCTGCTGTGCGAAGCGGCTAATCTTATGGCTTCGGTAGGCCGGCCCATTATCGGAGATAATCCGTCGTGGAGTTCCGAACCGATAGATGACTTGCGTCTTGAAGAAATGGAGGATATTCTCCGTCTTCACTTCCTTCAGTGGTACTGCTTCTGCCCATTTGGAGAAGTAATCAGTTGTCGCCAGGATAAAGCGGTGTCCCCGGGATGATGTTGGCTCAATGGTGCCGACTATGTCAGTCCCCCACATTTCGAATGGCCAACTAGCCAGCGTCGGGTGCAGTGGATTCGGATGTTGGTGGATGAAGTCTCCATGGATCTGGCATGAGTGGCATTGCTTCGCATACTCGAGGCAGTCCTGGATCATCGTGGGCCAGTAGTAACCCATCCGTTTAATTTTTAACTTCATCTTTGGGCCTGCTTGGTGAGAACCGCAAAGTCCGTCATGAACTTCCCGAATGACTCTTTCTGCTTCGTCAGGTCCCAGGCATCTCAGTCATAGAGAATCAAATGATCTCTTGTATAGAATGTCGTTGACAAAAGCGAAAGATAAAGCTCGTTTCATGAGCTGATGCCTTGAAGACGCTTCTTCGGGCACTCGGCGGGACTTAAAGTAGTCTATGAAGACTTCCCTCCAGTCCTCAGCCTTCTCACGGTCTTTTATTTGTAGGGTCGCTTGCTCAATCGCTCCCTTTTCTTTATATAATTCCGGAGGTATTTCTGCCGGGGCGAGCACTCGACGGCTTTGTACCACGATTCTGACGTCATCGAGGTTCTCGTCGGCCAGTTCTTTAGCGAGTTTGGCCAACGCGTCTGCTTTGCTGTTCTCCGCGCGCGGTATGTTCTCTAGAATATAGAAGGGGATCTGGGCCAACAGTTGTTGCACCTTTTCGCCGTACTTCACCAATTCTGGTTTGCACGTTTGGTAGTCACCATTTACTTGGCTAACGACCAGCTGAGAATCTCCGTATATGAGGAGGTCTTCAATTCCCATGTTGATGGCGATTTCGAGGCCTGCTATCAGGGCTTCGTATTCGGCTTCATTGTTTGTCCTTGACTCTGTTAAGGAAAAGGCGAAGCGCATTATCCCTCCTTGTGGAGTTGCAAAGATAAGGCCTATCCCCGATTTGATGATCGGGCTACCCTGTTTCTGTTTCTTTATGGAGGACGCTCCATCGAAATAGAGTTCCCATCGTGTGCTTCCACCGCCAATTGCGTCAAATGCATGCTCGTCCGGCAAATCACAGTTCAGAGGAGAGTCGGCCGGTATCGGGTGTTCAGCGAGGAAGTCAGCAATGGCCTGGCCTTTCACTGCCTTGAGGGGTTGATATGTTATCGAGAACTCCATCAAGAGCAAGGCCCATTTAGCGAGTCTTCCCGTCAATATAGCCTTTGACATCAGGTATTTAAGGGGGTCCACCTTCGAAATGAGACGGACTTCATGCGCCAACGCATAGTGCCTGAGCTTCGTTATTGCAAAGATTAATGCCAAGCAATGTTTTTCGATGGGCGAGTAATTGCTTTCTGCCCCCAGCAGCACTCGACTTAAGTAGTAAAGTGCTCTTTCTTTCCCCTGATCATTCTCCTGTGCCCATAATGCGCCCAAAGAACCTTCAAGGGCGGCCGTGTAAAGAATGAGAGGCTTTCCTTTCACTGGGGCAGCCAACACCGGAGGATTTTGCAAGTATTGTTTGATCTCGTCTAGTGCACCTTGACATTTGTGATTCCAAACGAACGGGGTTCCCTTTTTCATCAGGTGGCTGTAAGGACGGCATTTGCCCGAAAGATTAGCGATGAACCGCCGGATGTATGCGAGCTTCCCTTAGAGAGACCGCAACTGCTTGAGGGTTCTTGGCGGAGGCATTTCCATAATCGCTTTAATCTTTGACGGATCTATTTCAATACCTCGGTGTCGAACGATGAATCCCAGGAATTTACCCGAGGAGACTCCAAACGCGCACTTAAGGGGATTCATTTTCAAATTGTATTGCCGAAGGCGTTGAAATACGGTTTCGAGATACTTTAAATGCTCTTCGTATGACATGCTCTTCACTACGAGGTCATCGATATAGCATTCGACGATGTCGTGTATGAGATCGTCGAAGATTTTTGTCATGGCCCTTTGATAGGTGGCGCCGGCGTTCTTTAGGCCAAAGGGCATAACCTTGTAGCAAAATATACCCAAAGGGGTGCGGAAAACGGTGTGCTTCTGGTCTTCGGGATGCATCTTTATCTGATTGTATCCTGACGAACCATCCATAAAGGAGAAGACCTCGTGAGTGGATGTGTTATCTATCATTAGCTCGGTTACCGGCACCGGGAAATCGTCCTTTGGGCATGCTTTATTGAGATCCCTGAAATCCACGCATATGCGCACCGTTCCATTCTTCTTCATTACCGGGACGATGTTGGCAATCCAGTCGGGATATTGGACTTCCTGGATAAATCCGGAATCGATCAACTTCTTGACTTCGGCGTTGATGCTCATCTCCAGCTCAAGTCGCATCCTCCTTGGCGCCTGCTTGACTGGCTTGATATCTGGGGATATTGCTAATCTATGCACCGCAATCTCCGGATCCAATCCTGACATCTCGGAGTAGTTCCACGCGAAGCAGTCTTTATGTCGTAGGAGCACGTTCTTTAGCGCGGCCACCTTTTCCTCGGATAACAGCTCGCTGACAAATGTCGGTCGCGGGTCGTCTGCCGATCCCAGCTCGATCTTCTCGAGGTTATCTGCGGTAGTATGTATACCGTCTTCAAGTTCTTTCGGAGCGGGCGGAAATTCCGAGATCAACTCATCATCGCTGTTCTCGAAACACCGGGGAAGGTCATCTTCGTTCTCGGGTTCTTCTTTTAATATCGTAATCATATAACAGGTGCGAACCCGCTCCCAAGACTGAGGTGGATCCGGTTCTGCTCTTGTGGCTTTAGGCTCGTGCTTTTGTGGCGGCGTTACCTCCAACCGTCGGATAAAGCGAATCTACCCCGTCGGTACAGGTCCTCGACCCAGTTCTTGAAGGTGAAGCAGTCTTCGGTAGGATGTCCTATGGCTCGGTGATAAGAGCAATAACTCGGATGAGAGACCTTGCTAGCTTGCTCAGGATGCCTAGAATCTGGAAGTGTGATCATCTGATGTTTTAGGGCGAGCTTGAGCAACCGTTCCGTTTTGTCTCGGGGGAAGGAGTATGCTCGACTCATCTTTTTCACGAGGGACGAATCCGAGCCGCGCAGTACCCGTAACCCTCTAATCCTGCGTCGTTGTTGTCGGCTTCTTTTCCCGTTTCTTAATTTATCTCCGTCCCCGCATCGGGCCTTTCGTATGACGGGTTGACAATGGTGAACATCTTTATCTTTTGCAGCCTGTGCAGTCTGTTGGAATAGACGTTGCGTCCTGGCCTTCTCGTAGATGGCCATTTCGCGGTTGTGGTCTTCCCGAGCTTTCTGACCCACTTTCCTGATAGGTTTGCCCATTCGTTCCTCAAACGACGGACTCGGCGCTTTAATCGCGGGGTCTAGTTTTGATGGACGGTTGGCATCTCCTGACAGGGCGTCCTCCTCTTCATCAAAGGTATATATAGCGTAGCTGCTGTGAGCCCGTTCCCGTTTTCCGGCTCTTGCGTATCCAAGCCCGAGTGTTTCCATCTTCCCGTTGGACAATTTGCGTTGAGTCCCGGGGACATCCCAAATCCTGTTATAGAACCGAGCCTGCCGCACCGTCTGTCTTAAGGGTACTCCTTGGCGCTTCAATAACTTCTTCAATCCATTTGTATAGTATCTAGGCAGACGGATGGGTTGGAGCCTGTCGAGTGTAACATCCGCGCCGTGCCAGATCTCTTTCTCCACCTTCGACTCTGAGGATTGGTAGAATAGGATCACCTTCTCACCCCTTAGCCTGGGAGGGACGTAAAATGTTTGCAGGTCCTGCACGCTGTGAGCTTGAAGCGCGTCGAGATCCTTATAGTGTTCTCGCGGTACCATGGTGATTTGCAGACTATGGTCCTCGCAAAGGGGTGCCTGTATTGACAGCCGACTGGAGAATACGGCGTTAACCTCGTCCTCCGAATCACTCCCGAAGACCGGTATGGGGGTGGGCGCCCCCAGGTTGTTGCGTTGGGATGGCCCTGTATACACTATTTCCTCCTCCTCTTCGGTATCGCTCCCAAAAACGGGAATGGTGGCGGCGGCTTTGTCCTTTGGGTCGCGACACCTTTCTGTATCTTCGAAATCTGGCAGAAAGTATTTCGCGTCTTTGTATTTGCGAACTTCGTTTACAGAAAACGGGTTCAACTCGCCTGTTACGGTGTACTCGAAACCATCCTTGAAGTACTTCATACACTGATGTTGCGTAGAAGGGATGATGTTGTACTCGTGTAGCCAAGGACGACCGAGCAAGGCGTTGTAGCAGGTCTTGGCGTCAATGACATGGAATTTGATGTCTGTGACGAGAAGTCCGAAGCGTAACGTCAGTATTACAGATCCGAGAGTCCGTGACGATTGAGAGTCGAAACCGGAGATAGTAATTTTGTCACGAGCGAGGTGTTGCACACTCATGCAGATTTCCTTCAACACCCGAACATTAAGGAGGTTAACGGAGGATCCATTATCCACCAGGATCTTGCCTATCTTGATGTCATGGCAGTATCCAGAGACATATAGGGGGCGGTTGTGGTCGCACGTCCCGAGAAGGAGGTCTTCATCACCGAAAGTGACATCGGCCGTATGCACTTCCTCCAGCTCATCCTTCATCCTTTCAGTGGCGAGGAAGGCTTGGAATTGCTCGGGTTCTTGTAACGCCTTAATTAGTGAGTCTCGCGCTTCTTTCGATAATAGGAGGGCATCAAGAATGCTAAGCTGAGAAGGTAGCTTGCTTAGGTGCGCGAGGATGTTATAGTCTACCTTACCCTTTTTGGGAGGGTCTTTGGTAGTTAGCTCTTTTGTGACCTGGTCATCTAAAGTGATATCTTCAATGACCTTTTCCTTTCCCTTATCTTTTCGGCCGACGGGCCCGAGATTCTTTTCTGGGAGTGTGCGATTGCGCAGATGAATGTTCTCGCAGATCTCCGATTCCTCCTCTTTCCCCGAGACAGATTCTTTAAAGAGAGGGCCCAGAGCCATTTCTTCATCAGAGTCGCTCCCAAAGGTGAGAACTTGTGACCCCCTGGCGTTAACCATGCAACAGTTGCCAGTCGTTCTGTTTTGCCCATCGACAGTACTTCTTCGCTCCCGACGGATCTTGCGTTTCATGCGCTTAACATATTGCCGACGAGCGACATATCCTTGCCACCATATCTTAAAGGCGTCACACTCCTCCATGGGGTGTGAGATTTTCCGGTGATATGCGCAATAATCAGGGTGCCTCTCCACCCCATCGTGTGTGTTTCCTTCCGATGGCGGTAGCTTCATCCCCAGTGACATGGCTTTGGCAAACCTTTTTCTCGTCTTAAATATCTTCTTGTCTGCTTCGGATGCCTTATGCTTTGTCAGGGGTAGTTCAACTCTTTCGTTCAGTTGCCCGCATTTGGCTCCTTCCGACGTGGTCATCTCACGCTCCTGGTCCCCTTTACATTTTAGACGAATCTCGTCTAGAAAAGCGTCGATCATTTCATCTGTCGGCCATGCGCGTTCTGGTACAGGCTCTGCCTCCAGTTTCCTATTGCCAGGAGTTTTCCCATCATGGGCAAACGAGTGGGAGATTACATTACAACTCGCCACATATCCTTCGGATTCATCCGACGAGCTTTCTCCATCATCTTCCTCTTGAAAGATGTGGTTGAGGAACTCTTGCAGTGTGACGGGAGTCCGCGCCTTCTGATTGTACTCTTCCAACGCGTCGATTTGCTTTTGTAAGTTCGTGTGTTCTTTTCCAGGTTTCACGGACTTCTTGGATTTCTTCTTCTTTTTCTTCGAAGATTTTGACGATTGGGCGTGAGTATCTGGGCTCTTACCGTGAGCCTTTGTAGTCGGGCGGCGCCTTAGCATCCCTTCGATAATTTGAGGTTCAAGAGGGTCCTTCCATTCGACCGCAGGGCACGCATGAAGGTCTCTCAGCATTCTTTTGGTTTTAGTTGATAGCACGACCTCCCATGGAGCTTCTTCAATAAAAGAACATGTTGCCCCCGGTGTATCCGCTTTCCTAGGAGCATGCGGCTGTGGTGGGTTCACCTTCCACTTTTCGGACAGTACAAACTTCCCCTGGAGGTATTGGTCTTCAATCCATCCTTTGAAGACGAAGCAATCTTCAATCGGATGGCCTACCGTTTGATGGTAAGGGCAGTAGTTGGAGTCATTCACCTCGGTGGGTTGCGGCGGTCGCCTTGGATTTGGTAGGTTTATAAGCCTGTTGCGTATCGCCAGCTCGAATAACCGCTTCGTTTTGTCTCGTGGGAACGAGTAGGGACGCTTCATTTTCTCATTATAATACTGACGCCTTTCCTCTAGTTGATCTGCCGGTTTCGGGGCGTTAGGTTGCTGTTGGGCATTCGCAACAAAGGTTGCCCTCCCTTTACCCTTGTCATTCCGAGGTTCCGATTTCGGTGTAGGTGGTCTATGACCCATCTGGTCCATCTGAGCCAACTTGTCGATTAAAGCCTGGAATGTGGTTGGCTTAAAGAACATCATAAACTGGGAGATAGTTGCGTGGGGGTCTAGGGTTCCCACGAACATGCCCACCGCGGGTGCTTCCTCGATACGTTGCTCACATCTCGACCACAAGTTCCGCCAGCGTATAGCGTACTGGACCCAGGTTTCGCCCGGTTTTACCCTGGCGTTAATAAGTGCGGTTATTGGAGTGCGTTCGCTGGCACTTGCAAATCGCTGAGTGAACAACAACTCCATTTCAGCGAACGTTTTGATGGAATCGTTCGGGAGTTCTGAATACCATTCGAACGCTGTTTCTGATAAGCTGCCCACGAACTGGCGAAGCAACAATTTATCGTCACCGCCGGTGTTACCGCAGAGGGCCCGGAACTGGGCAACATGTTGATGGGGATTGCCGGTCCCCTTATACACATGGAATTTCGGTATCGTATAGCCTTGCGGGTATTTGATTTGATCGTACCAGCTCGGATACGGCCGCCCTGTTTTCACGACTTGACCAGCTGCCTCAGTCGCATGATGAACTCGGATTTGCTGGGCTATGTAGTCAGCTAAGTCAGCCTTAGAGATTGCATCCTCCCTGGCCGTTGAGAGGGCTGGTGGTGGATTTGACGTTTCTCCTCGGTCGTCTTCAAGAACGATCGGGGGATCCTCGGCGGGTAAGTCCTGCTGGATCATCATTCCTATCACATCTTGGAAGAGAAGGCCCATCCGTTGTATGTTGGCCGCTTGTTCAGCAGCCTCTTTGTCCCTTTTCTCCAGTGTTCGGCGAAGGAATTCAGCGTCTGTTTCTTCCTCCCGGCGTGCGTCTGAGGACGTTTCTGGGTTTTCTTTTGGTCCGGTGAGCGCGGCCATAGCATTCATCATTTCTTGAAGCTTTTGTTGCTGCTCCTGGGCTTTCGTCACGGATCGGGTTAGGGGTCGGTGGCCCGTGGAAGTGCGGCTTTCCTCTTTCCCAAAGGCCATGTAAACAGTATGCACCACCATGCCCCCAGACTCAGGGCGTCTGGGTTTAGTGCTTTCAGTCGTCGCTACATGCTGTGAGGTCCTCTCTGGCCTCCTCCTTTTGTGAGTCAGTTGATCACCAGCTTTTTGGGGTTTAGCTTGGTGACCGGCTTCAGGTTGGATTTTCAGCTTCTTGTGCCGGCGGGAGAAGTTTGGATCGATGATCGAGTCTCGGGCCTGCCGCCAAGCCTTATAGATTTTGGAAGACAGCCGTTGAGGAGATCGGGGCTGTTCGGGTTTTGTTTCCTCAACCTTTTTCAATGAGGGAGGAGACCTCTTCAGTACTGCCGTGGGGGAATTCCTTCGCACCTTATTTAGCATTTCAAAGCTGTTCCCAGTTGAAACAGCAGCATTGATCTCTGCCACCGGGGCCGCTGGAGTCAGCCCGGAGGGAGAGTTGCCCCCAGCCTTCCTTACTCGGCGCCAATGGCGACGTCGAGCGCGTCGAGCGGGTGGCGTTGGGTCAGCAGTAAGAATGGTTCCTTCTTGCCCCCTGTGTGGATGGAGGGTTGTTGTTGGCGTTAGCCTATCGAAGACCGATATCCTCTGGGAAGCGGGAGCAAAGGCCGGAGCCGTCAATCTTGTAAAGACTGACTTTTTGGCTGGAGAGGTCGCCTTGGCAATTTCGGGAACGGGAACGGCCACTTTCTTAAAAGCAGCCTTCTCTGAGATTGTAGGCCCCGTGATGAGCTCGCAGGATTCCTGGCCCAATCTAGAGAAGACCGAGGCATCGACGTTGGGCGACTCGTTGAGAGGAGCCGCGGCAGGGGTAAGACGATCAAAGACCGACTTCCCGAGAGTTTTCTTCGTCAGCACTGGAGCGGTAAAGTTTGTCGGCGGGATCATAGTCCCAAAGAACAATCCTGTGGTGGCGCGAGTGACTTTTTCCACTGGCATTGTGAATAGCGAAGCAGCTTGGGGTCCATAGGCTATACCTCCTGGCGAGGCAGAGCGTCGGCTGAAATTGCCATCTGAGCAGTTGGAGGATTTCGCAGGGGTGGAAGCCATCGATCCTTTGCTTTCTGCAATAAGCGAGATGCCAATTCTCAGTACCTTGAAATCCAAGGGCAACTATTAGCGAACCGCAATTGGTTCGCGAATCACGACACACGAAGTGTGGAGTGGAAAGAGGAAAAGGTCCCACCGGGCGTGCCAGAATCCGTTCCCCTCCGAACGGCGGCCGGGACGTCGGGACGTCTGAGGCGGTAGGTTCGGGGCAGATGCTAGTTGGTGCTATCCGTCCACCTCTCCGAAGATGCCAAGTTGATTTATGGCACCATATATCGAAGGTTTAAACGGATGCGACCGATGTAGCAGACTTCGTCAGATTCCCCCTCGTTTGAGGGGTTTTTGATTGTGGGGACGCTCTTCCCTGCAGGCGCAAGCCCCTGCAGTTAATTACGCTGCCGCATTGCGGTAACAACTTTCTCCTTCTCCAGATGGTCACTTCGTGTCGTGGGTGTTTGTTTTATTGCCCGTGGATTGTTTACGGAGACTGAGTTATGTCGTCGCCCGTAGGGCGTGGACTAGCCCAAATCCGCATTATCTTAAATTTGGTTTTGGGGGGGGGGTTTGGTTTGAGGATACGTCAGCCCTACTCGAGGCTAAGATCAACTCAAACGTTTGTTAAGGATACGTTAGTCTAACTTTGTGACTAAGATCAACTTAACGGGATCGTTTAGATCCGACAAAAGAGTGTTTGGACTCTAATGTTCCAGTTTAGGGACATAGTGGTCCATCGTCTGTATGGCTGTCGGGACCCATCACCTCTCTGACGACGTTGAAGGATTACAACGACAGATGTCAGAGGAGTTCAGAGATGTACCCTTGAGCCGAAGTTAATTTGGGGGATTCGTAGTCCAGTATGTTTGAGGGTTTAAGGACGCGTTAGCCATCTTCAAGGCTAAGATCAACTTAAACGGGGCCGTTTAGGTCCAACAAAAGAGCATAGGAAAGGGCTCTATTGTTCTAGTTTAGGGACGTTGCGGTCCATGGGTAGTTTAAGGACATTGCGGTCCGTGGGTAGTTTAAGGACATTGCGGTCCGTTGTTAGTTTTAAGACATCTCGGTCAAGGTTAAGGACGTCGTAGTCTGTGGGTTTAAGGACTCCACAGTCCGGTATGTGCTCTGGATGCTTCACACGGGTTCACTGCCGTGCTTAGCGAGGACCAGGCTCCGCTCTGGATGCTTCACACGGGTTCACTGCCGTGCTCTGCGAGGACCAGGATCCGCTCTGGACGTTTCCCACGGGGTCAAAGAGTGACATTATCCGTGTTCCACGTAACCAGGAATTTTGCATTAGGCATGGGTTTAAGGACCCCACAGTCCATATCATGAATGGTCATCGGGACCCGTCACCTCTTTGAAGACATTGAGGGATTACAATGCCAAGTATCAAAGGAGTGAAGAGATGTACCCTAGAACCGGAACGGCTTAAATAGTCCCTGACCCAATTTGGGGTCAAGACTAATTAATTATGTTATGAGCCCATTAGCCCAGTTAATCACAAATTGAGGACTTATGGCCAACTTGGGCTAAGTCCAGTCAGGTCTGGAATATTGACTTCTTGTTGGTTCATTGAGGGAGAGGCTTTGCCTCTATCCCTTTAGCCAATTGGGCCAAAACCTAGTGTTAAACACTACAGAGCAATCAGTGTTGAACACTGGGAATGAGGTTGACAAGTTAGTGTTTAACACTAAGAGATAGTTGGTGTTAAACACCAGCGACAAGGCTTTTCAAATTAGTGTCAAACACTAAAACAGATCAGCGTTGAATACTGCAAATAAAGCTTTTTAATCAGCGTTGAATGCTAAGGCCCAACAGTGTTTTAACACTGGGTTTAAGAGTTTTAATTTAGTGTTAAACACTAAGGCAAGAGGGGTCACGTGGCAGCACGTGAGAGCGCCCTCCCTTCGTTTGTTCTGCTGACATTGCTACATCTTTCAGGGCATCACGTGTCATCACGTGACGGGCATTCATATGCCTATGTATCAGAGCCTCTGTCAAGGGTCACGTGGGTCACGTGGGGTGTTGTTTCAAGGGGCTTTCTGTATATCTCTTGAGGGGGTCACGTGGTGGCACGTGACCCTGCCTTCATGTATTTTGTTTGGAGTCTTTGTTAATCTTTTTCAGGAATTAAATTCCTCGAGCTGTAGATTTTCAGAGGAATTAAATTCCTACTTCCTTTCGAAGATTTTGTTTTTTTTTTCGAATAGAGTTTAACTCTGAATTTTCTGTAGGAATTAAATTCCTCATATATGCGAGGGGCTGAATAGGGTTAAACCCTAATAAAAGTTTCTTAAGGAGTTTAAACTTCCATCCTCTGTTAAATTATGATTAAGGGAATTGAATTCCTGATGTTTCAACAGAACTGGTTTTTACTTAGGGTTAAACCCTGTTTCTTCTTTTGTTCGGAAGGAATTAAATTCCCATGATATAGGGTCCAGCCCTAACTTTTATTTTGGAGGAATTAAATTCCTATAGTTCTGTGAGAATTAAATTCTCGAGCTTGCATTCCTTCTCTATGTTTTGGATCTGCATGGCAGGATCTCGACCCATTGAGAATTAAATTCTCAACCTTAAGGGGAGATGTGCGCTTTGCAGATCCTCTATCAAAGAGAGAAGAAATATGTTCTTCTGTTTTTACATATCAGAGTTAAACTCTGTTGAGAATTAAATTCTCTTTCTTTCCAATGTCTTTCCCTTTCTTACCTAGGGTTTTTGCAGAAGATCTGAGTCTTTTTCAAGTATCAAAGCTCTTCTCCTTTTCTCTTTTCTTCTCTGCGTATCTCTCTTTTTTGTGTCCCTTGGCTCCTATTTATAGGAGAAGCAGCCGAATCAATCAGTTTTTTGACGAATCTTCATTGAGATTTGATTTGCGTCCATTATTCATTTTGGGCCTTTGGATTATCAGGTGAATTCTATTCACCATTGGATCTTGAATCCAGAGATTCTCCTTTGTTATTTTGGTTAGATTTAAGGGGGAAATCTTTCCAAACCCGAGATTTTCCATAGATAGATGATATTTAATCATCTCTGAATCTTTAATTTGATCGGTCCCAAATAATTACTTTCCTTTGGAAAGATTCGAATTTCCTTCAGAATTTAATTCTGTCGTCAAAAATGGGCTTTGAAAGCCGGTCACGTGTGACCACGTGACCCACTTTGGAATGAAGAATCCTCTTCCTTTCTGCGCTATCTTCCGGTTGCTGTTGTAGCCATCACGTGCTACCACGTGACGCCTGGTCACGTGTGAGCACGTGACCCCTGTCTGGCGCTTCTTTCTTTGGTTCAATTGGAGAGCGAGTTTGCTGCTTTGAACGTCACGTGTCGACACGTGAGCCTGGTCACGTGGGAGCACGTGACCTCTTCTGAAGCTTTTTTTTTTCTTGACTTGATCAGCGAATCAAAGTGCGCCTTTGCTGCTTGAATTTAAATGTCACGTGCCGACACGTGACCTTGATCACGTGGGAGCACGTGACCCTTCCTGAAGCTCCCTTTTCTTCGACTTTGTCAGGAGACTGAACTTGCTTGAATGATGCGTTCAGGTGTCACGTGCGAACACGTGACCGCTAGTCACGTGTAAGCACGTGACCCTCTTCTGAAGCTTTTCACAGAAGCTTCCTGATTTTAAATCAGGAAACAATTCCTAAGTTCGTTTTCTCTTGAGAGTCGTAAGGATCTCACAAGAGAATTTTCCTTCTTACAAGTCGAGAGGACTCGTAAGTGGTTGTTTCCCTTCTTGTCGAGGTTCGACTTTGGAGAGTGTGGTCCGTGAATAGTATGCAAGAGTCCATCTTGGACCGACTTGCAGGGCCCCAGTGCTTAGGAAACCGGTTTTTTTATTGCCTAAGGCTTTGCCTTACGAGTCGAGACGAATCGAAAAGTTCTCGCAAGGATGTCCTAACCTCACAGTTGACCTCTGCTCTTTATGACAAAGGTCCGTTAGGGTCTGTGGTACTAGGGTTTTGCCCGTCGTACCGTCGCGTTGGCTGATGTATTTCTCGATAGGCAATCTTGCTGTTCGAGCAGCCTTGCGACTGTCGTGTCTTTGATCCCTTCGGGTGCTGGACAAGACTTCTTCAAGCAATCTTCCTAGGTAGTTTAACCGTCGGAAGAGAAAGCGTTAGGAATTTTGCCATGCCGCTTTTTACTTGAGGTTAGGCTCAGTTTGGGAGCCCCGATGAGTCATAACCACTCCACGCTGGTATGGGATGATCTACGATAGTCTTTCAGGTTTTATATGAGTTGCCGTCAAGACCCTGAAGCTAGGAATATTGCCTTCGCTTCATTTGCTGGCTTTGCGTCTGCTGTATCGAGACGAATGTCGTGGTTGTCTCTAGGTTGTTGGTGAACCGTCGAGGTTTGGAACTAGGGATTTTGCCGTGGCTCCGTTGTTTGATTGTCGCGTCTGAATCCTGCTGGAGGAAGAACGCTGGCATGACATCTCGTCTGCTGTATCGAGACGAACGTCGAGGTGGTGATCACTCCTCGCTGGTGTGGGATGATCTCTGATGGTCTTTCAGGCTTTATATGAGTTGCCGTCAAGACTCTGAAGCTAGGAATTTGGCCTTCGCTTCGTTTGCTTTGGCGTGTCCGAATCCTGTTGGAGGAAGGACGCTGTAGTGACTTCTCTTCTACTGTATCGAGACGAATGCTGAGGTGGAGCTGGGATTTTGCCGTCGTTCCGCTTTTTTTTGATCGTGATGTCTTTTGTTGACGTTGCATCTGCATCCTGCTGGACTGCGAAGGAACGCCGTTGTTAATATTGCGTCTGCTGTAACGAGACGAATGCTGAGGTGGAGCTGGGATTTTGCCGTCACTCCGCTTTGTTCGACCGTGAGGTCTTTTGTTGACGTTGCGTCTGCATCCTGCTGGACTGCGAAGGAACGCCGTTGTTGACATTGCGTCTGCAAGACGAATGCTGAGGTGGAGCTGGGATTTTGCCATCACTCCGCTTTGTTTCGACCGTGAGGTCTTTTGTTGACGTTGCGTCTGCATCCTGCTGGACTGCGGAGGAACGCTGTTGTGGGTCTTCTGGCTGTGGATGTGGCCGTCGAGACTTGGCTCTCTTTCTGATGGAGCTTGGTGAGAAGGTATGGTTCCCTTTTTGTTTATGCCCCTGGATTGTATACGGGAATCGATATGATCTCACCTGTAGGGCAAAAGTTTTATTCTTTCATTCATTTTTTATTTTTTATTTTTTTATATTTCCGCGATGCTCTATCATTTCAGCTCTTCGTATCGTGAAAGTCGCGATTGCCCAATCATTTTGACTATTTTTCACGGTGCCCAATCATTTCGGCTATATATTTACTCGCCGCTTTTTATTGCGAGTTGCCCAATCATTTTGGCTATTTTGTATGCATACGTTTTTACTTGTTGATTTCGTTGCAAGTTGCCCTATCATTTCGGCTATTTCATATGCATGTGTGGCTCGCTAACTTTCTCCTACAAGCTTGGGATTAGATACCAATTTCGGCATCAGCACCGCTACAACTGGAATATTGCCAGGAGCGAATCATCATTTACCTCTATCGATGTCGAACAAAGGTGGCTTAGCAAACAGGGTTAGGATCCTGTTGACTAAGGCTTTCGATTTCATGAGCCGTAAGGGTCTCATAAATGTTTTTCTCCCCGCGAGTCATGAGGATCTCGTAGGTGTGTTTTCTCCTTAGGAATCATGAGGATTCCTAAGTGCATGGTCTCTTATAAGACGTAAGGATCTTACAAGAGTGTTTTCTCCTTATAAGCCGAGGGGACTTTACAAGGGTTGTTCACCATGTAGACATATCCCTAGTCGTGGGTAGGATTTTGTTAGGGAAGTGTTTATTCGTGCCCGTGGATTGTATACAAGGGTCAGCCTTGAGCTGCTTTGTAGGGCAGTGTTGGAGTTTGTGGTGGCTGCTTAAGAATAGGTGTAGATCCCTGTAGCTTAAGACTTTTGAATCTTATGAGCCGTGAGGGTCTCATAAGTGGGTTCTCCTTACGAGTCGTGAGGATCTCGCAAGTGTAATTCCTCCTTAGGAGTCGTGGGGACCCATGAGTGTGTTGCTCCCTTGTGAGTCGTAAGGATATCACGCAGATGTTTTCTCCTCACAAGGTCGAGAGGACCTTGCAAGTGTCTTTTAACGAGATTGCACCTTTTCGGGTTTTCACAAAACTCGCCGGTAGCTCTGCTGTTTTTACTCACGGAGCCCTTTCGGGTTTTCATCCGTGCCCATTTCGCTTATGGACATACCGTTTTTTTTACGAGTCTGCGCCCTTTCGGGTTTTCCCAAACATCGCCGGTAATCCTGCTGTTTTTACTCACGGCGCCCCTTCGGGTTTTCATCCGTGCCCATTTTGCTTATGAACGTACCGTTTTTTACCACGTCAGCCTGACAATGCCACGGGTTGGTAGTAGTTTAACGACGTTTCGGTCATCATCCAATTTTAGGAAATAGTGGTCCTTCGTTAGTTTAACGACGTTTCGGTCTACCGTTGCCATATTTGAGGCGAGTTTCTAGTTTACGGACTTTTCGGTCCATCGTCGCCATATTTGAGGCGAGTTTCTAGTTTGCGGACTTTTCGATCCATGGGGCTTTCTCAATGAATGAGCACGGTGCCCCCGGCATGTCCATCTTTTTAGGATCATGTGGTTGTGGCGGGTTCATCTTCTAGTTTTCGGACAGTGCGTGCTTGCCTTGTTGATATTGATCTTTAATCCAGCCTTTGAAGATGAAGCAATCTTCGATTGGATGGCTTACTGCTTGGTGGTAAGGGCGGTAATTAGGATTGTCGATATCGCCTGGCTGCAACGGACATTTAAGGTCCGGCAGATTGATGAGTCTGTTGCGTATTACCAGCTCGAACAGTCTCCTCGTTTTATCCCGGGGAAACGAGTGAGTCTCTCCTCGATGGATGGGCGTGGACGTACGTTGTTTTGGCAAACGACCGGCTTCGGGCCACTCGGTTGTTGTTGAGCGTTGGCGACGAAGGTTGTTTTCCCTTTGCCCTTTTCATTCCAAGGCTCCGTCTTTGAAGAGGAAGGCCTATGGCCCATCTGGTCCATTTGGGCCAGCTTGTCAATTAAGGCTTGGAACGTGGTCGGCTTGAAGAACATCATGAATTGGGAAATAGTCGCTTGAGGGTCAAGTGTACCCACGAACATGCCTACGGCTGGAGCTTCCTCTATGCGCTGTCCGCATTTCGACCACAGATTCCGCCATCGTATTGCGTATTGAATCCACGTCTCACCTGGCTTCACCCTGGAATTGATCAATGCCGTTATTGGGGTGCGTTCACTAGCACCCGCGAATCGCTGGGTAAATAATAGCTCCATTTCTGCGAAGGTCTTGACGGAATCGTTTGGAAGTTTAGAATACCACTCGAACGCCGTCTCCGACAAGCTGCCGACAAACTGGCAAAGCAGAAGTTTATCATCACCCCCGGTGTTGCCACATAGAGCCCTGAACTGGGCGACATGCTGGTGGGGATTGCCCGTCCCCTTGTATACATGAAATTTATAGATCGTATATCCCGGCGGATACTTTATTTGATCATACCAGCCTGGATATGGTCGCCCAGTTTTAACGACTTGGCCGGCCGCTTCATTCGCCTGGTGAGCTCGTATTTGTTGGGTAATATAGTCATCCAGAGCGGCCTTGGAAATGGTTTCCTCTTTGGCTGCTGAAAGAGCCGGAGGAGGGTTCGATGTCTCCCCTCCGTCGTCTTCAATGATAATCGGAGGGTCTTCAGCTGGAGGTTCTGGATGTAATATCATCCCGACCATGTCTTGGAAGAGAAGCGCCATTCGTTTTATATTAGCCGCTTGTTCTGCTGCTTCTCTGTCCTTCTTTTCGAGGACCCTGCGGAGGAAGTCAGCATCAGTTTCTTGTTCGTGACGCTGCTCTGATAACGCCTCTGGGCTTGCTTTTGACCCGGCGAGGGCAGCCATTTGCGTTAGCGTTTCCTGAAGCTTCTGTTGCTGCTCCTGGGCTTTTGTCATGGATCGGGTGAGCGGTCGGTGTCCTGTCGAAGCGCGGCTTTCCTCTTTTCTGGAAGCCATGTAAACAGTATGCACCAATATGCCCCCAGACTTGGGGCGTTTGGGCTCAGCGTCTTTGCGGTTTGCTACAGTCACATGGGCATTCTCTGGCCTCCTTCTCTTTTGAGCAGTTGAAGTCGAGGGGGCCGTTGCAGCGGGCACCCAAACAGCTGTTGCTTTTTGTGGCTTGGCAAGATTGTTCTCTTCTTGCTGAACTTTCACTTTCTTTTGTCGGCGAGGGTAATTTTGATCAATCACCGACTCCTAGACCTGTCGCCAGACTTTGTAAATTTTGGAGGACAGCCGCCGAGGGGGCTGCTCCGGCTTCTCTTCTGTAACATTCTCCACGGGTGGAGGAGATCTTTTCAGTACGGCGGTAGGAGAGTTCCTGCGCACCTTGTTCAGCAATTAAAAACTGTTCCCGGTTGGAACAGCAGCATCGATCTCCACCGTTGGAGCTGGTAGAGTAAACCTAGACGGAGAGCTGCTCCCAGCCTTCCGTACTCGGCGCCAGTGACGACGGCGAGCATGTCGCGCAGATGGTGTTGGTTCGGCTATGAGGATGGCTTTGTCATGCCCCCTGTTCTGGTGAAGCGCTGCTGGTATCAGCCTCTTGAAGACCGACGTCCGTTGAGTGGGGACGGCCAACCTATCAAACACAGACTTTCGCATAAAGGGGGAGAAGTTTTGACGACTTCGTTCGGGAGAAAGCCGGAACAGTCAGTCTAGCGAAAACCAACTCCTTGGAAGGAGAAGCCGCTTTAACGACTTCTGGAGCAGGGATGGCTATCCTCTTCGGATTAACCCTTTCTGGGATTGCAGGCTTCTTCATGGGCTCACATGAACTTTGGCCCAATTTGACAAAGACTGAAGCATTTGGTTTGGACGATCCGTTGAGAGGGGCCGTAGCGGTTGCAAGCCGATCAAAGACCGACTTTTTGGGAGCTTCCTGTGATGGTATAGGAGCGTTGAAGCTCATTGGCGGGAGCATGGTCCCGAAGAACAATCCAGTGGTGGCCTGAGTGACCTGTTCCACCGGCATAGCGGAGATGGAGGCTGCTTGGGGCCCGTACGTCACTCCTCCGGATGGGACGGAGTAGGAGTTGCAGTTGCAGTTGGTGCAGCTTGAAACCATTGATCTTCTATTTTCTGCATAGAGCAAGATACCAAATCTTAGTACCTCGAATCCAGGGGCAACCATAGCAAACCGCGATTCGTTCGCGAAAACACGACACATGAAGTGTGGAGTGGAAAGAGGAAAAGGTCCCACCGAGTGTGTCAGAATCTGTTCCCCGCCGAAACACGCGGAAAGACGCGGTAAACGTCTTGCCTGAATTTCGGGGCAGATGCTAATTGGTGCTATCCGTCTACCTCTCCGAAGATACCAAGTTGATTTATGGCACCATGTATCGAAGGTTTAAACGGATGAGGCCGATGTAGCAAACTTCGTCAGATTCCCCCTCGTTGAGGGGTCTTTGATTGTGGGGACGCTCTTCCCTGCAGGCGCAAGCCCCTACAGTTAATTACGCTACCGCATCGCGATAACCACTTTCTCCTTCTCCAGATGGTCACTTCGTGTCGTGTGTGTTTGTTTTCTTTTTGATTGCCCGTGGATTGTATACGGAGACTAATTTATGTTGTCGTCCGTAGGGCGCGGATTAGTCCAAATCCGTATTTTCTTAGATTTGGGTTTGGGGGTTGGGTTTAAGGATACGTTAGCCTCATTTGAGACTAAGATCAACTTAAACGTTTGTTAAGGATACGTTAGTCTAATTTCTAGACTAAGATCAACTTAACGGGATCGTTTGGATCCAACAAAAGAGCATTTGGGCTCTATTGTTTAGTTTAGGGACATTGCGGTCGATTACCAGTTTAAGGACATGGTGGTCCAATGTTAGTTTAAGGACATCTTGGCCAGGTTAGTTTTAAAGGGACCCCACAGTCCATAGTTTAAAGACATCATAGTCTATGAGTTTAAGGACATTACGGTCCAATGTTAGTTTAAGAACATCTCGGTCCAATGTTAGTTTAAGGACATCTCGGTCCAATGTTAAGGACATTGTAGTCTATTAGTTTAAGGACCCCACAGTCCGTGAAATGTGTGGTTATCGGGACCCGTCACCTCTCTGAAGACGTTGAAAGATTACAACGATAGATATCAGAGGAGTAAAGAGATGTACCCTTGAACCGGTGTAAGTTGGTTGAAAGATCTGTAGTCCAATTTGGGACTAAGATCTGTTAAACATTCGTGAGCAGACGGGCTCAATTAAATATAAGTTGAGTACTTATGGCCAATATTGGGCTAAGTCCAATAAGATTAAAATGTTTAACATTTTATTGTTCCGGGCTATTGAGCCTTTATTTGGGCTTGGCCCTTTTAATAATGCTGAGCATTAGATCCTGACATTTTTTGTCTTGTATTGAATGCATAGCATTCATCAGAATAGTGTGTGTTCTGACAGCGCGCCACGTGGAGCGTCAGGCGCTTTGCGCCAATTAAAGAGCGCATTGTGCTTCTACCAAGTAGCGCATACGAAAAGGACACGTGTCGCGCTTGGCGCTAAGCGCCAGATGATGGGCGCACTGCGCCAGTTTATGAGCGCATCGCGCTTTCAGTTTATGAGTGCGTTGTGCTAGTTTAGTGGCGTACAAGTGAGTGACACGTGGCGTGCTTGGCGCTCAGCGCCATCCCATGAGCGCAGTGCATTGTTTCAGAAGCGCAAAACGCAAGTTGCATACGTGGTTGACACGTAGCACGTTTTGGCGCTGAGCGCCGGTCCAAGGAGCGCAAAAGCGCAGTTCAAGAGTGCAATGCACTTTTCATGAGCGCAAAGCGCATTTGATCAATTTTATAATTTGTGAACAAGTTTATGTTCTTTTTAAAGAAGGCTTTGCCTCAAGATTCAAGAACAACAGTTCTTATTTTTGGAAAGGCTTTTCCTTTGTAGATCAATGATCTGTGAATGAAGTAAATACTTCATTTATTTTTATGATGAGATCTTTTGATCTCTTTTTATAAAAGACCTTGGTTTTTTGTAGATCTATGATCTCTTAAGAAGATAATTCTTCTGTTTTAATGAGATGATTTCATCTCTTTTGTGCAAGAATCATTCTTTTTTACCTTGAAGAAATGATCTTCTTTCAAGAGCTTGCTCTCTTTCTTTTTAGTTTTCTCAAAGTTTGTAGGGGGTTTCTCCGTTTTAGACTTGAAGTCTTAGGGCCTTTATATAGGGTGAATTGATTTGTTAAATCGGTGAAAGAGATCTTTCTCTGATTGATTTGGGGATATTTCTCCACCGTTGGATCTTTGATCCTAGGGCTTCTGTTTTACAGAAGGCAATCTTCTTGTTTTTAACAAGATTGGAAATATCTTTCCATAACAGAATTTTATTCTGACTAATTAATGATTTATCATTGTTAGATCTTTTGATCTAACAGTGTGGAATTTTTATTGATCCTAGGGCTTCTATTTTACAGAAGGTAATCTTCTTGTTTTTAACAAGATTGGAAAGATCTTTCCATAACAGAATTTTATTCTGGCTAATTAATGATTTATTATTATTAGATCTTTTGATTTAACAGTGGGGAATTTTTAATTTCAGCGCTGGCGCACCCGTGCTTTCCACATGGTGCGCTGCTCAGAGCGCAGCGCACTTTGCGCTAGCACATCTACGTTTGACACGTGGCGCGCAGCGCAACCTACGCTAGTGCACTCATGGTGCACTGCCTAGGGCGCAGCGCACCTGGCATTAGCGCATCCGTGTTTGACACGTGTCGCGCAGGGCACCTAGCGCCGTATCTGAATCGTTGCTTCAACTTTTGAATTTTAAAACAGAGCTTTGCTCTGATTAGGGGTGCGCTGCCTAGGGCGCAGCGCACCTGGCGTTAGCGCATCCGTGTTTGACACGTGGCGCGCAGCGCACCTAGCGCTGGATCTGAAGCGTTGCTTCAACTTTTGAATTTTGAATTTCAAAACAGAGCTTTGCTCTGATTGGGGGAAACAGGGACTTTTTCCTTCCCTTTGTCTCCTTTGCTCGAACCTTTGTCTGAAGGTCCGAGATTCTTTTCAGGCAATGTACGGTTACGCAGCTGAATGTTCTCACAGTTCTTCATTTCCTCTTCTTTTCCAGAGGTGGATTCTTTGAAGAGAGGGCCGAGGGTCATTTCCTCGTCAGAATCTCTCCCGGAGGTAAGAACTTGAGATTTTGCTATCGTCGCACCGGTACCAACCATATGACAGTTGCCAGTCGTTCCTTCACGCTTGTCTATCATGCTTCTCTGCTTCCGACGGGCTTTGCGCTTTATTCGCTTGAATTGTTGTTGATGGGCAGCATACCCCTGCCACCACTTCTTGAAGGTATTACACTCTTCGGTAGGGTGTGTGATCTTCTGATAGTATAAGCAGTAGTTCGGATGTACACCCGGTTTTTCGGGGCACGTACTCCCGGAAATATTTTCTTTGGAAAGTGGCAGCTTCATTCCTATTGACAGAGCTTTGGTGAACTGCTTCCTTATCTTAATTCTTCTCCTGCTGATGGCAAGGACACTTTGATCCAGTTGAGGTACTTTATGGCTTCTCATCACCAGAGCTTTTTCATCCTGATACTAACGCTTGGCCTTTTCATAATTGGCCGCCTCACGTTCTCGATCAGCTTTGCTCTTTTGAAGAGCTTCGTTCAGCAGCTTGTCGATGAGGTCATCCGACGGTTCCATGGGTTTCGGTTCTGGATCTGCCCCCAGTTTCTCTACGTCAGGAGCCTCTTTTCCATTTATCGATGAGTGGGAGATCACGTTGCAACTCGCTACATAATCTTCGGGTTCTTCTGATGAATCGTCTCCTTCATCAATGTTACTATTTCCGTCTCCAAGAACATGCTTGAAGAACTCTTCCAGTATGATTGGGGTTCGTGCCTCTTGGTTGTATTCCTCCAGTGCATCGATGTATTTCTGCAGATCCGTACGATCGCCGTCGAGCTGCGCCCTCTTCTTTTTCTTTGAAGACTTCGGAGGCTTGGCCTAGAGGTTTTGTCCATCGTTACCAACGTTAGGCGTTGGGCGCGGTTTCAGCATTCCGTCAATAATTTCAAGCTCCAGCGGGCTTTTCCACCTAATCGTCGGACATGTTTGAGAATCCTTCAGCATTCTTTTAGTTTTAGCCGGGAGGACAACTTCCCATGGAGCTTCTTCTATAAATGAGCATGATGCTCCCGGCGTATCCACCCTTTTAGGAGCGTGCTGCTGCGGCGGGTTTACCTTCCAGTTTTCGGACAGCGCGAACTTGCCATGTTGGTTCTGGTCCTCAACCTAGTTTTTGAAGACGTAACAATCTTCGATTGGGTGTCCCACTATTCGGTGGTAAGGGCAGTAATTTGGATTGTTGACGTCGCCCGATTGCAGTGGGCGTCTCGGGTCCGGCAGAGTGATGAGCCTGTTGTGCACCGCTAGATCGAATAGTCTCCTCGTCTTATCTCGGGGGAACGAGTAAGGACGTCTCAAATTTTCTCCAGGGGATCTTGGTTTATTGTTTTGGTGAACAACCGGTTTTGGGTCATTCGGTTGTTGTTGAGCGTTGGCGACGAAGGTCGCTTTCCCTTTCCCCTTTTCATTCCGGAGACCTGTCTTTGAAGAGGATGGCCTATGGCCCATATGGTCCATTTGGGCCAGTTTGTCAATCAAGGCCTGGAAGGTGGTCGGTTTGAAGAACATCATAGACTGGGATATAGTTGCCTGAGGGTCGAGGGACCCCACGAAAATGCCTACGGCAGGAGCTTCTTCTATGCACTGTTCACACTTTGACCATAGGTTACGCCACCGGATTGCGTACTGAACCCAGGTCTCTCCCGGCTTCACTCTAGCGTTGATCAATGCCGCTTGCGAACCGTTGTGTGAACAGTAGTTCCATTGTTGCAAATGCCTTGATGGAATCATTCGGAAGCTCCGAATACCATTCAAATGTTGTCTCCGCCAAGCTACCGACGAATTGGTGAAGCAGTAGTTTGTCATCGCCCCCGGTGTTATCGCACAAAGCTCTGAATTGAGCAACGTGCTGATGCGGATTGCCCGTCCCCTAATACACATGGAATTTAGGGATCGTATATCCTGGAGGGTACTTAATTTGGTCATACCAGCCTGGATAGGGTCGCCCAGTTCTGACGACTTGCCCTGCCGCTTCGTTCGCTTGATGAGCTCGTATTTGTTGAGCTATATAGTCATCAAGGATAGCTTTGGAGATCGACTCCTCCCTGGCTGCTGATAATGCCGGAGGAGGGTTTGATGTCTTCCCTCTGTCGTCTTCAATGATTGTTGGGGGGTCTTCGGCCGGAAGATCCGGTTGGATCATCATCCCCACCATGTCTTGGAAGAGAAGCGCCATTTGTTTCATATTAGCCGCTTGTTCCGCGGCCTTTTTGTTTTTCTTTTCAAGAATCCTCCGTAGGAATTCGGTGTCGGTCACCTGCTCCTGGAGTTGTTCCGACGATGCCTTCGGGCATGCGGCCATCCTTCTCAACATCTCTTGGAGCTTTTGTTGTTGCTCCTGAGCTCTCATCACAGACCGTGTGAGGGGTCGGTGACTCACGGAAGCACGACTATCCTCTTTCCCGGATGCCATGTAGACGGTATGTACAACCATGCCCCCAGACTTGGGGCGTTTGAATCCATCACGCTCAGAGTTTGTCTGTGGTGGTGATTGATTCTTTGGCCTTCTCTTTTTGTGGGAGGCCGAAGTTGAGGGAGCCGCTGCAGCAGGCACCCATGCAGATGATACCTTCTGTGGTATGACGACGGGATGGTCCTCCTCTTGCCGGGATTTCTTTTTCTTCAGTCGGCGAGAGTAGTCTTTGTCAATTACAGAGTCTTGGACTTTTCGCCAGACCCTGTGGATTTTGGAGGACAGACGCTGAGGGGGTTGTTCTAGCTTTGCCTGTACCATATTATCAGCAGGTGGCGGAGACTTGTTTAACACTGCGCTTGGGGAGTTCTTGCGCACTCTCCTTAGCGGTTCAAAGCTGTTCCCAGTTGGAACAGCAGCATCAATTTCTACCATTGGAGCTGGTGGAGTAAGTCCAGAGGGGGAATTGCCTCCAGCCTTCCTTACTCGGCGCCAGTGGCAACATCGAGCATGTCGTGCAGATGGGAATGGTTCAGTTACGAGAATGGCTTCGTCATGCTCCCTACTCTGATGGGGTGTTGTTGGTGTCAGCCTGTCGAAGACCGACGTTCGCTGAGAGGGAACGGTCAATCTTGCAAAGGCCGACTTCTTAGCAGGGGAAGCATCTTTAACAACCTCGCATGCAGCAGGAGTTGGAACGCCCAGTCTTGTGAAGACCGATCCCTTAAAAGGAGAAGCCCCTTTGACGATTTCGTCTGCCAGAGCTGGAATGGCTATCCGCTTCGGGATAACCCCTTTAGGTATTGCGGGTCTCTTTACGGGCCCAGTGGAGTTTTGGCTCAGCCTATCGAAGACTGAGACGGCAGACTTGGATGACCCGTTGAGAGGGGCCATGGTGGTTGCAAGCCGATCAAAGACCGATTTCTTTGGTACTTCTTGTGACGGCATTGAAGCACTGAAGCACATTGGCGAGAGCATGGTTCCGAAGAACAGTCCAGTGGTGGCCTGAGTCACCTGTTCCACTGGCATTGCGAAGATGGAGGCCGCTTTTGGCCCATAAGTCACTCCTCCAGCAAGGACGGAGTGGTAGTTGCAGTTGCAATTGGTGCAGTAGGAAGCCATCGACGTCATCTTCTCTTCTGCTTGGAGTAAGACACCAAATCTTAGTACCTCGAATCTAGGGGCAACCATATTAAACCGTGATTCGCTCGTGAACATGACACACGAATTGTGGAGTGGAAAGAGGAAAAGGTCCCACCGGGCATGCCAGAATTTGTTTACCGCCGAAAACGGGAGACGGAACTGCGTAGGTCATCTTGCCTGAATTTGGGGGCAGATGCTATTTGGATTTATCTGTCAATCTCTCTGAAGATACCAAGTTGATTTATGACGTCGTGTATCGAAGGTTTAAACAGATGCGGCCTTTGTAGCAGACTTCGTCAGATTCCCCCTCGTTGTGAGGGGTTTTTGATTGTGGGGACGCTCTTCCCTGCAGGCGCAAGCTCCTGCAGTTAATTACGTTACCGCATCATGGTAACCACTTTCTCCTGCTCCAGAAGGTCACTTCGTGTCGTGTGTGTTTGTTTTATTTTTGGTTGCCCGTGGATTGTATACGGAGACTAATTTGTGTTGTTGCCCGTAGGGCGTGGATTAGTCCAAATCCGTATTTTCTTAGATTTGAGTTTGGTTTGATTTAAGGATAGTTAACCTTGTTTGAGATTAAGATCGACTTAAATATTTGTTAAGGATATGTTAATCCGATATTGGACTAAGATCTACTTAACGGGGGTTCGGGATCACTTTTGATCCAATGAAAGAGCATTTGGGCTCTATCGTTTTAGTTTTAAGGACGTTGCAGTCCACAGCTAGTTTAAGGACATTACGGTCCGTAGCTAGTTTAAGGACATTATGGTCCACAGGGGTATGCTCATAGGTTTGAGAGTGCGTCCAAGAGATGTTGGTTGTCGGGACCCTCCACTTCTCTGACATCGTTGAAGAATTACAACGACATGTATCGGAGGTGTGGAGAGATGTACCCTTGAACCGAACTCCAGATTGAAGGGAGAGATTATGTTGAAACGAACATCATCTTAGATGCCATGTATCGGGAGATCATTGGTCATCTATGGAACTAAGATCGATTTGGGGAGACCAGAGTATAGGAGGGCTCAGTTGATTGATGGTCAAAAAGGCTTTTGGCCTCAGGAGACTTGGCTAATCTGGGCTAGGGTTGGCCCCTCACAGTGTTAAACACTGCTAAATGTTTTGGCGCTCACGTGTTCCCACGTGATGCTCTCAAGCAGTGTTAAACACTGAAATTTAGAGAGCTCACGTGTAGCACGTGAGGCACCTGAATATTGGGCACTGTTTCTTTGGGCTTATTCCCTTGTTCTATACATATAAGTGTTGAACACTTGAATCTCATAATCATCACGTGTGGACACGTGAGGCGACCCCAAGTTGGACACTGCCTCCTTTGGGTGTATCTTCCTATTCTTTTCTAAGTGCTAAGAACTATTGGAGGTCACGTGGGATCACGTTACCCGATCTTATTTGTTCCTTTTTGTTCCTCAGAGGTGCTCACGTGGGAACACGTGATCTGTCGTTATAGTGTTTAAACGCTAATATGCATGGAGCTCTTGATCTAAGTCTTGAGAATTGCAAGTCCTTTGTTTTATGAGAATTAAATTCTTATGCAGGGTTAAACCCCAGTTCTATCAGAGGAATTAAATTCCAATGGTTTTGGAAGAATTAAATTCTTCAAACCTAGTTCTTTTCTCTAATTTTTGGGACTGCATAACATAATCTCCCCGATGAGAATTAAATTCTCAACCTGTGGGGAGATCTGCTTCTGCAGACCTCAACCAAAGGAAGAACTAAGTTTTTTTTTGGAAGAGTTAAACTCCTGTAAAAGGAGATGAAATGATCTCTAGGTATTTTCCCTTACCTAGGGTTTCTTTTTCTTCAAAGAGAACTCGTCTTCTTCTTTTTCTTCTCCTCAAATCTTATGGGGGGGTCTCTCTCTTTTCTCTTTTCAGTCTCGAGTCCTTTATATAGTAGAGGCAAGTTTGTTGATTTAGTTAAGAAAATCTCTCATTGAGAGATTTTTTGGATTGATTCGGGGATTTTATCCACCGTTGGATTTTTAACAAGATTGGGAAAATATTTTCCCATACAGAGCTTATTCTGTATCTTGGTGATTTTTAATCACCATTGGATCTTTTAATCCGACGGTACTCTGTTTTACAGAGCGCAATCTTTCTTGTTTAGAAAGATTCAAGGAAATATTTTCCAAATATGGTTTGGATCCTTATTATTTAGAATTTAATTCTATCGGTTTAAAAGGCATTGGGAACCCTCACGTGCAGCACATGACCCATAGCTTTAGGCAGATTTGCTTATATGCAGCAGTCCCAGAGAAATGGCATCACGTGTTGGCACGTGAGCTTCTCTGGCTTGTTATTTGTTTCAGGAAGGCGCCTATATACTTTGTATATAGATGCCCACGTGCCTGCACGTGAGACTCAATTTCAGCCCTTTTTATTAAGCATAATGCTTATAATTTTTGTGCCAAGGCGCATCACGTGTGGGCACGTGATGCTCCATTTGGGGATCTTTTCCTATCGCTTTTTGTTCATTATTTATTTTTTGTAAGGGAACAAATACCCCTACAACGTTGTTCTCACGTGGCTTGCATGTGAGTGCAACGTTGTCACCGTTACAGCCGTTGGATCTGCCTAGTGGAACGGGGAGATGAACCGCCCTCATCACGTCTTATAAATGCAAGGGTTTGTTCCCTTGGGAAGCCACTGTTCTTTCATATGGTCTCTATGTATCTGCACTGTGAAAGTCCCAACAATCTCTTAGATCTATCTCTATAAATTTTGATCCCCAGAATGTAGGAGGTATCACCCAGGTCTTTCATGGAGAATTTTTGTGACAAGAACATCTTGACCGATTGCAGCATAGGAATGTCATTTCCTATTAAGAAAATGTCATCCACATACAGGACGAGCAATACAACAGTTCTCCCTACAATTTTCTTGTAGATACATGGTTCATCTTCGTTTTTGATGAAATCAAATTCCTTGACTGTCTCACCAAAACAGATGTTCCAGCTCCGTAACTCTTGCTTTAATCCATAAATGGATTTAAGCAACCTGCACACCTTCCCGCTGCTCCCACTGTCTACGAATCCCTCCGGCTGATCCATATAAACACACTGTTCTAAACTTTCATTTAGAAAGGCCATTTCTACGTCCATATGCCAGATATCGCAGTCATGGTAGGCAGCAATGGCAAATAGAATCCGAATGGATTTCAGCATAGCCACTGGAGAAAAGGTTTCGTCATAGTCCACTCCTGGTCTTTGACGAAAACCTTTTGCAATAAGTCTAGCCTTATAGGTTTCCACCTGTCCATCTGCACCAATCTTCTTTTTGAAGATCCAATTGCATCCAACGGGTTTTACCCCAGGAGGAGCAACATCCAAAGTCCAAACTTTGTTGGTGTACATGGACTCCATTTCGGATTGCATAGCTTCAACCCATTTTACGGAGTCCCTACTGTTAATGGCCTGCTCATAACTAGCAGGATCATCTTCTTCCAAGATGCAATCCTCTCGATCCCTATCTATGAGGCGGACGAGAAATCCTACTAGATCTGCGGAGTTGCTGAGGTTCGTCTAGAATTATTGAATTCTCTGGTTCTACCAAACCTTCAGTTATAGTTTGTCCTTCTGGATTTTTTTTCAGTTCTCCCACGCTCCAACTAATTTATTTTTCAAGAAATAATCTTTCAAGAATGGTGGTGTCACGACCCGAAATGGCACGTGACTGGCACTTGAATCATGTGAAGTTTATAGGACCCCAACTAATTCAAGTAAGCCAAAAGCCCATAAATCTAAACCTTTTAGGGAAAATAGTGGAGGTGAAGTTTTGAAATAAGGTTTAACGAAATCTGGTTCCTTCTTTAATACATAAGTAATATAATATGAAAACAACGTTTTGTAACTAATTGAAAACACTTTTCGCCATTGAAAATTTCGGCAGCACCTCCTTTGTATATTTTAACCCGAAAACGGTACAAGCAATATAATAAAGGCATCCCCAAGCGGCAGCTAGCTCTTCGCCAAATGGTGAAACAACCACGCAAGATAAAATGAATATACAACGTTGAAGGGCGAAGATCAAGACTCAGAAAGAAAGTAAAGAACTCAACATCATCAAGGAAGCCAGAAAACCATAATAATATAAGAGCGCGACTCTAAGGTCGAAAGAATAAACAACTGTAGTTTTCTAAGCCAACTAAATATACAAGTCTGGTTGATGGAACTTACTAGATACAACTGAAATAAATAAAAGTACAACGGTGGTCACGATGCAGGTGAACCCACCACCAATGCAATCACCCGGAAGAAACTGAATTGCCAGCAAGCCGCTACGGAATCTGTACGGCAAAACCTGCAAGAAATTGTGGCACAACGGGGGTGAGTTGCCAACTCGTGAGTAGAAGACATCACCGAGCAGAAATCGAAGGTATGACTATCTCCTAGGTCATACAGTAATGTCCTCATAATATAACCTGAAACAACTAATAATGGCAAGGGTAATCATCTAAACATAAGTGTAATACCAAGTTCTCGTGTCAGTGCCTCAGGTAGCAACACGTCACATATATGATGTACGAATGTATTAAGAATAAAAGCAGAATACATCTTGTACGAGAAAACTGTTTTCTCATCTCAGTAAGATTTTAGTGTAAAAACCGAAGTATTATCAATGAAATCGACAGAAAATCCGTGTCAAGCATCGACAAAATATATATGTATATATATATATATGTATGTATGTATTCCGATATCTCAATGTCTCAATATCACATTATCTCAATGTCTCAATATCTCAATATCTCGGGCTCCGTTAGTCCGGATCGGCCCATATCATCAAATCTCACGACTACGTCGGTATCCTCCGGATATCCGCCGCGTCACAAATAACCGGTCGGTAGTGCTCCCTGCCGGGCTCAACTCCATCATCTGCGACCATCTTGCCCCGAGGTACCGTACCGGGTCCACCATGCACCCGCAGACGGTTCATCCTCCTCCTCGAATCGGGTGTATGATACCGCTCAAGAACCGAGAAAACCCATGGTGGACGCCCCACACATCATAACACGAGAAAACCGTAAATTTCTATTTTTAAAAATGATAATGAGTTTATAAAATCCTTTCGGTTTCTTCGAATCCAAAAATCTCATGGAAAATCCGAAATACAAAAATCGAGAGTAAATAAACAGTGAATTACCGGCATAAAGCCCCATAATATTGCATGACAAATGAATATACGCATGCATGGGTATCTAAGTAAAGAATGCAATATCTAAACTAGCATAGTAATGATATATTGGAACTATCAGCTAGCAAGGTATATTAATGAAGCAATATTCTCTAAAGTGTACGTGACATGGCAATTACCGACGATGATGTGTGTGAGTCGGCAAGCAAGTGTTCGTGGACATATGCATCATCGGTAATGGTGCTGGTGTTCTAACAAACGAGATCATAATAGTTAAGGAAATACATGTATAAACATGCAATGCAATGAGAACATGAATATAACGGAGAATGAATAGTAAACGCAACATTGAAGAATATATATTTCTATATACGAGTCATACAGTTTTGGTATTTGAAATAGCACGAATCGTGGTTTTTAGAAAATAGTGGCTACGGTATTTTTAATAAAAGGTACGTCCTTTGAAAAATCTGTAATATCCCTCGGCCTGTCTTTAAAAATACTCACGATTCGTTAGTTTTGAAAATAAGTATGACTCGAGCCCAGCCTATCATCTACCTAATCAACTACAGGACTAAACTAAGAGACCGGTCGAAAGGATAAGGAAATCCACCTAAAGCCCGAGTCAATATATCTAGTAGTCGGCGATCCCGCCTCAATAGCGTCACGTACGGTAAAATGCATAGTACGACATTCTCAAGTCAAGAGTGCGGATCAATCATCATATCTATACCTCGTATGGTAAAAATCCATCGTACGGCATCCCAAAATCGGGGTACAGGTCAAATATCACATATGCCTCATTATTCATATGGTATCATTATCGTAAAATCATGAATTAGGGGTACCGTTCTAAAGTCTAGTATATTCCAATATCATCAAACATATATCCTCGTGTGTATGAAAACACATCGCCCATCGATCCACTATAATATCATGTCGTATATCATATCACGACCCAATCACATATCACAATCTCACGGTATCATACCCGATCATATCGGATCACCTCCAAGTATCATATACTGGGCTCATCATCCGTGTATACGTATATGTGTGTGTGTGCACACACACACCCCCCCCAACGCATCCACACACACACACACACATATATATACATACATATATACATACACACACACACATATAAACATATACACCCCATCATATCACGTGTGTGCATGTGCGTGTGTGTCAACCTTTTCTCTAGGGTTCCGCGACTAAGAACTAAACTAAAAGCACTCTCTTCCAATTACGCTAAAACTAACCCATGATCTCCTAAAGCCTTTCTTGCTAATTATTCACGTCTTACAATACACATATTTATATATATAACATATTCGCATGCTACACTACGAAACTACGGGGGTGCTATACGCCATCCACCCGACTTCCCCCGTAGATATACATCTACTCACCTTGATTCTTACTTGCCGAAGTCGATGTCGCCATGATCTTCCTTGTTATCCGAATTCCACATGAAGATGCCTACATATATAAACACATAGTATCGTAAACAGAAATCGCGCACGAAAACCAAAACGGCACACGAATCACACATAGGTTAAAACCTATAGTCTACGCATGCAAGAATAACCACACATAGGTTAAAACCAATTTTTAATAAAAATAATACTACCATACTTGAATAGTTTGCACAAATGAATTTTCAATTCATTTGCCAACACTATTCAAGCATGGTTCACACCATTATCTCCTTTACACCCCATTTTCTATTTTACACCTTATTTTCCATTTTGCAAATAAAATGGATAAAACATGATGAGGTGTCCTCCTTCTAGAATGTCTTTCCGTATAAATACGGAATACATTCTACCGTATATACATACCTATATTCGTATCAAAATACGAACACCCACGAGATAGAATAATACCACTAAAATAATACTAGCATTAAATCAATATCCGATTTAATAAACCGGCTTAATCCTAAGCCCGCCAGTATTATCAACCGTCCGATCGAAAAACTGGATAACACTAGAATATACATATCGTAATATGTGTTTGTAAATTATTAAATCAATACTTGATTTAATAATCCGGCTTAATCCTAAGCTGGCTAGTATTATCATTCGATCGAAACCCTGCACGTATAAACATACGGCCACCACATCGTTTCGCCTTAACCAGAGAAACCCTCTGTGTAGGACTTTAAACACTCGACAGTACGCTGGCAGTGGGTTTAACCATAAGCACGTCAACGGTATTAGCTGTACGTAACGGCTACCCATGTACCTGTCGAAAAGAAGGCCGACAAGCAAGCTCATCTTGACCCCTACTGAGCCTATCCGTGACAATCTCTGTACGGTCCGGTCTCTTCGTCTACGAGTATCGCATACCGGGTTTAGTGGGTGGTAAACGTCAGACCCCTACTGACCCGATAAGTTGTGTCGATTTGGTTCAAGACCAATCCGAGAAACTATTGATCCAACTATCAGTAGTTCTCAACTGCCTTGGCCAAGGTCTTATGGTTCTAGCCAACCGGACACAGTGCGATATCGACTCCCAATACCGAGAGAGACGGATCCCTGACAATCACTCATTGCCTCCATGCGGCCTAGGACTGTACCCAACCAAAATCTGTTTGCATGACTTAATAGAGCCGTGGTAGGGTAGCGATTAAAGCACAGTGGGAACTCACACGAGAAAAATGATGACCTCAGTTTCTAAGACTAACCTGTACTCATGTCACCCGAGAACCGCTATCTGACGATAGGTATAATACGATCTAGAGGTTCTCGGCGAGTCTGTCCAGTGTACTCACCCCCAGTGAGCACCTGCATACAATTTTAGATGATCACACCAATGGTTGTGGGACCAACCACCGCCCCTCGTCGGGGTCTAGAAACTTATACACAAGTCTACCGTGGAGTATCGATACTCGATCTCGATACTCCTGCGACTTGGGACCTTTAAGGATGTGCTTATGAACTACCCAGCTCCCACAAGTATGATCGCCATCATAACACTGGTAGTCGAGCAAAATCCTACGGGCTTTATCAATATGTAACCGTCATATGTTATATCGAGTATAACATATGCACATGTTAAGATAAAGTCAAACCATAATAGTATACTACTGTATCGTGTCTTTATCAATATGTGCAAGCAATGTAAAGCATCAATAGAAAGAAATACACATATCAGGATAATGACAACTCAAATAATATACTATATACAACTGAGCAAAATTGTCCTGTACATACATATCCCTAGAATCCTATACAATACAGGCCTCTAGGGCAAACATATCCAACAAAACTCGTATATACTTGTGTATTAGCTTGTTTTTCCTATATCTTGTGTATACCGAGTAATATATCAATATATCATGCTTTACGTGTGTTATATCTTTGATATTGGTATATTACTCACATTTATTGTTTTGGTAATTCACAATATGAATATATGTATATACATGTGTTTCACATCTTTTTTTCATATACCATGTATACATATGGTATATCAATATCTCATACTTTGAATTTGATTTATATATTGATATTGATATACTATTCATAGTTTGGGATATTGAAATAATGAATGTTTCATACACTTGTGTTTACTATCTTGTTTATTTTCATAACATTGTATATGATATGCTTGGTCGTGTTGAGATTGATTTTTCAGGATATCAAATATCTCACGGCACAAGCATTATATGGAGGATGGAGGAAATTTGAGCTTAAACGGAAAATCTAATGGCGGTTGTAGGATACGGACAGGTGCTTCTCAAATTGCATATTAAGCTTCGTGAGTTCAAGCTACCTATTCGTGAGTTCAAGAATTTAAGCTACGAATAGCTTCGAGAAGCTAGAAGCCGAAGTCCAAGTTGAAACGTCGAAATCAAAACCAAGATTTGAAATTCAAGATATCTACTTCAAGACACTAGTGAATAAATTGGTGAGTTTCGATATTCAAGTGAAGCAGATCGCCAAAGTTCAAGAGCTAGAGGCTTCAAAATTCAAGAATCGAAGATTTGCGACAACCGACATAAGAATCTTGTAAGTGCTCTATAAATTATGGTTATATTATTTAGAGCTCTTAAACACACATACAATAGCATACTTGAAACATTTGGATTTAACTTTGCGAAGATTTTCATTCAAAACGATTTGCGTTTTCATGTTCAAAGTTTTATGTGTTTTCCTTATTCAGACGTCTATTTATTATTGGCTCAGACGTCTGTCTACTATTTAAAACCAAATATCAGTTTCAAATATCCATTTTTACTTTAGAACAAACGTCTGAAGTGTTTCTAGAATAAACGTCTGGACCTTAGACAAACGTCTGTGCCAAAGTCTCTAATTGGAAATATTTCTTCGTCAGACGTTTGTCAAGGCTTCTTTAGACGTCTATTTGTTCTCTGTGTTTTTATTAGGATGAAATTTTTTAAAGAACAAATGTCTGAAGCTTGAATCAACAAACGTTTGCAGTTCAAAATCCTTGAAAACTATTTCTTTTTCAGACGTTTGTCCACACTTCTTCAGACGTCAGTTTACTCTCTGCGTTTTTCTTGCTTTCTTTCAAAAACAATCGGTAAACGTCTGAAGCTCTTTTAGACAGACGTCTGAAGCTATTTTGTAGCCGTTGTTGTTTCTTCTTCAGACGTTTGTCTGGTTGTACTTCAGACGTCTGATAACGGCTACTTTTGACTGATTTGACTTATAACGGCTAGTTTTCTTTGAGACCTATATACATATTTTGACTATGGTTTTTTGGCCTCAATCACTTGATAATTTCAGTGGCTATTTACCATGTGATCAAGAGAGAAAAATCCCACATCTTGTGAGAATTTAAAATGGTTTTTGATTTGCTTATCCAATCTCTCACAAATACACACTCAAGAGCTTCCATTTGCTATCCATCTTCTTGAGTATATAATGCTTCAATTGAAAAACTCTTTTAAGAGTATTGAGCTTCATTGTATTCATCTTCTTTCTTTATGTGAGAACTCTTGAGCGCAAGAGTGTCTTTGTAAGGAGGTTGAGTGTGAAGTTTTTTTTTCTTTATGTGAGAATCCTTGAGTGCAAGTGACTTTTTAAGGAAGAGAAGCTTGTAAGAGAGAAGAATCACTCGTGTATTGAGTGACGTGTTTGGTTGCGGATGCACAACGTGATTGTCTCGATGGAGACGTGTTTAGTGGAATGGGCTACTGCGCCTAAAGAAAGTGGACTGGGAGATCTCCTGAACCACCATAAAAACGACTCGTGTTTGCGATTGTGTTTGCCATTTCTCTATCTCTCTTGCTTTACATTCATAACTTGGAAATTGCTCAATTGGATGCTTGTTCCGTACTTACTCAAATTTCTCATTACTTGCTCTTAATATTGTGCTCTTGCTATATATTCATTGTTTCACAATTGTACTTTGCTTAGCCACTTATCTATATTGGTATATCTTTTACTTAGCTATTCAATTGTTTTATTTGTGCAAGTATAGTTTAGAAATTTTAATTTGAGTATATTAGTAGCTTATTCCTATTCAGCTCCTTCTAGGAATACTTTCACCATTGATGGTAGTTGGGATTTTTGATACGCTTGGTGATCTCATGGACGTTAGTGATAGTCCTTAGAGAAGGAGACCTGGCGTCACGCCCCGCTTCCCAAAAGACGAGAGCAGGCACATGACGAGGCCCACAACATATTTATTTCAAGAAGGTTCTTTCTCGAAACAAATACGTTAGACGTATGTAAGCAGTATAAAAATGACAAGAATGAACATGATGATAAAAATCCAACTTTATATATTTACATTCCAAATTTCAAAGTTTCAAACTGATACATGATGTCTGAATAAGAAACATAAAATGAAAGTGTCTGAACCAGTGGCATAATGAAAAGAAAAGTTGAAATGAAAGAACTAATAGTCGGCCTGGGAAACTAGCCGCTTGTACTCCTCTTCTTCCGGTTCTACCTCCTATGTCTCTAAATCATCTGACGAATATTCCAAGAAACAATGAGAAATGGTGGAATGCTCGTCAACAAACTAGCGCTCGGTAAGTCCTCAAAAAAGATAATTGTAGAAATGATGATGACAATTGTACAAATTGAGAACTAATATCATTAAGCAGTGAACGAGTAACACTAACTATTAAGCATGGCAATTCTATATAACATGGCAGTTCTATATAGCATGGCAGTATAGTATAGCATGTGTTGGTCAACGTGAGCATATGATAAGTGAAAGTGCTGAACATGAATGAAATGATGATGTGTTCTAATGGGTCTCTATAAGGGTAAACTATTCTAACAACAGTTCAAATGTGAATGTCAACCAATCTCAAGAGTATTCTCAAACTCAAGGATAGGGCCCCAGGAGCAAGGAATCACAAGCCCAAATCAAGAGTGTTAGTAACGGGACTTCGACCGTCGTTGAAGTATTCCAAACTCAAGAGTAGGGCCCGATAGGGTTGGAAACACGGGTCCTCATAATAGATTGCTTGTGTTGGTAGACATGAATTCATGAACTAGAGGGACACCTAAGATTTCGTTGGATTCACACTTACACTACTCCAACACCTCGCGTATATTAGTCTATGATTAAAATTACAAACCATGCTCGAATCCATGAATACAAAAGATGATGTATAATATCATGGTTTCAAGATTGAGTTCATGTCAAGAATCATGTGGTCATGTCAAGTGTAACTATTCATGTCAAGTATATCCATGGTTCGAATCAAGTTGGATCAAGTATAATAGCTTAGTACAAGTCATGTCAAGTGTTCATGCCAAGTTCAAGTATTCAAGTTCAGGTTCAAATCAAATTCGAGTTCAAGTCAAATTTCTATGCGATTTGATTTCTGTGAAGTTACAAGTTATATTTAGGGAGTAGGCAAGGAGTTAACATCATAGTTTCCGGCTCCCCGAGACCTAGAGAGAAGACGTTACTCACCTCATCCGCGACCTAAATAATAGCCTTGGAATTTCTAAGGTATTTATGTGAAAGACTGTCCTTTATATACTTAGTCGTATTTATGTAAAATAAGCCATTAAATTCTCGAAGGGTTTTATGTAAAATATTATTTTGAAATCTCGGGAATGTTTTGTTAAAAAAATATTATTTAAAATGTCGAGGTGTTTTGATAAAAATATTATTTTGGTAATTTAGTAAAAAACTAACTTTTAGGATATTTTCTTAAAAACTTTAATTCAAAACTTTCCCCCACTTTAATTAATAAGAAATTATAAATGATAGTAATACCCAAATTAGTTTAACTTTTTATCTTTTCTTTTATTTTAAATTTTATAGGAATTATTTTATATTTTTAAAAACATTTTTCCTTCGAGATCGTGCCCCGTGAAGTGCTATGCGTCTCACTCTACTAGACCCAAAACGTGCGATAATCCGCACCATCCGTAACAGGGCTTTCCTAAAGAGAGTTGTTGAGGCGAATATCGCAAGGAAAATGTTAAATTCTATTTTTAATATTATAGGTTATTTTAATAAAAATCTTAACTTTAGAGTTTACTCACTTATTTTATTTTGTGGTTTACAACCCGAATCGTGAGTGTGTGGTAGGTCGTTACCCCGTGCTTTATCCACGAATTATCACATAACTCATTGATCACTGAACGGCTTTAATAACATAAACCATTTATTATCCTAGAATGTGAAAATGAAATGAACAATATAAATAATTGTTGTGTTTTTAAAACCACCTACTACTGCAATATAAAACTGTAGTATTATAACAACCCACTGATAATAATTATGCAAAGTACTACAAAACACTTATAAAAAATACAAACTAAATAACATGTGAAAACAAGACTTAAAGCATGATCAAAATATATTATGTGACTAATACACATTCACTAACTACTTGTGTTGTAGTAGATGGTGTAACATATACCATGGATATGGTGGTTAGTTGAGTTATATAGTGTAACATATATCACTGTTAGTTTATTAATCATTTTAAGCAACATATATACAAAGTCAGCACCTTAATCAATCGATTAGTTTAACAAATTAAGTACTAATTAACTAACGATTGCATAATCTAGGTTATAACCATTGTAAATTCTCGGCTCTTTAGACATGATACTTTTAGTTAAATGCATGCACCAACATCATCATGCTGAGGAGCTGAAAAAGGCTGCCTCCAATTTGCAACTGAAAGCTTTAGATAAAGGACATGTATGTTTTGGCTGGCCATCGATGAACTATGAGAGGAAAATATGCTAGGAGAAGGTACAATGATAGAGAAGCGAGACGGGGAGGGAAAAGAGGGGAAAATGGACTTACTCGCGATTAGAATGTAAAGAAACGATGGAAGTTCTCATTGGGACATTTCGTCGAACACCGCCGAAGGCAAATTTGAAACGTCGATGGATTGAAGATACGGAGACGTGGAAATGATCGCGGTACTCACGTGGACTCAGGCCCGGCCTTGAAGCCTCGGTTCTTGGCCCGGATCGCGTTGAAAAGGCGAACGAAAGCTGAGAGCTATTGTTGTTGTGGTTGCTGCGGCTGCGGTTGTCGTTGGGGGGCGACGGTGATGATGTAGTGGGTGCTGGTGTTGAGTTTGCCAAGAGAGAGGGAAGATGATGGAGGAAGAGGCTCGTCCTTGGTTTGGTGGTGATGGGGTCGGTGTTAATGGAGGAAGGGATAATGAGAGTTAGGGGTGTGCACGAGTTGGATTGGGCGGGTTTTTGATCATAAATGATCCCGAACCCATTTTGTCGGGCAGCTTTTTTAGCCACTTTAAACCCGCCCGCTGTAATGGATAGGTAAATCTGAATCCGAACAAAACGGGTTTGGGCGAGTTTCGGGCCCGAGTTCGGTTTTAATTAATTCGGGCGGGTTAAACGCGGTTTCAGATAATAACGGATTTAACATACTGAATTTAATGTATAGTTTATATGAAATAAAGCAATGAACCATATAAGCCTAATTTTCTTTCATCTTTTTATCGTGAAATCATAGTTTTCTATAATCTTTTGATTTTCGAAATTGAAATCGTAGGTTTCTCGCTTTTGTGAGAACCCTAGTGGTTAGCGTTTAGTATTTGTTTTCAGATCCCTTTCTATATCCTTTTACCATTTTTTTTACCATTTTATTTCAATGAGCGTGTAAATTCTCGTTCGTTAGAGTTGGTAAATCCCTTATATTTTTCTTGTATTTTAATTATTATAAACTCCAACCAAGTAAGTATTAACCTTCTATTTGAGAGCGCTATCAATTCATTATAATTATGATCCCGATTTGAGAATGAGTTAATACTTATTTTATTGGAGGTTTGAGTTTAATAGAGATCAATGGAAGGACATGGGTCAATAGAGAGAATCCCTATTACCTCTCTAAATACCCTAATCCACATTCATTCTTATTCCTCTAGTAATAAATAATTAAAAGATAAAAAAATTATCTTTTTAATCACCGTCTCTTAGCTACCTAATCCTAAAACCCTAATAAGCCCCTTTTCTCATTGTTATCTCACTCTTAGAATAAAAAGAAAACAAATCCACCTTTTCTGAATCAACTCGTTTAAAAAACTAAAAATAAGATTACAGTCTCCCTGTGGACGACTCGTACTCATACGGTTAGTTACTGCAAACTGTGTTGATTGCGGTATTTAAAACAATAAAAGACTCAATTTTTCAACAACAATCAGTGATGCAATTATTTTTGATACTATGTATCGAACTAACAAATATCAAATGCATTTTACCCCATTCACCATTGTTAATCATCATTATAAATCATAAATATTTGTTTTGGCGCTACTGCGGAATGAGTCTGATGAGTCTTTCACTTGATTGTTTCAGCAGTGGTTAATTGCGGTGAATAATAAGGCACCGCTATCTATAATTATCGATAAAGATCAAGCTATGACAAATTCTATTACCAAGGTATTTCCAAATTCAAGACATCATTATTGCATATAGCATATTAGTCAGAAATATCCTGAGAAATTGCAGAGTTTATATCATCAGTATATAGGTTTTCAAAACGACTTCAAATGTTGCGTAAATAAAAATTTGACAGTTGAATAATTTGAAAATAAGTGGTCTGCACTAAATGAAAAGTACCAAGTTAGTAGGTATAAAGGCTTTCAATAATGTACAGTATAAGGGAGAAATGAATACCAGCCTATACAATAAGAAACTTTTCTGCAGGAAGGCAAACAACGGGGCGTAATAAAAGCATGAATGCTTTTTTTGATGCTCATCTTACTTGGAACACTACAATTAAGGAGTTTGTGGAAGACGAGAAGTGCACTACAAATGCATTACGAACACGAGAAAAAATTGGATTTTGATACGCTACGCAAAAATCGTATGTGTGTAACAAATATGCCACTGGAATTAGACGCTTCCAAAATTCACACCAAAACATTTTAAAAAAGATTCAAGTAGAGCTCCGGAAATATCAATTATTTCATATTCAGAAAGTTTCAAAAGTCGAAGGGATAATCAGATACAAAGTTCACAACATATTCGGTCCGAAGAAAAATAAGCGAAGAGTATTTTATGTCCAATTTACGACAAAAGGCAATTTTCCAAGTGCATTTGCAATCATTTTGAATCAACCGAACTTTTATGTATGCATATATTCAGAGTTTTTGTATCTAAAAATGTGAACACTGTACCGTCTCAATATATTTTGCCAAGACGGGCTAGAAATGTTAATCAAAATATTGTCATGACAAGTATCGTACCATATTCGGTACAGATGACTGAAACGTCACGGTATAGTCATTTATGCAACGAGTTCAATTTAATTGCCGTGAAGGTGCTGCGTCAAAGAATAGATACAAAATTATATTTGGGGAATTGTCCAAACTTGCGATACAAATATATGAACTTCTAGTTGAAGTGCCGAATGTGAAAGAAGATTTAGTAGATAAAATAACAGATCATTTGAAATCTGTGAAAGATGATATTTAAAAAAAAAACAAAATCCTTTACAATCTAACCATAGGGGTCGTAAAAAGAATCGGATTAAATCTTGGATCGATAACAAAAATAGTGATGAGAAAAAGAAGAAGAGATTCTGCACAGGATGCAACCAATTAACATTCCATAATAAAAGAACTTGTTCGATAAGACAAACACAACATGTAGAAGATATACATCCTGATCAACCGAATCTCATATTTCTTAAGCCGTTATGGGATTTGAACCAACCGTCTGGTTGGTCAGAATAGTTTGTTGTAAATGAATGGTATTTGTTGTAAATGAATGATATTTGATATAAACTACAAGATTTTTTTTTTTGTAAATGAATGACATTTGTTATAAATGGATGATATTTGATCTAAAAGAATGATACTTGATGTTTCTATTAGTTGTTGATATTGGTTGTGTCAATTAATGATATTGTTAAATGTGTTGATATTGGTTGTGTCAATCAATACTGTTGTTAAATTTGTTGGTGCAGAAAAAATAACCGCTACTTAAAGCGGCGGTTATTTAGTGTGCTTTATGTTCATATAGTGACCTCAAAATATAACTGTTATTTTAAGTAGCGGTTAAATAGTCAAACAACAACAACAACAACTAAGCCTCTTATCCCAAGCATATGGGGTAGGCTACATGAACAAACATGAGAATCACGCCGGGTCCATCACATAAATCCTCCGCCTCCACTCACTCCTATAGAACAATATAATTTCATTGAGGCATTGGGCAACCATATCTTTTCGTATCATCTCCATCCATGTTTTCTTCAGTCTCCCTTTCGCCCTTTTGACATTGCCTATATCGAGAGTATCAATTCGTCAAACCGATGTTTCCATAGATCTGTGTCGCACATGACCAAATCATCTTAGCCGGTTTTCTCGCATCTTCTCCTCCACAGGTGCTACACCAACTTTTGCACAAATATTCTCATTTCACACCTTATCTTTTTTAGTGTTACCACACATCTAACGAAGCATGTGCATCTCCGCTACTTGCATTTTCTGTGTATGATACTTCTTAGGAGCCTAGCATTCTATACCATATAATAAGACAGGCCGAATAGCGCTCCGATAAAACTTCCCTTTCAATTTTAACGAAAAGTTGCGATCACACAAAATCCCTGTTGTACTCCTCCATTTCAACCAACCAGCTTGGATCCTTTGATTAACATCGCTATCGATCTCCCCATCTTTTTGGATGATGGAACCAAGATACATAAACTGAATGCTTGGTGATATCTCTCGCCTTTCGAATGTTATACAAATATGGTCTCGACTTCTCTGTTTGCTAAATTTGCAATGCATATATGCTGTCTTGGACCTGCTCAATCTGAACCCCCGAGATTCCAACGTTTCCTCCATAACTCCAATTTGGTATTAACCCCTGCTTTCGTCATATTTACTAGAACAATATCATCAGCGAATAGCATACACCAAGGTACCTCATCTTGGATAGTTCTAGTAAGCTCATCCATCACAATGGTAAACATGAATGGACTTAATGCAGATCCTTGATGTAAACCAATTATAATCGGAAAATCACTCGTTAGGCCGCCATAACTTCTAACATTTGCCACTCCTCCATTGCACATGTCCTTGATTATGTCAATATACTTGACGGGGACCCCTTTCTTCATCATTGTCCTCCATAATACCTCTTTAAGTAGCTTGTCGTACGCTTTTTCTAAATCAATAAATATCATAAGCATATCTCTTATTCTCTCTCGAAAATGATCGACAAGTTGACGAAACAAATAAATAGTCTCTACCGTCGATCTTCCAGGCATGAACCCAAACTGGTTCTCTGTTATCTTAATATCCTTTCTTAACCTATGTTCAATCACTCTCTCCCAAAGATTCATGGTGTGACACATAAGTTTTATTCCACGGTAATTTGAGCAACTTTGAATGTCACCCTTGTTCTTGTAGATAAGTTTAAGGGTACTTTTCCTCCATTCATTTGGCATCTTTTTGGTCTGCCAAATCTTATTAAACAGATATGTCAGCTATTTAACGCCTATTTCTCCTAAGCATCTCCAAATCTCGATAGGAATCCTATCTGGACCAATCGCTTTTCTTAATCCTGTTCTTTTCAAAATCTCTTTAATCTCAGGTAGTCTTATTTTATGCATGAGCGGTTAAATAGTTAATGAGCTCAAAATATAACTAGCTCAAAATATAACCGCTACTTAAAGAAGCGGTTACACAACGTGCTCTCTGTTCCTGGAGTGAGCTCAAAATATAACCGCTACTTTAAGTAGCGGTTAAATAGTCAGTGAGCTCAAAATATAACTGGCTCAAAATATAATCGCTATTTAAAGCAGCGGTTATATAGTATGTGTAGGGTGTTTTTCGTAACCCCATTGAGATGGGAATACGCGTCGCTTGTCAGGCGTATACAGATTACCCTTGTTTAGGGTAGACCGGGGTTTATTGATTGTGGGGATCCGAATCTCCGGCAGCCGTGGACTAAGCTGCCGTTAATTACCTCTCGCTTTTAAAGCGAAGGAAGCTCTGATTGACGGGTCAACTACTCATGCGAACTTAATGTGTAGTGTGCGTATGTGTGTCTTGAGGGGTTTTGGATATATCGGGGGCCTCGAAGAATTTACGGGGGTCCCTCTACCCGGATAGCGGGCTGGGGGTCAAAGGGGCTAGCAGCCCCCCGTTAGAAATTTTTTCTAATGGGGAACATGTTTTGAGTGTGGAGTGTATGGAAAAAACAGGGATGAGGTGCGTCCTAAGGATGCGTGAATGGCACGTGTGTAACGACTCTGTTTTTAATGTACAGAAATTTGTTTAAAGTTAAAGTACTAAATGGAGTATTTGCAACCCTGAGTATGCTATAAGTATTTAATTTGTTTTAGAACAGCAAGAAAGCACTTGTAGCTCATTGGTAAAGCCTTGCTCTGCGGTGACGTAGCCCCTGTGTTCCAATCCACTCAGCCACATATTATTTTTAATGATTTTTCTTTTAAACTTTTTGGAAGCCCAAAAGTTTACACATGCAATACACGTAAAAATGAAAAGTCAGATTAAATAAACATGTGCACAGGGTTATATGAACAGACCACAACACGTGGCACAAATCCCACACTCAACCTCAGGAGAATGGCCGGCGAGATCGCCCATTGGGCCGGCATCGTTGGGCCCCCCCATCGGGAATGCTCCAAAATTTTTAACACTGCACCTCTTGGCCTACCCCACTACCCCAGTACTGTTTGATTTCTCTATAAATTTACAGAGAGATTAAATTCACCTCTTTAATCCACTTTTAATGCATTTTTAATTGCTTTCTTCAATCCTCAAAACCCTAATTTCTCCTATAAATACAACATCACACCCTAGCCTCTTCATTCTGAAATCCATTATCAAAAATTCTCAAAAATTTTCAAGTCAAGGAAGTGTACAAGTGGAGTTAGCCCAAGATCAAGTTCCGGCGACGATTCGGGACAAATCTGGCGACACCGCGACTCCACGAAGCTTCCATCTTGTTCCCATACCTCTTCTCTCTCTTTTAGTCCAGTAAGTTCCCTTTCCCCTCTTCCTATTCCAAAAAGACCTCTTTTCAAAACTTGTCGGAAGTGGAGTTATTCTGACTTCCGATTTTAATTTTGATTAAAACATAACTTTTCTTAATAATTAAACACTCATATTGTTACAACTTGTTTAGTAATCATAAACAAACATTTAGAGCCAGTTTCAATTCAAAATACAATATTATGCAACTTTTATTTCACTTTTACGGTTAAATACCACAAACTTTCTATTCGATATCTTTCATCCAATTTGCTCATATTACCTTTAGAAAACTCACGAGGTAATGACTTAACTCATCACAACACTCATCATTACACAACACGATAGTTTTTGGAACAATATTTTGTGGGCTAAATACAATTTTACAATAAATACCTTAAACCAATAAAACCGTATTCTTTAAGATTGTTTTAAATTAAATTTCTTGCAATTAAGCATCTACAACCCATTTTGGGAAACCCGATTTGGATGGTGTGGGTTATCGCACATTCTCGGTACTAGTAGAGCGAGATGCAGACCTCCTCACGGAGCATCCTCGGTACTTCTGAGTAAATACGTTGCGGGTCTAGTCACGTCTCCTTATCCGTACACCGGGAAGTGGGACGTGACAACGTGGGCGTTGAGCGCCTATGGGCGCGTGGTCGATGGGCGCCCCTGGGTCATGTGCCCTGCGCGTGGGTGCCGGGCACCGGCGGATCAAGTGCGCGGCACGCGACCGATAAAAACACCAGCAGAGAAAGGGGCTTAGCCCCTGGGCTAGGAGCTGAACTCCCTAGAGATTTTGGAGTTGAACTCCTAAACAAGAATTATGTATAAATTTGGAGTTAAACTCCAAAAAGATTTGGATTTGAAGTTAAACTCCTATATAATAAATTGGATATGGATTTGGAGTTAAACTCCTGAGGAACTTTGGAAACTCCCAAAGAAGGGAAGGATCAAAGAGGACCCCTTTCTGCTCCTCTTTAGCCCTGGATCTTCCCGAACTAGTTTTTGGGAAATGGATTTCCTTTCTTCTCCTCTCTGTTGGCTGGATCTTGGAGAAAAAGGGATGAGACTTAAAAATCTCCTCTTTTAGGGATTTGATGGAAGATCCGAGCTGTCCTTCGAGGGTTTTATGGTGAAAAACTGTTTCTTTTTGGAAAAAGAAGAGTTAAAATATTGATTTAATTCAAAAAAAAAGAGGGTTTAGGACCTTGAGGAAGGAGAAGGAGGCACAAAACTCTAATTTTTGAGAGAATGAAAAAGTTGATTTTTTCATCATGTTTGTCTTTATAGGCTACACACTTTTGTAGGGTGTTTTTCGTCACCCCATTGAGATGGGAATGCGCGCGCGCTTGTCAGGTGCGCTACAGATTCCCCCTGCCTTGGGTAGGCTGGGGTTTATTGATTGTGGGGATCTAAATCTCCGGCAGCCGCGGACTAAGCTGTCGTTAATTACCCCGCGCCTTTGGAGCGAAGGAACCTCCGATTAACGGGTTAAACTGGTCATGCGAACTCAATGTGCAGTGTTGTGTTTTGAAGGGGTTTTGGATATATCGGGGGCCCCGCAGAGTTTTTACGGGGATCTCGCTACCCGGATAGCGGGCTGGGGGTCAAGGGGGCTAGCAGCCCCCTTGCGGGGTTCGGGATAGCGCCCCGTTAGAATTTTTTTTCTAACAGGGACAGTGTTGTAGAGTATGTATGTGTGTACATATGTATACATATAAAAAATGGGGAAAATGCATCCAAAGGATGCGTGGGGCCAGCGCCAGCGCTTTTAGCGCTAGCGTACCACGTGTCAGCACGTGGGCGCTAGCGCACTGAGCGCTAGCGCGCCACGTGTCAGCACGTGGACGCTAGGGCACTAGCGCTTTGGACGCTAGCGCTCTGAGCGCAAGAGCGCTGGCGCACTGAGCGCTAGCGCGTCACGTGTCAGTACGTGGGCACTCGGGCGCTAGCGCTTTGGGCGCTAGCGCTCTGAGCGCAAGAGTGCTAGCGCACTGAGCGCTAACACGCCACGTGTCAGCACGTGGGAGCTCGGGCGCTAGCACTCTGAGCGCAAGAGCGCTAGCGCTTTGAGCGCTAGTGCGCCACGTGTCAACACGTGGGCGCTCGAGCGCTAGCGCTTTGGGCGCTGGCGCTCGAGCGCGAGCGCTTTGGGCGCTGGCGCGCTCTGAGCACAAGCGCGCTAGCGCGCCACGTGTCAGCACGTGGGCATTCGAGCACTAGCGTTCTGGGCGCAAGAGCGCTAGCGCACCACGTGTCAGCACGTGGGCGCTCGAGCAGCAAAAGAGACTTGGTCCCTGCAATGGGAGTTATACTCCCAGAAAGGAACACTTATTATTCTCTCTGTGTGTGTGTGTGTGTGTGTATGAGGAGTTAAACTCCTAAGATGTTTTGAAGCTGATGAAGGGTTTCTCCCCTTCAGCCCTAGTTCTTCCCCAAAGTGGGGTTTCTGGAGATGGGTCTCCTTCTTCTTCCTTTCCTTTGTTGGCAGGATTTTGAAGATCAAGAAATATGAGATTCTAAAAATCTCTCCTTTCTGAGATCTGATGGCAGATCTGAGTTCCCCTTTGTGGGTTTTGTGGTGAAAAACTATTTAGTTTTAGAAAAGGAAGAGTAAAACTCTTGATTTAATTAAAAAAGAGAGGAAGGTTTAGAACCTTGAGGAAGGAGAAGATCACAGATCTAGATTTTTCATTGGAGAGAGAAAAAGTTGTTGGGATATTTTCATTATCCTTGCCTTTATAGGATATACACTTTACATATAGCCTCTTGGGCTTTACAAAAATGGCATTTTAGCCATCCCATGGCTCATGTGCCATTTCTTTTTGCACATAAGCCATGGGCTTACAAATATTTTGTTTTATGCCTATTTCGCATACATTCATGCATAAAAAATCACATAAAAAATTATTTATTTCATGATCTATATTTTGGCATGGAGGAGGCTAGCCGTGGGCTCGACTTGGGCATGGGCTTGCCTGACCTGGACGTAGGCCCACCTAGCCTGGGGTTGACCTTGACTTTGACTCGGTCAACCGGGGTGCAAATTTTGTCTCCAACAAAGTGCCCCCCATCAACAAATGCACACCGCACATTTGAGTTGTGTGCATGAAATTGATGGATCTTGAAGCTGAATTTCGAGGTGGAACATCATTCCAGGGGCGGAGCATCATCCCGGGGAGCATGATTCTCGGGGATCAAAGCATCATTCTGATTCGTGGAGCATAATTCCAGGGTCGGAGTATCCCTCGGGGAGCATGATTCCCGGGGATCGGAGCATCATTCCGATTTGCGGAGCATAATTCCAAGGATCGGAGCATGATTCCGAAGAGCGGAGCATGATTCCAAGGATCGGAGGAGATCGGAGCATCATTCCGAAGCGCGGAGCATGATTCCTAGGATCAGAGCATCATTCCGATTTGCGGAGCATAATTCCAAGGATCGGAGCATCATTCCGAAGAGCGGAGCATGATTCCAAGGATCGGAGCATCATTCCGAAGCGCGAAGCATGATTCTAGGAGATCGGAGCATCATTCCGATGAGCGGAGCATGATTCCCGGGGATCGGAGCATCATTCCGATGAGCGGAGCATGATTCCAGGGTTCGGAGCATCATTCTGAAGAGAGGAGCATGATTCCAGGGATCGGAGCATCATTCCGATGAGCGGAGCATGATTCCAGGATTCGGAGCATCATTTCGAAGAGCGGAGCATAATTCCAGGATTCGGAGCATCATTCCGAAGAGCGGAGCATCATTCCAGGGATCGGAGCATCATTCCGAAGCGCGGAGCATGATTCCAGGGGATCGGAGCATCATTCCGATGAGCGGAGCATAATTCCAGGATTCGGAGCATCATTCCGAAGAGCGGAGCATAATTCCAGGATTCGGAGCATCATTCCGAAGGGTGGAGCATGATTCCAAGGATCAGAGCATCATTCCGAAGAGCAGAGCATAATTCCAGGTTCGGAGCATCATTCCGAAGGGTGGAGCATGATTCCAAGGATCGGAGCATCATTCCGAAGAGCGGAACATGATTCCAGGATTCGGAGCATCATTCCGAAGAGCGGAGCATAATTCCAGGATTTGGAGCATCATTCCGAAGAGCGGAGCATAATTCCAGGATTCGGAGTATCATTCCGAAGGGTGGAGCATGATTCCAAGGATCAGAGCATCATTCCGAAGAGCGGAGCATAATTCCAGGATTCGAAGCATCATTCCGAAGGGTGGAGCATGATTCCAAGGATCGGAGCATCTTTCCGAAGAGCGGCAGACATTCTGACCGAAGTATAATTTCGATGCAGTGGTTGATTCCCAGGCGAAGTATAATTCCGACAGGGAAGGCAGGTACTCCGAGGCGAAGTATGATTCCAATACGGGGTACATTCTGAGACGAAGCATGATTTCGACGCAGAGCTTGCTGGTTTGATTTGATTCCGGTTGACATCAGCATCGCTATACTGGAATATGGTACCATAAGCGAATCATCATTTGTCATGAGAGGATTTGAGAATTGGTTTTGGTTTGGCATCTGTATTGCTACACTGGAATAATGCCAGGAGCAACTCATCATTTGCCCCGGGAGGATTTGGGAATTGGTTTTTGCTTGGCATCAGTATCGCTATACTGGAATATGATACGAGGAGCGAATCATCATTTGCGCTTGCTTATCAAGAAGCGATGGCTTAGGAGACAGGTTTTAGGTCTCTATCACCTAAGACTTTTCAATTTTGTGAGTCGTAAGGGCCTCACAAAGCATTTTCTCCCTACGAGTCATAAGGATCCCGTAGATGTATTTTCTCCTTAGGAATCGTGAGGACTTCTAAGTGTGTTGCTCCTTTGTGAGTCGTAAAGATCTCACGCGGGAATTTTCTCCTCACAAAGTCGAGAGGACTTTGCGAGTGCATTTCATCTCTTTTTCACGAGTTTGCGCCCTTTCGGGTTTTCACAAACTCGCCGGCAGTCCTGCTGTTTTTACTCACGGAGCCCTTTCGGGTTTTCATCCGTGCCCATTTTGCTTATGGACATACCTTCTTTTTTTTCTTCTTCTTTTTTTTTTCTTTTTCCTTTTTTTTGAATCTTCCCTGCCGGTCGGACTTTGAATGTGGTCTCGCCGGTAAAACTTGGAAGAGATTGGGATCGTTTAACGCCAGTGGATTGTATACGGTTTTGCAGGATATATGATCCAGACCGTAGGGCCATAAAAATTTCGGGACTTTGTTGGCGTCTGCATCGCTGCACTGAATATGGTACCAGGAGCGACTCATCATTCGCCACTTGGGGATTTGGATTTGGAATTTGGCTAGCGTCTGCATCGCTGCACTGGAATATGGTACCAGGAGCGACTCATCATTCGCCATTAGGGTATGGGATTTGGAATTTGGTTGGCGTCTGCATCGCTACACTGGAATATGGTACCAGGAGCGACTCATCATTCGCTACTTGGGGGTTGGGGAGCGATGGCTTAGGAGACAGGTTTAGATCCCTACCACCTAAGACTTTTCAATTTTATGGGCCGTGAGGGTCCCATAAAAGCATTTTCTCCCTACGAGTCGTAAGGATCTCGCAGGTTTATTTTCTCCTTAGGAGTCATGGGGACTTCTAAGTGTGTTTTTCCTTCGTGAGTCGTAAGGATCCCACAAAGTTTTGTTCTCCTCATGTATCGTGAGGACACATGAGTGGGTCTTCTCAATGGAGCATAATTCCAAAGGCGGAGACCAGCCGCATAACTGATGATTGCAGTCGGGCATGGGTATGACGAGAATTATTTGAGCCCGTGGATTGTATACGGCAGTCAATTTGGGGACCAGCCGTAGGGCTGGGAGAATTTTGAAAATTTGGATTTTGGTTGGCGTTTGCGTCGCTACACTGGAATATGGTACCAGGTGCGACTCATCATTCGCCGTTTTTTTTTGTTTTACCGCGATTGCTCTATCATTTCAGCTTTTCTTATCGCGAAGGTCGCGATTGCCCTATCATTTCGGCTATTTATTCGCGGTTGCCCCATCATTTCGGCTTTATTTTCATTTTCATTTTTACTCGCTGATTTTTATTGGGAGTTGCCCTATCATTTCGGCTTTTCTTTATTTTTCTTTTATTTACACATTTTTTGTTTATATACACACATTTTTTTAATATTTATTAATTTTTTTTACATTCCCAGTTTAACGACTTAGAGGTCGACCGTTCCCAGTTTAATGACGTGGTGGTCGATTGTTTTCAGTGAAAGGCAGATGTCTGAGAGAATCAGTTTCACGAAGATCTTCGGTCTCCGTTTGTGTAAAATTGGCGGTTGCGACTTGACTGTTTATTCACACGCCTTTGGATAGTTCTATCTCTCCTGCCTTGTATTGCTTTTCGACCCAATCTTTGAAGACGAAGCAGTCCTCAATGGCATGACCTATCACTCTGTGATAGGGGCAGTATCTGGGGTCGTCGGTCATATTCGCTTCCTGCGGTCTTTTTGACTCCGGCAGTTGTAGACCGTTCCTCAGGGCGTCTTTGAATATTTTACGGATTTTGTCCCTTCTGAAGGAATAGACCTTGTCCAGCTTCTCTTTCGGTGGAGATTCTCCTCCCTCTCCGAACACTGGCTTCCGAGGCTGGTTTGCACTAGGCCCACTTATCCCTTGCTTATTTCGGTTAGCCGAAGTATTGAAAGACTCAGAATCGTCGGGATTTCCGCCTTTGCGATTATCGTCCATTCGGTTTCTCCAGGACCTATTATTATTTTGGGAGTCAGAGGAGGACTCCTGCTTTGAGCGTTCCAACATCTGGACTTTCCTGGTCAGCTCTTGGAATATTTTGAGACCCGCGGTGCATAGAAACAGGGCCATCCAATTGTTGAGATTTCCGACGAGGAGACTGACAGATTGGTCATGCTCTATCGGCGGTTCACATTTGACGGAGAGATTGCGCCATCGGGTTATAAAATCCGTACTGCTTTCGTTGTTCTTGGGATTGGTCCTTACGAGCTCGGCAATGGTGATCTTATCGCTGACACTCATGAACCTTTGTCGAAACAAAGATTCCATTTGGACGAAAGTAGTAATGGAGTCATCCGGTATGCTCGCGTACCAATCGAAAGCAACATCGGTTAAGCTATTAACAAACTGGCGGAGGAGAAGCGCATCGTTGCCCCCAGTATTCCCGCATGAGGCTTTGAAGTGGGCGATGTGCTGATTCGCGTTTCCCGTTCCATCAAATCTTCTGAATTTGGGGATGACATAGCCGCTAGGAAATTCTACCAGATCATACTAAGCAGGATATGGTCTCCCACTACTGCAGATATCTTTTTGCGCTTTGGCTTCGGCCACCAATGTTTTGACTTTGCTGGCAACCAAATCCATGATTTGATCTTGAGTTAGCGGGCTACTGTCATCGGTAGCCAAGACATTTCCCAAGATAGGATGCGACTGATTTTCATGCGGTGCACCCACTTTCGGATTTGAGGGAACGGGCGTCGGCTGTTTCGGGACACCGTTTCCCGGTTCATGAGAGCCCTGTGCCTGATTGGGTGGCTGAGAGGCAAGTTGGGCCGTAAGCCGTAAGACGACATTTGTCAAGTCGTCGATCTTTGAGTAGAGCTTGGCCATCTCCTTGTCTTTGCTTCTGAGCTGTTTTCGGAGCTCTTGGAGAAGTTGCTGCTCTACGTTCTTGGGACGGAAGATTGGCTCATCTTCGCTTTCCGAGCCCGACTCCTCATGAATTGAGGGCTCTCTCTGCCTATCATCCTCACTGGGAGGATTTTCATCACCCTCTGGAGGATGCTAGTCTTGAGAAGTGACAGCTATATTCACACCAGGTTGGATTTGAGATGTGGTGGCCCCATCCTTGCTTTTGCTGCGAAGGCTGTCGCTGGGATGCATGCCCACCATGTAGACGGTGTGGATAACACATTCAGCCATCCCCTCATCTTTGGCGAGGTAACCCTTTTCCTTGAACCTCATGAGGTTCAGCCTAGCAGGAGCTCTAGCCCTTTTGTTGGCTCTATATCTGAGCCTTTTCTGTCTTAGCTTCTCAATTTCAAGGGCTTGGAGGGCAGCTATTTCCTGGGAAGCCACCGTGAGTCGATTGGCGGGAAGCTTAAAGAAGACACCCGATCGAGCAGTTGTCAGAGGCACCGCTGGAGCTTGCTCGAGATGCCCTGTTGCTTTGTTGGTGTTGATGGCCTTGCCCCCAGCCGGGGCCAAGGAGAGCCGCTCAAACACAGACTTGCGTTTGAGTTGGGGCGCCTTCGAGACCACCACATTTGGCATCTTGCCTTTCGAGACCGGTTTGTCTGTCACCGAGGCTTGAGGAGCTGGGATGGCGTTAGTTGACACGAACAGAATAGTGCCAAATGGTAGCGGCGGCTCCTCCCATTGTCGCCCGAGACTGGCCGGAAGGACCGTCCTGGAGTCTATCTTCATCGTGTAGAAGACGGGAGCTGTGCTGAGAGCTGAGTTCATCTTTGGAGACATTGTTAAAAAGTGATTGCTTGAAACCTGCATGAAAGGGAATTATTTTAGTATAAATATCAATATGTATATTGATTGAGTTTGCATGAATGCTTAACCCGAAATATGGGAGGAGAAATAGGTTCCACCGGGCGTGCCAGAATCTGTAGGGTGTTTTTCGTCACCCCATTGAGATGGGAATACGTGTGCGCTTGTCAGGCGTATTACAGATTCCCCATGCCTAGGGTAGGCCGGGGTTTAATGATTGTGGGGATCCGAATCTCCGGCAGCTGCGGACTAAGCTGCCGTTAATTACCCCTCGCTTTTGGAGTGAGGGAACCTCCGATTGACGGGTTAAACTGGTCATGCGAACTCAATGTGCAGTGTTGTGTTTTGAAGGGGTTTTAGATATATCAGGGGCCCCGCAGAGTTTTTACGGGGGTCCCGCTACCCGGATAGCGGGCTGGGGGTCAAGGGGGCTAGCTGCCCCCTTGCGGGATGCGGGACAGCGCCCCGTTAGAATTTTTTTTCTAACAGGGACAGTGTCGCGGAGTATGTGTGTGTGTACATATGTATACATATGTATACATATATGTATATATATAAAAAAAAAGGGGAAAAAGGCATCCAAAGGATGCGTGGGGCCAGCGCCAGCGCTTTGAGCGCAAGAGCACTGGCGCTTTGAGCGCTAGCGCACCACGTGTAACAACTCTAATTTTGTATACCAAAAATTTGCTTTAAATATAGTGTACACTTGGAGTATTGATGTTGCTGGAAACAATTTAAGTATCTAATTCCTTACAATAATTACAAGAACGAGCTTGTAGCTCACTGGTAATACCTTGCATTGCTGAACCAAGCCACCAGAGTTCGAATCCCATGCCCCACATAATTTTTATATCTTTTTGCTTTAATTTTTTTTAGAAGTCAAACGGTCAAACAGCCATAACTCACAATTTATTGCGAATCACAAAAATTAAAGTATGCTAAAATCTCCCTTCGGCCAAACCCTAACCGACTGCACCCGACTCGGCCACGACTCGGCCGAATCGGCCGGCGACGCCGGCCGGACTCGGCCGGTCGGCCGAGTCATCAACACGAAAAATTTTCGTGTTGGCTGGGTCTTTTCACCTGCATTGTCTGAATTTTTTGTACTGTTACACATTTTCAATTAAATCTCTTTTAAGACCAAAATTAATGAATTTTTAATGTTTTTTTATATTTTCTTTTAATATTTTTTAACCCTAACCCTAGCCTAGCCCTATATAAAGACCCCTATACTCTACCTTTTCCCTTCACAACTCTAAGTCCACTCTCCCAAATTCTCGAGAACTCGGTACGAAGAGCGAGAAGCGAAGCGCTGCCGAAATCGACGACGGATTCCGGCGACCGGATCAGAACCTTCGCGACGTTTTCAACGAATCGACAACCACCACGTCCATTATCTTCCTTAGCTTGTCCAAACCATAAGTCTCACCTTCTTCTATCTCTCTTTTCTTTAAGATAAAAATACGACTTTTTGGAACCCGACGGAAATCGGACAAACCGATTTCCGATTCGGTTTTCCTATAAATTTCCACTTGTCACCTAATACATATTATCTACCCATATTCATGTTTACTATTAATCACCCATAAATCAATTTAATCAAACTTTTTCACATAAAATGATAACTTCTTTGCAAAACCGTATTCTTTTCATAAAAATACCACGAAGTTCATTTTTCTTAGTTTAATTAATTCCCTCACTCCTAAATAGGTTTATCTTGATCACTAAACCTGTAGAATCCAATTTGAATGAAATTTCACACATAAAATGATAACGTTTTCGAATACCGTATTCTTGCGCTATAATACCTTTAAGTTTAACATAGCATGTTTTACCTTTAAACTTCACCAAAACTTAAAATAAGTCACGGAGTAATGACCTACCCCTACACACACTCAATATAACCCTAATTGATAAATATCAAAATACAGAATACGAAATTACAGGACTTTTCACTAAAATACCCTAATCTTTATTTTAAAGCTTTAAGTTGTAAACTTTTCTAGATAAAATCTTTTTAATAAAATGAAAACACGATTGGTCATGGACATCGATCGTTTATCTAAACTATCTTGTGGTGCCTAGACAAGTGTGTCTAAGGCTAGTGGTTTTTAATTAGGCCCATGACTGTGGTTCCTTCCCACTTACCTGGCACTTACCTGGCCGCAATTGACGGTGAAGAAACGATTTGAGGCTTCTAATGACTCATCGTACTTAGAAGTAGGCTAGTTGGCTTAGGAAACCCTAACAACTAAAATACGGAAAACTATACTTTTTGCAAATAAATATCCCATATTTATAAAACCGTTTCCCAAATGAAAAGTATTTGTTAAACCTAAGCAAAGCGCCGCTACAACCCACTTTTGGGGAACCTGTTAGGGATAGTACTGTTCATCGTGCACCCGCAGGCTAGTAGTGCGAGATTCAGATCTCCGCAAGGAGCATTCGGTCTCGAAATGTTCAAAATACGATATTTAGGGAAAATGAGATTTTTCTAAATAAAATATTTATATAAAATTATTCATGTGTTAATATATATATATATATATATATATATATATATATATAATTATCATGTAAACACCTATTTTATTATAATATGAAATTTCCACATTTTCCTAAAAATTACAAGATTAAAAGTTACACTAAAATACCATGAATTTCAGATAAGATAATTAATACTTTTATTAGGATATATTCACTAGAATAATACAAATAAAATTCACATTCATTATAACAATAAAGACGATTATTAAATACTTGAGGTGTATTTTGAAAACTATACAAAAGTACTTTTTACATAAAACCCCCTCAAGTTTTACAAATTACAATAAGGCCCCTAGCTAATATGGAACTTCAAATTATCTTTCTTTTAGTCTGACTCGGGTTAGAGTCTGACTATTTCTGACTTGAATATGATTCAAGTCAATCTATATTCTTTTATATTCCAATACAATTTGAATACATGAATCCATGAATCCAGTTAACAATATATTCATTTTGACTGAATCAAACCATGGATATTCATCCATTATCCTGATATTCCATTTACCTGATTTCACAGTTGCAACATGTTTACTGATATCATGGTTTTGGTCAGTCACTCAACTTATATATTCCAATACCACATTACGGTTAAAACACTACGGGGTTTAAGGGGTAGATTGATACGGAAGGTGTTAAAGGTGGCACGAGGTGGTCAGATTAAGACACCTAACCTGAATCCTATTGCTGTTGTACCGTGGCATAACGGTTCCTTGTACTTTCCTTTTGCCCTGATCTCTAGCATATAGAGATCCCCCTCGTATACACTGGTATCCTTCTGTACCAAGCTACAAACAACAGCGTTACACAATGTTCCATAAGATTCTATAATATAATAGTTAGAAAATACTGTTACTCTGTCATTCACATTCTTCTTATTCTTTGGGACTTACCGAGCGACCTGTTCGCTGACGACATTCTATTCTTTCTTCTTTGAATGTCGTCAGGTGCGTTGGACCAAGCTAAGATCGAGCCCACCGATGAAGATTTGGAGCAGTTCCAGGAAGATCCAGAGCTCTAGATACTGTACCTTGTTCTTTCCAGTTTATTTCATTAACTGTTATGCCACTGTTTAGACATTGCTTTTCATTCCAGTTGTATTTTCTTTTCCTGTATTGTAAAAAGAATGTTATTAATAAAGTTGTTATTTCTATATCATTTGTCTCTTGTAATTTACTTTATATTGCTTAGTTACGCTTAGCGTATGTACTTCTGAGTATATACGTAGCGGGCCTCGTCGCGTCCACTTCGCCGTACACTGGGAAGCGGGACGTAACACCACGTGTCAGTACGTAGGCACTCGGGCGCTAGCGCACTGAGCGCTAGCGCGCCACGTGTCAGCACGTGGGCGCTAGGACGCTGGCGCTCTGAGCGCAAGAGCGCTGGCACATTGAGTGCAAGAGCGTCGGCGCACTAAGCGCTAGCGCGCCACGTGTCAGCACGTGGGCGCTTGGGTGCTAGCGCTCTGAGCGCAAGAGCGCTAGCACGCCACGTGTCAGCACATGGGCGCTTGAGGGCTAGCGCTCTGAGCGCACTGAGCGCTAGCGCGCCACGTGTCAACACGTGGGCGCTTGAGCGCTAGCGCTTTGGGTGCTAGCGCTTTGGGCGCTAGCGCTCGCTCTGAGCGCAAACGCGCTAGCACGCTACATGTCAGCACGTGGGCACTCGAGCGCTAGCGTTCTGGGCGCAAGAACGCTAGCGCACCACGTGTCAGCACGTGGGCGCTCAAGCAGCAAAATGGACTTGGTCCCTGCAATGGGAGTTGTACTCCCAGAAAGGAACACTTATTATTCTCTCTCTCTCTCTCTGTGTGTGTATATGAGGAGTTAAACTCCTAAGATGTTTTAAAGCTGATGAAGGGCTTCTCCTCTTGAGCCCTAGTTCTTCCCCAAAGTGGGGTTTCTGGAGATGGGTCTCCTTCTTCTTCCTTTGTTGGCCGGATCTTGAAGATCAAGAAATGTGAGATTCTAAAAATCTCTCCTTTCTGAGATCTGATGGCAGATCTGAGTTCCCCTTTGTGGGTTTTGTGGTGAAAAACTATTTAGTTTTGGAAAAGGAAGAGTAAAACTCTTGATTTAATTAAAAAAAAGAGAGGAAGGTTTAGAACCTTGAGGAAGGAGAAGATCACAGATCTAGATTTTTCTTTGGAGAGAGAAAAAGTTGTTGGAATATTTTCATTATCGTTGCCTTTATAGGCTATACACTTTACATATAGCCCCTTGGGCTTTACAAAAATGGCATTTTAGCCATCCCATGGCTCATGTGCCATTTCTTTTTACCCATAAGTCATGGGCTTACAAAAATTTGGCTTTATGCCCATTTCGCATACATTCATGCATAAAAAATTATTCATTACATGATCTATATTTTGGCATGGAGGAGGCTGGCCGCGGGCTCGACTTGGGCATGGGCCTGCCTGACCTGGGCTTGGGCCCACCTGGCCTGGGGTTGACCATGACTTTGACTCGGTCAACCGGGGTGCAAATTTTGACCCCAACGCCCTTAAATGTGTTTTCCCCTTTTGAGTCGTAAGGATCCCACAAAGGTATTTTCTTACTAGTCGAGAGGATCTCGTAAGCTCTGTTCTCCTCATGTATCGTGAGAACACATGAGTGGGTCTTCCCAAATGGAACATAATTCCGCTGGCGGAGACCGGCCGCGGGGCTGGTGATTGCCGTGGGACATGGGTTTGATTTAGCTTGTTTATGCCCATGGATTGTATATGGTAGTCCAGTTGAGGGCTGGCCGTAGGGCGAGGGGAATTTGGATTTTGGGTGGCGTCTGTATCGCTACACCGGAATATGGTACCAGGAGCGACTCATCATTCGCCGTTTGGGAATCTAAGGGTTTGAGTTTTGGATGGTGTTTGCATCGCTGCACTGGAATGCGTTACCAGGAGCGACTCATCATTCGCCGTTTGGGAATTTGGAGTTTGAGTTTTGGGTCGATATCAGCACCGCTAATACTGAAGCGTAGTGCTAGGAGCGACTCATTATTTGCCATGCCCATTAGGGAACGAATGCTTAGGAGACAGGTTTAGATCCTATCACCTAAGGCTTTTCAATTTTATGAGCCGTAAGGGTCTTATAAAAGCATTTTCTCCATACGAGTCGAGAGGATCTCGTAGGTGTATTTCTCCCTAGGAATCGTGGGGATTCCTAAGTGTGTTTCTCTTTTGTGAGTCGTAAGGATCTCACGCGGGGATTTTCTACTCACAAGGTCGAGAGAACTTTGCGAGTGTATTTCATTTCTTTTCACGAGTTTGCGCCCTTTCGGGTTTTCACAAACTCGCCAACAGTCCTGCTGTTTTTTCTCACGGAGCCCTTTCGGGATTTCATTCGTACCCGTTTTGCTTGTGGACATACCCCCTTTTTTCTTTTCTTTTTTTTGCTTCATCGCCGGTAGGACTTCAGATGTAGTCTCGCCGGCAGGACCTGGGAGACAGGGATCATTTGTGCTCGTGGATTGTATACAGTTTTACAGGATGTATGATCCAGACCATAGGGCATGTCTGCTCAATTTGTCTGCGACTTGGAGTATTCACGCGTAGTATTTCTTGAGATATCGGCCATTGATGGGTGGCATGGGCCTTTCTCCATCAGCATTTATTAGCTGGTAGGATCCTCCATCAAACACTTTCTCGATGACGTATGGCCCTTCCCAGTTTGGCTCGAATTTTCCTTTGGCATGTCGATTAGGGATGATTGGTCTTTTAAGGACCAACACCAATTCTCCTTTCTTAAAAGCACGGAGACGGGTCATCTTGTCATAGGCCTGTGACATTTGGGCTTGGTACAGCTCCAGATTTTGCGGTACCGCGAGCCTCTTTTCTTCGAGGGCGTCGAGCTCTTCGAGCTGAAAGAGGACGTTTTCCTCCTCCATCAATTCATCCTGGAAGGCCATTCTTAGGCTTGAAACTTCGACTTCGAGTGGGAGGATTGCTTCCACTCCGAAGAGTAGTGAGTATGGAATTGGAGTGCGATGCGTAGTACGGTATACCCACAATGCCTCGTGGAGCTTGAGATTCCAGTCTCTCTTGTTGGCTGAAGGATTTTTCCTCAGGAACTTGCATAGAGTCTTATTGAAGGCTTCGGCTAGCCTATTGTCTCTTGGATTATAGATGGAGGAATATCTCCAATTTATCTTATGCTGAATAGCAAAGCTTGAGACTTTGAAACTCTTGAAAGAAGGCCCATTGTCAGAAATGATTCTTCTAGGTGTACCGAAGCGGTATAGAATATTATGCCAGAAGAACGTCAGAATATCTTCCATCTTGACTTCTTTTAGCGGGACAGCCCATCTGGAGAAGTATTCAGTTGCGGCCAATATGAACCGGTGGCCTTTGGATGACGGAAGATCAATTGGACCAACTATGTCGGTGCCTCAAACTTCGAAGGGACATGACGCCACCGTAGGATGTAGGGGATTGGGATGCTTATGAATGAAGTCATCGTGAATTTGGCAGAGATGACACTTCTTCGCATGCTCTTCGCAATCCCTTATCATGGTAGGCCAGTAATATCCAAGCCGTTTGATTTGAAGCCGCATTTTGGGGCCAGATTGGTGAGCTCCGCATACGCTCGAGTGAACTTCTTTCATGATTTTTTGGGCTTCGGCCGATGATAGACACCTGAGCCAGAGTTGGTTATATGATCTGCGGTATAGCGTATTATTTACAAACACGTATCAGAGAGCCCTCTTCTACAGCTGAATCCTCGCAGATTTTCCTTCGGGCAGTTTGTCATATCGGAGGTACTCTATGAAGGGTTCTCTCCAATCGGGCTCGTCTTGAATGATCAGAGCTTTTTCGGCAGAATTGTTCTCTTATTCTATACTTCTTTCTTCACGCAAAGAGACCGGAGGTAGAATTTGTTGGCTTCTGACTGTTATTAGAATTTCATCCATATCGGGATCAGCCAGCTTCTTGGCTAAGCACGCGAGTACGTCAGCTTTTCCATTCAACGCCCTAGGAACTCTCATCAGTTCAATGTGGGTGAACTGTTTCATGACTTCCACCACCCGGCTTCTGTACCGAGCTAACTCGGGTTTGTATATCTTATAGTCGCCGCTTACTTGGTTGACGACAAGCTGGAAATCACCGTAGACTCGTAGCCGAAGGATTTCCATTTCTATAGCGAGCTCCAGACCAGCTATTAGAGCTTCGTACTCAGCCTCGTTGTTTGTGTGAGACTCGGTGAGAGCAAAAGAACGTCGTAGGGTTCCCATCGATGGCGTGATGAACACCAATCCTATCCTTGCTTTTATCTGTGGGACGCTTAATTTGCTGGAGGTCCTAATTGATGAGGCTTCATCGAAGTAGAGCTCCCAACATGGCTTGTCATCCTCAAGGTGCAGCACTTGTTCGCCGGGTAACTCGCAATTGAGTGGTGACCCTTCTGGTATGGGATGAGCAGAAAGGAAGTCGGCGAGGGCTTGCCCTTTTACTGCTTTCTGAGGTATGACAGCCCATCTTTCCATTCTACCGGCTAGGCTTGCTTTGGTCATTAAGTGTTTGAGCGGGTCGACCTTGGAGATCAGCATAACCCGATGAGCGAGAATATAGTGTCTTAGCTTTTTCACGGCAAATATCAGGGCCATGCACTGCTTTTCGATCGGGGAATAGTTATGTTCCGCCCCGACTAACGTTCGACTGAGGTATTAGAGGGCATTCTCTTTTCCCTCCTCATTGTTCTGGACGAGGAGTGCACCGAGTGACTCATCTAGCGCGGCAGTATAGAGAATCAACGGTTTATTTGGAATGGGAGCAGCAAGCCCTGGAGGGTGCAGTAGGTACTGTTTGATATTTTCGAACGCTTTTTGACATTCGGCATCCCAGACGAAAGGAGCTCCTTTCTTCATGAGTTTCGAGAAGGGCCTGCATCTTCCCGATAGGTTCGAGATGAACCTTCGTATGTAAGCGAGCTTGCCTTGAAAGGATCTTAGCTACGTTAGATTTTTCGGAGGAGGCATCTCCATGATGGCCTTTATCTTCGATGGGTCGACTTTGATCCCCCGATGTCGGACTATGAAGCCCAAGAATTTTCCCGATGACACGCCAAAAGCGCACTTTAGAGGATTCATCTTCAGATCGTGTTCTCTTAGTCGGGTGAAAACGGTCCTAAGATCTCGGATGTGATCGGCCTTGGCTTTAGTCTTGATGACCAAATCATGAACATAATATTCGACGACTTTATAGATTAAGTCATCAAAGATTTTGGTCATTGCCTTTTGATATGTTGCGCCCGCATTCTTCAGTCCGAATGGCATCACCTTGTAGCAGTATATGCCGATCGGGGTTCGAAATGTTGTATGCTTCTCATCCTCAGGCGACATTTTTATTTGATTGTACCCAGACGAACCATCCATGAAAGTGAACAGCTCGTAATTTGAGGTATCATCGATCATCATCTCCATGACCGGAAGCGGGAAATCATCTTTAGGGCATGCTTTGTTCAGGTCCCTGAAATCAACACAAACTCAGATCTGCCCATTCTTCTTTTTCACTTGAACTATGCATGCGATCTAATCCACGTATTTCTTTTCTCTGATGAAGCCAGTATCGATAAGTTTCTTAGTTTACTCGATGACCTTTTCTTCTAGCTCCCTTCTCATTCTTCGAGGAGCTTGTTTGACTGGATTGGCATCAGCAGATATAGCCAGCTTATGCACGGCCACTTCAGGAGAGAGGTCAGGCATTTCTTTGTACGTCCAAGTGAAGCAGTCAGCGAACTCATGCAACAGGACGACTATCTGCTCTTTCATTTCCTCTGACAAGAGTGAGCTGATGTAGGTCGGCCTTGGATTATCGGGTGTACCCAAGTCAATCTCGGTTAGCTCGTCGAAGGTTGCTTGTCCGCCATCTTCGAGCTCTCGAGGGGCTTCTTCTGGCTCCGCTAGCTCATCGTCATCATTTGACCTTTCGCTAGCTTCACCAACCTTGATCATATAGCATGCTTTGGCATCAGGTTGAATGAAACCTATGCCCTGTCTATCTGGGATTTGCCGATCGATGAGTGCTCGGACCTGAGGCGAATGCTACAGCCCCTCAAAAAACTTCGCTTCGGATTCCGTTTGATATAACCGACATCCGCACTTTTTGAAATATTCCCGCATCTCGGGCGCATAATATCTGGGATTGAGGATGGCTCTTATGCCTCTCTCATAGGGAAGACACGTGACAGACAAATCGTCCGGGTGCACGACAGGATTTGACCCATAAAATAGGATGCCCTTCTGTCCACTTTTCCTTCCGGGAACGTAGAAGGTCTTCAGCTGGTTCACGGTGGAGATTGACAATGCATCGAGCTCTTTGCACATCTGCTCCGGCACCCTTGTGACAGCTAGGGACCCTTTCGTAACTTAGAAGGTCTCTCTTAACTTCGCTTTTCGCACGAGAGCCCGATTTGTACAGCTGTTGCAAAATGGATTCTTTTCTTCTGATTCTTCAGTGTCGCTGCCTAAACGAGGGCGAATTTTGCTGCCGGAAGACCTTCAATATCAGGCTCGTTCGTATCGCTACCGAAATGAGGGCAAGTTTTACGGAAGGATGGACTTCCAGCGTCGGACTCATCAGTGTCACTGCCGAAACGCAGACGCACATGGTTTTTTTTGCTTTTGAAAGTGACAGATGGCTCAAATTTGCTTTTGAGTTTTGGGGCCGTTCTGTCTTTGGTTAGCTGTGGCTCAACACTTTGGAGGTTCACAAAGTACCGAGAATCTTCGAATCTGACTTCATGCACATCAAACGGCTGGATATCCCCGTCAATACGTCTTTCTTCACCATTTTTGGTATACTTCATGCACTGATGGAGAGTTGATGGAACGACGCCATAATCGTGAAGCCACGGTCGTCCCAGGAGGATCTTATAGGATGTGTCGGTGTCGATCACGTATATCTTAGTTTCGGTTTGCAGGTCCCTAAACCTAATCGGCAAAGCTATGGATCCCAGAACATGCTGGCAGTTTTGATTGAAACCCTGGATGACAATCCTCACCCTTGACAGGTGTCGAACGTCCATTGATAAACTCTTTAGAGTCCGCAAGTTCATGATATTCACTGAGGACCCCGGATCAATCAATATGCGATTAATCCGATCTCCGTCGCTGTACCATGTCACATAAAGTGGTCGGTTGTGCTCGGTTGTTCCCAGTAATAGGTCTTCATCCTTAAATGTCACCGTGGATGTATGCAGAGTGTACTGGGCCTCTTTCATGTTAATTTCCGCAAAGCTATCCCGGTACCTCTCGGGGTTTTGTTGAGCATGAATGGGAATATCTTTGAGATCCTTGGACAGGACAAGAGCATCATAGTTGCTTAAGAGAGACAGAAGCTTCCGGAGATGGGCCTAGACATTATAGTCCACTGGGGAAGGACTCAAGTCTTCATGAGCAAGCTCTCTGCCATCTTCTTCATTAGCGACTTGTTTTTCCATGCCTTTTGGGGCGTTGCTTTGATTTGGCGATAGAGCTTTGCCGCTTCTGAGCTGGATTTGGTTGGCCTTCGTGGCGAGCTCCTCGTCCTCTTCAGGAAAACAAAGTTCTTCCTCAGAGTCGCTACTGAGGTAGACGACAAAGCAGGTTACTATAGGGATCTCGTCATCGGAGTCTTCTTCTAACTCCTCAAGAATCTCAGCCACTTCTACGGGGAAGAACTTCTTCAATTGAATTAGAGTTTTTTCCTTTTGTTCATTGTCTTCAAGAGAATCGATATATTTTTGAATGGTCGATCTCCCTGCAGACTCTTTTTCGCGTCGAGATGCACTTTATTTCTCCTTTAGCTTTTTAGATATTGAGCCTGATTGAGCCGAAGTGGCAGCTGGAATGGTGGACTCCTTCTGCCCCTCCCATTCTGTTCTGGGCTCTTTCTGAAGTAGCTTTAGCATCTTCTTCGTCTTTTTGGACATGTGCATGCTCCATGGAGGTTGCGGCGAGTCGGATTCATTTATCAGGGCAGCGGATTCAGCTGTCTGCTCCCAAAAGGCTTCAGCTTCTGTCTGTATAAAGTTGGTTGTTCACCAATACACACTTGGATAGCTCGATCTCTCCGGTCTTGTATTGCTTTTCGACCCAGTCTTTGAAAATGTATCAATCCTCGATCGCATGGCTCACTACTCTGTGGTACGGGCAGTACAGGGGATTGTCGGTCATTTTTGCTTTGTGAGGTCTCTTCGACTCCGGCAATTGTAGACCGTTGTTAAGGGCATCCATAAATATCTTGCGAACCTTATCCCTCCTGAAAGAGTAGACTTTGTTCTTTTTCTCCTCTAGAGAAGGCCCTTCTCCTCCCAGCATTGGCTTTCGAGACCGATTGGTTTTGGATTCGCCTGCCTTTCGCTTGTCTTCATTGTCGAACGCATTGAAGGCGTTGGTCTTGTTAGATCTCCCACTTTTACGGTTGTCGTCTTTTCTACTCTTCCAAGACTTGTCACCCTGAGAGTCCGGGGTAGACTCTTGTTTCGAGCATTCCAACATTTGAACTCTCTTGGTCAGCTCTTGAAATGTTTTGAGGCCTGCTGTACATAAGAATGAGACCATCCAATTGCTGAGGTTCCCAATAAAGAGGCTGGCGGACTGGTTCTGCTCTAGCGGCGGTTCGCACTTGACAGTGAGGTTGCGCCATCGGGCAATAAAGTCCGTGTTGCTTTTGTTTTCCCCGGCTTGGTTCTCACGAGGTCAGCAATGGAGATTTTGTCACTAACACTCATGAATCTTTACCGAAACAGAGACTCCATTGGGGCAAAAGTAGTGACGGCCCCGTCTGGTATACTTGCGTACTAGTTGAAAGTGACACCAGTCAGGCTGTTAACAAACTGACGAAGAAGGAGCGCATCATTGCCCCCTGTATTTCCGCACGACGCTTTAAAGTGGGTGACGTGCTGATTTGCGTTTCCCGTCCCGTCAAATCTTCCGAACTTAGGAATGACGTAGCCGCTCGGGAACTCGATCAGATCGTACTGTGCGGGATATAGCCGCCCACTACCGCCAATTTCTATTGGAGTTTCGGCTTCGGCCACCAATGTTTTAATCTTGCTAGTGACCAAATCCATTATTCAATCTTGTATTAGCAGGATAGTGTTGTCTGGGGCCAAGGCGTCCCCAGAAGCGGAATGTGGCCGGCTTTCGTGCGGCTCACCCAATCTTGGACCTAAGGGGACATGCATCGGTTATTTGGAGTTGTCATCACTCCGCTCATGAGTAGAGACATGTGCCTGATTGGAAAGCGCTCGAGCAATTTGAGCCGTGAGTTGCATCACAACATTCTTCAGGTCGTCAATTTTGGAGTAAATCTCGGCCATCCCTTTATCTTTGCTCCTGAGCTGTTTTCGAAGCTCTTGAAGAAGCTCTTGCTCTGCGATCCTGGGGCGGAAAGTCAGCACTTCCTCGCTGTCCGAGCTTGACTCCATATGGATTGAGGGGTCCTTCTGCCTATCGGCCTCATCGAGAGGGTTTTCAACGTCCAGCAGAGGCGGCTGATCTTGGGAAACGACAACCACATTCAATCCACATAGGGCTTGTGATGTGGTGGCCCCATCCTTGCTTTTGCTGCGCAAGTTGTCGCTGGGATGTGCGCCCGCCATATAGACCGTATGAATAACATATCCAGCAGTCTTTTTATTATTGGCAGCTGATTTTACGGACTGATGTCGTGGCCCTTCTTTTTCGGTAACGGGCAATCGACTGAAGGCGGCTGGCCTGACCGAGTTCTTGAATGGTGCTGGCGCTTCCTTTTTGGCTTTGCCCCGCTGTTTTCGCGCGGCACAGAGCACCTGATAGACTCTTGAAGAGACGGTGTCATGCTTTCTCTGTTGGGGCTGGGACGCGTCTCTTTGTAGCATCATTCGGACTGCTGCCTTCTAGATTCTGGCGGTCATGGCATTTTTCTGAACCAACTTCAGAGGTTCAAAAGAATTGCTGACTTTTACGGCCGACTCAGCCGTCGTCACGGGGTAACGCTGCTCTTGAAACCTCACAAGATTCCACTTAGCCGGAGTCCTGGCCCTCTTGTTGGCTCGATGCCTGATCCATTTCTGTCTCAACCTTTCTGTTTTGAGCACAATCCAGGCTTCGTCTCTTCGGGAAGCCGCTGTAGACCGAGCGATGGAGAGCTCAGAGAAGACGCCTGCTCGCGCGATTGTCAAGGGCACCATCTGAGCTTACTGGAGATGCTTTGTGGCTCCATTGGTGTTGATGGCCTTGCCCCCAGTCAGAACAGCGGAGAGCCGTTTGAATACAGATTTGCATTTAGGGTGGGATGGTTTGGCGACCACAATATTCGGCCTGCTGCCCTTTGTGGTCGGTTTGGCCGCTTGGTTTGCAGCGACCCCCGCCAGATGAGCGCTTCCGGCAGGGTAGATGATGACGGAACCAAATTGACGGGGTGGCTCCTCCCATTGCCGGCTAAGACGTGCAGGGAGAACCACGCGGACATTGATCTTGACCACGTACTAGATCGGGGTCGCGTCGGAGGCTGAATTCATCTTAGAAGATATCGTCGTTGAAAGTTGATCGCTACACGGAAAAACGTTATTTCAGTACAAATATCGGTATATATGTTTAATGAGTTCGCATGAACGCTTGACCCGAGATATGGGAGGAGAGAAGGGTCCCATCGGGCGTGCCAAAATCTGTAAGGTGTTTTTTGTCACCCCATTAAGATGGGAATACACGTCGCTTGTCAGGGGTATACAGATTCCTCCTGCCTAGGCTAGGCCAGCGTTTATTGATTGTAGGGATCCGAATCTCCGGCAGCCACGGACTAAGCTGCCGTTAATTACCCCTCGCCTTTGAAGCAAAGGAATTTCTGATTGATGGGTCAACTAGTCATGCAAACTCAATGTGCAGTGTGCGTATGTGTGTCTTTAGGATTTTTGGGTATATCAGGGGCCTCGCAGAGTTTACGGGGGTCTTTCTACCCGGATAGCGGGCTGGGGTTCAAGGGGGCTAGCAGCCCCTTTGCGGGGTGCGGGGCAGCGCCCCGTTAGAAATTTTTTCTAATGGGGGACGTGTTTTGAGTGTAGAGTGTATGGAAAAAAGAGGGGTGAGGAGCATCCTATGGATGCATGAGTGGTGCGCGGGCGCTGGGTGTCCGTGGGTCATATACCCTGTGCGTGGGTGCTGGGAGTTCGCGGGTCACGTAAGTGGCGCATGGGTGCTGAGTGACCGTGGGTCACGCGCCCTGCGCGTGGGCGCTGTGTGCCAGCGGGTCACGTGAGCAGCACGCGACCGCTGGAAACACCAGCAGAGAAAGAGGCTTAGCCCCTAGGCTGGGAGTTGAACTCCCAAGAGGCTTTGGAGTTGAACTCCTGAACAGGAATTAGGTATAAATTTGGAATTGAACTTCCAAAATATTTGGATTTGGAATTAAACTCCTATGTAAAAAATTGGATGTGGATTTGGAGTTAAACTCCGAGGGACTTTGGAAACTCCCAAAAAAGGGAAGGATCAAAGAGGACCCCTTTCTTTTTCCCTTTAGCCCTGGATCTTATTTTCAACTTTGGATCTTTTCGAACTAGAGTTTTTGGGAAATGGGTTTCCTTCCTCCTCCTCTGTTGGCTGGATCTTGGAGAAAAAGGGGTGAGACTTAAAAATCTCCCATTTTGGAGATTTGATGGAAGGTCCAAGCTCCCTTTCAAACGTTTTATGGTGAAAAACTGTTTATTTTTGGAAAAGAAGAACTAAACTGTTGATTTGATTCAAAAAAAGAAAGAAAGAGGGTTTAGGACCTTGAGAAAGGAGAAGGCACAGAACCCTAATTTTTTATAGAATGAAAAAGTTGTTAATTTTTTCATCATGTTTGTCTTTATAGGCTACACACTTTACATATAACCCCTTGAGTTTTGCCAAATGACACTTGTGATACCCTATGCCTTATGTGCTTATCACTTTTTCGCACATAAACCATGGGGTTTACAAAATTTTAGCTTTTCCCCCATTTTACATACAACTATTTCTAAAAAAAGAATTATATTAAACTAATTTATGGCTTCATTCTTTTTTATCATGGGGCCGGTCCCTTCCATACTCAGTCTTGACTTGGGCTTGGGCCCACTTGGCTTGGGGTTGACTTTGATTTTGACTTGGTCAACCGGTATGTAATTTTTCACCCTAACAGTGGGCTCTCTATTTCTGGAGCGAGCTCAAAATATAACCGCTACTTTAAGTAGCGGTTAAATAGTCAGTGAGCTCAAAATATTACCAGCTCAAAGTATAACTGCTATTTAAAATGACAATTACATAGTGTATTCTCTGTTGCTGGAGTGAGCTGAAAATATAACCGCTACTTTAAATAGCGGTTAAATAGTCAATGAGCTCAAAAGATAAAATATAACCGCCACTTAAAGAAGCGGTTATATAGTGTGCGCTCTGTTCCTGGAGTGAGCTCAAAATATAACCGCCAGTTTAAGTAGCGGTTAAATAGCCAGTGAGCTCAAAATATAAAGAAATGTAGATCATTTACACACATATGTACATCATTTTCTCATAAATTTACATCATTTACAGAAATTAGATATCAGAATTCAGATACAAATATCAATACATATCATATATACTTGTGAAATCTAAAAATTCATTGTTCAACACATAACCACACATAATATACACATGCAAAATCTAAAATTTATTAGATCATTTAGGTAGTTTCTGATTAGCTACATCATAACACATCCTATATCTAAAATTTTCTATAGTATTTGTGTCCCGTTTTTATGAGTTCAACGGAAGTCCCCGTGATAAGCAATCCATGTATTTCATTACAAATACACCGTAATCGAGTGATCCAGTGTCTTGTCTCGGATGGCCCTTATTCTCACCAAATTTCCAAGCCTTTGTTAAACCAATTTTGCAGGGATTGAATACATCTTTCAGCATATGTCTAACAAAATGATTTTGCTGTAAAAAAATTATTGAGTTAAACAAATTATTACAACTTATAAGCAAATGAAAATAGTAGTCGTTTTATGATTAAACTAACCGGTACTTCACATTCAAGCTTATATAGTTTCATCACATTTTTGAACATTAGATCATATAGCACAAAAATTTCCTTTGTAATGTACCAAACACACAAAATCCAATGATCTTCGTGATGCATGGAAATATAAATCTGGGATTAAAATTTTAATTCATTATTACAAATCATATTTGTTGCAAATAAAACAAAAATGAGAAAAATAAAGTACAGACTTACTGTGTCACGCTCTAGTACAGACTTCTGGAAAGGATTTTTCCATTTGACCCATTCCAGTAAACTAGATCTGCACTTGTATTTTCTCTTTACTTTATCCGCTTTGTATCCTTGATAACTATCACGGATCATTATCTAGAAAATAAAAAGTAGAATGAACAACACAATATTAAATATTATTTAGTTGATGTACAAAATGTATTGAATAATAATGACTTACACAAAATTCAGGATAAAAGAAAAAGCTATTGATGGAAGATTCGCGTCTACGTAACAAATCGATGTAAACCATTATCATTTCTCCTCTAACGCGCTCTTCAATTTGCTGTGAGAGAAAGTCGAAAAATACACAATCGCTCTTTCTCTTGTATGAAGGAATTCAATTTTTCTTGAGGTTACCAAAATAATAATATTTAGTATTTAACTTTTAAATATGAAATTATAATTAATTCATTAGAAGTAGACAGATCTTATTTTTCCTTTCTCGTCAAAATATTCAATCCATAGTTTCGTCCGCACGTACTTTTTTTCCATTATGAGATGTGATATTTAATTCCTTGTATGGGCTTCTTTTCTTTCTTTTTCTTCTTATCTGGATTTGTGTACGGCAAGAGTAAGAAAGAACTTCACTTTTTTAGTCTTCTCGATTCTTCTATTATATCTCTTAAAATTTCTTGCCCCATGAAATCAGTCGGATCTATACCCGCATCAATGATCCCTTTAATTATAGAACCATCTTCTATTTCTTCCGCGGCGTTTGTCTGACTGCTCGGAGACGGCAAATCCATCACAATAGGCTGTTCAAGTGGTAATTCCTTTGAAATACCCTTTGCCACTATAATTTTTCAATAGGTTTTTCTACTTCAACTTCGCGGGTTATTTCTTTTAAACCTATGTTCAAGTTTGTATCGGCAACACTTAAATCAACCTCAAATTTATCATATGTCTCCTCCTTCGCCTTTTTTCCAACTGTCTCATCAACATTTTCATCTCTGGGAATTCCAGTCCCGAGATTTTCATCCCCCACCTTTTTTCCAACGGTATCCTCCCCTACATTTGTTTCAGCGGTCTCCTCAACAATTTCAATCTCGAAATTTTCAGTCCCGACAATTTCATCCCTTTTGCGGCTTCATCCTCCCTTCTCATCAATCTCACCTTTTAGAACCAGTTTGATCTATTCGTATAATCTCTCGAGATAGTCCTCATCCAACAAAGAATAATTAAGTTCAATCGAGTTCACCTACAAATAATAAGTAATAAATATTAATGATTGGATCTAATATGTTAAAGGTGATATAAAACAAAACAAAATATAAACAATACTTATATAATCGAGAAGTAACTGGCGGCTAATCTCGATGTTAGGCTCGTATATCGTAGTTGGTTGATTGTGGGAGTGTATTACCTTCCTAATAATAGCAGTGTATCAAGCGAAGTAATCACTAACCACATTCTGACCTTCTCCTGTACTAGCATTAAATTCAAGCCCTTTTGCTTCGATATCAATTTAGGCTTCGTCCCACAAATTGATATACTCCAATATCACATCGTATATTGGTTTCTGTTTGGTTGGCTTCTCCTTCTCAGTTTGTCTAGGTTGAACGTTAATGGGTACACTCTGAATACCGCCAAACTGTCGGATTATCCTTTCGGGATATTACCACTGGACAATATCAAAACAAATTTACCACTGGACAATATCAAAACAAATTAGAGCAACTTGTAACAGGCCAAAGCATTTACTGAGAAGGAAAAAGTTTTCGGATGCACCAACTTACTCAGTGTATGGATCCCATGTGAACTGTCATTAAAGAAACGGTTGAAAATATTTATCATTATTCATAAAAAATTAAATAAATGTCGTTAAATTAAGTAATGAAATAGTAATTATATGTAATTTATTCAAATTATCAAGTATATTCCGGCAGAAAGTTATATGATGATGCGGAAATCGATGTGTGCATACACCTCATTGTCTAGCAAAGGGTCTACTTTCCTTGATGCTAGTAGCGGAGATAGACTGAATGACTGAAATCCGAGTATATGCTCAACACTGAATAAAAATTAATTGTTAGATTTGTTACAATTATCTTTACAATAAAAGAAAATAATTATACAGCTAATACGATTCCTGCAAAACTGTAAGATAACCCTTTATCGATCTCACATTTGACAGTGCCGCTTCGTTCAATCCTTTTATCAAATACGACAAAATCCCCGTCCTTCAAGTGTATATGGAGATGAGTTTCTCGTCGCGCAATAATCGAAACCATTTTGGATGAACTAGTTCTTGGAACGTGTAGGGAATAATGCCATGAAAATGGTGTACAAAATATAAGCTTTTGTATATTTAACAATTTTCTCTCGATCGACATTAGCCCCAGGACTACTAAAAGTCTCATACACCCATGTCGCAAATACGACACCGTCTTTTCTCTTTTCCTTCGGGGGATCAACTCCTAATACGTCGTAAAAATGTATGAAGGAACTCATACATTCTTCATAAACAATTGGAGAACCTATGACCGGGAGACCGAGAATCCATGATACGTCTTGAAGAGTGATCGACGCCTCTCTAATGGGTAAATGAAAAGTGTTCGTCTTGGGTCTCCATCTCTCAACTAATACAGATATCAATGGTAGGTCATTTTGTTGGGGCCAACTTTACGATACTCGCCAAAACCCCATTCGTTTAATAATTCAATCTGCTGATCCGTCAGAGCCCATTGCGCAGACATACTCGTAGATTCGAGCACAATAAGATTTCCCATATCTTTACCACTCTAAATAGTTTCGGAAATAAGATTTGCTTGATTATACAATACAACAATCTTCATGGGGCCAGGGTTGTATTAAATAGATAATGTCTGAGATGCTGATGGCTCGATAGGATTGACTACATTCACTTTTAATTGTATTTTCCTTCTTTTGCTATGTTCTTAAAGTTCTTCTTTATGAATTTTTTTTGGCGGGGGGAAGGAGGAGGAAGAGTCGGTTTAGCCCTTTTTTGTGTAACCATTTTCGGTGTAGCCCTCTTGGGTGCATATTTACGTTTGCCGGCCATTATAACTACATAATAAACGCTCAAAATCCCTAATTTATTAACAAACCCCTACATCAATAAGACCAAACCCTAAACTGATAAAGTCATTGGTTTATGTTATTTAATCGATCCAAGAAACATGAGAATACCCAGCAACAATCCAAATTCAAATCATAGGAAAAAAAAACTCCCAATTTACATCTGAAAACCCTAAAAAAAATCCCCTAAAAAATAACAAACCATATACTAATTAAAGTAATTAATTTACCTTAAGGTATCGATCCACGAATCAAGAGAATTCCAGCAAGAATCGCAGTTCAAATCACAACAAAAATCGACTAATTTCGATGTTTATCCCTTAAACCTCTGAAACTGTGCTGAAGTTGTTCGGACGGTGGCTCTCTTTATTAAATAGGAACCGTTACTTTAAGTAACGGTTAAATGTGAACCGTTAGATTTTAACCGCTAGTTAAAGTATCGGTTAAAATTAACAGTTCAGATTTGTTAGATAAATCAATTTATTCAATGCTGTATATTGTTCCAGTCCCGGGTTGGGTTGGCCTAATTATATTGTAGGAAATTAAAGAAACTAAAAGCAATTGATGAAATGTTTATTTAAACTTTCCGGCTATATCTAAGATTTTACCGATTTCACAAATAAATACTAAGATTTTATAAGTTGCATATAAATATGTAACAATGACTCAAGCATTTTAAAAACAAAATAGATGTAAGGGGAATGGCAAAATAACCATTATACCACTACCATCATTATCACATATAGATAGCTAAGTGTTAAGTGCAAACAGAGTAAAAAGTTAGGTAATTATCTGCTACAAACAAAAATTTAGATATTTATCTGTCAAAACGATGAAATCTTGGGTATTTACATGCAACCCAAACTTTCTCCACTGTAATCTCTATTATTATAATTAGAAACATGGGGTTATTTTCTCAGACAATTAATAAATTGGAAAAAATTTAGAAATTTGCCCCCGTACCCCACAGCGCCCCCCCCCCCCCACCCCCACCCCCACCCCCACACACAAAACACCTCAAAAGGGGGAAAACAAAATTGAAAACTTACACGTATAGTACAACGTTTATTATTTATATATATCTTATTATTTTTCTCCAATTTTTATTCTTTTAACATGCTTTCTTTAAATTTAAACTTAAAAATATTATTATTACTAACATTATGGTAAAAATGAAAACAAAATCAATGTACATCTATAACAGGCAGAAAGAATATGATATTTTAGCTAAAATTGTAGCTTAAATAAAATTTACGACCATTGTTTTGGGAACATTCTAAAAGGTTTTCTTACATGCATAGAAAGTGTCATAATCTAATAACTCAAACTCAAGGGATTCATGTGCCTTTGTCTTATAGGTTTTTTACTTAAAAGACCTCCCAAAACTCAGCTAATTACTAAAAAAACCCAAACTTAATAATTACTTATTACCCAAAACGTTAAAGTTGCATCATTTTACTCCCACCAGCCCTTTCATTTCAATTCGTTAGTCAATTAACGAAAGAAGTCGGGTAGGGTTATTAAACTCCCCAACCCACTCATATTCACTCTTTTTCATCTAAAATTCCAAATCAGAACCCAGGAAAAGGATCCATATTCTATTACCAATTGGAGATTCGAAACCCTAATTTTGAAACCCTAATTCTGAACAAAGACTCTAATTTGGAATTTTAGATGAAAAAAATGAGTATGAGTGGGTTGGAAGTTTGATAACCTTAGCCCGACTTTCTTCGTTAATTGACTAACGGAGTAAAGTGAAAGAGCCGGTAGAAGATAAAATGATACAACTTAACGTCTCGGGTAATGAGTAATTATCAAGGTTTAGGCGTTTTTTAGTAATTAGCTCAGTTTTGGGGGGCTTTAAGTAAAAACCCTTTTCTTATTTCTTCAAAAAAAACGCTTTTTAAAAATGAGAAAAGTTTATTTGCCCTCTAAAATTTTCAACATCATCAAATTTTGTCTATGTTCTACTTTTTTCACTTTCTACTCTTTTCATCTTCCCCACTTGCCCAATGTTATTTTTGAGAAAAGAAATTACACCTCGGAAGCATACACCACCATTTTAACCATTTTAATTGATATGAAACGGGTCTCCAGGTCCAAAACTGTAGTGAACTCTCACATGGTCTGTGAAGCCCAATGGCTATTTTACAGCTAGGCTCATGAATCTCACTGGCTTATGTGAAAGGTCACTGCAGTTTTGAACCTGCAGTCCCCATTTTCTTTATTTAATAATGTACACACTACTACAATATGGGGTTGCCCCTACGGATGATGAAATCCGTAGGGGCAGATTTTTCTTGCCCCTACGGACTAAACCGTAGGGCCAAATGGTTGTCCCTACGGTGCCCGACATTTTAATTTAAAAATATTAAATCGTAATTTGTTGTTTGGCCCTACGGACCCGCAAACCAATAACCTACGGTTATGTCCGTAGGGGCATCTAAATGGTAATTTAATAAAAAAAAAGGCACAGAAATGCCCTACGCCTCGATCTCTTTCCCTCTCGTTCCCAAAATTTTCTCTCGTTCCCGCGTCTCCAATTTTCTCTTCGTCGCCACCGCGCGCCCTCCGTTCTCAGCCCGCCACCGCCTTCCGTTCTCGGCCCACCACCGCCCTCGTTCTTCCTCGTCGAGTTTCTCGTCGCCGATTGCGTGCGTCGTCAACCGCCAAGTGTCTCCGTCGTCTCCTCCACTGTCTACAGGTAAGTAAATCTCCAATTAAACATAATTGTGATGATGTTAGGGCTAGTGTTCAGGGTTCGGGTAGGGATGAGGGTTAAGGTTAAGCATCGGGTTCAGTTTATGTTAGGGTTAGGGTTAGGGTTAGGGTTGGGGCTCGGCTGGGGCTGGGGCTGGGGTTTAGCTGGGGCTGGGTCTGGGGTTAGGGTTAGGTTGGGGCTGGGGTTGGGGTTGGGGTGGGGGTGGGGCTGGGGTTAGGATTCGGTTGGGGTTGGGGATTGCTGAATTTGGCAAACCTGAGAAGAATTTCCAGCAATTTTAGCCTACTTTGATTACTATAATTATTGTTGATCGAGAAAATCTTGGGTCCTTCTAATCAAACATTGTTTGTTACTGTATGTCAACGAGTACTGATAAAAGAAAAAACCGATTTCAAGTGGAAATTAGGTATGTACAATGTTCTAATATAAAAATTAAGAAATCCCTTTTATTTAAATATAAAGCATATGTTTCATGTTAACAATAGGAGTTTGGCTTCAAGCATGGTTAATTATATATGGATCTATGTTTATAATTATGAAAAAGAGTATCAACTTAGAACTATCATACTATCATGTTGATCTGCATGGTGATCTGATGAATGTGTCTAAATTTTATATAATCTCCTAGAAATACCTTGATGCCTTGTATCGATAAATTTCAGGTTAATTAGTTAATTAGGCATATGGATTGTTATATTATAGGTGAGCCGAATATCAAGAAATTGTAGAATTATTGGATTTATGAGTTTTGATAAACATTGATTTGATAAAAAAAAATGGTAATTTGTAATATCTTAGTTTTTCCCAAGTTAGGGCTTCAAGCCAAGGTTGTTCACCTCGTCGCCACCGCCGGTTTCGTCGCCACTGCAGTTCTCGTCGCCACCGCGGTTCAGGTCGTCGCCACCGCCGTTCAGGTCGTCGCCCCAGCCCCAGCAGCCGTTCAGGTGAGTAAATCTCGAGGTAAGTTGAATTTATTGGATTATTTTGGGCTTAGGGTTCATGGCGTGCGAGTTGGGGTTGGGCTGGGGTCGCGGTCGGGGTCGGGTTAGGGTTGGGGCAGGGGCTGGGCTGCGGGGTCGGGTTCGGGGTAGGGTCGGGGAAGGGGTCGGGGAAGGGTCAATTTATCAAATTTTTTATTGGGGGTGCGGCTGGGGCTGCGGGCTGGGGCTAGGGCTGGGCTGCGGCTAGGGCTAGGGTTGGGGCTGGGGCGCTGGGGCTGCGGCTAGGGCTGTGCGTCCTCCAGAGGGCGATCATAGGATCGGTGAAGTGAGGTGGCTGGATATGAGATACGATGGATTTCCATGTGTTCAATGGAATGCTGAGGGTCAGAGTCGGTTATTCATATATCTCCCAAAAAAGAATGAATTTGTTATCAAAGGTGTATTGACTTCTACATCAAGGAATATCAGTTATATGTCATCCAGTGACTAAGTCTGTTTCTGGCCCAACCATATTTATGAATCGTTTCTTCTTTTTCCTTCTTACGTATATTTACTAGTTCAGACTGTATGCACCTCTGCAATCAACGCCGAGAACTTGTACATTATAGGTTAATAGACATATGGTATGAAATCACGGTGCATATCGAATTCATGATATGTTATAGTCCCTCATTATTTTTACTGTGGTGAGAAAGCAGTCGCTGGTGGCCACAAGCCATAGAATTGGCAGTTGTCCTACCTGCGATAACATCTTACAAATCATCAGTAGACATATCTGTTATATTAATCTTTTAATGTCTGCATGCATGCATGTTTATTTGCATATTTCCACTTGTTTGTGCCATAGTTTTTGTGTGCATGTGTGCGTGTGTGCCACGGTTATATTTACTTCTACATCAAGGAATATCAGTCGCATGGCAGGATTTAGTCCGGTTTTGGCCTAACCGCATTTATGAATTTGTCTTTTAGATGTTTTCCTGAGTGTCACATCGTTCTCACCCAAGTTTGTAAGCCATGTTCATTATTCTTTCAATTCTTTTAACTTGAATATGCCAGTTATTGTTCCGTTTACTATAAAATTGCAACAAAGAGTCTCTGTTGGCACTTCCATGCACTCTTTACATGTTTTTATCATATCCACTCCTATCTATCCAGAAAGTCGGCATCTTCTGGTATTTGTTTTCAAAAAGAAAAGATAAGAGAGGAAAAGATATTTGTCCGTCTCATATTTGAGCCATACTTTTGATTTTCTTGCAGATTCTGGGTTGATTTTCTGTGATAATTCATAAACATAGTAATATTTGTAATGTTTCTTCTTGTTAGTCTAGCTTTCCTCTTATGAATGCCAACACTGTTTTTGCCCTCCTTTTCTTCGTGGCACATGATATCTTGCACCTCTCCTCTCGAAAACTTATTTCTCTTTTATTTTATATATCTTTATTTTATTTTATCTTATTTGCTACGCTTTGTTTTGTTTTATTATATTTTTCCTCTGCTAATTATATTCTTCTAGATCATGTTTGCCTAATCTATCCGAGGCTTAGCATAATCTAGTTGCGATAAACAATTCCATCTTCTGCTACTATGGTGGCACTGAGAAACTTCCATTTAGAAATGACAGCACGTATTTTGTGGAAGTACTGTACATAAGTAAAACCACAACGGGCATGACAAATTTGTTGACCAGGTTCTGATTACTGTGTGAAAGTTGTTCGGATGAAATTCTAATTCTGGTGGAATTGAAACCGATAACCGGTTCATATGGTGATTTAGGCTGCTTCAGTGATATTTGTGCCTACATTGATGCCTCAAGCAACGAATCAAATGATGTGGATCACAAACTAATTAAATAAATTTTGAATACCAATCTGGACTGGGATTTGAATACCAATCCTAGTTTGCTACATTTTTTTATATATAGTAGATGGTGATACTTCTTTAAGTAAAAACAACCCTACACTTAAGCGAAATCATAAATCGAAACACACATATATAGAATACAACTCATACATGGGTATCCTCAAATCTAACTTTCATTGAATTTGCACGCGCACTTAAAATAACAACCTTTATACTAAAAAATTATGTATGCCATTACTTAGTAGTTTATGGTTTTTAGACGCAAAAGCCATTTGAGAAATACTTTTCCTACCCACTATTAATCCATATTCTCAATATAGTCATTGAATTTGCACGCGCACATAATAAGAAGGAGAAGACAGTAATGTGGCAGAAGAAGAAGGAGAAGACAGTAATGTGGCAGAAGAAGAAAAAAATGGCATTCCTTGTTCTCTGTTTCAGCATCAATCTTCTGATATGAACTAATGATGGCTTTCACATAGGCTTTTCACATATGCAGGTCAGGTTCTTCTATAACTTTCAAGAGTCTCAACTGATTCTATAAATTACACTCTTGTTGGGTGATACTTTTATCACTTCTCACTGCAAGTGCGCTCTCTAATATCCATTTTGAATGTAATATTATAGATATCCATGCCTGTTTATGTCAAAATTACTTATATTGTCAATGTTTGATTGTCTAGTTGTTGGTGATGCGTCCATATCAGGGACAGAGACCACTCCCGTTCCTCCAGGTATGTTTATATATTATATAGGGCATGTATATTGATTTAGAATGCTATATCATAAATATACACACATTCCTTTTGCTCTTAGTCGTCCAACTCATTATCATGGGCTGCTTGATGAGATTAGATTTGCGCCTGATGATCTACAAGAGCTTGTTCACTCCCTGTCATATGTGTAAGCAACGCTATATGCGAGTTTACCTTGTTAGTATGTATGTACTGAAATTAATTAATATTATTCAAATTTTGATACATGCAGATACCAGAGGAGCACATCTTCTATATCTGTAGGTAAGGCTTTGAATTTGTTGATTTTGGTATTTCTTGTCAATTTTATAGACCAGTATGTGCTAAATATAATGTTCTGACAGTTGCTAGGGGGAAGGCAGCATTCGAGGCTGCTGACCCCAGTCCTGGACGCCGCACACGGACGGCACCACGGAGGTTGGGAGAGAGGCCGAGGACTGGGCTCTAACAGGGCCCATATGAGGTTGGACTCCACCCCGGTGGTTACTTCCTCCGTCTCCAGTGAGCGACGTATCCAGCAGGAACTGGAGAGCTTGAAGGCCACCGTTCAGGAGTTGAATGAGATGCTGGTATGTATACTACTTAATAGTAAAATATAATGTCATATTATAGATATCAACATATCCAATATCAGTACATAGCCTGAGCTTATTTGGTTGTAGACTTATGTTTTATTAATCATACATGTACATATCTAATTAAAATAAACTACAGTTTTCCAAACTAGATATCCAAATAGGGTTTCGAAATAACTCGATAATGATAAGAATTCGAATGTGGGTGTAGGAGCGGGTGGTTGAGCAGGCCCAGGCCTCGGGGATCGATTTTACCGGACAGAACGATCCGAGGCTGCTGACCCCAGTTCTGGACGCCGCACACGGAGGGCACCACGGAGGTTGGGAGAGGCCGGGGATTGGGCCCTAGCAGGGCCCATATAAGGTTGGACTCCACCCCGGCGGTTACTTCCTCCGTCTCCAGTGACCGGCATGTCCATCATGAACTGGATAGCTTGAGGGCCAGCGTTCAGGAGTTGAAGGAGATGCTGGTATGTATACTACTTTATAGTAAAATATCATTTCATATTATATACATATCAACATATCCATAATTAGTACGTAGCTTGAGCTTATTTGGTTTTAGACTTAACTTTGATTAATCATACATACATATGTAATTGAAATAAACAACGCTTTTCCAAACTAGATATCCAAACATGGTTTCGAAATAACTTAATAATGATACGAATTCAAATAATAAACAGTTCTTACACGCTTCTTACACACGTTATATCCAGACGCGACAGGGTAGATCGGTCGAGCCTCCACATGCATCTCCTTCGGCTGCGGCTCCGCAAGCCACTACATCGGCTGCGGTTCCGCAGACAGCTCCTGTAGATCCACCGCCCACTCAGACTCCCACAGCCGCGGCTCCGCAAGCGACTAGCTCGACAGCGGCTGCGCAGACCACATCGCCGGCTCCACATGCCGCTAAGACTCCCGCTTGCGACGAATTGCAGAGTTTATTGACCGAGGAGCAGGCGCGCGTTATTCTATCGTTATTCAGAGGTGGAGCTGGACCGAGCTAGAGTAGATTTTTGGTTCTTTTTTTTTGAAACATGTATTTATTTATATCATACACATTGTACTACATTTTGAAACGATATTGATATTGGTTTGTATTTATATCATATTCAGTTTTTGTGTTTCTTTTATATATTATATATATGCGTGAGATGTAATTATGAATACTGCAATATATGATTTGATTGATATATATATTATTGTGCACAGGACGGGAAAAAATCAAGCAGCCCATTTTTTAAAAAAAATTACAGACAATATGTACCTACGGATTAATCCGTAGACACACATGTTACCCCTACGGATATGTCCGTAGGGGCAAAATATCAGCAGTAACTGATATTTCCCCTAGATCTCAGTGCCAGGGGGTTGGGAAAGCCCCTACGGATATATCCGTAGGGGCCACTGACTCTCCCCTACGGCATTATCCGTAGGGGCAAAATATCAGGAATCCTGAATTTGTGCCCCTACGGAAACGTACCTACGCATATATCCGTAGGGGGTAGTACATGCCCCTACGGGTATATCCGTAGAGCCAAGTAATTTATTAAAATAAACCGTAAATAATATAAAATCTTATACCCTACGGCTTAATCCGTAGGGGCAACTGGACCTACACATATATCCGTAGGGGCAAAAATTTAACCGTAGGGGCAAGTTCAGGGCCTCAACTTGCACCTGCGGCCTTTGCACCTACGGGGTATTTTTTCGCCCCTACGTATATATCCGTAGGGGCAGTGGGTTGCCCCTACGGATAAATCCGTAGGGGCAACCCTTCTTTTGTAGTAGTGACATGTGCATTGCATATGCAAGACCCCAGTAAGAAGCTCAAGGAATGCAACTATCAACACAGCTCTGGTAGAGAATCTTGATTAGTATTTTGGAAATTGGGTTTTTCATACATACCCCTCTAAAATATTTAGTATCTATATGCACCCTCTCTGATCTTTGTACAGTAAAACCTCCGTATAGGAATACTCTATATAGGAATAACCTCCCTATAGTGATAAAAAGTCCCGGTCCCGACTCGGGACCAGTTATAAATAAGAATAACCTCCACAGTGTGATATTCCATACTTTTTCCAAGTCCCGCCTGTACTAATTTACCTCTATATAGTAATAAATTGGCATTAAATTTTAAATAATTTTTTATATATATAAAAAATACATAAAATTACTTGGCTATTACAATTGAACTTAAGATGACATAAATTACTTAACTACACAATTGAACTTAAGATGACATAAAGTACTTATTCAAAGTTGTTTGGGACAATGACTTAATTTTTTGAGTTACTACCATATCCTTTAACTTGCGAGTTCGTAGTAACTCGTCACCACAATCACCTTCTTGTTGAATCCAAAACATTTCTAACTTATCCAACATGTTTGAAGCTTCTCGACATGACACCTTTTCTATTTCCACACTATCGTCTTCCGGATTATCACCTTGCGCTTCTTGCCTTATTGCCGCCATGATTTCTTTTATATATAAAACTCTACTTAAGAATAACCCCCCTATAGTAATATTTTTCCCCGGTCCCAAGGATATTACTGTATAGAGGTTTTACTGTACTTCTATATAAACCCCTTGAAACGCTTGAAGTACCTTTACATCGATGATTTTTTGAAACTCGATGATGAACCCTATTTATTTAATACAAAAAGAAAATCAAAACATTCTTTCCGGATTTTACCTTCAGACTTTATTACTTATAAATAAGATATATTATCCTTCATACTAATCTATTATCTATATCATTTATTTCTACATAACATATTCATTTCGCTGAAAATATGACCCTAGTTATAAAGATTTGATTGATAAATTTGAGAATCAAATTAGGTGAAACATAGTGATGTAATATGTGTAACCATATCAACAGAAAGCATATATAGTTATATTTTATACTTTCTATCTTCTTTCTAATTCATTCAAACGAGAAAAGTCGGAATACTTACATATATTGCACAAAGCATAAATAGTATACTTGTCTTCCTCACAAACACCAGAATCATAGTCTAACCGTTCATCAACTTATTTTTTGTGCACTTTAATCCTAAATTTAGCACTGTATACTCTGTTTTCTCTAATATTAATTCTGTTAACGAACCATGCCTGGCTTCACTAGGAGCATGCCAAATACAAAATATCTTATGATGAAATATTTTCTAAGAACAAAAATACAATATTATGAGCAAGCCGAATGATTCAGACTGAAATAGCTTGGGTAATTGAATTAAAGTCTAAAGGAAATGGTATGTATATTAAAGCAAGAAAGGCAGTTCTAAATATGAACATGATCTGTACATATGAAACTATAGGGTGAATTACACTAAAACGTCCTTAACTATCGTGTTTTATCGCTAAAATACCTTAAGTATTTTCATTACGGTAAAATACCTTAAACTATGGTTTTAAAGGGATTTTTTTGGGCACTAGAATCCCCTCAAAAGCAGCACTTAAAAGTATTTTACGGTAACAAAAAACACTAAGGTATTTCAGTGAAAAAGCATGATAGATGAGGGTATTTCAGTGCAATTTTACCCTAAATTTTAGTAACAGCAGGAAAAAACCAAGCAGCAAGAATAGCACCAAATATTTAAGAGCAGTTATGCAAGAGAGTAGTTAGACGCCTCTATATAATTGAAAGAGGATTCTTCAAATATTATTACTTGGCATAAAAAACTATCAAATGAATAGCCAAACCAAAATTTCTTTCTATATTTTTCTCAGGACTGCATCTGGATGAATTGCAGTTCGCATCGACAATGAAAGGATGACCTCTGATAAAACTGCAGCACAAAGAAAGCATTGCCCAGAATACAAAATTTTATTAAAAAAAACGAAGAAAATGGCAAAAATTGCTCCGATAAAAGTATGTTTGTTCCATGATGCAGCTGAAGGATTCTATTTCCCGTACTTCAAGTGTACCTTCGGACATGAAACAGCTATGTATGTAACTCATGGGTGGTAAGGTTTTTCCAACAAAATAGAACCATGGTCTGGGGGCTCCAAGGTACCAGAAGGAAATTTTCTTTATATTTATTAAAAGTAGAAGAGAATGTCATTGTATTTTCGTTGTTCTACCCAAACACACACATAAACAACCCCTAAGCAACATTGTGATTTATATATTAAAGATTTCAAACTTTATTCTATGATGTGGAGTTTTAATAAAAATCAACAAGAAGAAGACGGCGGCAAATCCTTTCCTTTCAAAACTTTTGGAAGTGTGATACACCGATCGTTTATAAATTCAACTACTAAGCTCAGAGCCATTTGCCGATTGTCAGATTAACAACCAGTATATCTTCACAACTGCATCCATATGCATTTTCCTTCTCCATTATCCATATGCATATTCCTTCTCCATTAACTATGATCATATTTGCTATTGGTCTCCGTTCCGATACGCCCAAATAATGTCTATCGGGATTCTCTCTGATTTTATATTACATGAAAGTTACCACCTGACTTCTTTACGGATGCACTCATTTCTTATTTTATCTCATTGTTGGATCTCTGGATCTCCTTCAGATGTTCTCTTCCGTTGATCTGCTGCGAGCGTTGATGGATAGTTGAGATTAAGTTTGGAGGGTTGACTCTTGAACGTGTGGATTTCAATGGGTTTTACGAGGTTGTGGCCGAGCTACCTGCAAAGAAGTCCCGGGATGGTTGTGCCACCGAGGACCCTCCGACGATCAAGTTAGTCAAGGTATTTTAGCAGAGTAACGGCCTATTGGGGTTAAATTGCCTTACCTGAATCGTCTGGGAGAAGGGTTTATATAGTGGCAGCCATGGGCTGGCGGGCGCGAGATTCACGCCGGCCGTTATGCCCCTGGCGTCACGCCCGCGTGATAGGCGGGATCCCCCATTAATGACGAGACAGGCTCGTTAATGGGGATCGTGATAGCGTGGAATGCGGGATCATGGGCTGCGGATATCTTGCGTCTTGCGAGATTCGCGGAGCCGTGGCGGAGGCACCTGTGATCGGTGCTATGGGTCGGCCGGCGAGACCGAGAAAGATAAGCTCGACGGGTGGCTCGGGAACGAGCGGGAAGCCGATGCATCTTTGTTCTGTGACAGTTCGGAGGTGAGCTGTGGGTGGTTTGGAAGGCCACCCAAGGTCGGGAACATCCTCGGGTCGGAGGCCCGGGATGCACTTCCAACGTAACGTTCTTGATCTTTTCTTGTAAGCTCTGGGACACGTCATCTGCCACGTGTCATTATCTAGGGAGTCGCCGATATCGAGCATCATCATTAGCCCCCCACTCTCGTCTTGACCCCTTTCCTGGGTCGGGTCGAGAGTGGTCTGACCGGTCACCCGGGGTGAGCCCTCACTTGAAGATATCGTCGGTGCGTATTCCCGGGCAACGAGTCGTATTTTCTTGATGACGTCAGCGGATCAGGGAAGAGATCTCGCAGTAAAGAAGAAGCGCCGGTTTGTGCGTACGTTCGTCGAAGCGTCAGCTCACGTGTTTGGCGTTGGTTGGCTGACGGGACGTGCCGCGGGTGTTCCAGCGCCCGATGGGACGCGCCCAATGTGGGCTCGACAGGTGGAACGTTGTCTGTCGTTGGTTGCGAAGCGTTGTTTTGGCGGGAGGCGATCGGAGCCGTAGGATGTGCACGCCGGCAGCTGTAAATTGAGGTGGGATCCCCATCAGGGCCCATACCTCACCATAATTTCCCCGTCCCTACTCGTGTTAGCTCGGCGCTCTCCCCTCAGGTCAGATTTCTCGCATTTTCCCCTCCGAGAACTCGTCCCTTTTGATCAGGTTAGATGTTTTCTACCGAGGAGTCTGTAGACATAGTTCGGGTAGAGAGTCTAGAGAGTCTTCTGCGGCTTCCTCATCTACTTCCTCCTCTTCTTCTTCTGAGTCGGAATCCCCTCGGGGAGGTAGGGTTAGTCATGCTCCCTGGGGAAGCGCGACGGGGGCGGTCCCCAAAGCGCAGGTCACGGGTGTCCTTGACGCGTCATCCACGCTGAAGCATGCGGATGAGCTCGCCATCATCCGAACCCGTTTCCACATTTCTCCCGGCTATTCGCTTCGTCTGGCCAAGGAGGGGGAGAGAGCAGACCAGGAACGGGGCAAGGAGATTGTCTTGTACCTGGAGGCCTTTTGGGTCGGGATGCACTTGCCCTTCTCCCCCGAGGTGATTGTGGCGTTGAATTGTTTCGAGTTAGCCCCGGGCCAGCTAGTGCCGAACTCTTGGAGGATTCTCCTTGGGTTCCTGGTCCGGTTGAAATTGTGTCTGATCCCCTTCAGCCGGAGCCTTCTTGTTTCTTCTCTTTGCTACAAAAACCATCCTAGCGCTCGCAGGGGCGAGCCGAGATGGGTATACATCTCCTTTAGAAAACAACGGGGGACGCTGCCGGGTCGGGGGTCGTCGTAGTACCTTCTTCCATTCACGAATGGAAGAAGTTTTTGTTTGTTGGGCCGCCCGAGGGTGAGGATTGGCCTGTGCCCATCCAGTGGCACGGGGGCAGCTGCCCGTGGGTGAGTCGGTCGAATGATCCCGACGCGGTGGTGGTGGCCGAATGGTGTTGAAGTCGAAAATTGCACCCCGGTTGACTAAGTCAAAGTCAAAGTCAACCCCAAGCCAAGTGGGCCCATGCCCAGGTCGAGTCCGAACATGAAGCGGCCGACCCTCCTCCATGCCAAAATGAAATCATGTAATAAATAATTTTTATATAATTTTTTATGCATGAATGTAAACAAAATGGAGATAAAGCCAAATTTTTGTAAGCTCATGGCTTATGTGTAAAAAGAAATGGCACATGAGCCATGGGATAGTCAAAATGCCATTTTGTAAAGCCCAGGGGGCTATATGTAATCGTGTAAGCCTATATAAGACAACATGATGATGAATAAGACATATACTTTTCATTCCCTTAAAAATCTAGGGCATGTGCCTCTTTCTCCTTCCTCAATATTCTAAAACCTTCTTCTTTCTTTTGAATTAAATCAAAAGTTTTACTCTTCCTTTTCAAAAACTAAATAGTTTTTCACCACAAAACCCACAAAAGGGAGCTTGGATCTTCCATTAGATCTTAATAAGGGGAGATTTTTAAATCTCACCCCCTTTCTCCAAGATCCGGCCAAACGACAGGAAGAAGAAGACCCATCTCCAGAAACCTTACTTTGGGAAAGATCCAGGGCTCAAGGAGAGAAGCCCCCCTTCATCAGCTTCAAAATATCCTAAGAGTTTAACTCCTCATATATATATATACACACACACAAAAAAATAATAATAAGTGTTCCTTTCTGGGAGTACAACTCCCATTGCAGGGACCAAGTCCCTTTTGCCTCCCGAGCGCCCACGTGCCTGGCACGTGGGGCGCTAGGCCCTAGCGCATAGAGTGGTAGCGCCCGAGCGCCCACATGCCTGGCACGTGAGGCGCTAGGCCCTAGCGCTCAATGCGCTAGCGCCTGAGCGTTTTCTCTCATGCATCCTTTGGATGCCCTTTTCCCTTACACACACATATTCCACCACACTGTTCCCGTTAGAAAAACTCTACGAACGGGGCGCTGCCCCGCACCCCGTAAGGGGGCTGCTAGCCCCCTTGACCCCCAACCCACTATCCGAATAGCGGGACCCACGTAAAAAAAATTTGCGAGGCCCCCGATATATCCAAAACCCCTTCAAAACACATGACGCTGCATATTGAGTTCGCATGACCAGTTTAACCCGTCAATCGGAGATTCTCTCGCTCCAAATGCGATGGGTAATTAACGGCAGCTTAGTCTGCGGCTGCCGGAGATTCGGATCCCCACAATCAATAAACCCCAGCCTATCCTGGGCAGGGGGAATCTGTAATGAACCTGACAAGCGCGCGCGTATTCCCATCTCAATGAGGTGACGAAAAACACCCTACAGATTCTGGCACGCCCGGTGGGACCTATCTCTCCTTCCATATTTCGGATTAAACGTTCATGCGAACTCAATCAATATATATATATATATATATATATATATATCACTTGCCTGTACTGAAATCATGCTTCTGTTTGCAGATTAACGACTTTCGACTGCAATCTTCAGACCCAACAAAATGTCTCCAAGAACAATCTCAGCTCTCGACACAACTCTCGTCTCCTACACGATGAAGATGGACTCCAGGACGGTCCTTCCGACCAGTCTTGGGCGACGATGGGAGGAGGAGCCGCTACCATTTGGCTCTATTATGTTCGTGTCAGCTAACGCCGTCCCAGCTCTTCAAGCTCCGGTAACAGACAAACCGGTCTCAAAGGGGAAAAGGCCGAATGTCATGGTCGCGAGGGAGCCCCAACCCAAATGCAAATCGGTGTTTGAACGACTTTTCTTGGCCCCAGCTGGGAGCAAGGCTATCAACACCAACAAAGCAACAGGGCATCTCGGGCAAGCTCCAGCGGCGCCTCTGACAACTGCTCGATTGGGTGTCTTCTCAAGCCTCCCTATCACTCAGCCTATGGCGGCTTCCCGAAGAGCAGAAGCCTGCCAAGCGCTAAAGGCAGAGAAACTGAGGCAGAAGCGGCTCAGATACAGAGCCAACAAAAGGGCTAGGGCTCTGGCCATGTTAAAATTTATGAATTTCCAAAGCCCGGACAACTCCGCGGAATCAGCCGCCAAAGATAAAGAGATGGCTGGGTATGTGGTCCACACTGTCTACATGGTCGGACATGAAGAAACGGACCCTCCTCTTCTTCACAGCCATGGTGATGATATGGTTGACGCTACCCAGCATCAGCTCGATCTAAGTGATGAAGAGCCCGCTCAGGCCGATAAGCCAGAGGAGCCCGTGGTTCCTGCGGAATTGAGCTCAGGCAATAAAGATGACTCGGTTGTCATATCCGGATCTACAGAACAAGCGTTATTCCGATGGCTTCAGAGGCAGCTTCAGGACAGGGATGAGAAGTTAGCCAAGGTACAGTCCAAGGTCGACGAATTGGAAAACGTCGCGGCAGATCTCGCGACCCAAGTCGCCCGATTGCAATTACAGCAGAATCAAATTTTGGTTTATGGGCCAGGGATTGATACCCGGAGGCAGCCAACTGATACCCCCTTCAACCGAAGAGCGGAGAGCCTTCGCGAAAAACGGCCGCGATCAGCCTCCAGTCCCTCTGATACATACGCCGGAGGGGAATCGCCTCTGAAAGAGAAGTTGGATAAGGTTTATCCCTTCAAAAGGGACAAAGTCCATAAGATATTCAAAGACGCCCTAAGAAACGGTCTACAACTGCCAGAATCAAAGAGGCCGTAAGAAGCGAATATGACCGACGACACAAAATATTGCCCCTATCACAGAGTGATAGATCATGCCATTGAGGACTGCTTCGTTTTCAAAGATTGGATCGAAAAGCAATACAAGACGGGAGACATAGAACTGTCTAAAGGCGTGTTAGCAAACAGTCAAGCTACGACCGCCCTTTGCATACAAATGGAGATCGAAGCCTTTCGGGAACCTAATCCTTCCAGACATATGCCATTATCTGAAAGGGGCGAACCAAAGACTGATCGGCCTCAAGGACCGGCATCAGTAAGGGCACCTACTCTAATGGAGAGAAAGAAGATGTACTCCTTCAGGAGGGATGAGGTCCGCAATATATTCGAGGAAGCCTTGAACAACGGTCTGCAATTGCCTATTCCGAAGAGGCCACATGAAATGAATATGACCGGCAATCCCGTATACTGCCCATACCATAGGGTGGTGAGTCATACCATTGAAGACTGCTGTATTTTCAAAGATTGGGCAGAGGACCAATACAAGCTTGGAAAAACCTCACAGTCCTCGGATGTATTGGCAAGCCACAGAGCTACGGTTATCAACACAGCTCCGCCAAGATCAAAGTTCAAGGAGCTGGGATAAGCAAAGAGGACCACCACGTCGTTAAACTGGGACAACCAGAGGACCACCACATCATTAAACTGGGAACAATCGACCTCTAAGTCGTTAAACTGGGAATTTAAAAAAAATGTGTATATAAAAAAAAAGAAAAAAAAACCGAAATGATGGGGCAACTCGCAATAAAAATCAGCGAGTAAAATAAAGATGAAAAATAAAGCCGAAATGATAGGGCAACCGCGAATAAATAGCCGAAATGATAGGGCAACCGCGACCTTCGTGATAAGAAAAGCTGAAATGATAGAGCAATCGCGGTAAAACAAAAAAATACAAAAAAACGGCGAATGATGAGTCGCTCCTGGTACCATATTCCAGTGCAGCGATGCAGACGCCGACCAAAATCCAATTTCTCAAAATTCTTCCGGCCCTACGGATGGTCCCCAAACTGACTACCGTATACAATCCACGGGCTCAAATAATTCTCATCGTGCCCATGCCCCACCGCAACCAACAGTTACGCAGCTGGTCTCCGCCCTTGGAATTATGCTCCATTTGGGAAGACCCACTCATATGTCCTCACGATACATGAGGAGAACAAACTTACGAGATCCTCTCGACTCGTAAGAAAACACCTTCGTGGGATCCTTACGACCCACGAAGGAAAAACACTTGGGAGTCCCCACAACTCCTAAGGAGAAAGTACATCTACGAGACCCTTTCGACTCGTAGGGAGAAAATGCTTTTATGAGACCCTTACGGCTCATAAAATTGAAAAGCCTTAGGTGATAGGGACCTAAACATGTCTTCTAAGCCATCGCTCCCCAACAGGAAAAGGCAAATGATGAATTGCTCCTGGCACATGTGCTTCAGTGTTAGCAATGCCGATGCCTACCCTAACCCCAAAATTTCAAACTCCAATCCAATAGACCCGTAAGTCTTTAAACTGGGAACAGATGACCTCTAAGTCGTTAAACTGGGAACAGAAGACCCCTAAGTCTTTAAACTGGAAACATATGACCTCTAAGTCGTTAAACTGGGAACAGATGACCCCTAAGTCGTTAAGCTGGAAACGAGGGAGATCCCCTCACGGCGAATGATGAGTCGCTCCTGGTACCATATTCCAGTGCAGCGATACAGACGCCAACCAAACTCTGAATGTCCCAACGGCGAATGATGAGTCGCTCCTGGTACCATATTCCAGTATAGCGATGCAGACGCCAACAAAGTCTTAAAATTCTTCCGGCCCTACGGTCTGGATCATACATCCTGCAAAACTGTATACAATCCACAGGCGTAAAACAATCCCAATCTCTCCCAAGTCCTACCGGTGAGACCACATTCAAAGTCCCACCAAAAATATAAAAAAATTAATAAAACAAAAATGGTATGTCCACAAGTAAAATGAGCACGGATGAAAACCCGAAAGGGCTCCGTGAGTAAAAACAGCACGACTGCCGGCGAGTTTGTGAAAACCCGAAAGGGCGCAAACTCGTAAAAAAAGAGATGAAATGCACTCGCAAAGTCCTCTCGACTTTGTGAGGAGAAAATTCCCGCGTGAGATCTTTACGACTCACAAAGGAGCAATACACTTAAGAGTCCCCATGACTCCTAAGAAGAAAATACACCTACGAGATCCTTTCGACTCGTAGGGAGAAAATGCTTTTATGGGACCCTTACAGCCCATGAAATTGAAAAGCCTTAGGTGATGGGGATCTAAGCCTGTCTCCTAAGCCACCAATTCCTAAAATCCTCCAAGGGCAAATGATGAGTTGCTCCTGGAATTATTCCAGTACAGCAATGCAGATGCCAAACCAAAACCAAAATTCCCAATCCTCTCAAAGGCAAATGATTACTCGCTCTTGGTACCATATTCCAGTGTAGCGATGCTGAAATCAACACAAATCAAACCAACCAATTCCAGCGTCGACCGTCCATGTCGTAAAAAGGGCAGTGCAGGCTTCCCACAAATCGGGAACCAAATCGCTCCGGGCCAGGGAAAAGTCTACCACGGAGACTCCGTCTCGGAGACACATCAAGCGTCGACCGTCCATGTCGTGAAAAGGGCAGTGCAGGCTTCCCACAAATCGGGAACCAAATTGATCCGGACCAGAGCGTCGACCGTCCATGTCGTAAAAAGGGCAGTGCAGGCTTCCCACAAATCGGGAACCAGATCACTCCGGGACAGGGAAACGTCTACCACGGACACTCCGTTTCGGAGACGTGTCAAGCGTCGACCGTCCATGTCATAAAAAGGGCAGTGCGGGCTTTCTACAAATCGGGAACCAGATCACTCCGGGCCAGGGAAACGTCTACCACGGACACTCCGTCTCGGAGACACGTTAAGCGTCGACCGTCCATGTCGTGAAAAGGGCAGTGCGGGCTTCCCACAAATCGGAACCAAATTGCTCCGGACCAGAGCGCCGACCGTCCATGTCGTAAAAAGAGCAGTGCAGGCTTCCAACAAATCGGGAACCAAGTCACTCCGGGTCAGGGAAACGTCTACCACGGACACTCCGTCTTAAAGACGCGTTAAGCGTCGACCGTCCATGTCGTAAAAAGGGCAGTGCGGGCTTCCTACAAATCGGGAACCAGATCACTCCGAGCCAGGAAAACGTCTACCACGGACACTCCATCTCGGAGAAGCGTTAAGCGTCGACCGTCCATGTCGTAAAAAGGGCAGCACAAGGTTTCTACAAATCAGGAACCAAATCACTCCGGGCCAGAGAAACGTCTACCACGGACACTCCGTCTCGGAGACGCGTTAAGCATCGACCGTCCATGTCGTAAAAAGGGCAGTGCATCCCAAAAAGTGGGAACCAAGACAAGCCGCCTCCACGTGAAAGAAGATCCATCAATTTCATGCACACGACTCACATATGTGGTGTGCATTTATTGATGGGGGCACTTTGTTGAAGTCAAAAATTGCATCCCGGTTGACCAAGTCAAAGTCAAAGTCAACCCCAAGCCAAATAGGCCAATACCCAGGTCGAGTCCGAACATGAAGCGGCCGGCCCTCCCCCATGCCAAAATGAAATCATGTAATAAATAATTTTTATGTAATTTTTTATGCATGAATGTAAACAAAATGGACAGAAAGCCAAATTTTTGTAAGCTCATGGCTTATGTACAAAAAGAAATGACACATGAGCCATGGGATGGGCAAAATGCCATTTTGTAAAGCCCAAGGTGCTATATGTAAATATGTAAGCCTATATAAGGCAACATGATGATGAATAAGACATACTTTTCATTCCCTCAAAAATCTAGGGCCTATGCATCTTTCTCCTTCCTCAAGGTTCTAAAACCTTCTTCTTTCTTTTGAATTAAATTAAGAGTTTCTCTTCCTTTTCAAAAACTAAATAGTTTTTCACCACAAAACCCACAAAGGGGAGCTTGGATCTTCTATTAGATCTCAATAAGAGGAGATTTTTAAATCTCACCCCCTTTCTCCAAGATCCGGCCAAACGACAGGAAGGAGACCCATCTCCAGAAACCCCACTTTAGGGAAGATCCAGGGCTCAAGGGGAGAAGCCCCCCTTCATCAGCTTCAAAATATCCTAGGAGTTTAACTCCTCATATACACACACACACAAAATAATAAGTGTTCCTTTCTGGGAATACAACTCCCATTGCAGGGACCAAGTCCCTTTTGCCTCCTGAGCGCCCACATGCCTGGCACGTGGGGCGCTAGCGCCCAAAACGCTAGCGCTCAAATCGCTAGCGCTTTGAGCGCTAGCGCCTGAGCGTCCACGTGCCTGGCACGTGAGGCGCTAGCGTCCTTGCGCTCTGAGCGCGAGCGCCCACGTGCCTGGCACGTGAGGCGCTAGCGCCCAAAGCGCCCACGTGCCTGGCACGTGAGGCGCTAGCGCCCGAGCGTTTTCTCCCACGCATCCTTTGGATGCCCTTTTCCCTTATATGTATATATACATATGCGTATATGTATATGTATATATACATATGCGTATATGTATATGTATATATATATACACACATACTCCACCACACTGTTCCCGTTAGAAAAAATTTCTAACGGGGCGCTGCCCCACACCCCGCAAGGGGGCTGCTAGCCCCCTTGACCCCCAGCCCGCTATCCGGATAGCGGGACCCCCGTAAAAAAACTCTGCGGGCCTCCCGATATATTCAAAACCCCTTCAAAACACATGACACTGCATATTGAGTTCGCATGACCAGTTTAACCCGTCAATCGGAGGTTCTATCGCTCTAAATGCGAGGCGTAATTAACGGCAGCTTAGCCTGCGGCTGCCGGAGATTCGGATCCCCACAATCAATAAACCCCAGCCTACCCTAGGCAGGGAGAATCTGTAATGAGCCTGACAAGCGCGCGTATATTCCCATCTCAATGAGGTGACGAAAAACACCCTACAAATTGGAGCCCCTCCCTCGGGCTGATGTGCTGCTGTCTGAGCGGGCCCTCAGTTAGGCCGGGGCTCAGCCCCGCCCAGTTCGCGGGTAAGTTCGGAGTTTTCAGGCGTCCTGTTTAGACTTGTGCATTCTTTTACTTTTCTGGCATTGCTGACCCCTCTGTATTTTGTCTTATGCAGAACCCATGAACCCAGGCAAATTCTGGGCAGCCCTGGTCGAGACGAAGAAGGGGAAGAAGGCCGGAGGGGCCGGGCCTTCTCGCCCGCAGCCGGCTCCGGCTCCACCAGCGGCCGCCCCATCCAGACGCCCAAGCGTGCCCCGGGCCCCAGAGTCGAACGTGCGCCGAGCCGAAAGCGTGCTCGGGAGCAAGAGCCCTGGGCTCCGGAGGCGGGAGGCGAGACTGGTTCTCCCGCTGCGCTCCTCAAGAGGTTTCATAGGACGGCGCCTCGCTTCCCGGCTTCCCCGATCCTCGTGGACGATGGAGAGCTTCGCTTCGAGGTGCCATCGGGAATTTCCGTCACCGACAGCCTGCTTTCGGAGATGGAATGGTCGGCCGGAGGCAGAATCTCTCGGGGGACCCTCCGGGCCCAAATGGCGGCCATAGCTCAAGAGGCCGTGCAGGTTAGTGTTCGCACCCCACTTGGTTCTTCATTCAGTATTTTTGTTTGCGTGATTGTGTGCCTCCCTTTCCTTTTTAACCCTCTTTCTTTTCTTCAGGTCCTCTACACGTCGCCCTCGTCGTCAATATGGAGGACGAGAAAATTGCCCCGGCGATACGGGCCACGGACGAGTTCTCCTCGCAGGAGGAGAGCTCAAGGCTGAAGATGGAGGCGGCGGCGGAGAGGGTCGCCGCTCTTGAAGACCGGGCGGCGGCCGGGAATCGGGAAATTGCCAAGTATCGAGAGGTCGCCCGAGCCGCCGAGGCCAAGTTAGAAGACTCCAGGGTGCTCGTCGCCACCCTGAAGAATACGGTGAGCACCCTCCGGGGGAAGAACGAGACGGCGAAGGAGGGAGCGAGGCGTGCCGAGCTCCGAGCTTCGAAGGCGGTGGAGAGCTACAAAAAGTCGGATCAGTTCTACACCGACCTCGTCGGAACCGCCATCGTCGTTTGGCACGACGCCCTCGACGCCGTCAAGACCGTGATGCCGGAGTTCCCTGACGGCGAGCTCCGGGATGAGTACCCCCGTGGGGATGAGGCGCAGGGGACGCTCCCGACAGTGCCGCAAAGGAAGAGGCCCCTAGTGGGCACGTCAGGGATAAGTCGGTCGAATGAATATGTTGGGGATTTGGCGACGGACTTCGGTGTTAAGCTGTGGGGCGCCCAGCGGGTCATTGAATATGTTGGCCCGGGGGATCTGCGGCCGCCGGAGACAGCGAGACGGTGGTCGGTAGTGCCGACGCGGGAAGATTCTTCTCTCCCTCTGTAGGGGTCCCTGTCCCGAGGTGGGGGAGCGGCGACCTGGGAGCTTGCCCTGCCGTTTGGACACGGACGAGTGCATCCACGACGGACGCGAGCCGATCTATTCGAGCAGTTAAGGCATTAATGGCGTTTAGGGGAGGAGATTTGTCCGCGCTTCCATTGTGGTGGAGGCGGCGACTAGCATTTGGATCGTCGCGGTGATCGCTCACCATGAAGCTGAGATCGGAAGGTGAACTTTAGTTGAGTGGAACTAGATTCCCACAGACGTCGCCAACTATTAGATCTCTGGATCTCCTTCAGATGTTCTCTTCCGTTGATCTGCTGCGAGCGTTGATGGATGGCTGAGATTGAGTTTGGAGGGTTGACTCCTGAACGTGTGGATCTCAATAGGTTTTACGAGGTTGTGACCGAGCTACCTGCAAAGAAGTCACGGGATGGTTGTGCCAACGAGGACCCTCCGACGATCAAGTTAGTCAAGGTATTTTAGTAGAGTAACGGTTTATTGGGGTTAAATTTCCTTACCTAAGTCGTCTGGGAGAGGGGTTTATATAATGGCAGCCATGGGCTGGCGGACGCGAGATTCACGCCGGCCGTTACGTCCCTGGCGTCACGCCCGCGTAATAGGCAGGACCCCCCATTAATGACGAGACAGGCTCGTTAATGGAAGATCGTGATGGCGTGGATTGCGGGATCATGGGATGCAGATATCTCGCGTGTGGCGAGATTCGCGGAGCCGTAGCGGAGGCGCCTGTGATCGGTGCTATCGGTCGGTCGGCGAGACCGAGGAAGATAAGCTTGGCGGGTGGCTCGGGAACGGGCGGGAGGCCGAGGCATCTTTGTTCTGTGATAGCTCGGAGGTGAGCTGTGGGTGGTTTGGAAGGCCACCTAAGGTCGGGAACATCCTCGGATCGGAGGCCCGGGGTGCACTTCCAACGTAACGTTCTTGATCCTTTTTTGTAAGTTCTGGGACACGTCATTTGCCACGTGTCATTATCTGGAGAGTCGCCGATATCGAGCATCATCACTCACCGTAGCACCACCCATCTATCTCAATATTCTAATTTCTTCCACAAAGTTGAGGGTTTAAAAATGTAAGTTGACATATTAATTTGTGATGGCTGGTTGATTTGTACATGCATATTAGAAGACATAGAAGGGAAGCTTTTTTTATAAGTCCTATCCAGCATTTGGGAAGTGAAAAGGCTTATTAGTTGTTTCGACTGTTTATCATAACTACGAAAGATTAAGGTCATAGAATGAGAGAATTCTAGTCCTATTGCTGCTAGCAGTCTCTCAAGTGTCACTAAAAATGTGATGCTAGTAACTTAAATATTGAGCGACAACATTATTTTCAGATAATTTGTCGAGAGAAAGATGCATGTTTTTCGATACCAAAGGTTCTCAGTTCTAGCAGGAAAGAATTTTGAATTAGTTTCTGCATATGTAGAATGTCGTTGATTCAGATGATGAGGGGTGCTAATTATTGTCAACTCAAACACAGATAGTTTTTTGCTTTATGCTTTTTAGGTTATAGTTGTGCTAGTAGCTCATTGGTTTGGTTTACTCAGTAAGTCCACAAGCATAGGAAATTATCAGGCAAGTTGCAGGCTAACAAGCGCGCGCATACACAAAATGTTCACAAAATATCTAAATGAAGATAGGTGTGCACTTATGTGTCCTAGATACAAAATCAATGACTTATTCAATGTGCATGGTTTCAAGTTCAGCTACAATTTCATGTGGTTTCAAGTTCAGCGTCCTATCAACGGAATCACGATAAAAGGTTTCGGTGTGAAAGGGTATGAGGCAAAAGCGTCGTCTCAACGCAAACTATAGAATTCTAATATTAACTTTATCCAAGATCAAAGTATCAAGTTAGGCATTGGTTTTGTCCACCAGAGTAATGTTGAACTAACATAAGTGCGTAAACAAGATTTTTACGATGAAGTGATGAACACAAATGAAAACCATGCATCATGCATAATCCGATACCAAATTCTCAAGATAAGCAAACCAAGAAACTGAAGTTCAATAAGCAAGTATCGATTTGATTGGCATAAGAAACAATCGGCATTCCCGATATGATACGGAGCTGAAAATGGTATCGATCTCAAACCAAGTTTAACATTCATTATTAAACAAATCAACAACCAAATATTTGCAGGCTAATTACCATTATTTACTCAACATGCATCGAAAAGCACAATGAAAAGAAACATTTTTCGAGAAAAGTTGCAAACCTCAAACATAAGAGAGCAGCTTGAAGTAGACCACGACATAGATCGAGAGAGGAACCACGGCACAAACATGCTGCCAAAACAACAAAGCGGAGGTCTCCTTCACTGCGTAGCCCCTCAAACTCGCAATCGCCCCCAGCAAAATAGCACTTGGCGTTGTGTACTGCAGCAATAGGACAAATCTGTACATATCATCCCCTTGCACCAAGAGATTCATTTTATCGGCCAAAGCCACAACCACGATTCCGATCGAAGGGAGCACAAGAAGCCTCGTTACAGTAATCCCAATCGTAGTCCTTATACCAAGAGACGAATCATTCGGCCCTTCAGCAAGAATCCCACCTAGAATCAGCATCACAAACGGGACCACCGCTCCTGCTAAAATCTCCAGACTGTCGGTGATAAAAGCCAGCGGCGCATCAGTTCCAAAGAAGAAGTTCTTGAGCACAGGAACAAGCCCGATGACTATCGCCAGCAACGAAGCGATCGTAGGAGGTTGAAGGATATGCCGGATAGGAGTTTGCTCCGCCACGACCCTAATCCTTCGAACCATTTTTGGTTCGGCCAGACAGCTGATCGACTTCGGGCTGCTACAACTGCCACTAGCGTCAGCATTGGCGGCCAAGCCTTCCTCTGTCAAATCAAGATCCGGGAATGCGGTCAGGGACGACCCGGAAACGCTGGTGAAAACCCTAGCGATAAACGGCGTCTTCGAATGCTCGGTCTCCTTGTCATGCATCCCAGGCCACTCCCCTTCATGCAAAAGCGGCCTGCTAATGTTACTACTCACATGAACCTCCGCCTCTTCAATCTCGTTCCCATCCGAAACAATCTCGTAATACTCCAACGGCGGCTCCATCATGTGATACACAAAGGTGTACACAAGGATCACCGCGACCCACTGAGCGAACGAGACGTAAGCAATGCCGGTGCGATGGCACCCGGGGCCAAACGGGTGACCTTTACTATGGCAAACAGAGCCTATGATAGCGATCGGTAGATTACCCGTGTTGCCGAACCCGGTCATGATGATGGTAAACCGGAAAAACTGCGGCGGCGGGCGGCAGATGAGGGCGACTAGGTAGCCCAACACGCAGCCGATGACGGTGCTAATGATGACATTCAAGGGGATGAACCACCAAAGGAGGAAGTCGTCTAGGGTTATGGATCCACCCAAATGGACAAAGATCGAGCAAGGGAGGAAGAGGGCGAAGACGAGCTTGGAGAGGAGCTTGAAGGTGGCCCTAGGGACGAGCTGGCCGGTCTTTGGGTGGGCCAGGATGAGGCCGATTAGGGTTAGGGTTAGGAGCTTCATCAAGGGGACTACTGCTGATAGCAGCAGGTTCTCACTCTCACTCCTGATTGCTAAAGCCATTGCTGCCCAAGATTTCATTTCATCTTCTTCTTCTTGTTGTTTTTGTTAATATTTAGATTGAAATATGATATGGGTCTTCTTGATTTTTATATCAATCAATTAGTTGGTACAACACAGCACAACACAACATGGAAGCAAAAAATAAAAGAGATTGGATATGTGTAAGAATCTAGGATGAATCTTCGATCTAACAATGAATGAAGAGAGGAGACAAAAAGAGGTTGGGGGAACTTACTCAAAGGGAGATGAGAGCCTCTTCAGGGATTTTGGTTTCTACAGAGAGATCCTCCTCCTATGATGTTTGATTGGGATGAAATTTTTTGGAAGGAGAGGGCGAGGTACATGCTCTCTCTTTTTTTTCTTCTTCTTTTGGACAAAATCGGAGGATCTTGAACTGTCCGTATGGGATCAGGGTCCAGCCCCCGGTTTAGCCGGTTTACTAATCAACCGAACTTTGAATAAAAATTCAACCCCTTCGGCTGAAGAGCTGAACTCGAGCTTAACTCAGCCCGTTTATTATCAGCCAAAAAATAATGTTAAAATTTCTACATATTTTTATAAATCTTTTTATAAAAAAAACAAACATGCATCTTGAAACTTGAAACGGAAAATAATATATAATAATATAACTGTCTCATTGTTAATAATTATACATATTCACTCTCATTATTATATTCTCTCCTATATTTCATGCCGATATATGCACTGTCGTTTTTATTTTCTTTTGGATCTTTATATGTTTTAATTAGTTTCTAGTTTTGCAGATGAACCAATCTAAACCCGGTCCGCGTTAAAAAAGATGGAGATGAGTGCACTAAATTTAAGGAAAAGGAAATACATCGATTAGTACGAATTAGCCAGTCAAATTAAAAGATGCCCACTATATTTAACTTGACATAACAGACGCATGGAAATTAATGAATAAAGTATTTGCCAAGTAGCTAATTTCTAGAAGCCACTAGACAACCATTGAACTTAGGGACCATTGAACTTAGGAAGGAGCGAGAACCGACCCAGATAAAAAAAACCTACCGAAAATCGATAAAAAACAGCCGAATCGAAACCGAACCGAAACATTTCGGTTCGGTAATTTTGGAATCAGTTTAAATCAAACCGGACCGAAGTGTGAATATTGGATGAAAATAATATGGGTGCACAATAATTTTTATCATATATGTAATTAATTATGTAGCAATAGTATATATAAACAATGTCAAACATACTTAACACATATTTAATAACATATTATATTATATTTTGTTACTTATTTTACGAGATTCCATATCATAAAGAAATATTTTACTATTAATCAACTAATTTGTAGAATTATTTTGTCTCAAATTTTAGCAATACTTGTTTATTTCTATATTAGTTTTGATCAGTTTTTATTTGAATTTTAGGGAAATAATTGATAAGTTTTTATATTAATTGAAAAAACCGAGATTAAACTAAAACCGAATCGAACCGTCGAATAAACCGAACCAAAAATTTCTGTTCAGTTTCGGTTCAAAATTTTTTGTCAAAGTCCTAACCGAACCGAACCGTGCTCACCCTTGATTGAACTATCGTGGTGGCACACTTAATTTTCTTATTTTATTTTCTCACAAGAAAACGAAATCTTAGGGAGCAAGTTTTCTCCTATTGTGTCGAAAAAATTCAACACTCCGCCAATTTTTCTGCAACCGGCATCCATCTCTTTCATCTTCTTTGTGTGAGATATGGATACAACATCTTTTTACTGTTGATGTAGTGAGTGCAAAATTAACCGTTTTCCGATAATCTAACATTTTTGCTTCGGTGGAAAGGTATTGGATTCACATCAAATTTGGTATCTACATCTTGCATGATGAAGATGAAGACGGTGGATTCCGATCGTCGAAAAAATTGGTTGGAGTGTTGAGTATTTTTGACGGCATAAGAGGAAACTTTCTTCCGTGCTATCTAAGACCCTGTTCTCTCTTTATTTTTTAATGTTTTCATATACATCGTCTTGTAAATTAAACCTATGTGACCTCTCATTTCAGTGAAAAATATGACACCACGGAAGCTATGCCCCTTCGGTTGTTTAAGATTCTGTGGTGACGGGTGAAGAAATTGAACCAAGACTGTGGTGTATCAGCATAATATGCATGCAATACCAATGAGCAGTGGCTCAGATGGTATGAGCACTTTCTCTCTTGGGGAGAGTGTGGGATTCACATCCCAAAAACCTAATAGGGGAAGTGGCCAGGGCCAAATTCATAGGTTTCCTGTAGGGATGTAACCGAGCCGAGCTTGAACGAGCCGGCCTTTACCAAAGCTCGGCTCGACTTAGTTTATGCTAGCTTAAACTTGGCTCGAATTTGTCTTGAGAGCTAAGCAGGTCTGGTTCATGTTCAGCTCATTAGCTTACCAAGTCTTAAACAAGCCAAAGTCGAGATCGAATGCATCTTTTATTAGACGATCTTCAAAGGAAAACGATAAAGAGACGTTTGGTGGAGACTGAGAATAGGTCAATGGCTATTACAGGTGTTTCAGAAGAAAACATGAAAGTATTTTGTAAGAGGCTAGACTTGTGATAACAATCATAGATCTTAAGACCTGGGGTTTTGAGATACGGAAAGATTAAAAAAAATTAACATCTTGAGCGTGGATTGGGTCTAAGTGCTGGGTTTCATATTCACCTCAGTTGCACTTTGTATGCTATCCCTTAATCGAATTAAGTGTCCTGAGAGTTATATAGAATCTGCTCTATATTACATATTACTGTGTTTTTTTTCTCAAATAGTGCAACCAACCAGAACTCGAGTCAATACCGTACGAGCTTGGCTGAGCTCGAGCTTGGCTCGTTTAATAAACGAGTCAGGCTTTCTTGCTCATGTTCGGCTTATTAATAAATGAACCGATTTTGAACGAGTCGATACCGAGCTAAATTCAAATCGAACCCAAGCTGGCTCGTTCAATTACCATCCATAGTCCCCTGGGTGCGTTTGTGTTGTGTGCTTGTGTATGGTGTGTATGGGTATGGTGTGTGTATTGTGTGCAAAGGTTAGTGGCTATGTGCCAATGCAAAATAAATAAATAAATAACATGTATGCAATTAGTAAAAAATAGAAGTTGAAAAGATGTTGAAATTGTAGAAACTTAGTTTTGTAATATTGCACTTTGGTTGTTTGCTGGCATTGGATATTACTATTTTTTTTCTATGTGACATGCTTATGCGCATATGTTAGGCTTGTAAGAAAAGTTAAAAGATTTAATGTTAAAGATTCAAAAATGTATTCAGTAACAGAGCTTTATCATTTTTCTTTTTAAATTTTCAGTACATATAAACAAGTAGCTTAGAATATCAGAAATTATTCGACATACTAGATGTGCATCCGAGCGGGAGAGAAAAAGAAATGAGAATTCTTGGTCGTGTTTCTGACGGCTTTGCTCGGACGGCTTTGCAAGGCACATGATCTCATGTCTCTCTCTCAGGACCTTACACGTAGAACAAGTAGCTGGAAGAATTTTTCTCTAGATAAGAATTAGGATTAATATATAAATTCATGAGGGAAATTTGTAACCCAACATATAGGCCCAACACGATTATGACCATCCTGGTGGCATATGAAGGGAAATTTCTCAGGGATCCAACCTAATTTGTATGCCTTTAAACTGTTATAATTGAGAGCCATCATGCTTGGTTTGGTACGGTTCCATATACAAATTTTTTTGGTTAAATGTTGATCTGTAACTAAATTGTTCGATGTCAAAATTTGATTTGGATTTCAACCTTCATAATTAGCCATTCCATCGTGCACTAAAAGGAAAATTGTTTCCGCCCCCAGTTTTAAGAAATTTCCTGCTTTTAAACCTATGTAATTTTAGATCGTTAAAAAAAAACCCCAACACTTGGAATATATGAATATTATAGGCTCATTAGCTCGTCTTTATTCTAATTGAGATCCAACCTCAACACCCCCGCAACCACCCACGCCCCCGCACCCCCCAGGATAACCTGCTTTATCTTTCTTCAAGACAAGATATATGCATTTTTAAGGTTAATAACTTTATTTATTTATTTATTCAAGTATAACATTCCTTATCAAATCATAATATTGTTTATCATAGAGCTTAACGGGCCTTGAACGTTCACACCCCCGTTAGTTGTGAATAAAAGGTTAAAACAAATGGGAGATGGGTCTCGGGTTTAAGTTGTGGCGGGACCCATCTCCTGGGGATGTGCGTTCACAGCCAAGGCTGTAGGGATGTAAACGGACTCGGATAATCCGATCCGTATCTGTTTTCGAATCCGACAACTTGCAGATATGGATACTAAAATTCCATATATGGGCGGATTCGGACCGGAAATTTGTATCCAAGTCAGATCCGGATACTGACAAAATTTTGGATTCGGATATTCAAACCAACGGTACCAACTGTCCAACCACTAATTACTATTTTTTTGACACTGGCCCGTAATCCCTAACCTAAGCACACAACACACTCACGCACACAGCACACACACGCTTGCAGGCATGACTAATTACTATTAGTTATAGCCAGACTTATGAATGACTGATGGACTTGATGTTACATGAAAAACCCTAATTTGAACACCATGGAGACTTATGGAATTGATGCGATTGTTTGAATCTAAAAATATTGGTTTACCTATTTAAATATTTTGTTAGTTGTAGTTTTGAATAATGACATTTTATATTTATCCGAATAGCATCCGTATCCGATTTTAGCGGATATGGTTTTTACAATATCCGATCCATATCCGTATTCGCTTTGTAACCGATATGGATCGTAAATTTTTGTTACCGATAACTATCCTTCTCCGTATACACGTCCGTAAATAGGGATCGGATACTTATATGGTAATGCCTATATCCAATCCTTTTACATCCAAGACCGGCCATGCCATTCACCGGCCCATTTTTCTCAATATCACAATACAACTTTATTTCACAAATCATAATATTTTAAGAGAAATTTAGTAATATACTTTTGGGTTTTCCCATAGTTTTAGATCTTTGTGGGTTAATAATAAATTAGGTTAAGAAACTGGGCCCCGCAAATAATTTTCCCTAAACTAAAACAGATTTCCCTTTTAAATCGTTTATTTTTGTATCTCAAATTTATATCATTTGTCATGGTCATCGGCCCAGCTCTCAATTCCACTTCCGACAACCAATTAATTAGGTCCCTAAACATAAATCAGCTGCTTGTTTTCAGTTTAGAAATTAACACAAATTTGTTATAAAACTGCTGTCAAAAACTAAGTAATATGAAAACCAATGAGCAATAGCTAAGTTGGTATGGCAATTTCTATTAAGAAGAATACGGGGTTCGATCTGGAGAAAAGGAAATTGGCACAAGTAAACATTTTCAAAACAAATTCATGACTCTTCTGGATGTGTGTGTTGTCTGCAGGGGTTAGGCTCAGAGCTCAGTTAAAATAAAAAGAAAAACAGAAGGCAATAAGAAACAATAAATATTAACAAGGTCATCACAACCCTCATAGCTAGACAGTTAACAATAACAACATAACTTACATGAACTGTTTTTTCAGGGAACAAGTTGGACTTCCCACCTCTTGCCTTTAAAAAAGAGGATCAACATGAAGCAACATAAATATTTAAAAGACGAAATAATTAAAAACTGAGTTCATACAGTGGTTGAATTTTTTTTAAAAAGGATAAACTCTTTCCTTGTTTTTCTTTTTCAAATTTCAGATGTAATCCAACTTGATCAAACACTACAGAAAAGAGGGGGGAAATCTTCAAATTAAACATCACTTGAAACCAAGTGAGAAAAACTTTATATTCAACAATTCAACTGTCCACAACACACCGAATTTATACAAAATAAAATTTTAAAAAAAAATGGACATCTCCATCTCTTATTCTCCCCCTTAGCAAATCCAAACTGTTAGAAAAATTCTCAACTACAATAAAAATTCTTGTAATTACAAGATAAGAAAGGGGAAAAAAATTCACACCCTCTCTTATCACATATTCATGGAGATGGAGAAGCCTCTTCGATAGTATCTAACGACGGCCGCCACGACCGCTGCCTCCGCACCTCGACATCGCCGCTCTCCTCCTCGACTCTCCCCCTCTCTTGCTCCTCCTCAATCTTCTTTGCCTCCGTAGGGATCAAACAGAAATCACTGAGCACAGGAAAAATCCTCCTCCCAATGTAACCCTTAGTTTTACACCTCTTCGACGAGGCCCTGCAAGTGAGTGAAGCCATCTCTTCTTCGGTGAGCACTGAGTACAACAAATCCATTGGCAGAAGGAAATAGAGGTGGTTCGCTTCGAGCTCGTCCTCGGAAGCTAAGCCGGGGATCCTGCAGCCGACACTTAGTTGATTTGAATCGCAGACAAATTGACCCGGGTTTTTACACATGAGCTCCGATGCGCGAACCGGCCTCGTGAATTCTAGCGCTCTTCCATTGCTAGTGATCACTTTGCATGATGAAGTGTTGCCCATTTTGACTTAGAATTTTCGCCTTTTTTTGATGGTATGAAAAGAGGAGAAGAGAGGTGTTTGTGTAGGAGATATATATTATGCTGGAGCCAGCAGTGTGTGTCAGATGTAAAACTAGTAGGAGAACAAGAAAATGTGCAAAATTAGGGACAAGATAGAGAGAAGAGATTTGGCAAAGGGTCGCTTTTGAGCTGGGGTTTTGTTAAATTTTTAAAGGAAGGGGGGCATATTGTTATGGAGTTAGGTGTGTGGTCATGCATGGATTAAAGACAAAACTAATGCATGGTTTTGGAGCTTCATTATCTAATATTTCGACCCGAATCCTACCCGACCCGTATTTTCGGATTTGGATCCTTAAACGAATCCCCCCTAATGTAGGTTTATGCATTTCGGGAACGTATTATATTTGGATCTTGGCTTTATTTAGGCCATTTTTGGATATGGAGTTCAGATGACTGTTATTTATTTATAAGTGGAGGTAGGGGGAAGCAAACTATGGTTTGTAAGCCCCAAACTCCAAAAATAGAGTTCATAAAAATTTGATCGGATTGGAGTTGCAGTCATCTCAACAATTGGGCTGAGATAATTACAGTTATCTCAACTCCAAAATGGTCCCCAAACAGGGTTCTTTACATTTTGGAGTTTAGCTTTCTAAACTTTATGAAACTCCGGTTTACAAAACTAAACTACGTTCCCAAACAAGGCCTTGTACTTTAAAATTGTACGCAGTTTTCAATGACTAATTTATCGTTCCTATGCAACATGAGTATAAAGCAGAGGTAAAGCAAAAAAGACTCGATCGCTTATTTCATAGCGAAGGGCCCTTAGAATACAATAGAATTTACTGAATTTTGTCATAATGGAAGAGGGAAAAAATCGCATCATTTTCCTACTCCGGAAGAATTTGGAAAAGTCCAACTCGTGTCAAATTGTTATTCTGTCCCCGGTTCGAAAAGCTGATACTACTTAAGAGATAACTGACGTTAGACTGACAACCGTTTGCAACACTTCGTCTAATTTTCACATAATCCTACTACCAAGAGATGACGACGGAAAAAAATACGGATCTAGATGTGGAACTTATAGGATCCGACCCGCATCCAACAAATTCACCAAACACTTGCTACAATAAGTTTTGTGACAAAGAAAAGCTTTGAAAACCCTTAGAAAGAGGCCCCACATATCTCAAGAAGTATTATGGCATTGCTTTGATACCAGCCTGGCAATGCCCAGAGCTTCTCTCTTCTCTGTCTCTCAATCACCACCTCAAATCAAGGATATTTTTGGCCATGAAGGAAAGAGTTTAACAGAGTACAGCTTGCTTCCATCTCACATATTGGACCCTAGCATTTGCACAAGCTAACAATCTCTGTCCTTTGATAGAGATTGATCCCTAGTGGCTCCCACAAAAGGATATTATGTTGGATCTCTGACACTTGTCAACTTGGCTTGTTATGCTTTTAGAATTAGCCTTTAATCTAATGGTGATCACAAATTTATATAATTTGAGGAGATTGATGGCAGGTAAGATTCTTAAGTTGGCAAACGGAACTAATGATTAGGAGTGTAAAAATCGGTTTAGGCCACACCACATGAGGTCACACATGGATGCACCCGGGCTTCTAATATAACGGGGCTCCATCCAAAAAGTCCCAACATTGGAAAAACTATTTGATGCATATGGGCATAAAATACAACAAGGCTCCATCCAAAAGACTCAAGCCTTATGGAGACTTATCACAACTTATATTATATACCCATATGCATCAAATAGTTTCTCCAATGCGGGACTAAATGTTTACCGCATTCTCAACATTCAAAGAGCCTAAAACCTCATGTGCAACGTGGAACAAACAAACACCCGGGCTCTGTTATCATGTAAAACTCGGTTGGGGCCATAGCAGCACATGGGCCCACATGTGGATGTACATGGGCTTTTAATATAGCGGGTCTTCATCCAAAAGACTCAAGCCTTATAGAGGTTTATCACAACTTATATTTTATACCCATATGCATCTCATAGTTTTTTTAATGTGGGACTAAATGTGAATTACATTCTTAACAGGGACAACAAAAATATTTGTGAGGAGAATCTCTTGCAGGAAAAATTAAGGAATAAAGAGCTTGAAAGTAGTTGATGTTGGATAGGTGATATCATCACAGGTTCAGAAGTGTATGTACATAAAAGGAATTATGGCTCACCAACTAAATGTCAATTATTGAACCATCTTTAGGACCATAGAAGAACACCGCTGCATTTAGCTCAAACGGTATCAGCACTTGTTCTGCTTCAAATTACGGTTCGTATGTAGTGGCAACGAGGATTTTCAACAAAAAGAAAACATAGCGGAATAGTATTGGACTCGTGTCTATGCAAGGGTGGTTGTTTGCCGTGCATGAAGATGTTTAAATTTTGGGATGCCTGTTTGACATTAAGTAACAAATAAGTACCGAAAATAAGCCTACTTCAAATGTTTTAGTTGTTTGGTTTGACGGATGCAGGACTTGAAAGTTACATCATGATGATGGTGTAAGTCCTATGTGGCATGGTTACTTTCAAAATTTTCTTCCTCTCATTTTGGATTGAAAATAACCATGAAACACAAGGAACAAGAAAAATAATATGTCTTTTTCAAAATTACTTCAAGGGCTTCTTCTCATACTTTTGGTCATCCAAATTGGCCCTTTGTGAAGACTGGTTGTGATATATGTGTGCATTTTCTAATTGTTTATTACAATTAAAATTACAGTCAGTTTTCAATCACTTGTTTTGCGCATATGCTAAAGGGCAATATTGTAAAATCCCTGTCAAGTTTATTCCGGCTTGTAGAAGCGGGGCATAGCCCGAACCCGACCAAAGTTTGCATAGGTCCACCTGTTATAACTCATAACCGGGCATGGGGAAGAATATACAGCTAAGATTGTGCTAGCCCAAGGAGGTGAAGATGGGAAAAAGTATGGCAAAATGTTTAATATATAAAAATATACTCGCTCAACCCTCACCAAAATTTACGGGGTTCGGTACAATCACATCGACATGAAAATGGTAGCAAAGTAACCTAGGTTCAAATCTCACTGGATGCATAACAAAGCCCGGGTTTTGGCCCATAAAATGGTGGTCAACCTATAGAGTCGAGGTAGAATATAAATTTTTATATCCCTTAACCCTCATCATAACTTTGCAGATTCAGCACAACTACAGAGTTTAAAAGATTGTGAGGTGAAGATGGAAAGAAGAAGACATATTGAGCTCACAGCTAACGGGTGATACTGACCTAAATTAATAAGCTGGACAATGAGCTATAAATCGTAAGGACATAATTGGAAGCCACCAGAAACCTGTCACCTATCCTGCTATAAATTGGAAGGGCATAATTGGAAAGTCATTAGAAAACCGTCACTTACCCGACTTCTAGATTTAATATGTATGTATAGATATTATTTTGTAGTATTTTTTGATGCAAGTGTAAGAATATACGAATATCTCTCTCAACCTTCAGTATAACACCGGAGTTTTGCTGCAATGCTAGGGCCATCTAAGATGGTTTATTGGTTACAGAGAAACCCAGGCCCAAGTCCAAGTTTTGACCCATACAAAAGGGTGCTCAACCTGCAGTACCGTGTTGCATTCTTCGAATATTGAAGATCTCTCAACCAAAGGTTTCGGAGTTTGGTGCAGTGGCCAGGACATTTAAGAGTAAGTACTCGTTTCACATCTGAGAGCACCCCATAAGCCCAAGAGTTGAAATGGAAAACAATACCAGTAAATCGGTGTTTATTAATGTGACAACATACATATAAAGAACACTCATGGTTTAACTTTTTGGAGTGTGCAGAAGTACAGATACATACATATTTCTTCAAAGGCTCACAAATATTCACATTTGAGAATGCTTATGTTTCAACATTAAGAAAGTTGACCGTAAGCATACTAAGGCATATACGATATCAGGAATAGGTTTGTGTTTAGAAACTCACATTGTGATCATCAAGAGAGTGTCAAATTTTAGTAGCAAGAGGTGCACAATTTTAACACTCCATGATTGAGGTGCAGGATAATTACCCGCTGCAGATAAGATAAGGTAACGGCATGACATATGTGAAAAACAAATTATTTTTAGGCATGATAGAGACATATTTCATTCAAAACATCGAATCACGAGATATGCGAATAACTTACATTGAAAGACTAGCAAACATGCCCGCAACCAGGTTTGGACAAGGATACAGCAACTTCCTCAAGTATATCGATCACCGCAGCAAAAGTCGGCCTTTGCAACTCCTCTTCACTCAGGCAATCTTTTATTAACCTGTACCATTGCTAAAATTTAAGATTACAACGACAAGAACTATTGGAAGCTAGAGGCTTTCGCCGCCGCCACTCGTTTAGTAAATTTCTGTACAAATTATGTAACCATCACAATTAACAACAAGATGATTAACCAATAAGCTAGCAATCATGATTTCTATTAGATTGTTATAAACTTATGTACAGATAATCTTTTATTCAGTATAATAGTAAATTTTGCTACATTCACATTTTTGGGTAAAGCAAAATTCAAATCTGCAAGTTTATAAAAGCACCACCAATCAGGGGAGCGGTATGTAAAAGGCGACAAATTTTTATTATTTTGTTGAGTTAAAAGTTGGATCCATGCCCACTCCCCAATAAATATAGGATCAATTTCCTCTCGCCTCGTTGTCCTTTAAATTGTGACCTTACAATTACAATTCTCATGATCTACCTCTCCCATGATTCAAAACGTATTACAAATCAAAACATACACATACTTAAAAATGAGTGCTCTCGATTTTGAATGGAATGTGACAAACAATATAAATAATAGGTGTTGCAGACAGCGGATGGAGTTAGATTATGCAAGTTGAATAAAATTTGAAACTCATTGATCGCATTATAGGTTGTTCATCTTAATTTGATAGAAATGAATGTTGTTACTCACAGTTGAATCCTTATGGGGCATCTACTAAGCTTGAATTTTGGCTCGGAATCCGTTAAATTCAAATCCATGCAGCCCAAGCTCATGTTAGGAAATAAAGCACGCCCTTCCAGCATCTGTAACAAATGAGCATATCCACTATAATTTTCTACGAAAACCATATATTATCATCATTAGTCTTTAATCTACAATTACCTAGGATATCAAAAGACAGACAAAAGGAGGCATTAATGATACAAATAACTTTGAGAACAATAAAACCAAGACACATAAAAAGTCTGTGTCTCCTGTTTGTGCATATAAATAAGCTGTAGAAAACATTTTAAGTGGAGCCATATAGCTACACTAACACTGCCATTTACAAACTATTTCCATCAAATTAAGTGTTCAAGTTAGTCCCAAATTATATTATAAAGTCGTTACTTATCCAGTGAAAATATGAGCTGTTGACACAAGTTGCAAAATATTTGTTAATTAGGGTGCTGATTTTGCAATAGCACGTAAGAAAATTAACATCCAGTTAACAGACATTGTAGAAATTTTAATTGTGGCAAATCCCACTTTGCAGCATTCTTGCGTTATAGATTTGCTCTGCTAACCGCGAAAAATTGCATGGACACAATTTACGACGAACAGTAAGTTTTCTGATTTCTATTCACTTGAAATACAAATAGAAAATAATGAGAACGGATCTAGATCTTTTGAAGCAGACGAAGACACTGAAGCATCTCTTCATGCCTAGAAGCACAGGTCCCAAATTTGATGAGTGTAGCATTTGTGGCATGCATAAAGAAACAACTAATTACCTATTCATTCACTTATTCTAGAGCAACCGCAGTGTTGAGTTGGACTCGAACTAAACACCTCTTAATCACTTGCTTACAATCAGATGAGTGGCACATTTTGGTTTATTCATATTATTATGGGTCATTTGAGTTGTTGTTGTTGAATACTGTTCTGTGAAACTTTGTATGGTTTTCCCCCTCTTTAATGAAGTACGTGATGTTCCCACCTTAATAAAAATAAAAATAAAAACTTTTCTCTTATGCCTGTCATATATACCCAAAAAGAGCAACCTGAGTTAGAGAAATATGACAATCTGAATAACATACGGAAACCTCGTCGTTCCGGGTTAATAGGCAGAACTCATAGTCTGAGAATACTTGAGAGATACATGCACTTTCGCAATGCCACTGGTTTCTTTTTCATAACTCGTGTGTGAGTGTGTGTGTGAACAGAGAGAAAATGGAATGAGAAAGAAAGGGAAAGATCCTCCATCTCTGATTTAGGCAAATAACCAAGATATAGGATGGTGAGACTAAGGTAAGCATACCACCAATATAATTCCATTCGGAGGATAGGGAGACAACTGCTTTCGTATAAATTTTAATGATTGGATATTGAAATGGAAAATCCACACCGTCAATCTGATATTTGGTACTTAAAAGTACTAAAAGAACACATTAGTTATTAGTGTTTCGCCTCTAATGGGCACAATACAGAGGTATAGCTAGTTTCTTAAATTTACATATTCAAGCATATAAATTGACACAAAACCATTTACAATGATTGGAACACTTCGGAGCCATTGTAAACTGATTTTGGTTTGGTAATGAAACATGCATAAATCTGGGCACCTCTGCTAATTACAATAGTTTGTTTAGCGATCATTCAGTACATAGGAAAAAGGCTCGTGATTACTTTATGCCTTATTGTTAAAACTTTACATGAGGGGGGGGGGGGTTATTGCACGAGACTGTAAAATTTTGAACCAGGGTATGCTTTTGTAGGATTTGAAAGCAAATCCTACCAAGAAAAACAATAACAAAATCACTTGAGCATGTGGAGACATGTATTTTTATTTTAAAAATATTAGATAATTGTAGGATGATCTCAAGGAATTTCAAAAGACCAAGAACTTGCATGAAATAAATCACAATGAACACCCAATGGGTGAAGATTCATTAGGATTTACTAACGAATCATGGCAGTTTGTATGTGTGTATGAATTCGTATATGTATACATTTATGCATATTCACGCTCTCTCTCTCTCTCTCTCTCTCTCTCTCTCTCTCTCTCCGCGCGCGCGCGATAGATATATGGGAGAAGTGTTGGCAAAGGTGGCATATTTGGAAATTCACGTAAGAATTTATCTAAAGTTACATAGTGGGCCATCACATGGATGATCTCTATTGATCATCGTGTGTCCACTCACTGAAATATCCTGGGATCATCTAATTTGTCCAACTCATTAATCAAAATGAGGATATTCGTGCAAAAGTAGGTGTAGCATCCGTGGAGAAGAAAATACGGGCAAACTGGCTAAGATGGTTTGGTCCTGTGCGACGCAGACCTATGAAAGCACCGGTTTGACGAATGGATACTCTCGATATAGGTAATGTCAAAAGGACGAAAGGGAGGCCGAAGAAAACATGGATGGAGGTGATACGAAAAGATATGGTTGCCAAAGGCCTCAATGAAAGTATATTGTTCGAGAGGAGTGAGTGGAGGCGGAGGATTCATGTGCTGGACCCGGCGTGATTCTCATGTTGGTTCATGTAGCCTACCCCATATGCTTGGGATAAAAGGTTCGGTTGTTGTTGTGGGTTGAGAGGAGGGGGGGCCTTTAAACTAAGTATCTTCACTGTTGATGCTTTAGAGCATTGAAATTGCATTAAATGGTGTAGATCATCAATGTGATAATATTTTAGGTCGGCTCCTTAAATATATATATAGTTATCTAGCAAAGTTACAATAATTTTATAAGAGTGAAGGAATCTTTTTTTACCTCATATAGAATAACTGCGAATGAACGTAAATCTCTCTTAGTATCAGAAGAAGGATCAGCAGGGATACCAATCCACTTACCTAGTAAATGGAAAAAACAAAAAGAGTAAAACTTTAGAATGTTTAAGTGATTAATGTAAGGTAATTCCGGTCAGAAGAATGTCTTAACATACTGTTTTCTTCATAAGGGCACATTTCTTTGTACAGCATCTGAACCCAATATTCACCAATCTTTAAGGTCCCCCCTTCATCTTGCAACAAGTTTCTGTAGCAAAAGCAGCAAAGGAAAACAATTTTAAGAAATAATGCCAAAAATAATCATTCCAGTGGCTCCTTACATGTTCTGAAACAGGCTCTAATATTTACAAGATTGGTGTACACACACACACACACACACACACACAGAGAGAGAGAGAGAGAGAGAGAGAGAGAGAGATTTGTTCAACAAGTGAACCAGTGGTTGTGACAATATGTATAAATTTAGATATAAATCAAAATAGTAAACATCATGAGTATGAAAAAAATCTCAGAGAAACCATCATTTCTATATCACCAAAATTATTGTTATAACTAGTGAAAACTTCGTTTCCATGTCACCCGAATCTTTGCCATGACTCTGGTAGAATAGGAAAATATTAGCATACATCTCATAAAGCATAGATAGATTCCTGCAGAAGAATTCCACTGCATAACCTGAGATCCAGATGTTAGCCAAGGCATCTTTGAAATAAGAAATCAAATTTGAACCACACCGATTACCAATTAGACCAAATTATATTTTGGCAAGTACTCTCATTGAGAAACAAAAAAACTGAGTAAAGGATGGAAATAATGGTGCAGTATAATAACACACACACATGTGTGTGTGTGTGTGTGAGAGAGAGAGAGAGAGAGCACAAAAATGTAATGCATTCACAACAGTGTGTGTGTGTGTGTGAGAGAGAGAGAGAGAGCACAAAAATGTAATGCATTCACAACAGTGTGTGTGTGTGTGTGTGTGTGTGAGGGGGAGAGAGAGAGAGAGAGAGAGAGAGTAAAGGCGAAGCAGAATATTCTAGGATTGCAGCTCACCTAGGGCACAGGTAATTATGAACAAGATGATGGGGTTTGTGTTGATGAAGATAGCTCATTCCCCTGCGAAAAATTTGATGTTAATGGAATACATAATATGATATGTTACTATGATCACCATGACAACTGAATTTGTTTAAGTATGAACTGTGTCTTTTTACAGACCTAAAAAATCACATAATGGAATACATAATATGATATGTTACTATGATCACCATGACAACTGAATTTTGTTTAAAGTATGAACTGTGTCTTTTTACAGACCTAAAAAATCTCATTAACTTACAAACAATTGTTGCAATCACCAGCTAAAATACAAAATGAGAAAATCAAAAAAGAAAATATAATTTTCTTTTAATAAAGAAGAAAATATATTGAATTTTACATGTATATGAAGTATAACTTAATTACTTTACACCGACATAATATGCAAATTTTACTGATATTCATAATCTTGTTTGGAAAATGGAAAGCTCAACTAGTCATGACTAGAGAAATGAAAACTTAAATCAAGATCTATGACTTAGCATCCCTCCACCACCACCACCCCACCCCCACCCCACAAAAAAAAGGAAAAAGTAAAAAAAAAAAAACCATGAGTCAAGCTTCAGATAAAATCATTTACATATCAGTTCTTCATTCTATAAATAATACACAATTATGCAACTATAATATATCTATAAAAAAAAATTGTATTGTGTTCAAAATTATTCTACCGAACTTATTTAAACCAACCCCATCCATTCTTAATGTGTTACAGTTTTTAACATACTGGCTCTAAAAGAGAGGAAGAATAAAGGGAGGGAAAGGTTCATCAACTATAGCTTGAAAATATTAAACTATTATCGTAAAAAAAAAGAGCCTTTCAAACGAAATAAATAGCACTTGAAAGTTTGAAGCAGCACACCTAGCAATGTCCAGGGCATATCGGACAGATGTGAAAATGTCCAAGTGTATTTTTCTGCTCAATATCTCAAACAAATTTCCCTGGGAAGCAACATCAAAATAGGTAAAAACCAACTAAAATATGCTACAAAACTAGAAATAGGCAGTTCTGCAATTCTTAAGAAAAAAGACAAGTATGATATTTCATGTTCTGATTTCAAAACACCAGAAATCATATTGAGAGCTATAAACGACTCACCTGAAGAATTCTAAGCAGCACAACAAAACTTTGAAATTTATTCATGCAATTAACTTTTTTAAATAGCAGAACATAAAATGACTCACCTGAATGAACCTAATTAGCACAAGCACCAAAATAAGTTTTTGTTTCCCAACAAATAATGAAACTTATAGTTAGTGACTTATATTTTATATGCCACGCAAGATATGATATGTAATGGTGGAATCATCCCCAAGCCGCTAATGAGAACCCAGAGCCTTAATTGGTTCAGGATCCCCTACAAAAATATTTAATCCTTTCATTTATTCAAGAACATGGCTAAATTCACTCTTACGTACAGAAACAAGCTTCTCCTAAATATTGGAAAAAAGAATAAAATAAAAAGTAAAAGAAAAGAGAGAGACTCTGCATCCCTTGACTGTTATGAACTGAAGGATAAAAGAAGCATACCTCACAACATTCTCTGCTTTAACTTGTTTTTATACTTACCCTTGCAGAGCTTTCTTTAGGGATGAATGCTATGCCTGGTAAGAACCAAACCCTAGGTTAATTCCATCCTTTTTCTCATCCTTCACCTCATAAGTGACTTTTTTAGAATGCTTGTACTCGCCAGCCATTTCAAGGTCCTCATTTCCTTTTTTTCTATAGTAACCATCATACTCTATAAATAATAGTCTCAGGCAACTCCTTTTCTTCCACAACCGTATAATTCCTATGCCATCAATACGTCTCCACCTTGAAGTTGGAAGCTAACACCTAGAGTCTTTGGCATCTTGATTGACTATATCCTTGACTCTTAACTTCACATTAAAAAAGATCCCAAGAAAAAAAACCTTTGATAAAAAAAAGTCTTGTACAGCAACAACGCCAATCCTGCTGCGTTAAGGGTCATGTACTTATTATAGTAACAATTAATGTTCTTTAGGATTCATTTGTAGAAATCTGGCTAAGTTTTATGTCGGCTGTCTACCTTTTCTGTCGTCTCCATCATATCGCAGAGAGAGGGAGGAAAAATTCAATAAAAAGCAACAGAGAGGAGAAAAACAAGAAGTGATGCAAAATTTACATGACGTGGTAAAGCACATCAATGGGGAGAACCCCGGAGAGACTTCAGTATCTGGCAATGCACATGTCACTCGCAATAGACGCTATCGAAGGGAAATGAGACTGGAAATGTATCTCTCACAATAGACACCAAACAAAGTCCTACTCTGACTCTCATTGCCATCACTATTCAATTCCACAAAGTGGAAGGTAAGATTTTATAAGTCACAACTGTTGCCATTTTATGACAAGCCGTTTAATTCTACATCATGGTTCCTAAACATGTGCTATTGAAAAAGAAGTACAAACAAGAATGTAAAAGTGACAAATATCACAAATATTATGTTGACATCTCACCTAATCATAATTAGCAAGAGAAAGGAATGAAAATAGTTCTAACTGCAAACCTACAGACCTTGTCTAAACTAAAACTTATAAAATTCATTGAATTGCAAAGACTGGAAAAATGAATAATCAATAGATATTCTTTCTTGGACTCTTCTCAAATAAGCCGTGAGTGGTTACTGGTGTGATAGTTTGTAAAAGTCCCAAGCATAGGCGTCTTGGCATGGTTCAGAAAATTGCTCAATTTCTACCCATGATCTCCTGTGGGCAAATAAAATTTTGTAGGAAAAGATTTGGTTGGCAACTTGATGGAGCATCATGCATCAGTCAAACATTTTACCTTCGAATTTGGTTTTATGTTCCAGCAACAAATTTATCTCAAATCAACAATATTTAGTGGTGGTAATCACCTACATAAAATCATTATAAAAACCAGGTATCACTGAATATTTTGCTTGGTCGATAAAGTTGAATTACCAATTATTGGAAGCAATGGTTTAAAGACGAGAGGAAAAGTAAACTATCCAAGTATAAGCATCCCTGATTATAATTGACAGAACAAGGACATACTTTTGGTAAGTGCTCGGTTATGAGGATAATTTCATCCTCATGGACTATCGCACCAAGAAACTGCAAAATATTTGGGTGCCGGAGTTCCCTAAGACGAGAGATCTCTTTCGCAAACCATTTTCTACAAACAGCAGCAAAGCACACGGATTAGTTCTCAATGATACTGAAGGGCTCACTTCACAAAGAACCCAGTAACCAATCTGCTAGAATAGTCATCAACTCATAAACTGTACGTTGTTTCAGGAAAAGATTTCTGCGCTTTAATTATGGTTTTGACAACCCAAGTTCCACGCCACTTAACCTTCTTAGATTCGCCAAAAATTCCCTGAAGATAAAGAAAGAAAATAATTCATTTCAGCAGCATATCAAATAGCAAGAATTTCCCTTTTTTTCTTTTTAAGCTAGTAATTTGGACCCATGCAGGATACGCCCATGGTTGCATGGCTTCAAATTTCAAATCAAGGTAACTTACAAGCATTCAACAGAAAATTAAATGAAATGAAATGAATGGCATTATGAACACAAGAGATCGTGATCATGTATGAATACAGCAACTACATTAAAGCAAGAAAAGGGAATTAAATTGTTAACTAAAAATATAATGCTACTAATGACCATGTGCAACACTATATACTTTTGTTTGAGTGCGCAATTTTCAGTGATTAGTAGCTTGTAGGGGAGTTTGATCCCAAACTCTTGCACACCCTAGCCTAAGAACTCAATATACATAGGTCTAGGAATTCACCAAAGATAGAACCAAATAACCCCCAACAACCCCTAGCCGACCCAAACTAAGATCGGCTAGGCCAGCTGGGTTACCTCACCTGCACCCATGGGTGAGTGGATCCCTGAAACCCTTGGCCTGACTCAAATCCGCCCACTTAGTTGGGCGGACCATATTGGGTCTGGCCTATGACTCAATAGCCAACATATATAAATACATAAATAGATTATGTGCCACATTCTCCCCAATTTCGGTCCACAACCCAATAGGACTTTTAACTAGTGACCGGTAATAATAATTTTAATGATACCACTATTCGGAGATATACCGTCTTCTTGGTTCTGGATCTCCATCGTATAATCTGTATTCTTCTCATCTTTTAGGTTAGGGAAAAAATTTGGGGAAAAGGAGAGCAATAATAACCTATCGTTATCTACTAACCTAGACAATAGAATAATAATCATCAATCAAATTCCGAACGTCACGCCATGATTTGAAGGATGTCAACACAATCCTGTAGTGTGTTTACACACATATTTCTTATGTGATTAGGAGGCCACTTATTTAGGGATGGGAGTGGCCCCTCATGGATGCAGCCTTACAACTTAAATATGACAATAAGAAAACGTGATTCCTAGTACAACTAACACCCCACCCCCGGCCCATGAGAGACCCTCAACACTGAAGTACATACTGAGTAGGACATAGACATAACAAAGTCCAAGTGCCTGATTAACCTCAAACATAGAGCTTGTGTATTAACTTAATGATCGAGATTATGTGCAGAATGTGTATGGATTGGGATATGGAAAGGATTCTGAGTCTCAGACCCAAACCAAATTGCAAAATCCAAATATATAGTTGCCATCTATATCTATATACTATTAGAAAAGTAGGTTGGAAGATGGCATATTCGAAGTTGGTGAGGAACACTCGGCAGTTTAGAAAATTTTATACAAATCATCACCAATTATACCCTTATCACTTCTCTGTTATGCTATGCCGGCTGCTGGGATACAAGAAGGAATTAGCTAGAGGAAGAGAATACAAACATGGCAAGATCCACACCATCATGAAGGAGGTTCAATTTGCTGGCTACCTCTTAAAGGGGTTTCATTTTGTTATTTATACATAAACCCTAAACCCACCGTTGCCGGCCGAAGTCCGGATGAGAAAGGGTGAGGGTTGTGATAGGCTTGTGACAGCCAACGTAAAACTTTGTCACATTCTATGACATGAATCATAATAAGAATATTGTTGGGGCGTCCCCTACTCAGCGAAGCGCTACATCGGATCCCGGGTGTAGTGTTAACTATGCAAGGGCTTCTAGGTCGTCGTCCAGAAACGGCGCGCTACATCGGACTCCGGGTGTAGTGACAAATAAGCAAGGGTTTCATAAGATACGTCTAGCTTCCTTGAACATAGGTTCCTTTACGAGTAGACTAATAGAATTAGTGAAAGTGATGATTAGGAGGAGAGTTGGTATTATGTGTTTGCAAGAAACTAAGTGAGTACGTGAAAAGAGTAGAGTCATAGGGCATTGGGGTTATAAGCTTTTGGTATACGGGTAGAGATAAAAATCGTAATGGGGTAGGCATAATCATAGATAGACAGTTGCTTGAGAATGTAGTTGAGATTAGGAGAAAAAGTGATAGAATTTTACTGGTTAAGCTTATTCTCGGTGGAGAGATCCTTAATGTTATTAGTGCTTATGCACCACAGATAGGTCTTGATGATGCTAGTAAGCGTCTATTCTGGGAGGATTTAGACGAGATGATGCAAAGTATACCTAGTGGAAAGAAGTTATTTATTGGTGATGATCTTAATGGACATATAGGTACTAGTCGTAGTGGGTTTGATACTATCCATGGAGGTTTTGGTTTTGGACAAAGGAATGAAATAGGTGGCTCGATTCTAGATTTTGTCTTATTTTATGACTTGATCTTAGCAAACACCTGGTTTAAGAAAAGAGTCCCATCTTATCACTTTTAGGAGTGGATCAAATGCTAGTCAAATAGACTTTTTTCTGACGAGAAGAATAGATAGAGGTTGTTGTATCGACTGTAAGGTAGTGTCAGGTGAGAGTATAACCACTCAACATAGACTTTTAGTTCTAGATTTTCGATTTATAAGAGGACCTAGGAAGATTAGACGTAAGATGGAACCTAAAATTAAATGGTGACACTCGAAAGAAGATAACCAAAAGGGTTTTATAGATCGTATAGTCCAAGATGCGGATTGGCAGTCAGAAGATGATTCAGACAGAACATGGAACAAAATGGCTAGTTGTATCAAGAGGGTAGCTAGAGATTTACTTGGTGAGTCGAGAGGTGGTGCTCCACCATCTAAGGACACATCATGATAGAATGAAGAAGTAAAGGCTGCTATTAAATTTAAAAGGGATTCTTATAAAGATTTAAAGAAAAGTAGAGATGTGGAGAGATTTGAGAAGTAGAAAATAGCTAAAAAGGAAATTATGAAAGCTGTTCGGGATGCTAAATCTAAGGTCTACAAGGAGGTGTACGAGAAATCAGACACTAAAAAGGCTGAAAATGATATATACCGGATTGCTCGGATGCGGGAAAGGAAGACCAGAGACTTATGTGCGGTGAAGTGTGTCAAAAATGAAAATCAGAAGATTTTAGTTCGAGGTGAGGATATCAAGAAAAGATGGAGAGATTATTTTGACAAATTGTTCAATGAGAGCTTTACTAAGAATTTGGATGGACTTGTCATTCAATCTCAAGATATAAACCGTGATTTCATGCGTAAAATAAGACTATCTGAGGTTAAAAAAAGCTTTGAACAGAATGGGTTTAAGAAAAACGGTTGGTCCTGACGGGATTCCTATCAAGATTTGGAGATGCTTAGGAGAAATAGACGTTAAATGGCTAACAGATCCGTTTAATAAGATTTGGCAGACAAAAAAGATACCAAATGAATGGAGGAAAAGTATCCTTATACCTATCTACTTGAACAAGGGTGACATTCAAAGTTGCTCAAACTACCGTGGAATAAAACTTATGTATCACACCATGAAACTTTGGGAGAGAGTGATTGAACACAGGCTAAAGAAGGGTATTAAGATAACGGAGAACCAGTTTAAGATAACGGAGAACCAGTTTGGATTCTTGCCTGGACGATCGACGACAGGCTATTCATTTGCTTCGTCAACTTGTCGAGTATTTTCGAGAGAGGAGAAGAGATTTGCATATGATATTTATTGATTTAGAGAAAGCGTACGACAAGGTACCTAAAAAGGTATTATGGGGGGCAATGATGAAGAAAGGAGTCCCCGTCAAGTATATTGACATAATCAAGGATATGTACGATGAAGTAGTGGCAAATGTCAGAACTTGCGGCGGCCTAACGAGTGATTTTCCTATCACAATTGGTTTACATCAAGAATCTGCATTATGTCCATTCCTGTTTACCATCGTGATGGATGAGCTTACTAGAACTATCCAAGATGAGGTACTTTGGTATATGCTATTCGTTGATGATGTTGTTCTAGTAAATGAGACGAAAGCAGAGATTAATGCCAAATTGAAATTATGGAGGCAAACATTGGAATCTCGGATGTTCAGATTGAGCAGGTCTAAGACAGCATATATGCATTGCAAATTTAGTAAACAGGGAAGTCAAAACCATATTGATATAACATTGGAAGGGCAAGAGATATCACCGAGCGATCAGTTTAGATATCTAGGTTCCATCATCCAAAAGGATGGGGAGATCGATAGAGATGTTAATCAAAGGATCCAAGCTGGTTGGTTGAAATGGAGGAGTGCAACAGGGATTTTGTGCGATCGTAACTTTTCGTTAAAATTGAAAAGGAAGTTTTATCGGAGCGCTATTCGGCCTGCCTTATTATATGGTACAGAATGTTGGGCTCTTAAGAAACATCATACACAGAAGATGCATGTAATGGAGATGCGCATGCTTCTTTGGATGTGCGGTAACACTAGAAAAGATAAGGTGTGAAATGAGGATATTCGTGCAAAAGTTGGTGTAGCACCTGTGGAGGAGGAGATGTGGGAAAACCGGCTAAGATGGTTTGGTCATGTGTGACGCAGACCTATTGAAGCACCGGTTCGACGAATAGATACTCTCAATATGGGCAATGGCAAAAGGGCAAAAAGGAGACCGAAGAAAACATGGATGGAGGTGATACGAAACGATATGGTTGCCAAAAGCCTCAATGAAAGTATATTGTTCGATAAGAGTGAGTGGAGACGGAGGATTCATGTGCTAGACCCGGCGTGATTCTCATGTTGGTTCATGTAGCCTATCCCATATGCTAGGGAAAAAAGGCTCAGTTGTTGTTGTTGTATTTATACATAAACCCTACAGCATGAACAACAGCATAAAAATCAAACACATCATTTGCATAGAAGAACAAGCTAATTTGACGAATTGTCTTTATTCTAACGATTCATTATTTTTTTAATCGATTAATTCTCACTATTTTCATATAAAGTTGTCCCTAATTCTAAGGAAATTTTCATTAGAACAAGTTTTAGAGCAATCTTCTTTCACTTCAAGATCATTTATTAGTGTAGTCATTGCTATAGTTGTCAAAAAGTTGTTCTACTTACGAACTAGCTATTAATTTCAGCTTCATATTTATCTCCTTACTCAAAATTTATTTGCGAAGCATATGTGTGCGCGCGCACTCATGCATGCATGCATGCATGTTAGGATCAAAATAATGCGGATTGAAAGATACCAAAATTGGGAACTAATTCAATATTCAGTCATAAATTCTTGATTGGAAGAACTAGACCCTTTGCATTCTACTTCGATAATCATTGGCGATGTTGTTTGATTTTCTTTCCAACCCTATGCAGCTGATTCAACAAAGATAACATCTTGTGAGCTCGAAAGCTTATCGGTGTGGGGATCATATCGTCTGTAAGTTTTAGATTCATCACTGTAGCCGATGAAAATATATATTTTTCCTTTCGCATTGAACTTTTCTTTTCTCTTTGGTATTGTAATACGAGCATAAGCGATACAGCCATACACATTCAAAAAATCTATTTTTGCTTTGCGATTGTACCAGGCTTTGTACGGTGTTCTGACTGGCACGACTTTTGTCAACGATCTGTTCAAGATGCATACAGTCGTACCCACTGCTTCCACCTAAAATTTGTTCGGAAGACTTTTTCCTTTCAGCATTCTTCTGACCATCTCTACGATTGATATGTTTTTTTTCCTCCATATCGTTTTGCTGAGGAGTTTATCTTATTGTTAATTATTTCTTGATATCTTGAGCCTTGTATTAGTCTTGAAGCTGTGTAGATATAAACTCTCCTCCATGATCTGTTGTCAACACCTTCAATTTGTGGCTACTTTGTTTTTCTACATATGCTTTGAATTGAACAAACATGAAAAAGGCTTCGGATATTTCTTTAAGAAAATAAACTCACACCATTCTACTAAATCAACAAATAGTAGAAAATATCTTTTGCCCACATCTTGCTGAATAAAAAGAAACGTCTTTGTGTCCTTTTTTTCATGATACTCCTTTTGTTTTGTTTGAGTCCATGATGCAAGTCTCTAAGACAGCTATTTCGTAGCCATCTTCAACAAGCTTCCAAAGTTCTTAAGAGATAAGCAGAGTTTTTATTTGGAGACTCCAAAAATCGTAACTCTCACTGTCAAAAATTGAAATAAGATTATATGAATAGTTGAATTGGGATGGTGTTGACGGAGAAGATGTTATCATATCGATCGAGATGAATGCCTCTGATACCAAATTTGTAGGTGCAGGCGGAAGTCTAGCGAAACGCGGAATGAAATTTGATAGCAAACTATTTTATAGAGGATTAAAAACTTTGAATTACAAACAACTGTGTTTGCAATATGAGAAATATGCTAGATAGGGTATAAACAAAAATTTTCTTTTGGTTTTGGTTTCTTTGTTGGATACATTTTATAAAGAGATTGCATCTCTATTTATAGTGATTACATTTTCCTGTTATACCTACTACACTATTTCATTTCTTGCACAATTAATGTAAGGTAAAACTTTTTGCATGTAGAGTTAAATTTTGATCTTAAGAAACCAAATTCAGATTGGTTTCTAATATCCCTTCTCAATTTGCAATTTTGGCCTTAAAATGGAGAAATATATATTTTCATCGGCAACAGCGATGAATCGAAAGCTTATAGGTTATATGATCCTGACACCGATAAGCTTATAATTTCACGAGATGTTATTTTCATTGAATCAGCTACATAGATCTGGAAAAAAAATCAAGCAATACCACCAATGATTATCGAAGAAAATGTGAAGGGTCTAGTTCTTCCAACCTAAACCCTCAGAATGCAAGATCTGAAGATTTATTTTTTCGAACACGGAATCACTACCCAAAAAGGTGAGTTCATTGCGTGATATTTATAATTCTTATAACATGACATTGTTCTCTTATGAACCACAGAAATATGAAAAAGCTGCAAACAACGAAAACTGGGTCAAAGCAATGAATAAAGAGACTGCGATGATCCGAAAAAAAACACGTTGGAGATGACTCATCTTCCAGAAAGGAAGGAGTTAATTGAGCTCAAATGGGTCTATAAGACCAAATACAACAAAGACGGCCCAATCCAAAAGCTAAAGGCTCGACTTATAAAAAGGTTACTCGCAAAAGCCAGGTATCGACTTCAACGAGACAATCGTCCTCGCATGGAGACAATCGTCCTCGCATGGAGACAATCAGAATAGTATTGGCACTTACAATACAGTTCAAATTGAAGGTGTTCCAACTAGACGTCAAATCAATATTCCTTAACGGAGAGCTAGAAGACGAAATCTTTGTAGAACAACCTTAAATCTACATTGTCAAAAGAGAAGAGCGTAAGGTTTATCGCCTTCACAAACTATTGTATGAGCTAAAACACTGGAACAATAAAATCAATCAACATTTTTGCGAGAAAATTTTCAAAGCCCAAATGAGTCATCCTTATATGTAAAAAGGCAAAGTACATGATATCTTATTGTTAGTCTTTATGTTGATGATTTGATATACTATGGTACTAATCATGTGGCGATAGACGAGTTTCAAAAGAAATTGATGAAAGAATCCGAAATGATAGATATAGGCTTGATGTGATATTTTCTCGGCATACTAGTCAAACAATCTACATGAGTAATATTTATCAGCCAAGAAAAATATTGCGAAGATTTTCTGAATAAATTCCATTTGTCAAACTGCAAATCGGTCGACCAGCAACTCTAAACGAGAAGCTAAGCATGCATGACGGCGCAAAGAAGGTCAACGCCTCAATCTACCTAAGCCTAGCCGGGTCGCCGATCTTCCTTACAAATATAAGGCCCGGCATACAACATGCGGTCACTGTAGTCTCAGATTCATGGGTGATCCAAGCAAGCTACGCTACACAGTAGCCAAACGCATTCTCAGATATCTTCAGGAAATAAAGAAGTTCGGCATAAGTACACAACCAAAGAAGACAACAAATTGGTCCGCCACACTGATAGTGACTGGCAGGTTCCGTTGGAGACCATAAAAGTACGTCAGGATATGTTTTCTCTCTTGGTTCGAAGGTGATATCCTGGTCGTCTAAGAAGAAGCAGACGGTAGCACTCTCGTATGCAGAAGTTGAATACGGTTCAGCTACAAGCGCTGCATGTGAAGCAATCTGATTTCGAAGAATTCTTTCAGACTTGGAGCAAAATCAAAAGACTCCAACAACAATCTACCACAACAATACGTTAGCAACTGCCCTGACAAAGAATCCGATGTTCCATGCAAGATCCAAACATATCGAGATTCGACACCATTTCATCAGAGGGCTCGTGGAAGACCAAGAGATTAAGCTGGAGTTCATCCCAACAAATCAACAACTTGCATTCTTGAAAATATTTTCACCAAAGCAGAAACTACGAAAAAATTCATCCAATTTAGAAACATCTTACAAATTGTAAATTGAGAAGGAATGTTGGAAACCAATTTGAATTTGCTTTCTTAAGGTCAAAATTTAACTCCACATGCAAAATGATTTACCTTGCATTAATTGTGTAAGAAATGAAATAGTATAATGGGTGTAATAGTAAGATATAATCATTATAAATAGTGATGCAATCTCTTTGTGAAATGCATACAACAAAGAAGCCAAAAACCAAAGGAAAATTTTCATTTACCCCCTTTCTAGCTTATTTCTCATCTTGCAAACACAGTTGTTTGTAATCCAACGTTTCTATCCTCTCTAAAATACTTTGCTATTAATTTTCATTCCACATTCCACTAGACTTCTTTCTGCCCCAACACAAATTATTCGGTGCGATTCTATTATAATCAATAAGCTTGAAAACTCCTAGTACTCCTTTTCATGGACTTCGTTAAATCTCATTTAAACATTAGATGCAAGGGTTAGCTATCCCCTTAGCTTATGCCTTGTAATAACTAATAATCACTCATCACATGAACTCCACAATCTAACTTTTCAAATGTTTATATTTTCTTTCACATTTTCCTCTCAATGCACAACAAGAAGAAAAACACCAACACCTCACGCAGCTAAGCACTACCCACTTCTATTGGCATGCCATTAGGCCATTTTATTTGTAATGATCAAGTTTTTTTTGGGATGTCTCCGCTTTCCATGCATGTGTGAGCCATATTCTAGTATTGATACTAAGATGAAGCATATGGCAGTTTCATTGTGAGATGCTTCTACATGTACTGCATTGTGACCAAATTTTATAAACAGGAAGTATTTATAACGTGCACATCCGATATTGCACAGATCTTAATTGCATATCCAACTATAGATGCAAAGCCCTTTCTTGTGAATCAAAGAAAATCCTTTCCCGGCCTCACTTATATTCTCATATGTTATTCTAAGATGACTAGTGGCAGGGATTGCTCTTGTTCATTCACAATGAAATTGTCAATGTAAGCCTCCTATCAGCAGAGCCTGCTATATGCAAAGCCATTAAGTATGCAGGCTGGTATTAAGGGGATTATACTCCCACTTCGTATATATCTTGGTTTTCTACTGTCACTATTATGAGCATAGATAAACATGATGCATTGTAACATAAGAAATGGTCAACCGTCGGCCATATTAAAGTAACAAGTTTTCAGTGCAGCAGCACATGATTTTAGATTTTGCAAGAAAAATGCTAACCACTTGCACACAAAAAAAATCAAGGATAAATCAAGTAAAGTTGGTATTGTCATGGCAATGATTTACAGCATAGAGAAGTTCTATGCAGGAGGAGTCGATTCACTAGTACTAAGAACTGAATATCATGGAAAAGAAAATAAGGAACAAGATCCTGAGAGATATTGAATTCTAATAAAAAAAATCTTTAAAAAAAGAAGCAAAAGTAAATAAAAAGTAAAGTAGCTTGTAATTTTAAGCACAAAATGGAGAGTGAGAAAGAGAGAGAAGAGAGAGAGAGAAAGAGAGCACAGAAATACTCCAGAACTACACAACCTACACAATAATATAGGCCTATGCGTATAAAATATTGAAGAAAAGTACTTTGCCAACATTGTATAGACAGTTATTTGAGACGATTAATATAAAGTATATCCATAACCTTTGCTTCTTTACCTGCTCAACTATCGAAGAGTGCTCTAAATTTAGCTCTGAAGGATCAATATTCACTTCATTCAGACAATGCTCATGACGAATAGTCTGGGAAAATATATAAGAGTTAATCCGTCGAATAATCTACAGCAAAAAATGTACTGTCGAATAAACCACATAAAATGATATGAAAACCACATTTTGGATGTATATTTTAATAAACGAATTTAAACAGAAAGCATTTGAAGCATCCATAAGTTTAGCAGTGAGCATAAACAATAGCAATTCTACAACAGATTTTCATTTTTTCACAAAGATAAATTAGTTTAAGAAGCACTATGACATAATTTTCCAACAGATGGAAATTCTAGCGTTTGAGCACGTGCAATGCATGTGATTAAATTAATAAAATATTTAAAAATTAAAAAGATTTATTAATTTTGAAATATATCTATGTCTATTGGTTTACTTTGTTTGAGAAGATTTGAAAAGTTAATTATGATTTTTTAATATATATTTTACTCAAAATTATGAGAATTTTTTTTCCGTGTGTCATCCTAAGAATCAAATTGGCAATTTCAATTTGATGCCCCTCCCTTTCGGACTAATAGTAAAGGTATGTAAGTTACTAATTAGGTAATGTCAAGGAAAAAAAGTACAGTATACTCCTCCTGAACAAATACATGAAGCAAAAACTAATATACAAGGAAATAACTTCTGATAGATTCAAAAGATCGTGGTAATTGTGGCCTATTGGGAGATCAATGACTACTTTGATGCACCGCTCGTACACCATCTGGGAATTCTTAATTAACAACATAAAAGGAATGCAATTGAATACATAAGGTAAAACCCCATTTAGGCTACATGGAATACAAAACTCAAACTGTTACAAGGTAAAGAAAGGATATGTAAACCGACCTGCTGGAACTGGAAATGACCAATAAACACTGAAGTGCTTCCTAAATCTTAATACTGTAGAATTTCACTGAAGTTATATTACAAGATTGTGGCCTCGTTACATGGATCAAAATCTGGGAATACGATGAGGGTTGTGGAGATGAGATCAAGAGTATCTAAGAAAACCTTGGACAGAACAATAAATCAAATTCTAACAGTTTTAATTAAATATCCATTCTGAAACATTTGATAGTTCGCTAGGTATGGGGAAATATAGAGCATCTCAGATTACTTAAACTATATGTTAAACATTAGACAGCTTTTCTCAAACCATTGCAATCGTGCTGTATCAGATCCACCATCTGCGGAAGTAGATAAGGAAGTTGACATATTTACAAATAAAAATCTAGATGTTTAATAGAGTATAAGTTTTACGCGGATTAAAAATGCAGAGAAACAATATTTTGATTTACATATGTGATATCATTAATGCAGATAGATGTAGTTATGGCAATAAAAGGTTCTTCTCAATATAATACAACATATCAGGACAAATGTGATTCCTTTTGCAATCTTAAAATTCTCTAATATTATATGTACACCAAAAGGAGTTCAGATTACCAGTGGGCGTTCATCAAAGGAATCTCTGCCACCATTCACCTCCAAGATCCTGATAATGTCTCTATGTCCATAGAGTCGGGCATCCATCAACGGCTTGGCAAACCAATAATTAAAAGTCGGTATATTGCAATACAAATATACATTCTAATTGATGTTCTACCCGAAAATTTCTATGGTATAGAGAGTAACTGATGCTACCATTTATGATAATATCTATTATAAAGTCAATCTGTCCAAAATGTCACGGGCCAACAATCTGTGAATATATATATAGGGGAGTGATCCATTGCAAACAAGTCCGCGTTTTTTTAAAAACGGGAACTCCCGATCTACGGCATATTTTAACGATATGACAAGTTGATCATCCTACCAACAAATATATGTGTATGAAAAATCAAAGGATTTAAAGACCTCTAGCCTATGCATCGATGGGTGCAAAAATGAACGTCTATCGATAATGCAACATAAACGTCATCCGATTCATAGCTACAGGTCTTTAAATCCTTTGATTTTTCATACACATATATTTGAGGGTAGGGTGATCAACTTGAACGGATCGGATCGTTAAAATATGTTGTAGATCGGGAGTTCCCGTTTTTAAAAAACACAGACCGGTTTGCAATGGATCACTCCCCTATGTGTGTGTGTGTGTGTAATTGCAAACTCTACTCCTAAGATATGAGTACTTCGTAGATCAATGCAAACAAATGAAATATAGGTGTAACTTGACTTGAACAAGTCGAACATAATTTAAGATTTTCATGACTCTTGGAACTTGCCAGAACAACATGATTTGATTCTTTAAAAAATTTTGAGAGAAGGGAAATGAAGAGTTTGTTTGCTATACAATTATTGTGTGTAATTACAAGGCTGAAGGCCCTACCTATCCAAGACACCAACTATCATATCCTTTCTACTCATAAATCAAGGCTTGGTTCGCTTAGTTTTTAGTATCTCGTTCTAGTACTACAACAGCAACAATTTTAGCTAAATGACACACTCAGCGGTATCTTGAGTCTCTGATGTATTCATATATTCAAACCATCTCATATTATTATTATTATTCTTTGTATTTTCAAGCCATTTCTAATTTATTTTAAAAAAGACATTCACCATATCCCATCTACTCTATGTCCCTTGAGTAAATCTTCAGGCCTATACCAACCCAAAAGAAATTGGAATTACTGCTTTACTATCACTGGTAATTATACATGAAGGAAGGTTAGTGCTTGTAAATGCTATTTCATGGTTAAGTCCCTTTATTGAAGTGTTTGAGATGTCTCACTTATGTACTTTTCAGTTCTAAACTCTAACTCTAATCTAAGGTTGGTGAACCATATTTTGTGTTTCTTTCTCAATATCTGCTGCTAGATATAAAAATGCTACCATCATATAACACACATCTGATAGAATATAGTTGCTACTCATTAGTCCATGCATGAATGTGCATATCAATTCTATGTGGTGGGGTTAAATGTCTCACATCTAATCCAGTGTTCAAGATAGGCTTCGTACTTCGTATTTGGATCATTGTAGGATCCAATCTATTAGCATGACCATAAACTTTAGCGGGATCATTGTCATAATAGATCATTGCTACTAACATATAGAAAGTTGAAGTTGATATTATATCAGTGAACAGGAAACAAATATAGAGTTGTGTGAAAACATACAGTCCGTTGCCAGCGATCTTCGAGGTTGACATTGGCGTTATATTGTATCAGTAGTTCTACTATAGATGCATGACCTTCACTAGCAGCAAGGTGCAAAGCAGTTCTCCTGTCATAATCCTGCACATCTGGAGAGGTTTTGTCCCTTAACATCTGGTTTAGCCCTACTTTATCACCCCTTGATGCACAATGGAGAAACCTTCCGATTAATTGCATCTCACAATCTTTTACAGACACCCTGTCCATTTTAGCTATCCCTCCGCCAACCTGGAGAGGGCATTTAGGTTAGGATCAACATATTGTTTCAAAAAAATCAATATGCGCAGTTGCTACAATAGCTAAACCGCATTTGGTTCATGATGACTAATGCAAATCTTTGAACTAAAGACAAGCATATCTACAAGAAAGCAAATTGATTGGCGTTGTTATTTAAGAATGTAGGTTTCATTGTTTCGATGTAATTATCCATTTTATTTATTGAAGACGATGCAAAAACTAGCAAGCTTAAATGGATGCATCATTCTTTATTCATTTTACATAAGAACAGGAAGCCTTATCGGATAAGGACAAAACAATAGCTATACTTCTAGCTTCCAAACAGTCTCATGTTATCATGGATAAATAATGCAATCCAATGCATCATAATCTAACATCTACAACATCTAAGCCTCTTCCTATCAAATTATATGACCAGATTAACAGGATCGATATCAGTATCGGGTGGTTGCATTTTGGATCGGAATCGGCCGTATCAGCCATTGCGGATCGGAAATATTGGATTTTATATTTTTTGACAAAACAATAATTCTGTACATAAATAAAATCAAGTATTACAATTTGGCAAATTCTCTACCGATTCATGATGTCTAAAATGGTCGTTATAATACTTGGTAAAAATAACTATAATAGTTTTGATATACTTTTTAGTTGTTAATGATGTCGAATAAACCATAATTCAATAACCTATTTTTCAATCCACTTACCCATTATTAAACTTAATGCTAGAACCCTTCTAATCAAATGATAAGCCCACTATAACTCTATATCGAACAATATCGTATCATAACTCGGACGGTCATTTTTTGGATCAGAATCGGCCATGTCAGATCGGGATCGGCCGAGGTTTCAAACCACGGACTAGATTTTATGGTCAAACATCAACCTGATGTCACCTCCCCCTTAGTCAGTTTCAGATTCTACACTAACTATAGACAAGACAAAGGCTCGCCATAATCCTACATTTGGCATCCTCAATATTCATCGACAAAAGGTCGTAAGTTTACAAGCATCAACAAATCCAAGAAAGGTATGTACGTACTAACATTAGGAAATTGGAGCAAGAAAAGTAGAAAGAGGATTAGAGTTTTACCATAGCTCTCGGTGGGGAAATTTCTCAAACAAGTGGCAGCTGTGTGGAGCTTGCTTTGTAGCCTCTGTTCCATGGATTTCTCTCTCTTTGTTCCTCTTTGGATTGATTTGAAGGCTGGCGTTTATGACTAAGGGCTTGGTTTGTCTGCAACGTATCATTTGCCTAGGGTTTGAAGGAACTGATGATGAGGCTATGGGTATAATTTTAGATATCATCTCCCCTTTTTAATTTTTTCCTTTTGTTTTTTGCTTATATAATATTTTCATGCCTCATTTACCAAAGACTTTAGGGGCTGTTTGTTTTGAGGTAATAAAAGGGGGTGGAAAATGCATTCTTTGTGGGTCCCACGCTACTGTGCTGTCAGGTTTTACAAGATTTGGTAATTTCTGGTGTTGGATTTGATGTATTTCGCATGTATGATTTTACGTAAAAGTGCTGTGACACATCAGCAATTTGAGGAAACCCATTTCAGATCAGACAATTTTTGGTAACTGTCAACTTTTTCGAAATATTTAGTAAAATGGTGTCTTGAAAATATTTAGAAGAATGGTATCGTGCTGGGATTAGAAAGGATTAGGTGGTTTTAATTGAAAGTGCGGTTTTAAATGCCAACACAATAAATCACCAGATACAAAACCGCACTTTTGAAATGCGGTATTAAGTCAACTTCAACTCCGGCCCCACGAGCTCGACTTTAAAAGTCCCAGTTACCTCTTCTCAATTCTTCCGGAGACCATCTTCTTCATCTTCTAAATCCAAACCCCTCTCTAAATCTCTCAAATCCTTGACCCTTGACCCATTCTTTCATCTCTCCCATCTATTGATACACCAAAACCCTCTCTTCCATCCACTTATCTCTCAAACCCTCTAAAACTCATAACCCTAATCCATGCCCTCTCCTCAACCTCCTCATCCTAGAAACCATAACGAGAATCATTCTTAGAAGAGTCGGGTTCGCAGTCGGTTTGTCCCCTTGATCTTCGTGATATCGAGGATCTCGTTTACAAACTTTAGGTAATTCAAGTTTTTAATTGCGAATTCCTGATTGTAAATATTTGTTTTGATGTAGATGTTAATTTATATAATATTTTGGGTAATTTGTTGTTCATTAAGGCTACTATGTGTATGTATAATGATTTTTAGTGTAAGGCTTTGAAAAGTCTTTATTTTGATTGGGATTTGGTTAGGATTGATTTTGGGGAAGATGATGATAATAATGGTGATGAAGTGGGGGTTAATGTCACGCCCCCGTTTTCCGAAAGACGGTAATGGCACGCGACGAGGCCCGCGGTGTATTTATTTCGATAAGATCATTTTTCGGAATAAGCACGCCAAGCGTAATATAAACAATGTAACAAGAATTAACAAGAGAATTAAAATTCAACATCAACTTAATTTACATTGAACATTTACACAAAGTTTAGACGGATACAAGATAACATAAAGTAAAGGTGCAAAGGAAATGCTTAAACAACTGGCATATTTGAAAGAAAAATAAACTGCTTGTAGACATCAGAGAAGGATTGGAGTTGAAATCGCTAAATACTATTTCTGCACCGCTGGGTTTCTCACAACAAGTACAATTTACACTCAAGTATCAAACACTTGGGTTTCAGAAAACGCTTGATGTTGAAGTGATCGACTATTGTTTCAGTATCATCCTTTAGGCAGGTCTTCCTTAGGACTGGTCCAAAACTCATCTCGACACCTTAAAAGGACCGGTCAACTCATTCCCGACTCCTTAAATGGGCCGGTCAACACATCCCCGACCCGCTTAACGGTCGGTCAACTTAAACCCGGCTCTTTCAACAGCCGATCAATCAAGACCCGGCCCCTTCAACGGCCGATCAACCAAGACCCGAACCCCTTAAGGTCCGATCAACCAAGACCCGGCCCCTTTAACGGCCGGTCAACCAAGACCCGGACCCCTTAAGGTCCGATCAACCAAGACCCGGTCCCTTCAACGGCCGGTCAACCAAGATCCGGACCCCTTAAAGTCCGGTTAACCGAGAAGCTCGGACCCCTTAAATTCTAGTCAAGCGAAGCCTGGACCCCTTAAAGTCCGACCAAGAAGCTCGAACCCCTTAAAGTCCGATCAAGTGAAGCCCGGACCCCTTAAAGTCCGATCAAGTGAAGTCCGGACCCTTGCAGGGTGTAGCCACGACGATGAATCGGCCCTCCCCATAAGGACCGGCTCGGTGGTACGACCCCCGTAAAGGGGCCGACATGGTGGGTCCAGCCCCAACAGGGGCCGGTTTGGCATTTTTGTGACAAAAAAAAATATAAACATGACAAGTCTACACTTGCCATGTACAAATTTTTTTACAAATACCCCCTTTCCATTGTTTAGGAAGGAGTAGTTATTTTATTAAATTTCAAAGAGGGATTTCCTCCAATTTTATTTACACCTGCGCCATCCCTTTCTCCTATAAAAGGAGGGTGGATGCTTCATTCTCCAACACATTCTTCTCTACAAACTCTCTCATTCTCTGCTCTACACCCTTATACTCATTTGGAAAAAATAAAGAGAAAGATTTTGTTCAAGTCTTGCATCGTTTTTTCGGGTTCTCTTCAAAACGTGAGGATGACGGTATTATTCCCGACAATCCGAAATCATACTTTAATTTTGTAATAGTGCAGTCATTTCTTTCTTTCTGTCATGCGATCAATGGAACATTATCTTCTAAATTGAATTTGTCTCTTTAAATAGTAATGAACATCTTTCTTACATCGCTTTCATTTATATTTTATATGTTTCTTTTCTTAATCGGGGTATTATTTAAAAAGATGTAATTAACAAATCAAACTTGTAAAAAAATACGAATTACATGTTGTTTTGGAAATGCGCAACCTAACCTTCTTATTTTCTTTCTCTAACATACAAAAAATACGGTTTTATGCGATTTTATTAAAATCCCCACTCTATTATAGAGATTGGCTATATAATTTATTAAAAGCCCTATTCTATTATAAAGATTGGTTATGTACTTTATAAAAGCCTTACTTTATATTATAGAAATTGGCTGTTTCTTTTTCTTAGCCCTAGTTTATCGGCTAACGCCGTTAAAGATTGGCATTATGTTGCATTTTCCCCCATTATTCCCTTCTTCTATAGTTTCATTTTAATTATGTCATGAATATGGGTTGATTGGTTCAATACTGAATAAAGAGAACTATTTGTGGTTCTGTATTTTTTCGAGTATTGAATTAATCATATTCACTCTGTATGACATTCATTTAACAAACTAAAAAGGACTAAGCTCTTGAGTTGTTTGGATCATTGCTAAATAAGAGAAAATTATTCTCTTATTTGGTAATGGCTCAAGTACATTCAATCCGTATTGTTAAAACACAATTACGCGACGACCGACCGTCGAAAAGAAGCCAGTCCGCCGCTAAATAAATTTTGGCGACCACAGTGGAAGCACATTTTCCCCCATCTTTGAAAAGAATTTGTATAAGATATAAATAGGTGTAGTTTTTCACCGTTTTACCATTTATTGATTTTACTCATCTTTTTATAAAAGATGATCATAGCAAATATTGTGAACTGCAACGAAAGCGATGTTCCGAAATTTTTCATCACTATAGAGATCGGTTCCATTACGATTCGTGTTCCACTTAATGACATGACAGTGACTAATCAAAAATAAAAGGTCGCGAGTCCTACCCTAATATCGACTCCAGTCATGCCCGTGCAAGTACCCTATCCGAATGTAGCGCAAAATGACAGTAACGGCTTCATCCCAGTCATTGCAAAGTCTACTAGGAAGAGGGCCAAAACCACTTCTTCCCCCTCAAAGAACATGCAGAGCCGATCGTTCCGTCATGGAAACTTTGCTCGCAAAGAACCCTTGGCATCCAATCAAGTCTCCCGCGATAAAGGGAAGAGGGTGATGGAAGATTTGTACTCTTCCACGCCCTACGATCCACAAGAAGGTTGCTATCGCAATACGTGTTTTTGTCCGTTCTCCGACGAGGATTTCCCTCCTCTTCGCTCCATGAGGGAGGCTTTTCGTTCATTGTTCGCTCCAATTGCCAGGCCAGTGGCTGTGAAGACCATACCATCATCCATCATCCTCAAGAAAAGGGCGCCAATTGATGTCTTGAATTTTCCAACAAAGTCTACGGGGGATAGCAACATGGTTGAACCAGTCTCACCTCTTTAAAACCAAGCAAGGGCGCACTCTTCATTTCAAATTACATCTCGTCTAAGTTATACTCGTATGGAATAGCGCCGCGGGGATTACGCAATATACCCACCATCCCCTCAAAAGATTGTAAGCAATTGTTCATGAAACATCAACGAACTTAGGCCTACTCTGATTCTACCTCTCACCGCTCGTGAATATAGGATCATGTTGTGGAACATTGCGGGATTCCAGTTATCCCCTCAAGAACAAAGAACTTTGCAGCGACTCCGCAGAAGAATGGAAGAAGTTACTTCGCACATCCTGACGACATTCCATATTGCCATCGAGGAACCGAACGATGAACCCACTGAAGGAAAACCCATTAATGTTTCATCGAGTCATGGTCCTGTAACTAGGAGTATGTCTAAATCATTATCTGTATCAAACAATATTGTTATCAATAATGAATCTAGTTCTGCGTATTTTTATTCACCTTATAACACAAATAATATAAACGAAGAAAATTACACTCCTCAAACGGAACAAGTATTGGCCATCAATGAAACATCCCTAGAAGAACAATTGGCCCAACTCTGACAAACCTTACAAGTGAAAGATGAAGAATTGAACCGCATGAGGACACAAATTCCATCAAATAACTCCTGCGCTGAACCAAACCCTCCTATCAATGAGTCGTGCAAAGCCAAACACCATCAATCAGCACCGTGTAAAGGATGGTAGCAAAAGGTGTAAGAGCGTACCTTATGCAAACTCAGCACGCCATAAGGCCTGGATATATGAAACCCTACCCATCGGAAATAGACTCGGTACCATTCCCAGAGCATTACAAGCAGCATTCCTTCGTCAAATCAGTGGAAATGGGTCACCACACGAACACATCGCTCACTTCTTAGCAGCATGTCAAGACACTGCGCACAATGGTACACTCCTTCTTCGACAATTTGTGCAAACACTTTTTGGTCCAGTATTTACATGGTATAGCAAGTTGCCTCCTAATTCCATCCATAATTGAGAACAAATGCAAGAGGCTTTCCTACAATACTTCTACAGTACTCAAAAGGTCATAGGGATCACTGAACTTTCCCGAACCAAACATGCCTACAATGAAAAGGCTGCTGATTTTATTCACCGAAGGCGGAATTTGAGTTTACATTGCCCTTAATCAATCACAGAATCGGAAGCAGTCTGAATGTGCATGAACAATTTTCGACCATAAATGGTGATTCATTTGCAAGGGGTCTGTCCGCTATCTTTTAAAGACTTGTCCTCTAAAGCAACTGATATTGAAAACTTCCTTGATCAGTTAAATAGGCAACCCAAAGGTCACAATCGGTATTTTAAAAAAGATCAAAGTTACGACAATGGGAAAGGAAAGCAAGTGATGGAAACTTCTATGAAGCAACAACATTCCGAACCCCAAGGTCGACCAGCCAGATTCCAAACTAAATTCTCGCCGGAGGTAGAGAGCCTCTCAAAAGAAGATTTACAAGATATCCTTAAGAGATTGCTCGAGATGAAGTTGGTCCAGTTACCCTCGTCACGCTGCTCAGATGAAGGAAAGCCGCACCCTGGCAACGGTCGATATTGCGAATATAATCGCATACTAGGGCATGATCTATAACAATGTTTTATCTTCAAGAAACTGATTCAATATATGATTGACGAAGAAAAGATCAATGCCTCATTATTTAAGAAATTAAAGAAAGGGACATGATATCAGTTTCCTCCAAAACTGAATCAGTAAAAGCTCCGTCAACCACAAAATTATCTTCAACAATGGTTCCTCCAACCATACAAGATCTTCAGCAGACATTTACATCTTTATAATTAGAAAGGACGACTGATTCATCACCAGATCGCCCACTTACTCTCCCAGATACTTCGACGTATGTTCATCGCCGCAAAAGGGCTCCGAAGTACAAGATATTAAGAAAAGTTATGCTAAGAAGCGACATTAAAGGTTTCATCACTCGAGTTGATTTAATGACGATCAAGGCTCAAGTACTAGAAGAAGATATTCCGTAGAAAACTTATCCTGCAACATTATTGGAGTTTTTGAAGAAATCGATGAATCTCTTTCCCTGAAATCAATATTGTCATTCGAGCCGGAACTCGAACGACAGAAGTGGGCCCTTCTCCTGACCAACCGTCCATATCCTACCAAGCCAGGATCCAAAACCCCGGCAAGATTATGCACTCCGAGGCTGCAGAATACAATATCCTTGCACATCTGAAGAAAATCCCATCTCTCCTCAGTGTGTATGATTCTTTATATTTATCATCGGATTTGCGTAAAGCTCTCCTTGTGTTTCTGCAATGCACGGAAAATGGCGAAGCAAATATAGAAAATACGACCACTAATCCATCAGCCGTCCTCAACATTGAATTCACTGAAGATGATTTATTACTTGGCACCAAATTTCATAATCGTCCGCTGCTCGTCACTGTAAAGCTCGAGAATACAATTGTCAACAGAATAATGCTAGATTGTGGTTCCATGGTGAACTTATTACCTTTGAAGACCTTAACGACAATTGGATACACTGTCAGAGATTTGAAAACCAGTAATATAATCATACAAGTCTTCAATCAAACTGGACAACAAGCCTTGGGGACTATACGCCCCACACTAAAATTCGAAAGTTGGTCTTCCACTCTGCTCTTTCATGTTATTGATACTTTCATGTCATATAATGTTTTGCTCGGCAGCCCTTGATTGCGTGAGCATGGCATAATTTCTTCTTCCTGACACCAATGTTTCGAGTTTGTATCAAAGAAAGGCGAGGTCAAAAGGATATTCGTAGATACCCAACCTTTCACTGTCGCTGAAGCCTTTTATGCCGGTGCCAAATTTTACCGAGATAATGCTATAATCAAGAATAATCATGGATCTAGCATTAAAACAAAAGATGGCCCACCCAAGTCTCAAGCGAACGATTCGAAGAATGAGAAAACACTCGCCGAATGCGTTATTTATCGATACATCCTTCGAGAACAAAGGAGCGAAGGTGATCCTATCTTTCAAATAATTGAGAAGGAGACCCTCACAATCATAAAACCAGAAAGAAGATATAACGACTATGAATTTATTGTACAAAATTTTTCAGTTTAAAGTACAGAAAGGAGTTTACAAGCCTGAGTACAATTTATAAGTTAATCTTTGTTTAAAAACAACAATAAACAACTTGTAGCTCACTGGTAAAGTCTTGCACTGCTGTGACGTAGCCTCTGTGGTCGAATCTCATCAGACACATTCATTTTTTCTGATTTTATTTTTAAATTGTTTGTAAGCCCAAAAGTTTACACATGCAATGCACATAAAAATGAAAAGTCTGAAGAAATAAACTTGTGTAAAAGAGTATTAACACTGAGAGGAACACGTGGCAAGAATCCACCGGCCCCCTCACCAAAACGACCGACGGATCTTCTCCCATGGCCGGCACCGATGGTCCTTCCGAGCCCAGTGAGGCCCGGGCTTTGCACACACGACCCTTCCTCTACCCCTAACTCTTATGCACAGCAATCAAACAGAGACTTTAATTTCACCTTTAAACCAAATTTTAATGCATTTTAATTCACCATTTTAATTCTAAAACCCTAATTCCACACTATAAATACCACCCCACCCTTGGGCTCGATATCATTCTGAAAATTATAGCTAAAACTCTCAAAATTTCTTAAGTACAAATGGAGTAGAAGAAGAGTTAGCAAGCGATCAAGTTCCGGCGAGGATCGAAGCAAATTCCGGCGATTCCGCGATGCCACGACGACAACCCTCCCTTCTTCTAGCTTCTCTTAATCTAACTAACTGGTAAGTTCCTCTCAATCTCTCTACCTCTTCTTTGAAATTCCATTTCAAAACGCATATCGGTAAGTGGAGTTAATACCGATATTTTTTCGAAAACCTAGAAAACTCCTTCTCTTTAATACTTTGTTCAATCTAATTTGTACACATCACTTATAACCTTAAACCATAATTGTTTAGAATCAAATTCCATCAAAAATTCTCATGTAAAATAACTTTAATTTAAGTTTTTCATTTAAATACCATGAACTTTAAATAATATCTCTTTTCGTATTTTTGTTAAAACATACCTTTAGAAAACTTCACGGGGTAATGACCTACCCCTCACATACACACATGGTTCCATAGCACGATACCTTTTTTATGTGAATTTTTGTTACGAATACATTATTACAAGAAAATACCATTTACTATAAAAACCTGATTTCTTTTAAACGGTGTTTTAATTTCCTTTGTGATTATGCCTCTACAACCCTTTTTAGGGGACCCGCTATTGGATGGTGCGGATTATCGCACATCCTTGGACTAGTAGAGCGAGCTGTAGACCTCCTCACGGAGCATTCGATCTCGAAAGATTTTAAATACGATTTTTAAGAAAAACGCATTTTTCTAATTTAATAAAATTTAATTTTTTTATAATTATATATAAATATTACAAATCCATATATTTTCAAAATATAACAAATTTACATTTTTTTCTAAAGATGAAAGTTTACAAGTTTCACCAAAATATCAACAAGTTTCAGCAAAATATCATCAATAAAAGACAAGTTTTACAATAAAATATTATGAACTATTCAAGCTAAGTATTTATCACTAAAATACCTTAAATCCTTAAAATTCACATCTATGAAAATCCTAAATAATATAAATAACTTCTCGAGGTTTATTTTGAAACTATATTAAAATACTTTTTATAAAAACCCTTCAGGTTATATAAATCAATATTTAAGGACTTTAGTAAATATAGATTTAAGCGGGATCAATTCTCTTGAGCCCCAGGGAGCCGGAGAAAGTGAGTGCTTGCCTATTTAAGGTAGAAAACCTAACGGAATTATCAATGGTAATTGGCTTGGAAAAAGACACAAATCCTGCCGTCCATGTGCAGCAGTTACCGATAACTCTCGAACCTAATTCAAGATCTAAATCAGTTACAAGTGTCTGACTCAAGTCTGAGTCTAACTCAAACCTGAATCCAAATCAGAATCCAATTCAAACAATGAATCCAAAGTCTAATATGTATACTTGAACATGAACCTGAAAACCTGAATTCAAACACAAATATCAAACATGAATACATGATTTGACTTGACTCGAACCATGAATACAAGAATACTTGACATGAATACTTGATATCGACATGAACTCAAACTTAATGTATTCATGAATTCGAGCAAGGCCTGTAAATTTATCGGTAACGTAGAATACACGGGGTGCTGGGGTAGTTCATGCGTGAATCCAATGAAATATCAGGAGTCCCACTAGATTATGAATCCATGTCTACTAACACAAGCAAGCTATCATGAGGGCCCGTGTTTCCTTGCTCCTGGATTACAGCCTGTTGAGTTTAGAATACTTCAACACTAGGTTGAAGTCCCGTTACTAACACTTGATTCGGGTCCGTGGTTCCTTACCCCTGGATTACAGCCTGTTGGGTTTGAGAACACTCTTGAGATTGATTGACATTCACCCTTGAACTTACGTTAAATTAGTGTACCCAAGTAAAGACCTGTTAAGACACTTACATTCACTGCATGTTCACCATACTAACACTACACGACCATGTTATATTTGTTTGCCATGCTCATGATATGCTGGCATGCTTACCTACTTATCATATATTACCATACTTGTTCACATATATTACGATAAAACTGCATGTTAAATAAATTTTCCATGTTTACATTAAACGACAAGCTGACACAACATACCTCATACTCACTTGTTCATAATATACTTTTACTTTATCATTACACTTTATACTTCACTCTTTTTTTCTTGGGGACTTACCGAGCGAAAGTTCGCTGACGGGCATTCCACCCACCTTTGTTTTCTTGGAATGTTCATCGGATACTGTGGAGACCGAGGATGTAGACATCTCAGAGGAGGAGCACGATTAGATCGTGACCTAGGCCTAAACCAGTTATCTTCTTCTCAGTTTATGTATGCCACATGTCTAAGCATTTCTATTCTTGTATTTTCCTTTCAGTTGATATCATATATTGTAAATGAATCAAGTTGAATGTAAATAAAGTTGTTGATTTAAATATCATGTTAATTCTCTTATCATTTTATATTGCTTATTTTATGCTTAGGATATTTATTCCGGGAAATGACCTTCTCGAAATAAATACGTCGCAGGCTTACCACGTCACCGTTTCCGTCTACTGGGAAGCGAGGCATGACATGTTTTGTTGGTGGCCCATGCAGGGTCCCCTAAAAAGGGCTGTAGAAGCATAATCGTAAAGGGTTTTGAAATACAATTCAAAAGAAACCCGGTTTTTATAGTAAATGGTAATTTAATGTAATGTTGTATTCGTAACAAAAATATGTTCGAATGGTAATTTAATGTAATGTTGTATTCGTAACAAAAACACGTTCGAAGAGTATCGTGCAATGGAACCATGTGTGTATGTGAGAGGTAGGTCGTTACCTCGTGAATTTTCTTAAAGGTATGTTTAAGCAAAACAAATAAAAATGATATATACAAACTTCATAGTATTTTAATGTAAATGTTAATTTAAAGTTATTTTGCATGATATTTTTGATTAAAAGTTGGTTCTAAGTATTGGTTTTATATTAACAAGCATGGTGTAGGAATATGAATGCAGAATATGTAAGAAAAAGTGGAATTATGGAGTTTTAGAAGAAGATGTCGGTTTTAACTCCACTTCCGACATATGTTTTGAAAAGAGATGTTTCAAGGAGAAGAAGAGGGATTGAGAAGGACTTACCAGCTAGTTAGGTTAGGAGAAGGTAGAAGAAGAGGGGTTGTCGTCGTGGCGTCGCTGGGTCGCCGGAATTTGCTTCGATCCTCGCCGGAACTTGATCGCTTGCTAACTCCTCTTCTACTCCACTTGTACTTAAGAAATTTTGAGAGTTATAAGAATCAACAAGAATTATAAGAAATTCTGCATAAAGTCTTAAACAATATATCACAAGAATTATAAGAATCAGCAACTATACATTCCTTACATTACAAATTCTTTGAATCTGTCATTACCTTTTTTTTCTATCAAGGTCATGGATTTACCGAACAACACGAGTACCAACGTCAATGGTAACACCCTGCCACCTACTCTACCACCACCTCCTACCATTGCAGCTCCTATCAATGAGCAAACGGTGATGTCCGAGGCAATCAAGAGCCTCTTGGAGGGTCAGCAGCAACAGACTGCTATCCTCATGCACCGCCCAGAAGCTAAGGCACCCGGAGTCAAGTAATTCTGGGCACTGCACCTGAAACATTTCTCTGGGAAAGAGAGCCCACTGGAGGCAATAGAAGATGATCTGGCAGCAACACAAGTGCCAGAGATTGCTTGGGTGAGAGTTGCGAAGCTGCAACTAACAGACAACGCCAGAGTCTAGTGGAAGGCTGAAGAAAGCCGACTCGCCCAACCGATTGAATGGAAGACGTTTTGCGATATGTTCGACGTGAAGTACTTCCCTGAGACTTCCTGTTTCGACATGGAACATCAGTTCATCCACTTGCAATAAGGCTCGATGTGGAGCAAGTCCGTGGATGAATACAATGCTGAGTTTACCATGCTTAGCAGGTAAAATAATGTCTCAATATTCAATTTCCTGATTTCACTCATTACACTGGTAACACAAGACCGTAAAAGGTTCGCGGCACACCTGATTCCTACTGCTGAGATCAGGGCACGAAGATTTCAGCAAGGATTGGACCCAGAAATCCAAGCTACATTCGCTACAGGGGATTTCCCAACCCATGATCTTACTCTGAAGGCTGCCCGACATTATGAGGCAGTGGTGAAGAAGAAGGGCAGACCACAGACCGTCGGTATGAAACGCCCTGCCACACAGATGGCAGGAGGAGCCTCTTCCAGGATAGCTTTTGTACCCAGGAGACCGGGAGGATCATTTAACCGGCCCAGTCCAGACTTTTGCTTCTATTGCAAGAGGAATGGACACCTGGCGAAAGACTGCAGGTGTACAAACGGCCTGTGCTTAGTTTGTGGCGCATCCACTCACACCATTGGAGCATGTCCATATCGACTCAACCCAGCTCCAGCACCTAGACCCGCAATCACCTTTCCGTAGCGCCCAGCTATTCAGGCTCCTGCACCTCGTCTTGCTCTCCCTGCTCCACTTCCACGTAGACCTCCTGCACAGCCTCCTCGTCAATTCCATCAGGCACAGAGGAACATGCCTCAAGGGCAGAGAAATGTGCCCCAAGGACAGAGAAATGTGCCTCCAGCAAGGAGGAATGTACCCAGGCATCAGGCTTTCACAATGACTGTTGAGGAAGCTAAAACCATTGGCCAAGTTATCACTGGTAATTCCCAATCCTTTCATCTTTTCAATCCTTGTACATCGCTATATTTTTCTTGTACCTAAAACCAACCTCACACAACTTAGATACTATACTAGTAGCCACCCTTCCTGTACTCACACTGTTTGACACTGGAGCATCACATTGTTTTATGTCGCAATGATTCGTGAGAACGCATGCGATTCCCATGAAGCCACTCATTTCAAGTTGGAATGTCAATTCCAGGAATGGAGTATTGAAGGCAACTATGGGATTTGATCAGTGTCCAGTTGTGGTTTGCGGACGAGAATTCTACACGAATTTCAAAGTACCGGACATCACAAATTTCAATGTTGTGTTGGGAATGGACTGGCTGGAGTCTTCTATGCTACGATTGACTGCCGTCAAAGGAAGGTATTTTTTGAGATACCAGAGCACCCAGTATTCTACTTCAAGAGTGGAGATAGAATGTTGGAGCCAGGAATCTTGCATGCTAATCCAAAGAATGCAGAAGTGTCTACTCTACCGGCGGGAGAAGAAAAGCCAGAAGTGGTTCGGGAGTTCGAGGATGTATTCCCTGAAGATATAACAGGTTTACCTCCCAATCGAGCTCTTGAATTCAGCATTGACTTAATACCTGGTGCGCAACTGGCGATCAAATCTCCGTATCGGTTAAGTCCAGAAGGATTGAAGGAGATCCGTACTCGGTTGGACGAACTCCTGAAGAAAGGTTGGATTCGTCCCAGTACTTCAAGTTGGGGATCTTCAGTTTTGCTCGTGAAGAAGAAAGAAAGTTCATACAGAATATGTGTAGACTACTGAGCTCTGAATGAAGTGACGATTAAGAACAAGTATCTTCTAGTGCGCATCGACGATCTGTTCGATCAGCTAAGTGGGTCTTGCGTATTCTCAAAGCTAGATCTTCGTTCGGGTTATCATCAGGTGAAGGTCAAAGAGTCTGATATTCCGAAGACAGCGTTCAGGACTCGCTATGGTCATTACGAATATCTCGTGATGCCATTTGGAGTGACCAATGCACCTGCTATGTTCATGAATCTGATGGACCAAGTTTTTCGAGAGTACTTAGACAGGTTCGTTGTCATCTTCATCGACGACATCCTGGTGTATTCAAAGGATAAGAAAGAACACGCAAGCACTTACGGATTGTCCTGGAGAAGTTGCGACAACATCAACTCTATGCCAAGTACAACAAGTGTGAATTTTGGCTAGATCAAGTCGGATTTCTCGGACATATCGTTTCAGACGAAGGAATCTCAGTAGATCCAGCTAAGGCGTCAGCTGTCAGCGAATGGCCGACACCAAAGACGGTAAAAGATATACGAAGTTTCTTGGGATTAGCAGGATACTACCGAAGATTCATTGAAGGTTTTTCGAAAATTGCAGCACCCCTGACCAAGCTCAGACGTAAAGATGAAGCATTCGTGTGGTCAAAAACATATGAAAACGCTTTTGTAGAACTCAAGTCAAGATTAACTTCAGCTCCTATTCTCGTAATCCTGGATCAATCTGGAGGTTTCGTCGTACATTGTGATGCGTCTGGTATGGGATTAGGATGTGTTCTACACCATCATAGAAAGGTTGTAGCTTTTGTATCAAGACAGCTGAAAGTTCACGAGCGCAACTATCCAACACATGATCTTGATTTGGCAGCCGTTATCCTTATACTTAAGATTTGGCACCACTATCTTTTGGAAGAAAGAGTGGATATACACACTGACCACAAGAGTCTGAAGTATATATTTACTCAAAAGGAATTGAACATGCGGCAGAGAAGATGGCTAGAACTTATGGCGGACTTCGACATCAACCTACATTATCATCCGAGGAATGTAAATGTAGTTCCTGATGCACTTAGTCGTCAACCATTAGCAATAAATCTTACCACTCAGTGGAAGCTACAGCAGGAATTGCACGGAATGGAGATCAAAGTAGTTATGCCAAGCAACGTTTCGTATTTGATGAACTTACAAGTCCAGTCTACTATTGTCAATCAAATCAAGGCAGCTCAAGCAAGTGATGCCAAGCTACAAAAGATCCGAGAACAATTAGAAAATGGAATTCGAACTGACTTCATCATCCACGAAGACGGATCCTTGCAATATGGAAGTAGATTGTATGTACCAAACGGCCCTGTTCAAGAAGAGTTGATGAAAGAAGCTCACGGCTCTCTGTACTCAGTACACCCCGGTGGTATAAAAATGTACAAGGATCTACGGCAACACTACCGGTGGCATGGAATGAAGCGCGAAGTATCCAGAAACGTAGCCAAGTGTTTGGTATGTCAGCAAGTAAAGGCTGAACATCACAGAGCTGTTGGTCTACTTCAGCCATTACCAATCCCAGAATGGAAATGGCAGCACATTACCATGGACTTCGTGACTTCCCTCCCTCGCAGCACGAAGGGTAACGACGCAGTATGGGTTATTGTAAATCGACTCACCAAGTCGGCTCACTTTATTCCCTTTCGAGTTGGCTAATCTACCGAGACGTTAGCAAAGAACTACATGGAGGTAAGCATGAATCTAAAGTAAGATTTAACCTCAAAGTGTACTATATTTGATACCCATGAACTTATGCAGGAGATTGTGAGATTACATGGAGTACCAGTTTGCATCGTCTCCGATCATGATACAAGATTTCGATCACAATTTTGGTAGAGTCTGCAAGAGAGCCTGGGAACGAGTCTGAACTTCAGCACGGCATACCATCCACAAACGGACGGACAGTCCGAGCGAACAATTTAGATTCTAGAAGACATGCTAAGAGCTTGTATGTTAGACTTCGGAGGTTCGTGGGAAGATCACTTACACCTTGTGGAGCTTTCATACAACAATATCTATCAGGCGAGTATTGGAATGTCGCCATTTGCAGCACTCTACAGAAGGAAGTGTCGTTTACCACTAAGTTGGGACGACATCGGAGATCGTGAACTCCTTGGACCAGAGATGATCATGGCAACTGTAGACGTAGTTCGCACGATCAGGGAAAGAATGCGCATAGCCTAAGACAGACAGAAGACTGGGCTGCTGCAAAACGTCAACATCTGGAGTTCCAACCTGGAGATCATGTTTTTAAAAAGATTTCTCCAAACCGAAGAGTAATCTGCTTTGGCAAGAGGGGTAAGCTCAGTCCAAGATACATAGGACCGTTCGACATACTCGAACGAGTCGGATAAGTGGCATACCGTTTGGCACTATCATCCTCATTGGAAGGAGTGCACAACGTGTTCCATATATCCCAGCTTAGAAGATATGTGAGCGACCCCGGCCACATCCTTGATCACTCCGAGCTCACTGTACAGACGGACCTAACTTATGGGCAACAACCCGTTGAGATCCTGGACCGAAGGGTGAAGACATTACGGAACAAGGAAGTAAACTTGGTCTGAGTGATGTGGAGAAAAGATTCGCCAGGAGAATCAACATGGGAACGAGAAGATGACATGCGTGCAAGATACCCTCATTTATTTGTAAACTAGTCCTTATGTAATTGTAAATTTCGAGGACGGAATTTTTATAAGGAGAGTAGAATATAACGACTCTGAATTTATTGTGCAAAATTTTTTAGTTTAAAGTACAGAAAGGAGTTTATAAGCCGTAGTACAATTTATAAGTTAATTTTTGTTTAAGAACAGCAAGAAACAACTTGTAGCTCACTGGTAAAGCCTTGCACTGCTGTAACGTAGCCCCTGTGTTCGAATTCCATCAGACAAATTTATTTTTTCTGATTTTATTTTCAAACTGTTTGGAAGCCCAAAAGTTTACATGTACAATGCACATAAAAATGAAAAGTCTGAAGAAATAAACATGTGCAAAAGAGTACTAACACCGAGAGGAACACGTGGCAAGAATCCACCGGGCCCCCTCACCAAAATGACAGGCGGATCTTCTTCCATGGCCGGCACCGACGGTCCCCCCGAGCCCAATGAGGCCCAGGCTTTGCACACACGACCCTTCTCCTACCCCTAACTCCTCTGCACTGTTTGATTGCAGAACAATCGAACAGAGACTTTTAATTTCACCTTTAAACCAAATTTTAATGCATTTTAATTCCAAAACCCTAATTCCACACTATAAATACCACCCTACCCTTGGGCTCAATATCATTCTGAAAATTATAGCCAAAACTTTCAAAATTTCTTAAGTACAAGTGGAGTAGAAGAAGAGTTAGCAAGCGATCAAGTTCCGGCGAGGATCAAAGCAAATTTCGGCGATTCCACGACGCCACGACGACAACCCTCCCTTCTTCTACCTTCTCTTCATCTAACTAGCTAGTAAGTTCCTCTCAATATCTCTTCCTCTTCTTTGAAATTTCATTTCAAAACGCATATCGGTAAGTGGAGTTAATACCGATATCTTTTTCTAAAACCTAGAAAACTCCTTCTCTTTAATACTTTGTTTAATCTAATTTGTACACATTACTTGTAATTTTAAACCATAATTGTTTAGAATCAAATTCCATAAAAATTCTCATGTAAAATCACTTTAATTTAAGTTTTTCATTTAAATACCACGATCAGATCGCGACCCAGGCCCAGACCAGTTATCTTCTTCTCAGTTTATGTATGCCACCTGTTTAGGCATTTCTATTCTTGTATTTTCCTTTCAGTTGATATCATGTATTGTAAATGAATCAAGTTGAATGTAAATAAAGTTGTTGAATTTAAATCTCATGTTAATTCTCTTGTCATTTTATATTGCTTATTTTACGCTTAGCGTATTTATTCCGGGAAATGACATCGAAATAAATACGTCGCAGGCTTGCCACGTCACCGTTTCCGTCTATTGGGAAGCGGGACGTGACAGAAGAAGAAGAATAAAAGTCCTTACGACGCCTCTCATCCTATAGTCATTGTGCTAACTTCATCAAATAACCTAAAGGAGTCGAATTTCTGCGTACTTATGCATCTTTACAATGCAAAAGCAGTCGATATGATGGTCAAAATGGGTTACAATCTTAACCCTGGTATAACCCCATTTCCAACACCATTCGAGGATATACTTATTAATAAACATAAGGAAGCGCTTTATCATAATAAATCAATGCCCTGTTCAAAGAAAGGCTTGGGTTATCAAGTTTGCATGGTCATGTCACATGAGAATGCTGATTACTACAACGAAAGTGTTCGCAAGATGCCACGAGGATTATTTGATCCTCAACCAGTTCCTAGTCCAGACAGAGAATATTCACCTCCTCCAATCAATGCCAAATTTTTAAAGAAATACTACACCTAAATGGCTTCACAGCTTACTCCAAACTCCACGAGTATAAACTGTGAGCCTCTTATGCCTAAAAAGAATGGATGCTTATCCTATCACTTCTTCAAAGAAAACAATAGCACTATCTACGCCACATCTACAATTACATTCAAATTTTCAACAATTACTCCAAGCTCCATGAGTATAAACTGTGAGCCTCTTATGCCTCTTCTTCCTAAAAAGGATGAAGGATTTGCCCACTTGAAGAATTGCACCGCATTTTCAACAGGCGCTATCAACGCCTCATTTTCAATGGCGCTATCTATGCCTCATTTTCAATGGCACTCAATTTTTAATAGGCGTCCGATTAAAAACAACTACATTCATAAAGGTGTCCGATTAAAAACAACTATCAACAGGCCTCCACAAACAGAGGATCATCAACAACAACTATCTTTTTGCCTCTATTTGGCAACGACTATGTATACGCCACTATATGATTACACCTTCTTCAATGGGGGCTTATTAACTAAACGGCTATATATACGCCATGGACATCGTTACACCAGTTTCAAGAAAATTTACACCCTATTACGGGATGGAAGTATCATCTTTCTAGACAATGCGATGATGTACTCTACTACTTTGACATTCGGCAACAAAGGCCTTTCAACACCGATTTATATTTACGCTCGGCTTCGCCAGCGCAGAATCAAAATTGCGCATGCGAGTCCAAACATAGGGGCTATTTGTAGACATCAGAAAAGGTTTGGAGTCGAAATCGCTAAATACTAGTTCTGCACCGTTGGGTTCCTCTTAACAAGTACAATTTACACTCGAGTATCAAACACTTCGGTTTCAGAAGACGCTTGAGGTTGAAGTCATCGACCGTTGTTTCGGTATCATCTTTCAGACCGGTCTCCCTTAGGACTGGCCCAAAACTCATCCCGATCCCTTAAAAGGGCCGGTCTACTCATCACGACCCCTTAAAAGGACCGGTCAACTCATTCTCGAACCCTTAAAAGGGCCGGTCAACTTATCCCCGACCCACTCAATGGTCGGTCAACTTAAACCCGGCTCTTTCAATAGCCGGTCAACCAAGACCCGGCCCCTTCAACGGCCGGTCAACCAAGACCCAGACCCTTTAAGGTTCGGTCAACCAAGACCCGGACCCCTTAAGGTTCGGTCAACCAAGACCTGGCCCCTTCAACGACCGGTCAACCAAGACACGGACTCCTTAAACTCTGGTCAACCGAAAAGCTCGGACTCCTTGAAGTCCGATCAAGTGAAGCCCGAACCCCTTAAAGCCCGACCAAGAAGCCCAGACCCCTTAAAGTCCGATTAAGTAAAGCCCGAACCCTTACAGGGTCTAGCCACGAAGATGAATCGGTCCTCCCCATAGGGGCCGGTTCGGTGGTCCGGCCCCCATAAGGGGGCCGGCTTGGTCAGTCCTGCCCCAACAGGGGCTGACTTGGTGGGTTCGGCCCCCTTGGGGCCAGTTTGGCATGTTTGTGAGAAAAAATAAATATAAACATGACAAGTCTATACTTGCTATGTACAAATTTTTTTTATAAATACCCCATTCCTATTGTTTGGGAGAGAGTGGTTATTTTTTAAATTTTCAAAGAGAGATTTACCTCCTCTATTATTTACACTTGTGCCACCCCCTTCTCCTATAAAAGGAGCGTAGATGCTTCATTCTCCAACACATTCTACGCACACATTCCTCTATGCAAACTATTTCATTCTTTACTCTACACCCTTGTACTCATTTGGAAGAAATAAAGAGAAAGATTTTGTTCAAGTCTTGCATTGGTTCTATGTGTTCTCTTCAAAAGGTGAGGATATCGGGATTCTTCTCGACAATCCGAAACCTTACTTTAATTTTGTAATAGTGTAGTCCTTTCTTTCTTTTTGTCATGCGATCAATGGAACATTATCTTCTAAATTGAATTTGTCTCTTTAAATAGTAATGAACATCTTTCTTACACTACTTTCATTTATATTTTATATGTTTCTTTTCTTAATCGAGGGTATTCTTTAAAAAGATGTAATTAACAAATCAAACTTGTAAAAAATATGAATTACATGTTGTTTTGGAAATGCGCAACCTAACCTTCTTATTTTCTTTCTCTAACATACAAAAAATACGGTTTTATGCGACCTTATTAAAAGCCTACTCTATTATAGAGATTAGCTATATAATTTATTAAAAGCCCTACTCTATTATAGTGATTGGCTATGTAATTTATAAAAGCCCTAGTTTATATTATAGAGATTGGTTGTTTCTTTTTCTTAGCCCTACTTTATCGGCTAACGCCGTTAAAGATTGGCATTATGTTGCATTTTTTCCCGTTATTCCCTTTTTCTTTAGTTTCATTTTAATTATGTCATGGATATGGGTTGATTGGTCTAATACCGAGTAAAAAGAACTATTTGTGATTCCGTATTTTTTCAAGTACTGAATTAATCATATTCACTATGTATGACATTCATTTAACAAACTAAAGAAGACTAAGGTCTTGAGTTGTTTGGATCATTACTAAATAAGAGAAAGTTATTCTCTACTTTGGTAATGGCTCCAGTACATTCAAACCGTATTGTTAAAACACAATCACATGACGACCGATTGTCGAAAAGACGCCGGTCCGCCGCTAAACACCGCTGAAGGACTATTAGTCGGTATGCGCTTCAAGCTGAGTGTAATCCTTCTGACTCGGCTCGATCTATTCAGTTCCTAGATCACCTGATGAACATTCCAAGGAAATAAAAGATAGGGTGGAATGTCTTCAGCGAACTGGCGCTCGGTAAGTTTCCAAAAAGGATATGGATACACCGTGATAAAGAATATGCATGTAAAATGAAAATGAATTCTAATGAAATATTTGTCAAGTAAAGTATCAATTAAACCTGATTATGTCTATGTGTAAACATGGTTATTTTATTCTAAAGTGGTTGTTTATAGTTCGATAAGGAATGTATTCATGTATATGAGAGTGGTCCGTCAAACCTCACGAACCCATGACACGTAGAAATACAAGGCCCCGTCAAACCCCACGGGACAACGGCACACGATATTCAAGCTAGGTGATTTTTAGTTAACTCTCGTGCCACAATATACTTCTTACCCCTTATCCCCGTGTATGTTAATTTATAGATTTAGTTATAGGTCTTGCCCGAAATCCATGAATACAAAGAGAGAGTACAATTCAAGTTTGAGTCGAGTTCGAGTATTCAAGTCACGTTCAAGTGTTCAAGCCAAGTTGTGTTCATGGTTCGGGTCAAGTTAAGTTTAGAGTGTAATAGGTTAAATCAAGTGATTCAAGCATGTGGTTCATGATATATGACTAATATGAAAGTAAATGTGATTCAAATTACCAGTCAAGTCTTAAGACTAAATTCTTACATTTTGAAACTGTGCGAATTGACTTGTTTAAATAGTTAGGCAAGTGAATAACTTATTATCTCCGGCTCCCCAAGGGTCAAGAGAGAATATGCCACTTAAATCATCCGCTTCCTAAATACCACTCTTAGAAATTCAAGGGTATTTATGTGAAAAGATGGCATTTTGAAACTTCATGGTATTTATATAAATCATGCCATTAATTTCTCAAGAGGGTTTATGCAAAAGTATTCTTTAAAAAGTTCTCGAGAATATTTAGTAAAATATACTACTTAGGTTATGTTGCTTTATAAAAAAACATACTTTGAAATTTTAAGGTATTTTAGTGACAAAACCCTATTGTAGAAGTTTAGGGTATTTTAGTAAAAATCTTATCTTTTGAAAGCTTAGGGTATTTTAATAGAAAACCTAATTTGGGATGTTAGTGGTATTCTGTAAAAATAACTTTTAGAAATTCTAGTTTTAAAACTAAACCTAAAAGATAATTTGTTTTCACCCTTTTTTAAGGTTTATTTAGTTTTTAAATTATGTATTTTCCTTTTCAAGACCATACTCTGTGAGGAGCTATGGATCTTACTCCACTAGACCCGGGATATGCGATAATCCGCACCATTCTCAATAGGGTTCTCCTAACGAGGATTGTAGAGGCGATTTCGCAAAAAGAAAATAGGTTATAATTCAAATTTTAACTTCGAGGGTATTTTAGCAAAAATTTATTCTTTTAGAAAAACGCTACAAACATATGATCGTGCTATGATTCAAAAGTGTGCATGTGGGGTAGGTCATTACCCCGTGCACTATCAAACAATATGTTTAACAAATTCATGTCAAAATATAAAGAAATTTAGAAGTTACAAGAAACAATAATTGTGTATATATTACTAAAGCCTTTTCATGATATAATTCTAAAAGGATGTAAGTTAGATGTTAAAGTAATAGTCAATATGCGATGATTAGTATTAGCGGCGGGTTACATAGAAAGTTTTCCTTTTTCAATTGGCATGTATAATTTTAGTGAATTGGTTAGGATAACATCAAAAGAAAAGGATTTTCTTTTAAACATGGGTTCTATTTACCTATCTTGATTCAGAGACATGACAAGAGATGGATTCAAAGAAAGAAGAAACAGAGGGAGGGGAGACTTACGGGTTGCTTGTTCAAAATGGACGTAGGAGGGAAGAAGAAGAAGCCTTGAGATCGACGACGCACCGAATAAGCGAGCTTGAGGATAACTTGAGAGGGCTTGGCTTCTAGGTCTTAAGAGAATGAATTTTGAGAGGGATTTTAAGTTGGAATTTCTGTATAATTCAGAGGGGGAAAAGTATGAGCAGATTGGGGTTTTATATAGGGATGAGGAATGAGGAGATGGTGTAAAGATTATGATAATTAGGGCATTAAAATTGATTTTTAATGGAGAAATGAAAAGTGGTGGTTCTCAGTTTTAATTCAGAGGTTTTGGAATACAGAAATGAATAGGCGGGAGATGAAGAGACGCACCAACACGGGCGGAACCCGTTTGGGGAAAGTCTGGCCGACCAAACCCCCTTTGGGACGACCTGGTCAATTCCACTGGGTCCGTTTGGCTCGGGTCTTGTGTCCAAGGTCCGGGTCAACTTCCTTAGTCTATAAACATGTATCTTTTCTTTTGTAGCCTTTCGTATCTCCGTGCAATACCCGTGAAAGTTTCAGGATCCCAAAAACGATAAAAAGAAATTAAATAAAATAAATAGGGGCTGCAAGGATTCGAACACGTGGGTGTAACACTTTAGAATGCGGTTAGTGTTAATTAAGCGATAATGCGGGTTTTTAGTAAAAAGTTAATCAAAATAGTTTTCATATATTTTATAAAAATTAATTAATATTTTATTATTATTTGTTTTGGTTTGCACACGCTTGTGCATGTTAACTTGGGGGTTATGGAGGTGTTAACCATGCTTAAGTAGCCATGGCACCCTAAACCAATTTTTAGCCATCTTAACCCATCTCATTTAATATTTGCTAAGGGTTGACTTGAGAGAGGGAGGGAGAGGGAGAGAGTTGACAATGGAGAATGATGAGGCATGGGGCAAGCATATGAGCATTTAATGAGGAGAGAGAAAAGGCATGGCTCACTCCTAACCTCACACCCTCATTTTTCCTTCACCACTCTCACCCTCTCATTTTCCCTCAACACTCATACACTCTCATTTCTTGTTCTCCTTCTCCTTCCTTTCCCCAAACTGAAACCTTAACCATTCCATCACAAAACCAAGCCAAATCTGCACTAAACTTCATTAAAACCCTCACAAAGTCAAGTTAAGCCTCTAGAGATGACTTGGAGAGTGGAAAGCTAGATTTTTTGAGCAAGTTTGGTAAGGTAGTGATCTCTAACTGTTAACTAGGCCTTTAAGATGTTGTGTTGCTTATTAGTTGCTGTTTAGAACACTAAAGTTATAGTTTTTGTGCAATATCGTATTTTTAGTGATAAGTTGGGGTCTCTGTGATCTTCTATCACTACGTTAGTTTACTGTAAAATCTAGCAATGTAGTAGTGTTGTGTTAGAAGCCCTGAGTGTTCACCTGAAACCCGGATCCCCCTTTACTGTTCACCCGGCGAGATTCGAGGAAATTCCGGCGTCGCCGGATTTGTGGGGACCTGGGGAATTGTGGTTTTAAGGGTAGCTGCCTGTAGGTTATCCTAGGTGGTTGGTACTGCTTGATTTTCCTATTTTGACTGTAGGCAAAATCTGGGACCACTTTGCTAGTTTCTAGTGTTTCGGTAACGCGCGATGCGGTATCCGACACGGTTTGCGTACTTTGTGTAGCTTGCAGCACTTAGGTTTGATTTAGGATGTCGCTACACACGTTAGCTACTAAGCTGACACTTGAGAGTTTGTAGGAGTCGGTGCGTTGATCTAAACGTAGTTTGTATGTATTATTGGACGGTTTCTAAGTTGCACTTGTTATGTTTTGTGTGATATTAGGATCGATTGCGGGGAGTTCGGACGCTACAAGGAAAGGGAAGCAGGTGGTTGGATTTACCTAGCTCGAGATCATCGGTGAGTAGATTTAACATCTACGGGGGAATCTCCCGTATGGCGTTAAGCGTCGAGGGCTAGATATGATATTATAGCCACATGTTTATATGCATATGCGTTGATTGTTCATGAGCATCATTTGCATACTATTACTTGTTGTACATTGACTTAGTATCCATTGGACACTGCACCATTACTGACGGTTCATGTAGCACGAGCACTGAATTGGATGCCACACACACACCGTTGGTAATTACCATGACACGCACAACATATACATATATGTGGTACTGCATTCGTTATTGACATTGCGGCTGTTGTTCTTGTACCGCCTTACTAAGGGAATATGCATCGTACCGCTTTCATTATTATCAATAGTTAGACGTTGATACTTGTTCTATTGCGCATATGAAATGCATCATGCATACATACCTATATGCATACACACATACCTTGCTATAGCTACATATACACCTTTATATGATGTTGCATTTGACTTTGGGGAATCTGGGAACTGCCTGATATCTTTAAAAACTTGATTCATTTAAAAGAGCGGTTTTCCCTTGATATGCTCATATTACTGTTCTATATTGCATACATCATATTTCATGGATTTACACATTGAGATATTGATTTCATGTGATTTATGCATTTGAGAACCGTGGTTATATTTCAAGAAGGTATGCATTGTTTTGAAAACCCGGTTTCTCTTGATATAATTTTTTTCGATGCGTCCACCATGAGTTTTCTCGGTTCTGAGATTGGTTTTCAAAACCCGATTCGAGGAGATGGATAATCCGTTTGCGGGTTCGTGGTGGACCCGGTATGGTACCCCGGGAGAAGAAAGGTATGTTGTGCAGTAGACGATAAGCTTAGTAGAGGGACTACTACCCACCGGTGATAGTTTGGACCCGGCGGTTATCCGGAGGATATCGACCGGAGTCGTGAGATGGATATGGGCCGATCCGGACTGTCGGAGCCCGTGGGCCGATCCGGACTGACGGAGCTCAAGTTATGTGGATTTACGTGTCGATGTTGGACACGGGTTTTCATGATGTTTCGAGTGTCGATGTTGGGCACTCAGGTTCCATGAGATTTACGGATATGAGGGCCGATCCGAGTGACGGCACCTGAGCTGTTGGGATTTGGGGTGTCGTTGATGGACACCGGTTTTTCCATGATGATGATCCATTGATGTGATATGTTTTATCCCATACTCAGTAGTTATTTGATATGCATTGTTTCATGTATTTGTAGTACCCTGATGGTGTACCTTGATCATGATTGTTGCATATCCATATTGCCATACTTATGCTATCAGATTGCATGTGATAGATTATCGTTGTTCATGCATACTTGCGATTATCTGTATGATGTTATTTACTATTCATGAGTTGGCAACTCACCCCCGTTGTGCCACAGTGTTTTGCAGGCTTGACCCTCAAAGTAGTCGCGGCAGGGCTCCTTATTGTATCTATTTCTGCGGATACCGCTACGGTTGCCTGTGGGGCCTTTTTGGTGTAGGTGGGTTTGCGGTTATCCAATTACATCTATTGTATATCTCATTATATCTAGTACTCTCCGTCTACCACTTTCATGTATTGACTTAGAGACAAGTTATGAGGATCGATATTGTATTATATATGACTCTGGGTGTCGTGCTCATGTGAGCCGGCTTTCCTTATGTAGCTTTATCTCTTTATGTTGTTTTCATTTTTATTGTCTATTTTCTTCGCTACGGCGTCGTATATATGGTTGTGGTGATTGTTTTCCGCCTTTGGGCATGATTTGCTCCTGTTTGGGAATGCTTTATTTATATCATGTGTTTGTACCCGTTTCGGAGCTAGTTTTACAAAGGAGGTGCTGCCAAAAATTTTAAGAAAATAAACTTAAGCTTTAAGATTTTTACTTGAGATTTCCAAATGTTTTAACAATGTTTTATCACTTACTTCTTTTTATGGTTTAGATTTCTGGGTTTTCGGCTTACTTAAATTGCGTTACGCCTGTTGACGTCACGTGGTTTAAGTGCCGGTCACGTTCCTAAATTGGGTCATGACAAAGTTGGTATCAGAGCGCTAGGTTTTACCTTTCGAAGTGTAGGACGACCTTGGTATGATGGAGTAGGTAGCTTAAGCAGAGTGACGTAGCGTGTGTATGTTCCGCGGCATACTTACGACACGATACTCCGCCTAAGTGACCTTAGGACATATTGCTTGTAATTCCTTCCTTGATTTCCATGTATCATTATGATTCGATTTCGATGTTCTTATCGAATCCTGTTTTCATTTTCAGCCATTATGCCGCCGAAGACTACGAGGGCGCAGAGAGCGGCCGCGAGAGCCGAGGTCAGGGTAGGCTCGTCAGAGACGAGGACTGACCAGGGCGGTATGCCTATTCCACAGGAGCAGATTGATCCACCTTCGCTAGATCGTATTACTAGGCTAGAGGCCAGTATGCATGCTTTGCGCCAGATGATGGGGTCATTGGTTAAAGCCAGTCGAGCGCAGAGACAGGAGGTTGTCCCGCCTGTTATATGGGCAAAGATGGTGCCTACGGTTTAGGCAGTCGTACCTACAGCTATGGAGATTATCACCGTATCATTATCTGAGTTCATGAGGCTGAAGCCTCCGGTTTTCACCGGCACCGATGCAGCTGAGGATCCCCAGTCGTTTATCGATCGGATGGCCAGGATCCGTCGTTCGCTGAGATGCTCCAACGCGAGATGGGTAGAGTTCGCAAGTTTTCGTCTGGAGGGTCTTGCCCAGACCTGGTGCGAGTCTTTAGAGAGGGGCAGAGCCGCAGGTCTTTATCCTATGACCTGGGCTGAGTTCGTGACGGTTTTTCTTGCCCGTTTCCTTCCACAGAGCGTCAGGGATGCTCGAGCTCGCAGTTTTGAGTCGTTACGCCAGACTCCGGGTATGACGGTGGCAGAGTACGATGTTCAGTTTACCCAGCTATCTGTGTATGCTCCATATTTGGTGGACACTGAGGAGATGCGGATCAAGAGATTTGTGCGAGGCCTGATTACCCAGTTGTTCCTCGCTATCAGCGCCTAGCATTTTGACATATATGCAGCCGCAGTAGACACAGCCCTACTGGTTGAGGAGCGTCTTTCCGAGACTTCGGTCATTCCGGAACCAAAGAGGGTTCGTACCGGTGTATCAGCCTGGAGACAGATGTATAGACACCGCAACAGATTCCGTTCAGGTCGTGGGGGTAGCAGAGACTTGGGATGGGGCCAGTTATTTAGCTCTTATCCCCAGGAGGGTCAGCAGTCATCGTCTGGATGTTTCCGGTGCGAGAGTTTATATCATCGCGTCAGAGATTGTACTGAGGCACGTCAGGACGAGGCAGCCGTACCACATGTCACCTTACCACCTTCTCTACCTTAGGGAGCGTTGCCTCTTACGCATGTTGTTGCTCCGTGTCAGACTTATGCTCAGAGAGGTCGTGGCCGCGGAGGTTTTGTTCAGAGAGGACGGGGTGGCAGAGGCGGAGGACAGCCAGTCGCCGGTAGAGGTCAGGCTCGAGTATTTGCTTTGACTCATCAGGACGCGCAGGCGTCCAATGCAGTGGTTTCAGGTACTCTTTCAGTATGTTCCTTCGATGCACACGTTTTGTTTGATCCGGGATCTACGCACTCGTATGTTTCTGCACACTTTGTGCCGAGGTAGGGCCGAGAGTCGTGTTTGCTAGATCAGCCGCTTGTCGTGACTACTCCTGTTGGCGAGTCTTTTGTTGCGCGACACGTGTTTCGGTCGTGTGCCGTTCGTATTGTAGATAGAGATTCGTCCGTCGACTTAATCCTTCTAGAGATGTTGGACTTCGACGTTCTCCTGGGCATGGACCGGTTAGCTACTCGCTATGCGTCTGTGGACTTCCGTAAAAAGACAGTCAGGTTTTGTTTTCTGGACGAGTCAGTTCTTGTTGTGCAGGGGGGCCGTGGTGTCGCCCCTCACAATTTGATTTCTGCCCTTTGCGCTAGTCGGCTCTTGAGGAGAAGATGTCGGGGATTCTTAGCTTTTATTCGTGATACCGGGGCCACGGTAGATTTGTTGGACCAGGTTCCTATTGTGAGAGAGTTTCCCGAAGTTTTTCCCGATGAGTTACCTGAATTGCCGCCAGAGCGTGAGATTAAGTTTTGCATTGATTTGATCCCCGGCACGGAGCCTATTTCTATACCGCCATATCGGATGGCCCCGGCGGAGCTTAAGGATCAGCTGCAAGAGTTTCTTGATATGGGACTTGTGCGTCCGAGTGTTTCGCCTTGGGGAGTTCCTGTTCTGTTCGTCAAGAAGAAGGACGGCAGTTTGAGGTTGTGCATTGATTGCCGTCAATTGAATCGCGTTACGGTGCGAAATAAGTATCCATTACCTCGCATTGACGATTTGTTTGACCAGCTCTGGGGTGCGGGACATTTTTCTAAGATTAATTTGAGATCGGGTTATCATCAGTTGCGGGTTCGGATTGATGACATTCCGAAAACTGCTTTTCGTACGCGCTACGGGCATTATGGGTTTTTGATGATATCGTTCGGACTCACCAATGCCCCAGCAGCGTTCATGGATTTGATGAACCGGATTTTCAGGCCGTTCCTCGACCAGTTTATTATTGGGTTTATTGATGACATTCTAGTTTATTCTAGGAGTTGAGAGGAGCATGAGCAACACTTGAGAATTGCTTTACAGACATTGAGAGAGCATCAGCTGTTTGCTAAATTCTCAAAGTGTGCCTTCTGGCTTGATAGTGTTGACTTCCTGGGTCATGTGGTTACGGGAGATGGTATTCGTGTGGACCCGAGGAAGATCGAGGCCATACATTTTTGGCCCCGACCTGTGTCAGTGACCTAGGTCCGTAGCTTTTTGGGCTTAGCCGGTTATTACCGCCGTTTCGTGCAGGACTTCTCGAGTATCGCTGCACCGCTGACCGGACTGACTAGGAAGGGAGTTCATTTTCTTTGGACTGAGGCATGCGAGTTGAGTTTTCAGCAGTTGAAGACTCGGTTGACGACTTCACCAGTTTTATCTTTACCTTCTGGATCGGGCGGCTTTGTCATTTACCGTGATACTTCTCGAGTGGGGCTCGGTTGTGTATTGATGCAGCATGATAGAGTTATCGCTTATGCTTCCCTGCAGCTGAAGAAGCACGAGCAGAATTATCCCACTCATGATCTTGAGATGGCCGTGATGGTCTTTGCGTTTAAGATTTGGAGACACTACTTGTACGGGGAATCGTGTCAGATTTTCACAGATCACCATAGCTTAAAGTACATCTTCCAGCAGCGGGATCTAAATTTGAGACAGCGCCGTTGGATGGAGCTCGTGAAGGATTATTATTGTGAGATCCTTTATCAACCGGGCAAGACGAATGTGGTAGCTGATGCTTTGAGTCGTAGGCCCGGGGCTAGCTTGTCCCAGTTGAGCGCAGTTCAGAGACAGTCTTCTGCAGATTGGCAGATCTTGTGCGATAGTAGGGTACAGTCTGAGTTCACTTCTACTGGGGGACAGCTTGCTCACGTCCGTGCCCATCCACTTCTACTTGATCGTATTCGTGAGGCACAGGCCGACGATGCCCGTTTGTCTGAGATTCTTGAGCATGTTCGGCAGGGTAGAGATTCGAAGTTTGGGATTGATGACCAGGGTGTGCTACGTTTTGGGACTCGTTTGTATGTACCTGATACCAGTGGGTTGAGACGCGATATCCTAGAGCAAGCACATCAGTCAGCTTATAGTGTTCACCCAGGTTCCACCAAGATGTATCGTGACTTGAGAGATATCTACTGGTGGGCAGGGATGAAGAGTGACGTTTCAGATTTCGTTTCGAGGTACCTGACTTGTCAGCAAGTCAAGGCTGAGCATCTGAGACCGACAGGAGAGTTACAGCCTTTACCCGTTGCGGAGTGGAAATAGGAACAAATCTCCATGGATTTCGTTGTGGGTCTACCCAGGTCCGGTCGAGGGTATGACTCCATTTGGGTGATTGTTGACCGGTTGACGAAAGCGGCTCACTTCCTTCCAGTGAAGACCACTTTCGGTTATGCTCAGTATGCTCAGTTGTACATTGATGAGATTGTGCGTTTGCACGGCGTTCCCACATGCATCGTATCCGACAGGGCACTCAGTTTACCAGCCGTCTTTGGTAGAAGCTTCAGGAAGCTTTGGGTACCCGATTGAGTTTTAGAACCGCTTTCTATCCGCAGACCGATGGTCAGTCAGAGCGGACTATACAGACTCTGGGGGATATGCTTCGTGCGTGCGTGCTTGATTTTGGTGGCAGTTGGGATCGCCACTTGCCGTTGATAGAGTTCTCCTATAATAACAGTTATCAGGAGACGATTCAGATGTCGCCTTTTGAGGCTTTGTATGGTATAAAGTGTCGATCGCCAGTCTGTTGGACCGAACTCAGCGAGAGCAGGATATTGAGACCCCAGCTAGTTCAAGAGACTACGGAGAAGATCCAGTTGATTCAGGATATGATGAGAGCAGCCTGTTGCAGACAGAAGTCTTATGCCGACCGTCGTAGTCGCGGGCTCTGTAATACCCAGTCCCTATATGTAATTAGCGTATTTTAATAAATAAGTCTCCAGGTATTTCCCCCAAAAAATTTACTACAAATTTTCCGTATGTTTATAAGGGTCACTTACAGAATTTACTTATTGATATTTATAATTAGTTTAAGTATTTTAAATAAAACCCTAATCCCTTCATTGTATCTTGGTTCCTTTTTGTAACCCTAACCCTATTTTCTAATCTCCATTTCCTTTTATAATTTCCTAACCCAAACCTTAACCATACCTCATTTTTCCTTTCATTATTTTCCCTTTTACCCAAAACAAAACCAAAACTATATATATATGTATCCCCCGGCCCAACAGAATTATTAAGAACTAAATAAATTAATTTCCCTAAACTTTTCCCCGGCCCAGTCCCATTTCTTTCATCCGCCAAATGAAAATCAAAGCCCTAAACAAATAATTAAATTAATCTTAATTTTCCCCAAGCACCAGCCCAATTAAAACCCCAGCCCAAGAAAACAAAAAGAAATAAATAAAACCATAAATCCCCAGCCCATGCCCCAACTCCTAACCCGCGCCCACAACCCAAACCCGACCCGTTAACTCTCTTCCTTCCTCCCCACTAAAATTTTTCCCGCTCCTTCTTCTTTCTTTTCTCTGCGCGTCCCCACATCATACCCACGTCGCCCCACGCCCGCTTCGTTGCCCTACGTCTCCGGTCGCCGACCCACGACCTCGCGCGCGCGTCTCAACCGCGCCTCGTCCCTCTAACCCTCTCCCCCTCTCGATCTCTCTCAAACTTCTCCTCTCTCCAAAACTCCCAGTTTCACCCCACTACACCCCCGACGACGACGACGACTATCACCTAAATCTCCTTATCTTTCCTCCTTCACATCTCTCTCCTTTAACTCACCAACCCATCTCTCCTGCACACCCTCCTCACCATCTTCAACCACCGAGCCCAACCATACCCGACGAGCTCGAGTCTCCCTTGCACCCCGACGCCGACGAGCTCCCCACTGCCTCAGCGACCCCTCTACATCATCACCATCACCACCAAACCCGAGCACACCCACTGCCTCCTCTCTCTCCTCGGCCACCAAGCCACGAGCCTCGAACCCCGCTGTGCCCATCGCCGGAGCGACCACCGCCGACCATCGCCGACCTCAGCACACTCCCAGGAGATCCACAGCACCCCACTCCGCTTCCAACGATCACGAGCCATCCCCGGGCAACCCCGACGACGAACCCGAACTCGAGCCGAGGCCGTGAACCCAAACCGTACCGTTCGTTGCGCGTTCATGCTGTTGCCACTGCCGTGCATTGCCAAAGCGTCTCCAGGCAAGTACCCTACTTGCTACATGCTAGATTTTACTGTTATAATTCAAGATACTATTAATTCTGTGTTTACGATTCGTGAAAACCTATATGACACAAGTGCTTGATGCAAAACCCGAACGAAAACATTCCATTAAACTGACGAAACTTGATTATATATGCTGGCCCGTGTGGCAATGAACATTGTGGTGAAATTTGACTGGAAAATATAATCGTTACTGGCTTGAACGATCACCCCCAATTACACCCGTTAAAACTGAATATTTCCCGCGTCTGAAACTTGTTAAAATCATAATTCATCGTGTACACTTTGAATGATGCGTTCAAGGGCTCAAATCGAAGCCGACTCGACGACCTGGAACCCTATAAAAGTTTTTAATTGTTTCTGTACAAAAAATATGACTAGAACCGGTTCGGAGAGCGGCTCTGGACTGCAGTCCAGAGCAGCTCTGGCTGTTGATTTCTATCTCGTAGTGCTTACCTCTTTACTGTCTGAACTTGTACATTGCGTAACCCTATACTTTATTGAAGATGAAACTGTTAGCTAAATAACACAAGTGATTTCACCCCCTTTTACCGTCTTTTACTATTTAAACTGTAATTTAAACGGACAGGACGTATGGCAGTCCCAAATAGAAACAGAACTGATACCCTATCATGGAACAGTGCATAACTTCTGACATAGAGACGCGATTAAGAATACTTCTAGTTCATTGGAAACCCTATTGAAAAACCTAAATTTCATTCAACTGTAACGTTGCTAAATTCAGATCCCAACAGGGTGATAATTGTGTCGCGAAACGGACGTTCAGTTCAGAAACTGAATTTCCTGCAGCGAACGCTTGAAATGAAATGGCCATATCTAGGGATCCTGAAACCCGATTAACGCGAGACTAATTTTTATGGATAGATAATCAAACCTACTGTTTACCCTATTTTCATTGTTTCGCTAAATTTTTCATGCATGATTTATGATAAATTATGCAAGTGGTAGGACACCGACTGATGATATCTTAATCATGCCTTAATTACTGTATTCTCATCACATTATATGTACGTCATTGCTTTGGTAACCTGGTGATCACATGCATTACCCAGTGTTAGGTATTAGTATTTGATTGTGGCAAGTACGTTAGTGTTTAAGCATGAATGGATAAGTGAAAGTGACACGTACTTGTACACAATCAGTGGACCCTATTGATTTATTACATTGTAAACGTCTGTGGGACATGTATAAGTGTGGCTATAATTGGTATGTAACAATTATGGAAGCACTTGTATGGGTGTCACAGGTAAGACACCAAACACTGTCCATTTATCTTGGGTATCAGTCGAGACATGCTTGATGAAGACCCTGTCTTCAGTTCTCGCGCAGACTCGTCATGGACCGACTGATATTTGAGTTTATGGTTGGCGTTTGATGTAGACCATGGGGTGTGGGGTAGTTTGAGTGTGAGTTCAACAGAATCTCGGGAGTCCCATGCCGGCACATACAGCGATTCTGGAAAATATGGGGATATTACTGATTATTAGCGAGCGACTCGGGCCCGTGTTCCCTTGCCCTTGGGTCCTACCCTTGGGTGGGGGATACTCACGAGTGGTTGACTCTCACACTTGGACTGACGATAGGCTTAGTGACCTTTACAGCGAGACTGATAGGGTTAGTGACATTGACATGCATTACTTACCGATTCAACATACTTGCCATATTGTTTACTGTTCTACTGTTTACCTGCTCTATTAGCTACCTACATTGGCTACTTCATGTTCACGCCATTATTCCATGATTACTGGTTCATATCCATTATTATTGCACGAGTTACCACTTGTATCTATATATATATATTGCTATCGTGTCGCTCTGACGACCTGAGTATGTATGCTTAGAGTGAGAAGTGGATCTAGCTTGGACCTGGACCAGACGTACCTCGAGGACATCGCGGACATCTTGATCAGCTACCCAGAGCTACACTCTCTTGATCTCCATCTGGTTAGTTCTTTTGTACTCGTTTTGATTTAGTGAATGCATTTCTCATTACCTGTGCATTGATTACTGATTACTACGTAAATCTAGAAGCCGAAGTGTGACTACGGCAGGATATTTCCTTGACCGTAGGAGCATGGATGGCCTTGTCAACCCCTCGTATTCTGTATTTTGGGAAGCGGGGCGTGACAGGCTCGAGTTCGCAGTGGGGGGTCATGTATTCCTACGGATTTCTCTGATGAAGGGCGTGATGAGATTTGGGAAGAAAGGGAAGCTTAGTCCCAGATTTGTGGGTCCTTTTGAGATCCTTGAGCGAGTTGGTACCGTTGTCTATCGTTTGACACTTCCGCCCAGTTTTCCGGATGTTCACCCCGTATTTCATGTATCGATGCTTCGCAAGTACCTTCATGACCCTTCTCACATGATTCAGCACCAGACCGTTCATCTAGAGCGCGATCTTTCATTCACCGAGCAGCCGGTAGTTATATTGGATCGGCAGATGAAGAAACTTCAGTTAAAGGTCTTGCCATCTGTGAAGGTTCTTTAGCGTGGCCCGAATAGCGAAGATGTCACATGGGAAGCCGAGAGCAAGATGCGGAAGAAATTCCCTCATCTCTTTGAAGGTACGCATAGTAAGATTTTTAAATTCGGGGACCGAATTTTTTTAAGGGGGGAAGATTGTAACACCTTAGAATGCGGTTAGCGTTAATTAAGCGATAATGCGGGTTTTTGGTAAAAAGTTAACCAAAATAGTTTTCATATATTTTATAAAAATTAATTAATATTTTATTATTATTTGTTTTGGCTTGCACACACTTGTACATGTTAACTTGGGGGTTATGGAGGTGTTAACCATACTTAAGTAGTGTAACGTTTTGAAAATCGTCTCGGTGAAATTTCGAAAAATCGGTAAAATAAAGGGGTTTTCTGTAAAAACTCAAAATACAAATATCTTTATTATAAAATTAAATATACATATTCTAGCTAGGTAATTGCTAGTATTTGGTGTTTATTGACCCACTGGTGAAATTTCAAATTTTCTGAAAATTTTTCCGAAATTAATTATTTTAATATTATTTTAAGCCGTCACTAATATATTTAATTAGGGAAAATTACAAATTGGAATGAGTTGAAACAAATTTTGTGCATCATAAAACATTAAATAAAATTTTATCATGTGGTTTTTGAAACGAAATCGTTTGCCAAAACGGTTTAGAAATTATTGGAGAAAAAAGGCTTTTTTTTGGTGAAATTAGCAAAAACTTGCAATTTGGTAACTTGAGGGGATCTTTTTGCATGTAACTTTTTTTTTCAATCACTCACTCACATGCTCACCCTTCCTTGGCCGGCCCCACCACAGCAGCAACCCCTCTCCAAGATCTCACTTCAACTCTTTTGTTAAGTGGGGAAATATGATAAAAGTATATGTTTTAATATAGTAAATTGAGGTGGGTATTATTGTACTTTGGGAGAGAGTTGACTTGGGCTTTTACCCACAAAACCCACACACATCTCCCTCTCCCTCCTACAGCCGAAAATCTGCAGCCCCCTCTCTCATTTCTCCATCTCTTTTCTTCTCCAAAAGTCCACAAAAATCCCAAGAAAAATCAAGTAAAACCTCACAAATTTCCAAATACAAAGCTTACCCATTTTTCCTTAGCTATTCTTGTTTGGATCTCGGTGAAGGGAAGCATGTTTGGGAGGCTAGATTTGTGCTAGATCTCAAGATGATTGTGGGGTAAATTCTTAACCTTATGGCTAATTGTTGTTTAATTATGATAATCTATTTAATTCAAGTGTTAATTTGGGTGTAATTGCTAGTTTAGGATATTCTAGAAAGGGGTTTGATTTTGGGATTAGGGTTTGTAAAATTCAAGTGAGCTTTCTAGCATTAGATTATGGTTATAGTGAGTGATTAGCATGTAAATTCTATGCAAAACTAAACCTTGTTGCTTATTGCTAAATTGTTATATGTAAATTGTCCTAATTATGTTTGTTTTGCAAAACTAGATTTTTGTAATTAATATAAAGTATGAGATTAAAAATCTAGTTAATGGTTGTGTGGTTAGTTAATATGTTTTAATGAGAATTATGGCCACTAAAATTGTTAACATATTTAAAGTTGATTAAAACACCAAGTTTTGAGCTAAAATGGAAAATTGTGCTAATTTTTGTTAACTAGGTTTTGTAATTTTATATATTTTGATGAGATTAAATTATTGGAATGGTTTTTATTACTTGGTTATGATATTGAGCGGATATTGCGGCTGCTAGATTTGTTTAAACGTCGAGTTTTGTACTAAAACGGGTAATTTTTGCTTGCTAGATTTTCGGAAAAATGGCTTTTAAGGTGAATTTGGGGTTTTTGTGAATTTTAACCTATTTTATATTATAATTAGTGTTCGTGAATGCGCAAATGAGAGTGTTTGGGTTTTTCTCGATAGTTTGACGTTTGTACATCGACATCGAGGGTTGGTTTGGCTATTCTTGCATGCGTAGGCGATAGATTTTGACCTATGCGTGATACGCCTGCCGATTTGATTTTCGTATGCCGTTTCGATTTCGAATTTGGTTTTAATGCGATACGGTGCGTTATGATATGTAGGTACCCCATGTGGACTTCGAGACGACAAGCAAGCGCGTGACGACATCAGCACCGGCGGGCAAGGACCAGGTGAGTAGATTTATATCTACGGGGAGAAGTCGGGTGGATGGCGTATAGCATCCCCGCAGTTCGTGGTGATGTATACAAATACGTATACACACATATATTTTGATTATATTTTATGTTGATATAAGACTTGATGATAAAGGTAGATTCTAGGTGTTCATGGATTAGTTTAGTGTTAGTTGCGAAACCCTAGAGTAGTCGTTACACCCACACACGCACACTCACACATGCATACATCTATGTTATTACCTATGCGTATATGGGGAGATGTGTTTATGTGTTCGCCTGGGTATGAGACTAGGTGCTCACATACTGGATTTGCGGATGATACTTGGGATCTGAGATGAGTCGATGAGATTTGATTTGAGGCCGTGAGATCGGTGATTTGGCAGGGTTCGTATTTGAGATACGACATGACGTTGTAGCGGGTCCTTTGACGTAGTGTTTCACACACGTGCATGCATACGTAGGTGGTATCAGTATTCTACTAGACATAGATCCGTACCCGGATTATGATCTTTGATAAAGGGGATACCAGATGAATAGTGTGATGAATGTGATATTGACCCGTACCCAGATTTGGGGATGCCGTACGACGGATTTACGTACGAGCTATATATTGATGATAGATCCGCACTCTTGATTTGGGAATATCTGATTATAGATATGGTATCGGATGTGATATTATCGAGGCGGGATCACCGACTAATATATATATATGTTTATATATATATCGACTCAGATGTTAGGCGGTTTCCTTACCTGTAGTTCAGCTTGTTAGTTCAGCCGTATAGTTACTGTAGTTGTTAGACTAGATTAGACTCCTACCTATTTCAAAACTAACGAATCGTGGGTATTTTAAAAGACAGGTCAAGGGATTCTACGGATATTTCAAAAGACGTATCTTTTCTTAAAAACACCGTAGCCCTTATTTTCAAAACACCGCGATTCGTGTTATTTCAAAAGGCACTATTGTAGGACTTATATTAGGGTAATGCAGTTTAGTTACCGTTGTATCTAGTATTCAGCTCCCGCATATTATTACTGTTGCTCCGCATCGCATACTTATTGTAATTCATATTTCATTATTGATATCATGCTGTTAGGACACCATCACCATTACCGATGATGCGTATGTACCACGTACACTTACTTGCCGGCTCACACACATCTTCATCGGTAATTGCCATGTCACGTACACATAGAAAATACTATTACATTGACATAGCCTGTTAGCTAATAGTTTAGACATGATATTAGTGTACTTGCCTTATATGCTAGTTTAGACATTGTAGTTATTATCTGCTACTTCATGCAAACTGTTATTCATTGTTATGCCGCATTCATGGATTCTCATGCATATATTCACTATTTTACGTGCTATTGAGGTTTTGAATTCGGATTTCCATGAGATTTTCGGGATTTGGGGGAAAACCGCAAAACTTATACAAACTTCTTCTCTCTCTTTTTAAATGAAAAGCGCGGTTTTCCCATGATGTATGAGTCGTCCACCATGAGTTTGCTGATGGATTTCAAGACCCGATTCGAGGAGACGGATGAACCGTTTCGGGTATATGGTGGACCCGGTAAGGTACCCCGGGGCAAGAAGCGCGTGATGATGACGATGTGAGCCTGGCAGGGGAGCACTACCTACCGGTGATTTTACCCGACGCGTCGGATATCCGGAGGATACCGTCGTGGTCTTGAGATGGATGGTAGGGGCCGGTCTGGATTGACGGCGCCCTAGATATTGTGATTGAAATATTGAGATTTTGAGATATTGAGGTACAGAGATTGTGATACAGAGATATCGAGATATTTGGACACTTGTTTTGTGTCGATGCTGGGCACTGTTTTATACTGATTTCATTTATGGTACCTCACTTTTAAAATACAGAAATCTCCCTGATTTATGAAAGCAGTTTTCGTCAGTACATGCTTTCTGTTCCATGCATTCATACCCCATTCATATGATATATTGCTACCTGAGGCACTGACACGGGTACATAAGATCACACTCGGGTTAGATATTACCCTAGCCATTGTTATAGGCTGCATGTTATTCTTATATTTGAGGATATATTATGATCATTGACCTAGGTTGTGTTATTTATGCGATTTCTGTGCGTAGATGTTTTTCTATTCACGAGTTGGCAACTCACCCCCGTTGTGCCCCAGTTTCTTGCAGGTTTGCCGTACAGGTTTCATTAAGGCTTGCGGGCATAGTTTCCTTCGGGTGATTTGCTAGTAGGTGGGTTTACTTGTATCGTACCCCCCATTATATAACTTGTATATTACTACTCTGTTGTATCTAGAAGTTCCATCAACCAACCATGTAATTATTTGAGATAGAGACCAGTGATGTTATTCCTTCGACCTTAGAGTCGCGCGTTATATTTCTGTGGTTTTCTTGTGGTTTTGAGTTTCCTTTTGAATTTTGATCCTCGCCGTTGGCGTTGTATATTATATTGCTTGTGTGGTTGTGACCGTCGATTGACGAAGAGCTAGCTCCCGCTTGGCGATGCCTTTTTATTGATTTCGTATACTATTCATGTTGTATCCCGTTTGGGGGCCAGTATTTACAAAGGAGTCTCTGCCGAAATTTTCAGGAAATTTTTGATGTTTTTAGAAACCCGCATAATTCGGCTTATGCTATTAAAACTACTTGATTTAAATTGGTTTTTCCTTCACTCTACTACTTTTCTTGGTTTGGATTTCTGGGTTTTCGGCTTACTTAGATTACGTACGCCTCGAGACGTTTCGTAGTTTAAGTGCCGGTCATGTTCCGTACTTTCGGGGCGTGACAAGTAGCCATGGCAGACGAAACCAATTTTTAGCCATCTTAACTCATCTCGCTTAATATTTGCTAAGGGTTGACTTGAGAGAAAGGGAGAGAGAGAGAGTTGACAATGGAGAATGATGAGGCATGGGGCAAGCATGGGAGCATTTAATGAGGAAAGAGAAAGGGCATGGCTCACTCTTAACCTCACACCCTCATTTTTCCTTCACCACTCTCACCGTCTCATTTTCCCTCAACACTTATACACTCTCATTTCTTGTTCTCCTTCTCATTCCCTCCCCCAAACTGAAACCTTAACCATTCCATCACAAAACCAAGCCTAATCTTCATTAAAACCCTCAAGTTAAGCCTCTAGAGATGACTTGGAGCATGGAAAGCTAGGGGTTTTGAGCAAGTTTGGTAAGGTAGTGATCTCTAACTGTTAACTAGGCCCTTAAGATATTGTGTTGCTTATTAGTTGCTGTTTAGAACACTAAAGTTATAGTTTTTGTGCAATATCGTATTTTTAGTGATAAGTTGGGGTCTCTGTGATCTGCTATCACTACGTTAGTTTACTGTAAAATCTAGCAATGTAGTAGTGTTGTGTTAGAAGCCCTGAGTGTTCACCTGAAACCCGGACACCCTTTTACTGTTCACCCGGCGAGATTCGAGGAAATTCCGGCATCGCCGGATTTATGGGGACCTGGGGAATTGTGGTTTTGAGGGTAGATGCCTGTAGGTTATCCTAAGTAGTTGGTACTGCTTGATTTTCCTATTTTGACTATAGGCAAAATCTGGGATCACTTTGCTAGTTTCTAGTGTTTCGGCAACGCGCGATGCGGTATCCGACACGGTTTGCGTACTTTGTGTAGCTTGCTGCACTTAGGTTTAATTTACGATGTCGCTACACACGTTAGCCATTAAGCTAACACTTGAGAGTTTGTAGGAGTCGGTGCGTTGGTCTAAACGTAGTTTGTATGTATTATTGGACGGTTTCTAAGTTGCACTTGTTATATTTTGTGTGATATTAGGATCGATTGCGGGGACTTCTGTAACGTTTTAGAAATCGTTATGCGATTTTTTCCGTTTTAGGGTAAAATTGTCGGTATTTTCCGTTTTAACCCGACTGTAATCAAACGTCCATATAAATTTGTCAGCACCTAGTTTAGCTAAAATAAATCTAGTGCGCGAGCTTTGGGGGTATATGGAAAGTTTTGGTTCAGATAGAATTTTTCCCAATTTTAATATTATTTTAATGTGGTATTTACATATTGGGTTTGGGAAATTTCTCCAAAATTGTATCATTGAAAATAAATCCTACTTGAGTAAAACAAAACCTTCTCATATTATCTAGATCTTTTGAGGAGAAGGGATTAAAATTTTAAAGAAAAGAAATGAATGGAAGAGGTGGTATGTGCATGAATGTGCATTTATGTGCATTTATTGATTTTTTTTTAGCTAGAACACTCCACAAAATTCCCCACCTCCTCTCTTGGCCGAGCTCTCCTTCCTTCTTCTGCCCTTGATCATTTATTTTCCATTTGCAACAATTCCAAATCAATAAATCTCCAAAATTCCCAAAATAAATCACAAAAATACATCAAGTCTTGCTTTATGCCTCTTTGATCACTTGGAGCTAGGAAAGCTTGGATCTTATGAGCAAGTGTTGATAGGTATAATCCCTAATCTGTTAAATAGGAGTTTTTATGATGTATAGCTCGTTGGTTGTTGCGTAGAACACTTAAAGTATCGATTAGTGCAATATCGTGTTTTTAGGCCTCTGTGATCTGCTGTGACCTGGAAATTTTACAGAAAAATCAAACAAGATGGTAGTGTTATACTAGTGACCCTAGGATTCCACCCGAGACACGAGGACCACCCCACCGGCTTGGGCCGGCGACCCGACGGGAAAATCCGACGACATCGGATTTTGAGGGGACTTGGGTGTTGGGTTTTTTGTGGGTAGTTGTTGTTTCGCCCAATCAGAGCAAAGCTCTGTTTGAATTCAAAATTTAAATTTTCGAAGCAACGCTTCAAGTCTCAAGCGCAGCGCACCCAATCAGAGCAAAGCTCTGTTTAAAGGAAGCAACGCTTCAGATCCTTTGCGCTGCGCGCTCTGCGCCACGTGTCCAGCGCAGATACATTAGCGCAGCGCACCCAATCAGAGCAAAGCTCTGTTTAAAGGAAGCAACGCTTCAGATCCTTTGCGCTGCGCGCTCTGCGCCACGTGTCCAGCGCAGATACATTAGCGCAGCGCACCCAATCAGAGCAAAGCTCTGTTCAAAGGAAGCAACGCTTCAGATCCTTTGCGCTAGCGCTCTGCGCCACGTGTCCAGCGCAGATACATTAGCGCAGCGCACCCAATCAGAGCAAAGCTCTGTTTAAAGCAAGCAACGCTTCAGATCCTTTGCGCTAGCGCTCTGCGCCACGTGTCCAGCGCAGATACATTAGTGCAGCGCGTCCAATTAGAGCAAGGCTCTGTTAAAGGAAGCGCCGCGCTGCGCTCTGCGCCGTGCGACACGTGGCAACACAGTTGCGCTGCGCGACACGTGTCAGCGCAGATGCGCTAGTGCAGAAAAAGGGGCTAAGTGCCAAAGGCAATTTAGCCATGCAAAATTACATGCACTTGATAACAACAAATTAAAATACGATGCACAAGCACAACAAAGAGTTCAAATAAAAAGAACACTTAACAGATAATAAAATACTTAATCAAAACATTTATTTATTATTAAATTTAAAAAAAGATCACCGAATACGGGATCAGAGAGACAAGGGTTCACAAAAAGGAAAAGAAAATTATTCAGCTCCCTCTCCGCCTTCTCCATCGCGTCGAAGCGGCGATCTTCCCGAGGGGTAGCCATCCAACGGTCGACGCCGCATTCCTGGGAGAAAGTGGCGATGACGACTCGACGAGCCCGTATCTGGCTCAGCAAGTGGAAAGAGCAGTCCCTCAAGGGTTTGGTGATCAAGTGCGCTTCGAGAAAGCACTCAATCTTATCTTCGGCGGCATCCAGCATTGCTGAGGACATCTCTGCTGGAGGAGGGGGAATGTCGGCAAGCGCCGAGGCAAGGATCATCCGAAGCCAAATGGAATTCGGAGGGAGAGGAGACCCCACACGAGTCAAAAGCTCGTGCATTGCAGCGTCGCATTGCTCGTCCGAGAGAGAAGGGTCCACCAGACGTGCAGCAAAACGAGGAACGATGTCCCGGATCGGCACCTCCCATGGTTGTCGGCAGGCATGAGGGCGGTTGCAAGCCATGATCGAAGAAGTTCTCTGAAAATGAGAGAAGAAAAGGCTCAGCCTTGAGTTATATATATAGACCCAAGCACAGAAAATTCTGTGCACAATGAAATCATTGCCAAGGCCCGGGAAATCAGAATTTTGGGAATACAAGTTTGACTTGAAAAGAGGAGATGAAGCGGCGCTTCTGATTCTCAAAAATTTAATAAATGAAGCAACGCTTCAGATCCTTTGCGCTGAGCGCAACGCGCCACGTGTCAGGCGCAGATGTATCAGCGCTGCGCCCAAGAAGACGCGCCCAATCAGAGCAGAGCTCTATTTGCCTGAAGCAACGCTTCAGTTGCGCTGCGCTCTGCGCTGCACGACACGTGTCAGCGCAGATGCACTAGCGCAGTTGCGCTACGCTCTGCGCTGCGCGACACGTGTCATGCGCTGGGGCATCTGCGCCAAATTAAATTAAGATTTTTAAGAAATCTTTTCTGTTCTTGTTGAAACAAGAAGATTTTCTTCTGCAAGGCAGAAGCCCTTGGATCAAAGATCCAACGATAGGGAAAATTCACCAAATCACTCAGAGGATGATCTCTTTAACAAATTTAACTAATTTGTGAGCACTATAAAAAGGACCTTAGGCCTCAATTCAAAGGCATCGAGTTTTTTTTTTTGAGAATTCAAGAACCCTAAACAGAAAGAACTCCGAGAAAATTTCAAGAAAGAGGTAAAGAACCTTCATGGATTAGAAGAAATTCCTTCTAAAAGACCATTAGTCTAAAACAAAAAAATATAAGATCAATGATCTTTATAAAAAAGAAGAAAACAGTGCTTTGCACTTCTTGTGAACCTTCGGTTCTTTAAAAACGATGTAAACAATAAAAGAATAGTGCTTTGCACTTCTGCGAACCTCTGGTTCTTCGAATAAAGAAGAAATTTATTTTTTTCTTTGATCTAATTTAGACCAAGAACTTGAACAGAGCTTTGCACTTCCTTTCTGGAATCTAAAAAGATTCTTAGTGCTTTGCACTTCCAAGTTGCGCCGCTGCGCTCTTGAGAGAGCGCCACGTGTCGGCCATAAAACACTTGCGCTAAGCGCCCTTGAGATAGAGCTTTGCTCTCCGGAATTGGCGCAACTCGCTGAGAGCGCGTCACGTGTCAGCAGCGCAACAGCGCATTGCACTGCGCTAGTGCGCTTGCGCTCATCAAAGCACGACATGTGTCATCACCATATGGACTTGCGCTCGTTACTTAGCGCAAAACGTAGATGCATTAAAAAGGGCCAAGCCCAATTAAGAGAAGGCCTAACAGGCTCAACAAAGCGCAAATGCATTATTTTAAGGGGGCAGAGCCCAAACAAGAACAAATGCTTTGCATCATTTATAAATGGGCAGAGCCCAAACAAAAATATTCAGAATGCTATGCATTTTAAAAAAAGGGGCAAAGCCCAAACGAAGTAGATACTTTGCAAATGGGCAGGACCCAAAATAAACCGATACTCTATATCTTCTGTGGGTAGAACCTAAATAAAAAAAAATGCAATGTTGAAATGGACTTAGCCCAATCGTGGCCATAAGTCCTTAAATTAAATTGACTGGGCAAAATGGCTCTCCTAAATCAATCCACGTCCGGTTTGAGGGTACATCTCCGAACTCCTTTGACATCTATTGTTGTAATTCCTCAACGACGTCAAAGAGGTGACGGGTCCCAACGACCATAGACTAAAAATAACGGACCGAAATGTCCTTAAACTAATAACGGACCGAAATGTCCTTAAACTAATAACGGACCGAAATGTCCTTAAACTAATAACGGACCGAAACGTCCCTAAACTAAAATTGGACCGAAACGTCCCTAAACTAACATCGGACCACCACGTCCCTAAACTGGCGATAGACCACCACGTCCCTAAATTGGAATATAGACCACTACGTCCTTAAACTGGCGACGGACCGAAACGTCCCTAAACTAATAATGGACCACCATGTCCCTAAAACTGGCAACGGACCGTCACGTCCTTAAACTGGCACAAAAGAGCCCAAATGCTCTCTTGTCGGATCTAAACGGTCCCGTCTAAGTTGATCTTAGCCCCAGCTACGGCTAATGTGTCCTTAGATCTTTAAATAAACAATAAAACCCCAAATCAACTTTGGATCAAGGGTACATCTCTGAACTCCTCTGACGCCTGTCGTTGTAATCCCTCAACGACGTCAGAGAGGTGACGAGTCCCGACGGCCAGATAATTAAATCAATCACTATGTTAAGTCGATCTTAGTCTAGAGCATGACTAACGTATCCTTAACGAAGGTTTAAGCTGATCTTAACCGCAATACGACTAATGCATCCTTAAAGTAAAAAAACACCAAACTCAAATCTAAGCAAACACGGATTTGGACTAATCCACGTCCTACGGGCGACGGTATTACTCAGTCTCCGTATACAATCCACGGGCAACCACAAACAAAATAAACATACACGACACGAAGTGAAATTCTGGAGAAGGAGAAAGTTGTTACCGCAAAGCGGTAGCGTAATTAACTGCAGGGGCTTGCGCCTGCAGGGAAGAGCATCCCCACAATCAAAAACCCCTCAAGCGAGGGGGAATCTGACAAAGTCTGCTACATCGGCCGCATCCGTCTAAACCTTCGATACACGGTGCCATAAATCAACTTGGCATCTTTGAAGAGGTGGACGGATAAAAACCAAATAGCATCTGCCCCGAACCTCAGGCACGTGACGTCCCGACGTCGCAGGCCGCCGTTCGGAGGGGAACAGATTCTGGCACGCCCGGTGGGACCTTTTCCTCTTTCCACTCCACACTTCGTGTGTCGTCTTCGCGAATCAATCGTGGTTTATTAAATGGTTGTCTTCGGATTTCAAGTTGCTAAGATTTGGTCTTTTATCTGGCGCAGAGAGAACTCAAGCATCCATGGATTCCCACTGCACCAAATGCGCGAAGCACCACTGCAACGGACGCTCCACCTCACCGAGAGGTGTAACATATGGGCCCCAAGCGTCCTCTTTCCTTACTCTGCCGGTAGAGCAGGTGACCCAGGCCACCACCGGCCTATTTTTCGGGACCATGGTCCCCCCTGCAAGCTTCTCTATGCCGATATCCGCACCAGAAGCGAACAAGAAGTCGGTATTCGACCGGCTCGCTGCTGCTACGACCCCTGTCAACGGGTCGCCCGCTACTAAGCTGACAGCCTCTGTTTTCACCAGGCTAGGTCAGGATCATAAAGTGGCTGTCCCAAAGAGGGCAACGGCCACAGCTTCGGAAGTCGTTGAAGCAGTTTCTCCTATCAGGAAGTCAGTCTTCACAAGATTGACGGTTCCTACTCCTCCTTCAGCTGATCAAAAAGCATCAGTCTTTGATAGGCTGACACCGGCAGTTGCCCCACTCCCAAACAAGGGGCAACAAGAAACTGTCCCGATATCTGAGCCAGTCCCAATGGCTCGTCGTGCGCGACGTCGCCATTGGCAGCGATTAAGGAAAGCAGGAGGCAACTCCCCTTCAGGGTTAACCCCGCCTGCTCCAGTGGCGGAGGTCAACGCTGCTGTTCCAACTGGGAACAGCTTTGAATTGCTAAGGAAGGTGAGAAAGAACTCCCCGGTTGCTACATTGAAAAGGTCTCCTCCACCCATGGAAAAAGCTCCGGAGACGAAACAGGAACAGCCCCCTCAACGGCTGTCATCAAAAGTTTATAAAGTATGGCGCAGAGTTCAAGACTCTGTGATCGATCCGGACCACCTGCGTCACCAGAAGAAGGCGAAGGTGGAGAATAACAAAAGCTGCCCCATTAAACAGCAGGGGGCAACAAGTGCTAGAATACCCGCTTCGACGGCTCCTTCAACCTCAAAGGTCTACAAAAGAAGAAGGCCAGAGAAAGCTCCCGCAACGGCAGCAAGAGTTAACAATGGTGAACCTAAACGCCCCAAGTCAGGGGGCATAACAGTTCATACAATCTATATGGCCTCAGGAAAAGAAGAAAGTCGTACTTCCACAGGTCACCGACCGCTTACCCGGTCAGTGACCAGGTCTCAGGAGCAGCAACAAAAGCTCCAGGAGATGATGACTACAATGGCTGCACTCACGGGGCCAAAAGAGAATCCTGAGACGTCCTTAGATGAACGTCAAGAGGAGGAGACCGACGCTGAGTTCCTCCGCCGAATACTGGAAAAAAGAGACAAAGAGGCTGCAGAACAGGCGGCCAACATAAAGAAAATGGCCCTCCTGTTCCAGGACGTGGTGGGTATGATGATTCAACCAGATCCACCTGCTGGAGATTCCCCAATCATTCTTGAAGATGATAGGGGAGAGACATCGAATCCTCCACCGGCTCTATCCGCAGCTAAAGAGGATACCATATCAAAGGCTGATTTGGATGAATATATTGCTCAACAAATACGGGCGCATCAAGCGGTTGAAGCAGCCGGTCAGATCGTGAAAACGGGGCGGCCATATCCGGGCTGGTACGACCAAATCAAGTACCCGCCAGGTTACACAATTCCTAAGTTTCATGTCTACAAGGGGACCGGCAACCCCCATCAACATGTTGCCCAGTTCAGGGCACTGTGTGGTAACACTGGAGGCGACGACAAACTTTTGCTGCGCCAATTCGTTGGAAGCTTATCAGACACGGCTTTCGAGTGGTATTCCGAGCTCCCCAACGACTCTATTAAAACCTTTGCGGAGATGGAGCTGCTCTTCACCCAACGTTTTGCAAGCGCCAGCGAGCGTACTCCGATGACGGCGCTGATTAACGCCAGGGTAAAGCCCGGCGAGACGTGGGTTCAATACGCTATACGGTGGCGTAATCTATGGTCTAAGTGTGAACAACGCATAGAAGAAGCGCCGGCAGTGGGGATGTTTGTTGGAACGCTTGATCCGCAGGCAACCATCTCGCAGTTCATGATGTTCTTCAAACCGACTTCCTTCCAGGCTTTGATCGACAAATTAGCACAGATGGACCAGATGGGCCATAAACCCCCCCTCCCGAAGCCGGACCCCCGAAACGATAAAGGAAAGGGAAAAGCGATCATCGTCGCCAATGCCCAACAACAACCGAGCGACTCGAAGCCGGCTGCTCGTCCAAACAATACACGTCCATACGTACCCCTTGAGGACAGGATGGGACGTGCTTACTCCTTCCCCCGTGATAAAACAAGGAGGCTATTCGAGCTGGCGTTGCGCAACAGGCTTATAAATCTGCCAGATCCAAAACGTCCGTCACAACCGAATGACGTCAACGATCCTAGTTACTGCCCTTATCACAGAGTGTTGGGACATCCAATCGAAGACTGTTACGTTTTCAAAAATTGGCTTGAGAATCAATACCGTCAGGGCAAATTTGCGCTGTCTGACAAATGGAAGGTGAACCCTCCGCAGCCCCACACCTATAAGGGGACGAATACGCCGGGGGCAACATGCTCCGTTATTGAAGAGGCTCCCTGGGAGGTTGTATTATCGGCCAAAACGAAAAGAATGCTAAATGATCTTCAAACCTGCCCAGCGGTCAAGTGGAAGAACCCCTTGGAACCGCAGGTTATTGAGGGAATGTTGAAGCCACGACCGACCCCGAAGACCGATGGTGGTAGTTCAAGCGTTCATAGCCAACCGTCAAAATCTTCGAAAAAGAAGAAGAAGAAATCTAAGAAGCCCGTGAAGCCTGGCGACAAGCGCACGGACTTACAAAAGCAAATCGATGCGCTGGATGAATATAACCAAAAGGCGCGAACTCCCATCACGCTCCAAGATTTCCTTGATCACGTCTTCCAAAAAGAAGATGAAGGAGAAAGTTCATCGGATGGATCTGACGAATATGTGGCAAGCTGTCATATGATCTCCCATTCGACCACGAACGATGAAGGAACTTCTGGCACTGAAACGCTGGGGGCAAATGCCGAATCAGGAACCCCAGGGTTACCGGTTGAAATGATTAATGCGTTTCTTAATGAAGCTCGGTTGAAAAGCAAGGCTGATCGAGAACGCGAGATGGCTATATTCGAAAGGGCTAAGCGTCAGCGACTTGAGGAAGGAGCTGAAATGATCCCGTTGGAGCAAAATGCCTCCACCACTGACAAAAGCCAATTCAAGATAAAAAAGAAATTTGCTAAGGCCATATCGATGGGCATGAAGCTACCACCCTCTGAAGAAAAAGTTACCGGCGCGGTAGAAATGCACCCCTCTTATTGCTTATACCATCAGAAGGTCTCGCATTCCACCCAAGATTGCAAAGCTTTCAATGGATGGTGGCAAGGATACGTCGCTGATCGACAACGATTTAAACGGGAAAAACGTAAAATTCGCCGAGGCCAAAGAAATACGACTAAAGAACTTGAAAGAACTGCCGGCAATTGTCACATGGTTAACACTACCGGGTCACAAGTGCCTACATTTGGGAGCGACTCCGATGAAGAGCTAGAGCTTGGCCCTCTCTTCGAAGAATCCACTTCAGGAAAAGAAAAAGAACTAAAGGCCTGCGAGAATATACAGCTGCGCAATCGAACATTACCCGAAAAGAACCTCGGACCCTTGAATAAGAAAAACAAAGGGAAAGAGAAGGTCTCTGAAGACATCGCTTTGGATGGCCAAGTTGCGGAAGAGTTAACCGCCAAGAATCCCCCAAAAAGGAATAAAGTAGATTACAATGTCTTGGCGCATCTGAGAAAGCTACCCTCACAACTCAGCATTCTCGATGCCCTATTGCTATCGAAAGAAGCGAGGGATTCTCTGATTAAGGCCCTACAAGATCCGGACCAGTTCCAGGCTTTCCTAGCCGAACAAAAGATGAAGGATGAATTGGAAGAGGTGCACACAGCCGACGTTGCTTTTGGTGATGAAGACCTTCTCCTCGGAACATGTGAGCACAATCGCCCACTTTATGTTTCAGGATACTGCCATGACATAAAGATAGGAAAAATCTTGGTCGATAACGGATCGTCTGTCAATTTACTCAATGTGCGAGTGTTAAAGGAGATTTGCATGAGTGTCCAACACCTCGCCCGGGACAAAATCACCATCTCCGGTTTCGACTCTCAATCCTCAAAGACTCTCGGATCTGTGATATTGACGCTACGCTTCGGGGTGCTCGTCACAGACATCAAATTCCATGTTATAGACGCCAAGACGTGCTACAATGCTCTGCTCGGCCGACCATGGCTACACGAATACAATATCATCCCTTCTACACAGCATCAGTGCATGAAGTATTCTAGGGACGGCCTCGAGTACACAGTGGCAGGAGAGTTGAATCCATTTTCCGTGAACGAAGTTCGCAAGTATGAAGATGCCAAATACTTCTTACCGAATTTCGAAGACGCGGAAAGGTGTCACAAACCGGAGAACAAAACTAACGCAACCATCCCTATCTTCGGCAGTGACACCGAGGAGGAGGAGGATATAATTTATTCAGGTCCGTCCCGGTCCACCAGGCCAGGACCATCTGTTCCTTCATTGATCTTCGGTAGTGACTCAGAGGATGAAGTTCATGCTGTATTCCCTGCTCGGCCTTCGATACGGGCTTCTGCCGAGGAAGAGCGAAGTCTACAGATAACCTTGGTGCCGCTCGAGCATTACAAAGAACTGGATGCACTCGACACCAACAGCATAGAAGAATTGCAGACATTCTATATCCCTCCTGGACGAAAAGGCGAGAAAGCAATCCTATTCTACCGTTCTGAAGAAAACAAGGTGGAAAAGGAAATTTGGCACGGCGCGGATCCCACGCTCGACAGGCTCCAGCCTATCCGTCTTCCCAGGTATTATACCGAAGGTTTGAAGAAGCTGCTGAAACGCCAAGGGATGTCCTTCACACAGACCGTCAGAAAGGCCAAATTCTATGACAAGGTCTGGAACGTTCCCGGAACTCAATGCAAACTGCCTAACGGGAGAACGGAAACGAAAGGGCTCGGGTATATTCGCTCAAAGAAACGTGAGCTAATAAACAGCTGTTATGTCATGTATGACTTTGATGAAGAAGCAGACGCTCACTGGGAAGAAACTAATCCGGAATCAGTGAAAATTCCCTATGCAAGACCTCCTAACCCATCGTCTGAAGGCCAAATGAGCAAACCTACAAGGGATGCCAGTCGAGAATCCCGAGATGATCATGATCGTGAAATGGCAATCTATGAGAAGGCCAAGACACGGCGCCTCCTTCAGCGGGCGATGAAAGACGAAAACGCCGCCCCTTGTCAACCTACTATGAAGAAAGTTCGACTCGAAGGCGGAAATAAGTTGAAAGGCAAGAGAAGCACTCGACAACCGCAAAGCAAAGCTAAGAAGCCACGCATCCGAGAGTCAAGCGTTGTTGACCAAGCCATCATGAAGAAAATGGGTCGAGCATACTCATTTCCTCAGAACAAAACAAGGAAAATACTTGAGCTTGCTCTGAAACATCAAATGCTTACTCTGCCAGAGTCTAAACATCCTGAGCAGGCGGGCGAAGTCTCCAACCCAAAATATTGCTTTTACCATCGAGTAATAGGGCATCCACTCGAAGATTGCTTCACCTTTAAGAATTGGGCGGAGGATCAATATCAGCTTGGCAAGTTCGCATTGTCTGACAGTTGGAAGGTAGCGCCGCCGCAAAAGCACGAACCCAAAAACACAAGAACAAGACCAACCTCGCATTGGGATCAGCAGGAAACTCGCACCTGCCATGTGATAACAATATTAAAAGAAGGGTCCGAGGACATGAACAACCTCCCTTGGTGCTTTGAAAGCGGCAGCGACGAGGTGATCTCAGAATTTCACCCAGCTCCGAAAGAACTGGAGGACGGAATCCATACCACCGCAGACAATCTTAAGAAAATTGAGTTGGGGACGGTAGATGATCTGCGACCGACATTCGTCAGCGAGCTGCTGTCTGAAGAGAGGGTGGCTGCGTTAAAAGACGTCCTTGTGCAGCATAAAGATTGCTTCGCATGGAACTATTCCGAGATGCCGGGATTAGATCCAGAAGTTGCTGTACATAGACTAGCAATATCCCCAGACGTCAAGCCAATCAAACAGGCGCCGAGAAGAATGCGACTCGAGCTTGAGATGAGCATAAACACCGAAGTCAAAAAGTTAATCGACTCTGGCTTCATTCAGGAAGTTCAGTACCCTGAATGGATTGCCAACATCGTCCCAGTAATGAAGAAAAATGGGACAGTACGCATATGCGTAGACTTTCGGGATCTTAATAAAGCCTGCCCAAAAGATGATTTCCCAGTGCCAGTTACTGAACTTATGATAGACAATACATCCACTCATGAGGTTTTCTCCTTCATGGACGGCTCGTCGGGGTATAACCAGATAAAAATGCATCCCGAAGACCAGAAGCACACAGCCTTCAGGACTCCTCTTGGTATATTTTGTTATAAAGTGATGCCCTTTGGTTTGAAGAACGCCGGTGCTACTTATCAGAGGGCCATGACAAAGATTTTCGACGACCTTATACACGAAATCGTCGAATGCTACATCGACGATCTCGTGGTCAAGAGCAAATCATACGACGAACATCTTGAGCATCTGAAGACCGTGTTTCAACGTCTTCGGCAGTACAACTTGAAGATGAATCCTCTTAAATGTGCGTTCGGGGTTTCCTCGGGCAAATTCCTGGGATTCGTTGTTCGGCATCGAGGTATTGAAATAGATCCTTCAAAGATTAAAGCGATCATGGAAATGCCTCCGCCGAGAACTCTCAAGCAACTTCGGTCTCTCCAAGGGAAACTCGCATACATACGGCGATTTATAGCCAACCTTTCAGGAAAGTGCCGTCCCTATAGTCACCTGATGAAGAAAGGAACCCCATTCGTTTGGGATCAAAAATGTCAAGGCGCACTGGATGAGATCAAGCAATACTTGCAGAACCCACCCGTGCTGGCTGCCCCGGTTAAAGGGAAGCCTCTCATTCTTTATACAACCGCCCTCGAAGGTTCCTTAGGCGCATTATGGGCACAAGAGAACGACCAAGGGAAAGAAAGAGCACTCTACTACCTAAGTCGAGTTCTGCTGGGGGCAGAAAGCAATTACTCTCCCATTGAAAAACACTGCCTGGCGTTGATCTTCGCAATAACAAAGCTTAGGCACTATGCATTAGCACACGAGGTCCGTTTGATTTCAAAGGTGGACCCCCTTAAATACTTAATGTCAAAGGCCGTATTGACAGGGCGACTCGCTAAATGGGCCCTACTCTTGATGGAGTTTTCGATCACGTATCAACCTCTCAAAGCAGTGAAAGGCCAGGCTATCGCCGACTTCCTCGCTGAACATCCCATACCCGCCGATTCTCCATTAAATTGCGATCTTCCAGACAGACATGCGTTTGACGCAATCGACAGTGGTGATAGCCGTTGGGAGCTGTATTTCGATGGAGCGTCTTCCATGAAAAAGCACAAACAAAGTACACCAATGATCAAATCGGGGGTGGGACTTATCTTCGTGACTCCACAAGGAGGGATAATGCGCTTCGCCTTCTCCTTGACAGAACCGAGAACGAATAATGAAGCTGAATATGAGGCTCTGATAGCAGGCCTCGAGATCGCCATCGATATGGGAATTGAGAGCCTCCTCATATATGGGGACTCCCAATTGGTCGTCAGTCAAGTGAACGGCGATTATCAAACATGTAAACCGGAATTAATAAAATACGGTGAAAAAGTGCAGCAACTGCTAACCCAAATTCCCTCCTACACGTTGGAAAGCATACCGCGTGCGGAAAACAGCAAAGCAGACGCACTAGCCAAACTTGCTAAAGAACTGGCTGACGAGAACCTCGACGACGTTAAAATCATAGTACAAAGCCGTCGAGTGCTCGCCCCAACAGAAATATCTCCAAAATCGTCTGAAGAAAAAGAAGCGGAAGAGGAGACAACCCTGCAAACAAAAGACAGGGAAAATACCGAGGACTGGAGAGAAGTCTTCATAGATTACTTCAAGTTCCACCGAATACCTGAAGAAGCGTCCACAAGACATCAGCTCACGAAACGGGCTCTGTCTTTCGCCTTCGTCAATGATACTTTGTATAAAAGGTCATTCGACTCTCTGTGGCTAAGATGCTTAGGACCTGACGAGGCGAGAAGGGTCGTCCAAGAGGTTCACGACGGACTCTGTGGTTCCCACCAAGCAGGCCCTAAAATGAAATTAAAGATAAAGCGGATGGGCTACTACTGGCCTACGATGATGCAGGATTGCCTGGAATACGCCGGACAATGTCACTCGTGCCAAATTCATGGGGACTTTATCCATCAGCATCCTAATCCACTGCACCCAACAGTGGCTAGTTGGCCGTTCGAAATGTGGGGAACTGACATAGTCGGTCCCATCGAACCAGCATCGTCAAAAGGACATCGTTTCATCTTGGCGACGACTGATTACTTCTCCAAATGGGCGGAGGCGGTACCGTTGAGGGAAGTGAAGACGGAGAACATTCTCCATTTCTTCAAAACGCACGTCATATACCGGTTCGGAACCCCGAGAAGGATCATCTCTGACAATGGGCCAGCCTACCGAAGTCATAAGATTAGCCGTTTCGCACAGCAGCACAATATAGACTGGAGATATTCATCAGTTTATAATCCGCGAGCTAACGGTCTAGCTGAGGCCTTCAACAAGACCTTGACGAAGATCATAAAGAAAACAGTATCCCGAAATAAAAAAGACTGGCACGAGAGGCTGCAAGAAGCTCTTTGGGCGTATCGAACTACGTTCAAGACAGCCACAAAAACAACGCCATACGCGTTGGTATTTGGGACGGAAGCAATACTCCCCCTCGAGATAGAGTTACCCTCTCTACGAGTAGCAGTCCACCACGAGCTGACGAACGTAGAAAATGCTCACCTTCGGCTTGAGGAGCTTGACGCCCTTGAAGGAACACGGCTCATAGCGCAACAAAATCTAGAGGCTTATAAAGCAAAGATGACGCGCTCATACGAAAGATTGATCCGACCGAGAACGTTCCATCAAGGCGAACTAGTGCTAGTGGTCAAAAGGCCCATGATCCCCAATCGCGCCAAGCGGGGAAAGTTTGAGCCAAACTATGAAGGACCCTACATCATCGATAAGGTCTACCAGGGCGGGGCCTATCTACTCATGGACATGCACGGTGAAAGACCCTTCAGACCAATAAACGGTCGCTTCTTAAAGAAATACTACGCTTAATGGGCCACAGCCTAGGTCAATAGCAGATGACGACGACTATGTCCGCTCGCTGTCTTCCTAAGCCCAAGCTTTATAAGCAGTAGTCAGCCCTCTCCACATTGGACCGAAATGTCCTTAAACTAATAGCGGACCGAGATGTCCTTAAACTAATAACAGACCGAAACGTCTTTAAACTACTACCACAGCATCTTTAGGCTGACGAGATAAAAAAAAAAAAAAAAAAAAAAAAAAAAGCGGTAAGTCCATAAGCAAAATGGGCACGGATGAAAACCCGAAAGGGCTCCGTGAGTAAAAACAACAGGACTACCGGCGAGTGTTTGTGAAAACCTGAAAGGGCGCAACCTCGTTGAAGACACTTATAGGGTCCTCACGACCTTATAAGGAGAAACCACCCGCGTGAGATCCTTACGACTCACAAGGGAGCAACACACTTAGGAATCCCCACGACTCCTAAGGAGAAAATACACTTGCGAGATCCTCACGACTCGTAAGGAGAACTCTCTTATGGGACCCTCACGGCTCATAAGATTTGAAAGTATTAAGTCACAGAGACCTAAACCTGTGCTTAAGCAAACCCCCACAAACTTCCAATGCTGCCCTACAAGCGGCTCATATTGACCCTTGTATACAATCCACGGGCACAAATAAATATTTCCCTAACAAAGTCCCATCCATGACTAGGGATGTGTTTGTACAGCAAACAACACTTGTAAGTCCTCTCGACTTATAAGGAGAAAACCTTCCTGTAGGATCCTTACGACTTACAGCGGAACAATACACTTAGGAATCCTCACGATCCCTAAGGAGAAAATGCACCTATAAGATCCTCACGACTTGTAGGGAGAAATAACTTTGTGAGACCCTTACGGCTCATGAAGTCAAAAGCCTTAGTCGACGGGACCTTAACCCTGGTCGCTAAGCCTCCTTTGTTTGACAACGACAGAGGCAAATGATGATCCGCTCCTGGCAATATCCCAGTTGTAGCGGTGCTGATGCCGAAATCGGTGTCCAAATTCAGGTTTACAGCGAAAAGCCAGTAGGTCGCACATGCATACGAAATAGCCGAAATGATGGGACGACTTGCAAAAAAAAAAAAAAAAAAAAAAAGGTGTATGCATGAAAAAATAGCCGAAATGATTGGGCACCGCGAAAAATTGCCGAAATGTTTGGGCAATCGCGACCTTCGCGATATAAAAGCTGAAATGATAGAGCATCGCGGAAATAAAATAAAATAAAAGAAGAAATGATAAAACTTTGGCCCTACAGTAGAGGTCACATCGATCCCTGTATACAATCCAAGGGCGTAAACAAAGAAGAAACCATACTTCCCCAGCGGATTCTGTCAAACGACGAAGCCAAACCTCAACGGCTCATTTCAACCGAAGAAGCCAGTGACTTTAACAAAATCCTTGACTCACGGATACAAACACTCCTTGACGAGAGCCTTTTGATCCGCGTCGACCTATAGAGCCACCAGAGCCTCCGTGGGAATCATCGACTCGTTTCAAACCCTAAGGACACAAATAATCCTTGGCGCTTGGGACACAAATAATCCCTAGCAAAATTTCTCGACTCACGGATACAAACACTCCTTGACGAGAGCCTTCTGATCCGCGTCGACCTGTAGAGCCACCAGAGCCTCCGTGGGAATCATCGACTCGTTTCAAACCCTAAGGACACAAATAATCCTTGGCGCTTGGGACACAAATAATCCCTAGCAAAATTCCTCGACTCACGGATACAAACACTCCTTGACGAGAGCCTTCTGATCCGCGTCGACCTATAGAGCCACCAGAGCCTCCGTGGGAATCATCGACTCGTTTCAAACCCTAAGGACACAAATAATCCTTGGCGCTTGGGACACAAATAATCCCTAGCAAAATTTCTCGACTCACGGATACAAACACTCCTTGACGAGAGCCTTCTGATCCGCGTCGACCTGTAGAGCCACCAGAGCCTCCGTGGGAATCATCGACTCGTTTCAAACCCTAAGGACACAAATAATCCTTGGCGCTTGGGACACAAATAATCCCTAGCAAAATTCCTCGACTCACGGATACAAACACTCCTTGACGAGAGCCTTCTGATCCGCGTCGACCTATAGAGCCACCAGAGCCTCCGTGGGAATCATCGACTCGTTTCAAACCCTAAGGACACAAATAATCCTTGGCGCTTGGGACACAAATAATCCCTAGCAAAATTTCTCGACTCACGGATACAAACACTCCTTGACGAGAGCCTTCTGATCCGCGTCGACCTGTAGAGCCACCAGAGCCTCCGTGGGAATCATCGACTCGTTTCAAACCCTAAGGACACAAATAATCCTTGGCGCTTGGGACACAAATAATCCCTAGCAAAATTCCTCGACTCACGGATACAAACACTCCTTGACGAGAGCCTTCTGATCCGCGTCGACCTGTAGAGCCACCAGAGCCTCCGTGGGAATCATCGACTCGTTTCAAACCCTAAGGACACAAATAATCCTTGGCGCTTGGGACACAAATAATCCCTAGCAAATTCCTCGACTCACGGATACAAACACTCCTTGACGAGAGCCTTCTGATCCGCGTCGACCCGCAGAGCCACCAGTGCCTCCGTAGGAACCATCGACTCGTTTCAAACCCCAAGGACACAAATAATCCTTGGCGCTGAGGAAACAAATAATCCCAGCAAACTTCTCAACTCACGGATACAAACACTCCGTGACGAGAGCTTCTTTGACTCACATCTCGGGCAGTAAGGATTCAAAAACTTGCTTCCTGAACAATGGGACCCTGCAAGTCAATCCTAAATGGTCTCTTGCATACTATTCACGGGTCTCACTCTCTGAAGTCGATTCTCGACAAAGAGGGAAACAACCGCTTACGAGTCCTCTCGACTCGTAAGAGGGAGAAATGCTCTTATAGGATCCTTACGACTTATAAGAGAAAACCACACTTAGGAATCCTCACGATTCCTAAGGAGAAAATCCACCTATGAGATCCTCTCGATCCGTAGGGAGAAAAATCTCTATGAGACCCTCACGGCTCATAGAATTGAAAAGTCTTAGGCGGCAGATCTGAACCTGCGGCCTAAGCCATCGCCGCCTCTTGGAGAAATTAAGTTGTATGCCAATCAAGTTCATCGACAACATCATGGTGTAAAGGCAGAAAACAAAAGAACATACAAGATATTGCAAAAGAAAGTGTGTATCTTTATTCATTGACCTCAATCAAATACATGGTGAATCATACAAAAGAGCGAAGAAAGGGTACACGTTACTCAGAAAAGAAATTTTTTACAAATACACTGATACAAAGGCAGCTATTGGGAAGGAAGCGTCTTAAATAGCTCTATCAGTTGTTCGTACACCTCCTTCCATGCCTTTTCTTGATTGGATGCGACTGCCAACTCCGCCTCCACCTGGGCCCGTTGCTGTGCGACGGAGGCAAGCTGATCCCTGACGGCTTGATAAGCAGCTTCACGGCCTGGAATGTCATGCTCGGCGACATCAAGTGCCCGCTTTAATCTCAGCCCATTCGACATGCGCTCCAGAAGAGCCTCGAACACGGTCTTTACCTCAGCAGCGTTCGCCTCAACTTCGGCACGCAAGCGAGCAGTTCTGCTCGAAGAATCTTGGCACTCCTTCAGCCTCAAAGCCACTTCTTGTTCCAGATGACGGAAACGAGAAGCGCTTTGCTCGAGCCATGCTCCCCGTTGAGTGCTCAAGGCCAAAGTCTCGGGGGACGGGCGCATTGACTCCAACTGATGAAGGCGAGCCTCGACCTCCCGACAATAGTTAACCCAGGAGGCAACAATACCCTCGTCATGGAAGGTGGCAAATATCGCCAACATTGGGTTAACCGTCGTGGCGAAGTCCTCAGCAGATACAGGAGCCTCGATGTCGAGTTCCTCAATGTAGTCGCTCAACATGCGCAAACTATTCGCGGCACCTTTTGAGGACGGCCGTCGCTGGGAAGGGCCGCCTGGTATTGTAATGCGAGACTCGAAAGGCACCGAGACTGGAACGACGGCTGGAAAAAGACGAAATGCGATTAGATGATGATTCAATAGATATGAAGGAAGTCATTGATAAAATGGTTTACTATACCAGTGGAGACAGGTGGCAAGTCCGGAAGGACTGGTGGCACAGCCGATCTTCCTGCTCCCCCTTCGATTTGCAACGCTGCAGTCACAACAAGAGAGAGTTGGAAATAATTCTACCGCTAAAAAGACAAAGCTACCAATCGGGAACAAGTACTCACCAGCGCCACCAGACGGGGAGGCGAATTCAGATGGGAAGGAGAAATGTGGGAGCAACACTTGATAGAGATGATCAAAAAGCACTCCTGAAAGATACAACGGTGTGACTTCAGTACATAAACTGTATATCTCAAACATAGGATTAATAAGTTATAAACCCATACCTTCCAACATCTTTGACGGTGTAAGAGAGGGCCGAGGGGTAACCATCGCCAAGGCAGTCGTGGAGGGAGCTCCCTCAAGTAGTGGGGCATCAACACTAGCTGCACCTGCATTACGAAAAATGAACTTGTCAGAAAAGATTGTAAAGCAAATAAAAAAACAACAACTTAAGGTGTACCTGAGGAGCTCCCGGCGGAAACAGAGACGACTCCCTCCTCTATCGACATGAGACCACCGCCTGTGGCCTCATCGCCCGATTCAATAGGGACTGTCGTCGTGCTCGCAAGCCCGGGAGACGGCGGAGGACCGTAGACGGGAAGAGCTATGACTGGAGTATTGCCAGATTCCAGAGAAGGAGCGGTTGGCTCGTCTTCAGGAATCGTGGCCACCTCGCCCACTACCATCTCAGGCTCAATAGTGGCGGTTGTATCGTCCACCATCGCCGGGGGATCACCGGTCTCGAGCGCCTCATTCGCCGCCACTCTGGGCTCAGTTATAATGATCACGTCATCTGCCACCACTTCGGGTTCAGCATCCGTGACCTTATCGGCTGCAGGCCCCTCAACCTCTACCCCAAGCTCCAAAGCCACAACGACGTTGCCCACCGTCGGCTCGAGTTCGGCAGGTACTGCCCTCTCTGTCCCTTCGAGATTGACGGTTTCCGCCTCCCCCTCGATCGGACTTGGTCCTGCAAGATGAGAGATGTAAGGACAAACGACATTAAGATACTTATAACAAAAAATCCAAGAGAAACATTACCTGAGGCGGATTTACCGTTCGCGCTCCGAGCTGCACGTGCCACCCCTCTGCGGGCAGTGGACAGGGCGACAGGGGCCTCTTCAGAGGGAGTATCAGCTCGAGGAACGGTGCTAGGGCCCGCTCCCATAGCCAAGGCAGCCCTACGCGCCTTCGCCTCACGCCTCAACCGTTTCCTCTCCTCCCGAGCGGTCATGAGGGACCTCCGTGATGCCTCCTTCAAGGCATCATCATCTTCATTCAGGGATGCCTCCAGAGCCTTCAAGGCATCTCTCATCGGCTCTCCGAGATGAGCCTCCTGCGGTGTCCTAGAGGAAACAGGAACATCGGCCGCTGGTAGAACATCTGCGTCGCTAGGAGGGAGCGGCATTGAAGTCCCTGCAATTAAGATGGAAAGGTTAGGTCGACCATAACGCAAGGAAAATGAAAAATTCGATGAATCGAAACTTACTCAGACCCATAGATTCTCTGAGACGTTCCTCCTCCTGGAAAGTCTTCAGAGAAGCGGCAATGGCTTCTTCATCGGTGATGCCTGTTGAAAAAAAAAAAAAAGAAAAGCGTTAGTTAAAAAAATATATATATATATATATAATGAAATGACGAAGAAAATACGTTGCAATAAAGAAAAAGTGACTACTAGTTACCTGATTGCGCAAGCTTAGCCAGCCACGCATCACGCTTCACCAGCCATGCTGAAGCTCTGAGAGCAGCTTCCAAGTCTGTATCGTCCGGCGGCGGCATCACTAATCCCGCGTTAGTCCCATATTCGAGCAGACCCTCGGAATAAGGAGCGTGGGGTTCCTGGCCGAACGCAACGTCCGCTGCAAAGAGCGACTTCTTTTTCTTTTGCCCTCCGACCCTGGGCCCGCGAGGGATCGACTTCCGTTTAGCAGCTACTCTGGGACGACGAGTCCCGATGTCCGCACCCACGCCAGACTCCGGCGAGGGTACAACCATTGCTTCCACCTGAGCACAGGGTGCAGGAGGTACTTCCGCGATATCAGGAAGTGATAATTCACGTGGAGGACTTTGCGCACGTGATGGTCTGCCCCCGGCATCTTTTAAGGGAGCGATTACTGGGGTCCTAGGAACCAAGGGAGCGGTGCGATCGGTACCTGGAGGTGCACCCTTACGATCGACCAACAGTCGCCTTTCCTCCTTTATGACTGCCCCTGTCGCATGATTGTACCAGTCTTTGTACACATTGAGGAGTCTCGGAGCGTAAGTCGGCGCATTAATAAAAAAACGAGAGGTCGTATTCACGCGCATGAAATGGTGCAAGGCGTTCTCCATCCCCTCTTCAGTGGCAGCTGGTTCCACCAAAAAGGCTTCCAAGGGGACCCCTTGATCGTAGCCCAGTTGTTGAGCAAAACGATGTGGGTTATACCTCATAAAAATTGCCACATCATTCTGCCTAAAAACTAAAAAGCCCGGTCTAATGGAATATAAGTGGAGGGTCTCCCGGGCCGTTAAAACAGAAGCTCCATCCTTAAAGATATCCTGTAATGGCCGCGTCACGGTGGTAGACACCTTTCCAACGGTCAACACCTTATCGACAAAGGACATCCCGGCTTCGACGGTATGGGGGCGAAGGAGCAAGCCCCTAGCGTTCCGTTGTGAAGGGTTTACAATTGATGCACCGATCAGTTGTATAATGCGAGGAAAACCGCTCTTGTCAAAGAACGAGGGCCTCTTGTGCATCCCGAAGACACCCGCCGTGTGTAACTCGAGCCACGACGCGAAGTAATGCATCGGGAAGACCACATGCAAAACCCCGGGCTCACTGGCATTCGCCGCTCGACTGAGACCGTGGTATAAGTGTGCCAGGCCGGCGATCCCAACAGCTACCTTCACCCCGATGACCATCCGATGTGCTGGATAAAAGACAGAGGGTCGCATTCGATGAGAGTGCATTGGGATAGCGAACCAACTCAACCATAACCCGAGAAACCCCAAGAAAAAGGTCTCCTCATCCATCCCAGGGGCCGCTACTTCTGCAAGAGACACGGTTGGAAAGTTAGGAAGAAAGAAATCCTTTTGACCTATTTCGTTCGCCGGCAGGTTATCCAAACCTAAACCGAAAGGGTCCTCGAGGGTGGCAGACTTGGCAGTGGCCGCAGAGAGGGCGTTGGGGTGAAGGAACCGAGCAATGAAATCCTCAAAGTTAACTCCTCGACTCCCATGTTCAACGAAGAGAGACTCATATATGTTCAACACGTTAATTAAGCTTGGGAACTGGTGTTGAACAGCAGTATCCGGAGTGACCCCCCTTACCATTGGCCTAGCTCCGAAAACGTACACGTCTGTTGGGAGCAGCTCCTCATAATGTTCCCCCATCACCGGTAAGCCGGATACCTCCGCAAATTCCTCCAGAGAAATTGACACTTCCCGATCCATGGCAAGGAAAGTGTGGGTGGGAATATTCCATTGCTCCAAGAAGGCCTTGAGCCACCAGGTGGGGAGCGTAGGATATTGGAAGAGAGAGACGTAGACTGCGGTGTACAATCCTAGTCTTATCAACTGTGACTTCTTCGTCGACAGGATATACCGGGCCCATGGCAGATAGCCAATCGGGTGGCGGGGAATCAAACCAAGGTTATACGATTGCCCCCAAGGCCGCGCTTCACCTTGACAGATACGACGTCCTAGGATGTCCAAAACCATAGGACGCTGGACCGGTATCGCATCTATAGCGGGATGTAGAAAACCTTTTGATGTCCAGTCTGCCAGCTCCACGGCATACTGCACCGAGGGTGGGGTAGCATAATGAATCGCCGTTATGGGTTCCGACGGCACCGCGCATGTAAAGCTCCGTCGGCCCATAATGATCTGATTGTACCACGACCCCCAGAGGTGGAGACTCTTATGCTCAGGGTCGTATGCCTTGATCATGGTCAGGACCTCACGGTCCAAAGGCGCCTCTGGGAATCCTTCCTCCGAGCGGACAAACGGGAATGAAGTGTCTTCAGACATGATCGCTGCAAAAAGAGCAATGTAGCCGTCAGTGTTGTAATCCCAACGTTTGACATTGAAAGAAGAAAATGCATTAATTAAAATCAAAATTAATTAATTACACCGCACCCCAGTGCAGTGAGTAGGGGACCAAAGAGGGACCCACAAAATCTAAATGACAATACGTCAATTAAAGAGACAAACTCATCATTGGATGAGATTGTCAGTTGGTCCTTAGGGGGAACATTCCCATAATAAAAAAGGGGGAGAGAATCCCTAGAGACAAGGAGAGAATCTCCTCTTTCAGAGCAAAGCTCTGTCACAGAGTGACACTTGTCAAATTCTGGTCTCAAAAGAATTAAAATTCCTTAAGAAAGAGCTTAGCTCTATAATACTCCATCAAAAAGCAAGTTTTTGAAAAGAAATTTAAAATTAAAATTTCTGAAATAAAAAAAAAAGGATCCACGAAAGCTTATAGAAAAATTCTTCATTTGTTTCAGATCTAAAAGATCTACATTTGATTCAAAGAGCAAAGCTCTGTTCATGGGTTAGAACCCATGAATAAGATCTCTGTAGATCTATGGATTTGTGAGAGCAAAGCTCTGTTAATGAAACCCTAAAAGGAATTTCTTCAGATCAAAAGATCCATGAGAGCAGAGCTCTATTGGTTAAAATTGATTTAAATTAACTTAACTTAATTTTAAAATTAATTATTACCTAAAAGTTTTCTAAACTTTGGGAGATAAGAGCAAAGCTCTAGAGTTATGAAAACAAGAGCAAAGCTCTGAAATTCTTAAGCAAAGAGCAGAGCTCTGAAAATCTAAATCCAAGAAAATGGTGAGATTTTCTAAGGGTTAAAAGGCCCTATTTATAAGGCGCTTGCGCCTCTTGGAATTCCCCCTCAATCCAACGGTCAGAAGGGGTTGCCACCGTTGCACTCACGTGTGCGCCACGTGAGCGCAACGTTGGGGGGGCATTTGTTTCGCCCAATCAGAGCAAAGCTCTGTTTGAATTCAAAATTTAAATTTTCGAAGCAACGCTTCAAGTCTCAAGCGCAGCGCACCCAATCAGAGCAAAGCTCTGTTTAAAGGAAGCAACGCTTCAGATCCTTTGCGCTGCGCGCTCTGCGCCACGTGTCCAGCGCAGATACATTAGCGCAGCGCACCCAATCAGAGCAAAGCTCTGTTTAAAGGAAGCAACGCTTCAGATCCTTTGCGCTGCGCGCTCTGCGCCACGTGTCCAGCGCAGATACATTAGCGCAGCGCACCCAATCAGAGCAAAGCTCTGTTCAAAGGAAGCAACGCTTCAGATCCTTTGCGCTAGCGCTCTGCGCCACGTGTCCAGCGCAGATACATTAGCGCAGCGCACCCAATCAGAGCAAAGCTCTGTTTAAAGCAAGCAACGCTTCAGATCCTTTGCGCTAGCGCTCTGCGCCACGTGTCCAGCGCAGATACATTAGTGCAGCGCGTCCAATTAGAGCAAGGCTCTGTTAAAGGAAGCGCCGCGCTGCGCTCTGCGCCGTGCGACACGTGGCAACACAGTTGCGCTGCGCGACACGTGTCAGCGCAGATGCGCTAGTGCAGAAAAAGGGGCTAAGTGCCAAAGGCAATTTAGCCATGCAAAATTACATGCACTTGATAACAACAAATTAAAATACGATGCACAAGCACAACAAAGAGTTCAAATAAAAAGAACACTTAACAGATAATAAAATACTTAATCAAAACATTTATTTATTATTAAATTTAAAAAAAGATCACCGAATACGGGATCAGAGAGACAAGGGTTCACAAAAAGGAAAAGAAAATTATTCAGCTCCCTCTCCGCCTTCTCCATCGCGTCGAAGCGGCGATCTTCCCGAGGGGTAGCCATCCAACGGTCGACGCCGCATTCCTGGGAGAAAGTGGCGATGACGACTCGACGAGCCCGTATCTGGCTCAGCAAGTGGAAAGAGCAGTCCCTCAAGGGTTTGGTGATCAAGTGCGCTTCGAGAAAGCACTCAATCTTATCTTCGGCGGCATCCAGCATTGCTGAGGACATCTCTGCTGGAGGAGGGGGAATGTCGGCAAGCGCCGAGGCAAGGATCATCCGAAGCCAAATGGAATTCGGAGGGAGAGGAGACCCCACACGAGTCAAAAGCTCGTGCATTGCAGCGTCGCATTGCTCGTCCGAGAGAGAAGGGTCCACCAGACGTGCAGCAAAACGAGGAACGATGTCCCGGATCGGCACCTCCCATGGTTGTCGGCAGGCATGAGGGCGGTTGCAAGCCATGATCGAAGAAGTTCTCTGAAAATGAGAGAAGAAAAGGCTCAGCCTTGAGTTATATATATAGACCCAAGCACAGAAAATTCTGTGCACAATGAAATCATTGCCAAGGCCCGGGAAATCAGAATTTTGGGAATACAAGTTTGACTTGAAAAGAGGAGATGAAGCGGCGCTTCTAATTCTCAAAAATTTAATAAATGAAGCAACGCTTCAGATCCTTTGCGCTGAGCGCAACGCGCCACGTGTCAGGCGCAGATGTATCAGCGCTGCGCCCAAGAAGACGCGCCCAATCAGAGCAGAGCTCTATTTGCCTGAAGCAACGCTTCAGTTGCGCTGCGCTCTGCGCTGCACGACACGTGTCAGCGCAGATGCACTAGCGCAGTTGCGCTACGCTCTGCGCTGCGCGACACGTGTCATGCGCTGGGGCATCTGCGCCAAATTAAATTAAGATTTTTAAGAAATCTTTTCTGTTCTTGTTGAAACAAGAAGATTTTCTTCTGCAAGGCAGAAGCCCTTGGATCAAAGATCCAACGATAGGGAAAATTCACCAAATCACTCAGAGGATGATCTCTTTAACAAATTTAACTAATTTGTGAGCACTATAAAAAGGACCTTAGGCCTCAATTCAAAGGCATCGAGTTTTTTTTTTTTGAGAATTCAAGAACCCTAAACAGAAAGAACTCCGAGAAAATTTCAAGAAAGAGGTAAAGAACCTTCATGGATTAGAAGAAATTCCTTCTAAAAGACCATTAGTCTAAAACAAAAAAATATAAGATCAATGATCTTTATAAAAAAGAAGAAAACAGTGCTTTGCACTTCTTGTGAACCTTCGGTTCTTTAAAAACGATGTAAACAATAAAAGAATAGTGCTTTGCACTTCTGCGAACCTCTGGTTCTTCGAATAAAGAAGAAATTTATTTTTTTCTTTGATCTAATTTAGACCAAGAACTTGAACAGAGCTTTGCACTTCCTTTCTGGAATCTAAAAAGATTCTTAGTGCTTTGCACTTCCAAGTTGCGCCGCTGCGCTCTTGAGAGAGCGCCACGTGTCGGCCATAAAACACTTGCGCTAAGCGCCCTTGAGATAGAGCTTTGCTCTCCGGAATTGGCGCAACTCGCTGAGAGCGCGTCACGTGTCAGCAGCGCAACAGCGCATTGCACTGCGCTAGTGCGCTTGCGCTCATCAAAGCACGACATGTGTCATCACCATATGGACTTGCGCTCGTTACTTAGCGCAAAACGTAGATGCATTAAAAAGGGCCAAGCCCAATTAAGAGAAGGCCTAACAGGCTCAACAAAGCGCAAATGCATTATTTTAAGGGGGCAGAGCCCAAACAAGAACAAATGCTTTGCATCATTTATAAATGGGCAGAGCCCAAACAAAAATATTCAGAATGCTATGCATTTTAAAAAAAGGGGCAAAGCCCAAATGAAGTAGATACTTTGCAAATGGGCAGGACCCAAAATAAACCGATACTCTATATCTTCTGTGGGTAGAACCTAAATAAAAAAAAATGCAATGTTGAAATGGACTTAGCCCAATCGTGGCCATAAGTCCTTAAATTAAATTGACTGAGCAAAATGGCTCTCCTAAATCAATCAACGTCCGGTTTGAGGGTACATCTCCGAACTCCTTTGACATCTATTGTTGTAATTCCTCAACGACGTCAAAGAGGTGACGGGTCCCAACGACCATAGACTAAAAATAACGGACCGAAATGTCCTTAAACTAATAACGGACCGAAATGTCCTTAAACTAATAACGGACCGAAATGTCCTTAAACTAATAACGGACCGAAACGTCCCTAAACTAAAATTGGACCGAAACGTCCCTAAACTAACATCGGACCACCACGTCCCTAAACTGGCGATAGACCACCACGTCCCTAAATTGGAATATAGACCACTACGTCCTTAAACTGGCGACGGACCGAAACGTCCCTAAACTAATAATGGACCACCATGTCCCTAAAACTGGCAACGGACCGTCACGTCCTTAAACTGGCACAAAAGAGCCCAAATGCTCTCTTGTCGGATCTAAACGGTCCCGTCTAAGTTGATCTTAGCCCCAGCTACGGCTAATGTGTCCTTAGATCTTTAAATAAACAATAAAACCCCAAATCAACTTTGGATCAAGGGTACATCTCTGAACTCCTCTGACGCCTGTCGTTGTAATCCCTCAACGACGTCAGAGAGGTGACGAGTCCCGACGGCCAGATAATTAAATCAATCACTATGTTAAGTCGATCTTAGTCTAGAGCATGACTAACGTATCCTTAACGAAGGTTTAAGCTGATCTTAACCGCAATACGACTAATGCATCCTTAAAGTAAAAAAACACCAAACTCAAATCTAAGCAAACACGGATTTGGACTAATCCACGTCCTACGGGCGACGGTATTACTCAGTCTCCGTATACAATCCACGGGCAACCACAAACAAAATAAACATACACGACACGAAGTGAAATTCTGGAGAAGGAGAAAGTTGTTACCGCAAAGCGGTAGCGTAATTAACTGCAGGGGCTTGCGCCTGCAGGGAAGAGCATCCCCACAATCAAAAACCCCTCAAGCGAGGGGGAATCTGACAAAGTCTGCTACATCGGCCGCATCCGTCTAAACCTTCGATACACGGTGCCATAAATCAACTTGGCATCTTTGAAGAGGTGGACGGATAAAAACCAAATAGCATCTGCCCCGAACCTCAGGCACGTGACGTCCCGACGTCGCAGGCCGCCGTTCGGAGGGGAACAGTTGTCTGCTGTGGTTTAGGGGTGTTTGGTACTGCTTAAATTTTTAGTATTTACAGTATGCATAATCTGGAATCGTTTACCTACAATCTAGTGTTTTGAGTCCGCGTGTTACATTTTGCGTCACGAATCGTGATCTTGTGCAGCTGCTGTAATTGGGTAGGTTTCGTTGTGTCGTCACGCACGTTAACCACTAGACGGAGACTTGTGAGTTACGTTGGAGTTGGTGCATCGTTTAAAACGTAGTTTTACGTGATATTGGTCGATTTCTAAGATTTTTGCACTGTTTGTGTGTTTGTGAAATTATAGCGTCGCAAGCGGGGATTTCGGACGCTGCGAACAAGGGGAAGCAGGTGGTCGGATTTTCATAGCTCGAGACCATCGGTGGGTAGATTTAACATCTACGGGAAAATCGCCCGTATGGCGTTAAGCGTCAGGGCTAGATATGATATGATATTAGCCGTATGTTTATATGCTCATATAGAGATGATGCATGAGTTTCATTGCATATAGTTACTTGTTGTGCCTGAACTTGTATCTATTGTACACTGTACTATTATTGACAGTCCATGTTGCACGAGCACCAATGATATGTTATACACACTGTCGGTAATTGCCATGATACGTACAACACAAATATTCATTGATATACCTTGCTAGTGGTTAGCGACATAGAGGCAGTTATTCTTGTGCGATAGCGCTTATGACATATAGCATACCTATATACCTACATGCCTATACATATGCCATACTGTACCTACATGCTCGCACATAGAGGCCGATTTGAGTATTTTGGGAATTGGGGTGTTGTTGATTTACACCGGGCTTTTCCATGCTTATGATTTGTGCATGAGATTATTTATTTTTCCGCACTCAGTATACAGTGATATGCATTTGATTCATGTAGATATAGTACCCTGGTGGTGTACCTCGATCATGATAGTTGCATATTCATATTGGCATACTTATGCTACCAGCTTACATGTTATTGATCATTGCTGTTAGTGCCTACTTGCGATTTCAGTATGATATTATTTACTATTCACGAGTTGACAACTCACCCCCGTTGTGCCACAGTGTTTTGCAGGACTTACCCTCTGAGTAGTCGCGGCAGGGCGTCTTATCATCTCTACTTTTGCGGATACCGCTACGGTTGGCTGTGAGGCCTTTGCTTTTAGGTGGGTTTGCGATTATCCATTTGTACATTGTATATCTTGTTGTTGGATCTAATATTCTCCATCTACTACTTCTTGTATTTGACTTAGAGACGGGTTATGAGGATTCTGTGTTGTATTATTTTGGTGACTTTGGGTGCCGTGCTCGTGTGAGCCGGTTATGTTGAAAAGTTTTACCTCTTTATGCAGTTTTCCTTTATATTCTTCGCTTCGGCGTCGTATTTATATCTTGTGGTGGCTGTCTCCGCCGTTGGGCGTGATTTGCTCCCGTTTGGGATGCTTTATATATTATCTATGTTGTACCCGTTTTCGGGGCTAGTTTTTACAAAGGAAGTGCTGCCGAAATTTTCAAGAAAGAAAATTAGAGTTAGAGATTTTACTTGTGATTTTACGAATGTTTTAAACTATGTTTTTCTCCGCTTATCCAGTTTTGGGTGGTTTAGATTTCTGGGTTTCGGCTTACTTAAGTTGCGTACACCTGTTGACGTTACGTAGTTTAAGTGCCGGTTACGGGCCAAATTTTGGGTCGTGACAACTTCGGACGCTGCAAGGAAAGGGAAGCAGGTGGTTGGATTTACCTAGCTCGAGATTATCGGTGAGTAGATTTAACATCTACGGGGGAATCGCCCGTATGGCGTTAAGCGTCGAGGGCTAGATATGAACTTATAGCCACATGTTTATATGCATATGCGTTGATTGTTCATGAGCATCATTTGCATACCATTACTTATTGTACATTGACTTAGTATCCATTGGACACTGCACCATTACTGACGGTTCATGTAGCACCAGCATTGAATTGGATGCCACACACACACCGTTGGTAATTACCATGACATGCACAACATATACATATATGTGGTACTGCATTCGTTATTGATATTGAGGCTGTTGTTCTTGTACCGCCTTACTAAGGGAATATATATCGTACCGCTTTCATTATTATCAATAGTTAGACGTTGATTCTTGTTCTATTGAGCGTATGAAATGCATCATGCATACATACCTATATGCATACACGCATACCTTGCTATAGCTACATATACACCTTTATATGATGTTGCATTTGACTTTGGGGAATTTGGGAACCGCCTGATATCTTTAAAAACTTGATTCATTTAAAAGAGTTGTTTTCCCTTGATATGGTCATATTATTGTTCTATGTTGCATACATCATATTTCATGGATTTACGCATTGAGATACTCATTTCATGTGATTTATGGATTTGAGAACCGTGGTTATATTTCAAGAAAGTATGCAGTGTTTTGAAAACCCGGTTTCTCTTGATATGATTTTTTTCGATGCGTCCGCCATGAGTTTTCTCGGTTCTGAGATTGGTTTTAGAAACCCGATTCGAGGAGATGGATGATCCGTTTGCGGGTTCATGGTGGACCCGGTATGGTACCCCGGGACAAGAAAGGTATGTTGTGCAGTCTTGAAAACCCGGTTTCAAGAAAGTATTCATTGATGATGATATGTTTTATCCCACACTCGGTAGTTATTTGATATGCATTGTTTCATGTATTTGTAGTACCCTGATGGTGTACCTTGATCATGATTGTTGTATATCCATATTTCCATACTTATGCTATCAGATTGCATGTGATAGATTATCGTTGTTCGTGCATACTTGTGATTATCTGTATGATGTTATTTACTATTCACGAGTTGAAAACTCACCCCCGTTGTGCCATAGTGTTTTAAAGGCTTGACCCTCAGAGCAGTCGCGGCAGGGCTCCTTATTGTATCTATTTCTGCGGATACCGCTACGGTTGGCTGTGAGGCATTTTTGGTGTAGGTGGTTTGCGGTTATCCCATTACATCTATTGTATATCTCATTGTATCTAGTACTCTCCGTCTACCACTTTCATGTATTGACTTAGAGACGAGTTGTGAGGATCGATATTGTATTATATGTGACTCTGGGTGTCGTGCTCGTGTGAGCCGGCTTTCCTTATGTAGCTTTATCTCTTTATGTTGTTTTCATTTTTATTGTCTATTTTCTTCGCTACGGCGTCGCATATATGCTTGTGGTGATTGTTTTCCGTCTTTGGGTGTGATTTGCTCCCGTTTGGGAATGTTTTATTTATATCCTGTGTTTGTACCCGTTTCGGGGCTAGTTTTACAAAGGAGGTGCTGCCAAATTTTTTAAGAAAATAAACTTAAGCTTTAAAATTTTTACTTGAGATTTCCAAATGTTTTAACAATGTTTTATCACTTACTTCTTTTTATGGTTTAGATTTCTGGGTTTTCGGATTACTTAAATTGCGTTACGCCTGTTGACGTCACGTGGTTTAAGTGCCGGTCACGTTCCTAAATTGGGTCGTGACAGTGGGCTATGGGATAGCAGCATAAAGATCAATCAATAAGTTACAAGTTTGTTCATGCATATATTTAAACAAGAATTAAATATATCCCGTTGTTTGAACATGAAACTGGCTTAGGTAAAAGAAAAGAAAGGAATCAAATGAAACTATTTTGGCTTGGGTTTTGAAAAATTAAAAGATAGGCAAAAATAGATGGAAGGATAAAATAAACAATTAAATACACTAAGAAGGTATATGAATTTTAGGGTTGTTACAGTTATGTTGGGTTTTGTGAGTGTAATGTGATGGTGGTGAAATGGTTGTGCATGAAGTAAGATTGGCTCAACGAGTTTTTGTGTAGGATACATGATAACTTGAAAGAAAATTAAAATTTACCTAAATTTGTACAAATATTATATATATGAAGCCCGAGCCCCTCGGACTTATAGATCCCACAATTTTATATGCATAGGCTAGTCACCGTTCAGATACGTGCGCACAGGTAATAAAGAATTTTAAATTTCGATACAATTTATCAGTGTTGTTAATTCTATCGTTTTAATTATCAGAATATTGAAAATGCAGGATGACAGTGTGTTGAAATGTATTGATCACTTCGCTAAAGTGAGAGGTTTTCCATCGAACGATCCACTTGTGCGAGATGCGTTGATCTGTGCAGTTTTTCACCGTCTCAAGACTCCGTTACGTTCGTTTGGACCGCCCGCTTATTACTGCTCTAGTCGAGAGGTGGAGGCCCGAGATTTCCACATTTCATTTTCGTGTAGGCAAGATGACCGTGACACTCTAAGATGTGTCCATGATTCTTGGTTTACATGTTAACGGTCCAGCAGTGATCACTGAGACGTACACGATGCAATGAGATTATGTTTGTCATGTGCTCCTTGGAAGTGTACAACCGATACATGGTAACAATATTAAGCTGACATGACTTCGGGAGACGTTTCAGGGTGGGTTAGGTGAGGATGCGACTCAGGAGGAGGTTGAGCAGTACACACGGGGATGTTTTCTTCACCACATCGACACATGCCTCTTCACATCGAATATCTCAGTACATCTCAAGTGGCTCATGTTATTAAAAAACTAGGATGTGTGCGGCACGCTTTCGTGGGGGAGTGTCGTTTTAGCATACTTATATGCTAAGTTGTCTTGTTCCGCTCTAAAAAGGCGGGTAAACTTGCTCGATGGCTGCCTTACACTACTTCAGGTGTGGTAATTAATTTATTTATAGATTATTATTTTTTGTATCCGTTGTTATATATTGTTACATTGAAATCTGATTTATTCAGATATGGAGTTGGAGCCGATTAGCTTTTGGGCATCCAACACAGATTACAGAGATTGAGCTGGACGGAGAGCAACCATTCGGCCGCAGGTATACTTTCTTTGTATATTCACATAGTTATAGCTTATTTTACGATTGCAACATATGCTATTTTTAATTTATTTTCTTTGATGCAGATACAATGTCGATTGGTTACTTCTATAATTACAAAAATGCGACATATAAATACTGATACATATACTCCTACAATCACGGAAGATGTTATCGGAGCATAGTAGTCAACACAGAATGGGATCGACAAAATTAAAAACATTATCAAATGTCTCTTTCACAGTTATACATTGAGACGTCCCGGCGCTCCTCCCCCTTCTTTCGTGGTATTCGCCCATACTTATACTCACCGGGCCCATGGCAATGGTGCTGGGCCATCGTATACTGATAGGCGCCGAGGATGTGAAACTGCCACTGATGAACCTGGGTCGTCGCAGCCGGCTACTCAACCTGATCTTGAAGCTCCGCGAGGGAACGTAGGGTTACCAGAGCCCAAACTCAGCGAGCATTAGGGTGTTTGCAGTTGGAATTTTGGAATGTTGGTATTTGTTTTTGTTTGAATTTTTTTGTGTTGGAATGTTGGTAATTGTTTGTATTTGAATTTGTTTAGGTTGGAATGTCGGTATCAGTTGAACTTATGAATTAATGTGATTTCGTTTTATTTGTTTGTGTTTGAATTTGCGGTGTATTTTTTTATATATTGGAACGTTGGATGTCTGAATATTGTTGTTGTTGTGTATGTTGAATTAATGAAATGTGGGGATTTTGGAATGCAAACCCAGTTTTTGGTTAACAATGCAGAGGGTTAGCTCTGAGATATACTGCGGGTTAAAACCGCACTTCCAAAGTGCGGTTTTAAACCGTAGCCATCCCATCCTATAAATGCATAAAGGGTGGGGTGTAAGTTAAAACCGCACTTTGAAAGTGCGGTTTTAAACCGAGACCCCCAAACTCTATGCATTTAGAATGTGGGTTATACGATCAATTTTTAAAACCGCACTTTCAAAGTGCGGTTTTAAACCGTAGAAACCATACTCTAAATCCATAGAGTTTGGGTTTATAGATTAAAACCGCACTTTGAAAGTGCGGTTTTAAACCGACACGCCAAACTACATGCATTTAGAGTGTGGGTGTTACGGTTTAAAACGCACTTTCAAAGTGCGGTTTAACCCGCAGCATATCCCAGAGCTAACCCTCTGCATTGTTACCCAGAAACTGGGTTTGCATCACAAAATCTCCAAGTTTCATTACTCCAAAACATACATAGATTCGGTAATTCAACGTACACAACAATATTCAGACATCCAACATTCCAATATATCAAACATACACTGCAAATTCAAACACAAACAAATAATACCAACCACAAGTTCAAATTAAAAACATAAACATTAGGAGTCCATTGCAAGTTCACTTTCATTTTAAATCATAGGCTACTCCTACAATTACAAATATGCAACATATAAAAATTCAAATTGAAACAAACATAAACCTCCATTACGTATTATTTATGTGGGTGTCGTCTCTTGTTGTGTCCATATCCGTGGCACTTGGTATATTGATTGTGTCACGCCTCCCCTGCATGGTTATGTTGTGGCATCAGCTCTTGGTCATCCATCACATTCTTGATACGTATACTTTCGGCCTTCCTTGTTTTCTCTTATTGTCAATGGGTGGTAATACAAGAAAGCTCGAGTACGGCGGCTAGAATCGACTATTTAGAATAGGTTTAAATGTTGGAGCATACGAAGCGCCATACCTGTATGCAGTATACCAATCAGATCATGACATATCATAATTTATGTTGCCTACCCCGGATCCGCGCAAACAAGTTGCCATTACATGGGCGCATGGAATCTTCTCCAACAAAGGAATGTTGCATTCACATTGACACCTAACACCATTTATATGCACTTCAAAGTAAACTCTGCTATTCTCAGTCACTTACCAACAGTCGACGGAGAATCTTACTATACCCCAGTTTCTAGACTTATCGTTACGGGCATTCAATCGGTTACAAGTCCGTGGAGTGAATGTGGTAGTCCAATTTTCTGCCATTTCCTGACGAGTAACAAAGTATTTGTTTAGTCGATAAAATGTTCGAGCGATCAATGACTGGATTGGTAACGCACGAGCTCCTTTAAGGACGCCGTTAAAGCTCTCTGAACAATTTGTTGTCATTGTACGGAACCGTTTACCTTGATCTTTACACATAGCCCACCGATCTTCTTTATCCCGACCCAAACTATCAACAATCCAAGTATCCGCCTCTGGACATAATCCTTTAATCTTATCTCTCAATCCATTATAGATAGCAAATCACGGGTGCATCCTACTTTGTATAACAACTTCGCCACCGACTTATGTGCAAATTTCTTAAGGAAGTTCGCTTTAATGTGTCTCATACAATAACGATGAGAATGTGGCCGATTCCATCCTTCCTGTAGAGCATTCGGGATTCCTTTCATCCGATCTGATATCCATGTGATAACCCAGATAGCAACACTGGGGATAAAAGGTTTAATACATGTAAAAAACCATTCCCAGTTTTCCGTGGTTACGCTACTGGCTATTGCAAATGCCAAGGGATATAAATCTCCATCAGCGTCCACACCTGTAGCAACTAGCAATACACCCTCATATTTACCATATAAATGTGAGTCATCGATACTAAAGACCAGGCACCAATGTTCATATCCCTCGATAGATGGTCCGAATGACCAAAATATACCGGTGAAATATATATATCCATCTGTGCATTGTTCTCTGACGATATGATAAGCTATACTAGGATTGGCTCGCTCGATTGCTTCCATATATTGATTCAGGTTTCAATATGATGTCTCCAGTCCCCAAAAAGCATGCATAACGCCTTCCGCCTTGCATCCCATGCTCTGAAATATGATATCTCCGTGCAGTATGTCATGTTCATATGATCCTGAATCATAAATAGAGTCGTGTCAAGTCGCCTCCTCAAAGTTGGCAATATGCGATAGCAAATAAATTTAGCCGTGAGATTCCTGCCATCAATGACTCCACCCGTACTTCGGCACGTATGCACCGGAATATAAGTCTTCACTGTGAAGTGGAACGGAATGTTTATGTTCTTTCATAACTGATGCATGAAGTCTCCATAGAAATCCCTCATGATTTGTACCTTGACGATTGGCACATTCTACAGTATACTCACCGTGATTCTTGCAGACTGCTTTAAAGCTGACAGATCTCTGAAGTGACCATTTACTTATACAATTAATCAATTCAGACTTTTTGATAAAAAAAAACATGTCTAGCTTTAAACTCATCGATTCTCTTCGACCATTTACTCTCATCGACGATAGTGTCCTCAACAGCACAATTTCGAACCGCAATATCATCAATTTCCTTATCAGGAGGAAGATCTTCAAACTCAACATACTCATTTTTTGCATAAGGTGCATGAACCCACCGATTATCATCATCATCCTGAAATGCAACTTGACTGCTATCTATTATCATTTGAGCCTCCACATTTTCAGGTTCAATGTGTGGAGATGAAGGTCATGCCTCAACTTGACAGTAGGTGTGATCATGTCGTGAATAAGGGATAAAATCACTCACACCCCTTTGCATAGAACTTTGCCCATAACAATTCCATCTTGACCGTCTTGAATAAAAGAGGATCTGCATGACATAAAAAAAGTATGTGAAACAAACTCGCTGTCAAACACGAATCTTATCATCAATGAATTGTATCTTCAATTACCGATTTGGTTCCATCGTGTCATTAGCGTCCAATTCCGAAGTATATGTCATTGGCATTGAAAAATGCATGTATTTGTCGGCTGGAAGGCTATATCCAACGTCATGCACATATGGATAAGTAAGGTTGTAGTCAGATATCATGATTAGCAAGCAAGCATATTAATTGAATTGTAACTTCAAAAGAATCTATTTATATTACATTACTTGCATGGATGATGTGCATTCATCCATATAAGGCACTTGTCTTATAGGAGTTAAAAACTCTGTAGAATCGTTATCAAGGTTAATCATGTTAGTATATTGCCGTTGTTGTTCATGAGGTTGGTTTGATGGAAACGCTTCTTCATGTCCGATGTTTTCATTGAATTGCACAGCTTCTTTTACCACTAATATTTCGATCGATGGTAACCCAAGATACATGCTAAGCATACCAACTGTATCCTCATCATCGGATATTTCAACACTTGTATAATCATGCGTTGTCAGTGGGCGTTTGAACACTAATTTCAAATCAAACCCCGCTCGATATATCCGTGTACATCGGTAGATTTTTTTCCTTTAGTTCTTCAAATGTTGACGATTTAAGAACATTCAGTACTTTACTACATCCACCGATATAATTAGGTCTATTGTTATTTTGAATCGATAGTGGGTGTTCCATTATAATGACAAATTACAGGAACATGATTATTTGCCATTGTACCTAATTTTACAAAATTAATAGACAAGATTAATCATCAAAATTAAAACCCACAAGGTAAACAATTTCCATATAAACCCACAAAGTTAAAATCTAAAGAGGAGATCAATGTTACCTTTGCACGAATTTGGAACGACCGACGTTGTGAATGAGAAATCCAAAAAATGGTGCAAGGGTTAGGGGTTTCAGAGAGAGGGAAGAATGGATTAAGGTTAGGGGTAGAAGATTGTAAAGGTTGAAAGAGATAGGAGAATGGGTTAGGGTTAGGGTTAGGGATCTAAGGATTTGATAGATGAAGAGGATGTGATGATGCTCAATATTGGCGACCTTTCAGATCAGGACACGTGGCAGATGACATGTCCCAGAACTCAGAAGAGAGGGCCCACAGGGGCCGATCAGGCCCGACCTACAAGCACAAAGCTGGCTCACCTCAGGGCCCTTGCAAATTGGCCTTCTCGGTCTCTCAGCTCGCCTCCGAGCTACCGTAGGACCAAGATACCTCGGCCCTCTCGCTCGTTCCCGAGCTCTCCCCCCGAGACCATCTTCCTCGGTCCCTCCGACCAACCAACTCCACCACTCACAGGCGTAACCGCCGCTCCGCAAATCTCGCCATGCGCATATTCTCCGCCGGCAACATCCCACGTTCCACGCCATCGCGATCCCAATTAACGGGCGATCCGCTCTTTACGCGGGCGTGACGTCGGGAGCGTAACTGCCGGTGAGATTCTCGCGTCTGCTGCTGCATGCCACCACCGCTATATAAACCCCCATCACGGAGGAGTCAAGTAAGCGATTTTTTACACTTTACGCCGTTACTCTGCTCGGATCTCATCACTAACTTGAGCGTCGGAGGGTCCTCGGTGGTACCAAACCACCTCGGGACTTCTTTGCAGGTACTCGGCAACAGCCTCCTCACCCAACCTTCTCCTCTCAAAACCCATTGAGACCCACACGCAATGAAGGACAATCAACCAAGTTCATCTCGAGATCAACGGAAGACAACATCTGACGGAGGCCCGAAAAGGAGCTCCATCAGTTGGCGCCGTCTGTGGGAACCGAAACTCCACAAAAAAACAAAGTTGGCCTTCCGATCTCCATCCCCATGGCAAGCGATCACCCTGAAGATCCAGATACCAGCCGCCGCCTCCCCCTCACCGGAGGCGCGGGTGAACCTCCTCCGGCGACCGTCATCAATGCCCTCGCCGGCCGAATAGACCGACACCCCCTCCCCTGACGGGGTTGCACAGAGGGGGCTCGCCACGGCGGCTCGAGGGCCACCTCGCCCAAGGATCTAAGACTTCACTAAGAGGCAGCCCAGCAGCTACCCTGCTCGGCTATCCCTGACGGGTAGCTTCCCTACCGCAACGCCAGGGATCAGAAAGTCCTCCTAGAGGCAGTCGAGCCCGAGGATCCCTCGCTCGGCTATCCTTGGCGGGTAGCTTCCCTACCGCAACGCCAGGGATCAGAAAGTCCTCGCAGAGGCAGTCGAGCCCGAGGATCCCTCGCTCGGCTATCCCTGGCGGGTAGCTTCTCAACCGCAACGCCAGGGATCAGAAAGTCCTCCCAGAGACAGTCGAGCCCAAGGATCCCTCGCTTGGCTATCCCTGGCGGGTAGCTCCCCTACCGCAACGCCAGGGATCAAAAAGTCCTCCCAGAGGCAGTCGAGCCCGAGGATCTCTCGCTCGGCTATCCCTGGCGGGTAGCTTCCCTACCGCAACGCCAAGGATCAGAAATCCCTCCCAGAGGCAGTCAAGCCCGAGGATCCCCCGCTCGGCTATCCTTCAGGACAAAAGCCCTCGCCAAGAGGCACCGGGCAGTAACCCTGCCCGGCCAAGGGTCCTTGGTAGGCTTCTTACAGCCCTATAGCTCTTCCCGCGCCAAGAACCAAAGTCCTCCCAGAGGCAGTCGGGTCCTTGCTTGGCTATTCTCGGCTGGTAGCTTCCTACCACAACCGACAGGGATCAAAGTCCTCGCCAAGAGGCACTGGGCAGTAACTCTGCTCGGTCCCCGTCCTGAAGGATCAAAAGTCTTCCCAAAGGCAGTCGAGCCCGAGGATCCCTCGCTCGGCTATCCCTGGCGGGTAGCATCCCAACCGCAACGCCAGGGATCAGAAAGTCCTCCCATAGGCAGTCGAGCCCGAGGATCCCTAGCTCGGCTATCCCCGGCGGGTAGCTTCCCTACCGCAACACCGGTGATCAGAAGCCCTCGCCAAGAGGCACCGAGCAGCTACCCTGCTCGGCCATCCTTCCCAGGCCTCCCAGGGACCCTCCAGCGTCAAGGATCAAAGCCCTCGCCAAGAGGCACCGAGCAGCTACCCTGCTCGGCCATCCTTCGCAGGCCTCCCAGGGCCCCTCCAGCGTCAAGGACCAATGCCCTCGCCAAGAGGCACCGAGCAGCTACCCTGCTCGGCCATCCTTCGCAGGCCTCTCAGGGACCCTTCAGCGTCAAGGATCAAAGCCCTCGCTAAGAGGCACCGAGCAGCTACCCTGCTCGGCCATCCTTCGCAGGCCTCTCAGCGCCCCTCCAGCGTCAAGGATCAGTGCCATCGCCAAGAGGCACTGAGCAGCTACCATGCTCGGCCATCCTTCGCAGGCCTCTCAGGGCCCCTCCAGCGTCAAGGATCAATGCCCTCGCCAAGAGGCACTGAGCAGTTACCCTGCTCGGCCATCCTTCGTAGGCCTCTCACGGCCCCTCCAGCGTCAAGGATCAAAGACCTCATCGTAAGGCCGCCGAGTTCCTTCCTGCTCAGCGCATCCCCAGCGGGCATCCTCCTGCCCATCAGACGCTGAGGATCTTAAGCCCTCATCGTGAGGCCGCCGAGTTCCTTCCTGCTCGGCGCATCCCCAGCGGGCATCCTCTTGCCCACCAGACGCTGATGGTCTAAAGCCCTCGTCGCGAGGCCGCCGAGTTCCTTCCTGCTCGGCGCGTCCCCAGCGGGCATCCTCCTGCCCATCAGATGCTGAGGATCTCAAGCCCTCATCGTGAGGCCGCCGAGTTCCTTCCTGCTCGGTGCATCCCAGCGGGCATCCTCCTGCCCATCAGACGCTGATGGTCTGAAGCCCTCATCGCGAGGCCATCGAGTTCCTTCCTTCTCGGCGCATCCCCAGCGGGCATCCTTCTGCCCAACAAACGCTGATGGTCTGAAGCCCTCATCGCGAGGCTGCCGAGTTCCTTCCTGCTCGGCGCATCCCCAGCGGGCATCCTCCTGCCCATCAGATGCTGAGGATCTCAAGCCCTCATCATGAGGCCGCCGAGTTCCTTCCTGCTCGGCGCATCCCAGCGGGCATCTTCCTGCCCATCAGACGCTGATGGTCTGAAGCCCTCATCATGAGGCCACCGAGTTTCTTCCTGCTCGGTGCATCCCCAGCGGGCGTCCTCCTGCCCATCAAACGCTGAGGATCTGAAGCCCTCTTTGCGAGGCCGCCGAGCCCCTTCCTACTCGGCGCATCCCGGCGGGTAGCTTCCTACCCAAAAAAACAAGGATCAAAGTCCTTCCAGACTCGACTATCCCTGACCGGTAGCTTCCCTACTGGCAACGCCAGGGGTTAAGACCCTCGCCAAGATCAACCGAGCAGCTTTCCTACTCGGTCATCCCCAGCAGGCATCCTCCCGCCCAACAGACGCTGCGGGTTTGTAGCCCTCATAACGAGGCCACTGAGCCCATCACATGCAGCGGATCCGAAGCCCCAACAAGAGACATCAGGTCTATCCAAGTCTGAGTAATCCCCCCTCGACTTCGGGGCCATGGAGATGCCTCCTTCTCAGCAGCGCTTGGCACACTCGACACACTCGACAAGTGATCGAAATCAACTCGACGACCGATCGCTCCACATGTCACGCCCATACTGGGCTGTGCCCCATCAGTCCACAGGTCTGCACACGTCGCGTCGGCCAACCGGCGCTCGATATGTGGACCGTCACTTCAGTGGCAGGACGCTCGAACCGGCGCACCTTCCCTAAATGCAGAGATCTCGCCCCGATAAGCTGGCAGAAAAGACAGCTGACAGCCTGGGGACGTGTCCCGACGAAACCTTAGGAGGGAGCTTACCCCAGACGGCCCGGCAATCCACTCTTGACCCGACCCACTAGCTGGTCGGGGCAAGAGTGGGGGGCTAATGATGATGCTCAATATTGGTGACCTTTCAGATCAGGACATGTGGCAGATGACATGTCCTAGAACTCAGAAGAGAGGGCCCACAGGGGCCGATCAGGCCCGACCTACAAGCACAAAGCTGGCTCACCTCAGGGCCCTTGCAAATTGGCCTCCTCGGTCTCTCAGCTCGCCTCCGAGCTACCGCAGGACCAAGATACCTCGGCCCTCTCGCTCGTTCCTGAGCTCTCCCGCCGAGACCATCTTCCTCGGTCCCTCCGACCGACCAACTCCACCACTCACAGGCGTAACCGCCGCTCCGCAAATCTCGCCATGCACATATTCTCCGCCGGCAACATCCCACGTTCCACGCCATCGCGATCCCCAATAACGGGTGATCCGCTCTTTACGCGGGCGTGACGTCGGGAGCGTAACTGCCGGCGAGATTCTCGCGTCTGCTGCTGCATGCCACCACCGCTATATAAACCTCCATCACAGAGGGGTCAAGTAAGCTATTTTTTACACTTTACGCCGTTACTCTGCTCGGATCTCATCACTAACTGAGCGTCGGAGGGTCCTCGGTGGTACCAAACCACCTCGGGACTTCTTTGCAGGTACTCGGCAACAGCCTCCTCACCCAACCTTCTCCTCTCAAAACCCATTGAGACCCACACGCAATGAAGGACAATCAACCAAGTTCACCTCGAGATCAACGGAAGACAACATCTGACGGAGGCCCGAAAAGGAGCTCCATCAGGATGAGATTTACAAGAATTATGGATTTGGCTTGTATGTAAAGAGAGAGGAGGAGAGAGAGTGAGGAATTTGAGGGTTTTTTGGTCTGCTCTCGGGTTGGTGGCCAGGGGAAGAAGGGGGCTTTAAGTCCTGGGAGTGGTGGGACCGGTTGTAAGTGTGGGTAAAAACCGCACTTTCAAAGTGCGGTTTCTATAAGAGCCTGTTTGGTTGCAAGATTATGCAATTTGGATTCCAAAATACTACGGTTGAAATTTCTGGATTTGGTAATTTGTTGTTTGGTTGGTTTTGGATTTCCAGTATTGGATTTGTAGATTTTTGTAATCTTTGTTTGGTTAGTGAAAATAAAGTGGGATTTGGATTTGAGTATTTTAGAGAGAGAGAGATAGAGAGATGATTATTAAATAAATAAAGTACACGGGTCTCATCTAAAAGTATAATGAATAGTGTTAAATCCTTGAAAATCTTTAGGATTCAAGAATCCTTATTTTGTGGTGGGCCCTCCATAAAAAACAAAGGAATCCCAGAAATCCAAATTCATCAACCAAACACAAAATTATGGAATCCTAGGATTCCACAATCCAAATCCATACTAATCCTGCAACCAAACAGACCCTAAAGCGCACTTCAAAAGTGCGTTTTTACACACCACCCACAATCCCCAGCATCCTTGTGATCTCTAAAAGTTGCAAAAAAAATTCGCATGAAACCGCATTTTTAAAGTGCGGTTTTAATTACCCACAATCCCAGCTCCGTAGTGATCTCAAAAGGTTGTAAAAATTTTCAGCATGAAACCGCACTTTAAAAGTGCAGTTTTAATTAAAACCACCTAATCCGTCCAAATCTCTAGCCCAACACCATTCTCCTAAATATTTTCGAAAGGACACTATTTTGTTAAATATTTCCAAAATGTTGACAGTTCCCAAAAATTGTCCGAGCCAACGCCTCGCCGCTCCCCGTTCGAGGGGAGCAGCGAGCTTTCCCCATCGCTCAATCTGAGCGGTGGGAAAGAAAGGAAGAAGGAGGGCCAACGGGGCACCCTTTAATTTTGTTTTTTTATTAAAGGGAATCAGTCTCTTTTAAGCTTCAAAAAGAATGGCCATCCATTTTTAATTTTGTTTTTCTGTAAAGGGTAAAGTTTCAAAAAAAAATGGTGGGCCTCTCTTTTTAATTTTTAATCTAGTTTTTCCCACCGCTCCTCAAAACACATTCCAAAATATGCTTTGGTTATAAAACCGTGGTTTCATAATCATGATTTCACACCACTTATCCGAACTGACCCGAATTGGATTGAGAAGTAAAAAAAGAAATAATAAAAAATTAATTGAGTTGACAGCTCTTTCTTTGTCTCTCCACTCAAAAAAAGATTATTTCAGTACATTTTTTCCATCTTACTTGAAGACAAACAAAGAAAACAAAGTCTTTCCCTTTACATCACCAATTTCCTTGTAAACTGGCAAGGGCCCTCGTGCAAATGCACGGATCCATGCTATCACATGATGCATATGCACGGATCCATGCTATCACATGATGCATTTCCAGCGATGAGCACTATTCCAATATACCAAAAAGACACATTGTGAAACTGTCTTCTTTTTGGACGCGTGGACCGCATTGAGTTCGTTACTATTGACCGCAAGTTCACATAACTTTAAAATATATATATCAGCTTAAATAATAGCTCTAAACTTAATCAATTTCAAACAGAAAAAAGAAAATATCAAAATCTAAAATGAAAATTTCTAACCTTCTAGCCATCATCAGATAAATTTAAAAAGGCCATCGGATTAAAATTTCAACCAAAAATAAGGGAAAAATCATAAAAGGGGAGAAATGCAAATTTTCTTAAACCATAGGGGGTGGAGGTAAAATTTTCCATCACTAATCACCGTTCATTAAAAGGAAGGGGTCATGTACAAATTTCCTTTAAAAGGAAGGGGCAGAGGATAACTTTTCGAAGAAAATGACAAAAATTAACAGGGTCTCTCTCTATAATGCACGGGAAAGAAAAGCTGCCTTAGAATTCAATAAACATGTTATTGCATAAATGACTAATATTTCAACTAGATTCTATTGTCGCGTAAAATTTTGAAGCTTGAGCCAAATTCTTTCAAAACATTTTCAAATTTTTCTTTTACTTTTTTTAAAAATAATTTCATAATTTTTTCTTTGACATTACGCTTATCAATTTTTTGCGTGTATTCTATGGACTCTAAATCACATTTGAAAATTCTTGGGTCTGTCGATATGTCCAATGTGGAGATTTCAATTCTTTTTATATATGCATAAGCTCATATACTGTATGACTTATGAGATTGCACCAAATATATGATGCCTATTCATTAATGGAAACATAGATTTGAGGCAAACTCATATAAAGACCATAAGATTTCATCGAATCTATTTTGCATCTTATCATTAATAGAAAACATTAAAGGATTAGGGCCAATGCATGATGAAAGCTAAAAGGCCAAATACACATTTAAAGGCCAAGAACGGGCTGAAGAAAATTATGGCAAACTCGTAATGACCAAATACAAAGTTAAATCTCAAAATGGGGTTTAAGACAATTGTGAGGATGATTTGTATGTGAGGACAAAAGAGGCATTGAAGAAATTACAAGGGGCAAATTTGGAAAGGTCTAAAACTTGAAACCAAGCCCATAAGCTTGAAGTAGGGCTTTATACTGTATAAAACAGCTACAAAATACAACAGCAAACAAAATAAGTACTTGAAATGATACATGGTGAAATGCTTCAACTCTAATCTTGTCAGAGCATGAAATTGGTTTACTTCTAAACAAACAGGCCCTTTCATGGGGCTGCTTGGGGTGGTTCCGTACACTTGGTTTCGTTAACTTCTCAACAAACAGGCCCGTTACTTTTAGAGGTTTGTTTGCTGGAATCCAAAAACAAGAATAGGAATTGAGCTCTTATGCAAAAAAAATCTGTCTCTGGGAATTGCTATTCCACTATTTGTTTATAAAGAATTGGAATGGTTTTTGTTCACTTCAATCTTTTCTTTTGTTTGGTTGAAAAAAGGGTGGGAATTGAATTTTGTAAATTGGATAATGAGAAAATGAGAGAAAGTGAGAGAGAGCATGTAAACATAACTATTTACTAAATAAAATAATACCTATTATCCTATGTATCTTTGGGAATGAGCAATTCCATCCAAAAAACTTGGATTTGGAATTGCGAAAAAGATGATATCAATTTCCATTCTGATGATGTTAATTCCGAAAACTTGCAATTTCTAATCCATGCAAATAAATAAGAGAATGTCAATTTTATGCTTTTTTGTTTTGATGAATAGTGTGTTGTATCCCCGATTCATTGCATACTTGAGGGATAGCATCTTCTTTCTTGAAGAAAATCAAAATTTTTTTTGCCACAGGCCTTTTTGTTTGATGGAATTAAAAATCAAGAATGGAAATTGAGATCTTACACAAAAAGAAAATTGTCTCTTAGAATTGTCATTTCATTGTTTGTTTGTAAAGAACGGAAATGATTTTTGTCTCCTTCGATCTTTTCCTTTGTTTAATTGAACAAAAAAAGTAGGAATTAAATTCTGGGAATTGGGATAGAGGGGAGGGAGGGATAGCCGGATAGGTAACCATAACTATTTTCCAAATAAAATAATATGTCTAATCCTATTTGTTTTTGGGAATGAGCAATTCCATCCAAAAAAGCTTGAATTTGGAATTGCCAAAAAGATAATATTAATTCCCATTTTGGTGATGTCAATTCTCAAAACCTGCAATTCCTATTCCATGCAAACAAATAAGAAAAAAATGGGTCTAAATCTTTAGGTTTCGAAAGCAATAGGTTTAAGTTCTTAGGCCAAAAATACTTATGAAAAACTCCTTGAACTTAAAAATTTCTTTGTTTAACTCCTTATAATACATTAACTAATATGTTATTTCAATAATACCCTTTGGGTTAAAGTACTGCATTTGTCTTTTAAAATACTATACTTATTTTTTAAACTGCTACATTTATCTTTTAAATTGCTATATTTGTATTAAATACTACATTTGACATGAAAATGTTACATTTATCAGTAAAACTGCTACAACTATTACATTTGACATGTTTTAAACTAAATGTAGCAGTTTAAAATATAAGTATAGTAATTTAAAAGGTAAATATACTATTTTATCTCAAAAAGGGCATTATCGGTATAACATATAAGTAAGGACTAAAACAAATGTAATTTTGAGTTTAGGGAGTTTTTGACAAGTTTTTTTGCTTTAGGGACTTAAGCCTATTGCTTTTGAAACCCAGGAATTTAGATATGTTTTTCCTAACAAACAAAGGAATGGCAATTTCATGTTTTTTTTGTTTTGATGAATTGTGTTTTGTTCCCCAATTCTCAGTATTTTTTGCAATTCCTTGCAAACAAACAACCACTAACAAGAAGATGGCATTTTTTTTGGAGAATAAAGAGCAGACTTAATTTGTTTTATTATAGTAAAATAACTTAAGTGCTGCATTATTTTATTGAAAAAATAATCTAAAATAGTATATATATTTTTTTGGACTCTATGAACGGTAAAAGACTTCCATTTATTACAAGCTATGCTATTGACAATAGCTCAGAAGCAAAATTTTCAATCAGTGCAAAAATTTGCAACGTTCTTATTGATTGAACATAAAATCATGCATGTCAATCCTAATATTAGTAACCTCAAGAATATGATCATTTTTCGATTTATGTCTGAACCTATCATGGGAGTGGCCGAATACCGTTTGATTGAAGGCGTTGCGAGTGTAGTGTTTGGATCTCTCGCCTCTAGGTAATTCTGGCTAGTACCAAGAACTTATGATAATTAATCTATCAACACCAAAGACGAAGGCTTTGGCCAGGAACAAATACCTTGCAAGATTATAGTGTAAATTCGCTTGCCGACAAGTCTATGTTCCGGTCCGCATGTTTGCTTCGCTCCTATTTGAGCTGGTTGTACTATGTGAATAATTGGATTCAGGAAGATAAGAGTGGAAGGCATAGGCCTATGTGTGCATGCATAGCTTGTACACCATGAATTCATGCACATGGACTACAATCGGGGATTTGATTTTTCAATATCGGGGGTTGAAAGTCACTAGCCTTAACTAACCGATGGTGGTCGGAATCTTCCTCAGATGTTGTCCTCCGTCGATATCTGGTGGCGAGCGAGATGAAGAGCTTAGATTTGTAGAGAGTGTGGATCTCAATGGGATTGCTGGTCAGTATTGTCGCCGAGCCACCTGCAAAAGAAATTTCAGGATGAGAAACCACCTTAGGACCCTCTGACGATCAAGTTAGAACCGGAGGGTATTTGGGCAGAGTAGCGGCGTATTGGATTGCCTTACCTGAATCGTCTGGGGGAGGGGTTTATATAGGGGTCGCATAGAGCGAGCCATTGCGAGATCCTCGCCGTCAGTTCCGCTCACACATCACGTTCGCATTAGTGGCGAGATAAGACGTGGAGTGGTTGACTCCGTCGTGATGGGAGATGCAGAGCTGTCACGCCCCACTTTCCAGTGTACGGAGGTGGAGACGTGGCAGGCCGCAACGTATTTACTAAGAAATAAATACGTTAAGCGTAATTAAGCAATATATATATATAAAATTCACAAGAATTGACAAGAGATATAAAATGAACAATAACTTTTATTAACATTCATCTTTACATACAACTGTTTTGAAAAGGAAAAGTACAATAAGTAAAGCAGTGCCTAAACAGTGAACTGGTCCAAGTCATCCTGACTCGGCTCGATCTCCTGAGAGTCCGGTCCTCCTGACGAACATTCCAAAAAGAAAAAATAGACAGGAATGTCGTCAGCGAACTAGCGCTTGGTGAGTCCTAAAAGAAATAAAGGAATAAAACAAGTAAAGAGAATGAACTGGTAAGATGTACAGTTATAAGCTTGTTATTCTAACGTAGTTGTTTGTAGCTTGGTACAGAAAGTATCTGTGTATACGAGAGAGGTCTATCTTACCCCATGAACTATGGTAACATGTAGTACAAGACCCCGTCAAAACCCACGGGACAACGGCACGAGAGTTCATGTAAGTGTCTTTTAGTGACCATCTCGTGCCATGTTAATATATTCTGTACCAATCTACCCTGTTATCCCCGCGTAATGTATTATATAGAGTTATATTACAATTCTTGCCAAAATCATGGATACAAGTTGTTCAAGTAGTCAGGTTCAAGATGTAATCTTATAATCATGTCAAGTTATAGCCATGGTTTAGACAAGTCAAGTATTGTGTTCATGTTTGATATCTGGGTTTGAATGCAAGTATTCAGGTTTAAGTTCAAATATGCATATTAGACTTTGGATTCATGTTTGAGTTGGATTCTGATTTGAGTTTGAATTCAAGTTTGATTTAGACTCAAATTTGAGTCACACTTGTAACTGATTTGGATCCTGAATTAGGTTCGGGAGTTATCGGTAACTGCTGCACATGGACGACAGGATTTCTGCCTTTTTTCAAGACAATTACCATTGATAACACTATTAAGTTTTCTACTTTAAATAGGCAAGCAATCACTTTCTCCGGCTTCTTGGGGCTCAAGAGAATTGATCCCGCTTAAACCTATATTTACTAAAGTCCTTAATATTGTTTTATATAACTCGAGGGTATTTTATGAAAAATATTTTTATATAATTTCAAAATAAACCTCGAGAAGTTATTTATATTATTTAGAGTTTTCATGGATGTAAATTTTAAGGGTTTGAGGTATTTTAGTGATATTAACTTAGCTTAAATAGTTCATGGTATTTTATTGTAAATTTGTCTTGTATTGATATTTCGATGGTATTTTGGTGAAACTTGTAATTATTTTATTTAAGAAAAAATGTAATTTTATTATATTTTGAAAATATAAGGATTTTGTAATATTTATATAATTATTAAAAATTAAATTTTATTAAAATAGAAAATGCGTTTTTCTTAAAAACCGTATTTAAAATCTTTCGAGATTGAATGCTCCGTGAGGAGGTCTGCATCTCGCTCTACTAGTCCAAAAATATGCGATAATCCGCACCATCCAATAGCGGGTCCCCTAAACAGGGTTGTAGAGACATATTTGCAAAGGAACTAAAATACAATTCAAAAGAAACCCGATTTTTATAATAAATGGTATTTTAATATAATATTTTCTCGAAACACAAATCTAAATGAAAGAGTTATCGTGCTATGGAACCATGTGTGTTTGTGAGGGGTATGTCATTACCCCGTGAGGTTTTCTGAAAGTAAAGTATTAACAATATACTAAAAGGTGATATGTAAAGTTCATGGTATTTTAACGAAAAAGTTAATTTGTGATTGTTTTACAAAAGATTCTAGGATAAAATTTATTCTAGACATGAGTATTAAATTTATAAGTGAAGTGTTATAATTTGTTTGATAAAAAGGTAAAGAAAGATGGAGTTATATGCTTTAGAAAAAGGAACATCGGTAATAACTCCACTTTTTACCGATTTTGATTAAAAAAAATTTCAAGGAATAGAAAGGAAGATTTGGAGGGACTTACAAGTTATTTTGGTTAAGAGAAGGTAGAAGAAGAATGGGTTGTCGTCGTGGCGTCGCTGGAATTTGCTTCGATCCTCGCCGGAACTTGATCGCTTGCTAACTCCTCTTCTACTCCACTTGTACTTAGAAAATTTTGAGAATTTTGGTTATAATTTTCAGAATGAGGAAGGGTTAGGGCATGGGGTAGTATTTATAGTGTGGAATTAGGGTTTTGGAATTAAAAGAGTGAATTAAAATGCATTAAAATTTGGTTTAAAGGTGAAATTAAAAGTCTCTGTTTGATTGCAGAGCAATAAAACAGCGCAGAGGAGTTAGGGGTAGGAGAAGGGTCATGTGTGCAAAGCCCGGGGTTCATTGGGATCGGGGGGCCGTCGGTACCGGCCAAAAGAGAAATCTCTCCAGTCGTTTTTGTAATCCGATGTCGCGCACCCCGCGGTTCGCGCGAGGATGCGGAATTTAAAAAAAAAAACGATGATGTTTGACTATTCAACACCGGCTAAAACTTCAGGATCTTTACTAAAGACTTAATTAGCTAATCTATCTAGAGGTTTAACTACTCTGTAGAATGGTTATACCTCCAAGATACGGTCCTTCGGGTCTTCTAGTGCTCCTCTCTAAGGCTCCACAGTGATCGGATCGGGCTAGCTCTATCGGCCTTCTTGCGTCAAAAAATCTTCCATACTGAATCGTTTCAGTATGGTGTCGATATACCTTGAGTGTGAGAGTCCCAACATCCGTTTAGATCTGTCACGATAGATCTGGATCTCTAGAATGTAGGAGGCATCACCCAAGTGTTTCATGGAGAACCTCCGTGACAAGAATCCCTTGACTGATTATAGCATAGGAATCTCATTTCCTACCAAGAGAATGTCATCCACGTACAGGATGAGGAATACCACACTTCTCTCTACAATTTTACTATATATCCATGGTTCATCTGGATTTTTGATAAAGTCGAATTCTCTGACCGTCTCATCAAAACAGATGTTCCAACTCTGCGATGCCTGCTTTAGTCCATAAATGGAATTAAAAAACTTGCATACTTTCCCGCTGCTCCCACTCTGAATGAAACCCTCCAGCTGATTCATATAGACGCACTCTTCCAAATTTCCATTTAGAAAAGCGGTCTTTACGTCTATCTGCCAGATCTCATAATCGTGGAAGGCAGCAATGGCAAGAAGGATCCGAATGGATTTGAGCATATCCACTGGAGAAAAGGTTTCATTATAGTCCAAACCAGTTCTTTGATGAAAACCTTTTGCAACAAGTCTAACCTTATAGGTTTCCACCTGTCCATCTACACCAATCTTCTTTCTAAAGATCCATTTGCAGCCTACGGGTTTTACCCCTTCTGGAGCAAAGTCCAAAGTCCATACTTTGTTAGTGTACATGGACTCCATTTCGGTTCGCATTGCATCCAGCCATTTTACCGAGTCTCTACTCTGAATGACTTGCTGGAAGCTAGTTGGCTCATCATCGTCGATGATACAATCCTCTCTATCCCCGTCTATGAGAAAACCGTAGTATCTCTCGGGCGGATGAGACTGCCTACTAGTTCTATGGAGTGGCGCGGGAGTGTCCGGTTCTTTCGAAACGTCAGGTTCTACCATGCTTTCAGTAAGAGCTTGCGGTTCTGGAATTTCTTCCAGTTCTATTGTGCTCCCACTTATCTGATTTTCTAAAAATCCAGTTTCCAAGAAGTGGGCATGCCGAGAAACAAAAACTTTTTGTTCCTCTGCGTAATAGAAAAGATACCCCCTGGAGATTTTTGGGTATCCGACAAACTTACACAATACTGAGCATGGCTCGAGCTTGTCCGCATGCTGCTTTTTTACAAAAGCTGGACATCTCCATGTCTTAAGGTACCTAAGATAAGGTTTCTTCCCACTCCACATCTGATATGGTGTGGTAGGCACTGACTTAGTAGGAACCTTGTTCAAAAGATATGCAGCCGATTCTAGTGCATAGCCCCAGAAGGATCGCGGTAACTCAGCACTACTCATCATGGAACGAACTATATCCAATAGGGTTTTGTTCCGCCTTTCTGATACACCGTTGTGTTGAGGTATGTATGGAGGAGTAAGTTGAGAGAGAATTCCATTCTCTTTTAAGTAGCCCAGGAACTCGGCACTTAAGTAGTCACCACCTCGATCAGATCTCAGTGTCTTGATACGTTTGCCGGTTTGTTTTTCCACTTCATTCTTATATTCCCAGAATTTCTCAATGGTCTCGAATTTATGTTTCATCAAGAATACATGTCCGTACCTAGAAAAATCATCTGTAAAAGTAATGAAGTAGGAATAACCACTTCTCGCATGTGTAGACATTGGACCACACACATCGTTGTGTATGAGTCCCAAGGGATCACTCGCTCTTTCTCCGTGTCCAGTGAACGGATTTTTTGTCATCTTTCTTTTGAGACATGATTGACAAGTTGCATAGAACTGATATTCGAACGGATCCAAATATCCCTCCTTATGTAACTTCGTCAACCGTGTTTCATTGATGTGACCGAGTCTACAATGCCATAAGAAAGCATGATTTAATTCCGGAGACTTTCTTTTAAGTATGTTCTGGACATTGAAAACCCGAGCTTAATTTAATACGTATATACTGTTATCTAATGTACCTGACCCAATCAAATTTTGAATTAGGTGGATGTGTACTACATCGCTTACAAATGTAAAATCATATCCTTCTTTAGAAAGTAAAGATATAGATATGATATTACAGGCTAGACTAGGTACATACAAACGGTTACATAAAATCAATATCTGCCCACTTATCAATCCTAGGTGATATTCCCCTACGGATTCAGTGTCCACGCTCATTCCGTTAGCAACTCTGAGAGTCATATCACCTGCCTTGATAACTCTATGGTTTCTCAAAGCCTGTAATGAATTACAGATATGAGATCCTGATATGGTATTTAGTACCCAGGAAGTAGAGTTAATAGATAGACAGTTTTCAATTACAAACACACTCGAAGCCGAAGCCACAACGTGCTTCGAATCCTGGCTTCTGGCTTTCCAAGTCCCGCAGTCCTTCTGACAATGCGCTTTCCCGTGACTACAAAAACATGCCTCTTTCCTTACTATTAGCCCCAAAACTTTTGCCCTGCCATTTCCTTTTATTTTATTGACACCGCTTATCTGCTTGGTGGAGGCCTTCTTTTTCTCTCTCTTGGCTTTCACCTTGGATCTAGAAGAGGAAGATTCCCCAATAAGCAGAGCGGGTGTCTCCCTGGATTCTTTCAGGGTGCCCTCTCAGCTCCTCAATAAATTGAGGAGACTTAGAAGTGTAACTTCCTTCCTTTGAATTTTGCAATTCAAGATAAACTGGGCGTAAGTAGATCGTAAGGACTGTAGAATCAAGTCGATACACAACTCGTTCTCCAACGTAGTCCCATAGTCCGTAAGCTGTTCAATATAGCTAATCATCGTAAGGACGTGGTCCCCTACAGATGATCCGATAGCCAACCTCGCTTGAAACAATATCTTCGAGGTCTCATATCTTGCGATATGAGATTGATCTCCATATAAAACTTTGGTATGGAGGAAGATGGAAGCTAAGTTCATCTTCTCATGCTGCCTCTGGTGTTCACTATCCATTGAGGCTAACACGAGGCACTTGGCTCTCACACAATACTTTTCCCATGTCTGACGGATATCCATATCCGCGATGATGGAACCTGGACCTGAGACCGCGGGGGGTTTTGTAGTAAGGAGGTAGTCTAGCTTGTCACAGGTAAGTGCACTTTCTGCGGTTGACCAGTCAAACTTCCATATATAGTTTGGCCCAGTCAAATTATTATCTAATAACCTATGTCTGGTCATTGTGGTCGCTGCAATTAGGAGAGAGAGAAGAAACACTTAGCATATGCCCTTGCAAGTTTAGATTGGTTATTAGTTTATCTAAACAGGATGACTCCTACTGTTTCCTCGAATCCTTCCTCAAACCATAAAAGAAGAATTAGTCAGGATTAATCTCACTTTTACAATTCCTGCTTAACCTTTCAGCCAGGCTGGTGTCGGTACTTCGAGGGAGGTTTTTCAACGCTTTCGCGAAGTTCCTTAATTACATAACCTCTTTTCCCTGGAGGCGTAGCCCCGCTAACACCGTTCTAGACACCTACTTGGTTTATAGCATTGATCGTTTAGTGAAAAATCTCCCGAAGAGTAGTGCATACTCACAGTAGGATCGGGATCCAAATATCATTGTGTGATAACCAAGAAGGAAGACTACCATGATTATCACACTCCAAATGGTATGCAATACTAGCAAGTTTCAGTACCTTAGAAACTCCCGATGTGGATTTTTGCCCCATGCTCATATAACCTTGACGAAGGCCAACAAATCATAAGTCACATGTCAAGTTCTATTCGTCATTGTCTAGGTTAATTTGAACCCACCAGTACATACTCTTGACGAAGGCCAACAAAGTAGTACGGTTGTTCCAAACCAACGCATCTATCTATACTACATATGAATACCCAGCAACTATCAATCACTATGCCTTGGCGAAGGTCAACAAACATAGCTTGAATACTATTGATTATTCATATGAAATGACGGAGGGCTAAGGATGGTTTTGGCGAAACCGTGAATGCAGTGAACTTGATATAGTTGAAGGAACCATGATAGCTTTTTAAAAGGAGTGGTTTAGGCTCTACATTTAAAATTGCTTTTTGAAGAAAACCGAGTGGTTTTGAAATTGTTCCAACGATTAAGCTTTAGTTTGTTTTATCTTTTCATTAATCAATGTTAATGCGGTCCCATCATTTACAAATCCTATCATTGCAGCAAAAGAAACGAAAATACAACGTATGCTTATGCCATCCGCATTCGCCACTGGACCCCTTCTTACACTGTTAGGTTACTTAACTAACGCCAGAGCGGGGGCTGGACTAGTGCGGGTGAAAAACATAAGCAACGTTTATTTATATAATATATATATATATATATATATATATATATATATATATATATAGCCATTCGTCTCATACAATAATTGGCATTCCAGATCACAGATGAATATATTGGATATACTAGGAATTCCGCGTTTCGTTTAAACCTGTAATGAAAGACGGATTCCACGGTCGTGATGAATAGCCAAACCCCACCCCAGACCCCTACGGGTGCGGCAAACTACCCGTCAAATTCCCGAAGTGAAGCAACCTCCCTCAATAAAATGAGTAGGCCACTCGGCACTTTAAAGAACCCGGTAGTTTGTGCACCCCACCTTGGGTCTATCCTAGGAGAAGAAACAGTAAAAAGAAATAATATACAATGGTGGCTACAACCTCAACCCGGATGTGCCCCGCAAAATAATATTACATTAATTTTACAAATTACATGAATGAAAGAAAAGAAAAAACTCTTCTCACATACCCCGGCTATTCATCCATGACGATCCAATAAAATTCATATCCACAAACCATCACTACAGATCACAGATATGTGCAACCCCCAACTAATTGACGTATAGCAATTAGCGGAGGTTTACGAACACATATATTAAACACAGAAAACCCGATTGGCTAAAGTACTTAGAATTTCGATCGATAACCAAATTTGAATCTACCCTAAGTACATCACTGTACACAAAAGATCCTGGGCAGAAACAAAATATTCCAAAAATTACAACTCAACACAATAGAACAACAGAAAAAATTTAGACCGAGTCGGGGTTGACTCGGCCGCGGAACGGCGGCAAAACGCTCTGTTCTGTCGCGGTTCCGCGGCGGTCTTGCCGACTCAGGAGCCCAAATTTCTTCTGGTTTCTAAGAAAACCCTGCACGTAATTTTAAGGCCTTTGAAAATATTTTTGGACCTGTTTTGAAAATTGACAGAAAACGTGCATTTCAGATGTAATTTTGGGATTTTTCCGCGATCGAATTTCTAAAGACTTGGCTAACTAGCTAGTTAAGGTTTTGTAGGCTCTGATACCACTGTAAGCCGATGTCGTGCACCCCGCGGTTCGCGGGGTGGTGGAATTTTCATAAAAACGATGATGTTTGACTACACAACACCGGCTAAAACTCCAGGATCTTTACTAAAGCCTTAACTAGCTAATCTATCTAAAGGTTTAACTACTCTGTAGAATGGCTATACCTCCAAGATACGGTCCTTTGGGTCTTCTAGTGCTTCTCTCCAAGGCTCCACGATGATCGGATTGGGCTAACTCCATCGGCCTTCTTGCGTCAAAAATGATCCACCGCGAGAGAATATGCTCCAAGCTTCAACCTCTAAATGAGGTAACTAAGGTAGATGGTTTGCTAAACCAACAAGCCTAGGAGATGCAGAAAGTCTAACGGATTGTTTGTCTCACTAAACCCTATGGCTCACAACACATGTGAAGGATTAGGGTTTAGTTTAAAGGAAGAATGAGATGGAGAAATCTCAAGAGAGAGCAAGAAGAGAGCAACTCAAGAAAATGAGCTCAAGAAATAAAAATGGCTAAGTGTGAAGCATTGTGTAGAGAATGGCTAATAACTCAATTCAATAATTCAAGCATGCAATATAATATAATATAATATAATATAATAGAATAAAGCACCCATGCTTGAATAGTGAGTCAAGACCAAATAAAATAATCCATGGCCATACTCTACACCATGCCTCCAAAGTCTCCCCCATTTCCACCTCATTAATCCATTTAAGTAAATGGATAAAACCAATAATGAGGTGGCTCCTTCTAGAAGCATGCCTTGCCAAATTACAAGAATGCCCCTTTCACCGTATATACATACCCGTATCCGTATTCTGAAAAATACGGATACAGTGAGACGATAACAATCCAATAATACAATACTGGGATTCGGCTTAAACCAAAGTCCACTAGTATTGTCTGCCCGATCAGCATCCGTGTACAAGTACACATACGTGATCGAAGCCCGGTCGTAAGACCATATGACGTCTACATCAATTTTCTGAAGCAGGGAAACTCTCTGTGTGGGACTCTAAAGACTCGACAGTACGCTGGCGGTGAGTTTAACCACAAGCCGTCAGCGGTACTAACTACACGTAACGGCTACCCAGGTATCTGTCGATAAGAAGACTGATGAGCAAACTCACTCGGACTCCTACTGAGCCTATCGGTGGCAATCTCCGTACAGTCCGGTCTGTTCGTATGAGATACTCGCATATCCGCCTAGGGGGATAGTAAACGTCAGACCCTTAACAACGTGATAACTCATGTCATAGGAGAGCCCAATACACCATGAGAAACTACTGAGTACCTTACCAGTATTTCTCGACTGCCCTATCTAGGGACTTTGTGTAATGGCTTTACGAATACTGAGTGATATCAACCCCCAATACCGGGAGAGACGAATCCTATCTGATCGCTATTGTCTCCAAGTTCTTCGGGACTACACCCAACTACTACTTGTTTGCACGACTCCTTTGAGCGTGGTAGGGTAGTAATCAAAGTGGAGTGGGAACACACTCGAGACGAAGTAGCGATGGCAAGTCAACAGACTAAGATGTACTCATGCCACCTGGGAACTGCTACCTGACGATAGGTATAATACCAACCAACAGTTCCCGACGAGTCCTGTCCAGTTGTTCATTACAGAAAACTGCATTTTAATACCGCTCATTCATTATCTATTTTGTTATATATCGGTGCTATTAACCAGTGTCTGTTTAGTATTTACAGATTATAGGCGTTCGTGATAAAATACTGGAACACATTCAAAATCACGGATATAACGTTTCTGAGCTGACACCACAACCAGAACTTGAAACCAATCCATATTCAAAGAGTTTTTGTAAATAAACAGGTGTACACACATTTTGGTCCAACACATAGCAAGTGTGCACTAGCTTTTTGATGCATGGACCTAGAGAGGGGGCTGCCCAAAGGACAAATGGGGGGACATGGGCATTAAATGCTAAAAGTTTTGATGTGATGTGTGGCATCATGTTCCCTCCAAATCTCTGAATGCAAACCAAGCTCAAACAGATAAATCAAATAGCATCATTGTGATTGTAGAGAGCACACAAACCAACCACATCAACCCGAGCCACTAAGCTCGGATTTAGACCGGCCAAACCCTCACATGAGCCGAGCTCGCCGGCCCCCCTTGCCCCATTTGTCCCCATCTTTTCACTGTCCCTTCCTTGCAGCCACATCACCTTATTTCTATTACTTGTTTAATCTTTTTTGGTGCCTATAAAAGCTAGATCAGTGAGCAAGGGAGGGGTCTCTCATATAGTGTATACATTTTCTTAGTTTCTTTTGTTTTTGGTTTAGGCTTGAGAGTGAGTGGGCTATCACTTGGTTTCTTCTTCTTCTTCCCTCTTGAAACTTTCTCTTGAGAGCTTCATTATGGAGATTGAACAAGTTACCAATATCTTGTATCTCTTCTTCAAGCGTTAATAATATTGCTTTTGTTGTTTCTTTGATTACTTCTTTTTATTATTCGCTTTTCTTTTTATCATGTGTAACTAATCTTCTTTGGTTGTGGTAATGGTAAGGAAGTGAGATGAAAGGCTTTGCCTCCTGCTCCTCTTGTGATTGTTTAATGTGCTTAATGTGACTATAACTTAAGGATTGTTTCTTATATTGATGTTATATGGTATTTTGAAACCATGGTTACTTTGTAACCTCTTCATATACCATATTCACTCCCCATCCTATTTCACAATGTTTAAATTAAAATCAATTTGGTGTTAAGTTTGCTATGTTTGGATACGGTATTTTGTGACCAAGTGCTTGACAAACCCTCGGTTTTCATATACCCTATACCATCACAAACACTTAGCACACTTAACACTGAAATCATTTGCTCTCATTAACTAATTTGTGTTTTTGATGTTGTGGTAAGCTTGCTAACCCTCGTGCTTAGTGTTGATACCCCAAGCTCGGACATACAAACGGTAAGTGAACAAACAGACTCGTTTCGTGTTTTACGGCGAATATTGGAATTTGATGACTTGTGCTCCGCAACTGCCTTGAAAAGTCATGCTTCATGCCGGGATCGACGTAAGGACAGACAACTCATGTTCAAGAGAGCGTCGAAGGAATCGTAGCGATTCGACATTCCGAGCCAAAGCCACAACCACTTCTTTCTTAACTTGTTTTCCTCGTTTTCTTTATTTTCGTATTCTTTCTTTATTTTAGTGACAAAACCAACCATTCGTTATTTGTTGAACCTTAAATCACAAGACCCAATACACAATTTCATGCGGATCGACCCGTATTTGTCGGCTTGCTACAACGCGCCGTGCACTTGCGGTTTATAAATTTTAAAACGAGAACGATCTCACGTGCACATTCCATTTCTTAAAATATTTCCATTTCCAAAACATACGCATTTGCGCGCGAGGGTGAGTTGCCAACAAGTTTTTGGCGCCGTTGCCGGGGACTTGGTAGTATTGGATATTGTTATTTCTGGTTCTTAGTAACAAAACTAACTACTAACTCAATTTTTTCAAAACTAACACAAACTAACAGATTCTTTTAACTTGTTCTCTGTCCTTAAAACCTACAATCACCTTGAACTTAAATTAAAAAATCAAGTTATACCATTGGAATACTAATATAGCCTGAAGGATCCACACAAAATTCTAGCACAAATTATCATCATTGGACCGGCGACATCATCAAGGAATTCGAGCTCGCTGGCCCAAGGAGGGTGGTTTTGATTTTTTTCTTTTTGTGTGATCTCCAGTGTGTTGTCAGTACTCTAGTGGTATTGTTTGATTTTTATAATTTTGAGTGTGTAGGAATTGGGGCATATATATCGCTTTTTGACACTAAATATCGTATTTTCCGACATTTCAGGTTTTTTTACGGAATTACGACCAGCGATCGTGCAGAGCGAGATTCAAACTCAATTTCAAGACGTTAGTGAAGTATAGTGCCAAAGATCCGGGTAGTTTGACCCGCGCAAGCGAACAATCAAAGACCCGTATCACTTCAAAGGGGTTTTCTTAACCAAATCAAAGCGGTACGTATTTCGTAACGCATTCCTCTTGAATCCGACGCATTCCACTATTCTATCTTCTACAGGATTCTTCCCACAAGCTTGCCACCAATTGAATAGAGAACTAACCGTATTTTTTGCAGCGCTTAAATTTAAAACGAAAAAGAATTGCTTAAATTGCTTGATTGTTTGAATTCTTTTATTGATTGCGCATTTGCATCTTAATACGGATTTAAGGGCAAAAAGACCAGACAAGATACAGTAAAGGATTTCATCACCTTTTTCTGTAGCCCACAAATCACAAAACTGCATTCTTGCATAACCACAGTAATTTAAAATCAACTAGAACTTTGACTTTAAGGACTTCGCGCTCATTAGGAGAAGTTAATCGTGTTTAGAACACCGCTTAATGGTATATCGTTCACGGGGTGTCTAGGCAAGTGTTCAAGAGAAAGGGTTATCTAATTAAGGAACTTCGCGAAAGCGTTGGAAAACCTCCCCTTATCTCTTGCACTTACCTGGCTTCGTGATCCATATATCTTGAGCCCGTTTCTCAACATAGTTTTACTTTGACAATCAGGTTCTTGAGCAGGTCTAGTTGACTAGCATACCATAGACTATTAGGGGCGTGATATTCTTTATCTTTGTGATATTTGTGAATTCTTGTTAATATGGAGGATACACGATTTAATTCAATTTCTCACGATTCTTATTCTTTTGTTTATACTCAGTCCCAATTCTTTTGTTCAAATTGCCACATTTCTTCCCACATTCATGAAAATTGTCTTTTTCTAGGAGGTGACCAACCGTCCCAGATATTTGATAATGGTCACCCACCTAACACTCTTGAACCCAGTCCCACTTCAATAAGAGACCTAATGATAGAGGATTTAGAGAAAGAGGTCGACAAATTGACTGCTTTAGCATCACCACCGTCACAACCCTCTTTACCTGAAACAACTGACCCATCCTTAGGGAATGATGGTGAGATAGATGCTAGGTTGACCACTTTAGAGAAAGGTATTGAAGTGATAATTGCGGTCGAGAATCAAACAGCTGCAACGCTAGCCCTGTGTATACAGCAGTCTGAGCAATTATTTCATGCTCAAGCTCCATCTTTGGATAGAATTGAAGAGCATGTAGCTGTAGTGATTCTAAAGAGTGAACACAGTCAATTAGAACCACATAGTATTGATATCTGTCATTTAGGAAGTCACCCAAGTAAGATAAACGATCAATTGAATTTTGACGATTTCATAGATGGCGATGCAATTGAATTGACTAAGTGTTATCAGGACACACAAGAAAGTTCACCGACTGATTTTTGCATTCCTATTTTAGAGGAGGAATCTTGTGATTTTGACGGGTATGGTTTGGATAGATTGTTAGAAGAGATCAATGATCAGGAATCCACGATTTTTGTATCACCTAGTGATATTGTTTCGGAAGAAACGTTAGGGTGGGAACCTACCTTTTTAAATGACATGAACCTACCCAGATATGAATATGATGAAGAAGAACGTGCTTTGGGAATTGTGAGCTATAGCAGTGAGTATAGGATTGTGCAGAATTATAGGGAGGAAGACAACCTTGAAAACCAGTCTTTCATACAGAGTTTTGAAGAATTATTTGCGGACGGTGAGTTTGAGTCAGGATCAATTAGGGAACATCCCATGAACCTTTCCTTTTCCAAATTTTTTCCGGATGAAATCCAATTTTTAAACGAGATCGACTCCGAAACTCGACATGTGCTTTTTGAACATTCAATTCATCTGGGAAACAATTCGTCGACCTCTTCAAAACTTCATTTTTACTTTCAACATCTTCTGATCCCTACACACACACACCCATGCCCTTCACTAACAACTAACACATTATTTTTATTTTTATTTTTTATATACATATTCTTTTACCAGCCCCTACATTATATCGACAATTTTTTTTTGTGGCTGGTATTAATTACTGGACTAACCATGTCGTTTAGCTTGTGAATACTGTAATTAATCTTTGTTTTTCCTAGTTTTTTTTAATAAGATCTCACCCGTTAGGGGGTGAGTGCTGATTTTTGGGGACCAAGCTGATTTCACTTTTTGTTTGAGTATGATTGTAAATAAATGGGGTTTTCTTGTTGTGGTTTTTTTTTTTGTAAAAAGCCATTTATATAGCCTGCATCCCTACCCGAGCCCTTTATTTCTCAGATCTCAAACAGCAGAGATTCCTTTCTTTTCTGTCCCCGCACCCTCCTCTAAAACCCTAGCCCCTCTCCTCCAAATCCGACCGGCGACAGCATCTAAAATTCCGGCGACGCCGGCCGTTCCTCCTCCGATTTTCGATTGGCTTTGACAGAGATGTAAGATTCTCTCTTCCCCCTTCTCTTGCACTGTTAATTTTTCTGCAAGTTTCGCCAATATCACGGATCATGGCCCCTTTCGAATTAGAGCGAAATTTTGTCAATATATTTACCCATGAGGTGTTCAGGAGCTATTTCCATGATGTTATCCGACAGTTGGGATGGGAATTTTTGTTGTATGGGGAAGAGGGGTTATGTGCTTGAGAACACTTGGTTGATGAGTTCTATGATGCGCTTAGAAATGGAAAGATACTCCAAGATCGGATTAGATTTCACTTTCAGGGTAGACGGAGGGTATTTTCAGCTGATACAATATCCAACGTCACCAATATCCCTATCCGACCTGGTTTTCAAAGACCATTAGAGCCGACCCAGTATAGGACGATTATGGGTGATTGGTGCGAGTTACGAGATGCTGGGCTGAATGCCCAACAGATTTATAGGAACGTCTATACGGCATGCCGCTAGGCTTACCGTAACGTCAGGGAGATCGCTCGAGTTTCATCTTTTCCAGCGATTGTGGGGCACATGGTTCATTGCTTAATGACCAGGGATTACCAATTTTGCATGGCGAGCATGTTATTTGCCATAGTAAAAGAAAGTGTCGCCGCGCGCAAATCTTTACTTCCCGTCCTCATTACCCATATTTGTCGCTATTATATGGAGGACGATGATTTCGCGGCCTACCTCACGATGTATGACACCGTCCCGGTGGAGATAGAGAGGATTTCACCAAGCTATACAGACCCCAGGATGAGCAGCAGATTTGGTCTCCCACCGACCCTAGCGAGCATGCGGCACCGCAGACTTCCTCGAAGATTTACTTGGGAGAGGACGTTCCGACAGATCCCTACGAATTACACAGGATGGAGGTGCGCGGCATCAAGACCTTGATCAGGCAAAATAAAGAAATAAAACAATAGCTCAGCCAGATCTTAGGAAACCAAGAAGAAGCAAGCGGAAGCAGCAGAGCCAAGGGTAAAGCCAAGCGACGATGAGGACATCGTCAGATTTAGTTTGGGGGTGGAGCTGTTTTGGTTGTATTTTGTATCTGCATATAGTTTGCATGTGCATATTTCCTGCATTTCAGCACTTACATTATGTATTTTTCTTTTCTTTTGCATGTAGTCACATTTTATATCTGCTTTTGTATTGCATTGTATTGAAAAACTTATAAAAATTGAAAATTTTCTTCAAAAATATAAAAACTTTGTTATGTTAGCTAGCAGGAGAACTTAGATTCAAAGTCTGATGGTTCGGTTGATAAGTTGAAATAACTAAATCCTTTTTATGAGACCGACAACCCGGAAAATAACCCTTCTTTGTGTTTAACCATAGCCGATATACGTCTTTTATAACACTTTACACGTGTCATATGTGTTTTAAGAATTTGATAAATGTCTGATATGTCTGAAAAACTTTTAAAAATTGATAAATATCGTTAGGATCAAGCATGTTTATTTTGAGTTAAGCAAGTATCAAGAATAGGTCATACAGTTGTTGGGGTCAAAATTTGCACCCCCGGTTGACCGAGTCAAAGTCAAGGTCAACCCCAAGCCAGGTGGGCCCAAGCCCAGGTTAAGCGGGCCCATGCCCAAGTTGAGCCCGCGGCCAGCCTCCTCCATGCCAAAATATAGATCATGTAATAAATAATTTTTATGTAATTTTTTATACATGAATGTATGCAAAATGGGCATAAAGCCAAATTTTTGTAAAGCCCATGGCTTATGTGCAAAAAGAAATGGCACATGAGCCATAGGATAGGCAAAATGCCATTTTGTGAAGCCCAAGGGGGCTATATGTAAATATGTAAGCCTATATAAGGCAACATTATGATGAATAAAAAAGAATACTTTTCATTCCCCTCAAAAAACCTAGGGTTTGTGCCTTTTTCCCCTTTCTGAAGGTTCCAAACCTTATTCTTTCTTTTGAATTAAATCAAGAGTTTTACTCTTCCTTTTCAAAAACTAAATAGTTTTTCACCACAAAACCCACAAAGGGGAACTTGGATCTACCATTAGATCTCAAAAAGAAGAGATTTTTAAAAGCTCACATCTCTTGATCTTCAAGATCCGGCCAAACAACAGGAGGAAGAAGAAGAAGCCCTTCATCAGCTTCAAAACATCCTAGGAGTTTAACTCCATATATATATATATATAATAAATATTTCCTTTCTGAAGCATAGCTTCTGGTTCTGGGACTAAAAGCCCCTTTTTTCGCTGGCGCCCAAGCGCTCAAGCGCCAAGCGCCCACGTGCCGACACGTGGCGCGCTAGCGCTCGAGCGCAGAGCGCTCACGTGCCGACATGTGGCGCGTTTGCGCTCAAGTGCCCAGCGCAAGCGCAAAGCGCCTACGTGCCGACAAGTGGCGCGCTTGCACTCCAGCGCCCTGCGCTCAAGCGCAAAACGCCCACGTGCCGACACGTGGCGCGCTTGCGCTCAAGCGCCCAGCGCAAGCGCAAAGCGCGCATGTGCCGACACGTGTCACGCTTGCGCTCAAGCGCCCAGCGCCCACATGAGAACGCGCTCAAGCGCCCAGCGCCCAGCACCCACATGCCGATACGTGGCGCGCCAGCGCCTGAGCGCACAGCCCCTAAGCGCACAACGCTCAAGGCGCTGACCCCACGCATCCTTTGGATGCCCTTCCCCTTTCTTTTTTTTATATATATGTATATATAAATATGCACACACACATACTCTACAACACTCTCCTTCCCAAAAAATTTTTTGGGCTGGGGCGCTGCCCCGCACCCCGCAAGGGGGCTGCTAGCCCCCTTGACCCCCAGCCTGCTATCCGGGTAGCGGGACCCCCGTAAAAACTCTGCGTGGCTCCCGATATATCCAAAACCCCCTTTCAAAACACAACACACGTACACTGCACATTGAGTTCGCATGACCAGTTTAACCCGTCAATCGGAGGTTCCCTTGCTCCAAAAGCGATGGGTAATTAACAGCAGCTTAGTCCGCAGCTGCCGGAGATTCGGATCCCCACAATCATTAAACCCCGGCCTACCCTAGGCAGGGGGAATCTGTAATGCGCCTGATAAGCGCGCGCGTATTCCCATCTCAATAGGGTGACGAAAAACGCCCTACAACAGTGAAGTAGATATGAAGAATTTTATTGATGTTTTAAATAGAAGCTTTAAGTCTGAAAAATAACCCATCTGGACCCCTGTTGGAGTAATCACACACCTTATCCACATGTAACATCTTCGGATTTAAAGAAATGCTGGCTATATCTCCGTTTTCACTGAATTCAGAATATTTTAAAATAAAATGAGTCTTTTGTTTTGTAGCCTTGGTAACTTTGGTAATTAAATCCTTGGGGTGTCTCCACACCTAATGCCCTAAAACCATCTGGTTTAGGAGTCATTGACCCAAAGCTCGCTAAGTTTCTAATCGTCAGATAAAATAAGCTAAGCAAGTGTTCTCTCCGAATTAAAAGTCCTCACGGTTCTTTGTGGGAGAATAATCTTGGCGGGGACTAGTTTTCTATTAAAACAGTTTTCTCGCGGAGATATGAAGGTATATTTATATAAGAAGTTTTGCACGATAACGAAGGGTGTGTATGAACAAAAACAGGTAAAAGGTAGGAGTGAAGAATAAGACTTAAGTTCTCTGTTAAAAATGATTTAAAATTCTGACTTGAAACCTAACTGGAGAATAAAACTTGAGATAATCTTAACTCCTTTAAAAACTCGTGTGATCCTTCAGAAGTTTATCCTGGTCTGTAATTATGACATGATGACCCTAATCAAAGTTCTTAAAACATTATGGAAACTATCCGCACAATCACGTAAAGACGCATATGAGCTTATATTAAACAAATTGCGAGGAGTGAGAAATAGGGTTTAATGTTTCTGACTTGGGTAATAGAATTTCTAACTTTGATCTCTAACCTTAAGATTAGAATCAACAGTTTCTCCGCAAAGCTAATTTGACTGGATTTTGTGGGTGTAATCTGCTGAAAACCCTCAAGAGACAACACTCCTCCTACTAGGGACACCTAGAGGTTTAACGGCTTGTTGCACATGCTCAGTGCAATCGCGTTCCCTACAAAAGTGAGGCTAGGATTTTTTGTTTTGCTCGAGACGAGCAAAAGATAAGTTTGAGGGTATTTGTTCATCACAGAAAACTGCATTTTAATACCGCTCATTCATTATCTATTTTATTATATATCGGTGCTATTAACCAATGTCTGCTCAGTAATTACAGATTACAGGTGTTCGTGATAAAATACTGGAAACACATTCAAAATCACGGATATAACGTTTTTGAGCCGACACCGCAACCGGAACTGGAAACCAACCGATATTCAAAGAGTTTTTGCAAATAAACAGGTGTACACACATTTTGGTCCAACACATAGCAAGTGTGCACTAGTTCTTTAATGCATGGACCTAGAGAGGGGGCTGCCCAAAGGACAAATTGGGGGACATGGGCATTAAATGCTAAAAGTTTGATGTGATGTGTGGAATCATGTTCCCTCCAAATCTCTGAATGCAAACCAGGCTCAAACAGATAAATCAAACAACATCATTGTGATTGTAGAGAGAACTCAAACCCACCACATCAACCCGAGCCTCTAAGCTCGGATTTGGACCGGCCACACCCTCACATGAGCCGAGCTCGCCAGCCCCCTTGCCCCATTTGTCCCCATCTTTTCACTGTCCCTTCCTTGCAGCCACATCACCTTATTTCTATTACTTGTTTAATCTTTTTTGATGCCTATAAAAGCCAGATCAGTGAGCAAGGGAGGGGTCTCTCATATAGTGTATACATTTTCTTAGTTTCTTTTGTTTTTGGTTTAGGCTTGAGAGTGAGTGGGCTATCACTTGGTTTCTTCTTCTTCTTCCCTCTTGAAACTTTCTCTTGAGAGCTTCATTATGGAGGTTGAATAAGTTACCAATATCTTGTACCTCTTCTTCAAGTGTTAATAATATTGCTTTTGTTGCTTCTTTGATTACTTGCTTCTTTTTATTATTCGCTTTTCTTTTTATCATGTGTAACTAATCTTCTTTGGTTGTGGTAATGGTAAGGAAGTGAGATGAAAGGCTTTGCCTCCTGCTCCTCTTGTGATTGTTTAATGTGTTTAATGTGACTATAACTTAAGGATTGTTTCATATATTGATGTGATATGGTATTTTGAAACCATGGTTACTTTGTAACCTCTTCATATACCATATTCACTCCCCATCCTATTTCACAATGTTTAAATTAAAATCAATTTGGTGTTAAGTTTGCTAAGTTTGGATACGGTATTTTATGACCGAGTGCTTGACAAACCCTCGGTTTTCATATACCCTATACTATCACAAACACTTAGCACACTTAACACTGAAATCATTTGCTCTCATTAACTAATTTGTGTTTTTGATGTTGTGGTAAGCTTGCTAACCCTCGTGCTTAGTGTTGATACCCCAAGCTCGGACATACAAACGGTAAGTGAACAAACGGACTCGTTTCGTGTTTTACGGCGAATATCGGAATTTGATGACTTGTGCTCCGCAACCGCCTTGACAAGTCATGCTTCATGTTGGGATCGACGTAAGGACGGAAAACTCATGATCATGGGAGCGTCGAAGGAATCATCGCGATTCGACCTTCCAAGCCAAAGCCACTACCACTTCTTCCTTAACTTGTTTTCCTCGTTTTCTTTATTTTCGTATTCTTTCTTTATTTTAGTGACAAAACCAACCATTAGTTATTTGTTGAACCTTAAATCACAAGATCCAATACACAATTCCATACGGATCGACCCGTACTTGCCGGCTTGCTACAACGCGCCATGCACTTGCGGTTTATAAATTTTAAAACGAGAACGATCTCGCGTGCGCATTCTATTTCTTAAAATGTTTCCATTTCTAAAACTTACGCGTTTGCACGCGCGGGTGAGTTGCCAACACCAGTGTAACTCACAACCCAGTGAGCACCTGCATACCTTCTTCAGTACGTCATACTAATGGCTGTGGGACAGACCATATCCCCTGCTGGGATGAGAAGCGTATACACTAGTCTACTCTGGAGTATCGATGCCCTATCTCAATGATCCAATGACTAGGGACCTGTATAAGGATGTGCTTATAGACTACCAGCCCTTATGAGTGTAACTGCCATCACAACGCTTGTAGTCAAGCAAAGATCCTAAGGGCTCTACCAATATGTATAAGCGATATGCTAAAAGAAACACATGCACATATTGAGCTAGAACCAAACCAGGTAGTATACTACCATATCGAGCAAGACTGTTATTATAACTGTGAAATATCCCAAGCATCCAATATGTAATATACAATCCAGTATGATACAATAATGGCTTCTAGGGCATATATCACTAAAAGTTTTTGTGAGGGGGGCCGGTGGATTGGTGCCACGTATTCAAGTCTGTATTAACTCTATTTTACACATGTTTGATTTCACTGTGTTTTCATTTTTATATGCATTGCACGTGTAAACCTTTGGGCTTCCAAAAAGTTTAAAAAATAAAATCAGAAAAAAAAATACTGTGTCTGATTGGATTCGAACACAGGGGCTACGTCACAGCAGTGCAAGGCTTTATCAATGAGCTACAAGTTGTTTCTTGCTGTTCTTAAACAAAAATTAACTTATAAATTGTACCCAGGCTTGTAAACTCCTTTTTGTACATTAAACTGAAAAATTTCGTACACTAAATTCAGAGTCGTTACAAGAGCCGTTACGAGGGAGCACGGTAAAGGAGAAGTTGAGGAAGCTCAATCCGAGGAAGTTCGGGCTTTGCGTTACCGGTCCTGAATTGGTCGAGGCGGCAAGGAGGCTAAGAAAGCTTAGCTATTGGATAGCTCGAAGACGAGCTATCGACCAGCGGTTGGTCGAAGAGGGAATGAACCCAAGCGGAGGCCCCGAGAGGTCGGAGCCTATTTCTCGGACTGAGCCTCGGAGGCAAGGTACCGAGGAATGTTTCCTTCACATTATACTTGTTCTAGTTCAGTAGCCCCTAGCCCCCAGGAATCCAGTTGGCATACATGGATGACACGTCATCTGTTACGTTCCGTGATCTCGGGGGAATCCTCACTTATGAGTATCATCATTATCCCCCCGCTCTTGTTCCGACCTATTTATAGGTCGAGCCGAGAGTGGTCTGTTTGGTCTTTTCTGTTCAGCTGAGTGCCGAGAAATCTTTGTGGTGGATTGTTCAGGAATGACATGGCGTTTGGTGATTGTGTCTCTTCGATCTCTGTGTCCACGTGGCGTTCACCATGTGCTTTAATTTTCACGTGTATCCTTGGATGACGTTGATTGGTGTAATTTATTGGATATTTTTCTAACACATTTATCATTGTATTATCATATATTATGTTGTTCCGGATATCTTTTGTGAATTATTACAGATAACAGGGCTTGGATGCAAAAAAAAGGGAAAATTATCCTAAAATGGGGATTACGTGCGTACAATGGAAACTTAAGGGAATTATTCAGAAAATCAAAAGACAATTTGCAAATTTTGAACACATTTGAGAATATCATTGCAAATCAGCAAAGATTGTAACAAATAGAGGTGAATCAATCATCACAACAACAAATCAGTTGGAGAAACCAAATCAAATCAAAAGCAACAAATAAATCTGTCTAATTATATGCCAAATTTAGGAACAATTCGGAGATCCACGAAACCGTAGAGCAACGAGAATAATTTTCATGATATGATAACGAAAAAGCGCTCAAAAAATCAATAGAATCGAGCACAAAAAAAATTCATGCCACGAAGCCAACAAAGCGCCGCGGATCAGCCGCAGTTTAAGCATGGACATGGCGGTTCAGCCGCATAATTTGGGCCGTTCATCTTCAATTTTTATGGCCACGATCATCTTGGCACATACATCGTATTTTAGGATACATCGTTTTATTTTTCGAAGATTCTGAAAATACGCAACAATATCCAATAGAGAAATTAAATTAGATTTTCATAGTTGTTAGCAAGTTGATTCTCTTGTATATTTTATTACTCGTTCTTCAAGCTTCCTTATTCCTATATAAGCACCTCTATAGCCTTAGGGTTTCATATCTCTCTTGGCAATAAATTTTAGGGTTTTCTTTTGAGAGATCAACTACTTGTTGTTCACCGCCGGAAGACGGACCGGGACGTTGGGACGTCTGGCCTGAATTCTGGGGGCAGATACTATTTGGGTTTATCCATCCACCTCTCCGAATATGCTAAGTTGATTTATGGCACCATATATCAGAGGTTTGGACGGATGCGGCCGTTTAGCAGATTTCGTCAGATTCCCCCTCGTTTGTGAAAGGTTTTTGATTGCGGGGACGCTCTTCCCTATAGGCATAAGCCCCTGCAGTTAATTATGTTACCGCATCGCGATAACCCCGTTCTCCTGCTCCGGCAGTTCACTTCGTATCGTGTGTATGTTTTGTTTTGGTTTTGGTTGCCTGAGGATTGTATATGAAGACTAATTTATGCCGTTGCCCGTAGGGCGTGGATTAGTCCAAATCCGTATTTTCTTAGATTTGAGTTTGGTTTATTTAAGAACCGTTAATCTAATTTAATATTAAGATCGACTTAAATGTAGGTGAGCATTTGGGGCTCGATTTGTTTCTTGCTAAGGATACGTTAGTCCGATTTGAGACTAAGATCCACTTAACAATACTTTAGGATCATTTTATTTAAGATCCAACAAAAGAGCATTTAGGCTCCGTTGAAAGAAGACTTTAGAGATCTAGCCAATTTGGGCTTAGTCTGCTTGGTCTTTTCTTCTTCTTTTTTTAAAAAGTTCTAAGCACTTATTTGGGATTTGATGTTCACGTATATGACATGTGAAGCATTCAGTCATGGGCGCTACCCAATAAATGTTGAAGACTTTAGTCATGAAGTGCTAAGCAGTTTTTATAACGTCCACGTGAGGTGCACGTGCGGCGCTGGGCGCCGCCCTTCTGTTTTGGGCGCCCGCGTGTTATTCACGTCAGGCGTTAGGCACTGTTGGTTTCCTGACCATTAAGGCTCACCAAGATCACTGTTTTGAGGATCTTTGGATCGAGTTCTTTAAAGAGCTAAGCTCTTGCTTTGGAGGAACTGAGTTCCCGGAGTATTATGGACTCCGTCCTCTTTCTTTTCAAGTTGTGTTCTTCCCTGAATCTTTGATTTGCAAGAACAAAATCTTCCCGATGAGAATTAAATTCTCAACTTGTGGAAGATTTGTCTTGAGAATCTCAGATCAAGAGAAAGAACTAAGTTCTTATATGAAGGGTCAAACCCTTAGATAAGCAAAAGAGAGACAATATGATCTCTGTGTTTTCTTTACCTAGAGTTTCAATGAAACAAGTCTTCTTCTTTGAGAATTAAATTCTCTTTTCTTAAGAGCTCACTCTATTTTTGCAGGAGCTTATTGGGTCTCTCTCTCTCTCTCTCTCTCTCTTCTTTTCTTGTTCTCTGTTGTTCTCTCCTTGTGTGTGTGTGAGAAATGAAGTCTCGGGTCCTTTATATAGTGGAGGCAAGTTGTTAATCAGTTTTGAGAAAATCTCTCATTTAGAGATTTCAATTGATTTAATTGGTCTCAAAAATTGATTTGGGGAATTTTACCCACCGTTGGATCTTTGATTCAAGGACTTCTGTTTTACAGAATATGCCTTTTGTTTTTAATGAGATAGGGGATATATTTTTCCCTATATAGAATTTATTCTGCAGAACGGTGATTTTTAATCACAATTGGATTTTTAATCCAAGGGTTCTCTGCTTCACAGAGAGCAATCTTTCTTATTTAGATAGATTGCGGGAATATATTCCAGAATAGTATTTTATTCTATAGTTGGATGTTTGATCCAACCGAGAGTATCTTTCTTATTTTAGAAAGATTTAGGGAATGTTTTCTCTCAACAGAATTTAATTCTGTATTTTTTATGATTTATCATCTCCGTTGGATTTTTGATCCAACGGCTCTGTTTAATAGAGAGTATTGTAGAATTTAATTCTACTTGGACGCCGGCGCTCACGTGTTATGCACGTGGACGCCATAGAAGAATTTGATTCTTCAGATGAGTACTTCTGTGCTTTGCACATTGGCGCCCGCGTGAGGAGCATGTGTGGCGCCTCCTGAGAGTTTAACTCTTTAATAGATTCTTTTGTGCTTTGCACATTAGCGCCCGCGTGAGGAGCACGTGCGACGCCTCCTGAGAATTTTAACTCTTATTTAATAGTTTCTTTTGTGCTTTACACATTGGCGTCCGCGTAAGGAGCACGTGAGGCGCCACTATAGGATTTAATCCTATAAGATTGGCTCTGGCGCTGGCGTTCTCGTGGAGAGCACGTGAGGCGCTGCCTCATTAAGTTCCAACAGAGCTTTTCTCTTTACTAGGTTAAATAATGGGGAAACAAATGCCCCCCACAGTTGTGCTCACGTGGCTCACATGTGGGTGCAACGATGTTATTTTTTCCACCGTTCGATCTCCTGAGTAGTCGAACCGTCTCTTCATGTCTTATAAATAGGGTCTTTGGCCCTTGAGATGACTGCTGTTCCATCATCTTCTTGAGTCTTCTTTTCTGAGAATTTAATTCTCTTTTCAGATCTTAGATCTCTGCCCCAAAGAAATTCTTAGAGTTTTACTCTGTTCAAGAATCTTGGTAAGGATTATGCCCATCTTTCTCTTAAAGAGACTTCTTAAAAGAACCCCTTCTTGTTTTGGGGTTTTAACCCATTAACAGAGCTTTGCTCTTCTCTTGGAACGATCTCTTAGAGATCTAAAAAAAACTTTTATTTGAGTGAACCATGGGTCTAAGGGTTTTACCCTGTTATTAACTTTGATCCTTGAGGGTTTGTTTGGAATTTAATTCCATTTCCTGAGCGGATTTTTGGGATTTTATCCCATTATTATTAGATGAACTTAATTCTGGATTGTTCTACAGAGCTTAGCTCTGAGAAAATTTCCTTTTTAATAATTTCTTTTGGGAATTTTTTTTCCTTTTCTTATTTTCTTTTTAGGGTTCTTTTTTTTGCAGATTTGAAATCTGTCGTTGAACACATTTTCAAGGGAGTTTAACTCCATAGTTCAATGAGATTTCTCATTAAATGAGAATCTTCTTAGATTCTTACAATGAGTGCTTCCCTCATCATTGATGGGGGCGTTACCTTGATTTTGTAGGGCGCGTTGTCCCTTTTTCCTTAGACTGTGGCAACTTTAATGCAGTACAAATTTGGATGTACAGAAAATGCTAAGGCCTTTAACTGTAATTGATTTTATTGTGTCGATAACTAACCCTCTACGAGTTTTTTTCTTCTTTTCAGACACTATGACTTTCGATTTCTCCTTCCCCTATGTTCGCTCAGAGAGTGCTTTCGCCGATGCACCTACAGATCGGAAAGTCTTTGCGCTAATTCGGGATCATGACCCAGAGAAAATGTCTTTTCATCTGTGGGGGTCATGGTACAGTCAAATTATCCGAGGTCGGTGCAGCTTTACTTGCACAGCGCCGTTAGAACCAATCCCGTCAATCCATTACCCCGACCCTCCGCAAGTCGCTTACGAAGTAGAAGAGGTCAACTGAACCTCGGAAGGTCGTCTCCAACCTTCCATGGCATCAATACTAATGCAGCCGCCGATGGCCCTAAACATTTTAGGGCGTTGCATATGCCAAGGAGAATCGCGTCCTTGGGGACATGTTTACATGATAGGAATGACTCCCCGTCATCCAGCTGGCTATTTGCAGTGGGCTCGATACATTCTGTCGGCTAAGAAGTCGCTGCTACTGATGACCGGGCTATACCCCGCGATCTATGCATCCCACTTTCACTACCATGCTCCCTGTGTGTGGTGGGTAAAATCTTTTCTGGAGCAATGGAATATCCTAACCCACACATTTCGCTTATCGGATCGGGAGGTCTCAGTCTCATTGGAGGAGTTCGCGGAGATATCTGGATTACCGTCAGAGGGGAACATTATGAGGAGATACTTACCCCTGACGAGTACATCTTTTCCACCAAATCAGTGGTAATGGGTTTTACTCCAGAGAATGCCGTTCAACACTAGTTTCCAAGCTTGATGAAGGTGTTGAACATGTACGAAAGCTTATTCATGGAGTCTGGTGGGCACAGAGTTAGCTTCATAGACTTCATCGCCCGCTTCCTTCGTCCGGAGGCTTTGTCTAAGCAAGCTGCGAAGTTTGCTAAACTCGACGACCCGTTCGGATTTGGTTTAGACAAGCTGCCGATTGCGGAGGCAGATTTAAAAAAGTTCTATACTCTGGATACTCCAGTCGTCCCCTTCGCAGAGATTGCCGCTCCGGACATTGACAAAGAGACGTTCTTCATAGGGTTTATCGACTTGTGGCTGAGTTGGTTTGCGCTTCCGATGCACCCTCGCTATATGAGACCATCTGTCTGTAAGTCCGTGTTGCCCACCCCGGTGCTTACGGGGAGGCGGAAAACATAATAAAAATCGGATTTTTAATGACTTAGGCAACATGGACTATGCTTGTGAGGATCTTTGCTAAACATAAACTAGCTAACCCTAACTACAAAGTAGCTAAGTGAAGAAAGGTTATACCTTTGGTCTTTAGTCCTTCTCTCCTTGCTCCTAGGTATGGTAGAAAGAGTTCACCTTGCTTGTCTTCTCCCGTCAAAGAAGGATCCACTTGAAAGCCACCACCTTTAGCTTCAACTCCAAGCTAGGAGTAACTAGAGTGCAAGAAATGCTAAGACTTGAACCCTAGAAGTGAGAAGAGGAGATCAAGAGAGGGTTTTTCTCAAGCTTTTTGTTTCTCAACACATGAGAGGGAGAGAGCTTGAGGGAGAGGATGAGCAAGAGAGAGAAAAGATATGATAGAATGAGAATAATAGTGAGCCATTCTCACTAATATGTGAGGATAATTCTAATTAGATAATTAGCTTGAAAATTGTCATGATAAATCATGAATTGACCATTATCATTTCATTTTTGCAAAGATCAAAGAGCATATTCCAAATGAAATGATTATGGTCAAGTTGTCAACATGGTCAACAAGTCAATGAAGTCAAATTGTCAACAACAACCATGCACAATAATTAAGCTAATTATCAATTAACAATAATCCACACAAAAACAATAGGGTTAATGAAATGACAAATGCCATTAACCCAAAACAAGGTCCTCTCCCCCAATCTCAAGCAACTGTGCATACGCACCCGCATTCGTGATCCGAGGAACACGAATACCCTGAGAAAAACCAATCTCAAATCATATACTAGGATCCGGCTTAAACCAAAGCCCGCTAGTATAAACTGTCCGGACAGCAAACGTGCACAAGTGCGCGGATGCGAACGAACCCTGTCGCAAAACCATGCGACCTCTACTCGTTTTGCCTAAAGGCGAATAGCTCTCTGTGTGGGACTCTAAAGACTCGACACTACGCTGGCAGTGGGTTTAACCACAGACCGCAAGCGGCACTAGCTGTACGTAACGGTCCCCAGGTAGATGTCGATAAGAAGACTGACGAGGTGAACCCCATCTGCACTCCTACTGAGCCTGTATGTGACAGTCTCCGTACAGTCCGGTCTGTTCGTCTGATACATCGCATGGCGGGCCTAGGGGGGCGGTGAACGTCAGTCCCCAAATAGCGGTACAAGTCGTGTCGGAGTGTAGCCCAGAACACCCTGAGATAACACTGGAAACCTACCAGTATATCTCGCTTGCCCTGGCCAGGGACTACTCGTGTAATGGCTCTCCTAGACACAGCGCGATGTCAACCCCCAATACCGGGAGAGACGAATCCTGTCTAACCGTCACTGCCTCCAAGTGCTTCGGGACTGCACCCAAAAACTACCTGTTTGCACAGCTCCTTTGAGCCGTGGTAGGGTAGTAATCAAAGTGCAGTGGGAACACACTCGAGGCGAAGTGACAGTGTCAAGTCAGCGGACTAAGCTGTACTCATGTCACCTGGGAACTGATAACTGACGATAGGTATATTACCAACCAACAGTTCCCTACGAGTCCTGTCCAGTGTACTCGTAACCTAACGAGCACCCGCATACTATCCCAAGTACGACGTACTAACGGCTGTGGGACAGACCGTCTCCCACACTGGGATGAGAAGCGCATACGCTAGTCTACTCCGGAGTATCGATGCCCTGTCTCGATAGTCCAACGACCAGGGACCTGTATAAGGATGTGCTTATAGATTACCCAGCTCCCACGAGTGCGAGCGCCATCACAACGCTGGTAATCAAGCAAAGATCCTAAGGGCTCTACTAATATGTATACCAGCAATATGCTAAAAGAAACACATGCACATATTAAAGCAGAGACAAACCAAGTAGCATACTACCATTTCGAGCAAGATTGTATATACAACTGTGAATATCCCAAGCTTCCATTAAGTAATATACAAGCTAGTATGATACAGTAATGGCCTCTAGGGCATATACACTAACAATCTCCCACTTGCACTAAGGCCATGTACTGGCGTATCGAAGACCTATCATCTCGATCAGCCGCTCGAACTGAGTCTGGGGTAGGGCCTTCGTGAATGGATCTGCTGTGTTATCCTCTGATGCAACTCTCCGGACCTCGATCTCCTGGCGATCTACGATCTCCCTGATCAGGTGATACCGCCTTAAGATGTGTCTGGATTTCTGATGGGACCTGGGTTCCTTCGCTAAAGCTATAGCCCCGTTGTTGTCGCAATACAGAGGTATTGGGTCAACAATGGACGGAACCACCTGAAGTTCTTTCAAGAACTTCCTTATCCAGACAGCTTCTTTTGCGGCATCAGATGCAGCGATGTATTCCGCTTCCATAGTCGAGTCAGCAACGGTTTCCTGTTTGGAGCTCTTCCAACATACCGCCCCTCCATTGAGGGTAAAGACAAAACCCGACATGGACTTGGAATCATCCTTGTCACTCTGGAAGCTGGAGTCAGCAAAGGCCTCAACCTGCAGGTCTTTTCCGCCATACACCAAGAACATCTCCTTAGTCCTTCTCAGGTACTTGAGAATGTTCTTTACTGCTATCCAATGTTTCTCCCCTGGGTTTGACTGATACCTGCTTACCACACTCAGTGCATAAGCCACATCCGGTCTGGTACATAACATCGCATACATTATAGAGCCTACCGCAGAAGCGTAGGGTATAATAGACATGCGATCCCTCTCCAAATCAGTCTTGGGAGACATCTCTTTGGAGAGGGTGATCCCGTGACAAGCCGGTAGATTACCGCGCTTGGAATCTTCCATACTGAATCTCTTCAGTATGGTGTCGATGTACCTGGACTGCGAGAGTCCTAATATCCTCTTGGATCTGTCACGGTAGATCCGGATACCCAGAATGTATGAGGCATCACCCAGGTCTTTCATGGAGAACCTGTGTGACAAGAACCCCTTGACAGATTGTAGCATAGGAATGTCATTTCCTATTAAGAGAATGTCATCCACGTATAAAACGAGGAATACTACAGTTCTCGCTACAAATCTACAATAGATGCATGGTTCATCTGGATTTTTGATAAAGCCAAATTCTTTGACCGTCTCATCAAAACAGATGTTCCAACTCCGCGATGCCTGCTTGAGTCCATAAATGGACTTGAGCAACTTGCACACCTTTCCGCTGCTCCCACCCTGAATGAAACCCTCTGGCTGGTCCATATAGACACACTCCTCTAAATGACCATTTAGAAAAGCTGTCTTTACGTCCATCTGCCAAATCTCATAATCGTGGAAAGCAGCGATGGCAAGAAGGATCCGAATGGATTTCAGCATAGCTACTGGAGAAAAGGTTTCGTCATAGTCCAAACCAGGTCGCTGACGAAAACCCTTTGCTACCAGTCTAGCTTTATAGGTCTCAACCTGTCCATCTACACCAATCTTCCTTTTGAAGATCCACTTGCATCCTACGGGTTTTACCCCGTCTGGAGCAATGTCCAACGTCCATACTTTGTTGGTGTACATGGACTCCATCTCGGTCCGCATTGCATCCAGCCATTTTACCGAGTCGACGCTCTGAATGGCTTGCTGGAAGCTAGTAGGCTCATCACAATCTAGGATGCAGTCCTCTCTATCCCCGTCAATGAGAAAACCGTAGTACCTCTCGGGCGGATGAGACTGCCTACTACTCCTGCGGAGTGGCAGGGGAATGTCCTGTTCTTTTGAACCTTCTGGTTCCACTAAACTTTCAGTAATAGTTTGTGGTTCTGGAATTTCTTCCAGTTCTATTGCGCTCCCACTTATTTCTTTTTCTAAAAACTGATGTTCCAGAAAGTGGGCATTGCGAGAAACAAGGACTTTTTGTTCCTCTGCGTAATAGAAAAGATACCCCCTGGAGTTCTTTGGGTATCCCACAAACTTGCACAGTACTGAGCGTGCCTCGAGCTTGTCCGTATGCTGCTTTTTGACATAAGCTGGACATCCCCAAATCTTCAAGTATTGAAGATAGGGTTTCTTCCCACTCCATAACTCATATGGTGTGGTAGGCACAGTTTTAGTGGGAACACGGTTCAAAAGATATGCAGCTGTTTCTAGCGCATATCCCCAGAAAGATCGCGGTAACTCAGCATTACTCATCATGGACCGTACCATATCCAATAGGGTTCGGTTCCGTCTCTCCGATACACCGTTATGTTGCGGGGTGTATGGAGGAGTAAGCTGAGAGAGAATTCCATTCTCTTTTAAGTAATTCAGGAATTCGGCACTTAAGTATTCTCCTCCTCGATCCGATCTTAGGATCTTGATACTTTTGCCGGTCTGTTTTTCTACTTCATTTTTATATTCCTGGAACTTATCAAAAGCTTCGGATTTATGCTTCATTAAGAAGACATGTCCGAATCTTGAGAAATCATCCGTAAAAGTTATGAAGTAAGAAAAACCGCTTCGCGCATGTGTAGACATTGGACCGCACACGTCACTGTGTACGAGTCCCAAGAGCTCGCTCGCTCTTTCTCCGTGTCCAGAAAACGGAGCCTTTGTCATCTTTCCTTTGAGACAGGATTGACAAGTTGTATACGATTGATATTCGAACGAATCTAAATATCCTTCAGTATGTAACTTAGTCAATCTTCTCTCGTTGATGTGACCCAGTCTACAATGCCATAAGAAAGTTTTATTAATTTCTGGAGACTTTCTTTTGTGTGTATTCTGGATATTGAAAACCTGTGGTTGGTTTAAAACGTAAATACCGTTGTTCAATGTACCTGACCCAATCAACACTTGATTAAGGTGAATGTTCACTACATTACTTACAAATGCAAATTCATAACCTTCTTTAGATAATAAAGATACAGAAATGATATTACAGGTTGCATTTGGTACATAATAACAACTACGCAAAACCAAAAAGTGTCCATCTGATAATCCCAGGTGATAGTCCCCCACGGCCTCTGCATCCATGCTAGCACCGTTCGCAACTCTGAGGGTCATGTCACCTGCCTTCAAAACTCTACGCTTTCTCAACGCCTGCAAAGAATTACAGATATGAGATCCTGATCCGGTATCCAATACCCAGGATGTAGAGTTTATTGATAGACAATTTTCAATAACATACACACCTGAAGCTGAAGCTGCAACTCGCTTCAAATCCTGTGTTCTGGCTTTCCAAGCCTTGCAATCTTGTTTCCAGTGGCCACTTTTGTGACAATAGAAGCATTCTTCCTTCCCCACCAGTTTCCCCGCTACCTTTGTTGCTTTACCCTTTCCCTTCGTATCCACTTTACCGACACCGCCCCTTGGTTTGGCGGGGGCTTTCTTCTTCTTGCCCTTGGCTTTCGCCCTGGACCTAGAAGAGGAAGATCCTCCTACAAACAAAGTGGATGTCTCCCTACCCTTCTGTAGGGTGCCCTCAGCAGTCCTCAACATGTTCAGAAGCTCGGCAAGTTCAACCTCCTTTCCTTGCATGTTGAAGTTAAGAATGAACTGGGCGTAAGTGGAAGGAAGGGACTGGAGAATCAGATCAGTATAGAGTTCATTCTCCAACGTGGTCCCGAGGTCCGCGAGCTCCTCTATGTAGCCGATCATCTTAAGCACGTGGTCCGCTACCGATGATCCGACGGCCAACCTTGCCGAAAAGAGCTTCTTCGACACTTCGTATCTTGCGATACGAGACTGCTCTCCATACAGTTCTTTTGTATGGAGAAATATGGACTCTAGGTCCATATTCTCGTGCCTCCTCTGATGGTCATTGTCCATCGAGGCCAATACGAGGCATTTGGCCCTCGCGCAATCTATCTCCCATGTCTTACGGATTTCTACATCCGCGACGCTGGAGGTGGGACCTGGGACGGGGGGAGCTTTGGTGGTAAGTATATACCCCAGCTTGTCATAAGTGATAGCCATCTTGACATTCCTGAGCCAATCTTTGTAGTTTGGCCCTGTCAATATGTTTTTATCTAATAGTAACTTAAGTCCGGTCATCTTGAATGGTCGCTGCAATTAGGAGAGAGAAAAGAAACACTTTAGCATGATGCTCTTGCAAGTTTAGAGTGGTTTTTAGTTTGTCTAAACTGGATGGCTCCCACTGTCTCTCGAATCCCTTCTCAAACCATAAAGAAAAGGATTAGCCGGGATCATTCTCACCGTACAATACTTGCTTAACCGTTCAGCCAGGCCAGTGTCGGTACTTCGAGGGAGGTTTTCCAACGCTTTCGCGAAGTTCCTTAATTAAGTAACCTCTTTTCCCTGTGGGCGTAGCCCCGCTAACACCTTTCTAGGCACCTACTAGGTTTATAGCATTGATCGTTAAGTGAGAGTTTTCCCGAGGAGTAGCATATACTCACAGTAGGATCGGGATCCAAATATCATCGCGTGATAAAAACCGAAGGAATCCTACCAGAATTATCACACTCCAAATGGTATGCAACGCTAGCAAGTTTCAGTACTTATGAAACTCCCGATGTGGATTTTTGCCCCATGCTCTTATGACCTTGGCGTGAGGTCAAAATGTCATAAGTCACATGTCAAGTTCTTCCCATCATTATCCTGGTTAATTTGAACCCACCCGTACCTACCCTTGACGTAGGCCAAAACGGCAGTACGACTGTCTCAAATCAACGCATTCTATCTATGCAACGGATAAATATCCGGCAGCTACCAATCACTATGCCTTGGCGTGAGGTCAAAATACATAGCTTGAATACTACCGAATATTTAACCGAAATGATGGAGGGCTACGGATGGTTTTGGCGAAACCGTGAACGTAGTGAACTTGATATAATCGATGGAACGAGATAGCTTTTAAAAGGAGTGGTTCAAGCTCCGCGTTTAAAAGTTTTAGTTTTGAAAAGAACCGAGTGGTTTTCAAAGTGTTCCATTCGACTTTTACTTGGTTTATTTCTTGCATTAGTTCTTTTAATGCGTCCCATCATTTAATCCTACCATTGCAGAAAACAACCAAAATATGACGTACGCTTATGCCATTCGCATTCGCCACGGGGCCCCGTCATCACCCGTTAGGTTACTTAACTAACGACAGAGCGGGGGCTGGGCTAGCGCGGCTGTAAAACATAAGCAACGCCTAAATAGTTATTATATATAAATATATAGCAATGATAGACATTACAGATCACAGATGAATACATTGGATATACTAGGAATCCGCAATGCGTTCGAGCCTGCAACGCAAAGCGGATTACACGGTCGCGGTGAGTAGCCAATACCCCACCCAAGACCCCTACGGGTGCGGCAAACTACCCGCCAAGCACCCGAAGCGAAGCAACCTCCCTCACTGCCGTGAGTAGGCCACTCGGCACTTCGAGATACCCGGTAGTTTGTGCACCCCCTCCATGGGTCTATCCTAGGAGCAAAAACAGTAAAAAGAATTATACAATGACGGCTACAACCCCGACCCGGTTGTGCGGCCATACAAAGAATATTATTACATCAATTTACATGTTACAAATGAATGAAAGAAAATAACGCTCATCTCACATCCAACCCGGCTATTCACCCGCGACAATCCAATCCATTCATATCCACAAACCAACAATCACAGATCACAGAGATGTATAACCCCGACTAATCGACTTATAGCGATTAGCCGACGTTCAATACATACAAGCATCACAGATATAACCGATATAGTTAAAGTGTAGTGAAGTTCCGAAAAATACGGATTTATAGGCCCCCAAAAGTAAATTTTAGTTCTGGAAAATCTGGGCACATATAACATATCCTAAAAATCCTAAAACCAACTCAGAAACAAACTGCAGCAAAAACGATACAGAGAGTTGACAAGACGGCCGCGCTTCCGCGGCAAGAGCTTCCTTATGCCGCGGAACCGCGGTCCTCTTGGCTCCTCTCTGGTTCGTATTTGGTGGTGTTTCACACAAAACCCTGAGACAATTTTACAAGTATACAGTTTTTCATTTTAACCAGGAAAAATTTTAACAGAAAGTTGGATTTTGAAAAAGTTTGGTTTTAGGGTTTTTTCGGTTTCGAAACTTCGTTACACTTAACTACTTAGCTAGTTTGAGTTTAGTTAGGCTCTGATACCACTGTAAGTCCGTGTTGCCCACCCCGGTGCTTACGGGGAGGCGGAAAACATAATAAAAATCGGATTTTTAATGACTTAGGCAACATGGACTATGCTTGTGAGGATCTTTGCTAAACATAAACTAGCTAACCCTAACTACAAAGTAGCTAAGTGAAGAAAGGTTATACCTTTGGTCTTTAGTCCTTCTCTCCTTGCTCCTAGGTATGGTAGAAAGAGTTCACCTTGCTTGTCTTCTCCCGTCAAAGAAGGATCCACTTGAAAGCCACCACCTTTAGCTTCAACTCCAAGCTAGGAGTAACTAGAGTGCAAGAAATGCTAAGACTTGAACCCTAGAAGTGAGAAGAGGAGATCAAGAGAGGGTTTTTCTCAAGCTTTTTGTTTCTCAACACATGAGAGGGAGAGAGCTTGAGGGAGAGGATGAGCAAGAGAGAGAAAAGATATGATAGAATGAGAATAATAGTGAGCCATTCTCACTAATATGTGAGGATAATTCTAATTAGATAATTAGCTTGAAAATTGTCATGATAAATCATGAATTGACCATTATCATTTCATTTTTGCAAAGATCAAAGAGCATATTCCAAATGAAATGATTATGGTCAAGTTGTCAACATGGTCAACAAGTCAATGAAGTCAAATTGTCAACAACAACCATGCACAATAATTAAGCTAATTATCAATTAACAATAATCCACACAAAAACAATAGGGTTAATGAAATGACAAATGCCATTAACCCAAAACAAGGTCCTCTCCCCCAATCTCAAGCAACTGTGCATACGCACCCGCATTCGTGATCCGAGGAACACGAATACCCTGAGAAAAACCAATCTCAAATCATATACTAGGATCCGGCTTAAACCAAAGCCCGCTAGTATAAACTGTCCGGACAGCAAACGTGCACAAGTGCGCGGATGCGAACGAACCCTGTCGCAAAACCATGCGACCTCTACTCGTTTTGCCTAAAGACGAATAGCTCTCTGTGTGGGACTCTAAAGACTCGACACTACGCTGGCAGTGGGTTTAACCACAGACCGCAAGCGGCACTAGCTGTACGTAACGGTCCCCAGGTAGATGTCGATAAGAAGACTGACGAGGTGAACCCCATCTGCACTCCTACTGAGCCTGTATGTGACAGTCTCCGTACAGTCCGGTCTGTTCGTCTGATACATCGCATGGCGGGCCTAGGGGGGCGGTGAACGTCAGTCCCCAAATAGCGGTACAAGTCGTGTCGGAGTGTAGCCCAGAACACCCTGAGATAACACTGGAAACCTACCAGTATATCTCGCTTGCCCTGGCCAGGGACTACTCGTGTAATAGCTCTCCTAGACACAGCGCGATGTCAACCCCCAATACCGGGAGAGACGAATCCTGTCTAACCGTCACTGCCTCCAAGTGCTTCGGGACTGCACCCAAAAACTACCTGTTTGCACAGCTCCTTTGAGCCGTGGTAGGGTAGTAATCAAAGTGCAGTGGGAACACACTCGAGGCGAAGTGACAGTGTCAAGTCAGCGGACTAAGCTGTACTCATGTCACCTGGGAACTGATAACTGACGATAGGTATATTACCAACCAACAGTTCCCTACGAGTCCTGTCCAGTGTACTCGTAACCTAACGAGCACCCGCATACTATCCCAAGTACGACGTACTAACGGCTGTGGGACAGACCGTCTCCCACACTGGGATGAGAAGCGCATACGCTAGTCTACTCCGGAGTATCGATGCCCTGTCTCGATAGTCCAACGACCAGGGACCTGTATAAGGATGTGCTTATAGATTACCCAGCTCCCACGAGTGCGAGCGCCATCACAACGCTGGTAATCAAGCAAAGATCCTAAGGGCTCTACTAATATGTATACCAGCAATATGCTAAAAGAAACACATGCACATATTAAAGCAGAGACAAACCAAGTAGCATACTACCATTTCGAGCAAGATTGTATATACAACTGTGAATATCCCAAGCTTCCATTAAGTAATATACAAGCTAGTATGATACAGTAATGGCCTCTAGGGCATATACACTAACACTGTCTTTTATCCATCTCATCACATCACCGCAGGGACGCGCATGGCTATCAGGGTTGTGGGATTAGCTCATTTATACCTTGGCCTAAGTCTAGCAGCCGACACCACTCAGCCGAGAGTGAAGACTGTAAATCTCCCACTGCACTACTTCACTTCATGGATTGAGATGCACGTGCTGGGGGCTTTTGGTATGCATAAACGGCCCCGGTTTTATGAAGGATACAATTTTCCTCGGGTCATGCACTTAGTCGATGCTTCTTCTCCGAACCCAACCCAGCGAGAGGCTAGACGATTGCTTCTTCGTCCACGCATGGTTGGGGACAGCATGACCTTTGTCGATAAAGTTTTGACCATCGGCAAGGAGCCTCCAAAGCGGTCCAACCACTCCACGATGTCTTCAAGGATGGCGCTTCTGCATTGAGGGCCCAGGAGATCGTCCATTTATACTCTATCAGGCCGGGTTTCTTGGTATTCAGACAGAACGCGCCGGTCTTGTTTATGAGATATAATCCACACAATTTTGCTCAGCAATCGGGTTACAACCAAGGTGTTCCTCTCGAGGCGTTCATCGTTGATCCAATTACTGCTGAGGAGGAAGATGTTTAAGTTAGGTCTTCGGCCCTGGGGCAGGTCTTGGAAAGCGGTACTTTCGTAAGGCGGCGCACCATTTCATGCATCTGAATACGGGGTCCCATTTCTTAATCAGCGAACCAAGTCATGTTCCAAAGGCCTCAAATGCCTACGTTGCTTGGTATCAGCATGCGACGAGTGCAGTTGTTAGGGAGGAAAGGCGGCTGCTTCTTGATCATAAGGATGCTGTCCCAGCTAGTAATCCAGCGGTCCCACTGAAGCGACAGGCAATCATCTGTCCTTCTTTGAGGGAGATCGCCACGACTATAGTCCCCCAAGATTTTCCAGATAAGCTTCAAACGGATGCTCCTGCGACTGTGGTGACCGTGGTGTCTCCGAAATCGGGCATTGGTTCGGAGATCGGGACCCTCCGTCCAAAAATGCCCGCTAAGCAAAAACTTTTATCATTGGCTGTTGGTGCCAGTTCGCAGAAAAAGAAGAAATCATTATTCTGAGCTGACGTCGTATTCGGTCAGGAGCCTCATGCTCCTTATAGCGAAGGCTTGTCTGAGTATGGCACCAACGATGGTTTATTCGAAGCTCCCGCTGCTACTGATCTTCAGGCTGTCATTGCAGCTTCTGAAAGACTGGCTCGTGAGCAAGCAGCATTATCTTCCCTCGCGCCGTCCGGTATATTTCATTTATATTTTTCCATGTATACATTTTCCTATTACGCTTCATTGATGCCTTTCTTTTGACAGGAATCTCCACTGAAGAGGCTCTCTTGGCGTCCCTCAAGTCATTTAAGGAGGAGGAGAGGTTCCGCGCTTCCACGGGACTCGGTATGATTTGCGATACATTGTATATCTAACTCGTTTCGTTCATACCCTGACTTTTTCCCTGTTTTATTATAGGAACCACCGCCACTCATGCTGTTCCAATTACCATGCCGTCCTTAGGCGATGGTGCGGAGGAGCCTTCTAGGCCACCAGCTACGGTTAAGGCCATCCCAAGAGTATCACGAGAGGCATCCCTAAAGCAACCGATGATGGATATTGCAGCAGATCCGGAGGCCGAGCCTGATTCGGACGATGATGTCCCCTTATCGAATGTCTTGAGGTGATCTGTTCATAAAACCCAGGCTGAGAGGAAATGCAGAAAGCACGCAGCAAGGGAGTGTCAGGCTATCTTGGCCGCGGGCGTGGGTTCGAGTGATGCTCGACCTTCTGATGCTCCTATGGTGGACGTTCCTTCTGCCCTGTCCACCGCTCATAGACAGGCCGCGCGTGTGTCTCGGAAAGAGGCTGAACGGTTACTTCAAGGTAGAACAACTCACGGTTCCTTGTTAAAATATAGTAACACCCTTTTTTTTTAATCACAACACATTTTTTAAACAGGGCCAAGTTTAGGTGGTGACGTGGCAGGCGGTTAAATAGCCTGAAGTGGCAAATTTTCCTCTGGAATCAGGGACTATTCCGATTGCCGCTTCTTCTCCCTATGGATCCCCGATACCGCCGAGTGATGCCAGCATTACGACAACCCTTATTGAGGGTGTGGATGCTGAATCCACCTTCCCAGTGGAAACCGAGGAAGCCATCACTAATAGTGGCGTTTCGGACACTGTCTTGGTTTCTGCCTTGTCAGGCATTCCTCGAGTTATTAATTTTGAGTTTTTAATCCCTCCAGGCGTCTCTAATGATATCTCCTTTATTCTGAGTATAGACGCGGTAAACCTCGATGTTGTACCGACTGAAGAATTAGTGCCCGTCGTTGCTACGACTGACATGGTTCCATCCCTCTCTCATGATTCGGTAGTTTGGCATCCCGACCGGGAGATGTTCGCCTTTTTTTAGTCAATCTTATTGGCCGACTAAAGACGCTTTCGATATTGCTGGATCGGGCTTTCGTCCATTGTCCAAGATTCCCCACTGCTGCCCGGGTTCAATGACGGAAGGTAAAGATTTCTTATTTCTTTGTTTCAGCGCAAACATTCCTTTTCTTGGATCAACTTCTTTACCATATATTGTCACAACCCTGCAGGAGTTCTTTTTGACCGCTTATACCAGACGTTAAGCACGCACTTCACCTTCCAATCGAAAGTCGCTCCTCCTTCAGGCGTTGGTTAGTGCATCCCTCACCTTCTATTTCATTTTTCCACGAGTAAACTTTCTATTGCTAAGCTTTTCTCGTGTTGACCGCAGTATCACGACTCGAGGGGGAGAACGAAGGAATAGCCGAGCCTCCTTTGCTTCCTAACTTACCACTTTCGACTACTGGTATGGTAGATCTCGTTCATCATTATTCTCCTTTATGTTGAAATATAACCCTTCTTTATGTGTGATTTGTTTTGCAGCAGTTGTGCAGGCTTTGGCTCCTTTTGAGTCTCGTATTTCCATGCCTACAGGGCCCTTTGCTAAGTGCCAATTTTCCAGGGGCACGGCGAATAACAAGCGGATGTTAAGTGAATTTATCGAAGACCTTAAAGTTTAAGTCCTCACCTCTACTGCGGATTTTGCTGACGAGGTCAACCCTATGTTGGCGACACTTATGAATTTCCATAATGAAGATTTCGTCGGTATTTGGATTGACTATTGTAAGCGGATTGAAGTTTGCATGGGATCGAGCTCAAACGTCTCACTCCTGAAGCATTAACCTCGAAGGCTCAGCTGATCGCGTGGATCAAGCAAAGTGCGGATTCCATTCAATACTTCGAGCGAAAGTTGGCTCTGAAACGAAATGAGCATGAGACAGCTTCTGATGAATCTAACCAATTGCAGGCTCAAGTCAAAACGAATGCCGCGCAGCTACGGGTTATTTTTGAAAACCTCCAACAATGCATTTTTAATGGACTGGCGCTGAGGCAGAACCTCGACTTTACCGAGCGGAGCATGCGAGATTGCGAGGTTGCGAAGCAGGAAATCACTGAAAAACATTCATCATGTTTGCAAAAATGGGCTCAAGTCGAAGTGAGGCTAGCTGCGGTAGTGGCATGCGAGGAGGAGCTGTGGGAAGAAAGCGAGCGAGTTGCTGATTTATTGAAAGCCTCACCTTCTTAACAGTTAAAATTGTATTTCCCACTTTTCTTTACATAAATATGAACCATTCTGATTTATGAATAAAGAATTCACAATTTTTTGCATGCACTCCCCTATGTCTGATGTCTTAACTTTAGCGCCTATTAGTTTATTTACTCGTTTCAGAGTCTGTAGTTCATCCACTCGTTTCGGAGTTTCTAGTTTATTCACTCATTTCGGAGTCTCTAGTTTATGTACTCATTTCGGAGTGTTTTAATTTGTGTACTCATTTTGGAATTTTTTTTATAGTTTACCTCCCTTGTGTTTACAGGAAAACTTGTCCTAATGTTGTATATAGATAACCCCTATTCTTTGCGATAGATGTCCGTTAGGTTTGGTGGTACTAGGGTTTAAGTCCGTGGTACCGTCGCGTTGGCTGATGTATTTCTTGATATACAGTCTTTAAGCTAGTGTTCGAGTAACCCCGCGACTATCGTGTCTCTGATCCCTTCGGAGACTGGACAAGACATCTTCAAGTAATCTCCTTAGGCTATATCACTGTTAGAAGAGCAAACGTTAGGAATTTGCCATGACGCTTTTTACTTGAGGTTAGGCTCAGTTTGGAGCCCCGATGAGCCATAACCACTCCGCACTAGTATGGGATGATCTTCGATAGTCTTTTAGGCTTTATATGAGTTGCCGTCAAGACCCGAAGCTGGGAATATGCTGTCGCTTCATTTTTGGTTTGACGACGTCGTGCCATTTTCTTGTTAAAGTAGGGTAGACATCTGTAAGAGCTCTATGCTATATATATTGCAGTTGAAGCCCGGAGCTAGGAATATGCCATTGCCCCAATTTCATTTGATAGTTACGTCTGCATCCTGCTGAGATGAGGAGGGGAACGCCAAGTTAGCCTCTAGGTTGTATATGCGCCGTCGACACTTGAAGTTAGGATTTTGCCGTGACTCTATTTTTGATTTGACCCTTGGGTCTTTGTTGACGTCGTGTCTGCATCCTGCTGGAATGAGAAGGAATGTCGGGATGATCTCGAGTCTGTAAATGTTGCCGTTGAGGTCTAGCTCTCCCTTTGACGGAGCCTGGTGGGAAAATATGGTTCCCTTTTTCATTTGTGCCAATGGATTATATACAGGGGTCAGTGTAGATTCACGTGAAGGGCAAAGAAAATTTCCTTTTATTTTATTTTATTTTTGATTTCCGCGATGCTCTATCTTTTCAGCTTTCATATCGCGAAAGTCGCAATTGCCCAATCATTTTGGCTATTTTTCGCGGTGCCCAATCATTTCAGCAATTTTTATATTTTTACTCCCTACTTTTTATTGCCAGTTGCCCAAACATTTCGGCTGTTTTTATATGCATATTTTTTTTGCTCGCTGATTTTTATTGCAAGTTGCCACATCATTTCGGTTATTTCATTTGCATTTTTTTACTCGTTGCTGTTTTTATTGCGAGTTTGGAATCTGATACCAACTTTGGCATCAGCATCGCTACGACTGGAATATTGCCAAGAGCGAATCGTCATTTGCCTTGAAAGGACTTGGGGTTTGACACCTATTTAGGCATCAGCATCGCTACAACTGGAATATTGCCAGGAGCAAATCATCATTTGCCTTTGTCGATTTGAATAAAGGTGGCTTAGTAAGCAGGGTTAGAATCCTGTCAACTAAGACTTTTTGACTTTATGAGCCGTAAGGGTCTCATAAAGTTATTTCTCCCTATGAGTTGTGAGGATGTCGTAGGTGTATTTTCTCCTTAGGAATCGTGGGGATCCCTAAGTGTGTGTTCTCTTATAATTCGTAAGGATCTTATAAGAGTATTTTCTCCTTATAAGTCGAGAGGACTTATAAGTGTCGTTCACCATATTGGATATTTCGCACCATTGGTGGGGGTGATGTCTATATTGATTTGTGCATGTGGATTGTATACAAAGGTCAATATTCGACCGCCTGTAGGGCAACTTGGGGGATGTGACAGCTTAAGAACAAGTTTGGATCCCTGTAGCTTAAGGTTTTTGAATCCTATGAGCCGTGAGGGTCTCATAGGGGGAGTTCTCCTTACAAGTCGAGAGGATCTCGTAAGTGTATAAAATTTTTTTTACGAGATTGCGCACTTTCGGGTTTTCACAAGCTCGCCGGTAATTCTGCTATTTTTATTCACGGCGCCCTTTCGGGTTTTCATCCGTACCCATTTTACTTGTGGACATACCGTTTTTTTTTGTTTTTTTACCCATCTGTTTGCCGGTGGGACTTGGGGATGACTTCACCGCTGGAGTAGCTGTGTAGTCAGTGGGACTTGAGTTGCAGCCTTCTCCGTTGAGGCCTCAATTGATTCAAGAGAGCATATCGCCGTATTTGAGGCGATGCGCTAGTTTAGGGACGTTCCGGTCCATTATCACCGTGTTTGAGGCGAATTTTTAGTTTAAGGACTTTTCGGTCCATTGTCGCCGTGTTTGAGGCGCAGTTTAGTTTAAGCACATCTCGGTCTGTTGTCGTCGTGTTTGAGGCGCATTTTTTAGTTTAAGGACTTTTATGTCCATTTGTTTGAGGCGCAGTTTAGTTTTAGGTCATCTCGGTCCGTTGTCGTCGTGTTTAAGGCGAATGCCTAGTTTATGGAGTTCTCGGTCCGTTGTCGCCATGTTTGAGGCACCGTTTAGTTTAAGGAAATCTCGGTCCGTCATTCCCCTTTTGGGGAAGAGTATTAGTTTAGAGATGTCTCGGTCCATCATTCCCACTTTGGGGACGAGCATTAGTTTAGGGACGTCTCGGTCCATTATCACCGTGTTTGAGGCGAAGTTTTCTTGAACACTACTTTCAGAGTTTTGACTCAGGAAGATAGCGAGCGGACACAAGCGTCGTCATCTATCGTTGACCTTAGTCATGACTCATCAAGCGTAGTATTTCTTGAGGAATCGGCCGTTTATTGGACGGAAGGGTCTTTCTCCATGCATATCCATGAGCAGGTAGGCTCCACCTTGATAGACTTTGTCTATGATATACGGGCCTTCATAGATCAGCTCGAATTGCCCCCGTTTTGCACGATTGAGAATCATAGGTCTTTTGACGACTAGCACGAGTTCGCATTGGCAGAATGTTCTTGGCCTGGTCAGTTTTTCGTATGACCGCGTCATACTTGCCTTGTAAGCTTCCAGGTTTTGCTGCGCTATAAGGCGAGTTTCGTCGAGGGCATCGAGCTCGTCAAGCCGAAGATGAGCGTTTTCTTCATCTGTCGGCTCGTATCGAACTGCTACTCCTAGAGAGGAGAGTTCCACTTCCAGGGGAAGCACTGCTTCCGTTCCGAATACCAACCCGTATGGTGTTGTATTTGTAGTCGTTTTAAACGTCGTTCGGTATGCCCGGAGAGCTTCATGCAACCTTTCGTGCTCGTCTCTTTTGTTTCTGGACACAGTTTTCTTTATAATTTTCATCAAGGTACTGTTGAAAGCCTCAGCTAGATCGTTGGCATAAAGATTGTAGACTGAAGAGTATCTCCAATCTATCTTATGCTGTTGTGCGAAGCGGCTGATTTTATGGCTTCTGTAGGCTGGCCTATTATCCCAGATAATCCGTCGCAAAGTGCCGAACCGATAGATGACATGTGTCTTGAAGAAATGGAGGATATTCTCCGTCTTCACTCCCCTTAGTGGTACTGCTTCTGCCTACTTAAAAAAGCAGTCAGTTGTTTCCAGTATGTACCGATATCCTTTGGATGACACTGGTTTGATGGGGCCAATTATATAGGTTCCCCGCATTTCGAATGGCCAGCTAGCTACCGTTGGGTGTAGTGGATTTGGATGCTGGTGAATGAAGTCCCTGTGAATTTGGCACGAGTGACACTGCTTCGCATATTCGAGACAGTCCTGAATCATTGTGGGCCAATAATAACCCATTCTTTTGATCATCTGCTTCATCTTCGGTCCAGCTTAATGAGAACTGCAGAGTCCGTCATGAGTTTCTTGAACGTCTCTCTTCGCTTCTTCTGGTCCCAGGCATCTTATCCATAGACAGTCGAACGATCTCTTATATAGAGTATCATTGACGAAGGTGAAAGATAGAGCTCATTTCATGAGCTGATATCTAAACGGCACGTTTTTGGGCTTTCGTTGAGACTTGAAGTAGTGTATGAAGACTTCCCTTCAATCCTTAACCTTTTCTTCGTCCTCTATTTGGAGGGCTACTTGTCTGGTCGTTTCTTTTCCTTTGGATAGCTATATTAAGTCCCCCGAAGATATTTCTGTTGGTACGAGAACCCGGCGGCTTTAAACGATGATGTTTACGTCATCGAGGTCTTCGTCGACCAGTTCTTTAGCCAATCTGGCCAATGCATCCGTCTTGCTGTTTTCCGCACGCGGTATACTCTCTAGGATGTAGGAGGGGATTTGTGTCAGCAATTGCTGTACCCTTTTGCCATACTTTATCAGTTCTGGCCTGCATGTCTGATAGTCGCCGTTTACTTGGCTAACAATCAGCTAGGAGTCTCCATATGTAACAACCTTAAACTTTCTGTACAATTTTTTTCAAAAATACAGAAAGGGGTATTTGAGCCTGAGCACAAGTTATAAATTTGTTTTGCTTTTTAATAGCAAGCAAGAGCTTGTAGTTCATTGGTAAGACCTTGCACTGCTGAACCAAAGCACCAGAGTTCAAATCCCATCAGCAACATTATTTTTATATTGATTTCTTTTAATCTTTTTAGAAGCCCAAGAGTCTACACGTGCATAACCCGTAAACCCAAAGGTCACACTAAAAAAAAACGAGTCCAGGAGGTAGACCAGACGACAATGAACACGTGGCGTCGGAGGGGGGCCCGACTCGGCCTGAATCGGTCGGTGACACGGCCGATTCATCTTAAAATCCGAGTTGGCCTTCATGAAATCTGTGACTCTTGGCCTCCTTATAACCCCTGTATGGTTTAAATCCCCTGCACATTAACAGAGCCAATTAAAACCCAATTTAAATCTTTTTAATGCATTTTTTTATTAAACCCTAACCCTAAAATTCTCCTATAAATACCTACACTCTTTTCCACCTCCTCACTCTGAATTCTATACAAAAACTCTCAAGAAAATTCTAAGTTCAATAGTGTACAAGTGGAGTTAGCGAAGGGCGAAATTTCGACGAACTTCCGACGACGACGACCCTAGGAGCTCCCGGCGACGAAACGACGTACCGGCACCTCCTATCACTCCCCCTTCCTCTTCTCTAATCTAAAATCCAGTAAGTCCCTATTTCTCTTCTCTTCTATATTCTAAACAATATTCAAAACTAAAACCCGACGAAAGCGGAGTTAATCCGACTTCCGATTCGATTTTCTTTAAAAAGTTCCAATTTTCTTAAATACAACAATACCAAACTTGCACATCATGACCATTAAACATTAACAAAATATATTTAACAAGTTTCATAGCAAAAGAATTCATATTGTAAATTTTATCGCACTTTTTCAGAAAAATACTATATAGTTTAGTTTTGACATAAATCATTATAATTCCTTACTATACCTTTAGATAGTTCACGAGGTAATGGCCTACATACTCACAACACTCATATGTAACATAGCACGATGATCTTTGAGAACGTAGTTTTGGGAAAATACGGTTTTACACAAAACTATCTCAAACCTATAAAAACATTTTTCTACAAGATTATGTATTTTAAACAAATCTTTGCAAAGCGCCGCTATAACCCATTTGGGGAACTCGTTCGGGATGGTGCGGATTATCTCATATTCTCGGGCTTAGTAGTGCGAGATGCAGACCTCCGTAAGGAGCATACGGTCTCGAAAGATTTAAAAATAAAAACATCTTAAGAAAATGAGATTTCTTGAAAAATAATAAATTAAATTATTTTATAAATATATATATATGTATCATCAAAATATCTATTTTTGATATAGTATAAATATTCCAACTTTTCTAAATAAAAAAGAATCACTTTACATGAAAATACCATGCAATTCCATATAAGTTCAATACTTTACAATTAAATACCATATATTATGAAAAATAGGTTTATCCATTAGAAATGTCACAATGATAAAATATACATCAATGAAAACTCTAAAAACGATAATAAAATACTTGAGGTGTATTTTGAAAATTATACAAAATTATTTTTACATAAAACCCCCACAGGTTTTATAAATTACAATAAGGACCCTAGTAAATATAGGTTTAAGCGGGACCAGTCTCTTGAGCTTCAGGGAGCCGGAGATATGGGTGCTTGCCTATTTAAGGTAGACAACTTAATAAATGGTGTTATCAACACGGTAATCGTCTTTGAAAATGACACAAATCCTGCCGTCCATGTGCAGCGGTTACCGATAACACCAAAACCTAATTCAGTATTCAATTTCTTTTCTAATTGTCTGATTCAGACCGAGTCTCAATATAATCAATCTGACTTGAATGAGATTCAAGTATAAAACTACATTACAATATGAATCCATGAATCCATATAATCAATCTGTTTAATATATTCAATCTGTATCGACTAAACCGAACTATGGATATACATCCATCTACATGATTCTCCAGTTACATCCATTTACTAATATCATAGTTTCGGCAAGTCATCCATTTATACAATCTATAATACTAGACATTACAATTTACCATACAATACAAACAATACAATCAAGATGTCGCGGGGTTTAAGGGGTAGATTGGTACGGAAGGTGTTAAAGGTGGCACGGGGTAGTCACTTAAGTCGTAATTACATCCATGTCGTTGTTCCGTGGTATTATCGACGGAGCCTTGTACTCTTGATTCCGTCCATCTTAGTCTCTGGTCTACCGAGACTCCTCTCGTATACACTGGCCTCTTCTGTACCAAGCTACAAACAACAGCGTTAATACTAAATACAACATTATAACAATATAATACAACTTTAAAAGCTACACACACTCTCTCTCTCTCTGTCTATTCTACTTGTCCCTTATCTTTGGAACTTACCGAGCGATTGTTCGCTGACGACATTCCCTCTTTTTCTTCTTTGGAATGTTGTCAGGTGTTTCGGACCTTCAGGAGATCGAGCCCACCAGGGAGGACTTGGATCAACTAGCCTTCGACCCGGAGCTCTAGATACTTGTACATTTTATTTCAGTACTTCCATTTCTGTTATGCCACTATTTAGGCATTGCTTTTCATCCATGGATTTTCTTTTCCATGTACTGTAAAAGAATGTTAATAAATAATGTTGCTGTTCATTACATTTTTCTTTTATGTATATTTCTTTTATATTGCTTAATTACGCTTAGTATATTTACTTCTGAGTAAATACGTAGCGGCCTCGTCTCGTCCTCTGCCCATATACTGGAAAGCGGGGCGTGACAGGCTTTGTTGGCGGCCCATGCAGGTCAGAGCTGTATGGAACACTACCATGCAGTTCTGTCCTGCGTAGACAACCTAAGTAATATAACACAGGAACCGGCAACTAAAAACATTCTTTACAATTCATGTTCCTTGAATGTTACAATTTCATATACTTTGAATCTGTCCTAACCTAAATTTTTCATTCAAGGTTATGGATTCCCCGAACAACACCAGCACAAATATCAACAACACTCCCCCACCGCTACCACTTACACCTGCCGTCGCTGCTCCGATCAATGAGCAGACGGTACTGCTTGAGGCAATCCGCAGCCTCCTGGAAGGACAGCAGCAGCAGACTGCTATTCTCTTAAACCGTCCAGAAGCGGAAGCACCCGGAGTGAAGCAATTCTGGGCACTGCACCCCAAGAACTTTTCGGGAAAAGAGAGCCCTCTGGAAGCGGAGGAATAGGCTCAAAGCGTTGAAGATGGCCTGGCAGCAGCACAAGTGCCAGAGGTCACTTGGGTACGAGTTGCAAAGCTGTAGCTCACTGAAAATGCACGGGTTTGGTGGAAGGCGGAAGAATGCCGTCTTAACCAACCTATCGAATGGAAGACTTTCCGCAACATGTTCGATGCAAAGTACTTCCCTGAGACTGCCCACTTTGATATGGAACAGCAGTTCATCCATCTGCAAAAAGGATCAATGTGGACCAAGTCAGTAGATGAATATGACGCTGGGTTCACCATGCTCAGTCGGTAAGATATGTCTCAATGTTCAATTTTATATCACATACTACACATCTAACACATGACCGTAACAGGTTTGCGGTCCATCTCATACCGACTACTGAGATCAGAGCTAGAAGATTTCAGCAAGGGTTGGACCCAGAAATCCAAGCTGCATTAGCTACAGGGGATTTCCCAACCCATGATTTGGCTTTGAAGGCTGCCCGAAGATACGAGGCAGTAGCGAAGAAGAAGGGCACAGCTCAATCTGCCGTAGTGAAGCGCCATGCCAATCAGATGGCAGGAGGAGCCTCTTCAAGGACAACTGTTGAAACCAGGAGACCGGAAGAAGTCAATAACCCATCAAGTCCCGACTTTTGCTTCTATTGCAAGAGGGAAGGGCACTTGTGGAAATACTGTAGGCGCGCAAAAGACCTATGCTTAGTTTGTGGCGCATCCAATCACGAAATTGGAAACTGACCTTATAGACGCAACCCAGCTCACACACACACCTGTAAGTCCTCGGTAGCGCCCCGGCCGTCTTTCAGAGGCCAAATGCGGAAACAAAACTTTTTAGGAAGCCGGCGCTATCGTAGTCTTTGACCCGGATCGATCCATTAACGCTAAACTAGCTAACTACTAAGAAGTGAGAAAGGCTATACCGATCGATCCGAGTCCTTCGGTCTTTAGCCACCATCCCTAGCTCCTCGCGGCATCTCTGATCTTCGGTCTCCTCGGCGGAAGGGCACCATATTAAGAAGTCTTTTTACGGGCTTCCGCCTCTGAACCGAGGTAACTCGGACACGAAGTTCGCTAGCCGACGTGTCCAAGATTGCTGTAGAATATACGTAGAACATCTTGTCTCATGTCATCCAAGACCATGGATGATGGTTAATTGAAGTTGCCATTTTTGGAGTGGAGAAGGAGATGAGCTTTGGAAAGGCAAAGGAATTTTTGTGCATATGAAATGAAATCTAAACCTTACACACAAAAATTGGGGCTGTCAAAGATGAGCTCGGCCATGGCATAAATTGCTTGGGAAAATCAAGTGGGGCGGTGAGTGTAGGAGCAAGCAAGAGGTAACCATAAGGAGAAATGCCACTTGTCCCATGAAGCAACCATGCATACATGCAAAGCCACAAATGTCACCATGCAAAGACACTCACAACTCACCAACATTGCTGGAAGGGCTGGAGCCCCATACACCACAGAAAAGCCCCTCCCTTTTATAAATCCCCACTTTGCAAATAAGCTTTCTTCAATGCAAAAATCAGCCATGGAAAGAAACTAAGAAAAATGGCCAAAAAGGAACGCAAACTGGAAACTTCAAAAAAACAATCCCGTAGTAAGTTACAGGATAACCCCGCAACAGTATATACATACCCGCATTTGTATTCTGACTGAATACAAATGCAATGAGACAAAATCTACACAGTATAAAACTAGGATCCGGCTTAAACCAAAGTCCGCTAGTATTATCTGTCCGAACCATGACACATGCATAAGTGCACGCGTATGTTCGAACCCTGCCATAAATCCATACGTCCTCTGCAACGTTTCGCCCGAACTAGGAAACTTTCTATGGGGAACTCTAAAGACTCGTCAATACTCTAGCAGTGGGTTTAACCACAAGCCGTCGTGGTACTAGCTGTACGTAACGGCTGCCCATGTACTGAGTGAAAGGGATTCCGATGAGCGAACTCATCCTGGAACCCTACTGAGCCTATGTGTGACAATATCCGTACAGTCCGGTCCGTTCGTCTATGAGTATCGCATATCGGGCCTAGGGAGCTAGTAAACGTCAGACTCCCATAAGCGGTATAAGTAGTGTCGGAGTGTAGCCCAAAACACCCTGAGATACTACTGGAATACCTACCAGTAAATCTCGCTTGCCATGGCCATGGACTTTGTGTAATGGCTCTCCTAAACACAGCGCGATCTTACCCCCAAAGTTGGGAGAGACGAATCCCCTGCCGATCCGCTCACTGCCTCCATGTGGCTCGGGACTGTACCCAACTAAAACCTGTTTGTACGACTCCTTTGAGCCGTGGTAGGGTAATAATCAAAGCACAGTGAGAACTCACACGAGATAAATGACGATCTCAGGTCGATAGACTAACCTGTACACATGTCACCTGGGAATTGCTATCTGACGACGATTTTAATAACCAACTAGTATATTCCCGGCGAGTCCTGTCCAGTGTACTCATAACCTAATGAGCACCTGTATACATCTTAGGTGAATCAACTAACACCAATGGCTTGTGAGACCGGCCACCGCCCCTCGTTGGGGTCTCGACTGTATACACTAGTCTACTCCGGAGTATCGATGCCCTACTTGAAACTCCCGCGACTAGGGACCACTTTTAAGGATGTGCTTATAGACTACCCAGCTCTCACGTATATGATCGCCATCATACTGCTGGTAGTCAAGCAAGAATCCTATGGGCTCCATCAACGTGCAATAGTGATATATATAATGTCACCTAAAGCAGTACACGATGATAAAGATAAACCAGATAGCATACTATCATCTCGAGTAAGACTGTTCTACCGGTATAGGTCCTCCCTCAATCATTGCAATCATATGCCTGTGATCCAATAATTGACTTTGAGGGCACTATATCCAACACCACCAACTACCCGCAGCTGCCAGCTGTCCAGACTCCTACACCTCGTCTTGCACTCCCTGCTCCATAACCTGCACCGCCTACTCGCCAATTCGAACAGGCACTGAGGAACATGCCTCGAGGACAGAGGAATGTGCCCCCAGCTAGGAGAAACGTGCCCCGACGACAGGCTTACACCTTAGCAGCCGTAGAAACCGAGACTGTTGACCAAGGTAACACTAGTAAATCTCTTTCACATTTTTAAAACCCCTGTATCACTTTGTTATTTTTCATACACTATCAGTACCTCTATCACCAAACTTTCCTTGAATCCGTTACACTTTCCTTTTACAAATTTCGAGGACGAAATTTTTTAAGGAGGGTAGAATGTAACAACCCTAAACTTTCTGTACAATTTTTTTTCAAAAATATAGAAAGAGGTATTTGAGCCTGAGCACAAGTTATAAATTTGTTTTGCTTTTTAATAGCAAGCAAGAGCTTGTAGCTCATTGGTAAGACCTTGCACTGCTGAACCAAAACACCAGAGTTTAAATCTGTTAGTGTATATGCCCTAGAGGCCATTACTGTATCATACTAGTTTGTATATTACTTGATGGAAGCTTGGGATATTCACCTTGTATAAACAATCTTGCTCAATATAGTAGTATGCTACTTGGTTTGTTTCTACTTCAATGTGTACTTGTGTTTATTTCAGTATATCACTTATACGCATTAGTGGAGCCCTTAGGATCTTTGCTTGATTACCAGCGTTGTGATGGCAGTCACACTAGTGGGGGCTGGGTAATCTATAGGCACATCCTTATACAGGTCCCTAGTCGTAGGACTATCGAGACAGGGCATCGATACTCCGGAGTAGACTAGCGTATGCGCTTCTCATCCCAGTGTGGGAGATGGTCTGTCCCACAGCCATCAGTACGTCGTACTGGAGATAGTATACGGGTGCTCGTTGGGTTACGAGTACACTGGACAGGACTCGTCGGGAACTGACAGGTTGGTATTATACCTATCGTCAGTTATCAGTTCCCAGGTGACATGAGTACAGCTTAGTCCGCTGACTTGACACTGACACTTCGCCTCGAGTGTGTTCCCACTGCACTTTAATCACTACCCTACCACGGCTCAAAGGAGTCGTGCAAACAGGTGGTGGTTGGGTGCAGTCCCGAAGCACTTGGAGGCAGTGACGGTTAGACAGGATTCGTCTCTCCCGGTATTGGGGGTTGACATCGCGCTGTGTCTAGGAGAGCCATTACACGAGTAGTCCCTGGCCAGGGCAAGCGAGATATACTGGTAGGTTTCCAGTGTTATCTCAGGGTGTTTTGGGCTTCACTCCGACACGACTTGTACCGCTATTGGGGGACTGACGTTTTACCGCCCCCTAGGCCCTCCATGCGATGTATCAGACGAACAGACCGGACTGTACGGAGAATGTCACATTCAGACTCAGTAGGAGTTCAGATGGGGTTTCACCTCGTCAGCCTTCTTGTCGGCATCTACCTGGGGACCGTTACGCACAGCTAGTGCCGCTTGCGGTCTGTGGTTAAACCCACTGCCAGCGTAGTGTCGAGTCTTTAGAGTCCCACACAGAGGGTATTCGCCTCTGGGCAAAACTGAGTAGAGGTTGCATGGTTTTGCGACAGGGTTCGTTCTCATCCGCGCACTTGTGCACGTTTGGAGTCCGGACGGATTTTACCAGCGGGCTCTGGTTTGAGCCGGATACTGGTATTGTATTTGGGGTTGCTTTTATCTCTCAGTATTCATGTTCCTCGGAACAAGAATGCAGGTGTGTATGCACAGTTCTTTTTGAGGAGGAGGAAGATGATTTTTCATTAGGGTTTCGGAACGGGTGCGTATGCACTGTTGACAGTTGTATTTTTCCAAACCCTAATGGATTTGTATTATATCATTTAATAATATATAATAAAATGAAATTGTGTCATGGTTAGTTTTTGTTGACTTGTTGACCATGGTTGACTTGTTGACCATGGTTGAACATTTGACCATTATCATTACAAGAGAAAGATGCTCTTGATTCTTGCATTTTCATTTAATGCTTGTAATGATATTAGTCATTCTAAAACTTTCCATCAACCTTTTCATTTTTGATTATTATTATTTGATAATTCATTTTCTTTTTGCATTATGGTTGCAAGAAAGGAAATGAGAGCTCATTCTATCATAACTTCTCTCTCTCCTCATTTCATCTTCTTCTTCCTCTAGCAAAGAGAAACCTTCTCATGTGTTGAGAATCATTCTCTTTAGAAAGAAAAGCAAACCCTAATCACTCTCTACTCATTCTAGGATGAAGGTTTAGCAAGCCGGAAACCCTAGTTCACTCAAAGATCGAGGAAGAGCCCAAAGGTCGAGCCTTCGAGGTGGATCCATCTTCGACGGGAGAAGGCGACGAAAAGAGAACCATCAACCTCTACAAGGTTTGAAGAAGGAGTTCAAGTTTAGGTATAACCATCTTCCATAGTAGCTAACTCTCTTTAGCTTGTATACTAGTTTTAGTTTAGACAACGATCCCGACCTTGTTTAGTCCATGTTGCCTCTTGCGATAAAAATTCGTTTTTTATACCGTTTCCGCCTCCCCGTAAGCACCGGGGGTCGCAATATGGACTTACAGTGGTATCAGAGCCTAACTAAACTTAAACTAGCTTGGTAGTGAAGTGTAACGAAGTTCGGAACCGAAAAATCGCAAAACCGGAAAACCAAAACCCTAAGTTTCTGTTGAATTTTTTTCTGCTCAAAATGAAAAACTTTATACTTTTAAATTCGTCTCAGGGTTTTCTAAGAACACCCACCAAAAACGATAGCATGATTCATCCAAAGCGCCGCCCTTCCGCGGCCTCACCTCTTCATCTGGCCGCGGAAACGCCGCAGTTTGGTGTGCTCTCTGCATCGATTTTTGTGCAGTGTTCTTCTATGTTGGTTTTGGGATTTTTAAGATATATTATATGTACCCAGATTTTCCAGAACAGAAATTCACTTTTGGGATCCTATAATTCCGTATTTTTTTCCGAACTTCACTGCACTTTGGCTATGTTGGTTATATCTGTGATGTTTGCATGTATTGAACGTCGGCTAATCGCTATAAGTCGATTAGTCGGGGTTATACATGATCTGTAATGTGCTGGAATGTGTATATGAATGTGTTGGACTGTCGCGGGTGAATAGCCGGGGTGGATGTGAGATGAGCTTTTGTTTTTCTTTCATTCATTGTAAATGTAAATTGATGTAATAATATTATTTGTTTGGCCGCACAACCGGGTCGGGGTTGTAGCCGTCATTGTATAATTCTTTTTACTGTTTTTGCTCCTAGGATAGACCCATGGAGGGGTGCACAAACTACCGGGTTCTTGGCGGGTAGTTTGCCGCACCCGTAGGGGTCTTGGGTGGGGTATTTGGCTATTCACCGCGACCGTGTTATCCGCTTTTCATTTCAGGCTCGAAAGGATTGCGGATTGCTAGTATATCCAATGTATTCATCTGTGATCTGTAATGTCTATCATTGCTTTCTATTTAGACGTTGCTTATGTTTTACAGCCGCGCTAGCCCAGCCCCCGCTCTGTCGTTAGTTAAGTAACCTAACGAGTGATGACGGGACCCCGTGGCGAATGCGAATGGCATAAGCGTACGTCATATTTTGGTTGTTTTCTGCAATGGTAGGAACTCAATGATGGGACGCATTAAAAGAACTAATGCAAGGATATCACGCATTAAAAGAACTAATGCAAGATAATAAACCAAGTTTAAGTCGATGGAACACTTTCGAAAAACCACTCGGTTCTTTTCAAAACTAACTTTTAAATGCGAAGCTTGAGCCACTCCTTATAAAAGCTATCTCGTTCCATCGATTATATCAAGTTCACTACGTTCACGGTTTTACCAAAACCATTCGTAGCCCTCCGTCGTTTCGCATGAATAGGCAATAGTATTCAAGCTGTGTATTTTGGCCAAAGTCAAGGCACAGTGATTGGTAGCTATTGGGTGTTCATGTGTAGCATAGATAGATGCGTTGGTTTGGGACAGTCGTGCTGCCATTTTGGCCAAAGTCAAGGGTATGTACGGGTGGATCCAAATTAACCTGGAAAGTGACGGGAAGAACTTGACATGTGACTTATGATATTTTGGCCAAAGTCAAGGTCATAAGAGCATGGGGCAAAAATCCACATCGGGAGTTTCATAAGTACTGAAACTTGCTAGATTTGCATACCATTTGGAGTGTGATGATTATGGTAGGATTCCTTCATTTTCGTCACGCGATGATATTTGGATCCCGATCCTACTGTGAGTATATGCTACTCCTCGGGAAATTTCTCACTAAACGATCAATGCTATAAACCTAGTAGGTGCCTAGAAAGGTGTTAGCGGGGCTACGCCCCCACGGAAAAGAGGTTCTTAAATTAAGGAACTTCGCGAAAGCGTTGGAAAACCTCCCTCGAAGTACCGACACTGGCCTGGCTGAACGGTTAAGCAAGTATTGTACGGTGGGATTGATCCCGGCTAATTCTTCCTTTGTGGTTTGAGGAGGGATTCGAGAGACAGTGGGAGCCATCCTGTTTAGACAAATTAAAAACCATTCTAAACTTGCAAGAGCATCGTGCTAAGTGTTTCTTCTCTCCCCCTGCAGCGACCAAATCGAAATGACTGGACTTAAGTTACTTCTAGATAAAAACATATTGACAGGGCCAAACTACAAAGATTGGCTCAGGAATGTCAAATTGGCAATCTCTTACGACAAGCTGGGGTATCTTCTTACCACCAAAGCTCCCCCCGTCCCAGGTCCCACCTCCAGCGTCGTGGATAAGGAAATCCGTAAGACTTGGGAGATTGACAGCGCGAAGGCCAGATGCCTCGTACTTGCCTCGATGGACAATGACCATCAGAGGAGGCACGAGAATATGGATTTGGAATCCATATTTCTTCATACAAAAGAACTGTATGGAGAGCAGTCTCGTATCGCAAGATACGAAGGGTCGAAGAAGTTATTTTCGACTAAGTTGGCCGTCGGATCATCGGTAGCGGACCACGTGCTTAAGATGATTGGCTACACTGAGGAGCTCGCGGAACTTGGGACCACGTTGGACAGTGAACTTTATACAGATATAATTCTCCAGTCCCTTCCATCCACTTACGCCCAGTTCATACTGAATTTCAACTTGCAAGAAAAGGAAGTTGAACTTTCAGAACTCCTCAACCTGCTGAGGAGCGCAGAGGGCACCCTACAGAAGGGTAGGGATACATCCACTTTGTTTGTAGGAGGATCTTCTTCTTCTAGGTCCAAGGCGAAAGCCAAGGGAAAGAAGAAGAAAGCCCCCGCCAAACCAAGAGGCGGTGTTAGTAAAGTGGGTGCGAAGGGAAAGGAAAAGGCAACAAAGATAGCGGGGAAGCTTGTTGGTAAAGAGGAATGCTTCTATTGTCACAAGAGTGGACACTGGAAGAAAGATTGCAGGGCTTGGAAAGCCAGGACACAGGAACTGAAGCAGGTTGCGGCTTCAGCTTCAGGTGTGTATGTTATTGAAAACTGTCTTTCTATAAACTCTACTTCCTGGGTATTGGATACCGGATCAGGATCTCATATCTGTAATTCTTTGCAGGCGTTGAGAAACCGTAGGGTTTTGAAGGCAGGTGACATGACCCTCAGAGTTGCGAACGGAGCTAGCATGGATGCTAAAGCCGTGGGGGACTATCACCTGGGAATGTCAGATGGGCATGTTTTGGTTTTGCGTAATTGCTTTTTTGTACCCAACGCAACTTGTAATATCATTTCTGTATCTTTGGTTTCTAAAGAAGGTTATGAATTTGCGTTTGTAAGTAATGTTGTTAACATTCACCTTAATCAAGTTCTGATTGGGTCAGGTACATTGAGCAATGGTATATACGTATTAAACCAACCACAGATTTTCAATGTCCAGAATACACACAAAAGAAAGTCACCAGATATTAATCAGACTTTCTTATGGCATTGTAGACTGGGTCACATCAATGAGAGAAGGTTGACTAAGTTACATACAGAAGGATATTTGGATCCGTTCGAATATCAATCGTATGCCACTTGTCAATCCTGTCTCAAAGGAAAGATGACAAAGACTCCGTTCACTGGACACGGAGTAAGAGCGAGCGAGCTCTTGGGACTCGTACACAGCGACGTGTGCGGTCCAATGTCTACACATGCGCGAAGCGGTTATTCTTACTTCATTACTTTTACGGATGATTTTTCAAGATACGGTTATGTCTTCTTAATGAAACATAAGTCCGAAGCTTTTGAAAAATTCCAGGAATTTAAGAATGAAGTAGAAAAACAAACCGGCAAAAGTATCAAGATTCTAAGATCGGATCGAGGTGGAGAATACTTAAGTGCCGAGTTCCTGAATTATTTAAAAGAGAATGGGATTCTCTCTCAGCTTACTCCTCCATACACTCCGCAACACAACGGTGTATCGGAAAGACGGAACCGGACCCTATTGGATATGGTACGGTCCATGATGAGTAACGCTGAGTTACCGCGATCATTCTGGGGGTATGCGCTAGAATCAGCTGCGTACCTTTTGAACCGAGTTCCTACTAAGACTGTGCCTACTACACCATATGAGATGTGGTGTGGGAAGAGACCCCATCTCAGTCACATTAAGACTTGGGGAAGTCCAGCTTTTGTTAAAAAGCAGCATGCGGACAAGCTCGAGGCGCGCTCAGTACTGTGTAAGTTTGTGGGATATCCAAAGAATTCCAAGGGATATCTCTTCTACTACGAAGAGGAACAAAAAGTTCTTGTTTCTCGTCATGCCCACTTTCTAGAACATCAGTTCTTAGAAAAAGAATTAAGTGGGAGCGCAGTAGAACTGGAAGAAATTCCAGAACCACAGACTATTACTGAAAGCTTAGTGGAACCAGAGGGTTCAAATGAACAGGACATTCCTACGCCGCTCCGCAGGAGTAGTAGGCAGTCTCATCCGCCCGAGAGATACTACGGTTTTCTCATAGACGGGGATAGAGAGGATTGCATCATAGACTATGATGAGCCTACTAGCTTCCAGCAGGCCGTTCAGAGCATTGACTCGGTAAAATGGCTGGATGCAATGCGGACCGAAATGGAGTCCATGTACACCAACAAAGTATGGACGTTGGACATTGCTCCAGACGGGGTAAAACCCGTAGGATGCAAGTGGATCTTCAAAAGGAAGATTGGTGTAGATGGACAGGTTGAGACCTATAAAGCTAGACTTGTAGCAAAGGGTTTCCGTCAAAGACCTGGCTTGGACTATGACGAAACCTTTTCTCCAGTGGCTATGCTGAAATCCATTCGGATCCTTCTTGCCATTGCTGCCTTCCACGATTATGAGATTTGGCAGATGGACGTAAAGACCGCTTTTCTAAATGGAAATTTAGAGGAGTGTGTCTATATGGATCAGCCAGAGGGTTTCATTCAGAGTGGGAGCAGCGGAAAGGTGTGCAAGTTGCTTAAGTCCATCTTTGGACTAAAGCAGGCATCGCGGAGTTGGAACATCTGTTTTGATGAGACGGTCAAGGAATTTGACTTTATCAAAAATCCAGATGAACCATGCATCTATAGTAGATTTGTAGCGAGAACTGTGGTATTCCTTGTTTTATACGTGGATGACATTCTCTTGATAGGAAATGACATTCCTATGCTACAATCTGTCAAGGGTTTCTTGTCACACAGGTTCTCCATGAAAGACCTGGGTGATGCCTCTTACATCCTGGGGATCCGGATCCATCGTGATAGATCCAAGAGGATATTAGGACTTTCACAGTCTAGGTACATCGACACCGTACTGAAAAGATTCAGTATGAAAGATTCCAAGCGCGGTAACTTACCGGCTTGTCACGGGATCACCCTCTCTAAAGAGATGTCTCCCAAGACTGATTTGGAGAGGGATCGCATGTCTATTATACCCTACGCTTCTGCGGTAGGCTCTATAATGTATGCGATGTTGTGTACCAGACCGGATGTAGCTTATGCACTGAGTGTAGTAAGCCGGTATCAGTCAAACCCTGGGGAGAAACATTGGATAGCGGTAAAGAACATTCTCAAGTACCTGAGGAGGACTAAGGAGATGTTCTTGGTGTATGGCGGAAAAGACCTCCAGATTGAGGCCTTTGCTGACTCCAGCTTCCAGAGTGACAAGGATGATTCCAAGTCCATGTCGGGTTTTGTCTTTACCCTCAATGGAGGGGCGGTGTGTGGAAGAGTTCCAAACAGGAAACCGTTGCAGACTCGACTATGGAAGCGGAATACATCGCTGCATCTGATGCCGCAAAAGAAGCTGTCTGGATAAGGAAGTTCTTAAAAGAACTTCAGGTGGTTCCGTCCATTGTTGACCCAGTACCTCTGTATTGCGACAACAACGGGGCTATAGCTTTAGCAAAGGAACCCAGGTCCCATCAGAGATCCAGGAACATCTTGAGGCGGTATCACCTGATCAGGGAGATCGTGGATCGCAAGGAGATCGAGGTTCGGAGGGTTGCTTCAGAAGAGAACACTGCAGATCCATTCACCAAGGCCCTACCCCAGACTCAGTTCGAGCGGCTGATCGAGATGATAGGTCTTCGATACGCCAGTACATGGCCTTAGTGCAAGTGGGAGATTGTTAGTGTATATGCCCTAGAGGCCATTACTGTATCATACTAGTTTGTATATTACTTGATGGAAGCTTGGGATATTCACCTTGTATAAACAATCTTGCTCAATATAGTAGTATGCTACTTGGTTTGTTTCTACTTCAATGTGTACTTGTGTTTATTTCAGTATATCACTTATACGCATTAGTGGAGCCCTTAGGATCTTTGCTTGATTACCAGCGTTGTGATGGCAGTCACACTAGTGGGGGCTGGGTAATCTATAGGCACATCCTTATACAGGTCCCTAGTCGTAGGACTATCGAGACAGGGCATCGATACTCCGGAGTAGACTAGCGTATGCGCTTCTCATCCCAGTGTGGGAGATGGTCTGTCCCACAGCCATCAGTACGTCGTACTGGAGATAGTATACGGGTGCTCGTTGGGTTACGAGTACACTGGACAGGACTCGTCGGGAACTGACAGGTTGGTATTATACCTATCGTCAGTTATCAGTTCCCAGGTGACATGAGTACAGCTTAGTCCGCTGACTTGACACTGACACTTCGCCTCGAGTGTGTTCCCACTGCACTTTAATCACTACCCTACCACGGCTCAAAGGAGTCGTGCAAACAGGTGGTGGTTGGGTGCAGTCCCGAAGCACTTGGAGGCAGTGACGGTTAGACAGGATTCGTCTCTCCCGGTATTGGGGGTTGACATCGCGCTGTGTCTAGGAGAGCCATTACACGAGTAGTCCCTGGCCAGGGCAAGCGAGATATACTGGTAGGTTTCCAGTGTTATCTCAGGGTGTTTTGGGCTTCACTCCGACACGACTTGTACCGCTATTGGGGGACTGACGTTTTACCGCCCCCTAGGCCCGCCATGCGATGTATCAGACGAACAGACCGGACTGTATGGAGAATGTCACATTCAGACTCAGTAGGAGTTCAGATGGGGTTTCACCTCGTCAGCCTTCTTGTCGGCATCTACCTGGGGACCGTTACGCACAGCTAGTGCCGCTTGCGGTCTGTGGTTAAACCCACTGCCAGCGTAGTGTCGAGTCTTTAGAGTCCCACACAGAGGGTATTCGCCTCTGGGCAAAACTGAGTAGAGGTTGCATGGTTTTGCGACAGGGTTCGTTCTCATCCGCGCACTTGTGCACGTTTGGAGTCCGGACGGATTTTACCAGCGGGCTCTGGTTTGAGCTGGATACTGGTATTGTATTTGGGGTTGCTTTTATCTCTCAGTATTCATGTTCCTCGGAACAAGAATGCAGGTGTGTATGCACAGTTCTTTTTGAGGAGGAGGAAGATGATTTTTCATTAGGGTTTCGGAACGGGTGCGTATGCACTGTTGACAGTTGTATTTTTCCAAACCCTAATGGATTTGTATTATATCATTTAATAATATATAATAAAATGAAATTGTGTCATGGTTAGTTTTTGTTGACTTGTTGACCATGGTTGACTTGTTGACCATGGTTGAACATTTGACCATTATCATTACAAGAGAAAGATGCTCTTGATTCTTGCATTTTCATTTAATGCTTGTAATGATATTAGTCATTCTAAAACTTTCCATCAACCTTTTCATTTTTGATTATTATTATTTGATAATTCATTTTCTTTTTGCATTATGGTTGCAAGAAAGGAAATGAGAGCTCATTCTATCATAACTTCTCTCTCTCCTCATTTCATCTTCTTCTTCCTCTAGCAAAGAGAAACCTTCTCATGTGTTGAGAATCATTCTCTTTAGAAAGAAAAGCAAACCCTAATCACTCTCTACTCATTCTAGGATGAAGGTTTAGCAAGCCGGAAACCCTAGTTTACTCAAAGATCGAGGAAGAGCCCAAAGGTCGAGCCTTCGAGGTGGATCCATCTTCGACGGGAGAAGGCGACGAAAAGAGAACCATCAACCTCTACAAGGTTTGAAGAAGAAGGAGTTCAAGTTTAGGTATAACCATCTTCCATAGTAGCTAACTCTCTTTAGCTTGTATACTAGTTTTAGTTTAGACAACGATCCCGACCTTGTTTAGTCCATGTTGCCTCTTGCGATAAAAATTCGTTTTTTATACCGTTTCCGCCTCCCCGTAAGCACCGGGGGTCGCAATATGGACTTACAAAATCCCATCAGCCACATTATTTTTATTTTGATTACTTTTAATCTTTTTAGAAGCCCAAGAGTCTACACGTGTATAACCTGTAAACCCAAAGGTCACACTAAAAACAAACGAGTCCAGGAGGTAGACCTAACGACAATGAACACGTGGCGTCGGAGGGGGGCCAGACTTGGCTTGAATCGGCCGGCGACTCGGCCGATTCATCTCAAAATCCGAGTTGGCCTTCATGAAATCTGTCACTCTTGGCCTCCTTATAACCCCTGTATGGTTTAAATCCCCTGCACATTAACAGAGCCAATTAAAACCCAATTTAAATCTTTTTAATGCATATTTTTAATGCATTTTTTTTATTAAACCCTAACCCTAAAATTCTCCTATAAATACCCACACTCTTTTACACCTCCTCACTCTGAATTCTATACAAAAACTCTCAAGAAAATTCTAAGTTCAATAGTGTACAAGTGGAGTTAGCGAAGGGCGAAACTCCGACGAACTTCCGACGACGACCGTAGGAGCTCCCGGCGACGAAATGACGTATCGGCACCTCCTAACACTCTCCCTTCCTCTTCTCTAATCTAAAATCTAGTAAGTCCCTATTTCTTTTCTCTTCTATATTCTAAACAATATTCAAAACTAAAACCCGACGGAAGCGGAGTTAATCCGACTTCCGATTCGGTTTTCTTTAAAAAGTTCCAATTTTCTTAAATACAACAATACCAAACTTGCACATCATGACCATTAAACATTAACAAAATATATTGAACAAGTTTCATAGCAAAAGAATTCATATTGTAATTTTTATCGCACTTTTTCAGAAAAATACCATTTAGTTTAGTTTTGACATAAATCATTATAATTCCTTGCTATACCTTTAGATAGTTCACGAGGTAATGACCTACCTCCTCACAACACTCATATGTAACATAGCACGATGATATTTGGGAACATAGTTTTGGGAAAATACGGTTTTACACAAAACTAGCTCAAACTTATAAAAACCTTTTTCTACAAGATTATGTATTTTAAATAAATCTTTGCAAAGCGCCGCTACAACCCATTTGGGGAACCCGTTCGGGATGGTGCGGATTATCGCACATCCTCGAACTTAGTAGTGCGAGATGCAGAACTCCGCAATGAGCATACGGTCTCGAAAGATTTAAAAATACAAATATCTTAAGAAAATGAGTTTTATAGAAAAATAATAAATTAAATTATTTTATAAATATATATATGTAGCATCAAAATATATATTTTTGATATAGCATAAATATTCCAACTTTTCTAAATAAAAAAGAATCACTTTACATGAAAATACCATGCAATTCCATATAAGTTCAATACTTTACAATTAAATACCATATATTATGAAAAATAGATTTATTCACTAAAAATGTCACAATGATAAAATATACATCAATGAAAACTCTAAAGACGATAATAAAATACTTGAGGTGTATTTTGAAAATTATACAAAATTATTTTTACATAAAACCTCCTCAAGTTTTATAAATTACAATAAGGACCTTAGTAAATATAGGTTTAAGCGGGACCAGTCTCTTGAGCCTCAGGGAGCCGGAGATATGGGTGCTTGCCTATTTAAGGTAGACAACTTAATAAACGGTGTTATCAACACGGTAATCGTCTTTGGAAAAGACACAAATCCTGTCGTCCATGTGCAGCGGTTACCGATAACACCAAAACCTAATTCAGGATTCAACTTCTTTTCTAATTGTCTGACTCAGACCGAGTCTCAATATAATCAATCTGACTTGAATGATATTCAAGTATAAAACTATATTACAATATGAATCCATATAATCAATCTGTTCAATATATTCAATCTATATTGACTAAACCGAATCATGGATATACATCCATCTATATGATTCTCCAGTTACATCCATTTACTGATATCATGGTTTCGGTAAGTCATCCATCTATACAATCTATAATACAAGACATTATAATTTACCATACAATACAAACAATACAATCAAGATGTCACGGGGTTTAAGGGGTAGATTGGTACGGAAGGTGTTAAAGGTGGCACGGGGTGGTCACTTAAGACGTAATTACATCCATGCCGTTGTTCCGTGGTATTATCTACGGAGCCTTGTACTCTTGATTCCGTCCACCTTAGTCTCTGGTCTACCGAGACTCCTCTCGTATACACTGGCCTCTTCTGTACCAAGCTACAAACAACAACGTTAACACTAAATACAACATTATAACAATATAATACAACTTTAAAAGCTAAACACACACTCTCTCTCTCTGTCTATTCTACTTCTCCCTTATCTTTGGGACATACTGAGCGATTGTTCGCCGACGACATTCCCTCTCTTTCTTCTTTGGAATGTTGTCAGGTATTTCAGAACTTCAGGAGATCGAGCCCACCAGCGAGGATTTGGATCTGCTAGCCTTCGACCCAGAGCTCTAGATACTTGTACATTTCATTTCAGTACTTTCCATTTCTGTTATGCCACTTTTTAGGCATTACTTTTCATTCCATGTATTTTCTTTTCCATGTACTGTAAAAGAATGTTAATAAATAAAGTTGTTGTTCATTACATTTGTCTCTTGTGTATATTTCTTTTATATTGCTTAGTTACGCTTAGCTTATTTACTTCTGAGTAAATACGTAGCGGCCTCGTCGCGTCCTCTGCCTGTATACTGGGAAGCGGGGCGTGACAGTTTGGAAGGGACTTACTGTCTAGAAAGCTCAAAGGAAGGGTTAGGAATCAAGGATGATGGTCGTAGCATCGCGGGAGCTCCGGAATTTTCTTCGATCTTCGCCGGAAGTTACTTGCTCGCTAACTCCACTTGTACTTCACTTGCCCTAGGAATTTTTTAGAGAGTTTTGGCTAGAATTTTCAGAATGGTGCTGAGCCAATGTAGGGGATGATATTTATAGTGGAGAATTAGGATTTGGGAAATAAAATTGTGGATTAAATAGCATTAAAATTGTGATAAATTGTGAATTGAAAGGTCTCTGTTTGATTGCAGGGAAATCAAACAGTGTAGAGGAGTTAGGGGTAGGTGAAGAGACAAGTGTTCAAAGCCCGGGCCTCATTGGGCTTCATCCGACCGTCGCGCCGGTTTTTGAGCCAAATTAGTCGGTCGATCTCGAGGCAATTGCCTCGAGATTCGTGCCATTTGAATAACCCTCTGTTTAAACCATTTTCCACTTGTTTGATATTTCTGAACTTTTCATTTCCCTATGTATTGCACGTGCAATCTTTTAGGCTTCCAAAAAGTTAAAAAGAAAAATCAGAAAAATAATTGGGTCTGACGGGAATCGAACACAAGGGCTACGTCATAGCAGTGCAGGGGCTTTACCAGTGAGCTACAAGTTGCTTCTTGCTTTTATTTAATAAAAGTAACTTATAACTCCTACACATGCTGTAATACCCTTTTTCTGTACATTAAAACGGAAAATTCTGTACAGTGATTTCAGAGTCGTTACACATGGGACACTGGCTGGCGAGTCTCTGGCACTTCCCAGATCTTCTTAAAATACTGGGCCTGACAGATGGTCTTTTCGAATGGTACTCCCTGCTGATGAAGGAGTTCCTTTAAGCTCTTTGTATAGTATCTTGGCATGGGGATCGGTTGCAGCCTATCAAGATTCAGCTCGAGTCCGTGCCAAATTTCTCTGTCCGCCTTGGTTCCTTTTGATTTATAAAAGATAATCGCTTTTTCTCTTTTACGTCTGGGAGGCACGTGAAAGTTTACTAACTCTTGCAAATTGTGGGTGCTGAGTACATCAAGCTCCTTATGATGATGCGGTGGAACCATTGTAATATGTAGGGCTCGGTCGGCTTTATCGGAGAAATTCACCCACGGATGAATGGAGAAAACCGTATTAGTTTCTTCCTCTGAGTCGCTCCCGAAGATCGGGATAAGAGACGACGAGCTTGGTTTATTAGCTTCCTTTAGAGGCTGGCCTGTGAGTACTATTTCGTCCTCTTCAGAGTCACTTTCAAAGATTGGGATGATCGCCGCTTGAACTTGTTTGTCCTTGGGTTAGTCTCACTTCTCTGTATCTTTATAGTCCAATAGGAAGTACTTCGCGTCTTCATATTTCCGCACTTTGTTTACCGAGAACGGGTTGAGCTCCTCTGTGATAGTGTGCTCTTGGCCATCCTTAAAATACTTCATACACTGATGTTGTGTAAAAGGAATGACGCCTTACCGATGTAACCAAGGTTTACTCGGTAACGCTTTGTAGCAGGTTTTGCCTTCAATGATGTGAAATTTGATGTCTGTGATGAGTTGTCCAAAGCGGAGTGTCAACACTATGGACCCTAACGTTCTTGAAGACAGTAAGTCAAATCCGGAGATGGGGATTTTCTCTCGGCTGAGATATCGTACATCCATGGACAGTTGTTTAAGCACCTTAACATTAAGGAGGTTGTTCGAAGAACCGTTGTCGACGAGAATTTTATTTATCCTCTGATCATCGCAGTACCCAACGATGTAGAGCGGCTGATTGTGCTCGAACGTCCCCAAGAGAAGATCTTCTTTGCTGAAATAGATGTCAGCCGTGTATACCTCCGCCATTTTATCCTCCATCTCTTTTTCGGCAAAGTGCGCTTGAAAAAGGTCTGGTTCATCGAGGGCTTTAATTAAAGACTCCCGCAGTCCCTTAGACAAGAGCAGAGTATCGTGTATGCTCAAGTGAGAGGGTAACTTCTTCAGGTGGGCTAACACATTGTAGTCCACCTTACTTTTCTTGGAGAGATCCTTGGCGGCTAGTTCTTTGGCCACCTCTTCATCAAGGGTGATCTCTTCGGGCATTTTCCTTTTACCCTTATCTTGATTCTTGGGAGCTTTATTTGCGGGCCCAAGGTTCTTCTCGGGGAGAATGTGGTTCCGCAAACGAATGTTGCCGCAATCCCCGGCCTTCTCTTCGTCTCCTGATGAGAAGCTTATATAGGGGAGATCTATGGGTGGTTCATCTTCTGAATCGCTTCTGAAAGTCGGCACTGTCGAACCTCCTTCTGTCATCTGAGCCTTTGTTATATAACAACTCTCAGTGATCGTCCTTGCTTGATCGTTCGCCTTGGGACAATCATGTTGGGGCAGGTGAGCCTTGGCCATCTGCTTCTCTCTTTTAAGATATCTGTTATGGAGAAAATATTTTCTCCACCATTTCCCAAACGCCTTACATTCGTCAATGGGATGGCAGACCCTCCAGTGATAGAGGCAATATTTTGTATGCTCTTCTCCACCTTCGAAGTCCACAACCCCAGAGGTACACATCTTTAAGGGCGGCAACTTCATCCCTTCAGATAAGGCCTTAGCGAAATGTTTCTCAGTCTTGCCTTTCTTCAGCAGAATCTTCTACTTCGACTGTATATTCGGATTTGGTTGGGGAGCTACATAACTCGCCTTTCCACAGCTTTCCTTTCTAGACGTTGTTGTCTGGCTTTCTCATAGATAGCCGGCTCATGCCTTTGATTTTCCCGGTCTCTTTGAAAGGCTTCCCTTAGGAGATTCTCAACCGGGTCTTCTTATGGCGAACCCGGAGCTTCATGCATCGATTCTGCCCCTGCTCGTCTGAATCGCTTTCGGACGCAGGCGGAGCCTCATCATCATAGACGGAAGAGTGAGAGACCATGTAATAACTTTCCATACAGCCTTTTGTTTCTCCATCTGAGTCATCATCATCATCCACTCTACTGTTTTCAAGGATGTGTTTGATAAACTCTTCAAGTGTGACAGGCGAGCGCGTTTTCTGATTGTATTATTCTAGCGCGTCAATATATTTTTGGATGTCAGTACGGTCGTCGACATACTCAGCTGGCTGTACAGACTTCTTCACCTTCTTCTTATTTTTCTTTTTAGAAGACCTTTTGACTTCGGGGTTTTTCCCTTTATCAATAGCTTTCAGTGTAGGATGCAGTTTCAACATCCCTGGTATGATCTCCGGCTTAAGCGGACTTTTCCACCTAATCGTAGGGCATGCTTGGAGATCCTTTAACATTCTCTTTGTTTTGAGAAACAACATTACCTCCCATGGGGTTTCTTCAACGAGTGAGCAGGATGCCCCCTGCGTGTTGGTCCCTTTAGAGACATGTTTCTAAGGAGGGTCCACCTTCCATTTATCAGAGAGCATGAACTTTCCGTATTTATACCGGTCCTCGACCCAGTTCTTGAAGATGTAGCAGTCTTCGATCGGATGACTGATCACCCGATGATATGGGCAATAAGTCGGGCTGTTGATTTCATTGGGTTGGACCTATCGTCGTGACTCGGGAAAACTTAGAAAGCCGCTCTTCATTGCAAGGTCGAATAATTTCCTCGTTTTGTCATAAGGGAAGGAATATTCCCATCCCATTCTTTCTTCAAGAACGGGTCCCATACGGTTGTTATTTTGATGATCAGTCGTCTTAGAACCATTCGGCTGCTGTTGCGTGTTAGCAACAAACGTTGCCTTACCCTTGCCCCTGAAGTTTCGTGAGTCTCCATTGGAAAAGGGAGGTTCCCGTTTCATCACATCCAGCTGAGCCAACTTGTCGATGAGCTCTTGAAAAGTTGCTGGGCTGAAGCGCCAAGTATGGAAATACTTGCGACTTTTTGTCGAGAGTGCTTACGAACATACTTATAGCCAGAGCTTCAGCGATCCTTTATTACATTTGGACCAAAAGTTCCTCTATCTCATTGCGTATTGGACCCATGTCTCATTTGATCTGGCCCTCTCATTAACCAAGGCAATCACCATAATGCACTCGCTTGCACTAGCGAATCTCTGGCAGAAGAGGAGTTTCATCTCGTTAAAGGTTTTGATCGAGTCATTAGGAATCTCCGAGTCTATTAGAATACTACGTCCGCTAGAATACTAACGAACTATCGCATGAGCAGTATATCATTACTCCCAGTATTGTTGCACTTGGACCAGAATTGGGTGATGTGCTGCTTCGAGTTCCTGGTTCCTTTATATTCGGGAAATGTCGGGATTGTATATCCCGGCGGTACTGAATTTGATCGTAACATACCGGGTAAGGTCGGCCAGTCCTTGTCAACTTACTGGCGGCTTCGCTGGCTAGGTGACCCTTGAACTGCTGGGCGAAGTATTCGTCCAGCTGGGACTTGGAGATTACTTCCTCCTTTGCCGTTGATGAGGCTTAGAGGGGATTGGTGGTCTCTCCTTTTTTTCGACGACGACCACCGGCGACTCATCTGCTGGTGGTTCGGGGTGAGCCATCATCCCAATCATACTCTGGAACAAATGGGTCATCTTGTCCATTCGGGCTTCCATTTCAACAACTTTTTCGTCCTTCTTGTAAAGCATGCGTTTTAGGTAGTCCGTATCAGACTCTTGTTCCGCTCTTTTCTCAGAAGAGCCGTCCAGATTTGCAACCGAGGGAAGACTCACAATCTCCACCGCCTGAGCTATCAATTCCTGAAACTTCTGTGGATCTTTGGTTACAGACCGCGTGATAGGTCTGTGGGAGACGGAAGCCTTGCTTTCATCCTTGGAGTTCACCATACAGACGGTGTAAACTACCAAGCCTCCAGATTTGGAGCGTTTGTTGTGTTGACCCTCGGAGTTTGCCTTGGGTCTTTGCATCTTATCCGACCTCCCTCTTTTGTGAGAGGACGGTTTCGGAGAAACTATCATAGCAAGAGCCTCCTTCGGTTGACGGGAAGAGCATTTATCATGACTCCTCAGCTTCTTGGATCGGGGAAAGTAATACTTATTGATTACTAACCCCTGCACTCCCGTCTAGACCTTGTGGATGGTCAAGGAAAGACTTTTCGCCGATCGAACCAATTTTTGCCCATCATTCCTCTCGACGGAAGGTGGAGTCTTCTTAAATATAGGACTTGGAAAGTTGCGCTTCACCATGTTCAGCGCCTCAAAGCTGTTGTCACACCCCGCTTCCCAAAATATGTAAACATGACATATGACAAAGCCAACCATGTTACCTGTGGTTAGGAATCATCCCTCCACAATCACATTACGGCTATCAATCAGATATCAAGAACAGTAAAATATAATCTAGCTAACACATGCCCATCTGCCACAGTAAATAAAATCAAGAAATGCATATAGCGGAAACGAATCAAGATCCAATAAACAATAGCATCTGAATCACGTCCCAATATGGGCTCACATCAATATAAATAAACTACGGAAATAAATAAAATAAGAGTCTCTAAACTAAATAGCTAGCTCCTCATTGCCCGGCTTGATTGCTAAAGTACTCATGATAAACCCAGACGTTAGTGCATCATAATATCAAAATAATAGCGATAACCAGGATATAATGCTATGATTAAACATGAATATAAATAATAAACACAAATATAAATAGTGAGCTATATGTATGTGATGTGTATCCTAAAGACTGTGCTTCTAGGTTATCTATTCTACAAGTCTTTGAAATCAATTAATGTAATCATCGTCGTAACTCGACAGTATATATCCTGTTCAAACCCCCATGGGACTACGACACAATGATTATTCCGTCACGCCCGGAATCACGGCAAACAATGATTTATTCCGTCACGCCCGGAATCACGGCAAACAATGATTATTCTGTCATGCCTGGAATCACGGCAAACAATAAATAATGATTATTCTGTAACGTCCGAAATTACGGCAAACAATAATAATATCCTCTTGAGTTACGTTTCGGTTACATTCTTGATTTCCCCTTTTCCCTCAGGGTTCTGTGTTCAAGTCAGGTATTGACGATATAAATCTAATGCCAACACAGGATCAAGCAGGTACAGGTCTTGTTTTTACAGAAAATAAGTTACGTCCATCAGGACAACAATCAGGATTGTTGGCATTAGTAATAAGATCCAAGTAACAAGTCTGGTAATGTGTCGTGAACATGCCATATACTGTATATTAACCAAAATAGATACCATTGTAAAACTGTAATCAATATCGAAACACAATTATTGCCAGGATACATATGTATCTATCTGTAATAACCGTTATACATCCATTACCATATATGATGCAATCTAGGTAACATATTGAACTGATATAGTAGTATGATAATATCGTGATATTCCGGCATACAACTAGATAAACTATTATCAGTACGGATACAGACGGATGCTATAAAACTGTAAATTGGTAATTTCTGCTGAATAGTAAAATACATGCACTATAATTTATCAAATAGATATTGATATAATAATATAGCATGTTGCAAGTTTAGAACTTGCCTGATCGGATCTCACGTCGAGATACGGATGTTCCGAACGACGGCGACGTCCAAATCATGACGTAAATACAACCTTGCCCACAAATGACTGTGTAACATTCTGGGGTAGCCGCTGATGCTCTTTTGAGTTCTTAGAGGCTGATGTTCAGGGTCGGAAGCGGTGTGCGCAACTCCGGCGAGACGATTGGGGATCAAGAAAAGAAAAGAAAGAAGAAGAAGAAGTTGATGTTGCTGGCGACGAGGTGACGGTGACGAGGGGAAGTCGGCGGCGGCGAGGTGGGTGTGGCCGTGAGTTTTGCGTGCTCGGGGATGTGCAGAGGCGGGAGATGAGATGTGGTGGTGGTCTGGGGTTGTCGGCGAGGAGGGAAGGTGATGAAGGTGGTGGTGGTGGTCTGTTCAGGCGACGAGGGGTTGCCGATGAGGAGGGGGTGTTGGGTTCTTGGGTCGGGGAAGGTCGGGTTAGGAGCTCAGGTCATCGGGGAAAGGAGGAGGAGGTGGAGGTGTGATAGAGGTAAGGCAGGGAAGAGGACGACAAGGATGAGAGGGCGGCGACGGCGAGGGATGAAGGTATGGGTTAGGGTTCGCAGCGGGAAGAAGAAGAACGAGGGAAAGAGAGAGTAGGCGTTTGGGTTTTTAATAATAGGTTTTATATATATATATATATATATATATATATATATATATATATATATATATATATATATATATATATATATATATATATATATATATATATTAGAGAGAGAGGCGAGAGAAAGAGATATAGATACGAGAGATTTTAGTTTTTTTAAAAAATAAATTAATATATTATATATATTTAACAGTTATATATATATTAGTTATATAAAATATTATATATATATGGGATTTTACAGATAATACCATATTATTCCGAATATTACCAGCACCCCTTCAAAAATCTAGTTTTTCAATATGGAGAATATACATAAAAGTTTAAACTATAATGTGATATTCAGTAAATAAAAACATATACCTCCAAATATGGATCTACGTAAATATACGTAGCGATAAAAAACGAGTCTGTTTAACAATTAGGACATGAATCATGATATATGGACGCAACCATATGATATGGGGTACTATGACATGCAAGACTAGATAAGGAAATATATTATTTGGTTTTATACTGTATTTTAAAAAGATATTTAGATTCTAAAATATATTATATATGTATATAAAATCTAGATTTGCATGGATACTCTGTATTAGCAAATATTTGATGTAATCTTGAATCATGGTAGGTTTCAACCATGCGGGTCTTGTCGGATAATAACCACAGCTACTAATTGCACTATCCGCAACCCAAAGCAACAATGATCAAGAATTTTACCTCAAGATTTGAAATACCCCAAATAAATATAGTATAACAGTGCTACGGTATTACAGCTGTTCCTGGTTGGAACAACAGCTTGCACCATTGGAGCTGGCGGGGTTAGCCCGGATGGTAGATTGCCTCCAGCTTGCCTCACTTGGCGCCAGTATCAACGTCGAGCGTTTCTTGATGTTTAAGTTTCTTCAGTTTCCGGGGCTTCATGGATTTGTCCCCTGCATAGCATCTGGGCCAAAGCATCCTTCCCCCTGTGTTCCTTCGAAGCTGGGACATCTTTCTTCCTGCGTGGCTTTGAAATTGGAGTATGGCCCAGTCGGTGAAAAACTAATGTCCTTGCCTAGACCAAAGTATGAGCATAGGGTGCCAGCCTAGTGAATATGGACTGGCGTGGAGATGAAGCACCCTTTGGGGCAGCAAGGGATGCAGATGTCAGCCTCTTAGTGACCATCCTATTTGGAACGGCCGGGACGGTTGGAGAATCCGGAGCAGCAAGGCTCAGCCTCTTGAAGCTGATTTCTTCGGGATCATAGGCTTCTTGGAGTGGGCCACAGAGTTGGGCTTCAACCTTTGAAAAACCGATCCTTCATATTTAGCAGGCTTATCATCTAGCATGCCGTGGTAGTTGTCAGCCTATTGAAAACTGACTTCTTGGGCGTCTCCTCCTTTGGGGCTGGAAATCCATGAGAAGGAGGTGGAAGTATGGACCCAAAGAAGAGCACATCAAGTTGTTGTGCCACTTGGGCCATCGGTATGCAGAGTACAGGGGCCATGGCTTTTCCTGACCAGGTTATTCCGGCCGAAATGGTGTTGGAGAAAGTGTTGCGTTTGTTGTTGTTGAATAATGTCATTGGATTTGCATAGGGAGGAGAACACCAGCTTTAGTATCTCGAAACCCAAGGGCGACCATAAACATAATATCACGCGATTGTTTTGTGAAGAACACGACACACAAAGTGTGGAGTAGAAAGAAGAAAAGGTCCCATCGGGCGTGCCAGAATCTGTTTACCGCTGAAAACTGAACTGAGATGCGGAGACGTCTAGCCTGAATTTGGGGGTATATGCTATATGGAACATATCCATCCACCTCTCCAAAATACCATATTGATTTATAACACCGTATATCGGAGGTTTGGATAAATGCGACCGTTTTAGCAGACTTATCAGATTCCCCCTCATTTGAGGGGTTTTTGATTGTGGGGGTGCTTTTCTCTACAGGCACAAGCCCCTGCAGTTAATTACGTTATCACATTGTGATAACAGCTTTCACCTGCTCCAGGTAGATCACTTCGTGTCGTGTTATATATATATATTATTTATATTGGGATTGCTCTTGGATTGTATATGGAGATTAATCTTGCCATGCCCGTAGGGCGCGGATTAGTCGAAACTCGTAAATCATATTTTGCGTGAACTTAGGACGCATATCTCATATAAATAAGATCCATAAGTCTAGGGGTTTAAGGATCATTAACCTAATTTTAGATTAAGATTGACTTAAAATGCGTATAAGGACCATTAATCTAGTTTTAGATTAAATTTGACTTGAAATATGTATGATCAATTGATTTTCCTTTGAAAATCAAAGAAATTTGAAACTTCAGGGAGTTAGTTTAATCTTAAACTAAATGTGGGGCCTTGTTACCCAACAGTGCTAAGCACTAGGCCATGGTTTATTTTGGGTTTTACATAACTAACAGTGTTAAACACTGGGCCCAGAAGGTTAAGCTTCAGAGAAATAACTTCGCCAATATTGGGCTATGAAACATGCATATAAGACTTGGGCGGATATATACGGGGTCCCCATGGCCACTGGCGCTTATAGGGATGGCGCTTGCCACATTGCGCTTTGCCACTGGCTTAGAGATTCTTATGTTTGGGTCGTTGGCGTTTAGAACTTAAGTTCTTATGTTGCATATGCCACTGGCGCTTCAACCGCATGGTGCATGTTCCCTTTGGCGCATCTGCTTTTGATTCATGCCCATGGGCGCTGCTGGATTCATATCCCCTCATCATATTAGCCTCCGGTGCTTCTGCCGCTAGCGCTTGCCCATTGGCGCATCTGTCTCTGGCGTATACCCACAGGTGCTTATATGGATCTGGCGCTTAAAGACTTAAGTTTTTAAGTCTCTGGCCATGGACTTAAATCCCATAAACCGTTGGCGCATCTGTCTTTGGTTATGTACATCATTGAAACTTAAGTTTCACAAAGCTTAAACTTCTGTTAATGGCAATGTTTTCATTATCGATCACCAAGATCATTATTTTAATGATTTGGGATCTCTCAATCATTATGCATCCTTTTGGTCATCTCATCACCTTGATGTTCATCATATTTTTATGAAGAGAGTTTGATTCTTTTCTCAAACCCTAGATCTTAAGATCAAAACAATTATTTTATGAAACTTAAGTTTCTTATGAAAAGAGAACGATCTTGATTAAGAGATCGTAAGATCTGAAAAAGAACTTAAGTTCTATGTATATCAATGAAGGTTAACATTCTTAAGAATGAATTCTGAGTTTCCAATATTGAGATTGATCTCCTAATTACCTCAGTTGTATATGAAGGAAGAGAAAGAAGAAACTCAACGACAGAGAACTTAAGTTCTTTTCGAAAGCTCATGAGATTGGTGATCTCTTTTGGATGTGTGTGATCTCTATTCGATCGATGATCTTTTTCCTTTTTTCTTTCTTTTTTCCTTCTGACCTCTAGGGTCCCTTATATAGGGTGTGAATATTGTTGGGAAAGTAGAGACAATATCTTTTTGAGATTTCTCTGATTGATCTTAAGATCAAGTCTAGGTGCTTAAGCACCATTGGATTATGGATCCAAGGGTTATAGGTTGATACGATTAATATCTTTCTTGTTCAGATATGATATTCCATTGATTCTTTTGGTTTAAAAGAATACATGAAAAGAGCTAATATCAGCTCGGGTGCTTAAGCACCGTTGGATTATGAATTCAAGGGTTAATTTTAACCAGTATCATTTTGTGAAATCAATTTCCTGTTATTGATTTTGATCTTTCTTGCTTTAGAAAGATAGAGAAAATATTTTCTCAAAATAGCTTAAGTTGTTCGATTATATCAATTAACAATGATATTTTTTTGTTTTAAGAAAGATTTTCAAAGTTTAAGCTTCTTTTGATATATCTTTCTTGTTTAAAAAAGATATGGAAAGTTGACTTCTGTTCCCCGCCGAAAAGACGTGACCGGGACGTTGGGACATCAGGGCCTGAATTCCGAGGGCAGATGCTAATTGGTGCTATTCGTCCACCTCTCCGAAGATGCCAAGTTGATTTATGGCACCATGTATCTAAGGTTTAAACGGATGCGGCCGATGTAGCAGACTTCGTCAGATTCCCTCTCATTTGAGGGATTTTTGATTGTGGGGACGCTCTTCCCTGCAGGCGCAAGCCCGTGCAGTTAATTACACTACCGTATCGTGGTAACAACTTTCTCCTTCTCCAGATGATCACTTCGTGTCGTGGGTGTTTGTTTTGTTTGTGGTTGCTCGTGGATTGTATACGGAGACTAATTTATGTTGTTGCCCGTAGGGCGTGGATTAGTCCAAATCCGTATTTTGTTAGATTTGGGTTTGGGGGTTTGGTTTAAGGATACGTTAGTCTCATTTAAGACTCAGATCAACTTAAACGTTTGCCAAGGATACGTTAGTCTAATTTTAGACTAAGATCAACTTAACGGGATCGTTTAGATCCAACAAGAGAGCATTTGGACTCAATTGTTTAGTTTAGGGACATTGCGGTCAATTACCAGTTTAAGGACATGGTGGTCCAATACCAGTTAAGGACATGGTGGTCCATGAGTGTAAAGACCCCACAGTCAAGGTTAAGGACGTCATAGTCCGTGAGTTTAAAGACCTCACAGTCAAGGTTAAGGACATCATAGTCCATGGGCTTAAGGACCCCACAGTCCGATGTTAGTTTTAAGACATCACGGTCGAGGTTAAGGACGTCACAGTCCATGAGTTTAAGGACCCTACAGTCCGATGTTAGTTTTAAGACATCACGGTCGAGGTTAAGGACATCATAGTCCATGAGTTTAAGGACCCCACAGTCCGATGTTAGTTTTAAGACATCACGGTCGAGGTTAAGGACGTCATAGTCCATGAGTTTAAGGACCCCACAGTCCGATATTAGTTTTAAGACATCGCGTTCGAGGTTAAGGACATCATAGTCCATGGGCTTAAGGACCCCACAGTCCGATGTTAGTTTTAAGACATCACAGTTGAGATTAAGGACATCATAGTCTGTGAGTTTAAGGACCCCACGGTCCAGTTTAAAGACGTCATAGTCTGTGAAATGTGTGGTTGTCGGGACCCGTCACCTCTTTGAAGACGTTGAGAAATTACAACGACAAATATCAAAGAAGTGAAGAGATGTACCCTTGAACCGGGATGAGTTGGTTGAAAGAGCAGATGTGCTCAGTTCAACATAATTTGAGGACTTATGGCCAGAATTGGGCTAAGTCCAATTAAAATGTTTAATATTTTATTTTTTGTTCTGGCTATTAAGCCTTTATTTGGGCTCGGCCCTTTTAATAATGCCGAGCATTGGGCTCTGACATTTTGTCTTGTATTAAAAACAAATTGTGTTCTGACAGTGCGCCACGTGGTGCGCCAGGCGCGTTGCGCCAGTCAAAGAGCGCATTGCGCTTTTGTCGGGTAGCGTACACGAAGAGGACACATGTCATGCTTAGTGCTAAGCGCTAGTTTGTTAGCGCATTGCGCTTTTAATTTGTGAGCGTATTGCGCTAGTCTGTTGGCGCACCAGTGAATGACACGTAGCGCGCTTGGCGCTAAGCGCCAGCCCATGAGCGCAGTGCTCTGTTTTAGAAGCGCAAAGCGCAGATTGTGTCTCTGATTGATATGTGGTAAGTTTTGGCGCTGAGCGCCGGTCCAATGAGCGCAAGGGCGCAATTCATGAGTGCAAGGCACTTTTCAATAGCGCAAAGCGCATCTGATCAATTTTAAGATCAAAGAACAAATTTATGTTCTTCTAAGAAGGCTTTACCTCAAGAACAAAAGTTCTTGTTTTTATAAAAGGCTCTGCCTTTATAGATCAAAAGATCTGTGAATGAAGTAAAATACTTCTTTTAGTCTTTTTATGATTAGATCTTTTTGATCTTTTCTTTTTATTAAAGACCTTGGTCTTTATCTTAGATCTCTGATCTTTTTAGAAGATGGTTCTTCTTTTTACGAGATGGTTTCATCTCTATTATTCAAGAATATAGTTCTTTTACCTTGAAAATGAAGAAAGATCTTCTTTTTTTCTAAAAGCTTGCTCTTCTTTTTTTCTCAAAGTTTTGCAGAGGGTTATTCTCTCTCTCTTTCTCTCTCTTCTGTATTCTGTATATTTTAGACTTGAAGTCTAGGGTCCTTTATATAGGGCCAAATGATTTGTTGAATCGATTTAAGAGATCTTTCTCTGATTGATTTGGGAATATTTCCCACCGTTGAATCTTTGATCCTAAGGTTTCTGTTTTACAGAAGATAATCTTCTTGTTTTAATTAGATTGAAAAATCTTTCCATAACAGAACTTTAGTTCTAATTAATTAATAATTTATTATTAGATCTTTTGATCTGACAGTGGGGGAATTTTTAATTCCTTGCGCCGGCGCATCTTGCGCCGGCGCACCTTGCGCTCATGCACCTACGTTTGACACGTGGCGCACAGCGCAGAGCACCCGTGTTTGACACGTGGCGCGCAGCGCAACTGCGCTAGCGCACCCGTGTTTGACACGTGGCGCGCAGCGCAGAGCGCAGCGCAACCAACACGTGGCGCGCAGCGCAGCGCAACTGCGCTAGCGCACCTGTGTTCGACACGTGGCGCGCAGCTCAGAGTGCTGGATCTAAAACGTTGCTTCAACTTTTAAATTTGAATTTTGAAACAGAGCTTTGCTCTGATTGGGGGTGCGTTGCCTAGGGCGCAGCGCTCCTGGCGCTGGCGTGTCTACTTTTGACACGTGGCGCGCAACGCATAACGCACAGGATCTGAAGCGTTGCTTCAATTTTTGAATTTTGAAATTCAAAAACAGAGCTTTGCTCAGATTGGGGGAAACAAATGCCCCCCACCGTTGCGCTCACGTGACGCACACGTGAGTGCAGCGGTGGAAACATCTAAGCCCTTGGATCAACTCAGAAGTTGAAGAGGCAGTTCAGTGCCTATAAATAGGACCTTTGGTCTCTTAGATGATTTCCATCTTCTTCTTAAGAATTTTTATTCAGAGCGTTGCTCTTCTGTTCAAGAACTTTCAAGAATTAGAACTCTACCAAACTTAGGTAAAATTAAATAAATTTTAATAAATTAGGGTTTTTACCCATTAACAGAGTCTTGCTCTTCATAGATCTTTGATCTAAAGAAAACCCCTTTAGGGTTTTATAAACAGAGCCTTGCTTTCATGAACCCATAGATCTAAACAGATCTTTTCTTGGGGTTTCTTAGCTCATGAACAGAGCTCTGCTCTTCTGAATCATGTTGATTTGTTGATTTTTTGATGAAGAACTCTTAAGAGTTTTTTCATGGATCTTGAAGATCCCGGAATTTTTAATTCATAAAAATTAATTGATTTTAATTAATCCTTGATGGATTTTTCCATCATCATTACAGAGCCAGGCTCTTTAAGGAAATTTATTTCTTCATGATCAGAGTTTGACAAGTGTCACTTTGTCATAGAGCTTTGCTCTCAAAGGGAGATTTTCTCCTCCTCCCGAGGGATTTCTCATTCAATGAGAATTTTCTTGAGGATTTCCTCATTAATTAACAGTTTCATCTAATGATGAGGCTGTTTTATTGATTGATGTATTGACATCTGGATTTTGTGGGTCTCCCTTGGGTCCCATTTCCACTGCATTGCAGTGTGGTACAACTTTTAAAGTACCGAGTGTCAGGAATTTAAAATTAAATTATAGCACTGACAATTGACTTCTGTCTCCCCTTTTTGCAGGCAACATGTCTTTCGATGCTTCGTTTCCGTTCGTTCGTTCAGAGGGAGGATTTCTTGGAGCACCTGTAGACCGGGAGGTTCTAGCTTTGATCAGAGACCGTGATCCGGAACATAAGAATCGTCACCTCTGGGGTCATGGTATAATTAGATTATTAAGGGTCGACAAAGCTTTTCGTGCGCGGTACCCTCGGAGCCCATCATGGCGATCCATTACGCTGACCCACCCCTAGTGAACTATGCCGTGGAGATGGTTAAGTGGAATTCAGAAGGTCTTCTTCAGCCCGCTATAGCATCGATACCCGTTCAACCTCCTATGGCTTTAGATACCTTGGGACGACGTATCTGTCAAGGCGAGGCACGACCGTGGGGACAACCCTATATGATTGTTCTGATCCCTCGTCATCCGACTGGTTACCTGCAGTGGGCTCGCTACATTTTGTCAGCGAAGAAGTCGCATTTGTTGAGGCTTGGGTTGTATCCTGCCATTTACGCTTCTCTTTTCCATTATCCTACGCTTCCCGCCTGGTTGGTTAAGCCCTTTTTAGAGCAGTGGAATATCCCTACTCACACCTTCCTCTCACTGGACCGAGAAGTGTCAATTTCCTTAGAGGAATTTGCGGAAGTTTCTGGCTTACCGGTCATAGGGGAGCATTATGAGGAGCTGCTTCCCACGGACGAATATGTTTTCGGTGCTAAGCCAGTGATGACGGGCCTTACTTCGGTGAGTGTCGATCAACACCAATTTCCTAGTTTGATCAAAGTGTTGGACATCTATGAGGGTCTTTTCCTCGAATCTGGGAGCCGCGGGGTTAGTTTCGAGGATTTCATCGCTCGCTTCCTTCACCCAAAAGCCCTCTCGAAGGAGGCTGTTAAATTTGCTACGCTTGACGACCATTTTGGCTTAGGCTTGGACAACTTGCCAACGACGGAGGTAGATCAGAAGAGTTTCTTCCTTCCCAACTCTCCAGTTGTTCCTTTTGCGGAGATTGCAGTCCCTGGGATGGATGAGGAAGCGTTCTTTTTGGGATTTCTTGGGCTATGGTTGAGCTGGTTCGCGCTCCCGATGCACCTTCGCCGTATGAGGCCGTCTGTCTTTTATCTGGCTCACCGAATGACTATTGGGGTGAAAGTGGCTGTCGGGGTCGCCGGCTTAGCCCATTTGTATTACGGCCTTAGTCAGACGGCGGATACTACCGAACCCGGAGTACAGCATGTGAACTTCTCAATGCATTACTTCATGTCATGGCTCGAGCTACATGCGCTTGGCGTTTTTGGTATTCACAAAAGGCCTTCATTTTATGACCGGTGTAGCTTCCCCCGCATTATGCAATTAGTCGGCGCATCAATTGTAAATCAGTCACCCCAGGATGCTAGAGGTCTGCTCCTTCGTTCCCGCACGGTTGGAGACGGCATGACCTATACCGACAAGGTTGTAACCATCGGAAAAGAGTCCGCCACAATGGTGCGGCCATTGCAGGATATCTTTAAAGACGGAGCCTCAGTTTTGAAAGCTCGGGAGACCTTTCATTTATATTCTATCAGACCGGGCTTCTTAGTGTTTAGGCAAAATGATGCGGCGCTTTTCATGAGATACAATCCGCATCGTTTTGACCAACAATTAAGCTATAATCAAGGAGTGCCGCTAGAGGCTTTTTTGCTGGAACCCACTGCCACTGAAGAGGGGATGCGGAACGCGCTGCATCACTTCATGCGCTTGTGTACGGACTCTCACTTTTTTATCAGCGAGCCGAGTTGCGTTCCGAGGATCCTTAATGTGTATGCGGCGTGTTACCAGCATTTGATGGGTGTCGTCATTAAGGAAGAAAGGCGGCTGCTGCTTGATCGCAAAAGTGCGCCTCCTGCCAGTGATCGCAACATCCCCTTGAAGCGAAGGACTACTGTCCCCCCTCCACTAAGAGAAGTCGCCGCAGTCGTGCTTCCACGTGTGCTAAGCCCTACGCGCGGGTTACCCCGTGCTCCTGTAGAGATGGTGGATGTGCCATCGGTGCTCCGTGCTCCCGCGGAGACGGTAAATGTAGCTTCCCCCGAGTCTGGTGTGGGCTCAGATATCGGGACTCGTCGCCCCAAAGTGCCCACCAAGCGTAAGCTTGTACTTGCTGCTACTGGAGTTCGTGCGCAGAAGAGGAAGAAGAAGTCGATCCTCTCTGCTGACGTTATATTTGTTCAGGAACCTCATGCTCCTTACAGCGTGGGCTTGAGTGAGTATGGGACCAACGACGGCCTATTTATGCCACCAGATGACACTGATCTGGCGGCTGCTATTGCATCTTCTGAGCGATTGGCGAGCCATAAAGCGGGACTGGTTATCCTCACGCAATCAGGTAACCATTAGCTGTATTTTTCGTCATTGTATCGTATTTCTATTATCGTGTTTTGACTGACGCTTTTCCTTCTTTAACAGGCATTTCCACTGAAGAAGCTCTCGCAGCTTCTCTCAAGACCTTTGAGGAAGAGGAAAGACTTCGAGCCTCCTTAGGCATCGGTACATTTCGGTTCACCATGTTCCCGCTCCCGTTTCTTATGAGTAATCTGACTCCTTCTTTGTCTTATCGCAGGGACCATAATGCCGATCTCGCAAGCTGATGCGGAGATTCTTCCCGGGCCAGGCATCGAAGTCCCGGCCTCCTTAGGGTTGCTAAAGGAGGCTTTACTCAAGCAACCGATGACGGACGCCATAACGGCTCCAGAGGTAGCTCCTGGCGTGGATGATGACGTCCCATTGACGGAGGTCTTGAGAAGATCGGCTCTCACGGCCCAGATGGAAAGGAAGCGCAGAATGCGTGCAGCAAGGGAGCGTAGTGCTGCCTTAGCCACGGGTGCGGGTTCGAGCACCGCTACCCCTGCTGCTACTCCTTCAGAGGAGTCCCCGGCTGCCTTGTCTACTGCCTATAGACGAGCAGCACGTGCAGCTTGGGAAGCAGTCAGAAGACCAACCCAAGGTAATATGACACGGGGTTCCGTTGTCAAAATTTTAAGTATCGATCCTCATATATCTTGTCTTGCAGGGCCGAGTCTTCCCGAAGAGGTGGCGGCAACCGCTGATCCTGAGGTAGCGGTGGAGGAGATAGCCGTGATTGCCAAACCCAGGGCGGCGGTGGGCGAGGTGGATGCAATTGCCGGGCTCGAGGTAGTGACCGGTAAGTCAGTCACGATTGCCGAGCCTGAGATGGCTGTAGATGGGATGGCTACCACTGCCGAGCCCGAGGTGGCGATGGATGAGATAGCCATAATTGCTGAGCTCGAGGTGGCTGCTCCCTCTCAAGAGTCGGGTACCGCTTCAATCATCGCTCTTTTCGCCTGCGGCCCTTTGCCATCTCCCGGCGTCGCAAGTGTTACGACGGCTCTCGTAGAGTCAGGGGATGAGGCGACGGGAGGTGAGACCATCCTGATGGAAGAGGATGAAGCAGTTGCTGTATCAAGTGACGCCATCGTCGTGGTTCCGACTGGCGACCCATCAGGTAGATTTTGGGTTATTGCTTTTCTTTTTATTCTGCAATCCTTTTCAATCTTTCCTGACAGTGTTTATCTTGTTTCTAATGCAGGTGCGGCCAGCGCTGCGGTTGCGTGACCCGAGGCAATGCCATCAGCTACTGCCTTGACGGTGACACCTCCTCTACTCTCTCTCATACCATCTCAGATGTTGGAAGGTGCGGATTCGTGACCCATCAGTCTTATTTTTAAGCTGTATAACTTATGTACTGACGTTGCATTACTGCGTCCTTGCAGGAGTCCTTCTTGACCACCTATATCAGGTGTTGCACCCACACTTCTCCTTCCTGTCAGAGATTAGTCCGCCTGCTGGTGTCGGTGACTATCTTTTCTAAACGACGTCCTTTCTTTAACGGGCAGTCGCATTACTGCTAACTCTTCTTTATATTGCTTGTAGCCTTAAAATTGAAGGAGGGGCCGAGGCTGTTGTTGCGCTACCAGCACTCCCAGCTCTACCCCCTGTTGCAGCCGGTATAGTAGACTCTATTTTTTGTGTATTTTCTTTATTTCCTGAGCCGACATCTGATTATGATCTATTTTGCAGCAGTCACATCGACTCCAGCCCCATTTGAGTCTCGCATTATGATGCCGACAGGGCCTTTTTCCAGGCGCCCATCCTCCAAAGGTGCTGGGACCAGTCTGCGCATGCTGAGCGAATATGTCGAGGAGCTTGACGCGGAGGCTCCTACATCTGCCGCAGATTTCGCTGCCGAGGTCAATCCAATGCTGGCGATGCTTTTGAACTTCCATGGTGAGGACGTCGTTGAGTCTTCAGTTAATCGCTGCAGGGAAGTCGAGGCTTGCCTACATGAGCTTGAGCTTAGGCATCCCACTCCTGAGATTCTGGCTGTGGGCACTCAACGGGTTGCGTGGATCGAGCATAGCACTTCTTACTTCCACCATCTTGAACAAGAAGTGGCTTTAAAGCAGAAGAAATGTAAAGAAACTTCAAGCGAATCTGCTCGACTGCATGCTTAGGTTGATGCGAATGTTGCCCAGTTGAAAGTTATCTTCGGCGGCCTTCTGTGATGCATTTCTGATGGGTTAACCCTGAGGCAGAAGCTCGACGTTGTCGAGCGGGATGCACAAGATCGTGAAGTAGCTCAGCGGGCCGTCGAGGAACAACTTTCGTCTTACTTGCGGCAGCAAGCCCAGGTCGAAGCAGAGTTGGCCGCGGTAGCTGATCAAGAAGAGGGGCTGAGAGAAGTGCGCGAGCGGCTGATTGGATTATTGAAAGTGTTTTCCTCTCAATAATTTTTTTTGTACCATTTGTAAATTTTGAATAAAATGTATCCATTTTTCTTTTATTCTTCCATAAGATGTATTTTGTACCCAACTGAATTTATGAATAAAAGATAAATTTCTTTCGCAATGTCACGTGTTATCTCTTTGCTTTCTTCCTTTCTTTGTTGTCAGCATATCACTTTAGTAAGCATAGCCTGCAGATGATAGAGTGAGCATCCTGTTTTGAATTCTTTAAAAGATAATGATGGCTTAGAAAGCAGGTTCAGATCTGCTGCCTAAGACTTTTCAACTTCATGAGCCGTGAGGGTCTCATAAAGATTTTTCTCCCTACGAGTCGAGAGGATCTCGTATGTGTATTTTCTCCTTAAGAATCATGAGGATTCCCAAGTGTGGTTTCTCTTGAGAATCGTGAGGATCTCACAAGAGAATTTTTCCCTCTTACAAGTCGAGAGGACTCGTAAGTGGTTGTTTCCCTCCTCGTCGAGATTCGACTTTGGAGAGTGTGGTCCGTGAATAGTATGCAAGAGTCCATTTTGGACCGACTTGCAGGGCCCCAGTGCTTAGGAAATGGGTTTTTTTAATCCCCACTGCCTAAGGCTTTTCCCTGCGAGTCGAGACGAATCGAGAAGTTCTCGCAAAGACACCAATTTCCTCACGAGTCGGGACGAGTCGAGAAGTTCTCGCAAGAATGTCCTAACGTCGCAGTTAACCTTTGCTCTTTACGACAGAGGTCCTTTAGGGTCTGTGGTACTAGGGTTTTTTTTTACCCGTCGCACCGTCGTGTTGGCTGGTGTATTCCTCGACGCATAATCTTGCTGTTCGAGTAGCCTTGCGACTGTCGTGTCTCTGATTCCTTCGGGGGCTGGACAAGACGTCTTCAAGCAATCTACCTAGGCAGTTTGACCGTCGGAAGAGCAAGCGTTAGGAATTTTCTATGCCGCTTTTTACTTGAGGTTAGGCTCATTTTGGAGAGCCCCGATGAGTCATAACCACTCCGCGCTGGTGTAGGATGATCTCCGATAATCTTTCAGGTTTTATATGAGTTGCCGTTAAGACCATGAAGTTAGGAATTTGGCTCTCGCTTCGTTTGCTTTGGCGTTGCGTCTGCTGTATCGAGAAGAACGTCGAGATGGTGACCACTCCGCGCTGTTGTGGGATGATCTCCGATAGTCTTTCAGATTTTATATGAGTTACCGTCAAGACCTTGAAGCTAGGAATTTGGCCTTCGCTTCGTTTGCTTTGGCGTTGCGTCTGCTGTAACGAGACGAACGCTGAGGTGGTGACCACTCCGTGCTGGTGTGAGATGATCTCCGATAGTCTTTCAGGTTTTATATGAGTTACCGTCAAGACCCTGAAGCTAGGAATTTGGCCTTCGCTTCGTTTGCTTTTGTAAACCCCCGTTCCCATCAATAAAATCTTCCTATATTTTCCTAGTTCCCCGAGTGTTATCCCCTTTTTTTCTCGTATTATTTTGTGTGAAGATTAGTTGCTTAGGTTTCAATATTTAATTTTTTCCAAAACAAAACATATATATACTAAAACCCAAAACCTTTAAACCCAGCCTAAGCCCAAGAAAACAAAATAAAATAATTAAAACCATAAACCCTCCTCAGCCCAGCCCGGTAGACTAAACTAAAACCAAATGAATTAATTAAAAATCCCGGCCCAGCCCAAGCTCCCCAGCCCGCGCCCGCACCTAATCCGACCCGACCCGCTCTAACCCATTATCTTCTCCTCCCTCGTTCTAAATTTTTCCCGCTCCTTTCTCTGTGTACCCCCCACGTCGCCAACGCCCACGTCGTCGCCCACGTTCCCACGCTCGCCGCCCACGACCGCGCACCCCTCGAGCTCCTCAACCCCTCCTCGCCTCTCCAACTCCCTCCTGCATCACTCTCGTTCTCTTGTCTTCCTCACTCCATCGTTCACCAAACTCCAAGCTTCGAGCCTTCACCCACGACGACGACGATGACAACTAAACCACCTCGTCTTCCCTCCCTCGCTCTTATCGTCAGAGCTCGAACCCCCCACCTTGCCTGCACAGCCCTCCTCCTCCATCAACCGAGCTCCATTTCCAACCCTAACCATCACTGCACCACCTCGGCCACCACCTGCACCCCGACGCCGACGAGTCCCCACCACCTCGTCGATCCTCTACATCCTCAGCATCATCACCATTATCACCAAACCCGAGCCCCCACTACCTCACTCCCTCTCTCCAAACCCACTGCCATCATCCCTAACCCCCGCTGTGCCCATCGCCGGAGCGACCACCGCCGACCATCGCCGATCCCAGCATGCCCCAGGAGATCCACAGCACCCCACTCCGTTTCCAGTGATCGCGAGCCATCCCCGGGCAACTCCGAAGACGAACCCGAAACGCGAGCCGAGGCCGTGAATCCAAACCGTGCCGTTCGTCATGCGTCCGTGCCGTTGCCGCTGCCGTGCGTCGCCAAGGCATCTCCAGGAAGTACCCTACTTGCTACATGCTAGATCATTTCCGTTACAATCCAAAATACCATTAATTCCGTGTTTATAATTCATGAAACTTATAAGACATAAGTGTTTGATGCAAGACCCGAATGAAAACCTTCCATTAAACTGATGGAACTTGATTATATATGCTGGCCCATGTGGCAATGAACATTGTGGTGAAATTTGACGGGATAATTTAATCGTTACTGGCTTGAACTATCACCCCCAATTACAACAGTTAAAACTGAATATTTCCCGCGTCTGAAACTTGTTAAAATCGTAATTAATTGTGTACATATTGAAATGATGCGTTCGAGAGCTCAAATCGAAGCCGACTCGACTACCTAGAACCACATACAAGATTTAAATTATTTCTATACTGAAAACACGACAGAAACCGGTTCGGAGTGCGACTCTGGACTGCAGTCCAGAGCAGCTCTGGCTGTTGATTTCTATCTCGTAATGCTTACTACTTTGCTGACTGAACTTTTATATTGCGGAACCCTATACTTTATTGAATATGAAACTGTTATCTAAATAACGCAAGTGATTTCACCCATTTTTATCGTCGTTTACTATTTAAAATTCAATTTAAAAGAACAGGACGTACAGCAGTCCCAAACAAAAACAGAACTGATACCCTATCGTTGAACAGTGAATAACATCTGACGTAGAGATGCGATTGAGAATCCATCTGATGCTTTGGAAACCCTATTGAAAAACCTAAATTTCATTAAACTGTAGCGTCGCTAAATTCTGATCCCAACTAGGTGAAAATTGTGTTGCGAAACGGACATTCAGTTCAGAAACTGAATTTCCTGCAGCGAACACTTAAAATGAAATGGCTGTAACTTGCAAACCCGAGATCCGATTGCACTGAAATAAATTTTTCTGAACTTCCAATCGAGTATACTTGTTACCGTATTTGTATTGTTTTACTGAATTTTGAACGCATGATTTACTGTAAATTTTGTAAGCTTATAAGGTGCATAATAGTTCATATTACACATGACTTGTTAACTGCATAAATGTACATAACTTACCCAACGGCCATACACATAGTGATAGTGCGCGTTATTATTCAGTGTACAATGCATTATCGTGCGTGAATGATATTGGTTTAGGAGTGTCAAGTACGCCAATGGAAAAGTGAATGATTCGTGACAGTAATTAATACATTGAACAGTGATAAAACCGTGTTATTGGTGCATACTTGTACACGACTAAATCATAATCATCAATAGTGTAAACTTACAGAAAAAGGGGAAATCGAAGTGGAAAGAGTATCGTATTTAGGGAGGACCGTGATTTAGAGGATGATCATTCGAACAGCGACTCTTATATATATTAGGTAGGATCTAGCGATCCAGCTGACAGGGTTATGTCCAGGGCGTGTAGGCCGTTATTTCGGGTATGTACGAGACCCTCATTAAATATGATCCTCCTTTCCACAATTCGATTTCAAACATGACTTAGAGACTGATAGGGACACATATCATACTTTGCATCAATTAGTGACATAATGATTACCTGCATTTTACTTCCACTGTTATTATCTTATTTGTCTGCTTCATGTCACTATTATAATATTGCTATTATGTCGCTCTGACGACCTGAGTATGCATGCTCAGTGATAGAGGTGGATTCGCCTGACCTCGAGAAGACCGTGAAGATCCAGACTAGTGAGCCAGTTACATTTCTACATTGATATTCCTGGTTAGTTGCCCGTTTGCTTACTTTCATTGAGCTCAGATTCCTTTATACCTGATAGTTTTAGTGACTGCATTCTCTTTACCTGTATTGCATTTTACTGATCACCACATAATGCTAGAAGCCGAAATGTGACTACGACGGGATCTTTCCTTGATCATAGGAGCATGGCTGGCCTTGTCATCCTTGTATTCCGTATTTTAGGAAGCGGGGCGTGACAGCTTTGTCGTTGCGTCTGTTGTATCGACTCGAATGTCGAGGTGGTGACCACTCCGTGCTGGTGTGAGATGATCTCTGATAGTCTTTCAGGTTTTATATGAGTTGCCGTCAAGACCTTGAAGCTAGGAATTTCGCCTTCGCTTCGTTTGCTTTGGCGTTGCATCTGCTGTAACGAGACGAACGCTGAGGCGGAGCTGGGATTTTTCCGTCACTCCGCTTTGTTTCGACCATGGGGTCTTTTGTTGACGTTGCATCTGCATCCTGTTGGCCTGCGAAGGAACGCCGTTGTTGACATTGCGTCTGCTGTAACTAGATGAATGTTGAGGTGGAGATGGGATTTTGTCGTCACCCTGCTTTATTTTGACCATGGGGTCTTTTGTTGACATTGCATCTGCATCCTGCTGGCCTGCGAAGGAACGTCGTTGTTGACATTGCGTCTGGTGTAGCGAGACGAATGCTGAGGTGGAGCTGGGATTTTGCCGTCACTCCGCTTTATTTTGACCATGGGGTCTTTTGTTGACGTTGCATCTGCATCCTGTTGGACTGCAAAGGAACGCCGTTGTTGACATTGCGTCTGCTGTAACGAGACGAATGCTTAGGTTGTCTGTGAACCGTCGAGATTTGGAACTAGGGACTATGTCGTGGCTCCGTTTAATGGTGTAACATCTGTGTCCTGCTGGAATGAGGAGGCACACCATTGTTGGTCTCCAGGCTGTTGATGTGGCCATTGAGATTTGGAACTAGAGACTTTGCCATGGCTCTGTTTCATTGCAACTCTGAGGTCGGTTGTCGACGTGACGTCTGCATCTGGTTGGAGTGAGGAGAAACGCCATTGGTGATCTCTAAGTTGTCGATATTGACGTCGAGACCCTGAAGCTAGGGATCTTCCTTTGCTTCGTTTGTTGATATTGTGTCTGCAATATTGTGATAAATGTCGAGATTGTCTCTAGGTTGTTTATGAACCGTCGAGATTTGGCTTCACTTTCTGATGGAGCCTGGTGGGGAGGTATGGTTCCCTCTTTGTTTGTGCCCCTGTATTGTATACAGGGATCGATGTGATCTCACATGTAGGGCAAAAAGTTTCATTCTTTCATCATTTTTTTTAATTCTTTCTGCGATACTCTATCATTTCAGATTTTTATATCGCGAAAATCGCGATTGCCCAATCATTTCGGCTATTTTTCGCTGTGCCCAATCATTTCGGCTATTTTTTTACTCGCTGCTTTTTATTGCGAGTTGTCCAATCATTTCAGCTATTCTGTATGCATATATTTTTACTTGCTGATTTTGTTGCAAGTTGCCCTATCATTTCGGCTATTTCATATGCATTTTTGGCTCGCTGATTTTTTATCGCGGGTATAGAACTTGGAATCTGGTGCCAATCTCAGCATCGCTGCAACTGGAATATTGCCAGGAGCGAATCATCATTTGCCATGAAAGGACTTGGAATTTGATACTGATTTAGGCATCAGCATCGCTACCACTGGGACATTGCCATGAGCGAATCAACATTTGCCATTGTCGATGTCGAACAAAGGTGGCTTAGCAAACAGGGTTAGGATCCCGTTGACTAAGGCTTTTGACTTTATGACCCGTAAGGGTCTCATAAAAGTGTTTCTCCCTACGAGTCGTGAGGATCTCTTAGGTGCGTTTTCTCCTTAGGAATCGTGAGGATTCTAAGTGTGTGTTCTCTTATAAGTCGGAAGGATCTTATAAGAGTGTTTTCTCCTTATAAGTCGAGAGGACTTATAAGGGTCATTCACCATGTGAGCATATCCCTAGTCACTGGTGGGACTTTGTTAGGGAAATGTTTATTCGTGCCCGTGGATTGTATACAAGGGTCAGCATTGAGCTGCTTGTAGGGCAACATTGGAGGTTGTGGTGGCCGCTTAAGAACAGGTTCAGATCCCTGTAGCTTAAGACTTTTGAATCCTATGAGCCGTGAGGGTCTCAAAGGGGGAATTCTCCCTACGAGTCATGAGGATCTCGTAAGTGTAATTTCTCCTTAGGAATCATGAGGATTCCTAAGTGGATTTCTCCCTCGTGAGTCGTAAGGATCTCACGCAGGTGGTTTCTCCTTACAGGGTCGAGAGGACCTTGCAAGTGTCTTTTAACGAGTTTGCGCCCTTTCGGATTTTCACAAAACTCGCCGGTAGTCCTGCTGCTTTTACTCACGGAGCCTTTTCGGGTTTTCATCCGTGCCCATCTCTCTTGTGGACATACTGTTTTTTTTAAAATGAGTATATGCCCTTTCGGGTTTTCACAAACATCGTCGGTAGTCATGCTGTTTTTACTCACGGAGCCCTTTCAGGTTTTCATCCGTGCCCATCTTGCTTATGGACGTTCCGTTTTTTTTTGCGTCAGACTTTGGATGCTGCGGTCCGTAGTAGTTTATAGACGTTTCGGTCAATTGCAAGTTTTAGGACATTGCGGTCCATTGTTAGTTTAACGACATTTCGGTCCGCCGTTGCCATATTTGAGGCGAGTTTCTAGTTTACGGACTTTTTGGTCCATCGTTGCTTCATTTGAGGCGAGTTTCTAGTTTATGGACTTTTCGGTCTAAGGGGTTTTCTCTATGAATGAGCACGATGCCCCCGGCATGTCCACCTTTTTAGAGGCATGAGGTTGTGGTGGGTTCACCTTCCAATTTTCGGATAATGCGAACTTGTCTAGTTGGTATTGGTCCTCAATCCAGCCTTTGAAGACGAAGCAATCTTCGATTGGATGGCTTACTACTTGGTGGTAAGGGCAGTAATTAGGATTGTTGACATCGCCTGGCTGCAACGGACGTTTTGGATCCAGCAGATTGATGAGTCTGTTGCGCACTGCCAGCTCGAACAGTCTCCTCGTTTTATCCTGGGGAAACGGGTAAGGACATCCCAGTCTCTCCTTGAGGGATGGGCGTGGACACACGTTGTTTTGGCGAACAACCGGCTTTAAGTTGCTTGGCTGTTGTTGAGTATTGGCAACGAAAGTTGCTTTTCCTTTCCCCTTTTCATTCCAAGGATCCGTCTTTGAAGGAGACGGTCTATGACCCATCTGGTCCATTTGGGCCAGCTTGTCAATCAAGGCCTGGAACGTGGTCGGCTTGAAGAACATCATGAATTGGGAAATAGTTGCTTGAGGGTCAAGAGTACTCACGAACATGCCTATGGCTGGAGCTTCCTCTATGCGCTGTTCACACTTTGACCATAGGTTTCACCACCAGATTGCATACTGCACGCATGTCTTTCCTGGCTTCACCCTGGCATTGATTAACGCTATGATTGGGTGCGTTCGCTAGCGCTCGCAAAACGTTGGGTGAATAGTAGCTCCATCTCTGCAAAAGTTTTGACGGAGTCGTTAGGAAGTTCCGAATACCACTCAAATGCTGTCTCTGACAAGCTGCCAACAAACTAGCGGAGCAGTAGTTTATCATCACCTCCAGTATTACCGCACAAGGCTCTAAATTGAGCAACATGTTGGTGCGGGTTTCCCGTCCCCTTATATACATGGAATTTGGGGATCGTGTATCCCGGCGGGTACTTTATTTGGTCGTACCAACCCGAATAGGGTCATCCAGTCTTAACAACCTGACCGACCGCTTCATTCACCTGGTGAGCTCGTATCTGTTGAGCGATGTAATCATTCAGAGCATCTTTTGAGATGTTCTCCTCTTTGGCTGCTGAACAAGCTGGAGGAGGGTTTGATGTCTCCGCTCGGTCATCTTCGAGGATAATCGGAGGGGCTTCAGCTGGAGGATCCGACTGTAACATCTTCCCGACCATGTCTTGGAATAGAAGGGTCATTTGTTTTATATTGGCCGCTTGTTCCGCGGCCAATATAAAACTTCCTCTCAAGCATTCTCCGAAGGAATTCGGCATCAGTTTCTTGCTCACGATGCTGCTCCGATGATGTTTCCGGGCTTGCTTTTGGTCCCGTGAGTGCGGCCATGACTGTTAGCATCTCTTGGAGCTTTTGTTGTTATTGCTCCTGAGCCTTAGTCATTGATCGCGTAAGCGGTTGATGACCTGTGGAGATACGGCTAGCTTCTTTTCCGGATGCCATATAGACGGTATGCATCATCATGTCCCCAGACTTAGGGCGTTTAGGCTCAGTGTCCTTGCGATTCGTTGCAGACTCAGGGATTTTCTCCGGCCTTCTCCTCTTGTGGGCGGTCGAAGTTGAGGGGGCTGTTGCAGTAGGCACCCAAGTAGCTGCCGCCTTCTGTGGCTTGACAGGATGGTTCTCTTCTTGCCAAACCTTCATCTTTTTCTGTCGGCGGGGATAGTCTTGATCTATCATGGAGTCCTGGACCTGTCCCCAAACCTTATAAATTTTAGAGGACAGACGCTGAGGGGGCTGTTCTAGCTTCACCTTTGTAGCGCTCTCCATAGGTGGAGGAGATCTTTTTAGCACGGCCTTCGAAGAGTTCTTACGTACCCTCCTAAGTAGTTCAAAGCTGTTCCCAGTTGAAACAACAACATCAATTTCCACCGTTGGAGCCGGTGGAGTCAGTCCAGAAGGAGAGCCGCCCCCAGCCTTCCTCACTCGGTGCCAGTGGCGACGTCGAGCATGTCTTGCAGTTGGAATTATCTCAGCTATGGGGGTGGTTTCCTCATGCCCCCTGTCTTGATCGGAAGTTGTCGTTGTCAGCCTGTTGAAGACTGACGTCCGCTGAGTGGGGATAACCAGCCTATCGAAGGCAGACTTCCGAGCAAGGGAAGCGACCTTGACGATTTCGCCTGGAACAGGAGCTGAAACAGTCAGTCTTGTGAAGACCGACCCTTTAGCAAGAGAAGCCGCTTTGATGACTTCGGGAGCAGGGATGGCTATCCTCTTCGGGATAACCCTTTCTGGAATTGCATGCTTCTTCATGGGCCCACATGAACTTTGGCCCAATCTGGCAAAGATTAAGACGTTTGGTTTGGGCGACCCGTTGAGAGGGGCCGCGGTAGTGGTAAGTCGATCAAAGACCGAATTCTTTGGGGCTTCTTGCGATAGCAGCGGGGCATTGAAGCTCATCGGTAGGAGCATGGTCCCGAAGAATAGCCCAGTGGTGGCCTGAGTTACCTGCTTCACTGGCATCTTGAAAAGGGAGGCCGCTCGAAGCCCATAGGTCACTCCTCCGGCGAGGATGGAGTGGGAGTTGTTGCAATGAGTGCAGTTTGAAGCCATTAATCTTCTGTTTTCTGCACGGAGCAAGACACAAAATCTTAGTACCTCGAATCCAGGGGCAACCATAGCAAACCGCGATTCGTTCGCGAAACACGACACACGAAGTGTGGAGTGAAAAGAGGAAGAGGTCCCACCGGACGTGCCAGAATCTTCTCCCCGCCGAAAAGACGCAACCGGGACGTCGGGACGTCAGAGCCTGAATTCCGAGGGCAGATGCTAATCGGTGCTATCCGTCCACCTCTCCGAAGATGCCAAGTTGATTTATAGCACCATGTATCGAAGGTTTAAATGGATGTGGCCGATGTAGCAGACTTCGTCAGATTCCCCCTCGTTTGAGGGGGTTTTGATTGTGGGGACGCTCTTCCCTGCAGGCGCAAGCCCCTGCAGTTAATTACTCTACTGCATCGCGGTAACAACTTTCTCCTTCTCCAGATGGTCACTTCGTGTCGTGGGTGTTTGTGGTTGCCCGTGGATTGTATACGGAGACTAATTTATGTTGTCGCCCGTAGGGCGTGGATTAGTCCAAATCCATATTTTCTTAGATTTGGGTTTGGGGGTTTGGTTTAAGAATACGTTAGTCTCATTTAAGACTCAGATCAACTTAAACATTTGTCAAGGATACGTTAGTCTAATTTTAGACTAAGATCAACTTAACGGGATCGTTTAGATCCAACAAGAGAGCATTTGGACTCAATTGTTTAGTTTAGGGACATTGCGGTCAATTACCAGTTTAAGGACATGGTGGTCCAATACCAGTTAAGGACATGGTGGTCCATGAGTTTAAAGACCTCACAGTCAAGGTTAAGGACGTCATAGTCCGTGAGTTTAAAGACTGCACAGTCAAGGTTAAGGACATCATAGTCCATGGGCTTAAGGACCCCACGGTCCGATGTTAGTTTTAAGACATCACGGTCGAGGTTAAGGACGTCACAGTCCATGAGTGTAAGGACCCCACAGTCCGATCTTAGTTTTCAGACATCACGGTCTAGGTTAAAGACGTCATAGTCCATGAGTTTAAGGACCCCACAGTCCGATATTAGTTTTAAGACATCACGGTCGAGATTAAGGACGTCATAGTCCATGAGTTTAAGGACCCCACAGTCCGATGTTAGGTTTAAGACATCACGGTCGAGGTTAAGGACATCATAGTCCATGGGGTTAAGGACCCCATAGTCTGATGTTAGTTTTAAGACATCACGGTCGAGATTAAGGACATCATAGTCCGTGAGTTTAAGGACCCCACAGTCCAGTTTAAAGACGTCATAGTCTGTGAAATGTGTGGTTGTCGGGACCCGTCATCTCTTTGAAGACGTTGAGGAATTACAACGACAAATATCAAAGGAGTGAAAAGATATACCCTTGAACCAGGATGAGTTGGTTGAAAGAGCAGATGTGCTCAGTTCAAGATAATTTGAGGACTTATAGCTAGAATTGGGCTAAGTCCAATTAAAATGTTTAACATTTTATTTTTTTTTCTGGCTATTAAGCCTTTATTTGGGCTCGGCCCTTTTAATAATGCTAGGCATTGGGCTCTGACATTTTGTCTTGTATTAAAAACAAATTTTGTTCTGACAGTGCATCACGTGGCGCGCCAGGCGCGTTGCGCCAGTCGCGTTGCGCCAGTCAAAGAGCGTATTGCGCTTTTGTCGGGTAGCGTACACGAAGAGGACACGTGTCATGTTTAGCGCTAAGCGCTAGTTTGTTAGCGCATTGTGCTTTTAATTTGTGAGCGCATTGCGCTAGTCTGTTGGCACACCATTGAATGACACGTGGCGCGCTTGGCGCTAAGCGCCAGCCCATGAGCGCATTGCTCTCTTTTAGAAGCGCAAAGCGCAGATTGTGTCTCTGGTTGATACGTGGCAAGTTTTAGCGCTGAGCGCCGGTCCAATGAGCGCAAGGGCGCAATTCATGAGTGCAAGGCACTTTTCAATAGCGCAAAGCGCATCTGATCAATTTTAAGATCAAACAACAAATTTATGTTCTTCTAAGGAGGCTTTACCTCAAGAACAAAAGTTCTTGTTTTTATAAAAGGCTCTGCCTTTATAGATCAAAAGATCTGTAAATGAAGTAAAATACTTCTTTTAGTCTTTTTATGATTAGATCTTTTTGATCTTTTCTTTTTATTAAAGACCTTGGTCTTTTTCTTAGATTTCTGATCTTTTTAGAAGATGGTTCTTCTTTTTACGAGATGGTTTCATCTCTATTATTCAAGAATATAGTTCTTTTACCTTGAAAATGAAGAAAGATCTTCTTTTTTTCTAAAAGCTTCCTCTTCTTTTTTTCTCAAAGTTTTGCAGAGGGTTATTCTCTCTCTCCTTCTCTCTCTTCTGTATTCTGTATATTTTAGACTTAAAGTCTAGGGTCCTTTATATAGGGCCAAATGATTTGTTGAATCGATTTAAGAGATCTTTCTCTGATTGATTTGGGAATATTTCCCACCGTTGAATTTTTGATCCTAAGATTTCTGTTTTACAGAAGATAATCTTCTTATTTTAATTAGATTGAAATTTTTTTCCATAATAGAACTTTAGTTCTAATTAATTAATAATTTATTATTAGTAGATCTTTTGATCTGACGGTGGGGGAATTTTTAATTCCAGCGCAGGTGCACTTTGCGCTAGCGCACCTACGTTCGACACGTGGCGCGCAGCGCAGAGCGCAGCGCAGCGCAGCTGCGCTAGCGCACCCGTGTTCGACACGTGGCGCGCAGCGCAGCTGCTCTAGCGCAACCGTGTTCGACACGTGACGCGCAGCGCAGATGCGCTAGCGCACCCGTGTTTGACACGTGGCGCGCAGCGCAGAGCGCTGGATCTGAAGCGTTGCTTCAACTTTTAAATTTGAATTTTGAAACAGAACTTTGCTCTGATTGGGGGTGCGCTGCCTAGAGCGCAGCGCTCCTGGCGCTGGCGTGTCTTCTTTTGACACGTGGCACACAGCGCACAACGTATAGGATCTGAAGCGTTGCTTCAATTTTTGAATTTTGAAATTCAAAAACAGAGCTTTGCTCTTATTGGGGGAAACAACTTCCAAATATAGCCTAAGCTATATGAAGTTAGGGTTTCAGATATTATTAGCGCCAGATAAATTTGGCGCATGTCCACATAAGTTGCACGTGGAGGAACGCCAAGGGTCTTCTGGCGCTTGGACTTGAGTCCCAATCTGACCAATTTTATTGGTGGGAACAATCCTATTTAAGTAATCTAATATTATTTAAAAATTTTATAAACCCCCCATAAATCTCTACAAAATCTCAAAAAATACTTAGGACTTATCAACATACAAATATACGTACGTACAATCTTAACAGCCTACTTAAATCATAATATAATAGCTACAAAATATTCTAATCAAATATTGCATACATATTATTTAAAGATGTATATAGATATACGAACAATAGATAAATATCAATAAAATATCATAGGAATCTTTAAATAAGATAATTGCACGTTAACAAACAATTGTTCGATACTATTTAACCTTTAATAACCAACTTATATAACCATAATATATATTCCATCAGAGAAATATTAAACTCCAACTTTATAGTAGTTTTATATGCAAGCGGGTTGGGTACAAACATGATTAATTAGCATATCCATCCAACACCAGATATAACCCAATAACACGGATAATTTATCTTGCCCAACATATTTATTTAATATGATTAAATAACGTATGATCGTGCTAGGGTGTTACACATATGCTGGCGATTTGCTGATCTCCATTGACCCGGCCTATCCGACTATAACAACCCCAAAATTCATATATATTCGTACTATCTTCCTTCAATAAATACCGTGTTTATTTATTTTTGTACTTTCTATATATTCTCTTACTTATCTCCCTTCATTTATTTTTTCTATTATTTTCCTTGAGCCCAAAAGCCCGTTTATATTTTTTAATCACTCCAACAAATTTCCTGTCTTATTGTTTTCCCAAATACAAATTCTTTCTCTATTCTTTAAAACCTAATTGCCCAACCATTCATATTTTTATTTTAAAACCAAAACAAAATAATACCAGACCCAAAACTGAGCCCGGCCCGCAAACTCCCTCTCACAATTTTTTCTTTCTTCTCATGTTTCCCTGCAAGCTCGTCACATTTTTCCTCTGCTCTTTTTCTTTTTTCTTTTCCTTTTCTTCTTTCTTCACCCATACATACCACTCTTCTCCTCCCTCCTTCATTAAAAACCCCATCTGATGGAGGTCTGGATCTCCTTTAGATGTTGTCTTCCGTCGATCTGCCGACAGCGTTGATGAAGGGCTGAGATTGGGTTTGAGGATTGCCTCCTGAAGCGTGTGGATCTCAATGGGCTTGATTTAGTGTGAAGCTGAGCTACCTACAAAGAAGTCCCGGGGTGGTTGTACCACCATGGACCCTTCGATGATCAAGTTAGTCGAGGTGTTTGGGCAGAGTAGCGGCCTGTTGGGTAAAAATTGCCTTACCTGAGTCGTCTGAGAGAGGGATTTATATAGCGGCAGTCATGGGCTAGCGGGCGTAAGATTCTTGCCGGCCGTTACACCCTCGGCGTTACGCTTGTAACAATGGCGGGATCCCCCATTAATGACGAGATACGCTTATTAATGGGAGGATGCGACGGCGTGGAACACGGGATCGTGGGGCGGCGGATATCTCGCGTCTGGCGAGATTTGCGGAGCCTTGGCGGGGACGCCTGTGATCTGCGTTCTGGGTCACTCGATAGAACCGAGGAAGCCTAGCTCGACGAGAGGCCTAAAATAGGGCGGGAGGCCGAGTTGGTTCGGCTCAGGGATAGCTCGGAGGCGAAGGGCCGAGAAGCTCGGCATGTAGGAGGGCTCGGCGGGGAGCCAATGGTCGTTTACATGGCGAGCACAGGAATGTTCAGAGAATCCTCGGAGGCTAGGTCCAGCCAGCGGGATGATAGCCCGAGGGACGTCTTCAATGTATAGTCTTTGCCCTGTTTCCGTGTGCATCGGACACATCATCTGCCATGTGTCATGATCCGGGGAGCTCCCATATATGAGCATCATGATTATTCCCCGACTCTCGTCCCGACCTATTCATAGGTCGGGTTAAGAGTGGTCCGATCGGTCACCCAGGCTCAGTTCGTAGTTGAAGACCTCGTCGGCACGGATTCCCGAGACGGTTAGGCGTATCCTTTGATGACGTCAGCGGATCAAAGAGGAGATCGTGCATTAAAGAGGGAGCGCCAATTCGATCATACGTTCGTTGAGGCGCCATGCCACGTGTCCGACGGCGGTTGGCTGACGTGACGGGTCACCGCTGTCCTCTGTGCTCGAAGGGACGCGTTCAATTGTCGTGCGACATGTGGAACGTCGACGGCCGTCGAGCACGAAGCGTTGTTTTGGCGGGAAACGATCTAAGCTATCGGATGCGTTTTCCAATACTCTATAAATAAAGGTGGGATCCCCCCAGGGTCCACATTTCGCCATCATTTCTCTATTGCTGCGAGAGTTAGCTTAGCGCTATTTCCTTTAGGTTGGATCTCTCGCGCTCTTTCCTCGAAGGACTCCTTCTTTGACTCAGGTTAGATGTCTTCCTCTGAAGAGTCTGTCGAGATAGTTAGGGTAGAGTCTAGGGAGTCTTCCGATGCTTCTTCCTCTGCCCCATCCGAGTCGGATTCCCCTCGTAAAGTTAGGGTTACCCATGCCGCCCACGGTCAGGCGACAGGAAGGGTCCCCAAAGCATGCATCAGGAATGCTCGCGATGCGTCCACCCTCCTGAGGAATGTGGACGAGCTCACCACGATCCGGGCTCGCTTCCATATTCCCCTAGCTATGCACGTCTGGCTAGGGAGGGCGAGAGGGCGAATCAGGTGCAGGGCAAGGAGATCGTCTTGTACCTGGATGCCTTTTGGGCTGGATTGCGTCTGCCCTTCTTCCTCGAGGTATGCGGGGGCGCTGCGTTGTTTTCAATTAGCTCCGGGCCAGCTAGTGCCGAACTCATGGAGGATTCTCCTCGGGTTCCTGGTCCGGTTGAGACTCGAAGAAATCCCCTTCAGCTTGACCCTTCTCCTTTCCTCCCTTTGCTATAAAAATCATCCCGGCACCCGTAAGGACGAGCCAAGCTGGGTGTACGTTTCCTTTAGAAAACATAGGGGAGGGGCGGCCGGGTCGGGGGTCGTAGTAGTTCCTTCTTCCATTCATGAATGGAAGGAGAAGTTCATATTTGTCGGGCCACCCGAGGGTGAGGATTGACATGTGCCTGTACAATGGCACATGGCCGAATGCCCGTGGGTGAAGCGGTCGTCCTCTCCCGAGGCGAGGGCGGTGTCGATGTAGGAGCCTATCCAACGGACCGATATTTTGCTTTTCGAGTAGGCCCTCAGTTGGGCTAGGCTCAGCCCCGCTCAATTCATGGGTAAGTTAGGAGCCTAGGCGACCTGTCTAGACTTGCATATTTTTCTTCTATTCTTTCTGGCGTCACTAACTCCCTTTGTGTATTTTCCTTTTTGCAGAACTGATGGACCGATCCAAATTCCTGGCTTCCATGGCCGAGAAGAAGGGGAGGAAGGCCGGGGCGCCGGCTCGTACCGCCCCGCTCCGAGCCCGGCCCTACAGGCGGACGCATCGGCTAGGCGTTCCACCAGGCCCCGGGCTTCGGAGACTAGCCGCGGGGAGAGCCGTAAGCATGCTCGGGAGCCGGAGCCCCGGGCTTTGGAGGTGGAGGATGAGGCCGACCCCCCCCCCCGAGGTCCCCCTCAAGAGGTACAAAAGGATGGTATCTCGATCAACGTCCTCCCAGATCTTAGTGCAGGAGGGGGACATTTGTTTCGAGGTGCCCTCGGGGCTTTCTGTCGCTGATAGCTTGCTCTCTGAGATGGAACAATCGGTCAGGGGCAAAATCCCCCGGGGGACCCTCCAGGCCCAAGTCACCGCCATTGCTCAGGAGGATGTACATGTCAGTATTCACTTTCTATTTAGGTTTTTGCTTTGGTCGTTCTTTTGTTTTAACCCTTTTTTTTATTCCCTAGGTCCTCCAGCACTGCGCCCTCATCGCCAACATGGAGCACGGGGAAATTGCCCCGACTATGCAGATGGCTGGCGAGTCTTCTTCGCGGGAAGAGGTCCTGTGCCGGGAGCCGCGTCAGGCGAAGGAGAAGATTGCTGCCCGGGAAAATCGGGTGGCCGATGAGGAGGTGGTGAACTCCAAATGCAAGGAGTCCGTCCGAATTTTGAAGGAGTCCAACAAGGCCGTCAAGGCTAAGTTGGAGGAGGCCAGGGTGCTCAACGCCACGATGAAGAAGACACGGGACACCCTTAAGAGGGAAGTCGAGGCGGTAAAGCAAGGGATGAAGGTCGCCGACCTCCGGGCCGCAAAGGCGGTGGAGAGGTTCAAGACATCGGAACAATTCTACGTAGACCTTACCGACGCCTCGGCCATTGTCTGGCATCAGGCTCTCGATGCCGTCAAGGCGCTGATGCCAGGGTTCCCCGACGGTGAGCTCCGGCTCGAATAACCCCTCGAGGATGAGACGCAGGGGATGCCGCCGGAGGTGCCGCCGGGGGAGAGGCTCCCGGTGGGAGTGCTGGGGATAAGGCAATCACCCCGGCTCCCGGTGCCGAAGCTCCTGGTGGAGGCGCCGGCCCTAAAGCTATCGCCCCGGCTGCCGATGCCGACGTTGAGCAGATCGAGGTCCTCCCAACTCCCGAGGCCTGGGCCCTTCTGCCTTCTTCCTTTTTTGTTTTTGAATCTTGTAGGCCTTCGGGCAATTTTGTAAGGCTGAGGAGCCTATAATACCTTTTGTAAAGACTCCCAAGTTTTGAATAAAGGCGCTTTTCAAATTTTTTGCGTGGCAACGTTTTCTTGTTTGTGTGAGCCTGTTAGCGTTTTCCTAGCCTGACAACTCAGACCGCAGGTTGGTGACCGGTCCTTTAGATGGCGATCGTGCGCCGAGTGAAATCCAATTATTTTTCAAGTATACAAAAGTCCGTGTCCTTATGCCCCCGGAGTCGAGGCGATGATCGGTAACTTAAGTTACGTCGGTTGGATCCTTCGAGTAGAAAGGTATAGATTTGCCCATTCCTTTGAGTTGGACCGGCGACCACTTCTCTTAGGATAAGTTAGATAAGAGCCTAGTTTGGATTGGTCGGCGTTTGCCGAGGTTGGGGGCTCCTGATCCTTAGTGTAGACGGTTTGGATGTTTCCCGTTAAGGATAGACCGAGCAGGGAAGCTTCTCGGTGGCCTCTTAATGAGGGCTTTTAATCCTTGGCGTCGGTGGGTAGTGAGCTACCAGCCATGGATGGACCCAGCAGGGAAGCTGCTCGGTGGCCTCTTGATGAGGGCTTTGATCCTTAGCGTAGATGGGCATGAGCTACCCGCTAGGGATGGACCGAGCAGGGAAGCTGCTCGGTGGCCTCTTGGTGAGGGCTTTGATCCTTAGCGTAGATGGTTAGGAGCTACCCGCTAAGGATGGACCGAGCAGGGAAGCTAGTCGGTGGCCTCTTGATGAGGGATTTGATCCTTAGCGTAGATGGACAGGAGCTACCCGCTAAGGATGGACCGAGCAGGGAAGCTACTCGGTGGCCTCTTGATGAGGCCTTTGATCCTTAGCATAAATGGGCAGGAGCTACCTGCTAAGGATGGACTGAGCAGGGGAGCTGCTCTTTTTTGCGAGGCGTCGTCCGATCTCCCCCGGCGCAGAAAATCTGGAAGAGTGACCGTCGCGGGCGACACGTAGCAGAAACACATAGGCGAGGCGAGGCATTCCAAGATCCACGTCGTTCCGACTTCGGTTGGCCGAGAGACACGGGATGCCCGCCACATGGCGGTTCGGTATTGGAAGGGTTGAGAAAATCCCAGGATTCGCGCCCACGCGCGCGCAAATTTCAGCCCTTGGGGATTATGTTGAGGCTATAAATAGAGAAGGAGATGGGTTTCTTCCCGCATTGTTTTTTTTAGATGGTCGGGCACATCTACACGATTGAAAAGATCGCCACTCCCGATGACGTCTACTTGTACGACCAGTCCTTCTCATAGGAGACTTACCGGGGTGTGGTCCAGCGCATCGAGGACCATTTCGGCCGCCTACTTCCTCATCGTTCGTCCCTCCTCCAATTGCTGATGTATGCAATTTGGAGGAGGTCCCCGGGGCTGTACAACCCCCTCTTTGAGGAGCTGCTGGATGAGGCGCTCGACAAGCTGTGTACGCTCTATGCCCTCGGCCTCATCTCGAAGAACAGGCACGACCGATCAGCGGCTCTTATTTTAGAGTGTTTCCAAAAGAGGCAGATCGTGGGCCCCTGCCCGGCGGATGGAAGGACAGGTACTTCCGTGGCGTCTCGGGTACATGGGCACCATCAGCGGGAGCGGGCTGAAGATGCCAGGGCTCGGCTGGCGGAGATCTCCACGGAATACCACCAGCAGTTCTTTCTCGATCCCATACCCCCTCTGATGTAATTTTAATTTTCATGTAAGGCTGAGGAGCCCATAATACCCATGATAAATAAAATTCTCCTTTTTCGACGTACTATTGTTTCTTTTTTGTCTTCTTGGTGTGTTTGAGTATTTTCATAAAACGAAATCCGTGACCTTTGAACTGAGGAAGAGGGAAACACATAGGAGAAGTTTCTTCTAATTCAAAAGACTAAGAAAAATTTACATCGCTTTGGCAAAGAAGAAACATATATTCATAGATACAATTTTCAAATTCACTTGTACAACTTGAGCTTCTTGGCGTTGTAAGGTCGTGGAAACTTGCGACCCGCCGCGTCTTGGAAGCGATAGGCCCCGCCGGGCAATACTTCGGAGACAAGGAATGGGTCGTCCCAATTCGGGGAAAACTTGTGCAACTTGCTTTAGTCTACGAACTCGTTCCGCCTTAGGACCAGATCCCCGGTCTTAAAGGTGCGATACTTGACTCATGCGTTATAGTAGCGAGCAGTTTGCTGTTGGTAAGCGGCGACTTTGATCTGTTCCCGGTCCCGCTTCTCCAGCAAGATATCCAAATTAGTTCGAAGCGCCAAGGTATTAGCCTCGTCATCGAAGTGCTCGACTCTGTAACTGGGCAGTCCGATCTCTGTTGGGACCATCGCCTCGGTGCCGTAGCAGAGGCTGAATGGGGTCTCTCCAGTGGAGGTCTTCTTCGATGTGCACAGAGCCCATAAAACCCGGGGTAGTTCGTCGACCCAACTGCCTTGCCTTCTTTCCAGACGAGTTCGAAGACCTCAGATTACATCCCAGTTAGCGACCTCGGCCTGCCCGATGCATTGAGGATGCGCGACCGCAACGAATTTCATGACTTCGTGGTATTCGCTGCAGAATCCCTTGACTTTGTCATTTTCAAAGTTCGTCCCGTGGTCAGTAACGATACACCTCGGGATCCTAAACCGGGATATTATATTGTTCTGCGGGAATTTGATGGTCGTGGTGACGCTCGGTTTTCTGATGGGGACGGCCTCGACCCACTTCGTAAAGTAGTCTACCACGACGAGGATGTATTTGTTCCCGTCTGTACCAGTTGCGAGTTGGCCTACTATGTCCATTCCCCACTGGGCAAACGGCTATGGGAAGGTCAGGGTCGTTAGCTCGGTAGCCGGAAGACGGGGTATACTGCCAAGAAGTAGGCAGCTCTTGCATCTTCTGACGAGCTTCTGAGTGTCCTGATAAATGGTCGGCCAATAGTATCCTTGGAGTAGCGTCTTCTGGACTAAGGTGCGAGCCCCTTGATTTGCTCTGCTGACCCCTTCGTGAACCTCACGGAGGACATAGTCAGCCTCGTGGGGGTCGACGCACCGAAGCAGAGGTTGAGTGAAGGATTTCTTGTAGAGGTTTCCACTGCTCCAAACGAAATGGCGAGCTTTGGCTCGGAGGTGGCATGCTTCCCCTCGATCTCCTGGGAGCATACCCTCCTTTAGGAATTCTACGAGGGGCTTCCTCCAATCCCGGTCTTCTTTCCGGGCAGCATAAACTTGAAGTGCTGTCGCTCTGTCTTCCACGCCGGGCCGTGGCAAGACCTCGAAGATGATATTTCTCTTGTTGTTGGCCGTATATGAGGAAGCTAGCTTGCTCATAGCGTTGGCCTGGGCGTTTAGGTGCCGGGGGATCTGCTCCACTTGAACTTCGTCGAAGTCTTTTCACAGTCATCTTACCTCGGCTAAATATTTCACCATCAGAGGCTCCAGTGCCTCAAAACGGCCAGTCACCTGGCCTACGACTAGGGCGGAGTCACTGCGGATTCGGATCGTCTTCAGCCCCACTCCGGAGGTGATTCGTAGTCTAGCTAGTAAGGCCTCATACTCCACGGCGTTGTTTGAGGCTTTGAATCCGAGCTTCAAAGAATACTCCATCTCTGCCTCGTTCGGTCCTCGAATGATGAGGCCGGCACCATTCCCATCCTCGGTAGATGATCCATTGACGTAAAGGACCCAATCGGGGACAGAGTCGGGCTTCTCCTCGATCGAGGGTTAAGACCCCGGGGCTGGCGCCGACACTGCCTCCTTGTTGGGGATAGTGCATTCGACAATAAAGTCGGCCATGACTTGTGCCTTGATAGCTTGCCTTGGGCGGTACTTGATGTCGAATTGAGATAACTCCCACCTCCATTTCTCCAAGAGACCAGATGACTCGGGGGAGGCGAGAATAACCCCTAAGGGACGCTCGGTGAGGACAAGGATGGTGTGTGCCTGGAAGTAGTGTCGTAGTTTCCTTGAGGCCATGATAAGCGCCAAGACAATCTTTTCTATGGCCGGGTACCTTGTTTCCGCATCCTTAAAGACGTGGCTTACGTAGTGGACCGGCTGGACTCCTTCGACTTCTCGGACGAGCACCGAGACTGTAGCCTGATCGGATACCGCTAAACACAGTGATAGCTCGTCTTCTTCAATTGGCCGGGTGAGCAGTGGAGGAGTTGCCAGGTGCATTTTCAATTGCTCGAAAGCGATCTGACACTCCTCCGAACATTCGAACCTTTGGATCTTTCTCTGGGCTTTGAAGAATGGGAGGCATTTTTCTCCGGACCTTGACATGAAGCGACTCAGAGCGGCTACTCTCCCTGTGAGCCGCATGATTTCGACGTTGGTCTTCGACGTGGCCATGTTGAGGATGGCATTGATTTTCTCCGGGTTAGCCTCGATTCCTCGGTGGGTAACCATGAACCCGATGAATTTTCCACTAGTGACCCCGAACGTGCACTTGGCGGGATTCAGCTTCATTTTGTATTTGCGGAGAATGTTGAAAGTCTCGCCATGATCTTTGGCATGCCCATCTGACGAGGTCGACTTAACGAGCATGTCGTCGACGTAAACCTCCATGTTCCTCCCGATCTGTGGTTTGAACATCTTGTTGACCAAGCGTTGGTATGTAGCCCCGGCGTTTTTGAGGCCGAAAGGCATCACTTTATAGCAGTATACCCCCCGGTCCGTTGTGAATGCGGTGATCCGGGTTCATATGGATCTGGTTGTAGACGGAGAAAGCATCCTTGAAGCTGAGTAATTCATGGCCTAACGAGCTGTCGACGAGCTGATCTATCCGAGGGAGAGGATATTTTTCTTTCGGGCAGGCCTTGTTGAGATCTGTGTAGTCGACGCACATGCGCCACTTCCCGCTTGCTTTTTTAACCATTACCACATTCGCGAGCCACTCTGAGTAGGCCACGTATCGAATGAAGTTGGCTGCAAGCAACCTGTCAACTTCGTTCTCGATCGTCTTTTGTTTGATCGGAGAGAAGCTTCGTTTCTTCTGCCTGACGGGTCGGGCCGTCGGGTCGACCCCGAGCTTATGTGAGATTACTTTATGGTCGATCCCGGGCATGTCGGTAAGCGCCCAAGCGAACACGTTAGAGTTTCCTCTGAGGAAATGGATCAAGTCGTCGCGCCGGGCCCCCGTTAAGAGTGACCCGATTTGGACGTTTCGTTTATTGTCCCCTTCGACGAGGGGGACCTCTGTTAGCGCCTCCACCGGGGCCCCTCGGATTTCTTTTTGTTCGTCCCGAGTATCCAAGGAACCCTGGAAATCACCCTCGCTTTCAAGGTCTTCTCTTCGTTGTCACGACCCGAAGTTTGGCCCGTGACCGGCACTTAACCACGTAACGTCTACAGGCGTAACGCGACTAAGTGAACCGAAAACCCAGAAATCAAACCAGCGAAAGTATAGAGTGTTATAAGTTTTAAAGAAGGCACTAACTAAACATGATAAGAAATATAAGTAAACAATCTCCAAGAAAACAATATACGACGCCGTAGCGAAGATCAAGATCCATAAGTGGGAACCACACAGAAAGAATAAACTGCAAGTACAGCCGGCTCACAACGAGCTCGACACCAGAAAACCAATATAATACAACATCGTCCTCACACTGTTTCTAAGTCAAATACATACATGGTAGATGGAGAATACTAGATACAACAATGTACATACTGAAAGATAAACAGATACCGCACAAAACCCACCTATCAGCAAAAGAGCTAGTACACCAACTATGGGGGTATCTGTGCCAAAAGATGCAAAGCAGCCTGCCGCGACTACTCCGAAGGGCAACCTGCAAACATTGTGGCACAACGGGGGTGAGTTGCCAACTCGTGAATAGAGATAACATATAAAGGTAATCGCGAGTATGCACGTACTACGCTACTCTATCATATGCCAACAAATGATATCAATATGTGATAAGCAGTATGTGCACTAATCATGCAAGTGCTCTAAGGGTACTGTACTACCGGATGAGGTACAAAAGTAATGCTGAGCAGGGGCAATATAATATCTACACGGAATGTCAACGTGGAATATATAATCGGTTTCTCAATGCACCTAGATCTCCCAAAAATAGCTCATGCGCCGGCACTCTCCTCGGCCCTCAAATCCTGTACCTCTCTGAGAATCCCGAGTGCCCAACATCGGCATCCAAATATCATAAATACTCGTGTCTAGCATCGACACACAAAACATCCTGTATCGGGCATCAGTCAATCCGGGTCAGCCCTCCCTCAAAGTATATATCGGGAATCCGTCAGTCCGGGTCAGCCCTCTCTCAATATATCGGGCATCCGTCAGTCCGGGTCAGCCCTCTCGCAATACATCGGGCATCCGTCAGTCCGGGTCAGCCCTCTCTCAATATATCGGGCATCCGTCAGTCCGGGTCAGCCCTCTCTCAATACATCGGGCATCCGTCAGTCCGGGTCAGCCCTCTCTCAATACATGCCTCTAGCACCGAGAAAACACGGGGTGACGCCCCAAAATATCATATCAAGGGAACCGGGTTTTTAAATGATTACTTATTTGAAAAGGCCACGGTTCCCAAATCCAGAAATTTCATGAAATCTCAACCAATAATACAAGTAATTATGATGTAATATGTGCACCAAGTATGTATATCAAGTCATGTCATATATAGATGAGCCACAATGCAAGGATCCAATGTGATATAGGTATCAAGTGTGAATATCAAGTCATGTCATATATAGATGAGCTACCATGCAATGATCCAATGTGATATAGGTATCAAGTGTGAATATCAAGTCATGTCATATATAGATGAGCTACCATGCAATGATCCAATGTGATGTGTGTAGTAGGTATGCAATGCACCAGATAGTAACCATGAACATGCAGTATATATATAAGGAACACTATAAGGTCCTATCAGCCCTGACGTAGAACGCCATGCGGGCGATATCCCCGTAGATGTGAAATCTACTCACTAATAACTCATTAACAAGCTAATCAAGCCACAACAACACAAATTTAACATATTAACACTAAACCCCCTTTAATAGCACTAAAAAGGCATAAAATATGATATTTCTAAACTAAACATGCAAGTTATAAAAATTGGGTGCTAGGATTGGAATTTATACCTTCAAATGACCTTAGAGACACCAAGGGTTTCAGCCTCCCCCCCTCAAGTGTGCAGATCTACCTCAAACACCATAAGAACTCACTTTTTTACTAAGGTTTTGTGAAGGAAACATGTTGATTTGTGTAGGGTTTGAGCATGAATCAATTGGGAAGTGAAAAGGGAAGAAAAGATGATGAAAATGGTGTTGTTGCTGCAGCCCTACTGCAGAAATTCTGCAATGAGAGAAAGAGAGAAAAGAGAGAGAGGAAAATGGTCCATCTAAGTCAAACCCTCACCTAACCTCCATACCTCTAATTTCCATTTAAATTTTGAATTTCTTTAAAGGGGTTTGACTTGGAAAAAGGGTAGGGATAATGAGCCATGAAATAAAAGATAATGGTTAACATGTTACACCCTTAAACCTAAGTTACAAAATGGCTAAGTGTGCATGTGTATACTACATAAAGAAAATTTTCTAATTAGGGTAACCCGACTAAAAATAATTAATGAACCCTATATAAATGTCTAAAAATATATGTGTATAGCACTTCACAACACAATCGTCACTGAATAAAAGGCAAAATAAGATTTTCGGGTTTTTATGAAAAACACGCAAAATTGCTAATTATCGCGAAAAACATTCTAACGAAATTTCAAAGTGTTACAATCTACCCCCCTTAAAGAAATTCGGTCCCCGAATTTTAAAAATCTAACTATACGCACCTTCAAAAAGGTGGGGATACCCCTTCCTCATCTCGCTCTCGGTCTCCCAAGTGACTTCCTCGCCGCTCTGGCCACGCCGAGGTATCTTGACGGACGGTATCTCTTTCGACCTCAATTTCTTCACTTGTCGATCCAAGATCATCACCGGCTGCTCTGCATAGGAAAGGTCGCGCTCAAGCTGGATCGTCGGGTGCTGAACCGCATGCGAAGGATCATGAAGATATCTGCGGAGTATCGAAACGTGAAGAATAGGGTGCATGTCTGGAAAACTGGGTGGAAGGGCTAATCGATACGCAACTGCACCAATATGCTCAAGGATCTCGAATGGGGCCCACATATCTGGGACTAAGCTTCCCCTCCTTTCCAAACCTCATTACGCCCTTCACTGGGGAGACCCTCAAGAAAACGTGGTCACCAACAGGAAGCTCAAGCCTGCGCCGACGACGGTCCGCATAAGATCTCTGCCTACTCTGGGCTGCTCTCATCCTATCGCGAATCAAATGGATCCTTGCTGTCGTCTCCCCCATGATCTGTGGCCCTAAAATACGGCTCTCACTGAGCTCCGTCCAACAGGTGGGCGATCTGCATCTCCTCCCATAAAGAGCCTCAAACGGTGCCATCTGAATGGTCTCCTGGTAGCTGTTGTTGTAGGAGAACTCTTACTAAGGCAAATGATGATCCCAGCTACCTCCGAAGTCTAAAACGCATGCTCTAAGCATGTCCTCGAGAGTCTGAATAGTCCGCTCTGACTGCCCGTCGGTCTGCGGATGGAATGCTGTGCTGAAACTCAAGCGAGTGCCCAAAGCCTCCTGAAGCCTCTGCCATAGCCGGCTGATAAACTGGGTGCCTCTATCGGACACGATGCATGTCGGAACTCCGTGCAGTCGTACAATCTCATCAATGTAAATCTGGGCATACTGGGCAAATCTGAAAGGCGTCTTCACCGGTAGGAAGTGAGCCGCTTCCGTCAGACGATCCACGATCACCCAGATGGAGTCATACCCTCGATTAGTCCCGGGGTAGACTCACAATAAAATCCATAGATATCTGTTCCCATTTCCACTCCGGAATGGTTAACGGCTGTAGCTCTCCCGCGGGCCTCTGGTGCTCAGCCTTGACTTGCTAACAAGTCAGGCATCTCGACACAAAATCTGCAATGTCCCTCTTCATACCGTCCCACCAGTAAACATCTCTCAAGTCATAGTACATCTTGGTGGAACCGAGATGAACACTATATACCGATCGATGTGCATCCTCAAGAATCTCGCGTCGCCGTCCCTCAGCATCTGGTACGCACAGTCTAGCTCCAAATCGTAGTATCCCCTGATCATCGATCACGAACTCGGAAAATCTGCCATGTCCCATCTGTGTCCTGATCTCTGAACAGCGGTCTTCACTGTGCTGTGCCTCTTGTATACGGTCAAGCAACTGTGGGCGTGCACGAACATGCGCAATCTGTCCCCCGATCGGCGTAAACTCGAACTGTACCCGGCTGTCGCATAAGATCTGTCGATCTGCCGACGACTGCCTCTGTACTGCTGCTCAAACAAGGTAGATTACCCCCGGGCCTCCTGCTCAAAGCATCTGCCACTACATTCGCCCTGCCCGGGTGATACAAGATCTCACAATCGCAGTCCTTCACTAACTCCATCCATCGGCGCTGTCTAAGGTTCAGGTCTCGCTGCTGAAATATGTACTTTAAGCTCTTGTGGTCGGTGAATATCTGGCACGACTCTCCATACAGATAATGTCGCCAGATCTTGAGTGCAAAGACCACTGCAGCCATCTCCAGATCATGAGTAGGGTAATTCTGTTCATGTTCCTTTAATTACCGTGTAGCATACGCAATCACCCTGTCATGCTGCATCAAAACGCATCCCAGCCCCACTCGTGAAGCATCGCAGTAGACCATAAATCCGCCTGATCCTGAAGGCAATAAAAGCACTAGTGTCGTAGCCAGTAGAGCCCGTAGCTGCTGGAAACTGTGCTCACACTCCTCCGTCCAATCGAAGCGAACTCCCTTCCGGGTCAACCCGGTCAAAGGTGTAGAAATGCGAGAGAAGTCCTGCACGAATCGCCGGTAATAGCCTGCCAGCCCTAGAAAACTGCGAATCTCCGTCACTGACGTGAGTCTAGGCCAACTCCGAACCGCCTCGATCTTCCTCGGGTCGACACATATACCATCTCGTGTAATCACGTGCCCCAAGAAGTCTACGCTGTCTAGCCAGAAGGCACACTTGGAGAATTTTGGCGAAAAGCTGATGCTCCCTCAAGGTCTGCAGCGTAATCCGCAGGTGCTGCTCGTGCTCCTCTCTACTCCGAGAATACACCAAGATATCGTCAATAAACACTATACTGAACAGACCAAGATACGGCCGGAGAATACGGTTCATCATGTCCATAAATGCTGCTGGCGCGTTGGTGAGTCCGAACGACACCATCAAAAACTCATAATGGCCGTAAAGTGTGCGGAAAGCTGTCCTAGGAATGTTCTCCTGTCGAACCCGCAGCTGATGGTAGCCCGATCGCAAATCGGTCCTCAAAAAGTGTCCTGCCCCCTGAAGCTGGTCGAACAAATCGTCGATGCGTGGCAAAGGATATATGTTCCGCACTATCACCCTGTTCAGCTGGCGGTAGTCGATGCGCAAACGCATACTGCCGTCCTTCTTCTTGACGAACAGGACTGGAGCACCCCAAGGAGAACACTGGGTCGAATAAGTCCCTTATCCAGCAAGTCCTGCAACTGACCCTTCAACTCTCTAAGTCCCGCCGGGGCCATTCGATAAGGCGGTACAGAAATAGGCCCCGTGCCAGGAACCAAATCAATGCAGAAAGAATTATCACGCTCGGGCGGTAGCCCAGGAAGCTCGTCAGGGAACACATCAGGGAACTCGCTACCAACCGGAACCTGATCCACAGGAACCTCTATAGCCCTAGTATCACAAACATATGCGAGAAATCCCTGACATCCCTTCCGCAAAAGCTGTCCAGCGCGAACAGAAAAATCACACTGTGAGGGGTGGCACTACGGTCCCCCAACACAACAACAACCGACTTGCCAGGAAAACAAAATCGAACTGTCTTCCCGCGGCAGTCAACAGAAGCATAGCACGTGGCTAACCAATCCATGCCCAAAAGAACGTCGAAGTCCAGCATCTCATGAAGGATCAAATCGACCGGCAACTCTCTCTCGCCGATACGGACGGTACAGGATCGGAACACGTGCCTAGCAACAAACGACTCTCCCGCATGAGTAGTCACAACCAGCGGTTGACCCAGCAAACCGGACTCTCTACCCAAACTTGGCACAAGGTGTGTGGATACATACGGGTACGTGGAAACATATGAGCATAAGGATCCGGATCAAACAATACGTGTGCAACAAAGGACAAGCTGAAAGAGTACCTGAAACCACAGCATCGGATACCCGCGCGTCCCGATGAGTCGAAGCGAAAACTTGTGCCTGTCCTTCATTTGCGACTGACCGAACTCCTCCTCTACTAGCCTGACCCCTCTGTGCAAACCCTCAGCATCCACGACGTCTCAGAATACGACCCTGACGTGCTGTGAAGAAACACTGCCTGATGAGGTGTTGAAGGCTTCCGCATCGTAAACACCTACGCACTGAATGCTGTCCTGCCTGGGGATGGAAGCCAAACGACTGTCCTCGTCCTAAGCCTCTGCTCTGGGCTGGTACACCAGTATGATTCCTCAACTGTTCCGGAATTCTCACGGTCTCTGGAAGACGTGTCTCGTAAACGGGAGCTGCCTCCACTGGTGCTACGTAGGGGACGGAATGCTGCATGATGATCGTAAGGAACAACTGGGTAACAGGGGTGGCAACCATCTGTCGCTGCGCTCGAACGACCTCTACCAATGAGCTCATCGCCTGGCGTAGGCCCTGCATCTCTACCACTAGTCTAGCGATCTGAGCTGCCGTAGGGGAAACAATCTGTCCTGGTGCAACAGGAGTACTACTCGGATTAGTCCTTGTCTCAGATGAATCAACTCGAACCTCGGCCCTCGCGGCCGCTCTCTGCGCCCTCGTAGTCCTTGGCGGCATATTGGCTATCAGAAACAACAGGATTCGATAAGGATACAGAAATCGAATCGCAAGAATGTATATACTCAAGGAGGAATTTAAATCAACAAGTCCTAAGGTCGCGTAGGCGGAGTACCGTGTCGTGAGTATGCCGCGGAACATACACACGCTACGCTACACTGCCGCAGCTACCTACTCCATCATACCAGGGTCATCCTACACTCCGAAAGGTAAAACCTACGCTCTGATACCAACTTTGTCATGACCCGAAGTTTGGCCCGTGACCGGCACTTAACCACGTAACGTCTACAGGCGTAACGCGACTAAGTGAACCGAAAACCCAGAAATCAAACCAGCGAAAGTATAGAGTGTTATAAGTTTTAAAGAAGGCACTAACTAAACATGATAAGAAATCTAAGTAAACAATCTCCAAGAAAACAATATACGACGCCGTAGCGAAGATCAAGATCCACAAGTGGGAACCACACAGAAAGAATAAACTGCAAGTACAGCCGGCTCACAACGAGCTCGACACCAGAAAACCAATATAATACAACATCGTCCTCACACCGTTTCTAAGTCAAATACATACATGGTAGATGGAGAATACTAGATACAACAATGTACATACTGAAAGATAAACAGATACCGCACAAAACCCACCTATCAGCAAAAGAGCTAGTACACCAACTATGGGGGTATCTGTGCCAAAAGATGCAAAGCAGCCTGCCGCGACTACTCCGAAGGGCAACCTGCAAACACTGTGGCACAACGGGGGTGGGTTGCCAACTCGTGAATAGAGATAACATATAAAGGTAATCGTGAGCATGCACGTACTACGCTACTCTATCATATGCCAACAAATGATATCAATATGTGATAAGCAGTATGTGCAATAATCATGCAAGTGCTCTAAAGGGTACTGTACTACCGGATGAGGTACAAAAGTAATGCTGAGCAGGGGCAATATAATATCTACACGGAATGTCAACGTGGAATATATAATCGGTTTCTCAATGCACCTAGATCTCCCAAAAATAGCTCATGCGCCGGCACTCTCCTCGGCCCTCAAATCCTGTACCTCTCTGAGAATCCCGAGTGCCCAACATCGGCATCCAAATATCATAAATACTCGTGTCTAGCATCGACACGCAAAACATCCTGTATCGGGCATCCGTCAATCCGGGTCAGCCCTCCCTCAAAGTATATATCGGGAATCCGTCAGTCCGGGTCAGCCCTCTCTCAATATATCGGGCATCCGTCAGTCCGGGTCAGCCCTCTCGCAATACATCGGGCATCCGTCAGTCCGGGTCAGCCCTCTCTCAATATATCGGGCATCCGTCAGTCCGGGTCAGCCCTCTCTCAATACATCGGGCATCCGTCAGTCCGGGTCAGCCCTCTCTCAATACATGCCTCTAGCACCGAGAAAACACGGGGTGACGCCCCAAAATATCATATCAAGGGAACCGGGTTTTTAAATGATTACTTATTTGAAAAGGCCACGGTTCCCAAATCCAGAAATTTCATGAAATCTCAACCAATAATACAAGTAATTGTGATGTAATATATGCACCAAGTATGTATATCAAGTCATGTCATATATAGATGAGCCACAATGCAAGGATCCAATGTGATATAGGTATCAAGTGTGAATATCAAGTCATGTCATATATAGATGAGCTACCATGCAATGATCCAATGTGATATAGGTATCAAGTGTGAATATCAAGTCATGTCATATATAGATGAGCTACCATGCAATGATCCAATGTGATGTGTGTAGTAGGTATGCAATGCACCAGATAGTAACCATGAACATGCAGTATATATATAAGGAACACTATAAGGTCCTATCAGCCCTGACGTAGAACGCCATGCGGGCGATATCCCCGTAGATGTGAAATCTACTCACTAATAACTCATTAACAAGCTAATCAAGCCACAACAACACAAATTTAACATATTAACACTAAACCCCCTTCAATAGCACTAAAAAGGCATAAAATATGATATTTCTAAACTAAACATGCAAGTTATAAAAATTGGGTGCTAGGATTGGGATTTATACCTTCAAATGACCTTAGAGACACCAAAGGTTTCAGCCTCCCCCCCTCAAGTGTGCAGATCTACCTCAAACACCACAAGAACTCACTTTTTTACTAAGGTTTTGTGAAGGAAACATGTTGATTTGTGTAGGGTTTGAGCATGAATCAATTGGGAAGTGAAAAGGGAAGAAAAGATGATGAAAATGGTGTTGTTGCTGCAGCCCTACTGCAGAAATTCTGCAATGAGAGAAAGAGAGAAAAGAGAGAGAGGAAAATGGTCCATCTAAGTCAAACCCTCACCTAACCTCCATACCTCTAATTTCCATTTAAATTTTGAATTTCTTTAAAGGGGTTTGACTTGGAAAAAGGGTAGGGATAATGAGCCATGAAATAAAAGATAATGGTTAACATGTTACACCCTTAAACCTAAGTTACAAAATGGCTAAGTGTGCATGTGTATACTATATAAAGAAAATTTTCTAATTAGGGTAACCCGACTAAAAATAATTAATGAACCCTATATAAATGTCTAAAAATATATGTGTATAGCACTTCACAACACAATCGTCACTAAATAAAAGGCAAAATAAGATTTTCGGGTTTTTATGAAAAACACACAAAATTGCTAATTATCGCGAAAAACATTCTAACGAAATTTCAAAGTGTTACATTCGTTCCTCGGGGGTGGATGTCGCTGTGAAGCAAATCTTTGCGGTTTGCTGGTTCCCGTAGGCCCGGCCTATTCCTCCTTGGTCGAGTGGAAACTTGATCGTGAGGTGGTAGGTCGAGATCTAGGCCTGAAGGGAGTTTAGAGTCGGGCGTCCCAGGAGGATATTGTAGGCCGATGGAATTCTAGCGATAATGAACTCCACTGGTACGGTTCGCGTACGGCCTCCCTCCCCGATGTTAAGTAGGAGGGTGACCACTCCTTCTGCCTGGATGGAGTAGTTAGTAAACCCCGACAGAATGTGGGCGGTCGGCTTCAGTTCTGACGGGCCGAGCCCCATACGTAAAAAGTAGTCGTAGTAAAGGATGTCTGCCGAGCTTCCCGAGTCGACCAGTATCCTTTGAAGCTCGTAGCAGTGGACCCGTGCTGTAATCACCAGGGGGTCGTTGTGAGGCAAGGATATCCCGTGGAGGTCCTCGTCGGTGAAGGTAATAGGCTCGGCTGCTTTGCTTTTCTTCCGGGGCTGGCTGCTAGTCCCCTCGACCGGCAGGAGGCGTCGAATCTCTCCGGCACCAGGCGCACTCCCCGTTGATACGACCATGATTTGGCCGATCGTTAACTCGCCAGGAGGGGGACGGTTCTCTTGCTCCCGGTTTGCTTGTCACTTTTCCCGCAAGTACTTTTCCAGGTGCCCCGAGCGAATCAACTCCTCGATGTAGTCGCGGAGCTGTTTACAGTTCTTGGTGAGGTGTCCCTACGACCTGTGGAAGGCGCAGTAAGGGCTTCGTATCCGTTTGGCCGCTCTACTGGTGACCGGAGGGAGCTTGAAAAATCGCTCGCCCTTTACCTCCTCCAATAGCTCAGTCTAGGAGATTTTGAGCGGTGTATACTCCTGGAACTTCATGGAGTATGGCTTTGGCTGGTCAACCTTCTTCTTCTCTTCTTTGCCCCTCTTCTTTTGATCGGCCTGGTCGCTCCGGGGTAGGTTCGCATTTACCTCGGACTCGAGCTGGATTTCTCGCTCGGTCCAGGATTTGACCTCAGCCATAGTCTTAGGTTGCGCTAATGAAAAGGAGCGGAGTCACTCCTTGTGCCTAAGACCCGACCTAAGAGTTGTGATGACAGTCTCATCCCTGTGCTCTGGAACCTCAAGAAGAATGTTGTAGAAGCGGGTAACGTATCCTTTGAAGGATTCTTTGTCCCCGCTCTTTATAGTGAAGAGGTAATCGACGGTCCGCTTCTGCCGTCTGTTCCCGATGAAATGCCTGAGGAACTGGACGGCCAGCTCATCGAAGGTAGAGATGGAGCGTGGCGTGAGTCCTCGAAACCAATCTTGTCCGGCGCGGATGAGATTGGCGGGGAATGCTCGGCATTGGGCGGCATCAGAGTTGTCCTGGATGCTCATCCCCGCTATGAACGCGCCTAGGTGGTCTTTCGGGTCGGACTTCCTGTCGAAGAGGGCCACCTTTGGAGGCTTGTTTCTGGAGGAGACGCGGACAGCGAGCAATTCTTCAGTGAAGGGCTTCGTAAGCGAGTCGGCGACATACCTGGCCCCCTCACTTGAAGTACGACACTCCGGATGTATCCCCTCGATTTTCTTTTCGAGGGCATCGATACGATCGTGGTACCCCGAGGATTCGGTGTACTCGGAGTTATGGCCTCTCCCGCTGGCGGCCTGCGCCTGGCTGCGACTCCGGTTCCGTTCTATGAGGTTCCTCAGGTCCCCTTGAGAGGTTGTTCGTGAGTTATCGCGGTGAAAGCCGTCCGTGCGACCCCGTCGAGGGAGAGGGTGTCGGCCATGACTAGGAGCAGGCGAGCTGACTGATACCTCCTCGGGAGGGACATGGGCGCGACATGCTTTAGGGGGGATCTCTTTCGCGAGACCCCGGCGTGGAGCTGTGAGGCGCCCAGCGGGTCATTGAATTGGTCGCCATGGGGGACCTGTGGCCGGTGGAGATTATGAGACACTGTTCAGTCATGCCAGTGTGGGCAATGTCATCTCCCCCTCTGCGGAGGTCACGGTCCCGAGGTGGGGGAACGGCGACCTGGGGTGCTTGTCCAGCTGTTTGAACACGGACAAGGGCATCCACGATGAAAGAGAGCCCGTCGATCCGTGCAGACAGGGCGTGAACGGCGTTAGGAGAAGGAGAGGGTCCGTCCGCGCCTCCGTTGTGGGGAGGACGACAGCTTGTGCTGGGATCGTCGCGATGATCACTCGCCATCAGTTCGAGATCGGGAGATCAACTTTCGATGAGTGGAATTTTTTATTTTCCCATAAACGGCGCCAACTGATGGAGGTCTGGATCTCCTTTAGATGTTGTCTTCCATCGATCTGCCGACAACGTTGATGAAGGGTTGAGATTGGGTTTGAGGATTGCCTCCTGAAGTGTGTGGATCTCAATGGGCTTGATTTGGTGTGAAGTCGAGCTACCTACAATGAAGTCCCCGGATGGTTGTACCACCGTGGACCCTCCGACGATCAAGTTAGTCGAGGTGTTTAGGCAGAGTAGCGGCTTGTTGGGTAAAAATTGCCTTATCTGAGTCGTCTGAGAGAGGGGTTTATATAGCGGCAGCCATGGGCTAGCGGACGCGAGATTCTCGCCGGCCGTTACGCCCCTGGCGTTACGCTTGCGAGAATGGCAGGATCCCCCATTAATGACGAGATACGCTCGTTAATAGGGGGATGCAACGGCGTGGAACGCAGGATCGTGGGGCGGCGGATATCTCGCGTCTGACGAGATTCGCGGAGCCGTGGCGGAGACGCCTATGATCTGCGTTCTGGATCGCTCGATAGAACCGAGGAAGTCTAGCTCGGCGAAAGGCCTAAAAGAGGGCGGGAGGCCGAGCTGGTTCCGCTCAGGGATAGCTCGGATGCGAAGGGCCGAGAAGCTCGGCATGTAGGAGGGCTCGACGGGAAGCCAATGGTCGTTTACTTGACGAGCTCAGGAATGTTTAGGGAATCCTTGGAGGTCGGGTCCAGCCAGCGAGACGATAGCCCGGGAGACGCCTCCAATGTGTAGTCCTTGGCCTGTTTCCGTATGCATCGGGACACGTCATCTGCCACATATCATGATCCGGGAAGCTCCCACGTGTAAGCATCATCACCATCTCTTATTAACCCCTTCTCAAATGCAACCTACCCTTCTCCTCTAATTAAACCCATGTCCCCATTATCCCCTCACTGTTCACCTCCCCATACAACAATACAGAAGAGAAGCAAGTTGCTATTTGGAGATTTTTTTTTGGAGGTTTGACACAACAGCTTGATCAAGGGCATTGTAAAGCATCTCAATCGGTTTGTATTATTTTGATGAACAGTTTTGAAGAGATTATGTATATTAAAGTTATTTTTGGAATTAATGTAGGTTTTCATGAATATTGATTGGGTCATTATTTGTTTACTTCATATACTTGCCGACTTATCCTACTCCTTTCTCACATCATTCTAGGCTCTAGTCTCAGTTCTACCATGCCAGAGTATGAAGGCTATATATATCTTATAAATCAAAAGAATTCATGAATTGCTTATCTATCTTTCAAACGATACATTGTTGAACCTCCCTCTCCTCTCCCTCACCACACCTTCCTCTTCATTATCTCCATCATATTCTGCTCTTCTCAACTCAAAACCAACACCCATCAACACCGCCACCATGACCGAACCCAATAACCCCAAACCGAGACCCCCTCCCGCTCCCACTGCTACAACCTATCGCCATCGTCGTTAACAGCATCTTCACCAAATCCGGCGACATCAAAACTGCATCATCATCTTGACTCTCGATTTTCGACAGCCCATTCGACGCGTTCCAGTCCGATAAACGAGGCTCCAAGGCCAGGCCTGAGTCCGCATGAGAACGACGGTCATTTCCATACCTCCGGATCTCCATTCCGTCGATATTTCGAATTTGCACGAGACAGTATTGAATGAAAGGCCCTAATGAAATTTCATCGTTTCTCATGTTCTAAAAGCACGTAAGGCCCCTCATCCACCTTCTCTCCATTGCCTTATTAATATAAGTTTACTTCATCATCTAGTTCCTGTGCAAATATTTGTTCGGAGGTAAAAGATTTCTCATTAAAAAGTTAGCATGAGTTACCTTTACTCTCTCCATTGATGAAAGATACAAAACTAAAATCTAACAACCACTTTACTAGAATTTGGTTTAGATGCTTTGCTGCCCATATAAATTCTTCTTGCACTTTAAATTAATTTCTGCTTGCTTATATTCTGATATGATATAGACTATTCTAACCATTTATCATATATAAACATAATATTTTATTTTAATACTAAATATGATATAATTGCTGGAGATATATGATATCAACATCATTTTGTAGAATGTAATCATTGATTAAATTAATCTTACTAACTGTAGACCTAGACAAAATTACTCTGTTATATATATATATATATATATATATATATATATATATATATATATATATCTTACTATCACCATATTAACCCACAGCAATAGCTGATTCAAATAAGCGGCGTAATATTAAGTTTTAAGCATAATACAATGTGATTAACATTTGTATCACTATTAAATTACAACAGAATTTTTTTTGCACTTTGTTTGCCCAATGTTTTTTTTATATTTTATTTTTTGATCTGCATATTGGTTTAGAGTATTAATCTTTTCTGTATTGCACCATGCAAATTTCCAAATTTAGCATTAATATTAAAACACACTCTATTATTAAAGATAACCATTTTCTTTACAATTACGTCTCTACAATCCTTTTAGGGGAACTCATTTACGGATGATGCGGGTTATCGCACGTCCTTGGGATAGTAGAGCGGGATACAGAACTCCTCACGGAAAATTCGGTCTCGAAAAGAAATAAAAATACAATTTTAAAGAATACGACTTTTTTAAACAAATTAAATCATTTGAAAATTTCATAAATCATAAATCCGTATTTTCTATGAAAACTATATTTTTAATATGAAAGTTACACAAAAATATCAACAAGTTTCTAAAATTATAGTTTTCATAAAAATACCATACACTTTTAAAATTTAGGTTTCATCACTAAAATACAACCTAAACTAAAATACATTTCTATAAAACTCTTAATATTATAAATCACCTTCGAGATTTATTTTTAAACAATATTAAAATATTTTTCATAAAACCCCTCGAGAAATGCAAACAATATAAATACAATGTAAACAACAATAATAAATCTCTAAGAACTTTAGATTAATATAGGTTTAAGCGGTATCATTTCTCTTGAGCTCTAGAGAGCCGGAAAAAGTCAGTGCTTGCCTATTCAGGTTAAACAACTTAACGGAGTTATCAATGATAATTATCTTGGAAAAATACACAAATCCTGCCGTCCATGTGCAGCAGTTGTCTGATTTCTTCCGAACATAAGATCTTCAACCGTTAAATCAATTCATATGAAAAGACTTGAACTCAAATCCAAAGCCGAATCTAAACTTGAACTTGAACTCGAATCTAAATTTGAACATGAAGTCGAACCCAATCTACTCGAACTAACTTGACTCGAACCAAAATTGCAATTGACATGACTCGCATTTTACTCAACTCACTCGACTTCATTCTACATCTTTGCAATCTATGGTTTCGATCAAGACATATTATAATCAATCAATCAGATTAATTAAGTATATTATACAGTTATAGATATTTATACTCGGGATGTTTGGGATAGTTTCTGTGTGAATCCAACGGAGTTTCAGGAGTCCCGTATTAACCTCTTTTTTATTTTACTCAAATATTAGTCGGATCGACTCCTTGTCACGACCCAAAGTTTGGCCCATGACCGGCACTTAACCACGTAACGACTACAGGCGTAATGCAACTAAGTGAACCGAAAACCCAGAATCAAACCAGTAAAAATATAGAGTGTTTTAAGTTTTAAATGGAAGCATTTAAAAAGTGATAAGAAATCTTAATTAAACAATCACCAAGATAGCAATATACGACGCCGTAGCGAAGATCAAGAACAACAAATGGGAACATCACAGATAGAACAAACTGCAAAAGAAAAGTCGGCTCACAACGAGCTCGACACTAGAATACAGATAATATATATCATCGTCCTCACACTGTCTCTAAGTCAAATACATATAAGGTAGATGGAGAATACTAGATACAAAAGTGTGTACAATAAAAGTAACCAGATACCACAACCCACCTAACAGCAAAACAGCTCACGCACCGACTGTAGTGGTATCTGTAGCCAAAAGATGTAAGAAAGCAGCCTGCCGCGACTACTCCGAGGGACAACCTGTAAATACTGTGGCACAACGGGGGTGAGTTGCCAACCCGTGAATAGAAATAACATATAAAGGTAATCGCGAGCATGCACGTACTGCGCTACTCTATCATATACCAGCAGATGATATCAATGCGTGATAAGCAGTATGTGCAATAATCATGCAAGTGCTCTATCAGGTAATATAACTACAGGATGAGATACAATAATGAATGCTGAGCATGGGAAATATAACATCTACACGGAATATCAACGTGGAATATGTAATCGGTGTCCATCAATGCACCCCAAATCCCAACAACCCAGACGCCGGCACTCCCATCGGCCCTCAAATCCTGTACATCACTGAGAATCACGAGTGCCCAACATCGGCACCCAAATATCATAAATACTCGTGTCTAGCATCGACACGCAAATCTTCCTATATCGGGCATCCGTCAATCCGGGTCATCTCCCCCCCTCTCTCATATATCGGGTATCCGTCAGTCCGGGTCAGCCCTCTCTCTCATATATATCGGGCATCCGTCAGTCCGGGTCAGCCCTCTCTCTCATATATATATCGGGCATCCGTCAGTCCGGGTCAGCCCCCTCTCTCATATACCTATCGCGCTCTAGCACCGAGAAAACACATGGTGGACGCACTGAAATATCATATCAAGGAAAACCGGGTTTTTAAATAATTACCTATTCTCTTTTGAAATATCCACGGTTCCCAAATCCAGAAATCACATGTAATCCAAACCAATATGCAAGTCAATGCAATGTGATATAAGCATCAAGTATGAATATCATGTCCAGTCACATAAAAGATGAGCTACAGCATAATGATCATGGAAATTCTACAGTGTGAGTGTCATGACAATTACTAACGGTGTGTGTGTAACATGCAGAATAGTGCTCGTACAACATGAACCGTTAGTAATGGTGTGGTGTTCTATCAATTCTAGTTATATACATATAGCAGGGAATGTGGTATGCACAAAATAGTAGCCATGAACAGTCAATGTATGTAAATGTAATATGCTGCTACAAAATCCTATCAGCCCTGACGCATAACGCCATGCGGGCGATTTCCCCGTAGATGTTAAATCTACTCACCGTAGTTTCTCGCTAGGTATAACCGATGACTTGTTTCCCCTTCTTCGCGGCGTCCGTCGCACTCGCCTGTGAACCTGGAATTTCACAGAATATCACGCATAAGCTCAAAACTATACAAACACGACATTTAAGGTCAACTAAAAACCTGTGTCGCAAACTAAGCGTACGTGTGCGCGATACGCTAAAATATGTGATTACGCGCTTGAAGTCACTCCGACGCGTCGCGATACGCAGAAACCCCAAACCCACACACACGTATCATGCGTGTCGCGAAAGTTTAAAAATACGGGAAATAGGGTATTAGATCCCAGATTTTTATACAGGAAAGATATTACAAAACTATATATACCACAATACTACACATAGCAGCAGACTCCTGTGCCCCAAACCCCAACCCCCAACTCACTCATCTGGCCGCAATTTGCGGCCAGAATGGATATTTCGGCGGCCTGGGTAGGGAGAGGAGCTCCCAGGTTTTGTGTGTGCACTCTATACCCCCTGTGTATACTACAGTAATTCCAATTTCATCCTGAAACAACTCGGGTAGTAGCAGATCCAACAGATCCCTATTTCTAGTTAAAAACCACACTTTTGCACAAAAATGAAACTTTAGGGTATTTTGTGCAAACTGAAACAAAAACCTGGCTTAAATAGCTCTAATAGCACCTAAAAGAGTTAACCAAGCAAACAAAATCCCAATCTAACATATGCATCACAAATATCCTTTAATATCACTAAAAAGCACATAAAAACATGATTTTTGCTAAAGAATACTACAAGTTTATGGAAAAGGAGTGCTAACATGAGTTAATACCTTCAAAAGACCTTATGAAACACCAAAAATCCCAGCTCTAGCATCAAGTGTGCAGATTTGCCTCCAAACACCTCAAAAAGCTCACTTTTCCATAGTTTTGTGATGAAAATGTGTTGATTTGTGTAGGGTTTTGTGTAGGGATCAAAGGGAAATGAAAAGAAGAAGAGGAGATGAAGAAAATGATAGGGTTTTTCTGCTGGAATCTGCAGAATTCAGAAGTGAGGAGAAGAGAGAGAGAAGAGAGAAGGAAAGGTCAACAAAAGTCAAATTCTTACCTAACACCCATACCTCATTTTCTATTTGAATTTTGATATTCAAAAAGGATTTTGACTTGATTAAAAAATGGTAGGGAATTAAAATGAACCATGCAACTAAAGAAATAGTTAACATGTTACACTAAAAGACCTAAGTCATAAAATTGGCTAAGTGTGCAACACTACAGAGGAAAATTTTCCAATTAGGGTAACCCGACTAATAATCATATGTACACATATAAAATAACACGCACAATTGCTAATTAACACGAAAAACATTCTACAAAATTTCAAAGTGTTACACTCCTCCACAGCCTAGAGTCCCGATGCTAACACATGAAATGGGCTCGTGTTTTTTTGCTCCAGGGGCCCCACTCTTGAGCTCGTGAATACTCCTACGGCTGCGTTGATATTCACACTTGGAACTTAACGTTAACATTGTGACCATATAGAAACCTATAGTATATATTTACCCATGAATGTATACTTTTACTCGTCATATATATATTCTATACTTGTCATTTTTACTCTTTATTCTTGGGACTTACCGAGCGCTAGTTTGCTGACGGGCATTCCATCCACCCTTATTTTCTTGGAATGTTCGTCAGATACGTTCGAGACAAAGAAAGTGGAGGCCACAGAGGAGGACTACAACCGGATTGCTACTCAGGATTAGCTTAGCTTCACTTTTTATTCATCTTATGTATGCCACATGTTTAGGCATTTTCTTTTATTGTATTTACTTTCCAACTGAAACTCGTGTACTTGTAAATATTTGAAGTTGAATGTAAATAAAGATATTTGTTGAAAAATTTTACAGTCTCCATTTATTCTTGCATTGTGTATTATTGTTTCAATACGCTTAGTATATTTATTTAGGGAATAACATTCTCTGGATAAATATGTTGCGGGTTGCCACGTCATCGTTTCCGTTTACAAGGATGCGGGGCGTGACACCAACCTTCGCTCAGAGGAAACTTGAGCGCAAGGTGGCAGGTCGAAATCTGAGCTTGAAGGGCATTTAAGGTCGGACGGCCTAGAAGGATGTTATGAAGGAACCCATATGACGAGGAAACTCAACGTCATTGTTCCGGTTCTCCCGGCCTCTCCGATGTTGAAAGGGAGAGTGATTATTCCCTCAACTTGAACGAAGTGGTTGGTGAATCCTGAAAGAAGATGCGAGGTCGGTTGAAGATCGGACAGGTTTAATCCCATATGCTGGAAGCAGTCATAGAATAGGATGTCCGTCGAACTTCCTGAGTCGACGAGGATTCTCTTGACTTCGTACCTGTTCACCCGGGCCGTGACCATTAGAGGATCATTGCGCGGGATAGATATGCCATGTAGGTTCTCTTCGGTGAAGATGATTGGGGTAACCTTCTTACCTTTCTTAGAAGGGGAAGCATCTAAGGTCATGATTGGCCGGATACAGTGGATGTCCTCGTTGCTCGGACTTGAGCCAATGGAGACGACTATGATCTGTCCGATCGTCAGCTCTCCAACAGGTTGTTGCTCAGCCTGCTTCCTATCCGCTTGACGTTTATCTCGCAGGTATTTTGCCAAGTAACCGGAGCGGATCATCTCTTCGATGTAGTCACGCAGCTGTTTACAATTCTTGGTCGGATGCCCTTGCGTCCGATGATAGGTGCAAAATGGGTCATGTAGTCATTTTCCCGGCCTTTGCATCATCAGTGGTAGCTTGAAGAATCTCTCTTTTCGCTTCTTCTAATAGCTCGGCTTGCGAGACGCTGTTCAGTTGAAAATATTGCACATTTGATGGAATATTTTCCTTACTTTTGTTAAGTACTTAAAAGTGTTTATTGCAAATATAGAACATATGAGCTTTTATCTGTAAAATATCTATTATCATATGTTTCTACATTATAATTAATATTATGAAGAAAAATATATGTATATAATATTTATATGATGTTTTGGTAATTAAAATATGCATATCATATCAAATATTCTTAATCAAATTTCTTAAAAATTTATTACCATATAAAATGATTAAGATTATATCTCTAATATAACAAATATTACTAACATTATTCATGGAGATATTGTGCAGATTTAGGTCAGGTCAAGAGATCAAGATATTCAAGATTTCGGGATCAAAAATCTGCCAATAAAATCGTAGAATCAATACTGGTAGAAACTCAGGAAATATTTCCAAAATCCAGATATCTAGAGGATCTCCACGTGTCAACATGAGGCCACAGCAGAAAACCCAAATCCTAACTCCTCCAAAGTGCGGCGGTTGCGCGGCCAATAGCCCATATATGCGGCAGATTCACGGCTTCATCGTGGCTGTAGGATCTAAAAATTTGGAAAGTGGATCTTGATAGCATATCTAAACCTATGAGATCTAGAGTTTCTGATTTGAGGGCTATATAAAGGACTGAGGGCTAAATTTAGAGATCATCACTTTTAACACGAAGCAAATCATCGTCAAGAACAAGAGATTTATGATAGGTCCACGATTCGACGTGATAGAGCGACGTGAATATCGACGAAACATTTACTTCCTACGAGGCAAAGATCGAGAGCAACTTCTTCCTCTTATAATATAAATTCGAAGGATTTGTACTTGTAACGTTGATTAATAAAGGTAGATCATTTGTAATTATTTCGCATTTACTTTCCGTATTTAATTTCTGCATTAGAATTTCCTTCTCTATCCCTTCTTCTTCTTCTCCAAACATGCATGAGTAATTTTTCGCTTGATAGGGTTCGTAGGATTAGGGTAGATTAATGGATGATAAAATCTATTAACTCCTTTTACATCTTATAAAGTTTATAAACTTTATCAAAAGAATTGTTAACATCCTAATCGGGTGCACTATCAATTTATTGATAGTCTCGACTGCGATTTGAGATCAGATTAATAATTTTTTTAGTAGAGGCTAGACATGAATAGAGGCCAATGAAAAGATAAGGGTTAAGAGTGGAAACCATATTCCCTCCAAAAATACTTTTCTTCATTCATCACTATCGATCTAGTTTTAAATCTATTAAAAGATAAAACGAGTCATCTTTATTTAATCATCCATTACTACTAAATTCTAACGAACCCTACAATCCATCTTCTTATATATTCTACATCCGTGTTCAACATAGATTTAGAATCACTCTCTCCTATTTCTAATCAACTCGTCTAAAGCAAGATTAAAAATTCCACGCATCCCTGCGGATGACCCGTACTCATCTCGGCTAGCTACACGCGACACCGTTATTGATTACAGTTATTATACAAAACACTTTAAAATATACGATTAATCAAATGGTGCCGTTGCCGGGGATACGCACGTAATTTTTTTTCTTGCTATACGGTTTGAATTCTTATCCGATCCATAAAATAAAAATCAAAACCATAATTTGCATATTTAACGATTATTGTGCGAATTTTGCATGGGTATCTGGAGTCACCAGAGCAAGGAAATAAAGATCCAGAGACTTTCTACGAAGTCCAGAGGAGCAAGGAAAGCTACTGAAGGAAACTCAGAAGATGAACCCACCATAGCACGGCGGAACCGCGGCAGAAGCATTGTTTTGGCCGCGGTTGGGCTGCAGCTTGGTAGAGTTTGGTCCCCAAACTCCTCTGGTATCTTCCTCATATCTTTATCTCTCCTCTAGAAATCCAATAATTCGATTTTCTGCAGGATTCTTTGCAAAATATCACCGCTCAAAAATCTTTTTGCGTGTTTTGAAATTGGTTTGTTTGTGCATATTTTAATACGGACTTTAAGGGGCAAAACCAAAATTCAGATTAGGTGGGGATTTCATCACCCTTCCTAGACCCCACAAATCACAAAATGAGCATCCGCATCACCCTACATTAATTAAAAAATATCTAGACCAAGACTCTAAGAACTGTCGCACTCAATTAGGACAGAGGAAGGTCGTGGGTAATCTATCGCTTATCCGCATCTCTCTCGTGGTGCCATAGGCAAGTGTGACTAAGGAAAGTGGTTACTTAATTAGGTCTGTTATTTTTGGTGATTCGTATAGTGGATACTTCCCACTTACCTGGCACATACCTGGCAACAAGAGTAATAAAGAGGTGGTAGAGGATTGATCCTATGACTTGTCCTTTGGAATTCTAGGAGCGGTTTAGTGACTTGACCTAGGTGACCTTAGTTCTAGGGTTGTTTGTGCATTTTTTGTATGATTTGCCTTACGTCCGACAATTTTCAAAACAAACATTTTTAGTTCTCACACACCCTGCCACGTGCGCTAAACCCGTTTAGTGCATGCTCGGCTGGACATGAGATTCTAGTGCCCGTCTTGTCCGCGTCTCTGCTATCGACTCCGAAGTCGGTATTTCTTCATCTTCTTTTTCCCCTCCACCCACCACATCGACCGAGATGGACGGTTCTCCATCAAATTTTACCAACACACCCCTGCCACCACCCGTAGGTGTGCAGAATCCACCGCGCATCTCTCTGCAAAAGAGATGCTATCCGATACGTGGTCCTCTTCCTACTTGTTTATCTATTCCACCAGCCAATGGGGATAATTTCGAAATTAAACCCCACTTCATCAACTTGTTGCCCAAATTTCACGGGCTTGAATCCGAAGACGCATACGTTTTCATCACCAAATTCGAAAACGTATGCGCAATGATGGGCACTACACAACTTTCAATGGATGCTATGCGATTACGTCTTCACCCTTTTATATTGTGCGACCTAGCAGAAAAATGACTTTATAGCACTGCCGCATATTCTATCGCCAAATAGAACGAATTCGTTGTAGCATTCCTTAAGAAATTTTATCCCAATCATAAGATCGCCCGTGTTCGAAGCGAGATTAACCAGTTTACCCAACTTCCCAACGAACCATTCTGGAAATACTTTGAACGGTTTAAAGATCTTCTTCTGCAATGCCCCCATCACGGAATCGATAAATGGCAACTTTGCCGCCTTATATATGAGGGTGTCAATCCAGCGACAAAACAGATGCTTGAAACCATTTATCAATGTCATTTCATGTCTGAAGATAAAGGGAAAGCTTGGAAATTCCTGGAAGATCTCGCTGAACAAAGTTTACTGTGGGAAAGTGTTAAACCAACATCGTCTATGGGAGGTATCCATCATCTCGATGTTTCCGTCGCAGTAAAAGCCGAAATGGCAGCGATGCAGAAGAAACTCGAAGCTATAGAAAACAAATTCTCATCAGCCTTCCTAAACCAAGTTACGCTTCCTAGAACCGTGTGTGGTTGCTGTTCGGACCTATCACATTTGACGGAAGAATGTCCTTTGAATCCTCCGTTTCAAGGTCAAGAACAAACTAATGCTGCTTTTCAGCAACGACCTAGAAACGATCCTTATTCTTCCACATACAATCAGGGATGGATGAATCATCCTAATTTTGCTTGGAACCAAAACCAAACTCAAAATCAAAACTAGTTCCCAAACAACCATCAAAGACCTCTCCCATAGCAACAACAACTACCACAACAGAGTCGGCACCCCTTTCAACCGCAAACTTTTCAAAATCCGGCCAACAATCTTGCACCTTATAATAATTCTTTCCAAACGGCCAGTACCGAAAAATCCTCTGCACTCGAACGAAGCTTAGAAACGTTCATTAACCAATCTACACAAATGACGGCTAATTTAACTTCTTCTATCCAAACTCTAGTGCAACACACCGCTTCCCATGGTGAAAGCATAAAATCTATAGAAGCACAACTTGCATAGTTAAATGCCGCGATGAGTGAGAGAGAGAAATGGAAACTTCCATCTCAAACTCTACCGAATCCTGGCCACTCACAAAGTCATAATGTGTGTGACATAACCACGTTGAGATCGGGAAAAGTGTAGAATAACAACGTGGGTGAACATGTTGATGTTGATGATATTAATGAAACCCCGACTACTTCTACTTCTAACCCTATTCCGTCTATTCCACCACCTTCTTTCGAGCCTATTCTCCGTTTTCCACAAGGCTCGAACTCTCAGCTCATTTTCTCGAGTCAACCTAAAATGATCCTAACTCTAATTCTGGGATCGATTCCATCCCCACAAACTTTTCCACAAATGGTGGACCAAATCCTTATTGATAAAGCTCCTTATCCAAACAAGTTAAGGGCCAACAGACTAAGTCCCCACATGGAGGAGATTGTGGAAATTTTTAAGCAAGTTAATATAAATATTCCTCTCCTAGATGTTATCCAACAAGTTCCGTCCTACGCGAAAATTTTAAAGGACTTGTGCACTAGGAAAAGAAAAATTCAAGTACCTAAAAAAGTTTTTCTAGCGAGTAATGTGAGCACTGCTTTACCCAACAACTACCCAAGAAACGAAAGGATCTCGGGAGTCCTACAATATCTATTTCTATTGGGGGTAAAAATATCAATCGTGCTCTACTCAATTTAGCTGCTAGTGTTAACTTGTTTCTGTATTCTGTTTATGAGCAATTAGGGATCAGAGAGTTAAAACCGACGCACTGCACTCTTCAGATGGTCGATCGATCTATCACCCAACCTAAGGGTGAGTTAGAGGACGTGTTAATCAAAGTCGGGGAATTTATATTCCCTGTGGACTTCATAGTTATTGATACACAGCCTGTAGCAAACCCACGAAACCAAATTCCAGTGATTTTAGATCGACCTTTTCTAGAGACTTCCAACGCTGTAATCAATTGTCGTAACGGCTCTATGAACCTATCCTTCGGGAAGTTGTCAATTGAGCTTAACTGTTCCCCCAATCAGAGCAAAGCTCTGTTTCAAAGTTCAAAATTTAAATTGAAACAACGCTTCAGATTCTGCACGCTGCACGCTGCGCGCCACGTGTCAAACACAGACGCGCTAGCGCCAGGTGCGCTGCGCCCTAGGCAGCGCACCCCAATCAGAGCAAAGCTCTGTTTTAAAACTCAAAAGTTGAAGCAACGCTTCAGATCCGGCGCTTTGCGCTGCGCGCCACGTGTCAAACACGGGTGCGCTAGCGCAGTTGCGCTGCGCGCCACGTGTCAAACACGGGTGCGCTAGCGCAGTTGCGCTGCGCTCTGCGCTGCGCGCCGCGTGTTGAACGAAGGTGCGCCAGCGCTAGAATTAAAAATTCCCCACCGTTAGATCAAAAGATCTACTAATAATAAATTATTAATTAATCAGAACTAAAATTCTGTTATGAAAAGATTTCTCAATCTTATTAAAACAAGAAAATTATCTTCTGTAAAACAGAAGCCTTAGGATCAAAGATCCAACGGTGGGAAATATTTCCGAATCAATCAGAGAAAGATCTCTTAAACTGATTCAACAAATCATTTGGCCCTATATTAAGGCCCCTAGACTTCAAGTCTAAAAGATACAGAGAGAGAGATAGAGAAAACCCTCTGAAAACTTCGAGAAAAACTCAAAGAGAAAGAAGAGCAAGCTCTTAGAAAGAAGAAGATCATTTCTTCATCCTCAAGGTAAAGAACTAGTTCTTGAACAACAAAGATGAAACCATCTCGTAAAAAGAAGAACTATCTTCTAAAAAGATCATAGATCTACAAAAGACCAAGGTCTTCGATAAAAAAGGAGATCAAAAGATCTAATCATAAAAAAATAATAAATAAAGAAGTATTCACTTCATTCACAGATCTTTGATCTATAAAGACAAAGACTTTTATAAAAAACAAGAACTTTTGTTCTTGAATCTTGAGGCAAAGCCTCCTTTAAGAAGAACATAAATTTGTTCTTTGATGTTAAAATTGATCAAATGCGCTTTGCGCTATTAGAAAGTGCCCTGCACTTATGAATTTGCACTTTTGAGCTTCTTGGACCGGCGCTCAGCGCCAAAACATGCCACGTGTCAACCAAACACATTATCTGCGCTTTGCGCTTCTAAAACAGCGCACTGGGCTCATGAACTGGTGCTCAGCGCCAAGCGTGCCACGTGTCACTCACTGGCGCGCCAACAAACTCACGCAATGCGCTCATAAATTAAAAGCGCAATGCGCTAATAAACTAGCGCTTAGCGCTAAGCGCGACACGTGTCATCTTCGTGTGCGCTACCCGACAGAAGCGCAATGCACTCTTTGACTGGTGAAAAGCGCCTGGCGCACCACGTGGCGCACTTTCAGAACACACTTTGTTCTGATGAATGCTATGCATTCAATACAAGACAAAAAAAATGTCAGAGCCCAATGCCTAGCATTATTAAAAGGGCTGAGCCCAAATAAAGGCTTAATAACTAGAGCAACTAAAATGTTAAACATTTTAATTGGACTTAGCCCAATTCTGGCTATAAGTCCTCAACTTATATTGAATAGAGCCCATCTGCTCTTTCAACCAATTCACATCGGTTCGAGGGTACATTTCTTTACTCCTCTGATATCTGTCGTTGTAATCCTTCAACGTCGTCAGAGAGGTGACAGGTCCCGATAAACACACATTACTACGGACTGTGGGGTCCTCAAACCTATGGACTATGATGTTCTTAACCTTGATCGCGATGTCTTTAAACTAACATTGGACTGTGGGGTCCTTAAACTCATGGACTATGATGTCCTTAACCTTGACCGTGATGTCTTTAAACTAACATCGAAGTGTGGGGTCCTTAAACCCATAAACTACGATGTCCTTAACCTCGACCGTGATGTCTTTAAACTAACATTGGACTGTAGGGTCCTTAAACCCATGGACTATGATGTCCTTAATCTCGACCGTGATGTCTTTAATCTAACATCGGACTGTGGGGTCCTTAAACCCATGGACTATGATGTCCTTAACCTCGACCGTGATGTCTTTAAACTAACATTGGACTGTGGGGTCCTTAAACTCACGGACTATGATGTCCTTAACCTCGACCGTGATGACTTTAAACTAATATCGGACTGTGGGGTCCTTAAACTCACGGACTATGATGTCCTTAACCTCGACCGCGATGTCTTTAAACTAACATTGGACCGAGATGTCCTTAAACTAACAATGGACCGTAATGTCCTTAAACTAATTATCGACCGCAATGTCATTAAACTAAACAATAGAGCTCAATTGCTCTCTTGTCGGATCTAAACGATCCCGTTAAATTGATCTTAGTCTAAAATTAGACTAACGTATCCTTAACAAACGTTTAAGTTGATCTTAGTCTCAAATGAGACTAACAAATCCTTAAACCCAACCCCCCAAACCCAAATCTAAGAAAGATACGGATTTGGACTAGTCCACGTCCTACGGGCGACAAATTAGTCTCCATATACAATCCACGGGCAACCAAACACAAAACAAACACCCACAACACGAAGTGACCATCTGGAGAAGGAGAAAGTTGTTACCGCAATGCGGTAGCGTAATTAACTGCAGGGGCTTGCGCCTGCAGGGAAGAGCGTCCCCACAATAAAAAAACTCTCAAACGAGGGGGAATCTGACAAAGTCTGCTACATCGGCCACATCCGTTTAAACCTTCGATACACGGTGCCATAAATCAACTTGGCATCTTCGGAGAGGTGGACGAATAGCACCAATTAGCATCTGCCCTGAATTTCAGGCAAGACGGACCTACGCGGTCGCGTCTTTGTGTTCGGAGGGGAACAGATTCTGGCACGCCCGGTGGGACCTTTTCCTCTTTCCACTCCACACTTCGTGTGTCGTGTTCGTGAACGAATCGCAGTTTGCTAATGGTTTCCCTTGGGTTTCGAGATACTAAGATTTAGCGTTTTGCTTGGTGCAGAAAGCGAAGGATCGATGGCGTCCACTTGTGCAAAATGTTCCAACTGCAACTGCAACCCACGCTCCGCCTCATCTGGAGGTGTAGCTTACAGGGCTCAAGCGGCTTTGCTGTTCACGATGCCGGTAAACCAGGTGACTCAGGCTACTACCGGACTATTCTTTAGGACCATGCTCCCACCAATGAGTTTCAGCACTCCTGTGCCAACACCGGAAGCTCCCAAGAAGTCTGTCTTTGACCGGCTTACAACTACTGCGGCCCCTCTCAACGGGTTGTCCAGCTCCAGCGCCTCAGTCTTTGCCAGATTAAGCCAAAGTTCCCGTGGGCCCAAGATGAAGCCTACAATTCAAGAGAAGGTTATTCCGAAAAGAGTAACCAACCCTGCCCTCGAAGTCGTCAAGGAGGCTTCGCCTGCCAAAGGGTCGGTCTTTGCAAGACTGACTGTTCCAGCTACAGCTCCCGTTCCTGCTCAAAGGTCTGTCTTTGACAGATTGGATACCGCTACTCAAAAGACGTCAGTCTTCAAGAGGCTGGCACCGGCGGCGCCTCACCTGAACAGGGGGCAAGACAAAGCTATCCCCATCGCCGAACCAACCCCAACATCTCGACACGCTCGACGTCGCCACTGGCGCCGAGTAAGGAAGGCTGGGGGTAACTCCCCCTCTGGGCTAACTCCACCAGCTCCAACGGTAGAAGTTAATGCTGCTGTTCCAACCGGGAACAGTTTTGAGCTACTGAACAAGGTGCGCAGGAACTCGCCTACTGCCATACTGAAAAGATCTCCGCCACCGGTGGAGACTATCACAGAAATAAAACCGGAGCAATCCCCTCAATGGCTGTCTTCCAAAGTTTACAAAATCTGGCGACAAGTCCGAGAGTCGGGGGTTGATCAAGACTATCCCCGCCGGCAGAAGAGGCTGAAGGTCCGACAGGAAGAAAACCGTCCTGTTAAGCCACAGAAGGCGACGGCTACTTGGGTGCCCACTGCAACGGCCCCCTCAATTTCGACCGCCCATAAAAGGAGAAGGCCGGAGAAAATCCTCACGTCTGCGACGAATGTCAAGAGCATTGAGCCTAAACGCCCCAAGTCTGGGGGCATGGTGGTGCATACCGTCTATATGGCGTCCGGAAAAGAGGATAGCCGTATCTCCACAGGTCATCGACCGCTTACGTAATCCGTGACAAAAGCCCAAGAGCAGCAGTAGAAGCTTCAGGAGATGATGACTGCGATGGCCGCACTCACCGGGCCAAAAGAAAGCCCGGAAACATCCGTGGAGCAGCGCCATGAGCAGAAAGCTGATGTTGAATTTCTTCGGAGAATGCTTGAGAAGAAGGACAAAGAGGCCGCGGAACAAGCGGCCAATATAAAGCAAATGGCACTTCTATTTCAAGATATGGTGGGCATGATGATCCAGCCAGATCCCCCAGCCGAAGATCCTCCAATAATAATTGAAAATGATAGAGGAGAAACATCAAACCCTCTACCGGCTCTTTCAGCAGCTAAGGAGGAGACAATCTCCAAAGTCGCCCTAGATGATTACATCGCTCAGCAAATACGAGTTCATCAGGAGAATGAAGCGGCTGGGCAAATTGTGAAGACTGGGCGACCGTATCCAGGATGGTATGATCAGATAAAGTACCCGCCGGGATACACAATCCCCAAATTCCATGTGTACAAGGGGACAGGCAATCCCCATCAACATGTCGCTCAGTTCAGGGCTTTATGTGGCAACACCGGAGGTGATGACAAATTGCTACTTCGTCAATTCGTCGGCAGCTTGTCGGAGACGGCATTCGAATGGTATTTTGAACATCCAAACGACTCCGTCAAAACTTTCGCAGAAATTGAGTTATTGTTCACCCAGCGATTCGCAAGTGCTAGTGAACGCACCCCAATAATGGTATTGATCAATGCCAGGGTGAAGCCGGGCGAAACGTAGGTTCAGTACGCAATCCGATGGCGGAATCTGTGGTCGAAATGCGAACAGCGCATCGAAGAAGCACCAGCGGTGGGCATGTTCGTGGGCACCCTAGACCCTCATGCAACTATTTCACAGTTCATGATGTTCTTCAAACCGACCACATTCCAGGTTTTAATCGACAAGCTAGCCCAGATGGATCAGATGGGGCATAGACCGTCTCCTCCGAAGCCGAAGCCGCGGAACGAAAAGGTTAAAGGGAAGGCGACCTTCGTTGCGAATACCCAACAGCAGCCCAGTGCTCCAAAACTAATGGATCAACTGGAAGAGATACGGTGCTATTATAATGAGAAAATGAAGCATCCTTATTCGTTCCCACGGGACAAAACGAAGAGACTATTCGAGCTGGCGATGCGCAACAGGCTTATCAATCTGCCGAATCCAAGGCGACCATTGCAACCCGGCAAAGGGAATAATCCTAATTATTTCCCTTACCACCAAACGGTAAGCCATCCAATCGAAGATTGCTTCATCTTTAAGGGATGGATCATCAGTACCTACAAGGCAAGTTTGCGCTGTCTGAGAAGTGGAAAGTAAACCCACCACAACCGCACACTCCTAAGAAGATGGACACACCGGGGGCAACGTGCTCTTTTGTTGAACAAGCTCCATGGGAGGTGGCTCTTTCAGCCAAAACCAAAAATATGCTGAATGATCTCCAGACATGCCCAGCGATCAGGTGGAAGAATCCGCTGGAACCCCAGATCATCGAAGGAATGCTGAAGCCGTGCCCAACTCCAAAGATTGGTGGTGATAGCCAAAGTGTTCACACCCAGCCGTCAAAATCTTCGAAAAAGAAGAAGAAATCCAAAAAGCCCGTGAAGCCTGGCGATAAGCGCACGGACCCGCAGAAACAGATCGACGCGCTGGAAGAGTATAACCAGAAGGTGCGGACTCCGATCACGCACCAAGAGTTCCTCGGCCACGTCCTTTCAAATTCCTTCGTTAGAATGAGCTCGACCGACCAACAGTAAGAGATGATGGAGAAGACTCTTCGGATGAATCTGAGGATTACGTAGCAAGTTACCTTATGATCTCTCATTCGTCAACAGAGGATGAAGAAGCTCCTTGCACTGGGAGACCCGGGGCAGGTCCCGAGCCGGAACTTCTATGGCCATCAGACGAAATGATCGACGCCTTCCTAAACGAAGCTCTTCTGAAAAGTAAAGCTGATCGGGAGCGTGAGATGGCCATATTTGAAAAGGCCAAACGCCGGCGACAGGATGAAAGGGTCGAGACACTCCCGCCAAATCAAGAGACATCCGTCGTGGATAAAAACAAGTTCAAGACAAGAAAAAGGTTTGCTAAAGCCATATCAATGGGAATGAAGCTACCACCCTCCGAAGAAAACACTGTCGGTGAAGTAGAGATGCATCCTAGCTACTGCTCATATCATCGAAAGATTTCGCACCCCACCGAAGAGTGCGACACTTTTAAAACATGGTGGCAAGGGTATGTTGCTCACCGACAGCATTTCAAGCGGATAAAACGCAAAACTCGTCGGGAGCAAAGAAATACGACCGAGAAGCATAAAAGAACCACCGGCAATTGTTGCGTGATTAACGCCGGGGGATCATAAGTTCTCACATTTGGGAGCGAATCCGACGAGGAAATGGCTCTTGGCCCTCTCTTTAAAGAGTCCACTTTGGGAAAAGTGGAGGAACCAAAGACCTGTGAAAATATTCAGCTACGCAATCGTACGCTGCCCGAAAAGAGTCTCGGACCCACAAATAGAAAAGACAAGGGAAAAGAAAAAGTCTCTGAGGATATCGCCCTAGATGACCAAGTCATGAAAAAGCTGATCGCCAAGGACCCGCCAAAGAAAAGTAAGGTGGACTACAACGTTCTGGCGCACTTGAGGAAGCTACCCTCGCAGCTCAGCATTCTCGACGCCCTTTTACTAGCAAAAGAAGCAAGAGATTCATTGATCAAGGCACTACAAGAGCCAGAACAATTCCAAGCTTTCCTCGCTGAAGAAAAGATGAAGGACGAGCTGGAAGAAGCGCACACAGCCGATATCACCTTCGGCGATGATGATCTCCTCCTTAGGACGTACGAACACAATCGTCCCCTTTACGTCTCCGGATACTGTCACGATATTAAGATAGGCAAAATCCTGGTCGACAATGGGTCATCCGTTAATCTCCTCAACGTGCGAGTGTTGAAGGAAATCTGCATGAGCGTTCAGCACTTCGCTCGTGATAAAATCACCATCTCCGGTTTTGACTCCCAGTCATCACAGACTCTCGGGTCTATGATACTGACGTTGCGCTTTGGGCTACTAGTCACGGATATTAAATTTCACGTCATTGACGCCAAGACGTGCTACAATGCTTTGCTCGGCCGGCCTTGATTACACGAGTACAACATCATCCCTTCTACACAACATCAGTGTATGAAATACTTCAAGGATGGTCTCGAGTACACTGTGAGGGAGAGCTGAACCCATTCTCCGTAAACGAAGTTCGGAAATACGAAGATGCAAAATACTTCTTGCCAGATTTCAAGGACACGGAGAGATGTCACAAACCGAAGGACAAAGCTATCACCACTATTCCAGTCTTCGGGAGTGATACCGAGGAGGAAGAAGAGATAGTTTATTCAGGGCCGCCTCAACGCAACAACCTGGGACCGTCCGCCCCCATGTTGATCTTCGGCAGCGACTCGGAAGACGAGGTCCATGCTATATTCTCTGCTCGGTCTTCAATACAAACATTCGCTGATGAAGAGCAAAGTTTGCAAGTTGCCATGGTTCCGCCCAAGCATCATAAAGAACTAGACGCGCTTGATACCTACAGTATGGAAGAGCTGCAGACGTTCTATGTCCCTCCCAGGCGAGAAGGTGAGAAGGCGATCCTATTCTACCGATCCGGAGAAACTAAAGTGGAGAAAGAAATCTGGCATGGCGCGGATTCCACACTCGACAGACTCCAGCCCATCCGTTTGCCTAGATATTACACAGACGGACTAAGGAGACTCTTGAGACGCTAAGGTGTACCCCTTAAGCAAACTGCTCGGCAAGCACGGTTCTATAACAGGATCTGGAACATCCCTGGAACTCAGCGAAAGTTGCCCAACGGGAGAATGGAAACGACCGGGCTTGGGTATGTCCAATCCAAGAAACAGGAGCTACTCCGCGACTGCTACGCCGTACATGACTTTGATGAAGAAGGGGATGCTCTATGGGAAGATGCTAACCCTGGACCAGAGAGAGCTCCCGACGTGAAAATGCCCAGTCCGTCATTTGAAGAACAAATGGACAAGCTTATAAGGAAAGCGGGTCAAAAGGTTCGAGACGACCATAATCCCGAAATAGCCATCTACGAGAAAGTCAGGACGTAACGCCTTCTTCAACAGGCTGCGAAAGATGAAAATGCTCCTCCATGTCAACCCGTTGTACAAAAGGCCCGTCGCAGAGGCAGAAACAAACCAAAGAATGGGAAAGGCGTTCAACAGCGACAAAGAGAGATCAAGAAGCCACGCGATCAAGAACCGAGCAACCAGGACTCATCTCTTATAAAGAAGATGGGTCGAGCGTACTCTTTCGCCCAAGACAAGACAAAGAAGATACTTGATCTTGCTATAAAACATCAACTGATTACACTCCCGGAGTCCAAGCACCCCGAGCAAGCCAGCGAAGTCTCTCATCCGGACTATTGCTCCTATCATAGGGCAATAGGACATCTTATTGAAGACTGCTTCACCTTCAAAAACTGGGTCGAAGATCAATATCAGCAAGGCAGGTTCGCTCTATCCAGCAGCTGGAGGGTAACCCCGCCGCAGAAGTATGAACCAAAAGCCGTGCATACAGCGAGAGTAGAACCAGATCAACATCGGTCTTGGAAGCGAGCTCGTACTTGTCATATGATAACGCTACCAAAAGAAGACCCCGAGGGTATGGATGATCTCCCCTGGTGCTTCGAAAACAATGATGACGAGGTGATCTCAGAGTTTCCACCGGCGCCGAAAGAGTTGGAAGATGGAATACATACCACTGCAGATGATCTCAAGAAAATTGATTTGGGGACGACAAGCGACCCGCGGCCGACATTCGTCAGTGAGTTGCTGTCTGAAGAAAGGGTGGCTACACTAAAGGACGTGCTCATGAAGTATAAAGATTGCTTCGCATGGAACTATTCCGAGATGCCAGGACTAAATCCAGAGATTGCTGTCCACAAACTGGCCATATCTCCGGACGCCAAGCCAATTAAACAAGCGCTGAGAAAAATGCGACTCGAGCTTGAGATGAGCATCAACGCCGAGGTCAAAAAGCTAATAGACTCCAGTTTCATCCAATAGGTTCGGTATCCTGACTGGATCGCTAACATCGTCCCGGTAATGAAAAAGAATGGGACCGTGTGCATATGTGTGGACTTTCGGGATCTCAATAAAGCCTGCCCGAAAGACGACTTCCCAGTTCCGGTCACCGAGCTGATGATAGACAATACGTCCACTCACGAAGTTTTCTCTTTCATGGACGGCTCGTCGGGATACAATCATATAAAGATGCATCCTGAGGACCAGAAGCATACCGCTTTCCGGACCCTTTTGGGCATATTTTGCTACAAGGTGATGCCTTTCGGTCTAAAGAACGTCGGTGCCACCTATCAGAGGGCCATGACGAAAATCTTCGATGACCTCATACATGAAATCGTCGAATGCTATATCGATGACCTCGTAGTGAAAAGCAAATCATACGAGGAACATCTAGAGCATCTGAAGATCGTATTTCAACGCCTTCGGCAATACAACTTAAAGCCGAACCCTCTCAAATGCGCGTTCGGAGTTTCCTCAGGAAAATTCCTAGGATTCGTCGTCCGACACCGAGGCATCGAGATAGATCCGTTAAAGATCAAGGCAATTATGGAGATGCCTCCGCCAAGGACTCTTAAGCAATTGCGGTCTCTCCAAGGGAAGCCCGCGTACATCCGACGATTTATAGCCAATCTCTCGGGCAAGTGCTGCCCTTACAGTCACCTGATGAAGAAGGGAACTCCTTTCGTCTGGGATCGCAAATGCCAAAATGCACTGGACGAAATCAAGCAATACCTGCAAAACCCGCCAGTGCTGGCTGCCCCGGTCAAAGGAAAACCTCTCATTCTGTATACAACCGCCCTTGAAGGTTCTTTAGGCGCATTATAGGCACAAGAAAATGACTAAGGGAAGGAGAGAACCCTCTACTATTTGAGTCAAGTTCTACTGGGGGCAGAAAGCAATTATTCTCCCATCGAAAAACACTGCTTGGCATTGATCTTCGCAATAACGAAGCTCAGGCACTATGCGTTGGCGCATGAAGTCCGTCTCATATCGAAGGTGGATCCTCTCAAATATTTGATGTCAAGGGCCATATTGACAGGGCGGCTCGCTAAATGGGCCTTATTCTTGATGGAGTTCTCAATAACTTATCAGCCTTTTAAGGTAGTAAAAGGCCAAGCCATCGCCGACTTCCTCGCTGAGCATCCAATACCTGCCGATTCTCCTTTGAATTGCGAACTGCCAGACGAGCATGCGTTTGACACGATCGACGGTAATGGCACCCGATAGGAACTTTATTTTGATGGAGCTTCTTCCATGAAGAAGCGCAAGCAAAGCACCCCCATAATCAAATCAGGGGTAGGCCTCATTTTTGTAACTCCACAAGGAGGGATACCGCGCTTCGCCTTCTCCTTAACAGAGCCGAGGACGAACAACGAAGCCGAGTATGGAGCTTTGATAGCAGGTCTCGAGATCGCCATCGACATGGGGATTGAAAACCTCTTCATATACGGAGACTCCCAGCTGGTCGTTAGTCAAGTAAACGATGACTATCAAACATGCAAGCCAGAGTTGGTAAAGTACAGCGAGAAAGTACAGCAACTGCTGACTCAAATTCCTTCCTACACCTTGGAAATCATACCGCGTGCGGAAAATAGCAAGGCGGATGAATTAGCCAAGCTCGCTAAGAAACTGGCTGACGAGAACCTCGATGACGTGAGGATCGTTGTACAGAACCGACGGGTCCTCGCTCCGGCAGAAATATTTCCAGAGTCGTCCGAGGAAAAGGGAACGACCAAGCAAGCGGCTCTACAAGTAAAAGACCAAGAAACGGTTGAGGATTGGAGAGAAGTCTTTATAGACTACTTCAAATCCCGTCGAGCGCCTGAAGACGCGTCCTCAAAATATCAGCTCATGAAGCGAGCTTTATCTTTTGCCTTCGTCAATGGTACCCTGTATAAAAGATCATTTGATTCTTTATGGCTAAGAGGCCTGGGACCTGAAGAGGCAAAAAGAGTCGTCCAAGAAACTCACGACGGACTTTACGGTTCTCACCAAGCCGGGCCGAAGATGAAGCTGAAGATCAAACGGATGGGTTATTATTGGCCCACAATGATCCAAGACTGCCTCGAGTACGCAAAGCAATGCCACTCGTGCCAGATTCACGGGGATTTTATCCATCAGCATCCGAATCCACTACATCCGACAGTGGATAGCTGGCCGTTTGAAATGTGGGGAACTGACATAATCGGCCCCTTAGAGCCAGCATCGTCCAGAGGACATCGATTCATTTTGGCGACAACTGATTACTTCTCCAAATGGGTAGAAGCGGTACCGCTGAGGGAAGTAAAGACGGAAAATATCCTCCACTTCTTCAAGACACACGTCATCTATCGGTTTGGAACTCCACGACGGATTATCTCCGATAACGGGCCAGCCTATAAAAGCCACAAGATCAGGCGCTTCGCACAACAACACAACATAGACTGGAGATACTCATCAATCTATAATCCTCGAGCTAATGGTCTGGCCGAGGCTTTCAACAAGACCTTGACGAAGATCGTGAAAAAGACGGTGTCCCGAAATAAGAAGGACTGACATGAGAGACTGCATGAAGCTTTTTGCGCGTACCGAACTACGTTCAAAACGGCCACGAACACAACTCCATAAGCATTGGTATTCGGTACAGAGGCGGTACTCCCCCTCGAGATAGAGCTACCCTCTCTACGAGTGGCAGTTTATTACGAGCTAACGGACGAAGAGAATGCTCACCTTCGGCTTGAGGAGCTCGATGCCCTTGATGAAACCCGGCTCATAGCGCAGCAAAATCTGGAGGCTTACAAAGAAAAGATGACGCGCTCATACGAAAGATTGACTAGGCCGAGAACATTCTGCCAAGGCGAACTCGTGTTAGAAGTCAAAAGGCCTATGATCCCTAATCGCGCCAAGCGCGGGAAGTTCGAGCCAAACTATGAAGTCCCGTATATCATAGACGAAGTTTACCATGGTGGAGCCTACCTACTCATGGACATGCATGGTGAAAGGCCCTTCAGGCCGATAAACGGTCGCTTCCTGAAGAAGTACTACGCTTGACGAGTCACGACCTAAGTCAATGATAGATGACGATGCCTATGTCCGCTCGCTATCTTCTTAAGCCCAAACTCCGTAAGTAGTAACCGGCTTCCTTAACAACGGACCGAAACGTCCTTAAACTAACAGCGGACCGAAACGTCCTTAAACTAACAGTGGACCGAAACTTCCTTAAACTAACAACGGACCGAAACGTCCTTAAACTAACAACCGACCACTATGTCCTAAAACTAGCCGTTGACCGAGATGTCGATAAACTACGGTGGATTGCAGCGTTCCAAAGCTGATACAAAAAAAAAATTAAAAAAAGAGAGAAAAAAGACAACAGTATGTCCATAAGAAAAATGAGCACGGATGAAAACCCGAAAGGGCGCAACCTCGTTAAAAAATAAAAAAGAAAAAAGAAAAAAGAAGACGGTATGTCCATAAGCAAAATGGGCACGGATGAAAACCCGAAAGGGCTCCGTGAGTAAAAACAGCAGGGCTACCGGCGAGTTTTGTAAAAACCCGAAAGGGCGCAATCTTATTAAAAGACACTTGCAAGGTCCTCTCGACTTTGTAAGGAGAAACCACCCGCGTGAGATCCTTACGACTCACAACGGAGCAACACACTTAGGGATCCCCACGATTCCTAAAGAGAAATTACACTTGCGAGATCCTCACGACTCGTAAGGAGAACCCTCTTATGGGACCCTCACGGCTCATAAGATTCAAAAGTCTTAAGCTACAGGGATCTGAACCTGTTCTTAAGCAGCCCCCACAAGCTCCAGCACTGCCCTATAAGCGGCTCAATGTCGACCCTTGTATACAATCCACGGGCGCGAATAAACATTTCCTTAACAAAGTCCCATCCGTGACTAGGGATATGTCTACACGGTGAACAACCCTTGTAAGGCCTCTCGACTTAGAAGGAGAAAACACTCTTGTAAGATCCTTACGACTTATAAGAGACCGTACACTTAGGAACCCTCACGATTCTTAAGGAGAAAACGCACCTACGAGATCCTCACGACTCTCAGGGAGAAATACCTTTATGGGACCCTTACGACCCATGAAGTCAAAAGCCTTAGTCGACAGGATCCTAACCCCGTTTACTAAGCCACCTTTGTTCGACATCGACAGAGGCCAATGATGATTCGCTCCTGGTAATATCCCAGTTGTAGCGGTGCTGATGCCGAAATCGGGGTCTAATTCCGAGCTTGCAGAAAGAAGCCAGCGAGCCACACATGCATACGAAATAGCCGAAATGATGGGATAACTTGCAATAAATCTATCAAGTAAAAATGTATGCATGCGAAATAGCCGAAATGATTGGGCAACTCGCAATAAAAAGCAGCAAGTAAATAAAATAAATAGCCGAAATGATTGGGCAACTCGCAATAAAAAGCAGCGAGTAAATAAAATAAATAGCCGAAATGATTGGGCACCGCGAAAAAATAGCCGAAATGATTGGGCAATCGCGACCTTCGCGATATAAAAGCTGAAATGATAGAGCATCGCGGGAAGAAATAAAAAAATGAAATGAAAAAATGATAAAATTTATGCCCTACAGGTGATATCACATCAATCCCTGTATACAATCCAGGGGCGCAAACAAAGATGGAATCACACCTTTCCTCCCCAGGTTTTCACCAGAAAAAGAAACCAAATCTCAACGGTTCACAGATAGCCTGGAGATCATCTCAACATTCGTCTCATTACAACAAACACAACATCAAGCAAAGCGGAACAGCGGCAACTCCCAGTTCCAGGACTCGGCGGTGCACAGAAGACCGAGAGTCAAACCCCAATTCCGTGAAATGCGGATAAAGAGCAATATTCCTGGTTACGTGGAATGCGGATAATGTCAACCCTGAGCCCATGGGAAGCATCCAGAGCAAAATTTCTGGCTACGTGGAACGCGGCTTATGTCAATCCTGACCCCGTGGGAAACGTCCAGAGCGGAGCCTGGTCCTCGCCGAACACGGCAGTGAACCCGTGGGAAGCATCCAGAGCAAAATTCCTGGCTACGTGGAACGCGGCTTATGTCAATCATGACCCCGTGGGAAACATCCAGAGCGGATCCTGGTCCTCGCAGAGCACGGCAATGACCCCGTGTGAAGCATCCAGAGCGGAGCCTGGTCCTCGCCGAACACGGCAGTGAACCCGTGGGAAGCATCCAGAGCAATATTCCTGGTTACGTGGAACGCGGATAATGTCAACTCTGACCCCGTAGGAAATGTCCAGAGCGGAGCCTGGTCCTCGCAGAACACGGCAGTGAACCCGTGGGAAGCATCCAGAGCAACTCCTGACTCCGTGAAATGCAGATAAGGACAACTTCACCCATCACTTGCGGGTCCTCACGACTCGTAAGGGAGTAAATTCTCTTGTGAGATCCTTATGACTTTCAAGAGAAAACACACTTAGAAATCCTCACGATTCTTAATGAGAAATTACACCTACGGGATCCTCTCGACCGGTAGGGGGAAAATTCTTTATGAGACCCTCACGGCTCATAAAGTTGAAAAGTCTTAGGTGACAGATCCTAACCCTGTTTTCTAAGCCATCACCACCCTACAAAGAGCCTAAGATTGACAGCTATATACTATCTATAGACCGCACTTGCTAAAATCATATGGCAACAACACAGTAAGGAGAAGAAAGCAACAGTATAACAAAAAATGTATATCTTTTATTCATGAATTCAATTGAGTACAAGGCAAATCGTATAAAAGAATTGGATACATGTTGTTCAAAGATTACAAGTGTTCAATCTATACAAAAACAGCTATTACGAGGGAGGCGCCTTCAATAGACCAGCTAGCTACTCACGCACTCCTCTCAACTCTTTCTCACGATCAGCTGTCGCGGCCAGCTCTGCTTCAATTTGGGCCCGCTGCTGCAAACAGGATGAGAGTTTCTGATCAACTTCCTGCTGGGCAGCCTCCTGACTCTGCGCGACCTGCTCATTAAGATCAAGCTTCTTCCTCAACACCAGCCCGTCAGAGATACATCGTTGAAGGTTTTCAAAAATGGTGTTCAGCTGGGCAGCATTAGCTGCAACCTCAGCGCGCAGTTGGGCAGATTTGGCAGAAGTCGCTTCACGTTCCTTTCGTTTAAGGGTTACCTCTCGTTTGAAATGGCGAAGGAACGGAATACTTTGCTCAACCCATGCGGCCCGCTGGGAGTTCAAAGCCTGAGTCTCAGGGGCAGGACACAGAAGCTCAAGCTCATACAGACAGGCCTCAATCTTCCTGCAATGATTAACCCAAGACTCGACGACGCCTTCATTATGGAAGTTTACAAGCGTCGCCAGCATTGGATTGACCTCGGCAGCGAAATCTGCGGCAGATGTAGGAGCCTCCGTGTTAAGCTCCTCGACGCATTCGCTCAGCATACGCAGACTGGTCACAGCACCTTTTGAGGATGGACGTCTGGAAAAAGGCCCCGCCGGCATCATAATGACAGACTCGAAAGAGGCCGGAGTCGAAACGACCGCTGCAAAATAAATCACAATCAGATGACGGTTCAAGAAGTATAAGAGGTTCATGAACAATGGGATTTACTATACCAGCTGTAGCAGGTGGCAAAGCTGGGAGGACCAGTGGCGCAATTGTTCTCTCATCTCCTCCTTCAATCTGTAGTACCGCAATCAAGGCAAAGAAGAATCAGAAATGATTTCACTGTTGGTAAAAGAAAGAACATTAACTGAAGGCTGTATTCACCAGCGCCACTGGATGAAGCAATCTCCGACGGGAAGGAGAAGTGGGGGTGCAGCACCTGGTACAGGTGGTCAAAAAGGACTCCTACAAAGACGCAATAACACAACGTCGGTACATGAATTATATAGCCTAGAGATAAGACTGATGGGTCACAAATCCATACCTTCCATCATCTTAGACGGTGCGAGAGAAGGTAGAGAGGTGGTCACCGTCAGGGCGGTAACTGACGGCGCTGTCTCGGGTAGCGCGACATCAGCACTAACTGCACCTACATTAGAAACAAGATAAACCCTGTCAGGAAAGATTGAAAAAGATTGTAGAATAAAAAGAAGGGCGGTGACCTAAAATCTACCTGATGGGTCGCCAGTCGGAACCATGACGAGAGCGTCACTTGATACAACAATGGCGTCTCCCTCCTCCATCGGGATGGTCTCACCTCCCGTCGCCTCATGCCCTGATTCCACAAGAGCCGTCGTCACGCTTGCGACGCCAGGAGATGGCAAAGAACCGTAGACCGGAAGAGCGATGACCGAGGCGGCGCCCGACTCTTGAGAGAGAGCGGCCACCTCGGGCCAGCAATTGTACCCATTTCGCTCGCCACCACCTCGGGCTCAGTAATTATAGCCGTCTCATCCACTGCCGCCTTGGGCTCGGCCGTGGTAGCCGTCTCGCCTGCCGCCACCTCGGGCTCGGCAATGGTAGCTATCTCGGGCATAGCAATCATGACTGTCTCATCAGCCACTACCTCGAGCCCGGCAATTGCGGCTACCTCGCTTACCGCCGCCCCGGGTTCGGCAATCACGGCTACCTCCTCCACCGCTACCTCAGGCTCAGCGGTCGCCGCCACTTCTTCGGTAAGGCTCGGCCCTGCAAGATAAGATATATGAGAACTGATAGTTTAAAACTTTGACAACGGAACCTCACGGCACATTACCTGGAGTTGATTTACCGTTTACTTCCCTAGCCGCATGTACCGCCCGTCTGTAAGCAGTAGACAAGGCGACCGGAGACTCCTCTGAAGGAGTAGCTGTTCCCCTGCGAAGGACGGCGCGACACGACTGCGGTGTCTTGGCACTGAGATTCAGGGCAGATGCTAATTGGTGTTATCCGTCTACCTCTCCGAAGATGCCAAGTTGATTTATGGCACCATGTATCGAAGGTTTAAGCGGATGCGACCGATGTAGCAGACTTCGTCAGATTCCCCCTCGTTGAGGGGTTTTTGATTGTGGGGACGCTCTTCCCTGCAGGCGCAAGCCCCTGCAGTTAATTACGCTACCGCTTCGCGGTAACAACTTTCTCCTTCTCCAGCTGGTCACTTCGTGTCGTGGGTGTTTGTTTTGTTTGTGGTTGCCCGTGGATTGTATACGGAGACTAATTTATGTAGTCGCCCATAGGACGTGGATTAATCCAAATCCGTGTTTACTTAGATTTGGGTTTGTGGTTTTGGTTTGAGGATACGTTAGCCATATTTGAGACTAAGATCGACTCAAACGTTTGTTAAGGATACGTTAGTCCGATTTGAGACTAAGATCAACTTAACAGGATCGTTTAGATCCGACAAAAGAGCGTTTGGACTCTATTGTTCCAGTTTAGGGACATAGTGGTCCAATGAATGTATGGTTGTCGGGACCCGTTACCTCTCTGACGACGTTGAAGGATTACAACGACAGGTGTCAAAGGAGTTCCGAGATGTACCCTTGAACCAAAGTTGATTGGAGGGATTCATAGTCCAGTCTGTTTGAAGGTTTAAGGATGCGTTAGCCATATTTGAGGCTAAGATCAACTTAAACGGTTGTTAAGGATACTTTAGTCCAGTTTGGGACTAAGATCGACTTAACAGGATCGTTTAGATCCGACAAGAGAGCATTTGGGGCCTCTATTGTCCCAGTTTAGGGACATAGTGGTCCATTGCCAGTTTAGGGACGTGGTGGTCCATCTCCAGTTTAGGGACATAGTGGTCCATCGGTAGTTTAAGGACGCATAAGTCCATGGGTTTAAGGACCCCACAGTCCATATGGGTGTGTTTAAGGACGCATTAGTCCGTTAGTTTAAGGACGCATAAGTCCGCGGGTTTAAGGGCCCCACAGTCCGTATCTTGGTTTAAGGACGCATAAGTCCATGAGTTTAAGGACCCCACAGTCCGTGTTGATGTGTGGTTGTCGGGACCCGTCACCTCTCTGAAGACGTTGAAGGATTACAACGACAAATATCAGAGGAGTTCCGAGATGTACCCTTGAACCAATGAGTTGGTTGAAAGAGCAGATATGCTCAGATCAAGATGATTTGAGGACTTATGGCCAGTTTGGGCTAAGTCCAGTTATGTTTGAAATATTGGCCCTCTGTTGGTCCATTGAAGGAGAGGCTTTGCCTCTGAAACTTAGCCAATTGGGCTAAAGCTAGTGTTAAACACTAAAGACCAACAGTGTTGAACACTGGGAATAAGATTAGCAAGTTAGTGTTAAACACTAAAAGATAATCGGTGTTTTCAAATCAGTGTTAAACACTAAGCAAATCAGTGTTAAACACTGCAAATAGAGTTTTCCAAATTAGTGTTAAACACTAAGAAAATTAGTGTTAATCACTGAGGACAAAGTCTTCATATTAGTGTTAAACACTAAGGGGAGAGGGGTCACGTGTGGACACGTGAGAGCGCCCTGATTTCCCTTATCTTATTCTGCAGATCAGTGTTTTAACTCTTTTAATTCTCTGGCCATCACGTGTGGGCACGTGATGGAGGCCCCCGCTCTGGTCTGTTAGAATGCTTATTAGGGGTCACGTGGTGACACGTGAGGGCGCCCTAAATGTGGAGCCAGATCTCCTTTGTTTTATCCTCAAATTTGCGAATAAGTGTTAAACACTTTTCCTTTTTATTTCGAGCATCACGTGTTGACACGTGATGAGGATTTATGCGCTGACTGTTAAAACGTTTGCTAAGGGGTCACGTGGTAAACACGTGAGAGCGCCCAAAGCCTTCATTTCCATTGATCTTTCTTTCTGCGTTTTGGGAGTCACGTGGGAGCACGTGATGGCATCAAAAAGTGGGGCCAGATCCTCTTTATTTTGTTCTGCAAACAAGTGTTAAACACTTTTAATTTTCATAGCCATCACGTGTGGGCACGTGATGTATAATCATGCCCTGATTTATTAGAACACTTATTAGGGGTCATGTGCTAACACGTGAGAGCGCCCAGAATTGTTTCTGCGTTTGCTTTTGTTCCATATATAATGAGGGTCATGTGGGAACACGTGAGGCATTGCCTCAAAGCTTTCCTCTTCTCATTTTTGGGGATCTGTTCAGGGGTCACGTGGGGCACGTGACCCTAGTCTTTTTCATGCACAGAGATCTTTTAAGTCTCTTTATCTTTAAGAATTAAATTCTTATTTAGGGTAAAACCCTAATTTTGATTCTGGAGGAATTAAATTCCTATTTTGAAAGAATTAAATTCTTATTTAGGGTAAAACCCTAGTTTTGTTTTAGGAGAATTAAATCCTCAGAACTCAATTCCCCTTCTAAGTTTAGGATCTGCATGGCAGGATCTCGACCCGATGAGAATTAAATTCTCAACTTATGGGGAGATGTGCTCTGTGCAGATCTTCAACCAGAAGAAGAACTAAGTTCTTTTCTGTATAAGAGTTAAACTCTTGGATTTTGAGAATTAAATTCTCTGTTTGAAGTTTATCTTTTTCCCTTTTCTTACCTAGGGTTTTCTTTGTTGAGAATTAAGTTCTCCTTTCTTTTCTTCCCTCTTGAGAATTAAATTCTCCTCTCTCTGTTTTTCTCTCAAAAAAGTAGATCCCAAAAATGTAGATCCCCCCCTCTTCTCTTCTTGGCTCCTATTTATAGGAGAAGGAAGAGAATCAATTTGTTTAGAAAATCTCTCATTGAAAGATTTGATTTGATTTCATAATTAATATGATCCTTTAGATCACCCAGTGAATTTTATTCACTGTTGGATTTTAAATCCAAAGATATTCTGTTTGTTATTTCGGTGAGATTTGGGGAGATCTTTCCTTATTTGAGATTTTTCCATAAGTTGGTGATTTTTAATCACTCTTGGATTTTTAATCCAACGGTTCCCCATGACCCTTTTCCATTTGGAAAGATTCAGAAACTTTTAGAATTTAATTCTATTAAATTATAAGGCTTTTAAAGCCAGTCACGTGCTAGCACGTGACCTTTGGTCACGTGTGAGCACGTGACCCGCAATTGGGTTCCTTTCTCAGCCGCTTATTTATGTTTCAGTTTTAACCATCACGTGTCAACACGTGACCATTAGTCACGTGTAAGCACGTGATACCTCGTTGAGGTATTTTCTGACTTTTAGAATTAAATTCTATTCATTAATTTAGAGGCTTTTAAAGCCCATTATGTGTCTGCACGTGACCCATGGTCACGTGTGAGCACGTGATGCCCCATTGGGGTCTTTTCTGAGTTTTTATTGTATCTTTTAACTCCTCCAGCGGGTTCTTAAAAGCCCATCACGTGTGGACACGTAATTCCTTATAACTTTTGATCCCGGATGAATTACGAGGCCCATAATATATCAAATCGAAGGGATTTTCGAGCCGCTTTCGATACCATCAGAATTTATCTGTTTCTCATTCGGGAGTTTGTCAAAAAATAGCCCGGAAGATACTGGTTCCCATTTTCTTAAGCGTATCGCCGCCATTTGATACCTTGGGGTCTTTTGCGCAGAAATTTTTGGCGGGAACAAATGCCCCCCACTACTTTGCCCACGTAAGTATTTACGTGGGTGAAGTAGTGCAAAGTAATGTATAGCGTATGACCAGTTTCGGGTTGTTATATTACTTTCAGAATCTTGATCTGAGAAGATAACGAGCGGACACAAGCGTCGTCATTTATCATTGACTCAAATCTCGACTCTTAAGAGATATGGTTCCAAACCCTTAACTCCATGAGCCGCACCCTTCTATCTCTTTATATCTTACTCTGGAGTGAAGTAGTTTATATGCTCATGAGTAGCTTTTCCATTTCAGTGGCATGTAGCTTTGGCGAGTGTGGCTCATAGATGGTCCATCTTGACCTCTTTGCAGGGCAGTGATGGCTTAGGAGACAGGGTTAGGATCCGCCACCTAAGACTTTTCAACTTTATGAGCCATGAGGGTCTCATAAAGACTTTTCTCCCCACGAGTCGAGAGGATCCCGCAGGTGTATTTTCTCCTTAGGGGTCGTGAGGACTCCTAAGTGTGTTTTCTCTTGAAAGTCGTAAGGATCTCACAAGAGAATTTTCCCACTTATAAGTCGAGAGTACTCGTAAGTGGTTGTTTCCCTCCTTGTTGAGATTCGAATTTGGAGAGTGTGACCCGTGGATAGTATGCAAGAGACCGTTTTGGGCCGACTTGCAGGGTCCCAGTGCTTAGGAAACAGGTTTTTTAATCCCTACTACCTAAGGCTTTATCTCACGAGTCGAGACGAATCGAGAAGTTCTCGCAAAGACATCATTTTCCTCACGAGTCGAAACGAATCGAGCAGATCTCGCAAGAATATCCTAACGTCACAGTTAACCTCTGCTCTTTACGACAGAAGTCCGTTAGGGTCTGTGGTACTTAGGGTTTTGGCCGTCGTACCGTCGCATGAGCTGATGTATTCCTCGATAGGCAATCGTGCTGCTCGAGTAGCCCTGCGACTGCCGTGTCTCTGATCCCTTCGGGGGCTGGACAAGACGTCTTCAAGCAATCCTCCTTGGCAGTTTGACCGTCGGAAGAGCAAGCGCTAGGAATTTGCCATGCCGCTTTTTACTTGAGGTTAGGCTCATTTTGGAGAGCCCCGATGAGTCATAACCACTCCGCGCTGGTGTGGGATGATCTCCGATAGTCTTTCAGGCTTTATATGACTTGCCGTTAAGACCCTGAAGCTAGGAATTTGGCCTTTGCTTCGTTTGCTGGCATTGCGTCCTCTGTATCGAGACGAATGTCGTGGTTGTCTCTAGGTTGCTGATGAACCGTCGAGATTTGGAACTAGGGATTTTGCCGTGGCTCCTTTTGGTGATATTGCGTCTGCTGTACCGAGACGAACGTCGAGGTGGTGACCACTCCACACTGGTGCGAGATGATCTCCGGTGGTCTTTCAGGCTTTATATGACTTGCCGTTAAGACCCTGAAGCTAGGAATTTGGCCTTCGCTTCGTTTGCTGGCATCGTGTCCTCTGTATCGAGACGAATGTCATGGTTGTCTCTAGGTTGCGGGTGAACCGTCGAGATTTGGAACTAGGGATTTTGCCGTGGCTCCTTTCGGTGATGTTGCGTTTGCTGTGTCGAGACGAACGTCGAGGTGGTGATCACTCCATGTTGGTGTGAGATGATCTCTGATTGTCTTTCAGACTTTATATGACTTGCCGTCAAGACCCTGAAGCTAGGAATTTGGCCTTCGCTCCGTTTGCTTTGGCGCGTCCGAATCCTGCTGGGGGAAGAACGCTGGGGTGACATTTCATCTGCTGTATCGAGATGATCATCGAGGTGGTGACCACTCCGCGCTGGTGTGAGATGATCTCCGATTGTCTTTCAGGCTTTATATGACTTGCCGTCAAGACGTATGAAGCTAGGAATTTGGCCTTTGCTTCGTTTGCTTTGTCATGTGCGAATCCTGTTGGAGGAAGAACGCTGGGGTGACATTTCATCTGCTGTATCGAGACGAACGTCAAGGTGGTGACCACTCCGCCTTGGTGCGAGATGATCTCCGATTGTCTTTCCGGTTTTATATGACTTGCCGTCAAGACCCTGAAGCTAGGAATTTGGCCTTCGCTTCGTTTTGCTGGTATCGCGTCTGCTGTATCGAGACGAATGTTGCGGTGGTGATCACTCCATGTTGGTGTGAGGACCAGGATCCGCTCTGGACGTTTTCCACGGGGTCAAAGAGTGACATTATCCGCGTTCCACGTAACCAGGAATTTTGCACTAGATGCTTTACACGGGTTCACTGCCGCGTTAGGCGAGGACTAGGCTCCGCTCTGGATGCTTTGCACGGGTTCACTGCCATGCTCTGCGAGGACCAGGATCCGCTCTGGACGTTTTCCACGGGGTCAAAGAGTGACATTATCCGCGTTCCACGTAACCAGGAATTTTGCACTAGATGCTTCACACAGGTTTACTGCCGTGTTAGGCGAGGACTAGGCTCCGCTCTGGATGCTTTGCACGGGTTCACTGCCATGCTCTGCGAGGACCAGGATCCGCTCTGGACATTTTCCACGGGGTCAAAGAGTGACATTATCCGCGTTCCACGTGACCAGGAATTTTACACTAGATGCTTCACACGGGTTCACTGCCGCGTTAGGCGAGGACTAGGCTCCGCTCTGGATGCTTTGTACGGGTTCACTGCCATGCTCTGCGAGGACCAGGATCCGCTCTGGACGTTTTCCACGGGGTCAAAGAGTGACATTATCCGCGTTCCACGTGACCAGGAATTTTGCACTAGATGCTTCACACGGGTTCACTGCCGCGTTAGGCGAGGACTAGGCTCCGCTCTGGATGCTTTGCACGGGTTCACTGCCATGCTCTGCGAGGACCAGGATTCGCTCTGGACGTTTTCCACGGGGTCAAAAAGTGACATTATCCGCGTTCCACGTAACCAGGAATTTTGCTCTAGATGCTTCACACGGGTTCACTGCCGCGTTAGGCGAGGACTAGGCTCCGCTCTGGGTGCTTCGCACGGGTTCACTGCCGTGCTCTGCGAGGACCAGGATCCGCTCTGGACGTTTCCCACGGGATCGAAGAGTGACGTTATCCGCGTTCCATGTGACCAGGAATTTTGCTGATTATATCCGCATTTCACGGAGTTGGGATTTGACTCTCTATGGGAGTACATCGTCGAGTCATGGAACTGGGAGTTGCCGCTGTTCCGCTTTGCTTGATGATGTGTCCGCTGTGACGAGATGAGTGCTGAGGTGGAGCTGGGATTTTGCCATCACTCCGCTTTGCTGACCATGGGGTCTTTTATTAGCTTTGCATGTACATCCTGCTGGACTGCGAAGGAACGCCGTTGTTAACATTGTGTCTGCTGTAATGAGACGAATGCTAAGGTGGAGTTGGGATTTTGCCATCGCCCCGCTTGATGGTGTAACACCTTTGCGCTGCTGGAATGAGGAGGCACACCGTTGTTGGTCTCCAGGCTGTAGATGTGGCCGTTGAGATTTAGGACTAGGAACTTTGCCTTGGTTCCGTTTCGTTGCGATTCTGAGGTCGGTTGTTGACGTCATGTCTGCAACTAGTTGGAGTGAGGAGAAACACAGTTGTTGATCTCTAAGTTGTCGATGTTGACGCTGAGACCCTAAAGCTAGGGATTTTCCTTTACTTCATTTGTTGGCATTGTGTCTGCAATATTGCGACAGATGTCGAGATTGTCTCTAGGTTATTTATGAACCGTCGAGATTTGGCTCCGCTTTCTGATGGAGCCTGTTGGGAAGGTATGGTTCCCTTTTTATCTGTGCCCCTGGATTGTATACAGGGATCGATGTGATTTCACCTGTAGGGCAAAAAGTTTCATTCTTTCATTTTTTTTTATTCTTTCCGCGATGCTCTATCATTTCAGCTTTTTATATCGCGAAAATCGCGATTGCCCAATCATTTCGGCTATTTTTCGCGGTGCCCAATCATTTCGGCTATTTTTCTTTTTACTCGCTGCTTTTTATTGCGAGTTGCCCAATCATTTCGGCTATTTTTCATGAATACATTTTTACTTGCTGATTTTGTTTGCAAGTTGCCCCATCATTTCGGCTATTTCGTATGCATTTTTTTTTTTGGCTCGTTGAGTTTTTTTTTTTTTTTCCTTCTCGCGAGTAGGGGATTTAGGATATGATACCAATCTTGGCATCAGCATCGCTGCGACTGGAATATTGCCAGGAGCGAATCATCATTTGCCGTGAAAGGACTTGAAATTTGATACCGGTTTAGGCATCAACATCGCTGCAACTGGGATATTGCCAGGAGCGAATCATCATTTGCCTTGAAAGGGCTTGGAATTTGATACCGGTTTAGGCATCAGCATCGCTGCAACTGGGATATTGCCAGGAGCGAATCATCATTTGCCTCTGTCGATATTGAACAAAGGTGGCTTAGTAAACAGGGTTAGGATCCCGTTGACTAAGGCTTTTGACTTCATGAGCCGTAAGGGTCTCACAAAGGTATCTCTCCCTACAAGTCGTGAGGATCTCGTAGGTGTGTTTCCTCCTTAGGGATCGTGAGGATTCCTAAGTGTATGTTCCCCTGTAAGTCGTAAGGATCTTACAAAAGGATTTCTCCTTATAGGTCGAGAGGACCTAAAAGGGTTGCTCACCATATGGACATATCCCTAGTCACGGATGGGACCTTGCTGGGGAAATGTTTATTCGCGCCCATGGATTGTATACAAGGGTCAGTATTGAGCCACTTGTAGGGCAAGATCGGAGGTTGTGGGGGTTGCTTAAGAACAGGTTCAGGTCTCTGTAACTTAAGACTTTCAAATCTTATGAGCCGTGAGGGTCCCATAAGAGAGTTCTCCTTACGAGTCGTGAGGATCTCGCAAATGTAATTTCTCCTTAGGAATCGTGAGGATCCCTAAGTGTGTTGTTCCCTTGTGAGTCGTAAGGATCTCACGCAGGTGGTTTCTCCTTACAAGGTCGAGAGGATCCTGTAAGTGTCTTTTAACGAGGTTGCGCCCTTTCGGGTTTTCACAAACACTCGCCGGTAGTCCTGCTGTTTTTACTCACGGAGCCCTTTCGGGTCTTCATCCGTGCCCGTTTCGCTTATGGACATACCGTTTTTTTTTTGTTTTTTTGTTTTTTTTTTTTAACGAGGTCGCGCCCTTTCGGGTTTTCACGAACACTCGCCGGTAGCCCTGCTGTTTTTACTCACGGAGCCCTTTCGGGTTTTCATCCGTGCCCATTTTGCTTATGGACATACCGTTTTTTTTTTTTTTACCACGTCAGCCTGAAGATCCTGCGGGTTGGGAGTAGTTTAACGACGTTTCGGTCAGTTGCAAGTTTTAGGACATTGCGGTCCGTCGTTAGTTTAAGGACGTTTCGGTCCGTCGCCAGTTTTAGGACATAGTGGTCCATCGTTAGTTTAACGACATTTCGGTCTACCGTCGCCGTATTTGAGGCGAATTTCTAGTTTACTGACTTTTCGGTCTAGGAGGCCTTCCCTATGAACGAGCATGATGCCCCCGGCATATCCACCTTTTTCGAAGCATGTCGTTGTGGCGGGTTTACTTTCCACTTTTCGGGTAACGCGAACTTGCCCTGTTGGTATTGGTCTTCAACCCAGTTTTTGAAGACGTAGCAATTGTCGAGTGGGTGGCCCATTACTCTGTGGTAGGGACAATAGTTAGGATTGTTAACGTCACCTGGTTGCAATGGACGTTTTGGATCTGGCAGAGTGATAAGCCCGCTGTGCACTGCTAGCTCGAACAATCTCTTTGTTTTATCTTTGGGAAACGAGTAAGGACGTTTCAACTTCTCATTGAGGTATCGCGGCTTGTTGTTTTGACGACAAAACGGTCTCGGGTTACTCGGCTGTTGTTGAGTGTTGGCAACAAAGGCCGTTTTTTCCTTTTCCTTTCTCATTTCGTTTGCTCCGTCGTTTGCGGGTCCGAGATTCTTTCCGGGTAGCGTGAGATTGTACGGCTGAACATTCTCGCAACTCTCCAATTCTTTTGTTTTAGAAATGAATTCCTTGAAGAGAGGGTTGAGAGCGGCTTCTTCATCAGAATCGCTTCCAAAGGTGAGAACCCGTGATCCCCCGGGCTCGTCCCTATGACAATTGCCGGCAATTCTTTTATGCTCATCTGTCGTATTTTTTCGCTGTCTACGAGCTTCACGCTTTGTCCTGTTGAAGTGTTGCCTGTGAGCGACATACCCTTGCCACCAACACTTAAAAGAGTTGCAGTCTTCAGTAGGATGTGCGATCTTCTGATGATATAAGCAGAAGTTAGGGTGTACGTCCGTTTCATCAAAATATATACCACCAGGAGAACTTTTTCTGAAAGAGGGCGGCCTCATCCCCATTGCTATGGCTTTGGCGAATCGTTTCCTTGTCTTGATCCTGCTTTTATTTGCGGCGGATGTACTTTCATCCGGTGGGAGTGTTTCGACCCTTTCATCTAATCGCCGGTGTTTGGCTTTCTCGAATATGGCCATTTCGCGCTCTCGATCAGCTTTGCTTTTAAGACGGGCTTCGTTCAGGAAGGCATCGATCATCTCGTCTGATGGCCACAGAAGTTCTGGTTCAGGCCCCGCCCCTGGTTTCTCGGTGCAAGGAGCCTCTTTATCATCTATCAATGAGTGAGAGATCATGTGACAACTTGCCCCCGGTGTGTCCGTCTTCTTTGGAGTGTGCGGCTGTGGTGGGTTTACCTTCCACTTTTCAGACAGCGCAAACTTGCCTTGTAGGTACTGAACCTCGATCCATCCCTTAAAGACGAAGCAATCCTCGATCGGGTGACTTACCGCTTGGTGGTAAGGGCAATAATTGGGATCGTTGACATCGCCTGGTTGCAATGGACGTTTTGGACTCGGCAGATTGATGAGTCTGTTGCGCACTGCCAGCTCGAACAGTTTTCTCGTTTTATCCTGAGGAAATGAGTAAGGACATCCCAGTCTTTCCTCGAGGGATGGGCGTGGTCGCACATTGTTCTGGCGAACAACCGGCTTTAAGTGGCTCGGCTGTTGTTGAGTATTGGCGACGACGGTTGCTTTCCCTTTGTCCTTTTCATTCCAAGGCTCTGTCTTTGAAGGAGATGGTCTATGACCCATCTGGTCCATTTGGGCCAGCTTGTCAATCAAGGCCTGAAAAGTGGTTGGCTTGAAGAACATCATGAATTGGGATATGGTCGCTTGAGGGTCGAGAGTACCCACGAACATGCCCACGGCAGGAGCCTCTTCTATGCGTTGTTCGCATTTCGACCATAGGTTCCGCCATCGTGTTGCATATTGGACCCACGTTTCTCCTGGCCTTATCCTGGCATTGATCAGTGCTGTTATCGGGGTGCGTTCACTAGCACTCGCGAACCTTTGCGTGAACAGTAGCTCTATCTCCTCAAATGTTTTGACAGAGTCATTAGGTAGCTCCGAATACCATTCAAAGGCCGTTTCTGCTAAGCTGCCGACGAATTGGCAAAGCAACAATTTGTCATCGCCTCCAGTATTGCCGCATAAGGCCCTGAATTGAGCGACATGTTGATGCGGATTCCCTGTCCCTTTATATACGTGGAATTTAGGGATCGTATATCCCGGCGGGTAACTAATTTGGTCATACCAGCCCGGGTAGGGTCGTCCGGTTCTAGCAATTTGCCCAGCCGCTTCATTTGCCTGGTGAGCTCGTATTTGCTGAGCTATATGGTCATCCAGTGCGGCCTTAGAAATGGTTTCTTCCTTGGCAGCTAAAAGAGCCGAAGGAGGATTCGATGTCTCTCCTTTGTCATCTTCAAGAACAATCGGAGGATCTTCAGCAGGAGGATCCTGCCGGATCATCATCCCTACCATATCTTGGAAGAGAAGCGCCATTTTTTTTATGTTAGCCGCTTGCTCTGCGGCTTCTCTGTCCTTCTTTTCGAGGACTCTGCGTAGGTATTCAACGTCAGTTTCTTGTTCATGACGCTGCTTTGATGATGCCCCCGAGCTTTCTTTTGGCCCGGTAAGTGCGGCCATTGCAGTCATCATCTCCTGAAGCTTCTGTTGCTGCTCCTGGGCTGTTGTTACGGATCGGGTGAGCGGTTGGTGACCCGTCGAAACACGGCTTTCCTCCTTTCCAGAAGCAATATAAACAGTGTGTACCACCATGCCCCCAGACTTGGGGTGTTTGTGCTCAGCGCGCTTACGGTTCGCCATGTTCACAGGGGCTTTTTGCGGCCTCCTTTTCTTTTGAGTGGTTGAAGTTGAGGGGGCCGTTGTAGTGGGCACCCAAGTAGCCGTTGCTTTTTGTGGCTTGACATGGGGATTTTCTTCCTGCCGAACCTTCATCTTTTTCTGTCGGTGGAGACAGTCCTGATCTATCACGGAGTTTTGGACTTGACGCCAGACCTTGTAAATTTGAGAGGATAACCGTTGAGGAGGTTGCTCCGGCTTCTTCTCTGTAGCATTCTTCATAGGTGAAGGAAGTCTTTTCAGTACCGCAGTAGGAGAGTTTCTGCGCACCGTGTTCAGCAATTCAAAGCTGTTCCCAGTTGGAATAGCAGCATCGATCCCCAACGTTGGAGCTGGCGGAGTTATCCCAGAGGGGGAGTTGCCCCCAGCCTTCCTTACCCGGCGCCAGTGACGACGGCGAGCATGTCGAGCGGACGGCGTTGGTTCAGCAATGAGGATGGCTTTGTCTTGGCCCCTGTCCAGATGAAGCGCTGCTGGTGTCAGTCTCTTAAAGACTGACGTCTTTTGAGTAGCGGTATACAATCTGTCAAAGACAGACCTTCGAGCAGGAATGGGAGCTGGAATAGTCAGTTTTGTGAAGACCGACCCATTGGCAAGAGAAGCCGCCTTGGCGACTTCAGGAGCAGGGATGGCTATCCTCTTCGGAACAACCTTTTCTGGTATTGTAGGCTTCTTCATGGGCCCATATGAGTTTTGGCCCAGTTTGCTGAAAGCTGAGGCATTGGGCTTGGGCGACCCGTTGAGAGGGGCCGCGATAGTTGTAAGCCGATCGAAGACCGACTTCTTCGGAGCTTCTTGCGATGGAAATGGGGCATTGAAGCTCATTGGTGGGATCATGGACCCGAAGAATAGTCCAGCGGTGGCTTGAGTTACCTGTTCCACTGGCATCTTGAAAAGGGAGACCGCTTGGGGCCCATAAGTCACTCCTCCAGCAAGGACCGAGCGAGAGTTGCAGTTGCAGGCAGTGCAGTTTGAAGCCATTGATCTTCTGTTTTCTGCACGGAGCAAGACACCAAATCTTAATACCTCGAATCCACAGGCAACCACAGCAAACCGCGATTCGTTCGCGAACACGACACACGAAGTGTGGAGTGGAAAGAGGAAAAGGTCCCACCGGGCGTGCCAGAATCTGTTCCCCTCCGAAGGACGGCGCGACACGACTGTGGTGTCTTGGCACTGAGATTCGGGGCAGATGCTAATTGGTGTTATCCGTCTACCTCTCCGAAGATGCCAAGTTGATTTATGGCACCATGTATCGAAGGTTTAAGCGGATGCGACCGATGTAGCAGACTTCGTCAGATTCCCCCTCGTTGAAGGGTTTTTGATTGTGGGGACGCTCTTCCCTGCAGGCGCAAGCCCCTGCAGTTAATTACGCTACCGCTTCGCGGTAACAACTTTATCCTTCTCCAGCTGGTCACTTCGTGTCGTGGGTGTTTGTTTTGTTTGTGGTTGCCCGTGGATTGTATACGGAGACTAATTTATGTAGTCGCCCGTAGGACGTGGATTAATCCAAATCCGTGTTTACTTAGATTTGGGTTTGTGGTTTTGGTTTGAGGATACGTTAGCCATATTTGAGACTAAGATCGACTCAAACGTTTGTTAAGGATACGTTAGTCCGATTTGAGACTAAGATCAACTTAACAGGATCGTTTAGATCCGATAAAAGAGCGTTTGGGCTCTATTGTTCCAGTTTAGGGACATAGTGGTCTATTGAATGTATGGTTGTCGGGACCCGTTACCTCTCTGACGACGTTGAAGGATTACAACGACAGGTGTCAAAGGAGTTCCGAGATGTACCCTTGAACCAAAGTTGATTGGAGGGATTCATAGTCCAGTCTGTTTGAAGGTTTAAGGATGCGTTAGCCATATTTGAGGCTAAGATCAACTTAAACGGTTGTTAAGGATACTTTAGTCCAGTTTGGGACTAAGATCGACTTAACAGGATCGTTTAGATCCGACAAGAGAGCATTTGGGGCCTCTATTGTCCCAGTTTAGGGACATAGTGGTCCATTGCCAGTTTAGGGACGTGGTGGTCCATCTCCAGTTTAGGGACATAGTGGTCCATCGGTAGTTTAAGGACGCATAAGTCCATGGGTTTAAGGACCCCACAGTCCATATGGGTGTGTTTAAGGACGCATTAGTCCGTTAGTTTAAGGACGCATAAGTCCGCGGGTTTAAGGACCCCACAGTCCGTATCTTGGTTTAAGGACGCATAAGTCCATGAGTTTAAGGACCCCACAGTCTGTGTTGATGTGTGGTTGTCGGGACCCGTCACCTCTCTGAAGACGTTGAAGGATTACAACGACAAATATCAGAGGAGTTCCGAGATGTACCCTTGAACCAATGAGTTGGTTGAAAGAGCAGATATGCTCAGATCAAGATGATTTGAGGACTTATGGCCAGTTTGGGCTAAGTCCAGTTATGTTTGAAATATTGGCCCTCTGTTGGTCCATTGAAGGAGAGGCTTTGCCTCTGAAACTTAGCCAATTGGGCTAAAGCTAGTGTTAAACACTAAAGACCAACAGTGTTGAACACTGGGAATAAGATTAGCAAGTTAGTGTTAAACACTAAAAGATAATCGGTGTTTTCAAATCAGTGTTAAACACTAAGCAAATCAGTGTTAAACACTGCAAATAGATTTTTCCAAATTAGTGTTAAACACTAAGAAAATTAGTGTTAATCACTGAGGACAAAGTCTTCAGATTAGTGTTAAACACTAAGGGGAGAGGGGTCACGTGTGGACACGTGAGAGCGCCCTGATTTCCCTTATCTTATTCTGCAGATCAGTGTTTTAACTCTTTTAATTCTCTGGCCATCACGTGTGGGCACGTGATGGAGGCCCCCGCTCTGGTCTGTTAGAATGCTCATTAGGGGTTACGTGGTGACACGTGAGGGCGCCCTAAATGTGGAGCCAGATCTCCTTTGTTTTATCCTCAAATTTGCGAATAAGTGTTAAACACTTTTCCTTTTTATTTCGAGCATCACGTGTTGACACGTGATGAGGATTTATGCGCTGACTGTTAAAACGTTTGCTAAGGGGTCACGTGGTAAACACGTGAGAGCGCCCAAAGCCTTCATTTCCATTGATCTTTCTTTCTGCGTTTTGGGAGTCACGTGGGAGCACGTGATGGCATCAAAAAGTGGGGCCAGATCCTCTTTATTTTGTTCTGCAAACAAGTGTTAAACACTTTTAATTTTCATAGCCATCACGTGTGGGCACGTGATGTATAATCATGCCCTGATTTATTAGAACACTTATTAGGGGTCACGTGCTAACACGTGAGAGCGCCCAGAATTGTTTCTGCCTTTGCTTTTGTTCCATATATAATGAGGGTCACGTGGGAACACGTGAGGCATTGCCTCAAAGCTTTCCTCTTCTCATTTTTGGGGATCTGTTCAGGGGTCACGTGGGGCACGTGACCCTAGTCTTTTTCATGCACAGAGATCTTTTAAGTCTCTTTATCTTTAAGAATTAAATTCTTATTTAGGGTAAAACCCTAATTTTGATTCTGGAGGAATTAAATTCCTATTTTGAAAGAATTAAATTCTTATTTAGGGTAAAACCCTAGTTTTGTTTTAGGAGAATTAAATCCTCAGAACTCAATTCCCCTTCTAAGTTTAGGATCTGCATGGCAGGATCTCGACCCGATGAGAATTAAATTCTCAACTTATGGGGAGATGTGCTCTGTGCAGAACTTCAACCAGAAGAAGAACTAAGTTCTTTTCTGTATAAGAGTTAAACTCTTGGATTTTGAGAATTAAATTCTCTGTTTGAAGTTTATCTTTTTCCCTTTTCTTACCTAGGGTTTTCTTTGTTGAGAATTAAGTTCTCCTTTCTTTTCTTCCCTCTTGAGAATTAAATTCTCCTCTCTCTGTTTTTCTCTCAAAAAAGTAGATCCCAAAAATGTAGATCCCCCCCTCTTCTCTTCTTGGCTCCTATTTATAGGAGAAGGAAAAGAATTAATTTGTTTAGAAAATCTCTCATTGAAAGATTTGATTTGATTTCATAATTAATATGATCCTTTAGATCACCCAGTGAATTTTATTCACCGTTGGATTTTAAATCCAAAGATATTCTATTTGTTATTTCGGTGAGATTTGGGGAGATCTTTCCTTATTTGAGATTTTTCCATAAGTTGGTGATTTTTAATCACTCTTGGATTTTTAATCCAACGATTCCCCATGACCCTTTTCCATTTGGAAAGATTCAGAAACTTTTAGAATTTAATTCTATTAAATTATAAGGCTTTTAAAGCCAGTCACGTGCTAGCACGTGACCTTTGGTCACGTGTGAGCACGTGACCCCCAATTGGGTTCCTTTCTCAGCCGCTTATTTATGTTTCAGTTTTAACCATCACGTGTCAACACGTGACCATTGGTCACGTGTAAGCACGTGATACCTCGTTGAGGTATTTTCTGACTTTTAGAATTAAATTCTATTCATTAATTTAGAGGCTTTCAAAGCCCATCACGTGTCTGCACGTGACCCATGGTCACGTGTGAGCACGTGATGCCCCATTGGGGTCTTTTCTGAGTTTTTATTGTATCTTTTAACTCCTCCAGCGGGTTCTTAAAAGCCCATCACGTGTGGACACGTAATTCCTTATAACTTTTGATCCCAGATGAATTACGAGGCCCATAATATATCAAATCGAAGGGATTTTCGAGCCGCTTTCGATACCATCAGAATTTATCTGTTTCTCATTCGGGAGTTTGTCAAAAAATAGCCCGGAAGATACTGGTTCCCATTTTCTTAAGCGTATCGCCGCCATTTGATACCTTGGGGTCTTTTGCGCAGAAATTTTTGGCGGGAACAGTAGCAGCAGGGGTAGCGGCGCTCGAACCCGCACCCACAGCTAAAGCGGCACTACGCTCCCTTGCTGCGCGCCTCCAGCGCCTCCTTTCCTCCCGGGCCGTCAAAGCAGACCCTCTAGAAGCCTCCTTCAACAAGACGTCATCGTCCGCACCCAGGGTTACCTCTAGAGCTTTTATAGCTTCCGTCATCGGTCGTTTGAGCAAGGTCTCTTTCGGCAATGCCGAAGAGGCCGGGACTTCGGTGGCTGGCCCGGGAAGAGTCTCCGCATCACCTTACGGGACTAGAATTATGGTCCCTGCGATAAGATAAAGAAGGGGTTAGATTGTCCATAAGAAAGGAGAATGAAAACACAATGAGCCGAGACATACCAATGCCTAATAAAGCGCGATTCCTTTCCTCCTCCTCGAAGGTCCTGAGGGAAGCTGCCAGAGCCTTTTCGGTAGTAAAGCCTGTTACAAAAGGAAGAATGTCAGTCAAGACATGATAATAAAAATAAAATATATAACGCAATAACAAAAGTGCGACTGATATTTACTTGATTGCACGAGGGCGGCTATTTCCGCTTGGTGGCTTGCGAGTCGCGCGGAAGCAGCAATAACGGCATCGAGATCAGTGTCTTCTGGCGCTATGAAGAGACCCTCATTGGTTCCATATTCACTTAGGCCTTCGTTATAAGGAGCCTGAGGCTCTAGGCCGAGTACGGCATCAAGGAAGAGGACCGACTTCTTCTTCTTCTTCTGCGCGCGAGCTCCGGTCGTAGCCAGCACCAGCTTGCGTTTAGTGGCCACTTTAGGACGGCGAGTCCCGATGTTCGAGCCCACGCCAGATTCGGGTGAAGCTACATTTACCGTTTCCACGGGAGCACGGGGCACCGATGGCACATCCACCATCTCCACAGGAACATGGGGCAATCAACGCGTGGGGCATAGCATACGTGGAGGCTCAACTGCAGCAACTTCTCTTAGCGGAGGGAGGACAGCGATCCGTCGCTTCAAAGGGACTTTATGATCACTGGCAGGAGGTGCACTTTTGCGATCAAGCAGCAACCGCCTTTCTTCCTTAATAATAGCGCCCGTCGAATGCTGGTACCATGCCGTATACACATTAAGGATCCGTAGGACGCAACTCGGCTCGCTGATAAAGAAGTGAGAGCCCGTATTCAAACGCATGAAGTGATGCAGCGCACTCCGCATCCCCTCTTCAGTGGCAGTGGGTTCCAGCAAGAAAGCCTCCAGCGGCACTCCTTGATTATAGCTCAATTGTTGGGCAAAACGATGCGGATTATATCTCATGAAAACGCCGCATCATTTTGCCTGAACACCAGGAAGCCTGGTCTGATAGAATATAAATGGAGGATCTCTCGAGCTGTCAAAACTGAGGCTCCATCTTTTAAAATATCCTGCAATTCCCGCACCGTTGTGACCGACTCTTTTCCGATAGCTAACACCTTGTCGGTGAAGGTCACCCCGTCTCCAACTGTGCGGGGACGAAGGGGCAAACCTCTAGCATCCCGTGGCGACGGATTTACAATTGAGGCGCCGACTAATCGCATAATCCAGGGGAAGCTGCACCTGTCATAGAATGAAAGCCTTCTATGGATACCAAAAATGCCAAGTGCATGTAGCTCGAGCCATGACATGAAGTTATGCATCGAGAAGTTCACATGTTGTACTCCGGGTTCAGTAGTATCCGCCGCTTGACTAAGGCCGTAATACAGATGGGCTAAGCCGGCGACCCCGATAGCCACTTTCACCCCAATAGTCATCCGGTGAGCTGGGTAAAAGACAGACGGCCTCATACGGCGAAGGTGCATCGGGAGCGCGAACCATCTCAACCATATCCCAAGAAATCCTAAAAATAATGCTTCCTCATCTATCCCAGGACTGCAATCTCCGCAAAAGGAACAACTGGAGAGTTGGGAAGAAAGAAACTCTTCTGATCTACCTCCATCGTTGGCAGGTTGTCTAAACCTAAGCCAAAAGGGTTGTCAAGCGTAGCAAATTTAACAGCTTCCTTCGAGAGGACTTTCGGGTGGAGAAAGTGAGCGATGAAATCCTCGAAACTAACCCGCGGCTCCCAGATTCGAAGAAAAAACCCTCGTAGATATTCAACACTTTGATCAAACTAGAAAATTGGTGTTGAACGCCATTCACCGGAGTAAGGCCCATTATCACTGGCTTGGCACCGAAGACGTATTCGTCTGTGGGAAGCAGCTCCTCATAATTCTCCCCTATGACCGGTAAGCCAGAAACTTCTGCAAATTCCTCTAAGGAGACTGACACTTCCCGGTCCAGTGAAAGGAAGGTATGAGTAGGGATATTCCACTGCTCCAAAAAGGCCTTAACCCACCAGGTGGGAAGCGTAGGATACTGGAAAAGAGAAGCAAAAACGGCGGTATACAACCCAAGCCTCAACAACTGCGACTTCTTCGCTGACAGAATATAGCGGGCCCATTGCAGATAACCGGTCGGATAACGAGGAATCAGACCTATATTATATGGTTGCCCCCACAGCTGCGCCTCGCCTTGACAAATACGACGTCCCAAAGTATCTAAAACCATGGGAGGCTGAACGGGAATCGAAGCTATAGCGGGCTGAAGAAGGCCTTCTGAAGTCCAATTAACCATCTCCACGGTGTAGTTCACCGGGGGTGAGCTGGCGTAATGGATCGCCATGAAGGGCTCCGAGGGTACTACGCACGAAAAGTTTTGTCGACCCCTGATAATCTGATTGTACCATGACCCCCAGAAGTGAAGGTTCTTATGTTCCGGATCATGGTCTCTGATCAAAGCAAGGACCTCCCGGATTTCAGGTGCTCCCGGAAATCCTCCCTCTGAACGAACGAACGGAAACGAAGCATCTAAAGACATGTTGCCTGCAAAAAGGAGTGACAGAAATTGACTGTCGGTGCGTTAATTTAATCTGACACTCGGTACTTTAAAAAAAGTTGTACAACACTGCAATGCAGTGGAAAGGGGACCAAAGGGGACCCACAAAATCCAGATGACAATGCGCCAATTAATAAGACAGCCTCATCATTGGATGAGACTATCAATTAATGAGAAAATCCTCAATGAAATTCTCATTGAATGAGAAATCCCTCGGGAAAAGGAGAAAATCTCCCTTTGAGAGCAAAGCTCTATGACAGAGTGACACTTGTCACACTCTGATCATGAAGGAATAAAATTCCTTAAAGAGCCTGGTTCTGTAATGATGATGGAACAATCCATAAATGATTAATTAAAATTAATTAATTTTTTGAGAATTAAAAATTCTGGGACAAGATCCATGAAAAACTCATCAAAGATCAAAAGATCTACATATCATCAAAAGAGCAGAGCTCTGATTCATGGGATAAGAAATCCCAAGAAAGATCTCTTTAGATCTATAGGTTCATGAGAGCAAGGCTCTATTAATGAAACCCTAAAAGGGTTTTCTCAAGATCAAAGATCTATGAAGAGCAAGGCTTTGTTAATGGGTAAAACCTTAATTTATTAAAAAAAATTAACTTTACCTAAAGTTTGGTAGAGTTCTGACTCTCGAAAGTTTTTGAACAGAAGAGCAAGGCTCTGAATAAAAATTCTTAAGAAAGAGATGGTAATCATCTGAGGACCAAAGGTCCTATTTATAGGCACTGAACCGCCTCTTCAACTTCTGAGTTGATCCAAGGGCTCAGATGTTGCCACCGCTGCACTCACGTGTGCGCCACGTGAGCGCAACGGTGGGGGGCATTTGTTTCCCCCAATCAGAGAAAAGCTCTGTTTCAAAATTCAAAATTCAAATTGAAGCAACGCTTCAGATTCTGCGCGCTACGCGCCACGTGTCAAACACAGACGCGCTAGCGCCAAATGCGCTGCGCCTTAGGCAGCGCACCCCAATCAGAGCAAAACTCTGTTTTAAAACTCAAAAGTTGAAGCAACGCTTCAGATCCGCCGCTTTGCGCTGCGCGCCACGTGTCAAAAACGGGTGCGTTAGCGCAGTTGCGCTGCGCGCCACGTGTCGAACGAAGGTGCGCCAGCGCTGGAATTAAAAATTCCCCACCGTTAGATCAAAAGATCTACTAATAATAAATTATTAATTAATCAGAACTAAAATTCTGTTATGAAAAGATTTCTCAATCTTATTAAAATAAGAAGATTATCTTCTGTAAAACAGAAGCCTTAGGATCAAAGATCCAACGGTGGGAAATATTCCCGAATCAATCAGAGAAAGATCTCTTAAACTGATTCAACAAATCATTTGGCCATATATAAAGGCCCCTAGACTTCAAGTCAAAAAGATACACAGAGAGAGAGAGAAAAAACCCTCTGAAAACTTTGAGAAAAACTCAAAGAGAACGAAGAGCAAGCTCTTAGAAAGAAGAAGATCATTTCTTCATCCTCAAGGTAAAGAACTAGTTTTTGAACAACAGAGATGAAACCATCTCGTAAAAAGAAGAACCATCTTCTAAAAAGATCATAGATCTACAAAAGACCAAGGTCTTTGATAAAAAAGGAGATCAAAAGATCTAATCATAAAAAAATAATAAATAAAGAAGTATTCACTTCATTCACAGATCTTTGATCTATAAAGGCATAGACTTTTATAAAAAACAAGAACTTTTGTTCTTGAATCTTGAGGCAAAGCCTCCTTTAAGAAGAACATAAATTTGTTCTTTGATCTTAAAATTGATCAAATGCGCTTTGCGCTATTAGAAAGTGCCTTGCACTTATGAATTTGCGCTTTTGCGCTTCTTGGACCGATGCTCAGCGCCAAAACATGCAACGTGTCAACCAAAGACACAATCTGCGTTTTGCGCTTCTAAAACAGCGCACTGTGCTCATGGACTGGCGCTCAGCGCCAAGCGCGCCACGTGTCACTCACTGGCGCGCCAACAAACTAGCGTAATACGCTCATAAATTAAAAGCGCAATGCGCTAATAAACTAGCGCTTAGCGCTAAGCGCGACACGTGTCCTCTTCGTGTGCACTACCCGACAGAAGCGCCATGCGCTCTTTAACTGGCGTAAAGCGCCTGGCGCGCCACGTGGCGCACTGTCAGAACACACTTTGTTCTGATGAATGCTATGCATTCAATACAAGACAAAAAAAATGTCAGAGCCCAATGCCTAGCATTATTAAAAGGGCTGAGCCCAAATAAAGGCTTAATAACCAGAGCAACTAAAATGTTAAACATTTTAATTGGACTTAACCCAATTCTGGCCATAAGTCCTCAACTTATATTGAACAGAGCCCATCTTCTCTTTCAACCAATTTACATCGGTTCGAGAGTACATCTCTTTACTCCTCTGATATCTGTCGTTGTAATCCTTCAACGTCGTTAGAGAGGTGACAGGTCCCGATAACCACACATTACTACGGACTGTGGGGTCCCTAAACCCATGGACTATGATGTCCTTAACCTTGACCGCGATGTCTTTAAACTAACATTGGACTGTGGGTTCCTTAAACTCATGGACTATGATGTCCTTAACCTTGACCGTGATGTCTTTAAACTAACATCGAACTGTGGGGTACTTAAACCCATGGACTATGATGTCCTTAACCTCGACCGTGATGTCTTTAAACTAACATCGGACTGTGGGGTCCTTAAACCTATGGACTATGATGTCCTTAACCTCGACCGTGATGTCTTTAAACTAACATTGGACTGTGGGGTCCTTAAACTCACGGACTATGATGTCCTTAACCTCGACCGTGATATCTTTAAACTAATATCGGACTGTGGGGTCCTTAAACTCAAGAACTATGATGTCCTTAATCTCGACCGCGATGTCTTTAAACTAACATTGGACCGAGATGTCCTTAAACTGACAATGGACCTTAATGTCCTTAAACTAATTATCGACCGCAATGTCATTAAACTAAACAATAGAGCTCAATTACTCTCTTGTCAGATCTAAATGATCCCGTTAAGTTGATCTTAGTCTAAAATTAGACTAACGTATCCTTAACAAACATTTAAATTGATCTTAGTCTCAAATGAGGCTAACGAATCCTTAAACCCAACCCCCCAAACCCAAATCTAAGAAAGATACGGATTTGGACTAGTCCACGCCCTACGGGCGACAAATTAGTCTCCGTATACAATCCACGGGCAACCAAACACAAAACAAACACCCACAACACGAAGTGACCATCTGGAGAAGGAGAAAGTTGTTACCGCGATGCGGTAGCGTAATTAACTGCAGGGGCTTGCGCCTGCAGGGAAGAGCGTCCCCACAATCAAAAACCCCTCAATCAAGGGGGAATCTGACGAAGTCTGCTACATCGGCCGCATCCGTTTAAACCTTCGATACACGGTGCCATAAATCAACTTGGCATCTTCGGAGAGGTGGACGGATAGCACCAATTAGCATCTGCCCCAAATTTCAGGCAAGACGGACCTACGCGATCGCGTCTCTGTGTTCGGAGGGGAACAGCTTAACATTTACAAGTTGGGAAGTGAACCCTCCGAACCCTATACTCAAGTATATTCTGTTGAAAGGATGGATTCCGACAGTAGCGAATTTGAACAGCTTCATGATACTGATTTTGACTCCGCTAGTACGTTCTTGTTTGACTCTGCTATTTTTTATATACATACGGACCCTTCTATCGAGCTGTCCGGATCAATATCTATCGCTAAATATGAACCTTTTATGGAGTCCAAGTATAATCCCGTTCTTTCCAATGAGATTATTATTCGGGATATCGATGAAAGTTTTGAAGAAATTTTCGCTGAAAAACTCGGATTCTTAGAAGACATGGGCGTTGTGATGAATCAACCCCCACTCAAAGAAATTAAACCGCCACCCCTTCTTCTTATCCAGAACGAGAATGCGAGTAATCCACCATCATTGTTTCGTCTCTATAAACCGAGATGTAAACCGGTTCTATTACACTTCTTATCTCCTCTCCACTTCTTCACGTCGATAGGTGACATGTTCTTCTACCAACCTTGGTGTTACTTTGATAAAATTTTGAATGGTTGGTGTTGACTTTTGCTCTTTGTAAAGTTTTATATTGACCAATAACTTTACCCCCCTCTTTATTATTTTAAAATACTTAATACTGTTTTACTGAAATTTGGGGTGGAGAAAAATTTATTTTGACTCTTGAACGAAAAGAAATTAAATTTTTACAAAATTATGAGCCAAAAATAAGTTTGGGGGAGGTTTTCACTGTCATTAATTTTTGGCCCCTTGAATAAACTTTCCTCCTAAGTCTACAGGTTTTTTAAGCTTAACAGATGACATTAGTGAGGACACTGCTGCAAATAGGTTTGAGGGAGGTTTGTGCTTATTCACGCATCATTATACTATGCATTATACTAAATATAAGCACAAATTTTTTTTGTAAATAGTAAAAGTTAGAAAGTGAAAAAATTACATGCAATAAAATTGGAAGAGTTTAAGAAAAGGAAGAAGGTTAGATATTTTCTTAAACGAAACTAGTAATAAGTAGTCATGAGCCATTGTCCCAAGGGTTAGTAAGATGAAGAAAAGTACTAATCTGAGGATAAAATAAGTTTGAAAAATAGTCTATATTCTTGAATCCAAACTTTTGAACGTTGATACCTTACTATACGCACGTACACGCATCTTGAAGCTTAGGTTAGTAGAGGATACCTTGAAATGCTCTTGTCTAAAAGCCTTAGTATGAAGAAAATAAAAAGATAAAAGGTGAAGGAAAAAAATGAACACTGGTTTTGTAATTACTTAAGGCAGCATAAAAAAAATATAGAGAGGATGCTTTATCACCTAGTGCCTTAGACCAACTGGTTTGGGAGCCACTGCTAAGCCTTAGGTGTTGCAAGACAAGGATAATTAGGCCTTAATGCGCGGGCACATTTTGTAATCGGTTGGTTAGTACATCAAAAAGTATTAACGGTCGTATGAAGGATATGTGAGCTATTTCATCGAAATTATTTATCGACTAGAAAGTACTTTGGAAGATGGACAAGAGTATGATAGCTTGAATTGAATTCTCTAAGTGTAGGGATGTGTTTCACATACACGTAGAGGTATATAATCGATATTTAGAAGAAAGATAGGGAAGAAGACTAAAGACGATATTTTATTGAGGGATGATGTGATTTCTAACATCTTTTCACGACCATTAAGATAGGGCTCATGGCGACTGAAAAGCTAGGGTAGTTGGAAACTCTTATTTTCAAGTTCTTTCTTTTATAGTTCTTATCTTTGTAAGTAACTTTCGTCTTCTTTCTTTTATTATGGGATTTTGTGGGTGTAATCCGCTGAAAATCCTCAGAAAACAACACTCCTCCTGCTAGGGACACCTAGAGGTTTAACGGCTTGTTGCACATGCTCAGTATCGTGTTGCCTACGAAAGTGTGCTACTTAGGTTTTTCTTTTTCTCCCTTTCTTGAATAACTAGTTTGCTCGGGACAAACAAAGTTAAGTTTGGGGGTATTTGTTCAGTTGAAAATATTGCACATTTGATGGAACATTTTCCTGACTTTTGTTAAGTACTTAAAGGTGTTTATTGCAAATATAGAACATATGAGGGTTTATCTATAAAATATCTATTATCATATGTTTCTACATTATAATTAATATTATGAAGGAAAATATATGCATATAATATTTATATAATGTTTTGGTAATTGAAATATGTATATCATATCAAATATTCTTAATCAAATATTCTTAAAGATTTATTACCATAAAAAATGATTAAGATTATATCTCTAATATAACAAATATTACTAACATTATTCATGGAGATATTGTGTAGATTTAGCTCAGGTCAAAAGATCAAGATATTCAAGATGTCATGATCAAAAATCTGCCAATAAAATCGTAGAATCAATACTGGCAGAAACTCAGAAAATATATCCAAAATCCAGATATCTAGAGGATCCCCACGTGTCAACATGAGGCCACAGCAGAAAACCCAAACCCTAACTCCTCCAAAGTGCGGGGGTTGCACGGCCAATAGCCCATATATGCGGCGGATCCACGGCTTCATCGTGGCCGTAGGATCTGAAAATTTGGAAAGTAGATCTTGATGGCATATCTAAACCTATGAGATCTAGGGTTTCTGATTTGAGGTCTATATAAAGGACCAAGGGCTAAACTTAGAGATCATCACCTTTAACACGAAGCAAATCACCGTCAAGAACAAGAGATCCACGACAGGTCCACGATTCAACGTGATAGAGCGATGTGAATATCGACGGAGCATCTACTTCCTACGATGCAGAGATCGAGAGCAACTTCTTCCTCTTGTAATCTAAATTCGAAGGATTTGTACTTGTAACGTTGATTAATAAGGGTAGATCATTTATAATTATTTCGCATTTACTTTCCGCATTTAATTTCTGCTTTATGATTTCCTTCTCTATCCCTTCTTCTTCTTCTCCAAACATGAATGAGTAATTCACTGCTTGATTGGGTTCGTAGGATTAGGGTAGATCAATGGATGATAAAATCTATTAACTCTTTTTATATCATATAAAGTTTTTAAACTTTATTAAAAGAATTTTTAACATCCTAATCGGGCGCACTATCAATTTATTAATAGTCTCGACCGCGATTTGAGATCAGATTAACAATTGTTTTGATAGAGGCTAGACATGAATAGAGGTCAATGAAAAAATAAGGGTTAAGAGTGGGAACCCTATTTCCTCCAAAAACCCTAATCTTCAATCATCACTATCGAACTAGTTTTAAATCTATTAAAAGATAAAATGAGTCATCTTTATTTAATCATCCATTACTACTAAATTCTAACGAACCCTACAACCCCTCTTCTTATATATTCTACATCCATGTTCAATATAGATCTAGAATCACTCTCACTTATTTCTAATGAACTCATCTAAAGCAAGATTACAAGTTCCACGCATCCCTGCGGATGACCCGTACTCATCTCGGCTAGCTACACGCGACACCGTTATTAATTGCGGTTATTATACAAAACACTTCAAAATATACGATCAATCTGACGCTTAGAGGCGTGTAATCGTGAATCCTCGGAGAATAAAGTTTCGGACGATCAGGATTCTTCTTTCCTTCCCGGTCCCTTTTCTTTCGGTCTCCTCAGTCTCATTGCTGGAGGTTAGCGTTGACCTTGTATTCGAGTTGGATTTCTCGCTCAATCCAAACCTTCACCTCGGCCATGGTCTTGGGTTGTGCCAATGCAAAAGAGCGGAGCCACTCTTTATGCCTAAGACCAGACCTCAGGGCGGTTATAACCATCTCATCCCGGTGCTCGGGTATCTCCAGGAGAGCATTGTAGAACCGGGTAATATAGCCCTTAAAAGACTCTCTGTCCTCACTCTTGATGGTGAACAGGTAATCAACCGATTTCTTCTGTCGTTGGTTGTAGATGAAGTGACTGAGGAACTGCGTGGCCAATTCTTCGAAGGTTGAGATCGAGCACGGAGTCAGGCCGCGGAACCAGTTTCGTCCTGCTCAGATGAGGGTGGTGGGGAATGCTCGGTACTGAGTAGCGTCGGAGTTATCTTGATAGCTCACGGACACAATAAACGCGTCCAGGTGATCCTTTGATTCGGCCTTACCGTTGAACAGAGCTACTTTGGACGGCTTGTTCCGGGAAGAGACGCATGTTCTCAGCAACTTCTCGATAAAGGGCTTCATGAGAGAGTCTGAGAAATATTTCTCCGACCCACCAGGTTGGCGGGCTACATGTTCTCGATCTTCTTATCGAGGACGCCGATTCGCTTTTTGTACCCCGAGGATTCTCCCTGGTCAGAGTCTTTGTTGTACCTGCTTCCGGCTTGGGCAACGGAACAACTTATGCTCCGTTCAATGACGTTCTTTAAATCTTCGCTATGAAGCCTTTGTGGCTCCCCTCGACGAGTGCCATGCACACGGTTTCAGTAGCCATGGCGACGTCAGTCTCTTCTGGAATCAAGCTGTAGGGTTCCTAGGCAATCTAATGAGGTCTCACAAGGCATCAACCATGCCAATTTCAAAAATTACAAGTGCCGAGAAACCCTAATACGGATCGTTAACTAGATTTTAGGCGAAAAAGAAGCTAGTTAACAATTTAACTAAGTGAACGGAAATACAACCTTTGTAGATCCGGTTCTCCACATCCATAGCTCCATGATGAAGTCACTCCGCTGTCCAAATCGGATCCCGGACTCTAGCATCGGCTTCATCGGAGAAATGGGCGGGCTAGGTCATCGACTACGATGCCGAAGATGATCTACGTCGAAGCAACACAAGATCAAGCTCCAACTTCACCAAGCCATGAAACTTGTGAAGAAAACACCCTATACTACTTGGAAAGTGGTAGAGGATGAAGAAATAGGAAGTGGGTTCATTTTAGAATTGGATTTCTCACTCTTTTCATCAAATCACCATTGATGGATGCAAGCTTCTTCATCTTGAAGAAGAAGAAGAAGAAGAAGAAGAAAAATATGATCAGTTTAAAAAGAATTATCTTATCATATAGTAACCATGGTAGTGTGTAGAGAATGAACTATGGTTAAAGCAATTGGTTAGGGTTAAGGATAGAAACAAAAAATGGTCAAAGCTTTTCTAAGCTTCAAGAAGCTTCAAGATAAATCCAAAAAGCCACCATTTTCTTTTCTTTCCTAAATGAACAAATAAATAATTGAATAAGTAAATAAAGCATATGAAACCCTAACCATTAACCTAATTATAGTTTAAAACATACACACAACCAAGTTTGCTTGTATCATCAAACATGATACAAACTAGTGTACAAAGCTATATCGTATATACAATGTGCACATGCGAATGAGAAAATCCATCTTAATGTGAACCAATACCAGTTAATGCAAAGTAACATATCAAATATATAATTATGTATTAAATCATTAAATCAACACTTGATTTAATGATCCGGTCATATCGCATACAACCGACTAGTATTAAGTGTATCAATGTATCGAATCAACACTTGATTCGGTAACCCGGCTATATCACATATAACCTGCCGATGATACAAATCGCGAGAATAGAATCCAGTATCACATACTGGTATTATTCTCGGTCCCGCACATATCTCATATGCGCTCCTATTTCGTTTCGCTTGAGCCAGGAAACCTCTGTGTAGGACTCTAAAGACTCGTCAATACGCCGGCAGCAGATGATGATCATATCAAACACCCACAAGCCGCAAGCGGTCTGCTAAACGTAACGGCCACCCGGGTATTGAGCGATCAGAAGATCGACGAGCAAGCCCGCTCATACTCCTGTAAATCCAACTAGTAACACTTACCGTACAGTCCGGTCTGTTCGTCTGATATGTCGCATATCTCGCCTAGGGGTGGTAAACGTCAGACCCCAACAGCTTGATAAGTCGTGTCGATATGAGGTCTATAACAGTTCGAGAAACTACTGGTAACACTTACCAGTAAATCTCTGCAACCCTGGCCAGGGATTTCCGGTTATAGCCAATCGAACACAGCGCAACATCAACTCCCTATACCGGGAGAGACGAATCCCCTCCTATCGCTCATTGCCTCCATGTGATTCGGGACTGTACCCAAAAGCCACCGCTTTGCACGCCCTCTTGGACGTGGTAAGGTGGAAATCAAAGCACAGTGGGAACCACACAAGACTCTATGACGATCTCGGGTCAACAGACTACTCTGTACCAGTGTCACCAGAGAACTGCCATCTGACATAAGGTATAATACCATCTGAGAGTTCTCGGCGAGTCCGTCCAGTGTACCCAGTCTCCACTGAGCACCCGCATATCATCTCTGATGTCAAACACCAATGGATATGGGATCATCCATCGCCCATCTGTATGGGTCGAGAAGGTATACGCTAGTGTACTCTGGTATATCGATGCCCCGTCTTGATATACCCACGACTAAGGACCTTGAAGGATGTACTTATGGACTACCATGTCCCCACTAGTATGATCCGCATCATAGTCCAGGTAGTCAAGTACACATCCTAAGGGCTTTACCAACATGTAACAGAGAGACAATCAGTATACACGTTAAGGTAAAGAGTAACCAGATAGCATACTATCATGTCGAGCAAGAAAGTCCTCCCTATATATGTCCCAGCATCCACTACAATATACATCCAATGTACAGTAATAGCCTCTAGGGCATACATATAACTAACAATCTCCCACTTGCACTAGGGCCATCTAATAGCAGTGGTTGTAGTATCTCATACTCAACCATCCCATAATAGTCTCTCTCTGGGAAAAGGCCTTTGTGAGTGGATCCGCCGTGTTGTCCTCTGAGTCTACTCTCCTAACCTCGATCACCCTAGAGATCAACCATCTCCATGATCAGGTGACACTGCCTTAGAATATGTCTGGATCACTGATGGGACCGGCGTTCCTTGGCATAAGCCACAACTCCATTGTCACACAATGGGAGGAACAAAGTTCATCTCATGAACTAATATACACCCAGACTGCCTCTTTGGTAGCATCTTAAGTAGCAATGTATCCAGCCTTTATCGTCTAGTATGCCACGGTATCTAGCTTGGAACTCTTCCAACATACCGTCCCTTTACCAAGGGTAAAGACAATGCCTGTGACTGACATTCAGTCGTCCTTATCATCCTGGAACACTTCCAGTGATTCTCCCCAGGATCGATTGATACCATCTCACTACAACTAGTGAGAATCCTAACATCCAATTAGATCTATCTCATAGATCCAAAACCCAGGATTTAGGAGGCATCACTTTGATCCTATATGGAGAATCATTGTGATAAGCGGAGATTGATCGAGCGTAGCATAGGAAACTCCTTCCCTATCAAGAGTATGTCATCCACGTCCTCTACGAGGATCACCACCATACTCCCTACTACCTTTTTGTTTATACAAGGTTCATCTACCATTTTGATGATGTCAAACTCTTTGACTACTTCATCAAAACAGACGTTCCAACTCCGCGATACCTGCTTTATCCTATAAAGTATCTTGTACACGTTTCCGCTGCTCCCACTGTCTACGAAGCCCTCTGCTGTGTACTTACAGACGCTTTCTTCTAAAACATCATTTTAGAAAAGCAGTCATGACACCCAACCGCCAGATATCGTAGTCATGGTATGTAGCCGTGGCAAGTAGTATCCGGATGGACTTAAGCATAGGCACTGAAAAAGGTTTCATCATTATCCACGCTTGGTCGATGACGAAAACCTTTAACAAGTCTAGCTTTGAAAGTCTTAACTTTTCGATGTACACCAAGTAATCTTCTCAAGATATACTTGCTCCTGATGGGGATTTAACCCTTCAGATAAAGCAACTAAAGTCCATACTTTGTTGGTGTATAAGGATTCCATCTCAGATCACTAAGCATCCAGCCATTCTTACAGAGTCCCACTCCTGATGGCCAGCTCGAAACTAGTTGGGTCATCATCTCATGATGCAATCCTCGCTCCCACTGTCATAGAGAAACAGAAATATCTCTCAGGTAGGTGAGGAACCCTACTAGATTGGCGGAGAGGCTGAGGTTCGTTGGAATCTACTGAATCCTTTGGTTCTACCCAATCATCTGCTGTTGTTTGTATAGCTGGAACCTTTCCAGTTGTACATAACAGACCTTGCCTCGAGCTTGTCCGGATTATGCTTTTAGACATAGCCCGGACAACCCCAAATCTTAACCAACTTAAGATATGGGCTCTTCCCTTTCCATATCACATATGAAGCGGTAGGCGACTGATTTGATTGGAACCCAATTCAATTGGTATGCAGCTTCTCAAGTGCATAACTCCCAAAAGGAAATAGGAAACTCAGTAGTACTCATTATAGAGCACACCATATCATATAGGGTGCAATTGCTGTTCCCCGATATACCATTGTGCTATGGTGTATACGGAGGAGTAATGCTGAGAGAGAATCTCATTCTCCTTTAGAATAATCCAGGATTTCCGTGCTCAAGTATTCTCCTCCTCGATCTCATCAAAGGACATAATACTTATACCCATGTTTTAGTTTTCTACTTCTAAATCATATTCTGTGAATATCTCAAAAGGTTCGGACTTGTGTTTCAACAGGAACATATGTCTGAATTTTGAGAGATTATCAGAGAATGTAACGAAGTACAAAGAACCAGTCCTGGCATATGTAGACAGGGGACCTTACATACAACAACATGTATCATCCCAAGAGTTTACTAACTCTTTCTCTGTTTCCAGTAAACAGAGCTATGGTCATCGTATCTTTGTGACATGACTGGCAAGTTTCATAAGATGTAAATTCAAACAGATTTAAATATGCATCTAAATGTAACTTCAGCTAGTCAGGTCGCATTGATATGACCTAGTCTACAATACCTCAAGAAGAATCCGTTCATTTCTGAACTCTTCCTCTTGTGTGTGTTCCGTATACTAAGAACTGTAGTTTGATTTAGAACATCAATGCTTTTAGATAACGTGCCTGATCCGATCAACTTTTGATATAGGAAATGTTCAAAACATTACCCAACAATACAAAATTTTATCGTTTCTTTACTAATAAAGAGACAGATATGATTTTGTATATCAGGTTCGGTATCTAATAACATTCGTTCAGAATCAATGTATTGGTAATACAGGGTAACAGTGACCAACAGACTTGGCTGCAACACTTGCCCCGATTTCTGCCTCATGAAACTTATCACCCGTTCTCAGTTCTCTACCTTTCTGTAGCCCATGTAACGGATTGCATATCTGGGATCCTGATCTGGTATCACATACCCAGGATGCGGAGGATACTGAGAAACAGTTCTATGTAATGAACACACCCGAAGATGATGCATCAGCATGCACTTTCTTCGTTTGGGCGGCACGGGAATTCTGGTAATCCCCAATTTCCTGCTCTTTCTTATAACAATTATAAGTTGGAGCGGGACCAACGTTCCCCAGCTAAGTATAACAAGTGGGTTCGGTCAAAAATCCGTATTATTATCTTGATTAAGGCGTGATATGGTCGCTACCTGGAGAGAGAGAGAAGAAAACACTCAGCGTGCGCTCTTGCAAGATCAGATTGGTTATTATTTTATCTAATCAGGATGGCTCCCACTGTTTTTTTATCAAATCTTCCTTCAAACCCTAAAAGGAAAGACTAGCCGGGATTAATTACACACTACAAGTTCGCCAATCTTTCAGCCAGGCCAGTGTCGGTACTTTGAGGGAGGTTCCCCGTGCTTTCGCACGAACCTAATTAATGTAAACCTCGTTTTCCCAGAGGCGTAACCTCGTTGACACTTTTCTAGACACCTACTTGATCGGCTAATTGTAATGTGTAAAACTCTTCCAGGAGTAACTCTTACTCGCAGCGGGTATCGGGATCCAACTATCTCATAGAAGGTATACAATCTCATTGCAAATTTCAACACTTGAAATTCCCGATAATTTTGTCCCTAGCGTCCTATGACCTTGACGCAGGCCAACAAACCATAGTGTGCTAGTCAAGTTCAAACCGTCATTTCCTGATTGAATTAAACCCACTCGCACGACCCTTGACGCAGGCCAACAAAGTCGCACGACTACCCTAATCCAATCTGCATCATATGCATAAGCAGATAAATACTAGTTAGCTACCGCACACTACGCCTTGACGCAGGCCAACAAACGTAGCACGAATACTAACTACCACTTATCTGAAATGACGGAGGGCTACGACAGGTTTTTCTGAAAACCTATTGCGTAATGAACTTGATATCGTTGTAGAATCAAATGATTTTGAAATGGAGTGTTTTTGAGGCTTTTCTAGTTTTGCTAAAGGGGTCACTCCTGGTGAAGGGATCGTCGGCCCTTTCCTCGTCGAATGAGGTGAGGGATATATCATATATATCACTGTGCAAAGCAAAAACTCTTAAAAGCAATCAAAAGACAAACCGAGTGTGTAGCATCTGCCAGTTATTGCTAAAGGAGTCACTCCCGGTGAAGGGATCTCGGTCCTTTCCTCATCGAATAAGGTGCAGGATATATCATATATACCGCTGTGCAAAGCAAGAACTGTAGCTACCTGTTTTATTTTTGAAATTTGATTCTACAACATCTTTAGGTTTCTTTTTCTTTCATTAATCACATTAATGAAGTCCCATCATTTAATTACCTAAACATCACAGATAAATACGACGTACACTTATGCCATCCGCATTCGCCTCGATGTCCCCTCGTGCACCGTTAGGTTAGGTAACTGACGGCAGAGCGGGGCAGGGCTAGCGCGGGTGTAAAACATAAGTAACGCCTATATAATATATCATATATACTATATAAAGTATCCATCATAGAACATATCACATGATCACATCATAGATATCGCGGCAGAAGAATCATATGAAATATTGGATATACTAGGACGTCCATGTTTTCAATACGAGCCAGTATAAAACACGGATTCCACGGTCGTGATGAATAGCCAATCCCACACCCCTAGACCCCTACGAGAGCGGCAAGCAACCCTACCAATTCTAGGGTTAGGAGACTCGGACTCGACTCCTCGAGATGGTCTCCCACTGGACCCTAGAACCCGGTTACTTGTGCTCCCCTCCTTAGGTCTATCCTAATGCGGAAAAGTAAATAATATACAAAGGGTGACATCTTCCGCAACCTGGAAGTGCCCCAATCAAAGAATATTACATACAAGTTTTTACATGAATGAAAATGAAAAACACTCATCTCACATAAAAAACCCCGGCTATTCAAACACGACGATCCAATATAACATATCCAGCAACACATAACATCACATGTCATCAACGTAAGTAAATATGCGCATCCCAATTGTCGTTGACATATAGCAACGAAACCGGCGATATCACATATTACACTTACGGTCACAGAAAAGAAAGTGTAAAACTACAACAGTTGGAATCCGCAACCTCCTTAGACATCACATGCCTAATCAAATGAATTACTTAGACATCGCATGCCTAACAATTATAAACTCCGCATTTTAGTCTCAAAATCGAAAACACTTTTCAATATCAAGTCGGGCAATTCAATAAGATTCCCGACATCCTGATCGAATGCTCGTCGCAAACCTCAGTAGACGGCCGCACCCCCGATACCGTCGACAAAGTGTACCAAGGCGGAACACCGCTACCGCGAGCACCCGAACGGATGCTTTCGGCGACGGGGTTCTCCTACAGTCACTTGGTCGGGGCTATGGAGTGAGGCTGTCTATTAAGTTTACCCGGCGAGTATCCGCGTACACTACCTGATTGCGACGGACTTTTGATCGCATCAAAATTCCGTGGCAATCGATCAAGAGAGACTAAAGTGCTATGTTTATAACATTCATTCAGTTATCTCATAACTACTTGTGAATTCCAATTATTGTATCACATTCCGGATAAGATAGAAAATGTTAAACTTTCCGATCGAACAATCGAACACCCAAGTTTTTCCCGATCAAACGAATGAAATAAGTTCAAAGACATTCACTTCATGCCTCGGTACCAACGGTCCAGCCGTAGAAGGGTCAAGCCAACGCCTCACATGTGGCACGCCGTACTGCCCCAAACCCTAAGGTTCAAAGGGCGGTTCAAGACGGTCACATAATCGAGTTAAGGTTTGTTGTCTTCTAGAGGGACCATCGCGTTACTTGCACTACTTAGAACGTCCTTAAACCACAGAAAAATCCAACAGTTGGAAATTTTCCGGCCGGGGAAAAATTGGGTATCTATATCCGGTCGAACTTTTTATCATATTCTAAAATTATCCGGAAAGGCACAGAGACAGAATTAGACAATCCGATCGATACACCGAGTCCCCAATACAACCCAGAAAATTCAACTCTTGAATAAATATTAAAAATTCCCAGGAAAACCAGCACTACAAAATAGGAATTACTGTGCAATTTTTAAAGCCTGATGTGACAACTTGGCCGCGGAACCGCCGCAGAAGCCAGGCTTCTGCCGCGGTTCCGCCGCGACTTAGTCGAATTGGACACTCATGTTGCACAGTAACTCTTAGATATTCCTGCTGATTTTTCTGCATATTTTTAATTCATAAAAATCCACGAATTTCAAAATGTACAGAGAACAATATTAGGGTTAGGGTTTCGGTTCGATCGGATTTCTAACTCCGTCTACGCATCGCCTAAGGCTCTAGATAGGCTCTGATACCACTGTAGGGTTCCTAGGCAATCTAATGAGGTCTCACAAGGCATCAACCATGCCAATTTCAAAAATTACAAGTGCCGAGAAACCCTAATACGGATCGTTAACTAGATTTTAGGCGAAAAAGAAGCTAGTTAACAATTTAACTAAGTGAACGGAAATACAACCTTTGTAGATCCGGTTATCCACCTCCATAGCTCCATGATGAAGTCACTCCGCTGTCCAAATCGGATCCCGGACTCTAGCATCGGCTTCATCGAAGAAATGGGCGGGCTAGGTCATCGACTACGATGCCGAAGATGATCTACGTCGAAGCAACACAAGATCAAGCTCCAACTTCACCAAGCCATGAAACTTGTGAAGAAAACACCCTATACTACTTGGAAAGTGGTAGAGGATGAAGAAATAGGAAGTGGGTTCACTTTAGAATTGGATTTCTCACTCTTTTCATCAAATCACCATTGATGGATGCAAGCTTCTTCATCTTGAAGAAGAAGAAGAAGAAGAAGAATAAAAATATGATCAGTTTAAAAAGAATTATCTTATCATATAGTAACCATGGTAGTGTGTAGAGAATGAACTATGGTTAAAACAATTGGTTAGGGTTAAGGATAGAAACAAAAAATGGTCAAAGCTTTTCTAAGCTTCAAGAAGCTTCAAGATAAATCCAAAAAGCCACCATTTTCTTTTCTTTCCTAAATGAACAAATAAATAATTGAATAAGTAAATAAAGCATATGAAACCCTAATCATTAACCTAATTATAGTTTAAAACATACACACAACCAAGTTTGCTTGTATCATCAAACATGATACAAACTAGTGTACAAAGCTATATCGTATATACAATGTGCACATGCGAGTGAGAAAATCCATCTTAATGTGAACCAATACCAGTTAATGCAAAGTAACATATCAAATATATAATTATGCATTAAATCATTAAATCAACACTTGATTTAATGATCCGGTCATATCGCATACAACCGACTAGTATTAAGTGTATCAATGTATCGAATCAACACTTGATTCGGTAACACGGCTATATCACATATAACCTGCCGATGATACAAATCGCGAGAATAGAATCCAGTATCACATACTGGTATTATTCTCGATCCCGCACATATCTCATATGCGCTCCTATTTCGTTTCGCTTGAGCCAGGAAACCTCTGTGTAGGACTCTAAAGACTCGTCAATACGCCGGCAGCAGATGATGATCATATCAAACACCCACAAGCCGCAAGCGGTCTGCTAAACGTAACGGCCACCCGGGTATTGAGCGATCAGAAGATCAACGAGCAAGCCCGCTCATACTCCTGTGAATCCAACCAGTAACACTTACCGTACAGTCCGGTCTGTTCGTCTGATATGTCGCATATCTCGCCTAGGGGTGGTAAACGTCAGACCCCAACAGCTTGATAAGTCGTGTCGATATGAGGTCTATAACAGTTCGAGAAACTACTGGTAACACTTACCAGTAAATCTCTGCAACCCTGGCCAGGGATTTCCGGTTATAGCCAATCGAACACAGCGCAACATCAACTCCCTATACCGGGAGAGACGAATCCCCTCCTATCGCTCATTGCCTCCATGTGATTCGGGACTGTACCCAAAAGCCACCGTTTTGCACGCCCTCTTGTACGTGGTAAGGTGGAAATCAAAGCACAGTGAGAACCACACAAGACTCTATGACGATCTCGGGTCAACAGACTACTCTGTACCAGTGTCACCAGAGAACTGCCATCTGACGTAAGGTATAATACCATCTGGGAGTTCTCGGCGAGTCCGTCCAGTATACCCAGTCTCCACTGAGCACCCGCATATCATCTCTGATGTCAAACACCAATGGATATGGGATCATCCATCGCCCATCTGTATGGGTCGAGAAGGTATACGCTAGTCTACTCTGGTATATCGATGCCCCGTCTTGATATACCCACGACTAGGGATCTTGAAGGATGTACTTATGGACTACCATGTCCCCACTAGTATGATCCGCATCATAGTCCAGGTAGTCAAGTACACATCCTAAGGGCTTTACCAACATGTAACAGAGAGACAATCAGTGTACACGTTAAGGTAAAGAGTAACCAGATAGCATACTATCATGTCGAGCAAGAAAGTCCTCCCTATATATGTCCCAGCATCCACTACAATATACATCCAATGTACAGTAATGGCCTCTAGGGCATACATATAACTAACACAAGCGACCTGACCGACATTGCCTCGGAGTGCGAGGGAGCTCGATGAGCATTGAAATGATAACTCGGTTGATCTTGAGACCGAGGTGATGGACTGTTTGGTGCCCATTGGGAATCTATGTTCCTCCCCATGCTCAACGGTATGTGAGCCCTTCCTTGTACGGTGTCTCGACTGCCGGAGTTGGCATGCCGATGTTTCGCAATGTTAAGGCTGGTCAGGACATCGGTCGGGGAATTTACCCCGGGTTATGGATGATGGTCCTCCGCTGTCTTCTGTCCGCCATCGTTCTGGGATGCATGAGTAGCGTTTTGAAGGCCGGTGGTCTGAACACGAGTGATCGCCTCCACCACCATTGCTAATCGGTCGATCCGAATAGCTAGGGCTTCGACAACATTGGGAACTGATGGAGCGAAACCTCTCACGTCCCCATTGCGATGTGCACGATGGGGGATCGCCTACCCGTCGTCGGAGACAATCGACTGTGGCTCGTGCCGGGATCTTTGTTGCGATGCTTGCTCGTCATTGGGTTGAGGGCGAAGAGAAACTTTTTGGTGGAAAATTTTTTCGTTCCCATAGACGTCGCCAACTGATAGAGGTCGGAATCTCCCTTAGATGTTGTCCTCCGTCGATCTGGTGGCGAGCAAGATGAAGGGCTTAGATTTGGAGAGAGTGTGGATCTCAATAGGATTGCTGGTCGGGTGTTGTCGCTGAGCTACCTACAAAAGAAGTCTCGGGGTGGGAAACCACCTTAGGACCCTCCGACGATCAAGTTAGAACCGGAGGGTATTCGGGCAGAGTAGAGGCGTATTAGATTGCCTTACATGAATCGTCTGAGGGAGGGGTTTATATAGAGGTCGCATGGAGCGAGCCGTTGCGAGATCCTCGCCGTCAGTTCCGCCCACGCATCACGTTCGCAATAATGGCAAGATACGCTTGCGTGAGACGCGAGACGTGGGGTGGTTGACTCCATCGTTGCGGGAGATGTGAAGCTGTTACGAGGGAGCTCGATAAAAGGGAAGTTGAGGAAGCTCAATTCGAGAAAGCTCAGGCTTTACACTATCAGTACTGATTTGGTCCTGGCTACTAGGAGGCCGAGGAAGCTCGGCTCTGGGATAGTTCAAAGACTAGCTATCGACCGGTGGTTGGTTGAAGAGGAAATGCACCCAAGGGAGGTCCCGAGAGGTCGGAGCCTATTCCTCGGACTGAGCCTCGGAGGCGAGGTACTGAGGAATGTTCCCTTCGCATTATACTTGTTCTAGTTCAGTAGCCCCTAGCCCTCGGAATCTAGTTGGCATGCACGGGTGACACGTCATCTGCAACGTTCCGTGGTCTCAGGGGAATCCCCACTTACGAGCATCATCACTAACAATAAGTAGAATTAGTGTCAAAAATATTCTTGCTAAATAAGCAAGGTCGTCTGATGGAGGGCTTGATCTCCTTCAGATGCTATCCTCCGTCGATCTGTAGCGAGCGTGGTTGAACGGCTGAGATTTGGATTGAAGGCTGTCTCCTTAAGCGTGTGGATCTCAGTGAGTTGATTTTAAGGTGGAAGCCGAGCTATCTGCAAAGAAGTCCCGGGGTGGTTGTACCACCGAGGACCCTCTGACGATCAAGTTAGCTATGGAAAATGGGCAGAGTAGCGGCTTATTAGAAAAAATTGTGTTACCTGAGTCGTCTGAGAGAAGGGTTTTTATAGTGGTCGCATAGAGCAAGCATGCGCGAGATCTTCGCCTTCGGTTACGTCCCTGACGTTAGGTCTGCGTGAATGACGGGATCCCTCCATTAAAGGCGGGATTCACCTATTAATGGGGGGATGCGCTAGCATAGGATGCGGGACGTGGGGTGGCAGATATCTCGCTTTGACACGATACGCGGAGCCGTTGTGGGAGCGCTAAGGCCCCGCGCTCTCATTTGACCGGGAGAGCTGGAGAGGCTTAGCTCGGTATGAGGCTCGAAGACGAGCCGGAAGGCCGAGAAAGCTCAGCTCTGTAATTGCTCGGAGACGAGCACAGGAGAATGGGCACCAGTTCGGCGGCTAGGTCTCTCTTGGGTAAGAGGCGGAGTGTAAGCTTGTGGATGAACCGAGGAAGGTCATTAATGCTCGACACTGATTTTACCTCAGTAGCCCCCAGGAGTCTAGTAATCTATCGTAGATGACACGTCATTCGCCACATGTCGTAATCTGAGAAATTCCCATTTATGAGCATTATCATGAGCCCCCTACTCTCATTCCGACCTATTTATGGATCAGGTCGAGAGTGGCCTACTTGGTTTTTCTTGGTCCAGCAAGTTGCCGAGAATCCTTCGTATGGATTTTCCAGGGCGACGATGTGTAGGGCGGTTGCGTTGTTAGGATTTCTGAGCCCACGTGGCGTATCCCCAAGCGCTTGGATCTTCGTGCATATCTCCGATGATATCAGCGGATCAGCGAAATGATCGCGCATTAAAGAGGGGGCGCCGATTCGCTCGTTCGTCTGTTAGGCTACAGGCCACGTGTCTGAAGCAGGTTAGCGGACGCGACAGGCTGTCGCTGTTGCCTGCGATCAAAGGGACGTCCCCAATGGTCGTTCGACACGTGGAGATTTGACGGCTGGCAGACGTGACGCTTCGTTTTGGTGGGAATTGATCTGGTCCGCCGGATACCTTTTCTGGAGTGTATAAATAGGAGGGCACCCCCTAGGGCCAATACTTCCATCATAATTTCCTTTCACTGTCAAAGATAGCTCGGCGCTTCATCCTTTAGATCGGAACTCTTGTGCTTTTTCCTTGGAGAACCAATTCTTTTGAATCAGGTTAGATGTCTTCTTCTGACGAGTCTGTAGAAATAATTAGGGTCGAGTCGGGCGATGAGGCTCCAGTTGTTGGAGTTGAGTCTATGGGATCTCCCGCCTCTCTGCCCGCAAATAGCCGAGAGGTTCTTTTGCAGCGTCCTCCGCATCGGGTTCTCCCCATAGAGTTAGGGCTACCCGCGTCACTAGCCGCCCGGCGGCAACAAGGGCATCCAAGGTGTGCATCGGGGACGTCCACGATGCGCCCTCTATCCGGAGGGACGTTGTCATGCCCCGCTTCCCAGTGTACGGGCAAAGGACGCAACGGGTCATGCGACGTATTTACTCAGAAGTAAACACGCTGAGCGTATCTAAGCAATATAAAATAAAATATACACAAGAGACAAGATGTAAATGAACATAAACTTAATTTATTTAATATTCTTTTTACAATACAACTGAAATTAAAATACATGTACTGAAACTAATGCCTAAACAATGGCATAACAGAAATGAAAATGAAATGTACAAGTAAACTAGAGCAACGGGTCAAAGGCTGGCTAATCCAAATCCTCGCTAGTGGGCTCTGTCTCCAGAATATCCGATCCACCTGACAACATTCTAAAGAAAGAAGAAAATGAATGTCGTCAGCAAACAATCGCTCGGTAAGTCCCAAAAGTAAGAAGAGACAGAATAGACAGAAGAAGAATGTAACTTTTAAAGTTGTATTATATTGTTAACGCTGTTGTTTGTAGCTTGGTACAGAAAATGCCAGTGTATACGAGAGGAGTCCTACTATCCTGTAGACTAAGGTATATAGAGTATAATGAACCGTTCAGCCACAGTACAACGGCAATGGAGATTCAGGTTAGGTGTATTATGGTTACAGTCTCGTGCCACTTTTAACACCTTCCGTACCAATCTACCCTTTATAAACCCTGGGATATCTTGATTGTATTGTTTGTATTGTATTGTCTTGTATTATAATTGTATAGATGGATGACTTGCCGAAACCATGATATCAAGTAATGGAACGGATATAACGGATGAACATGTAAATGGAGTATATCCATGGTTCGGTTCGGTCAAGTTGTATATATTGAATAGATTGAGTATATGGATTCATAATGAATTGTGATTTTATACTTGAATCACATTCAAGTCAGATTGAATATATTTAGACTCGGTCTGATTCAGACAATTAGAAAAGAAATTGAAGTCCTGAATTAGGTTTTGATGTTATCGGTAACTGCTGCACATGGACGGCAGGATTTGTGTCTTTTTCCAAGACAATTACTGTATTGATAACACCGTTTGTTAGGTTGTCTACCTTAAATAGGCAAGCACTCATATCTTCGGCTCCCTGAGGCTCAGGAGACTGGTCTCGCTTAAACCTATGTTTACTAGGGTTCTTATTGTAATTTAATATAACTTGAGGAGGTTTTATGTAAAAATAGTTTCGGCATAATTTCAAAACACTCCTCAAGTATTTAATTATCGTTTTTAGAGTTTTCATAGATGTGTATTTTTCAATTGTGCAATTTCTAGTAAATAGAACCTAGTTTTCAAAATATGTGGTATTTTCTTGAAATATTGTACTTGTGTTGTATTTGGATGGTATTTCATGTAATAGTGATTCCCTTTGTTTTAGAAAAACCTGGAATATTTATATAATTAAAATAGATATTTTGATAATAAATTTATAGATATTAAATTAAAATAATTTATTTATTTTCTTGTAGAAATCTCATTTTCTAAACGAAAATGTATAAAAATTCCATCGAGATCGAATGCTCCTTGCGGAGGTCTGCATGTCGCTCTACTAAGCCCGAGAATATGCGATAATCCGCACCATCCCAAACGGGGTCCCCAAAATGGGTTGTAGAGGCTCAATTGCATGGAAATTGTTAATACATCTTTTTATAGAAAACGGTTTTATAAGTTTAGGGTATTTATTTGTAAGGTCGTATTTCCCGTATTCTATTGTCCCAAAATCAATCGTTCTATGATAGAGATGTGTGTTATGATGAGGGAGGTCATTACCTCGTGAACTGTCTAAAGGTATAGTAAGGAATAAAGGTGTCACGACCCGAAAGTACGGAACATGACCGGCACTTAGACTACGAACGTCTCAAGGCGTACGTATGCTAAGTAAGCCGATACCCAGAAATCCAAACTAAGAGAAGCAATAGAGAATAGGAAGAACCATATCAAATCAACCTGTATGCAACATAATATACAACGCCTAAAGGCGAGGATCACAACAGAAATGAAACTCAACCAGCAAGAACCCATGGAAATATAATGCGCGACTCTAAGGTCGAAAGAATAAATATCACTGGTCTCAATCTCAAATAAGTATATGTTTGGTTGATGGAACTTCTAGATACAACTGAATACAATATACAATGTATAATGATGGGTAAGATACAATAACCCACCTACTAGCAACTCACCCGAAAGGTACAGTGCCCACAAGCCGTAATGAAATCCGTACGGCAACACCTGCAAAAAACTGGGGCACAACGGGGGTGAGTTGCCAACTCGTGAGTAGAAAAAGATCTACGAACAGAAATCGCATGTATGACGCAATCCTAGGTCATACGATCAATATATATATATAATCCTCAAATATATAACCAGCAATCTCTAACCATGTCTAGGGTAAATATCTAACCCAAGTGTAAACCCATGTGTACATGTCAGTGCATCAGGTGACAATATATCATATGAATGCAGTATGAATGCATGAAACAGAATGCATGTACTGAAGAAAACTGCTTTCATAACTTTGTGAGATTTCTGTATTTTTAAAATGAGGTATCATAATGAAATCAGCATAAAACAGTGCCTAGCATCGGCACAAAACATAATTCTCAATATCTCGATATCTCTGTATCACAATCTCTGTACCTCAGTATCTCAAATCTCAATGTCTCAATCATAATATCCAGGGCGCCGTCAGTCCAGATCGACCCCTACCATCCATCTCATGACTACGACGGTATCCTCCGGATATCCGACGTGTCGGGTAATGTCATCGGTCGGTCGTGCTCCCCTGCCAGTCTCAACGCCATCTCCTGCGATCTTCTTGCCCCGGGATACCGCACCGGGCCCACCATGTACCCGAAACGGTTCCTCCACTCCTCGAATCGGGTCTCGAAATACATCAGCAAACTCATGGTGGACGACTCATACATCATGGAAAAACCGCATTTTTTTTATTAAAAAGAGAAAGCAGTTTATATGTATGTTTTGCGGTTTTCCTCCAAATCCAGAAAATATCATGGAAACCCGAATTCAAATCATCAATAGCATGTGAAATCATGAATATGAGCATGAGAATCCATGAATGCAACATATAATGAATAACAGTATGCATGCAGTGGCAAGTAATAGCTACAATGTCAAGCTGGCATATGAGGCAATGCACTAATATCATGTCACTACTAGCTAACAAGCTAAATCAGGCAATAATATTTTCTAAGTGTACGTGACATGGCAATTACCGATGAAGATGTGTGTGCGACAGCAAATAAGTGTACGTGGTACATACGCATCATCGGTAATGGTGCTGGTGTCCTAGCAGCAGGATAGAAAATGAATCACAACAGTATGCGATGCAGAGCAACAATAATAATATGCGAGAACTGAAATACTGAACACCATGATCACTAAACTGCATCTAATGTCATAATGAGTCATATTGCTATACCACTAAAAGGCTGAGCTAAAGCTAACAGTAGGTAAGGGAAACCGCCTAACCTCTGAGTCGATACATATATATACATATATAGTCGGTGATCCCGCCTCGATCATATCACATCCGATACCATATCTCTATAATCGGTTATTCCCAAATCAAGTAGGCGGATCAAACATCAAAGTACAGCTCGTACGTAAATCCGTCGTACGACATCCCCAAATCCTGGTATGGGTCAATATCACATCCGTCATATCATTCATCTGGTATTTTCTGTATCAAATACCATTATCTGGGTACTGACCTAAGTCTAGTACAATGCTAATATCATTACTATGTTCAAGCTCTGACTACTGATCAACAGTTTAATATAAATCGATATTATCATCATATATCATCACAAGAGTATACATCGCCTTGACCCAAGGCGGCCTATCATAAGTATCCTGACATATCATATTATATCATATCCCATCGTATATCATAATCACATGTCGATCACATAATATATATGTCACTATTACTATGGCATTATCACTCCCAAAATCCTCTAAAGTATCAAGGTGTATCTCAATCAGGAATTTTATCATATCACATATATCATAATCTCAGATCAAACTCATCGACTCATATCAATCCCATGTGTCATCCTCAAATCTGTATGTGAACACATACTCCCAACCCATGTGACCACAAATCTATATAGGATCCCGTAACCACATATGAAATATAGATGCATGCAAGCATGTATGTGTGTATGTATGTGTAGTGCACCCACTACCCTATGGTTTCGTAACCTTTCCCCAATCCAATATACCAATATCCATTTAACATCAATAATAATCCCAACAATAAATAATAGATTGTTGGTGTGTATACGCATCCGTATACATCACCACGGACTGCAGGGGTGTTATACGCCATCCACCCGACTTCTCCCCGTAGATATAAATCTACTCACCTTGTTATGTGTGTCGGTGCCGATATCGCCATTTGCATCTCCAACGCCTCGACGCCACATGGGGTACCTACAAGGATATCACACGCTAAAACTCATGAAAACCATGTCGGAAACCAAAATGGTGCACACTATGCCCATAGGTAAAAACCTGTGACCTTGTGTGCAAACACTGCCAATATCCACTGTCGTTGACGTCCGAACGCCACCCGACAGAAACGAATCATCGAATACCAAAATCCATACGAAAACACGTCGTAAATCATACGCCAACTCATGAAATTCAACCCAGATTTTACCCTAACAGGAAACAGTCAAAACTAGACATACCGGGGGTCAATTTTACATGAAAAGGGGGCTGTGCACGCAAAACGAGGCAGTTTTATACTGCTCTGGCCGCAAATTGCGGCCAGGGGGATTAAATTTGCGGCCGGGATTTTGAGAGGGTGGCTAGGGCTTTGGGTAGTGGTTCCAGGGTGCCTGCACAGCTCACTTCCAGGTCAATTTTTCCCTAGGAAGCCCCGGGTGAAAGCAGATCTCAGAAAGGTCTCAAAATCGACAAAAACGCTAAAACATGCCAAGTCGAATAACTCTGGTAAATACTAGGAATCTGGGGTAATATTGGTTACAATGGTCTCAAAAACACCTAATAAGGTTATACTAGCGATCAAAACCAACACTAGGTCAAGTTTCACTCAAATTTTGCCTAAACTAGCACTAAACCTCAATATAACAGCAAATTATCAGCTAGGCACTATAACTTGCAAGATAGGAATTTGGTTATGAGATTATACCTCAAGGGAGTCCTGGAATGAAGGAGAAGAGAGGATGAAGGAAGGAGGAGGGGTGCTGAGGTGCCCTGTAGCATTTCAAGTTGCTGCTCTGGCTGAAAATGCAAGGCTGCTGCTGCTGTAGCTATTTGTTGCTGTTGCATTGGCTGCTGCTGCTGCTTGGAATTGTTTTATGGCATGGAGTTGCAGCAGCAGGAGTTTGTGGCTATGGGAGGGTATATTGTTGTGTGGGGTAGAGTATGAAGGGGTGTGGTGTGGTCTTGAATGGATGTTGCTGCAGCTGAAGCAAAACATGGGGCTGATTCTGGTGTTTGAAAATGTGCTGAGCTGATGTTTTTTTTTTGGCTGAAACTGATGTTATGTTGAAGGGCTGCTGCTGATGTATGGTTCCATCATAAGGATGAGTTGATATGGGGGCTAATGGGTTGATAAAGGGGGCTGAAGTGATGAAAAGGGGGGGCTGAAGTTGATGTATCGGCTGTTGTTGCCGCAAATGATGATGTTGCTGATGCTGATATAATGGGCTGCTATTGCAGCAGTTTGGTGGCTGAAGTTGAAGCATTTGGGGGCTGTTGTAGGGGCTGATGGGGTGTATCAGCTGATGGGAGGATGTAGGTATTGGTTAAGGGGTTAGGGCTGGTATGTGTGCTGATGTTTTGATGTATAATGGGGGTATGGTGTAATGTGTGAGAGTGAGAGGTAGTATGAAAGACACAAGGGATAATGGAATGATATGGATCATGGCACATTCTAGCCACCTCTCTCTTACTCTTGAAACATGTTAGCACCCACAAGCCATCATGGCTCACACTCTCTCCTACACAAGTCAACCTAACCCTAATCACCCTAACACAAAGCTAACAACCCTTAAGTAAACCCACTAACCTAACCAATTGGTTCAAGTCACTAAGGTCTTCTATGCATGGTTCACCCTAGGCTTATCATGAGTCCAAAATATGAGATAAGTATAACAAGTGTAGAAAATGTCATGTGCACATTTTTGCACAAAAAGCCAAAAATACAAATTAGCGATTTTCAATCGCGATTAACATTAGAATACCATATAATCCATCATAAAAACTGTAAAATGGCATATTTCCACAAAATAACTTATTTTAGAATTTCTTTAATTTTCTCCAGAATTTTCACCATTTATCGGTATCTAATTATACCGACTATTAAAATATTCATTAAATAATTTATATTTAATCATGAAAATCCCTAAAATAATTTTTTTTTTTTGAAATGTTACAAAAGGTTATAATGTCGAAATGAATAATTTGAGGTATTTTTATGTAAAAATGCGATAAATGTTGCAAAAATGATTATTTTGATGTGAAACTTGTTTTATTGAGTTTGTTAATGTTTATTAATCAACATATGAGAATATGGTTTTATCTTGTTAAAGAAAAGTGTAGTTTAAAAAGAAAATCGAATCGGAAGTCGGACAAACTCCGCTTCCGTGGGGTTTTAGAAATGGAACTTTTTAAAGAAAAAGATGAGAGGGGAGATGGGACTTACTGGATTTGATGAGAGGGGGGAGGTAGAAGAAGATCTAGGATCCGTCGGTGCTTCGTTTCGTTACCAGAAACTCCTCGTATCGTCGCCGGAATTTCGTCGGATCTTCACCCTTTGCTAACTCCACTTGCACAATATAAAGACTTGGGAATTCTTGAGAGTTTTGGCAAAGATTTGTGAGTGAGGAAGTGTGGAATGAGGGATGGTATTTATAGCAAAAGCTAGGGTTTAGGGTAGTGAATGGGTGCATTAAAATTTGTAATAAAATTGGGGTAAATGGGTGATTTAATGTTCTCTGTATGAATGCAAAGAAAACAAGCAGTGTGAAAGGAGTGGGGTAGCTGAAGGGTTGCAGGGTTTTAAATATAGGAGCAATAGGGACGGGTATGACCGGCGGCGCCAGGCCCTTTTGAACTTGTCGCCGGGTCTTTACCGTCGGGTATGGGTTGGGTTTGGTGCAAAGTGTTGGGGTCGTTTAGTATTCTCCAGTGTATGTGTTTGTTTAAAGTGTGACCCTTCAGTTTACGTACAGGGCATGTGTAGACTCTTGGGTTTCTAAAAAGATTAAAAGAAAATAAAACAAAAGGATAATGTGGCTGAGGGGATTTGAACTTGGGTGCTATGTCTCAGCAGTGCAAGGTCTTACCAATGTGCTACAAGTACTTTCTTGCTGTTCTAAATCAAAACAAATACTTATAGCATTCACAGGAATTGTAAATACCCCAATTTTACATTAACTTTAAATGAATTTTATGTACACAGAATTTGGAGTTGTTACGGTCTACCCTCCTTACAAAAATTTCGTCCTCGAAATTTACAATTTATTTTAAGAACTAGTTTACAAATAAGTGAGAATATCTTGCACGCAATTCATCTTCCCTTTCCTGGTGTGTCCTTTCTCCACATCACTCAAACCAAGTTGACTTCCTTGTTCCGAATTGACTTCACCTTTCTATCCAGGATCTCAACAGGTTGGTGCTCACAAGATAAATCTGGCTGTATAGTGAGTTCGAAGTGATCAAGTACATGGCTGGGGTCACTCACATACCTTCTGAGTTGGGATATGTGGAACACATTGTGCACTCCTTCCAATGAAGGTGGAAGTGCAAAGCGATAAGCCACTTCACCGACTCATTCGAATATGTCGAATGGTCCAATGTATCTTGGACTTAGCTTACCCCGTCTTCGAAAACGAATCACTCCGTGGTTCGGAGATATCTTCAGAAATACGTGATCTCCCGGCTGGAACTCTAAATGACAGCGTTTTGCATCAGCCTAGTGCTTCTATCGATCTTGGGCTATGTGCATTCTTTCTCTGATAGTGCGGACCACATCTACAGTTGCCACTATCATTTCAGGTCTAAAGAGTTCCCTATCTCCAATGTCGTCCCAACTTAATGGCGATCGACACTTCCTTCCATACAGTGCTGCAAAAGGGTGCCATTCCGATGCTTGCTTGGTAGCTATTGTTGTATGAAAACTCCACAAGATATAGGTGATCTTCCCACGATCCCCCGAAGTCTAGCATACACGCTCTGAGCATATCTTCCAAGATCTGAATAGTTCGCTCAGACTGACCATCGGTTTGTGGATGATAAGTTGTACTGAAATTCAGACTTGTTCCCAAGCTCGCTTGCAGACTTTACCAAAATTGCGATCGGAATCTGGTGTCACAATCGGAGACAATGCAGACCGGTACTCCATGAAGTCTCACGATTTCCTGCATGACTTCATGGGTATCAGAGATAGTACATTATGAAGAGTTTAAATCTTTACTTAGATTCTTACCTCCATGTACTTCTTTGCTAATGTCTCAGTTGATTGACCAACTCGAAATGGGATAAAGTGAGCCGACTTTGTGAGTCGATCCACAATAACCCATACTGCATCGTTACCTTTCGTGCCGCGAGGAAGTGCAGTCACAAAATCCATTATGATGTGTTGCCACTTCCATTCTATAGGTAACGGTTGAAGTAAACCAGCTGTCCTGTGATGTTCAGCCTTTACTTGCTGATACGCCAAGCATTTAGCGACACTTATGGCTACTTTACGCTTCATTCCATGCCACCAGTAGTTTTGACGCAGATCCTTGTACATCCTTGTACCTCCAGGCATACTGAATAAGGAGGGCTATGAGCTTCTTTCATTAACTCGTCTCGCACAGGACCTTTAGGTACGCACAATCTGCTGCCGTATCTCAAAGATCCGTCTTCATGGATGATAAAATCTGTTCTAAGTCCATTCTCTACTTGTTCTATGATCTTTTGCAACTTAGCATCACTTGCCTGAGCTGCTTTGATCTGATTGACAATGGTAGATTGAACTTGTAAGTTCATCAAACTTGATGCGTTACCTGGCATGACCACTTCAATCTCCATCTGATGCAAGTCTTGTTGAAGCTTCCACTGAGCGGTGAGATGCAGTGCTAATGGTTGGCGACTAAGGGCATCATGTACCACATTCACCTTCTCTGGGTGATATTGCAGGTTGATGTTGAAGTCCGCCATGAGTTCTAACCATCGTCTCTGCCGCATATTAAGCTCCTTCTGAGTAAACACATATTTCAGAATATTGTGATCTGTGTATATGTTCACTCATTCACCAAGAAGATAATGGCGCCAAATCTTAAGAGCAAAGATAACGGCCGCCAACTCCAAATCATGCGTCGGGTAATTGCGCTCATGAATTTTCAGCTGTCTTGAAGCATAAGCCACAACCTTACCGTGCTGATGTAGAACATATACTAATCCCTTACCGGATGCATCGCAATGCACTTCGAAACCTCCAGATTGGTCCGGTATAACGAGAATAGGCGCTGATATCAATCTTGACTTGAGTTCTACGAAAGCTTGTTCGTATGCTTTTGACCACACGAATTCTTCATCTTTACGTGTGAGCTTGGTCAGGGGTGTTGCAATCTTGGAAAATCCTTCAATGAACCTTCTGTAATATCCGGCTAGACCCAAGAAATATCGAATGTCCTTCACTGACTTTGGTGTCGGCCATTCACTTACTGCTGAAACTTTCGCTGGATCTACAGAGATTCCTTCGCCTGATACAATATGTCCGAGAAAACTAACTTGGTCTAGCCAAAACTCTCATTTGCTATACTTGGCATAGAGTTGATGTTGTCATAGGGTTTCCAGGACAATTCTCAAGTGTTCGGCGTGTTCCTTCCGACTCTTAGAATATACCAGGATGTCGTCGATGAAGATGATAACAAACCTGTTTAGGTACTCCCGGAAAACTTGATTCATCAGGTTCATGAATATTGTTGATGCGTTGGTCACTCCAAATGGCATCACAAGAAATTCGTAATGACCATAGCAAGTTCTGAATGTTGTTTTATGGATATCAGATTCCTTGACCTTCACCTGATGATCACCCGAATGAAGATCTAACTTAGAGAAAATACAAGATCCACTTAGCTGATCGAACAGATCATTGATGCGTGGGAGTGGATACTTGTTCTTTATCGCTACTTCGTTCAAGGCTCTATAATCGATGCACATTCTGTATGAACCTTCCTTCTTCTTCACAAGTAGAACTGGAGATCCCCAACTTGAAGTGCTGGGACGAATCCATCATTTCACCAATAATTCATCCAACTGAGTTCGGACCTCCTTTAAACCTTCAGGACTCAGTCGATACGGTACTTTGATTACCGGTTGTGCTCCTGGTATTAAATCAATGTCGAATTCAAGAGCTCGATCGGGAGGCAAACCTGATATATCGTCAAGAAACACATCGTCGAACTCTCGAACCACTTCTGTCTTTGATCCTTCCTCCGCTTGAATTGCCGCAATCACTGCCTTCTTTGGTTTCGCCTTGTAGGTACTTGGCTCTAGGGTACAGTCTCCACGTTTGAAATAAAAGACTGGATGGTCTGGAATCTCGAATACTACCCTCCTTTGACGACAGTCAATGGTAGCATAGAATGTTCCGAGCCAATCCATACCTAGAACAACATCGAAGTTCGGTATGTCCATCATCTTGAAGTCAGCATAGAATTCTCTGCTGCAGACGACCACTGGACACAGGCTGTATCCCATCGTTGCCTTTAGAACGTCGTTCCCTGAACTGACATTCCAGCTGGATACAAGTGGCGTAACTGGAATCGCATGAGTTCGGACGAACCGTTGCGACATAAAGCAATGAGATGCTCCAATATCGAATAGTGCGAGTGCAGGAAGTGAGGCTACTAAGATTGTACCTAAGTTATGTGGGATATGTTTTAGGTATAAGAAAAAGATATAGGTATGTCTATGAACTGAAAAATAATTTGAAAGGGAGATGTTACCAGTGATGACTTGGCCGGTGGCTTCAGGTTCTTCCACAGTCATTGTGAAAGCCTGTTGCCTTGGCACATTCCTCCTTGATGGAGGAGCATTCCTCTGTCCGTTCCTTAGTTCTTGAGGTGTGTTCCTTTGAGCTTGATGGAACTGACGAGGAGGAGGTGCAGTCGGTCCGCGAGGAGGTGGAGCAGGTAATGCAAGTTGTAGAGCAGGTGCCTGGATGGCTGGGCATTGCGAGTATGTGATTGTTGTCCTGGGTGCAGCATATAGGTTGTGTCTACGAGAACAAGACCCAATGTCATGAGTAGCTGAGCCGCAGACTAAACAAAGGCGATTTGCTCGATGAAATGTTCAAGTAAACTAGAGCTCCGGGTCAAAGGCTAGCTGATCCAAATCCTCGCTGGTGGGCTCTGTCTCCAGAAGGTCCAATCCACCTGACAACATTTCAAAGAAAGAAGAAAAAGAATGTCGTCAGCGAACAATTGCTCGGTAAGTCCCAAAAGTAAGAAGAGACAGAATAAACAGAAGAAAAATGTAACTTTTAAAGTTGTATTATATTGTTAACGCTGTTGTTTGTAGCTTGGTACAGAAAATGCCAGTGTACATGAGAGGAGTCTCACTATCCCGGAGACTAAGGTATACGGAGTACAAGGAACCGTTCAGCCACGGTACAACGGCAATGGAGATTCAGGTTAGGTGTATTATGGTTACAGTCTCGTGTCACTTTTAACACCTTCCGTACCAATCTACCCCTTATAAACCCCGCGATATCTTGATTGTATTAAATTTATTGTCTTGTCTTGTATTATAATTGTATAGATGGATGACTTACCGAAACCATGATACCACTAATGGAACGGATATAATGGATGAAAATGTAAATGGAGTATATCTATAGTTCAGTTCAGTCAAGTTGTATAGATCAAATAGATTGAGTATATGGATTCATAATGAATTGTGGTTTTATACTTAAATCACATTCAAGTCAGATTGAATATATTTAGACTCGGTCTGAGTCAGACAATTAGAAATGAAATTGAAGTCCTGAATTAGGTTTTGATGTTATCGATAACTGTTACACATGGACGGCATGATTTGTGTCTTTTTCCAAGACAATTAATGTATTGATAACACTGTTTGTTAGGTTGTCTACCTTATATAGGCAATCACCCATATCTCCGGCTCCCTGAGGCTCAAGAGACTGGTCCCGCTTAAACCTATGTTTACTAGGGTCCTTATTGTAAATTAATATAACATGAGGGGTTTTATGTAAAAATAATTTTGGCATAATTTCAAAATACTCCTCAAGCATTTAATTATTGTCTTTAGAGTTTTCATAGATATGTATTTTACAATTGTGCAATTTCTAGTAAATAGAACCTAGTTTTCATAATATATGGTATTTTCTTGAAATATTATACTGGTGTTGTATTTGGATGGTATTTCATGTAATAGTGATTCCTTTATTTTAGAAAAACTTGGAATATTTATATAATTAAAATAGATATTTTGATAATAAATTTATAGATATTAAATTAAAATTATTTATTTATTTTCTTGTATAAATCTCATTTTCTAAAGAAAAATGTATAAAAATTCCATCGAGATCGAATGCTCCTTACGGAGGTCTGCATCTCGCTCTACTAAGCCCAAGGATGTGCGATAATCCACACCATCCTGAACGGGGTCCCCAAAATGGGTTGTAAAGGCTCAATTGCAAGGAAATTGTTGATACATCTTTTTATAGAAAACGGTTTTATAAGTTTAGGGTATTTATTTGTAAGGTCATATTTCCCGTATTCTATTGTCCAAAAATCAGTCGTGCTATGATAGAGATATGTGTTGTGATGAGATAGGTCATTACCTCGTGAACTATCTAAAGGTATAGCAAAGAATAAAGGTTATAATGTCGAAATGAATAGTTTGAGGTATTTTTATGTAAAAATGCGATAAATGTTACAAAAATGATTATTTTGATGTGAAACTTGTTTTATTGAGTTTGTTAATGTTTATTAATCAATATATGAGAATATGATTTTATCTTGTTAAAGAAAAGTGTAGTTTAAAAAGAAAACCGAATCAGAAGTTAGACTAACTCCGCTTCCGTCCGGTTTTAGAAATGGAACTTTTTTTTAAAAAAGATGAGAGGGGAGATGGGACTTACTGGCTTTGATGAGAGGGGGGAGGTAGAAGAAGGTCTATGATTCATCGGTGCTTCGTTTCGTCCCCGGAAACTCCTCGTATCGTCGCCGGAACTTCGTCCGAGCTTCGCCCTTTGCTAACTCCACTTGCACAATATAAAGACTTGGGAATTCTTGAGAGTTTTGGCAAGGATTTTTGAGTGAGGAAGTGTGGAATGAGGGGTGGTATTTATAAGAAAAGCTAGGGTTTATGGTAGTGAATGGGTGCATTAAAATTTGTAATAAAATTGGGGTAAATGGGTGATTTAATGTTCTTTGTATGAATACAGAGAAAACAAGCAGTGCGAAAGGAGTGGGGTAGCTGAAGGGTTGAAGGGGTTTAAATATGGGAGCAATTAGGATGGGTATGACCGGCGGCTCCGGGCCTTTTTGAACTTGTCGCCGGGTCTTTACCGTCGGGTGTGGGTTGGGTTTGGTGCAAAGTGTTAGGGTCATTTGGTATTCTTCAGTGTATGTGTTTGTTTAAAGTGTGATTCTTCAGTTTACGTGCAGGGCACGTGTAGACTCTTGGGTTTCTAAAAAGATTAAAAGAAAATAAAATAAAAAGATAATGTGGCTGAGGGGATTTGAACTAGGGTGCTATGTCTCAGCAGTGCAAGGTCTTACCAATGTGCTACAAGTACTTTTTTACTGTTCTAAATCAAAACAAATACTTATAGCATTCACAGGAATTGTAAATACCCCAATTGTACATTAACTTTAAATGAATTTTATGTCACATAATTTGGAGTTGTTACAGACGTGGGCGAGCTTACCGACATTCGGGCTCGTTTCCATATCCCATATAATTATTTGCTCCGTTTAGCTAAAGAAGGCGAACGGGCAGACCAGGTGCAGGGGAAGGAGATTGCGCTGCATTTGGAAGCATTCCGGGCAGGAATGCATTTGCCCTTTCTAACCGAGGTATGTGGGGTGCTTCATTGCTTCCATCTCGCTCCGGGTCAGCTAGAGCCGAACTCATGGAGAATCCTCCTCGGGTTTCTGGTCCGGTTGAAACTTGAGAACATCCCCTTCAGCTTGACCCTTCTTACTTCCTTCCTCTGCTCTAAGAATCACCCTGGCACCAGTAAGGAAGATCCGAGCTGGGTGTACTTTTCTTTCAAAAAACGTAAGGGAGGGAGGGCTGGGTCGGGAGTAGTAGTCGTTCCTTCTTCCATTCATGGATGGAAGGGGAAGTTCATATTCGTCGGGCCGCCTGAGGGCGAGGATTGGCCTGTGCCCACACAGTGGTACAGGGCCGACTATCCGAGGGCGAAACCATCGTCCTCACTTGAGGCAAGGGCGGTATCCATGAGGGAGCCGATCCAGCAGGCCGACGTCCTGCTTTCCGAGCAGGTTCTTAGCTAGGCCGGTCTCAGCCCCGCGCGCTTTATGGGTAAGTTAGGACTTCGGACGATTTTTTTAGACTTGAATAATTTTCTGTTTTCCTTTCAGCATCACTAACTCTTTTGGTGTATTATCCTTTTTACAGGGAAAATGGACCGATCTAAGATCCTGGCCGCCATAGCCGCGATGTCGCAGAAGAAGGCCGGAGGAATGAGCTTGTCCCGAGCCGGCCCGAGCTTGGCTCCGAGACCATCTCTACAGGCGAGGCCTTCTGCAGCGTCCCAAGCCCCCGATGACCACCGCGGGGGTATCCAGAAGCATGCACGAGACCGGCGCCCCGGGCAATGGAGGAGGAGGAGGAAGCCGAGGTTCCCCTCAAGAGGAAGAAGACGATCTCCCTGCCGCCATCCATTGAGATTCCTGAGGGGATTTCTGTGCAAGAGGGGGACGTCTGCTATGTGGTCCCCTCAGGGCTTTTCGTCGTCGACAGCTTACTCTCTGACATGGAGCAATCGGATGGTAGCAAAATTCCCCGGGGAACCCTAAAGGTCCAAGTGGCTGCCATTGCTCAGGAGGCAGTTCAGGTCGGTATCCATTTCCTTTAAGGATTTTCTTAAGTACTCTTTATTAGTTTGAATGTTTCTAACTCCTTCTGTTGCTTTCCTCAAGTCCTCCAACACCGCGCCCTCATCGTAAATATAGAATCCGAGGAGATTGCCCCTGTTTACCGCCGAAAACTTGGAAGACAAACGTCTTGCCTGAATTTGGGGGCAGATGCTATTTGGTTTTATCCGTACACCTCTCCAAAGATGCCAAGTTGATTTATGACACCGTGTATCGGAGGTTTAGACGAATGCGGCCGTTGTAGCAGACTTCGTCAGATTCCCCCTCATTGTGAGGGGTTTTTGATTGTGGGGACGCTCTTCCCTGCAGGCGCAAGCCCCTGCAGTTAATTACGTTACCGCATCGCGGTAACCACTTTCTCCTGCTCCAGAAGGTCACTTCGTATCGTGTGTGTTTGTTTTATTTTTGGTTGCCCGTAGATTGTATACGGAGACTAATTTATGTTGTCGCTCGTAGGGCGTGGATTAGTCTAAATCCATATTTTCTTAGATTTGGGTTTGTGTTAGTTTAAGGACCGTTAGCCTTGTTTTAGACTAAGGTCAACTCAAACGTTTGTTGAGGATACGTTAGTCTAATTTTAGACTAAGATCTACTCAACAGGATTTTGGGATCATTTAGATCCAACGAAAGAGTGTTTAGACTCTATCGTTTTAGTTTAGGGACATTGCGGTCCATTGGGTTTAAGAACATCGTAGTCCGTGAGTTTAAGGACCTCATAGTCCGTAAGGTTTAAAGACATCATAGTCTGTATGGTTTAAAAACATCGTAGTCTATGTGGTTTAAAGACATCATAGTCTGTGAGGTTTAAAGACATCGTAGTCTGGTTTAAAGACATCGTAGTCTGTAAGGTTTTGGTTTAACTGTTTGGGGATGCGCCAAAAGTTATCGGTTATTGGGACCTCCATCTCTCTGAAGACGTTGAAAAATTACAACGACGTGTATCAGAGGTATGAAGAGATGTACTCTTGAACAATAAATGTTCATCAAAGATTTGATGATTTTATTTGTGACCAAGTCCAATAAAGAGTACATGGGCTCGGTTGATTATGAATTTGGCCAGTTTGGGCTTAGCCCATTTAGTCTTTGTCATTTCTCTTTTCTTTTGAATAAAATGTTAGACACTCGCTAGGGTACAGTCCCTTCTCTATGCACACGATGCTAAGCATTTATATGGGTTCTGACACTCACACTCTTTTTGTTTTTTATGAGTGTTGAACACTCTTGATTGCGCTAGGTTCTGTGTAATGAGTGTAGAGCACTCTATGTCAAGGAGCGCCCACGTGAGGGTCATGTGGAGCGCTTAGCGCCGACCAATGAGTGCAGAGCGCTCTTTATAAAAATAGCGCCCACGTGATTAGCACGTGGCGCGCTTGGCGCCAGCCAATGAATGCAGAGCGCTCCTTATAAAAACAGCGCCCACGTGAGGAGCACGTGGCGCTTAGCGTCAACCAATGAGTGCAGAGCACTCTTTATAAAAACAACGCCCACGTGAGGAGCACGTGGCGCGCTTGGCGCCAACCAATGAGTGCAGAGCACTCTTTATAAAAACAGTGCCCACGTGAGGAGCACGTGGTGCGCTTGGCGCTAACCAATGAGTGCAGAGCGCTCTTTATTTAATAGTGCTTGGCGCTAGGTTTCCCTTTGCGTATTATATTCTGCAAAGTTCAATTCTTTGTTCTTCCCCGGATCTTTGATCCCTAAATGAAAAAACAAATTCACCCCCGTAAGAATTAAATTCTTATTTGTGGGAGACTTGACTCATGGATCTCAGATCCGAGGAAAGAACTATATTCTTCTTATGAGGGTTAAACCCTTAAGATGCTCCGATCTCTATTTTTATTTACCTTGAAGAAAATTCTTCTTCTTAGAGCTTGCTCTTCTCTCTTTTCTTTTCTGAGAACTTGAAACTATAGGGAGGTTTCTCTCTTTTTTTTTGTTTGAAGTTTATGGGGGGGTTCTTCTGTGCAAGACTTGAAGTCTTGGGTCCTTTATATAGGGGAGGCTGATTTGAATCAGTTAAGGAAATCTCTCATTGAGATATTTCTGATTGATTTAGGGAATGTTTCCCACCGTTGGATCTTTGATCCAAGGGCTTCTGTTTTACAGAAGATAGTTTTCTTGTTATTAACAAGATTGGGAAAGTATTTTCTCATACAGAACGTATTCTGTATCTTGGAGATTTTTAATCACCATTGGATCTTTGATCCAACAGTGCTATGATTTACAGAGCACAATCTTTCCTGTTTGGAAAGATTTGAGGAGTATTTCCTCAACAGAATTTAATTCTGTAATTTGATGATTCATTATCTTCGTTGGATTTTTGATCCAATGGTGGAGAACATTTAGTTCTAGCGCTGGCGCTCTCGTACTTTGCATGTGAGGCGCTGCCTCGGAGTCCTTGACTCTCAGTGCTAGCGCACTTGGCGCTAGCGCTCTCGTGCTTTGCACGTGAGGCGCTGCCTCAGAGTCTTTGACTCTTAGCGCTGGCGCTCTTGTCACCAGCGCTCTCGTGCTTTACACGTGAGGCGCTGCCTCAGTTCAAATTTCAAATTTTGAAATTTTGAATAGAGCTTTGCTCTTTGATTGGGGGAAACAAATGCCCCTCCACCATTGCGCTCACGTGGCTCATACGTGAGTGCAGCGGTGGCAGCCTTTCCACCGTTGGATTGTCTTGGAAGTTGGATCGACTTCCAGTGCCTATAAATAGGGCTTTTGGCCCTTGAGATGACTGCTTGCTCATCTTCTTATTTTCTTGTTCTTGAGAATTTAATTCTCCTTTAGAGCTAAGCTCTCTGCCTCAAGAAATTTCTTAGAGTCAAAACTCTGCCCAAATTTGGTAAGGATTGAACTTATTAACAGAGTTTTGCTCTTCTCAGATCGTAGATCTTAAAATGTTTTAGGGTTCTACCCATTAACAGAGCCGTGCTCATCTTTAGATCTTAGGTCTGTTTGTCTTCCATGAAGAACTCTTAGAGTTTGTTCATAGATCTTGAAGATCTTGGAGTTTTTAACTTAGTAAAAACTTTGCTTTTTAGGCTTTTTGATGGATTACTCCATCATCTTCACAGAGCATAGCTCTTCAGAATTTTTGGGGGAATTTTTTTTCCCTTCATCATTAATTTTGACAGATGTCATTTCTGTTGCAGAGCGCTGCTCTCAATGGAGTTTAACTCCTTGGCCCGAGGAGTCTCTCATTAAATGAGAATCCTTTTAAGATTTCTTTTCGCAGTGCATGGCCCTTTAGAATTCTTGGGGAATTTTTAATCCCCTCATAATGACAGAGTGCTGCTCCCAAGGGAGTTTAACTCCTTGGCCCGAGGAGTCTCTCATTAAATGAGAATCCTTTTAGGATTTCCTTTTTTATATGCACAAACTTGAATTTGTTGGGTGTCTTAATCAGAACTTGTTTTCTCCGCGAGGATATCAAGAGTTGTTTAAATTCCCATGTCTGTTTCAATAAGTATTTTCATGATCAGTCTGATCATTAAACTCTTGCTGATTTTCCTTTTCAGACGCTATGGCCGTTCATCTGTATGATCTTAACGAAATTATTTCTTATGGAGACATTCGTGCACATGGCCGTTGTTAAAACCAGGAGTTTACAAATGCTCAATGCTCTGAGATTATGAACCGCTTCAATGAACACAACGGTCGACTACTTCCTCGTCACTCTGCTCTTTTGAAGATCGTCGTGAGAGCGATTTGGAACGCACTTCCTGGATTTTACGAAGCCATGCCACTTAAGGCACTGGATGATGCTGAAGACAAGGTGCGCTCAGTATATCTGATGGGCCTAATCTCGAAGAGACGGCGAGATAATATTGTTGATATCTTGTATCGAATTTTCCAACAGACGACGATAATCGCTGCCTATCAGAGGACAGAAGACATTAGCGAGGATCCTGACGCTTGCATTCGTGAGAAGATGCACACAAGAATGGTCAGAGAGGCCAGAAGCATTTTAGACGGCCTTACTTCTGATTTTCTTAATCCATGTCCCGGATTTAATGTTTTACCATTGTAAGCATTGTAATAATGTTTTTGTTTACTGTTTTCATCAATATAAGAATTCTCTGAGGTATGAATAACAAATTTTTCCTTTCTATGCATTTATTTTATGCATTAATCCTTTTCGTATATACATGAGTGGATACGCTTCGAATGCTTAATTGGATGCGAATCAAATGTTCTCTTTACTGCCTTACATAGTATGTGGTTGATGTCCATGGGTCATGCCTTTTTGTTTTGACTTGGCGCAAAGTATTTTACGTACTATTGAGTAGCATCTCCATTTCAGTGGCGTGTAACTTTGGCGAGTGTGGCCTGAGGATAGTAAATAGCAGTCCATCCTAACCTCCTTGTACGGTAGTGATGGCTTAGGAAACAGGTTCAGGTCTGCTGCCTAAGACTTTTCAACTTTATGAGCCGTGAGGGTCTCATAAAGAATTTTCTCCCTACGAATCGAGAGGATCTCGTAGGTGTAATTTCTCCTTAGGAATCGTGAAGATTCCTAAGTGCATTTTCTCTTGAAAGTCGTAAGGATCTCACAAGAAAATTTTTTGCTTACAAGTCGAGAAGACTCGTAAGTGGTTGTTTCCCTCCTTGTCGAGATTCGACTTTGGAGAGTGTGGCCCGTGGATAGTCCAACTTAACCTCCTTGTAAGGCGGCAATGGCTTAGAAAACAGGGTTAGGATCTGCCGCCTAATACTTTTCAACTTTATAAGCTGTGATGGTCTTATAAAAGCTTTTCTCCCTAAGAGTAGAGAGGATCCCGTAGGTGTCTTTTCTCCTTAGGAGTCGTAAGGACTCCTAAGTGCGCTTTCTCTTGAGAATCGTAAGGATCCCATAAGAGAATTTTCTTTATGCGCATGGACACTAATTTCCCCGTAAGTCGAGACGAATTGAGTGATTCTCGTAAAGACACAGATTTCCTTGCGGGTCGAAACGAATCGAGGGGTTCTCGTCAAGGACGCTGATTTCCCTGAATCGAGATATTTTGCCAAAGACACTGATTTTCCTGGGGTTGAGACGAATCGAGAGATTCCTGCAAAGACACCGATTTCCCTGCGGGTCGAAACGAATCGAGAGGTTCTTGTCAAGGACACTGATTTCCCTAAATCGAGATACCTTGCCATGGACACTGCTTTCCCTGAATCGAGATTTTTGTCAAGAACACTGATTTCCCTGGGGTTGAGACGAATCGAAAGATTCCTCCAAAGACACTGATTTCCTTGCGGGTCGATGCGAATTGAGGTTCTCGCCAAGGACGTTGATTTCTCCGAATCAAGGTTTTGCCAAGGACACTAATTTCTCTGGGGGTCGAGACAAATCGAGAGGTTCTCGTTAAGGACGCTGATTTTCCTGAATCGAGATATCTTGCCAAGGACACTGATTTCCCTGAATCGAGGTTTTTGCCAAGGACACTGATTTCCCTAGGGTTGAGACGAATCGAGAGATTCCTGCAAAGACACTGATTTCCTTGCGGGTCGACGTGAATCGAGGTTCTCACCAAGGACACTGATTTCCCTGAATCGAGATTTTGCCAAGGACACTGATTTCCCTGCGAGTCGAAACGAATCGAGAGGTTCTCGCCAAGGACACTGATTTCCCTGAATCAAGGTTTTTGCTAAGGACACTGATTTTCCTGGGGTTGAGACAAATCGAGAGATTCCTGCAAAGACACTAATTTCCTTGCGAGTCGACACGAATCGAGATTCTCGCCAAGGACGCTGATTTCCCTGAATCGGGGTTTTACCAACGACACTGATTTCCCTAGGGTTGAGACGTACTTCCGAGACGGGGTCATTGGATGACGTATTTCCGCGACGGGGTCATTGGATGATGTATTTCCGCGACGTAGTCATTTGCTGACGTGTTTCCGCGACGGGGTCATTTGCTGACGTATTTCTGCGACGGGGTCATTGGCTGACGTATTTCCGAGACGGGGTCATTGGCTGATGTATTTCCGCGACGGGGTCATTTGCTGACGTATTTCCGAGACAGAGGTCGTTTGCTGACGTGTTTCCGCGATGGGTCATTGGCTGACGTATTTCCGCGACGGAGGTCGTTTGCTGACGTGTTTCCGCGGGGTCATTGGTTGACGTATTTCCGCAACGAGGTTATTGAATGACGTGTTTCCGAGACGGGATCATTGGATGACGTATTTCCGCAACGGGGTCATTGAATGACGTGTTTCCGAGACAGGGTCATTGGATGACGTATTTCCGCGACGGGATCATTTGCTGACGTAATTCCGCGACGGGGTCATTTGCTGACGTATTTCCAAGACGGGGTCATTGGATGACGTATTTCCGCGACGGGGTCATTTGCTGACGTATTTCCGAGACAGGGGCATTGGATGATGTATTTCCGCGATGGGTCATTTGCTGATGTATTTCCGAGACGGGGTCATTGGATGACGCATTTACGCAACGGGGTCATTGGATGACGTATTTCCGCGACGGGGTCATTTGCTGACGTATTTCCGAGACGGAGTCATTGGATGACGTATTTCCGTAACGGGGTCATTGGATGACGTGTTTCCAAGACGGGGTCATTTGCTAACGTATTTCCGCGACGGGGTCATTTGCTGATGTGTTTCCGCGATGGGGTCAATGGATGACTCTAGGTTGTCTGTGAACCGTAGAGTTTTGGAACTGGGGATTTTGCCTTCGCGTCCGTGCCCTGCTGGCATGAGGAGGAACGTCATTGTTGGTCTTCTAGGATGCAGATGTTGCTGCCGAGATCTGACTTTCCCTTTAACAGAGTCTGTTGGGACATGTGGTTCCCTTTTGTTTATGCCCATGGATTGTATACAGGGGTCAGTATGGACTTACCTTCAGGGCCAAAAGTTTCATTCTTTCATTTATTTTTTTTATTTTTTTCCGCGATGCTCTATCATTTCAGCTTTTTATATCACAAAAGTCGCGATTGCTCAATCATTTCGGCTATTTTTTCGCAGTGCCCAATCATTTCGGCTATTTTTCTCTTTTACTCGCTGCTTTTTATTGCGAGTTGCCCAATCATTTCGGCTATTTTTGTATGCATATCTTTTACTTGCTGATTTCGTTGCAAGTTGCCCTATTATTTTGGTTATTTCATATGCATTTATGGCTCGCTGACCTTTCGCCGCGAGTATGGAAATTGGGATCTGATACCAATCTTAGCATCAGCATCACTGCGACTGGAATGTTGCCAGGAGCGAATCATCATTTGCCGTGAAAAGACTTGGAATTTGTTACCGATTTAGGCATCAGCATCGCTACTACTGGAATGTTGGCAAGAGCGAATCATCATTTGCCTCTGTCGATTTGAACAAAGGTGGCTTAGCAAACAGGGTTAGGATCCTGTCGACTAAGGCTTTTGACTCCATGAGCCGTAAGGATCTCATAAAGGTGTTTCTCCCTACGAGTCGTGAGGATCTCATAGGTGTATGTTCTCCTTAGAAGTCGTGTGGACTCCTAAGTGGCGTTCTCTCCTATAAGTCGTAAGGATCTTGCAAGAGTGTCTTCTCCCTGTAAATCGAGAGGACTTACAAGTGTTGTTCACCAAATGAGGACATTCCTCGTCGTTGGTAGGACTTGGTGGGGGAGACGTTTATTTGTGCCCGTAGATTATATACAAGGGTCAATATTGAACCGTTTGTAGGGCAGTCTGAGAAATGTGATGGCTTAAGAACGGGGTCAGATCCCTGTAGCTTAAGGCTTTTGAATCTTATGAGCCGTGAGGGTCTCATAAGAGGGTTCTCCTTACGAGTCGTGAGGATCTCATAAGTGTAATTTCTTCTCAGGAATCGTGGGGATCCCTAAGTGTTGCTCCCTTGTGAGTCGTAAGGATCTCACGCAGGTATTTTATCCTTACAAAGTCGAGAGGACCTTGCAAGTGCGCATGAATTTTTTTTACGAGTCTGCGCCCTTTCGGGTTTTCACAAACTAGCCGGTAGCCCTGCTGTTTTTACTCACGGAACCCTTTCGGGTTTTCATCCTTGCCCATCTTGCTTATGGACGTACCGTTTTTTTTTGCGTCAGCCCTAGGATGCAACGGTTTGTAGTAGTTTAGAGACGTTTCGGTCCGTCGTTAGTTTTAGGACATTGCGGCCTCTAGCTAGTTTTAGGACGTTGCGGTCCATTGTTGGTTTAGGAAAGTTTCAGTCCATTGTTAGTTTAGGGATATTTCGATCCATTGTTAGTTTAGGTACGTTTAGGTCCATAGCTAGTTTAAGGACATTACGGTCTATTGTTTATCCTGTATGCACGTGTACTTGTCACGTGACGGGATACACAACGATAAGTGGGATACACCGATTTAGGGTGTGATTTGGTTTGGTTGGGGTGTTTTGTGATCCATCCCTACCGCGACTTCTTCCACTTGACGTCGACACCTGGATTTTTCGAATATGGCCATTTTGTGTTCTCGATCAACTTTTCTCTTCTGACGGGCTTCGTTTAGCAGCACGTCAATCAGCTCATCGGACGGTTCTAAGGATTTTGGTGCCGAGTCTGCCTCCAGCTCCTCTATGTTATCTTCTAACGCTGAGTGAGCTTCTTCATCATTTAGTGACGAATGAGAGATCATGTGACAACTTGCCGCGTAATCCTCGGGTTTTTCTGACGCGTTGTCTCCCTCGTCATTGTCATTGCTTCTGTTCTCAAGGATATGGTTGAGAAACTCATGGAGTGTGACTAGGGTCCGCGCCTTCTGCTTGTATTCCTCCAGCGTGTCAATATGCTTTTGTAGGTCCGTGCACTTGTCATCAGGCTGCGCGGGCCTCTTGGTCTTCTTCTTTTTCTTCGAAGACTTTGACGGCTGGACCTGAGTAATTTGCCTCTCGTTACCGACTCTCGGTGTTGGGCGCGGTTTCAGCATTCCCTCAATGATCTCGGGCTCTAGCGGGCTTTTCCATCTGATTGCGGGGCATTCTTGAAGATCCTTCAGCATTCTTTTCGTTTTTACCGAAAGAACTACTTCCTATGGAGTTTCCTCTTTGAATGAGCATGATGCCCCGGCGTGTTTACCCTTTTAGGAATGTACTGTTGTGGCGGATTTACCTTCCATATTTCGAACAGCGCGAACTTGCCCTGCTGGTACTGGTCTTCGACCCAGTTTTTGAAGACGTAGCAATCTTCGATTGGGTGACCCACTACTCTGTGGTAGGGACAATAGTTAAGATGGTTGACGTCACTCGGTTGCGGTGGGTGTCTCGGCTCTGGCAGAGTGATGAGCCCGTTGCGCACTGCCAGTTCGAACAATCTCCTTGTTTTATCCCGAGGAAATGAGTAAGGACGTCTCAATTTCTCATCGAGGGATCGCCGCTTATTGCTTTGGCGAACAACCGGTCTCGGGTCACTCGGTTGGTGTTGAGCGTTGGCGAGGAAGGTTGTTTTCCCTTTGCCCTTTTCATTTCGAAAATCCGTCTTTAAAGAGGAAGGCCTATGGCCCATCTGGTCCATTTGGGCCAGCTTGTCAATCAAGGCCTGGAAGGTGGTCGGCTTGAAAAACATCATGAATTGGTATATGATCGCCTGAGGATCGAGGGTCCCCACGAACATGCCCGCGGCCGGAGCTTCCTCTATGCGCTGTTCACACTTTGACCACAAGTTCCACCACCGAATGGCGTATTGAACCCAGTTTTCTCCCGGCTTCACTCTAGCGTTAATTAGTGCGATGATCGGAGTGCGCTCGCTAGCGCTTGCGAATCTTTGTGTACACAATAGCTCCATTTCTGTAAATATCTTAACAGAGTCATTCGGGAGCTCGGAGTACCATTCAAATACCGTTTCCGACAAGCTGCCAACAAACTGGCGAAGCAGCAGTTTGTCGTCACCCCCAGTATTACCGCACAAAGCCCTGAATTGATCAACGTGCTGGTGTGGATTACCCGTCCCCTTATACACATGGAATTTGGGGATCGTATATCCTGGAGGGTACTTTATTTGATCGTACCAACCCGGATAGGGTCATCCAGTCTTGACGATTTGGCTGGTTGCTTAATTTGCCTGATGAGCTCGTATCTATTGAGCTATATAGTCGTCAAGGGCGGCTTTGGAGATGGTCTATTCCTTGGCTGCTGATAGAGCCGGAAGAGTGTTTGATGTCTCTCCTCTGTCGTCTTTAAGGATAATCGGAGGGTCTTTAGCTGGGGAATCCGGCTGTATTATCATCCCGACCATATCTTGAAACAGAAGCGCCATTTGCTTTATATTAGTCGCTTGTTCCGCGGCATCTTTGTCTTTCTTCTCGAGCATTCTTCGGAGGAATTCGGCATCGGTTTCTTGCTCCTGGCGCTGCTCCGACGATGTCTCTGGGGTTTCTTTCGGCCCAGTGAGTGCGGCCATCTTTGTCAACATCTCCTGGAGCTTTTGCTGTTGTTGCTCCCGAGCCTTAGTCACTGATCGCGTAAGCGGTCGATGACCCGTGGAGGTATGGCTATCCTCTTTTCCGGACGCCATGTAAATGGTGTGCACTATCATGCCCCCAGACTTAGGGCGTTTGGATTCTGTGCCCTTGAGATTTGTCGCAGACATAGGGATCTTCTCTGGCCTTCTCCTTTTATGGACGGTCGAAGTTGAGGGGGCTGTAACGGGCACCCATGCTTTCCATGGTACGACGGCGGTGAGATGGTCCTCCTCTTACCGAACCTTCATTTTCTTCTGCCGGCGGGAATAATCTTTGTCAATCACAGAGTCTTAGACTCTTTGCCAGACCCTGTGGATTTTGGAGGACAGCCGCTGAGGAGGCTGCTCCGGCTTCGCCTTTGTAACGTTTTCCACAAGTGGAGGAGACTTTTTCAACACGGCAGTTGGAGAGTTCTTGCGCACCCTCCTGAGCGGCTCAAACTTGTTCCCAGTTGGAACAGCAGCGTCAATTTCCACCATCGGAGCTGGTGGAGTCAGTCCAGAGGGAGAGTTGCCCCCAGTTTTCCTCACTCGGCGCCAGTGGCGACGTGGAGCGTGTCTTGCAGATGATATTGGCTCAGTTATGGGGGTGGCTTCATCATGCCCCCTGTTCTGGTGAAGGGCTGCCGTTAGTGCCAACCTATTGAAAACTGACGTCCGCCGAGAAGAAACGTCCAACCTGTCGAAGACTGACTTTCGGGTGGGGAAAGCACTTGTAACGACTTCACCCGCAGTGGGAGTTGGAACGGTCAGCCTTGCGAAGACCGACCCCTTAGCGGGAGAAGCCCCTTTGGCGACTTTGTTTATTGGAGTTGGAATGGCTATCCACTTCGGGATGACTTGTTCAGGTATTGCAGGCTTCTTCACGGGCCCACTTGAGCTTTGGCCTAGTTTGTTAAAGACCGAGGCATTGGACTTGGACGACCCATTGAGAGGGGCCGTGGTGGTGGTAAGCCGATCAAAAATCGACTTCTTTGGAGCCTCCTGCATCGGCATAAGAGCGTTGAAGCTCACCGGTAGGATCATGGTCCAAAAGAACAGTCCAGTGGTGGCCTAAGTCACATGTTCCACTGGCATGGCGAAGATGGAGGCCGCTTGGGGCCCATAGGCCACTCCTCCAGCGAGGACGGAGTGGGAGTTGTTGTTGCAGTTGGTGCAGTTGGAAGCCATTTTCTCTGCACTGGAGCAAGACACCAAATCTTAGTACCTCGAATCCAGGGGCAACCATATTAAACCACGATTCGTTCACGAACACGACACACGAAGTGTGGAGTGGAAAGAGGAATAGGTCCCACCGGGCGTGCTAGAATCTGTTTACCACCGAAAACCGGGAAGACAAACGTCTTGCCTGAATTTGGGGGCAGATGCTATTTGGTTTTATCCTTCCACCTCTCCGAAGATGCCAAGTTGATTTATGACACCGTGTATCGGAGGTTTAGATGGATGCGGCCGTTGTAACAGACTTCGTAAGATTCCTCCTCATTGTGAGGGGTTTTTTATTGTGGGGATGCTCTTCCCTGCAGGCGTAAGCCCCTGCAGTTAATTACGTTACCGCATCGCGGTAACCACTTTCTCCTGCTCCAGAAGGTCACTTCGTATCGTGTGTGTTTATTTTATTTTTGGTTGCCCGTAGATTGTATACGGAGACTAATTTATGTTGTCGCCCGTAGGACGTGGATTAGTCCAAATCCGTATTTTCTTAGATTTAGGTATGGGTTGGTTTAAGGACCGTTAGTCTTGTTTTAGACTAAGGTCAACTCAAACGTTTGTTGAGAATACGTTAGTCTAATTTTAGACTAAGATCTACTCAACAGGATTTTGGGATCATTTAGATCCAACGAAAGAGTGTTTAGACTCTATCGTTTTAGTTTAGGGACATTGCGGTCCATTGGGTTTAAGGACATCGTAGTCCGTGAGTTTAAGGACCTCATAGTCCGTAAGGTTTAAAGACATCGTAGTCTGTATGGTTTAAAGACATCGTAGTCTGTGTGGTTTAAAGACATCATAGTCTGTGAGGTTTAAAGACATCGTAGTCTGGTTTAAAGACATCGTAGTCTGTATGGTTTAAAGACATCGTAGTCTGTAAGGTTTTGGTTTAACCGTTTGGGGATGCGCCAAAAGTTATCGGTTATTGGGACCCTCCATCTCTCTGAAGACGTTGAATAATTACAACGACATGTATCAGAGGTATGAAGAGATGTACCCTTGAACCAATAAATGTTCAACAAAGATTTGATGATTTTGTTTGGGACCAAGTCCAATAAAGAGCACATGGGCTCGGATGATTATGAATTTGGCCAGCTCAGGCTTAGCCTATCAATTGCGGGACCCAAAGACACTAGCCCTCCCATTATCTAAAAACCATGATCAGGTACTCTTGGAGAAAGACCTGGCGAATGATGGCCCACTCCACCTAAGATTTTAGTCTTTGTCATTTCTCTTTTCTTTTGAATAAAGTGTTAGACACTCGCTAGGGTATAGTCCCTTCTCTATGCACACAATTCTAGGCATTTGTGTAGGTTCTGACACTCGCACTCTTTTTGTTTTTTATGAGTGTTGAACACTCTTGATTACGCTGGGTTCTGTGTAATGAGTATAGATCACTCTATATCAAGGAGCGCCCACGTAAGGGTCACGTGGAGGGCTTGGCGCCGACCAATGAGTGCAGAGCGCTCTTTATAAAAACAACGCCCACGTGAGGAGCACGTGGCGCCCTTGGCGCTTGGCGCCAGCCAATGAATGCAGAGCGCTCCTTATAAAAACAGTGCCTACGTGAGGAGCACGTGGCGCGCTTGGCGTCAACCAATGAGTGCAGAGCACTCTTTATAAAAACAGCGCCCATGTGAGAAGCACGTGGCGCGCTTGGCGCCAACCAATGAATGCAGAGCACTCTTTATAAAAACAGCGCCCACGTGAGGAGCACGTGGCACTCTTGGCGCCAACCAATGAGTGCAGAGCGCTCTTTATTTAGTAGCGCTTGGCGCTGGGTTTCCCTTTGTGTATTATATTATGCAAAGTTCAATTCTTTGTTCTTCCCCGGATCTTTGATCCCTAAAAGAAAAACAAATTCACCCCCGTAAGAATTAAATTCTTATTTGTGGGAGACTTGTCTCATGGATCTCAGATCCGAGAAAAGAACTATGTTCTTCTTATGAGGGTTAAACCCTTAATATGCTCTGATCTCTATTTTTATTTACCTTGAAGAAAATTCTTCTTCTTAGAGCTTGCTCTTCTCTCTTTTCTTTTCTGAGAACTTGAAACTTATAGGGAGGTTTCTCTCTTTTGTTTTTGTTTGAATTTTATGGGGGGGGGGGGGTTCTGTGCAAGACTTGAAGTCTTGGGTCCTTTATATAGGGGAGGCTAATTTGAATCAGTTAAGCAAATCTCTCATTGAGAGATTTCTAATTGATTTGGGGAATGTTTCCCACCATTGGATCTTTGATCCAAGGGCTTCTGTTTTACAGAAGATAGTTTTCTTGTTATTAACAAGATTATAAAAGTATTTTCCCATACATAACTTATTTTGTATCTTGGTGATTTTTAATCACCATTGGATCTTTTGATCCAACGGTGCTCTGATTTACAGAGCACAATCTTTCCTGTTTGGAAAGATTTGAGGAGTATTTCCTCAACAGAATTTAATTCTGTAATTTGATGATTCATTATCTTCGTTGGATCTTTGATCCAATGGTGGAGAACATTTAGTTCTAGCGCTGGCGCTCTCGTGCTTTGCACGTGAGGCGCTGCTTCAGAGTCTTTGACTCTCAGTGCTGGCATACTTGGCGCTAGCGCTCTCGTGCTTTGCACGTGACGCGCTGCCTCAGAGTTTTTGACTCTTAGCACTGGCGCTCTGAGCGCGAGCGCTCTCGTGGTTTGCACGTGAGGCGCTTCCTCAGAGTCTTTGACTCTTAGCGCTGGCGCTTTGGGCGCGAGCGCTCTCGTGCTTTGCACGTGAGGCGCTGCCTCAGTTCAAATTTCAAATTTTGAAATTTTGAATAGAGCTTTGCTATCTAATTGGGAAAACAGCCCCGGCCATGAGGAAGGCAGGGGAATCATTTTCACGGGAGGAGGATCTGCGCCTTGAGCTGCAGCAGGAGAAGGAGAAGACAACCTCCCTCGAAACCCGGTTGGTCGCCGAGGCATTAACGGTCTCCAAGTGCAAGGAGTCCCAACGACTTCTGAGCGAGTCCAACCACGCTATCCAGGCTAAGTTGGAGGAGTTAAATAAGCGCTATGCCACAATGAAGAAGTCGAGAGATTCTAGCAAAAGGGAGACCGAGGCAACGCTTGAGGCGGCGAAGCTTGCCAAGCTCCGAGATTCGAAATTGGTGGAGCGGTATAAGTCATTAGACCAGTTCTACGCCGACATCGCCGAAGCCTCGGCCATCATTTGGCATGAGGCCCTCGATGCCGTTAAGGCGTTAATGCCGGAGTTTGCCCATGGTGAGCTCCGCACCAAATTCTCGCTCTCTGTGGACACGCCGTCAGTGGCTAGCGCTGGGGCGGCCATCGAGGGAGAGGTGGTTACGGAGGTTGAAGCCCCAGCCCCTGAGGGCGGTGCCGAGCAAGGCGAGACCCGGGCGGAGCCTGCGACCTGAGCCTTTTTGCCTTGCCTTTTTTGTTTTTCTTTTTTCCAAATTTTGTAAGCCTCCAGGCACTTTTTGCAAAGCTGAGAAGCCCAGAATACCTTGTAAAAATTTCTGGAACATGAATAAAGCTAACCTTATTTTCCTCTGCATGACTTTTGTGCTTTCTGTGTGAGTACTTCAGCTTATCAGTCTTTTACTCGAATCCAGTGTTAGGTCGCAAGCCGATGACCGGCTTTTCAGATGAAGATTTCGCATCGAATGTAACTCGATTAATTTCCAAGTGTAGGAAGGTCGATGCCCTCCCGCTCTCCGTAGTTGAGGTGGCGATCGTTCATTTAGGATGAGTCAAATATATTCCTCAGAGTCGGGTTGACGACCACGTCTCTTAGCATGAGTTGAAAAACAGCCAAGTTAGAATAGGCCGGCCTTGACTGATTCCTAGACTTGTGTCTTCGTTGTTGGATATAGTGCCCTCAGAGTCAATTATTGGATCACAGGCACGTGATTGCAATGATTGAGGGAGGACCTATACCGGTAGGACAGTCTTACTCAGGATGATTGTATACTATCTAGTTTGTCTTTCGTGTACATACTTTAGGTGACATTGTGATTCACTATTACACGTTGATAGAGAATAGTATGCTACCGTGGTTCATCTTTATCATCGTGCACTGCTTTAGGTGACATTACAGGTCACTATTGCACGTTGGTAGAGCCCATAGGATTCTTTCTTGATGACCAGCAGTATGATGGCGATCATATACGTGGGAGCTGGGGTTTATAAGCACATCCTTAAATGGTCCCTGGTCGTGGGAGTTTCGAGACAGGGTATCGATACTCCATTAGTAGACCAGTGTATACAGTCGAGACCCCGACGATGGGCGGTAGCCGGTCTCACAAGCCACTGGTGTCAGTTGGTTCACCTAAGATGTATACAGGTGCTCATTGGGTTATGAGTACACCGGACATGACTCGCCGGGAACATACTAGTTGGTATTATACCTGACGTCAGATAGCAGTTCCCTGGTGACATGTGTATATGTTAGTTTATCGACCTGAGATCGTCATTTGTCTCGTGTGAGTTCCCACTGTGCTTTGATTACTATCCTACCACGGCTCAAAGGAGTCGTGCAAACAGCTTTTAGTTGGGTACAGTCCTGAGCCACATGGAGGCAGTGAGCGGATCAGCAGGGGTTTCGTCTCTCCCGGTATTTGGGATGAGATCGCGCTGTGTCTAGGAGAGCCATTACACAAAGCCCTCGGCCGAGGCAGGAGATTTACTGGTAGGTATTCCAGTAGTATCTCAGGATGTTCTGGGCTACACTCCGACACGACTTGTACCGCTTTTGGGGGTCTGACTTTTACCAACCCCCTAGGCCCGACATGCGATGCTCATAGACGAACGGACCGGACTGTACGGATATTGTCACTGACAGGCTCAGTAGGGTGTCAGGATGAGTTCGCTCATCGACCTCCCTTTTGGTCAATACTTGGTAGCCCGTTACGTACGGCTAATACCTCTGACGTGCTAGTGGTTAAATCCACAGCCAAAGTATTGACGAGTCTTTAGAGTCCCCCACAAACAGTTTCTCAAGTTTCAGGCGAAACGTTGTAGAGGCCGTATGATATATGGCAGGGTTCGATCTTATACGTGCGGTATTGCACGGATCATGATCGGACGGATCATACTAGTGGGCTTTGGTTTAAGCCAGATCCTAGTATTAGATTTGTTGGATTACTTTAGTCTCATCGCATTCGCATTCAGTCGGAATGCGGATGCAGGTATGTATATACAGGTGATGGGTATCCTTGTGATCCGTCACGAGTGTACTTTAGATGTTGCCATATCTTTTTATTGTTACAAACATTTGGATTAATGTTTGTTAATGGAAATTGTGAGCTAAATATCATCATTTAGTGCATTAATATGACATGGACATATATGGTGACTCATGGTCTCTTTTAGTGTGTAAATGTCACATTATGAGATTGATGTGTGTTGATATGATGAGATGAGAGAGGGGGGCTTCCATGATTTAGTGTTTGGTTTTGTATTTTTGAAACTTACTCTCTCTCTCATATTATCATTCTAACACAAGAAAAGAAAAGAGAGAAACTTCTTCTTCTTCCTCTTTCTTCACTAGCTCATTGTCTCCATCAATGGCAACACCTCTAACCTCCATCCAAAGCAATGGATGCAAGAGACAAAGTAATCATAAACATTCTCTACAACACCTTGGACACGTCGGCTAGCACACTTTGTGCCCGAGTTGCTTCGGATGAAGCGGGAGCCCGTAAAAAGACTCGTAGATGTGGTGCCCTTTCCAACGAGGAGGTCGAGCTAGGAGATGCCGCGAGGAGTTTGGGATGGTGGCCAAAGACCGAAGGACACGGATCGATCAGTATAGCATTCTATCCCTCTCTCTAGATAGCTAGTTGTAGGTTAATGGTTCGATCCGGATTTTAAGCATACGATAGCGCCGGTTTTCAAGTTAAGAAAAAATTTCGTTTCCGCATTTTAGCCTCGGAAAGACGGCCGGGGCGCTACCGTAGTCTTACATGGTATCAGAGCCACGCCATTAACCTTTACTAGCTTGCTCTAACGCATTTAGAACTTCGATCGGACGAAATTTTCAAAAACCGCGTTTCCAATTGTTCAGTTTCTGTCGATTTTATTTTGTGTTCTAAAAATTTTTTTGGGCATGTCAGAAAATCAGGCAGGGTTTTTTAAGAGAACTGAGAAAATTTGGTCGGCTGATTTCAATGTAGCGCGGCGGATCCGCGGCCGTACCCACATTTTGGCCGCAGATCCGCGGCCGTACTGTAGCCACAGTGCACCAAATTTCTTCAGTAGGTCTCTGACTTGGAAAAGGGGTTTCTGGTAATTTTATTTTGGGCCCAGATTTATTTGAGTACTGGGTATTGTGCTTAGGGCCCACTTCGGGAAATTTTGTCGATCGAAAATTTTAAACATATTAGTTCACAGTATTTACATTATATCCGTGACCGTGAATGTCATTTGATCGGTAAATCATGTCTAATTGCTATAGCCCTTTTAGACGGATTTGCGAACGTGACATTCACGTTGATGTTCTGTGTTGTGCTGTGATGTTGCGGATTTGTCGTGGTGGATAGCCTGGATGCAATGGTAGTACAGTTTGGTTGTATTTGTATATTTGATATTGCGGGGCGAGCGTCCGACTGTTCCCTTCCGAATCAAGGAGAGGCGACCACATAGGCCCGTCTAGCCTGAAATTCGGGGCAGATGCTAATAGGTGCTATCCGTCCACCTCTCCGAAGATGCCAAGTTGATTTATGGCACCGTATATCGAAGGTTTAAACGGATGCGGCCGATATAGCAGACTTCGTCAGATTCCCCCTCGTTCGAGGGGTTTTTGATTGTGGGGACGCTCTTCCCTGCAGGCGCAAGCCCCTGCAGTTAATTACGCTACCGCATCGCGGCAACAACTTTCTCCTTCTCCAGCTGGTCACTTCGTGTCGTGGGTATTTGTTTTGTTTGTGGTTGTCCGTGGATTGTATACGGAGACTAATTTATGTTGTCGCCCGTAGGATGTGGATTAGTCCAAATCCGTATTTTCTTAGATTTAGGTTTGGGGTTTTGGATTAAGGATACGTTAGCCTTATTTGAGACTAAGATCAACTTAAACATTTGTTAAGGATACGTTAGTCTAATTTTAGACTAAGATCAACTTAACGGAATCGTTTAGATCCAACAAGAGAGCATTTGGGCTCTATTGTTCAGTTTAGAGACATGGTGGTCCATTGCCAGTTTAGGGACATGGTGGTCCATTGTATGTATGGCTGTCGGGACCCGTCACCTCTCTGAAGATGTTGAAGGATTACAACGACAAATATCAGAGGAGTTCAGAGATGTACCCTTGAACCAATGTTGGTTGGGAGATCTATAGTCCAATTTGGGACTAAACTCTATTTGAAGGTTTGGGAGCATATGGGCTCGGTTGAACATTTTATTGTTCTAGCTGTTGAGCTTTTATTTGGGCTTGGCCCTTTTCTTAATGCATAGCATTTATTTTTGGTGACCTTTATTTGGGCTCTGCCCCTCTTTTTTTTTTTTAACAATGCACAGCATTTAAATTTGGCCTATTAAGCCTTTTAATTGGGCTCTGCCCTTTCTTACTAATGCACAGCATTTGATGTTTTAACAGTGAGACACGTGGCCTGTCAGGCGCTTTGCGTCAATTAAAGAGCGCAAGGCGCTAGCGCATGTGGAGGTGACACGTGTCACACTCTGCTGAGTGTAAGTCTGTTAGCGCAGTGCGCTGCGCCAGTGCGCTGCTGACACGTGGCGCGCTCTGGTGCAGTACGCCAATCCAAGAGCGTAGCGCTCTGTTTTTTTAAGCGCAAGGCGCAGATCATTCTGTGGTTGACACTTGGCGCTCTCTGGTGACTTGCGCCAGTCCAAGGAGCGCAACAGCGCAAATTAAGAGTGCAGGGCACTGTCCAATAGCGCAGAGCGCATCTTGATCAAATTTAGATCAAAGAAAAGAATCTTTTTAGTTCTAAAGAGGTTCTACCTCAAGATTCAAGAACCAATGGTTCTGATTTTCATCAAAAGGCAATGCCTTTATATAGATCAAAAGATCTAATAATGAAGTAAATTACTTCTTTTATCTTTTATGATTGGATCTTTTTTGATCTTTTTCTTTTTATTGAAGATCTTGATCTTGTTCTTAGATCATTGATCTTATTAGAAGAAATTCTTCTTTTTTCAAAGGTTTACCTTTTTCTTCTCTTTGAGTTTTTCTCAAAGTTTTTAGAGAAGCTATGTATATCTGAGACTTGGAGTCTAGGGGCCTTTATATAGGGCCAATTAGTTTGTTAGGTTGGTTATAGAGATCTTTCTCTGATTGATCTGGGGATATTTCCCCACCGTTGGATTTTTGATCCTAGGGCCTCTGTTTTACAGAAGATAATCTTCTTGTTTTAATAAGATTAAAAAGACCTTTCTAGAATTTTAATTCTGATTAATTAAATAATTTATTATTTAAGTTTTAGTGCTGGCACAGCACCTGCACTTGACACGTGTCGCGCAGCGCAACTGCGCTAGCGCACCTGCGCTGACACGTGTCGCGCAGCACAAAGCGCTAGCGCACCTGCGCAGAGCGCAGCGCAACTGCGCTAGCGCTACTGCGCTAACACGTGTCGCGCAGCGCAGAGCGCAAGTTATCTGAAGCGCTGCTTCCTTTATTTTTTGAATTTTTAAAACAGAGCCTTACTCTGATTGGGGGAAACGGAAGCGTTGCTTCATTTCCCGCCTTGGAATTTTTAAAACAGAGTTTTACTCTGATTGGGGGAAACAAATGCCCCCCCACCGTTGCGCTTACGTGGCCCCAGACGTGAGCGCGGCAGCGGTAGAATTCCAACCATTGCGCCATCTTTGGAAGTTGAAACGGCTCTCAATGCCTATAAATAGGACCTTTGGTCCCTTAGATGATTTTCATCTCCTCCTTGAGAATTTTTACTCAGAGCCTTGCTCTTTCGTTCAAGAACTTTTAAGAGCAAGAACTCTAGAAAAAATTTTAGGTAAAAATTAGAATAGATTAAATTAAATTAATCTTAAGAGCCTTGCTCTTAATAGATCCCTGATCTAAAGAAAACCCATTTAGGGTTTCACTTAGCAGAGGTTTGCTCTATAGGTCTAAAGGGATCTAAAGAGAACTAAAGAGAACCCTATTAGGGTTCCATTAATAGCGCTCTGCTCTCTAAAAGGATTTTTCTTGTGTTTTCTTAATTCATTAATGGAGCTTTGCTCCTTCTAAATCATATAGAAGAACTCTTAAGAGTTCTTCATGGATCTTGGAGGTTAAAGATAACATTTTTATTTTTTTGATGAATTATATCATCTTGCTTAATCAGTCTGTCTGCTAACTTTGTTGATTTTCTTTTACAGGAGTAATGGACGCTCACATGTATGACCTTGATGAGATCATCTCTTACGGAGACATCCGCCGACTCGGCCGTTCTCAGAATCGGGAATTCACAAACGCCGAGTGTGCTGAAATTATAAGTCGCTTTGACGCATATAACGGTCAACTACTTCCTCGACGCTCCCCTCTCCTGAATCTTATTGTGGGAGCAATTTGGGAAGCGCTTCCCCTATTCTTTACCGGCGTGCCGCTTAGGGCATTGGATGCTGCCGAGGATAAGGTGCACTCGGTGTATCTGATGAACCTAATCTCGAAGAGACGGCGAGACAATCTTGTCGATCTCCTGCACCAGGCCTTTCAACAGTCTGCCATACTTGCTGCCTATCGAAGGGTGGAGGACATCAGTGGGGATCCCGACGCTCGTGCTCGTGAAAGAAAGCACACTAGGATGGTTCGCTAGGCTTGGAAAGTCCTGGACAGGTTTACTTTTGAGTTCCTCAATCCATGTCCTGGATTTGAGGTTTTGTCGTTGTAATTATTTGGATAATATTTTTGTTTATTTCTTTTATAATTGTAAGAATCTTTTGCAATATGAATGGAAAATTTCTCATTTTAGCGTGTTTTACTTCATATTCTATGCATGAATAGGGTATGCCTCAAACGCTTGATTAAATGCAGATCAGCCGTTCTCCTTGTTGCTTTCCTCTCTTTGCTGTGTTCTTTGCCATGCGATTTTAGCAGGTGTGATCCATAGATAATATATAACTGTCAATCTTATGCTTTTTGTAGAGTGGTGATAGCTTAGAAAACAGGGTTAAGATCTGCCTCCTAAGACTTTTCAACTTTATGAGCCATGAGGGTCTCACAAAGACTTTTCTCCCTACGAGTCGAGAGGATCTCGTAGTGTATTTTTTCTCCTTAAGAATCGTGAGGATTCCTAAGTGTGTTTTCTCTTGAGAGTCGTAAGGATCTCACAAGAGAATTTTCCCTCTTACGAGTTGAGAGGACCCGTAAGCGGTTGTTTCCCTCCTTGTCGAGATTCGACTTTGGAAAGTGTGACCCGTGAATAGTATGCAAGAGTCCATTTCGGACCGACTTGTAGGGCCCCAGTGCTTAGGAAACAGGTTTTTTAATCCCCGCTGTCTAAGGCTTTACCTCACGAGTCGAGACGAATCGAGCATTTCTCGCAAGGATGTCCTAACGTCACAGTTAACCTCTGCTCTTTACGACAGAGGTCCGTTAGGATCTGTGGTACTAGGGTTTTTTCCATCGTACCGTCGCGTCGGCTGATATATTCCTCGATAGGCAACCTTGCTGTTCGAGTAGCCTTACGACTGTCGTGTCTCTGATCCCTTCGGGGGATGGACAAGACGTCTTCAAGCAATCCTCCTAGGCAGTTTGACCGTCGGAAGAGCAAGCGTTGGGAATTTTGCCATGCCGCTTTTTACTTAAGGTTAGGCTCATTTTGGAGAGCCCCGATGAGTCATAACCACTCCGCGCTGGTGTGGGATGATCTCCGATAGTCTTTCAGGTTTTATATGAGTTGCCGTCAAGACCCTGAAGCTAGGAATTTGGCATTTGCTTCGTTTGCTGGCATTGCGTCTGCTGTATCGAGACGAATGTCGCAATTGTCTCTAGGTTGCTGGTGGACTGTCGAGGTCTGGAACTAGGGATTTTGTCGTGGCTCCGTTGTTTAATTGTCGCGTCTGAATCCTGCTGGAGTAAGAACGCTGTGGTGACATCTCGTCTGCTGTATCGAGACGAACGTCGAGGTGGTAACCACTCCGCGCTGGTGTGAGATGATCTCCGATGGTCTTTCAGGTTTTATATGAGTTGCCGTCAAGACCCTGAAGCTAGGAATTTGGCATTCGCTTCGTTTGCTGGTATTGCGTCTGCTGTATCGAGACGAATGTCGCGGTTGTCTCTAGGTTGCTGGTGAACCGTCGAGGTTTGGAACTAGGGATTTTGCCGTGGTTCCATTGCTTGATTGTCGCGTTTGAATCCTGCTGGAGGAAGAACGCTGTGGTGGCACCTCGTCTACTGTATTGAGACGAACGTCGAGGTGGCGATCACTCCACTCGGGTGTGGGATGATCTCCGGTAGTCTTTCAGGTTTTATATGAGTTACCGTCAAGACCCTGAAGCTAGGAATTTGGCCTTTGCTTCGTTTGCTTTGGTGTGTCCGGATCCTGTTGGAGGAAGGACGCTATAGTGACATCTTGTCTGCTGTATCGAGACGAATGTCATGATGGTGACCACTCCATGTGGGATGATCTCCGGTAGTCTTTCAGGTTTTATTTGAGTTACCGTCAAGACCCTGAAGCTAGGAATTTGGCCTTTGCTTCGTTTGCTTTGGCGTGTCCGAATCCTGTTGGAGGAAGGACGCTGTAGTGACATCTCGTCTGCTGTATCGAGACGAATGTCGTGGTAGTGACCACTCCGTGCTGGTGTGGGATGATCTCCGATTGTCTTTCAGGTTTTATATGAGTTACCGTCAAGACCCTGAAGCTAGGAATTTGGCCCTTGCTTCATTTGCTTTGACCGTGAGGTCTTTTGTTGACGTTGCATCTGCATCCTGCTGGACTGCGAAGGAACGCCGTTGTTGACATCTCGTCTGCTGTAACGAGACGAATGCTGAGGTGGAGCTGGGATTTTGCTATCACTCCGCTTTGTTTTAATCGTGAGGTCTTTTGTTGACGTTGCGTCTACATCCTGCTGGACTGCGAAGGAACGCCGTTGTTGACATTGCGTCTGCTGTAACGAGACGAATGCTGAGGTGGAGCCGGGATTTTGCCGTTACTCCACTTTGTTTCAACGTGAGGTCTTTTGTTGACGTTGCATCTGCATCTTGCTGGACTGCGAAGGAATGCCGTTGTTGACATCTCGTCTGCTGTAACGAGACGAATGCTGAGGTGAAGCTGGGATTTTGCCGTCGCTTCGTTTTGTTTAGACCGTGATGTATTTTGTTGACGTTGTATCTGCATCCTGCTGGACTGCGGAGGAACATCGTCGTGGGTCTCCAGGCTGTAGACGTGGTCGTCGAGACTTGGCTCCATTTTCTGATGGAGCCTGAGGAGGGAAGATGTGCTTCCTTCTTTGTTTGCGCTTCTGGATTGTATACAGGGATTGATGTGATATCACCTGTATGGCATAAATTTTATTTATATATATTTTTTTATTTCTTTCCGCAATACTCTATCATTTCAGCTTTTATATCGCGAAAGTCGCGATTGCCCAATCATTTCGGCTATTTTTCGCGGTGCCCAATCATTTCGGCTATTTATTTTATTTTTACTCGCTGTTTTTTATTGCGAGTTGCCCAATCATTTCGGCTATTTATTTTATTTTTACTCGCTGTTTTTTATTGCGAGTTGCCCAATCATTTCGGCTTTTTTGCATGCATACATTTTTTTTACTTGCTGATTTTGTTGCAAGTTGCCCCATCATTTCAGCTATTTCATATGCATTTTTGGCTTGCTGATTTTTTTATCGCGAGTGTGGAACTTGGAATCTGGTGCCAATCTCAGCATCAGCATCGCTGCGACTGGAATATTGCCAGGGGCGAATCATCATTTGCCATTAAAGGACTTGGAATTTGATACCGATTTAGGCATCAACATCGCTACAACTGGGATATTGCCAGGAGCGAATCATCATTTGCCTCTGTCGATATTGAACAAAGGTGGCTTAGCAAACAGGGTTAGGATCCCGTCGACTTAGGCTTTTGACTTCATGAGCCGTAAGGGTCTCATAAAGAATTTTTTCCCTACGAGTCGTGAGGATCTCGTAGGTGTGTTTTCTCCTTAGGAATCGTGAGGATTCCTAAGTGTATATTCCCCTGTAAGTCGTAAGGATCTTACTAAAGGGTTTTCTCCTTATAAGTCGAGAGGACTTACAAGGGTCGTTCACCATATGGACATATCCCTAGCCACGGGTGAGACTTGGTTAGGGAAATGTTTATTCGCGTCAGTGGATTGTATACAAGGGTCAGTATTGAGCCACTTGTAGGGCAATATCGAAGGTTGTGGGGGTTGCTTAAGAACAGGTTCAGGTCTCTATAACTTAAGACTTTCAAATCTTATGAGCCGTGAGGGTCCCATAAGAGAGTTCTCCTTACGAGTCGTGAGGATCTCGTAAATGTAATTTCTCCTTAGGAATCGTGAGGATCCCTAAGTGTGTTGCTCCCTTGTGAGTCGTAAAGATCTCACGCGGGTGGTTTCTCCTTACAAGGTCGAGAGGACCATGTAAGTGTCTTTTAACGAAGTTACGCCCTTTCGAGTTTTCACAAACACTCCCCGGTAGCCCTGCTGTTTTTACTCACGGAGCCCTTTTAGGTTTTCATCCGTGCCCATTTTGCTTATGGACATACCGTCTTCTTCTTCTTCTTTTTTTTATTCTTTTTTCTAAAGAGGTTGCGCCCTTTCAGGTTTTCACAATACTCTCCGGTAGCCCTGTTGTTTTTACTCATGGAGCCCTTTCGGGTTTTCATCCGTGCACATTTTGCTTATGGACATACCATTTTTTTTTAATCTCTCTCTTTTTTTTATTCTTTTTATATAACGAGTTCGCTCCCTTTCGGGTTTTCACAAGCACTCGCCGGTAGCCCTGCTATTTTTACTCACGGAGCCCTTTCGGGTTTTCATCTGTGCCCATTTTGCTTGTGGACGTACCCCCTTTTTTTTTACACCACGTCAGCCTGGGGATGCCACGGGTTGGTAGTAATTTAACGACGTTTCGGTCATAAGTCAACGTACGATTACGCAGCTAGATTTTGTCGCAAATCTTCGCATGTTTTGTGTCGGAGGTGGATTCCTTGAAGAGAAGGCCGAGGACGATTTCTTCGTCAGAGTCGCTTCCAAAGGTGATAACTTGCAATCCCTTGGTGTCGACTAAGTGACAGTTGTCGGCGGCTCTTTTGCGCTCATCTGTCGTGCTTTTCTGTTCCCGACGAGCCTTGCGCTTCACTCGTTGAACGTGTTGTCGATGGGCAACATATCCCTGCCACCAGTTTTTTAAAGGTTATGCGCTCCTCGGTGGAGTGTGCAATCCTCTGATGGTATAGGCAGAAGTTAGGATGTATGTCCGCTTCATCAAGACGTATATTGCCAGGGGAAATTCCTTTGAGAGAGGGCAACTTCATTCCTATTGCCAGGGCCCTGGCGAATCGTTTCCTTACTTTAAGCTTGCTTTTGTTGGCGATAAGGATGCTTTGCTCCAGTTGGGGTGTCTCGACCTTTTCTTCCAGTCGTCAGCGTTTGGCTTTTTCGAATATAGCCAGTTCACGCTCTCGATTGGCTTTGCTTTTCTGACGAGCCTCGTTTAAGAATGCATCAATCATTTCATCTGATGGTTCTAGAAGTTCAGGCTCAAGATTTGCCCCCGGTTTCCCCGCGTCAGGAGTTTCTTTGCTGTCTATCGACGAGTGAGAGATCACATGGCAACTTGCTACGTTATTCTCAGATTCGTCTGACGATTCTTTTCCGTCATCTTCGTCTTCAAGGACGTGGCCAAGGAATTCTTGGAGCATGATTGGAGTCCGCGCCTTCTGGTTATACTCTTCCAGCGCGTCGATTTGTTTCTGCAGGTCCGTGCGCTTATCGCCGGGCTTCACGGGCTTTTTGGATTTCTTCTTCTTCTTCGAAGATTTTGACGGCTGGATGTGAGCACTTTGACTATCACCACTGATCTTTGGAGTTGGGTGCGGCTTTAGCATCCCTTCGATGATCTGGGGTTCTAGCGGATTTTTCCACCTGATTGCCGGGCACGTTTGGAGATCTTTCAGCATTCTTTTAGTTTTAGCCGAAAGAGCGATCTCCCACGGAGTTTCTTTTATAAAAGAGCATGATGCCCCCGGCGTATCCACCTTTTTAGGAGCATGAGGTTGTGGCGAGTTCACCTTCCAGTTTTCGGATAATGCGAACTTGTCTTGTTGGTATTGGTCCTCAATCCATCCTTTGAAAACGAAGCAATCTTCGATTGGATGGCTTACCGCTTGGTGGTAAGGACAGTAATTAAGATCGTTGACATCGCCTGGCTGCAACGGACGTTTTGGATTCGGCAGATTGATGAGTCTGTTGCGCACTGCCAGCTCGAACAGTCTCCTTGTTTTATTCTGAGGAAACGAGTAAGGACGTCCCAGTCTCTCCTCGAGGGATGGGCGTGGACGCACGTTGTTTTGGCGAATAACCGGCTTTGAGTTGCTCGGCTGTTGTTGAGTATTGGCGACGACGATCGCTTTCCCTTTTCCTTTCTCATTTCGAGAGTCTGGCTTTGGAGGAGACGGTTTATATCCCATCTGATCCATTTGGGCCAACTTGTCGATCAAGGCCTGGAAAGTAGTTGGCTTAAAGAACATCATGAACTGTGAAATAGTTGCATGAGGATCTAAGATGCCCACGAACATGCCCACCGCTGGTGCTTCTTCGATGCGTTGTTCGCACTTCGACCATAAGTTTCGCTACCGTATTGCGTATTGGACCCACGTCTCGCCTGGCTTCACCCTGGCATTAATCAGTGCTGCTATCGGGGTGCGCTCGCTGGCGCTTGCAAATCTTTGTGTAAACAATAGCTCCATCTCCGCAAATGTTTTGACAGAGTCGTTAGGTAGCTCCAAATACCATTCAAAGGCCGTTTCTGCTAAGCTGTCGACAAATTGGCGAAGCAACAGTTTGTCATCGCCTCCAGTGTTGCCGCATAAGGCCCTGAATTGAGCGACATGCTGATGTGGATTCCCTGTCCCCTTGTACACATGGAATTTAGGGATCGTATATCCCGGCGGATAACTGATTTGGTCATACTAGCCCGGATAGGGTCGTCCGGTTATAACAATTTGCCCAGCCGCTTCATTCGCCTGATGAACTCGTATCTGCTGAGCAATATAATCATCCAGGGCGGCTGTCACGCCCCGCTTCCCAGTGTACGGCGAAGTGGACGCGACGAGGCCCGCTATGTATATACTCAGAAGTACATACGCTAAGCGTAACTAAGCAATATAAAGTAAATCACAAGAGACGAATAATATAGAAATAACAGCAACTTTTATTAATAACATTCTTTGTACAACGCATGAAAAGAAAATACAACTGGAATGAAAAGCAATGCCTAAACAGTGGCATAACAGAAAATGAAATAAACTGGAAAGAACAAGGTACAGTATCTAGAGCTCTGGATCTTTCTGGAACTGCTCCAAATCTTCACCGGTGGGCTCGATCTCAGCTTGGTCCAACGCACCTGACGACATTCAAAGAAGAAGGAAATAGAATGTCGTCAGCGAACAGATCGCTCGGTAAGTCCCAAAGAATAAGAAGAATGAGAATGACAGAGTAACAGTATTTTCTAAAGTATTATATTGTTGAATATTATGGAACATTGTTTAACGCTGTTGTTTGTAGCTTGGTACAGAAGGATGCCAGTGTATACGAGGGGGATCTCTATATGCTAAAGATCAGGGCAAAAGGAAAGTACAAGAAACTGTTATGCCATGGTATAACAGCAATAGGATTCAGGTTAAGTGTCTTAATCTGACCACCTCGTGCCACCTTTAACGCCTTCCGTACCAATCTACCCCTTAAACCCCGTTGTGTTTAACATTATTGTAGTATTGGAATATGTACATTGGATGACTGACCAAAACCATGATATCAGTAAACATGTCGTAACTGTATAATCAGGTAAATGGAATATCAGGATAATGGATGAATATCCATGGTTTGATTCAGTCAAAATGAATATTTTGTTAACTGGATTCAGAGATTAATGTATTTAAATTGTGTTGGAATATAAAAGAATATAGATTAACTTGAATCATATTCAAGTCAGAAATAGTCAGACTCTAACCCGAGTCAGACTAAAAGGAAGATAATTTGAAGTTCAACATTAGTTAGGGGCCTTATTGTAATTTGTAAAACTTGAGGGGGTTTTATGTAAAAAGTACTTTTGTATAGTTTTCAAAATACACCTCAAGTATTTAATAATCGTCTTTATTGTTATAATGAATGTGAATTTTATTTGTGTTATTCTAGTGAATATATCCTAACAAAAGTATTAATTGTTTTATCTGAAATTCATGGTATTTTAATGTAACTTTTAATCTTGAAATTTCGGAAAAAGTGGAAACTTTATATTATGATAAAATAGGTGTTTAAATGATAATTATATATATATTAACACATGAATAATTTTATATAAATTATTTTATTTAGAAAAATCTCATTTTCCTTAAATATCGCATTTTAAACCTTTCGAGACCGAATGCTCCTTGCGGAGGTCTGAATCTCGCACTACTAGCCTGCGGGTGCACGATGAACCGTACTATCCCTAACAGGTTCCCCAAAGATGGGTTGTAGCGGCACTTTGTTTAGGTTTTATAAATACTTTTCATTTAGGAAAACGGATTTATAAATATAAGGTATTTATTTGCAAAGGAGTATAGTTTTCCGTATTTTAGTTGTTAGGGTTTCCTAAGCCATCTAGCCTATTTCTAAGGTCTAAACGATAAGTTATTAGAAGCCTCAAATCGCCTCTTCACCGCCAATTATGGCCAGATAAGTACAAGTGAGGAGGGAGGGATCCGCTCACGAATCGTGAGACGGGCCTTTTAAAGTTACCCAAGCTCACTTGCTTAGTCTAGACACCACAAAGTCAGTTTAGATAAACGATCGATGTCCATGACCAATCGTGCTTTCATTTTATTAAAAGATTTTATTTAGAAATGTTTACAACTTAAAACTTTCAATAAAGGTTATAAAGATTAGGGTATTTTAGTGAAAAGTCCTGTAATTTCGTATTCTATATTTTGATATTTATCAATTAGGGTTATATTTGAGTGTGTATAGAGGTAGGTCATTATCTCATGACTTATTTTAAGTTTTGATGAAGATTAGAGGTTAAACATGTTATGTTAAACTTGAAGGTATTAAAGCGCAAGAATACGGTATTTGAAAACGTTATCATTTCATGTGTGAAATTTCATTCAAATTGGGTTCTACAAGTTTAGTGATCAAGATAAACATATTTAGGAGTGAGGTAATTGATTAAACTAAGAAAAATGAACTTCATGGTATTTTTATGAAAAGAATACGGTTTTGCAAAGAAGTTATCATTTCATGTGGAAAAGTTTGTTTAAATTGGTTTATGGATGATTAATAGTCAACATGCATATAGATAGGTGTTATGTATTAGGTGACAAGTGGAAATTTATAGAAAAACCGAATCGGAAATCGGTTTGTCCGATTTCCGTCGGGTTCCAAAAAGTCGTATTTTTACATTTATAGAAAAGAGAGATAGAAGGGATGGGACTTACGGTTTGGACAAGCTAAGGAAGCTAAGGGATGTGGTGGTTGTCGATTTATCGAAAACGTCGCGAAGGTTCCGATCCGGTCGCCGGAATCCATCGTCGATTTCGGCAGCGCTTCGCTTCTCGCTCTTCGTACCGAGTTCTTGAGAATTTGGGAGAGTGGACTTAGAGTTGTGAGGTGAAATGGTAGAGGGTAGGGTCTTTATATAGGGCTAGGCTAGGGTTAGGGTTTGGATTAAAAAATATTTTTAAAAAATGTAAAAATCATTAAAAATTCATTAATTTTGGTCTTAAAAGAGATTTAATTGAAATTCTGTAACAGTACAGAAAATTTAGAGTATGCAGGTGAAGAGACCAAGTCAACACGAAACTTTTTCGTGTTGACGACTCGGCCGACCGGCCGAGTCCGGCCGGCGGCGCCGGCCGATTCGGCCGAGTCAAGGCCGAGTCGGGTCTCGTTGGGTGGGTCTTGGTCTGAGGAAGATTTTGGTATAGTTTAATTTTTGTGATTCGCAATAAATTGTGAGTTATGGCTGTTTGACCGTTTGACTTCTAAAAAAATTAAAACAAAAAGATATAAAAATTATGTGGGGCATGGGATTCGAACTCTGATGGCTTGGTTCAGCAGTGCAAGGTATTACCAATGAGCTACAAGCTCCTTCTTGTAATTATTTTAAGGAAATAGATACTTAAATTGTTTCCAGCAACATCAATACTCCAAGTATACACTATATTTAAAGGAAATTTTTGGTATACAAAATTGGAGTTGTTACAGCGGCCTTGGAGATAGTTTCCTCCTTGGCTGCTGAATGAGCTGGAGGAGGATTAGATGTCTCCTCTTTATCGTCTTCAATAATGATCGGAGGGTCTTCAGCTGGAGGGTCCGGCTGTAACATCATCCCTACCATATCTTGGAAGAGGAGCGCCATTTGTTTTATGTTAGCCGCTTGCTCTGCGGCTTCTTTGTCCTTCTTTTCGAGGACTCTGCGTAAGAAGTCAGCATCGGTTTCTTGTTCGTGACGCTGCTCTGATGATGCCTCCGGGCTTTCTTTTGGCCTGGTGAGTGCGGCCATTTGCGTCAGCATTTCCTGAAGCTTCTGTTGCTGCTCCTGGGCTTTTGTCATGGATCGGGTGAGCGGTCGGTGACCCAACGAAGCGCGGCTATCCTCTTTCCCGGATGCCATATAAACAGTATGCACCACTATGCCCCCAGACTTGGGGCATTTGGATTCAGTGTCTTTGCGATTTGCCAAAGACACGGGGATCTTCTCCGACCTCCTTCTTTTTTGAGCGGTCGAAGTTGAGGGGGCCGTTGTAGTGGGCACCCAAGTAGCTGTCGTCCTTTGTGGCTTGACAGAGTAGTCATTATCCTGCCGAACTTTCATCTTTTTCTGTCGGCGGAGATAGTCTTGATCCATTACGGAGTCTTAGACTTGACGCCAGACCTTGTAAATTTTAGAGGACAGCCGCTGAGGGGGCTGCTCCAGCTTCACCTTTGGGGAATTATCCATAGGTGTAGGAGATCTTTTCAATACGGCGGTTGGCGAGTTTTTGCGCACCCTTCTTAGCGGTTCAAAGCTATTCCCGGTCAGAACAGCAGCATTGATTTCCACCATCGGAGCTGGTGGAGTTATCTCGGAGGGGGAGTTGCCCCCAGCTTTCCTTACCCGGCGCCAGTGACGATGGCGAGCATGTCGCACGATTGGAGTTGGTTTAGCCATAGGGGTGACCTCCTCATGATCCCTGTGTTGGTCAGAATTTGCTGGTATCAGCCTTTTAAAGACCGACGTCCGTTGAATGGGGACGGCCAACCTATCAAAAGCAGACTTCCGAGTACGGGAAGCAACCTTGGTGATTTCGCCTAGAACGGGAGCAGGGATGGCTATCCACTTCGGGATAACGCCTTCTGGTATTGCAGGCTTCTTCATGGACCCGTTGGAGCTCTGGCCTAGTCTGTTAAAAACTGAGGCAGTGGAGTTGGGCGACCCGTTGAGAGGGGCCGCAGCAGTAGCAAGCCGATTGAATACCGACTTCTTTGGAGCTTCTTGTGACGACACAGGGGCGTTGAAGCTCATGGGTGGGAGTATGGTCCCGAAGAATAGTCCAGTGGTGGCTTGAGTTACCTGCTCCACTGGCATCTTGAAAAGGGAGGCCGCTTGGGGCCCGTAAGTCACTCCTCCACCAAGGACGGAGTGAGAGTTGTAGTTGCAGGTAGTGCAGTTTGAAGCCATTGATCTTCTATTTTCTGCACGGAGCAAAACACCAAATCTAAGTACCTTAAATCCATAGGCAACCACAGCAAACCACGATTCGTTCGCGAACACGACACACGAAGTGTGGAGTGGAAAGAGGAAGAGGTCCCACCAGGCGTGCCAGAATCTGTTCCCCTCCGAATCACGGAGACGCGACCGCGTAGGCCCGTCTAGCCTGAAATTCGGGGCAGATGCTAATAGGTGCTATCCGTCCACCTCTCCGAAGATGCCAAGTTGATTTATGGCACCGTATATCGAAGGTTTAAACGGATGCGGCCGATGTAGCAGACTTCGTCAGATTCCCCCTCGTTCGAGGGGTTTTTGATTGTGGGGACGCTCTTCCCTGCAGACGCAAGCCCCTGCAGTTAATTACGCTACCGCATCGCGGCAACAACTTTCTCCTTCTCCAGCTGGTCACTTCGTGTCGTGGGTGTTTGTTTTGTTTGTGGTTGCCCGTGGATTGTATACGGAGACTAATTTATGTTGTCGCCCGTAGGACGTGGATTAGTCCAAATCCGTATTTTCTTAGATTTGGGTTTGGGGTTTTGGTTTAAGGATACGTTAGCCTTATTTGAGACTAAGATCAACTTAAACGTTTGTTAAGGATACGTTAGTCTAATTTTAGACTAAAATCAACTTAACGGGATCGTTTAGATCCAACAAGAGAGCATTTGGGCTCTATTGTTCAGTTTAGGGACATGGTGGTCCACTACCAGTTTAGGGATATGGTGGTCCATTGTATGTATGGCCGTCGGGACCCGTCACCTCTCTAAAGACGTTGAAGGATTACAATGACAAATATCAGAGGAGTTCAGAGATGTACCCTTGAACCAATGTTGGTTGGGAGATCTATAGTCCAATTTGGGACTAAAGTCTATTTGAAGGTTTGGGAGCATATGGGCTCGGTTGAACATTTTATTGTTCTAGATGTTGAGCTTTTATTTGGGCTTGGCCCTTTTCTTAATGCATAGCATTTATTTTTGGTCTGTTAGACCTTTATTTGGGCTTTGCTCCTCTTTTTTTTTAACAATGCACATCATTTAAATTTGGCCTGTTAGGCCTTTTAATTGGGCTCTGCCCTTTCTTACTAATGCACAGCATTTGATGTTTTGACAGTGAGCCACGTGGCCTGTCAGGCGCTTTGCATCAATTAAAGAGCGTAAGGCGCTAGCGCATGTGGAGGTGACACGTGTCACACTCTGCTGAGCGCAAGTCTGTTAGCGCAGTGCGCTGCGCCAGTGCACTGCGCTAGTGTACTGCTGACACGTGGCGCGCTCTGGTGCAGTGCGCCAATCCAAGAGCGCATCGCTCTGTTTTTTTTTAAGCGCAAGGCGCAGATCATTCTGTGGTTGACATGTGGCGCTCTCTGGTGACTTGCGCCAGTCCAAGGAGCGCAACAGCGCAAATTAAGAGTGCAGGGCACTGTCCAAATAGCGCAGAGCGCATCTTGATCAAATTTAGATCAAAGAAAAGAATATTTTTAGTTCTAAAGAGATTCTACCTCAAGATTCAAGAACCAATGGTTCTGATTCTCATCAAAAGGCAATGCCTTTATATAGATCAAAAGATCTAATAATGAAGTAAATTACTTCTTTTATCTTTTATGATTGGATCTTTTTTGATCTTTTTCTTTTTATTGAAGATCTTGATCTTGTTCTTAGATCATTGATCTTATTAGAAGAAATTCTTCTTTTTTCAAAGGTTTACCTTTTTCTTCTCTTTGAGTTTTTCTCAAAGCTTTTAGGGGAGCTCTGTATATCTGAGATTTGGAGTCTAGGGGCCTTTATATAGGGCCAATTAGTTTGTTAGGTTAGTTACAGAGATCTTTCTCTTATTGATCTGAGGATATTTCCCCACTGTTGGATCTTTGATCCTAGGGCCTCTGTTTTACAGAAGATAATTTTCTTGTTTTAATAAGATTAAAAAGATCTTTCTAGAATTTTAATTCTGATTAATTAAATAATTTATTATTTAAGTTTTAGTGCTGGCACAGTTGGTGCAAGTGCACCTGCGCTTCACACATGTCGCGCAGCGTAGAGAGCAGCGCAACTGCGCTAGTGCACCTGGCTGACACGTGTCGCGCAGCGCAACTGCGCTAGCGCCACTGCACTGACACGTGTCGCGCAGCGCAGAGCGCAAGTTATCTGAAGCGTTGTTTCCTTTATTTTTTGAATTTTTAACACAGAGCCTTGCTCTGATTGGGGGAAACGGAAGCGTTGCTTCATTTCCCGCCTTGGAATTTTTAAAACAGAGCTTTGCCCTGATTGGGGGAAACACCGCCATGTGGACTGCCGTCACTGCCTGTTTGTATATTATTCTTTTGGGGCACGACCGGGCTGAGGTCGATGTACCCGTTGTATGTATATTTTACTTTCTGTACAAGGATTACCCCGCGGTGGGGTGCACGGATAGCCGGGTTCTAGAGGGCAACGGGCCCGCATCTCATGGCTTTGAGACAGAGGAGGCTTCACTCTAGAATTGGCGGGCTATTCGCCGCACTCGTAGGGGGTACAGGTTGACCCAAGGAGGGGTGCTCAAGTTACCGGATTCCGTGAAGTGCTGGGTGGTCCATTCACGTTGTTGAAGGGGGCTGCCTCGCTTCAGGTTTTGGCGGGTAACTTGCCGCGCCCATAGGGGTCTAGGATTTCATTATACAGGCTATCCACACGACCAGGGGAACGCCGAGTTTCAGTAGCCGCTCTATGAAACCCGGGGATCCCAGATTATCTGTATTGTTCTGTGATGCGTATTACATTTATGTGATGTTGCATTTTATCACGCCATGAGCGAATATTATATATTGATATATATACTAGTAGATGTTGTATATGTTTTACACCCACGCTAGTCCAGTCCCCGCTCTGTCGTTAGTTAAGTAACCTAACGGGTGATGACGGTACCCAGTGGCGAATGCGGATGGCATATACGTACATCATATTTTCGTTCTTTTGTGGTGTGATTAATTGATGGGACTACATTGATTCGGATCAATGCAAGCTAAACAAACCTATTCTGATGTCGTTAGAACATTTTTCAAAAAGGCTGTTATTGCAAGGACGTTCTCTTTTGTTTTGCACAGTGGTATTCGGTTATGAATATCCAGCACCTCAGTCGATGAGGAAAGGGCCGGGATCCCTTCACCGGGAGTGACCCCTTGGACAGAAGTTTGCGTCAGGATAATAACTTCACTATAGCTAATTACTTTTTGCTTTGCATCGTGGTATTCAGTTAGAATATCCTGCACCTCATTCTACGGGGAAAGAGCCGAGATCCCTTCACCGGGAGTGACCTCTTTAGCAAAGGTTTTCGCCACTATATTTTTATAAAAAGTTATCCGATTCCTTCAACGATATCAAGTTCTTTACGTTAAAGGTTTTTCGCCAAAAACCAACCGTAGCCCTCCGTCGTTTCAGATTAGTATTGCTTAGTATTCGTACTACGTATGTCATGCTCAGCCGAGGCGTAGTGTGCGGTAACTCTGTAATGCTTTTCTGTCTTATGGATATGTGATTGGTCAGGACAGTCGTACGGTCATTTTGGCTCAGTCAAGGACTCGTGAGGGTAGGTCTAATGCAATCAAGATAATGACGAGTTGAACTTGGCTAGGATCCTTTGATATGTTGGCTCAGTTAAGGTCACTTGGGTCCTAGGGGTAAAAATCACATCGGGAGTTTCTAAAGAAACTGAAACTTGCCAGGCATGCGCATACCTTCTGGAGTGTGATAATGTGAGTGGATTCCATCACATTATCATGCGATAATAGTTGGATCCCGATTCCCACCGATGAGTTGGATTACTCCTCGGGTGATCCCGACTAAGTCTTCTTTCAAGGTTTGGAGGAGAATTTGAGGTTACAGTAGGAGGTTCCCTGATTAGATAAAGTGATAACCATTCTGATCTAGGTTAGAGTGCACGCTGAGTGTTTCTTTTCTCTCTCTCTTTGGCAGCGACCGTGACCCAACCCTTGACTATGACTCAGTGACCTAGTTGACCGAACCTTCTTATAACACTGGTTTTTGGATTGTCAGAGTTGCATACCTCATTGCCACTCCTACTTTTACCCTTTTCTCCAGAACAGCCCGTATTACTACGAACATCCACTTCCATTGGATAAAACCATCGTATGGTTATATACGAACTCAAAGGAACTTGTTCCAGATTCGAGGATGGTTTCCGATTCTGGAGCAAACGAAAAGGACTATTCAGTTGTCTTTTCCTTTTACCTTCTCTCAGGTTGCGAGTGTTCCTTGGATTAGAACAGTACACCTATTACGCTTATTGGATAGTCTTCTTCCAAACCATAGGCTGGTGCCGAACGGTAGGGAATGAAGAAAGCCGATTAGCCTAAGTGTGGTGTACAGAAGGTATTAAGTTAAGACAAATAAAGGGATTAGAAAGAGGGCAAAGTAAACTGCGACTACTATTCGCGACAAAACCAAGTATTTCATCGCCACTCCTACTTCACCTTTGTATTTCTCCAGAACACTCCGTGTCACTACGAAGATCCACAGTTATTGGATACTCCATCGTATGGTTATATACGAACTCGAAGGAACTTGTTCCTGTTCGGGGATGGATTCTGGATCAGGAGAAATAGGAATAAGGTTTCATTCAGTTGTCTTTTATCTTCACCTTCTCTCAGGTTACGAGTGCTCCTAGGATTAGGACAGTACACCCATTATGCTTATTGGATAGTTTTCTTCCAAACCATAGGCTGGTGCTGAACGGTAGGGAAGGAAGAAAACCATTTAGCCGAAGGGGGTGTACAGAAGGTAATGACTAAAGACATATAAAGGGATTTGGAGAGATGGCAAAGAAATATACGGTTATAGTTGTGAATCTGATAATGGAAGAGGCATTACTAGGAATATCCGGATACCCCTTCGAAATGTTTACATGTTTCAATTTCACTGTATACTGTTAAAAGAAAACTGATTTCCAAATTTGACACTTGCTCCAGGGTATGTATTTACCAGGTATGATTCTCACATCTGTATGGTTTTACAGATGATGAGTGGGAGTAAGTTATTGGGAATTGGGTGATCATCCTCATTATATCGGGATTCGTTGTAATTGGTGATATTTGAGGAAATCACCTGGGTTGTTTGCCGGACGACAGATATTTGGTTTTGAATATCCGTTGTTATGCACCAATTTCAAATTGATATATCTGTACGTTTATTTTTATAAAGTGAGATATAACTTTTTGAAATTATGTCTATGACATTTACCTATATCAGTGGATGGTTAGGTAAGGAGCATTAAACAGCGGTGTAATTCTTCTTAACCATAAGTACAGTTTTCAACCTACGACACACAGGGAATGAGTTGTTAGACTCAGGGGACTTATACAGAGTATTGTATGTTGTCCAGTGTCCATTAGGACAAAGGGGTTGGTACTCGTACTATATTCTGTTTACTTGTGACTTCTCTAGTTTTTAGACATGTGTTTCGTAGAAATGCAAGGTCTAAGTTTTGAGAAGTTATAGGTATAAGAATAAAGTAGAGAACCAGATGTTGCAAGTATCGGTATTCTTCAAGGTGATCGAAAATATAGATACTTATGTATGGTATTCAGTTGATAGTAATGATTTTGAGAAACTTGTTTCTCTTTCAGGTTACTCATATCTGGATGGATTCCTAAGTTGAGTAACACTGATCAGCCTCCTTCCATTTAGTTGACATGCACTGGAGACAGCTGCATGATTTGTATCTGGTTCAATTAAATCAGTGCCTCTGTTTCTGTATTGGATATAGAACAGTTCATATCTTAACATTGTTAAGGTACGGGGAGTTGTCCGGCTTATGCTTAAAACTAGACTCTGGATAACTCAAGGCACGTTTCTGTAATGGCTGTTTGTGGGTTGACTCGGGCTATGACCAGGGTTGACTTTCTACCATGTGGAAGATCAATAGTGATATTGTTCATGACTCTCCACGGTTTTAATAAAAATGGATTTTTTCAGAAAACAGTAGTGGGAGTATGGTAGAACTGGAAGTGATTCCAGAACCGCAAACGATTACTGAAAATTTGATAAGAACCTAAAAATTCAATCTGGTTTGACATTCCATTGGCCACTCCGCAGATATGGTGGGTAACCTCAGGCACTCGAGAGGTACTTCGGTATGCTCAAAGACGGTGACAGGAAGGTTCTTGTTTACCCAGACTTGCCATTGCTGTTGTTCCAGACTGTGAGACCCGGCAGGAGGATGAGTGTAGCGTCGTTCTGAACTAGCTTTAGAAGTGTACGTGTATACGATTCTGCCAAAGGGTTGTCGTAGTCAGTGGGAGCAGCGGAAGCATAGTGGACAGGTAGCTTATATCTATTTATGGACTAAAGCAGATATAGCGGAGATAGATCATCTATTTCTGATGTGACAGTCATAGGTTTGACTTCATCAGAATAGGGGATGGATCTGTTAAGAAGGTAGTAGAGTGTGATATCCTGGTATTTGGATGACATACACAGAGTAGGAAGTGAAATTCCTATACTACGATCGGTTATACTTTGGTTGTCATACAGTGGTTTCTCCACATAGGACTTGGATATTATATCAGACTTTCTGGTTACTAGATCTATGGTTTTAGATCTAGATTTGGGTAGTATCCCAATCTGGGTACTTAGAAGCATTCTAAAGGTTTTTTAGAATGGACGACTCCTGGCACGGTAGTGTACCTGCAGGTGATGGAGTCACCCTCTCTAAAAGTGTCTTACAGACTAAAGGGAAGAGGGATGTGCATGATTGGCAGATCACTTGGTTAGGCAATTGAGTCAATCATGAGATGTCAAGTACCACACCAGATGTTGTTTTTGCAGTAGATGCAATAAGTGGATATTGATCCAATCCTGGAGAAACATTCAGAAGCAGTTTTAGAACATAAGTGGATGTTCTAGGGATATGATAACAGCAGCCTTCTTCGGGAGATGGTTATCATTCCAGGCTTCCAAGGTGACCTGGATGACAGAGTGGCTGTCAGAGTTATAGTTTTCCCTCTGACGAGGGGCAGTATTTTGGACAGGCGGTCCAAGCGGATACTGAGGGAGGCATGGCGCAGGATACTGATTGGTTTCAGTTGTCAATACAGTCTAAGAAGTTTGGATTTGGAGTTCATTTATGAGCTAGGTCCCATCAGATATCCAGACATATTCTAAGACAGATATTGCTCATTTCGGGAGATGGCTTTCTCCGCGAACTTGAGATAAAGAGAGACATAGAAAGAAACATCAGAGCGGATCTACTAACTGAGGCTATTCCTCGAACGCAATAGTTTCGCAAACGGGCTTTGTGAGACTGACTAGTAGAGGAGTTGGGTGTTCGGTATCACACGGGCTGTGAGTATGCGACATCGCAATAATTAGCCTTGAATGCAAGTGGGAGATTGTTTGATATAGTGCCCTCAGAGTCAATTATTGGATCACAGGCGCGTGATTGCAATGATTGAGGGAGGACCTATACCGGCAGGACAGTCTTACTCAGGATGATTGTATACTATCTGGTTTGTCTTTATTATCGTGTACATGCTTTAGGTGACATTATGGTTCACTATTACACGTTGATAGAGAATAGTATGCTACCGTGGTTCATCTTTATCATCGTGCACTGCTTCAGGTGACATTACAGGTCACTATTGCACGTTGGTAGAGCCCATAGGATTCTTGCTTGATGACCAGCAGTATGATGGCGATCATATACGTGGGAGCTGGGGTCTATAAGCACATCCTTAAATGGTCCCTGGTCATGGGAGTTTCGAGACAGGGCATCGATACTCCATTAGTAGACTAGTGTATACAGTCGAGACCCCGACGAGGGGCGGTGGCTGGTCTCACAAGCCACTGGTGTCAGTTGGTTCACCTAAGATGTATATAGGTGCTCATTGGGTTATGAGTACACCGGACAGCCGGGAACATGTTAGTTGGTATTATACCTGACGTCAGATAGCAGTTCCCTGGTGACATGTGTACAGGTTAGTTTATCGACCTGAGATCGTCATTTGTCTCGTGTGAGTTCCCACTGTGCTTTGATTACTACCCTACCACGGCTCAAAGGAGTCGTGCAAACAGGTTTTAGTTGGTACAGTCCCGAGCCACATGGAGGCAGCGAGCGGATCGGCAGGGGTTTCGTCTCTCCCGGTATTGGGGGTGAGATCGTGCTGTGTCTAGGAGAGCCATTACACAAAACCCTCGGCCGAGGCAGGAGATTTACTGGTAGGTGTTCCAGTAGTATCTCAGGGTGTTCTGGGCTACACTCCGACATGACTTGTACCGCTTTTGGGGGTCTGAATTTTACCAACCCCCTAGGCCCGACATGCATGCTCATATACGAACGGACCGGGCTGTACGGATATTGTCACTGACAGACTTAGTAGGGTGTCAGGATGAGTTCGCTCATCGACCTCCATTTTGGTCAATACTTGGTAGCCCGTTACGTACAGCTAATACCTCTGACGTGCTAGTGGTTAAATCCACAGCCAAAGTATTGACGAGTCTTTAGAGTCCCCCACAGACAGTTTCTCAAGTTTCGGGTGAAACGTTGTAGACGCCGTATGATATATGGCAGGGTTCGATCTTATACGTGCGGTATTGCACGGATCATGATCGAACGGATCATACTAGTGGGCTTTGGTTTAAGCCGGATCCTAGTATTAGATTTGTTGGATTACTTTAATCTCATCGCATTCGCATTCAGTCGGAATGTGGATGCAGGTATGTATATACAGGTGAGGGGTATCCTTGTGATCCGTCACGAGTTTACTTTAGATGTTGCCGTATCTTTTTATTGTTACAAATATTTGGATTAATGTTTGTTAATGGAAATTGTGAGCTATACATCATCATTTAGTGCATTAATATAACATGGACATATATGGTGACTCATGGTCTCTTTTAGTGTGTAAATGTCACATTATGAGATTGATGTGTATTGATATGATGAGATGAGAGAGAGAGAGAGGGCTGCCATGATTTAGTGTTTGGTTTTGTATTTTTGAAACTTACTCTCTCTCATATTATCATTCTAACACATGAAAAGAAAAGAGAGAAACTTCTTCTTCTTCGTCTTTCTTCACTAGCTCATTGTCTCCATCAATGGCAACACCTCTAACCTCCATCCAAATCAATGGATGTAAGAGACAAAATGATCACAAACATTCTCTACAACACCTTGGACACGTCGGCTAGCACACTTCGTGCCCGAGTTGCTTCGGATGAAGCGGGAGCCCGTAAAAAGACTCATAGATGTGGTGCCCTTTCCGACGAGGAGATCGAGCTAGGAGATGCCGCGAGGAGCTTGGGATGGTGGCCAAAGACCGAAGGACATGGATCGATCGGTATAGCATTCTATCCCTCTCTCTAGATAGCTAGTTGTAGGTTAATGGTTCGTTCCGGGTTTTAAGCATACGATAGCGCCGGTTTTCAAGTTAAGAAAAATTTTCGTTTCCGCATTTTGGCCTCAGAAAGACGGCCAGGGCGCTACCGTAGTCTTACATTCGTAGGGTAGGAATCTACCCCTCAGAGATTAATCGAGCAGGAATCTACACGGTGGCCTCGTGATGAGGGCTTTGATCCTTGGCGTAGATGGGTAGGAATCTACCCACCAGGGATGGACCGGGCAGGGAAGCTGCTCGGTGGCCTCGAGATGAGGGCTTCGATCCTTAGCGTTGGTGGGTAGGAAACTACCCGCTAGGGATGGACCGGGCAGAGAAGCTGCTCGGTGGCCTCGAGATGAGGGCTTCGATCCTTGACGTAGATGGGTAGGAATCTACCCACCAGGGATAGACCGGGCAGGGAAGCTGCTCGGTGGCCTCGTGATGAAGGCTTCGATCCTCAGCGTAGATGGGTAAGAAACTACTCGCCAGGGATGGACCGGGCAGGGAAGCTGCTCGGTGGCCTCGTGATGAGGGCTTCGATCCTTAGCGTAGATGGGTAAAAAACTACCCGCTAGGGATGGACCGGGCAGGGAAGCTGCTCGGTGGCCTCGTGATGAGGGCTTTGGATCCTTGGCGTAAATGGGCAGGAAACTACCCGCCAGGGATGGATCGGGCAGGAAAGCTGCTCGGTAGCCTCGTGATGAGGGCTTCGATCCTTAGTGTAGATAGGTAGGAAACTACCCGCTAGGGATGGACCGGGAAGGGAAGCTGCTCGGTGGCCTCATGATAAGAGCTTTAGATCCTTGGCGTAGATGGGCAGGAAAATACCCGCCAGGGATGGACCGGGTAGGGAAGCTGCTCGGTGGCCTCATGATGAGGGCTTCGATCCTTAGCGTAGATGGGTAGGAAACTATCCGCTGGGGATGGACCGGGCAGGGAAGCTGTTCGGTGGCCTCGTGATGAGGGTTTTGGATCCTTGGCGTAGATGGGCAGGAAACTACCCGCCAGGGATGGACCGGGTAGGGAAGCTGCTCGATGGCCTCATGATGAAGGCTTCGGATCCTTAGCGTAGATGGGCAAGAAACTACCCGCTAGGGATGAACCGGGCAGGGAAGCTGCTCGGTGGCCTCATGATGAGGGCTTTGATCCTTAGCGTAGATGGGTAGGAAACTACCCGCTAGGGATGGACCAGGCAGGGAAGCTGCTCGGTGGCCTCGTGATGTGGGCTTTGGATCCTTGGCGTAGATGGGCAGGAAACTACCCGCCAGGGATGGACCGGGGCAGGGAAGCTGCTCGGTGGCCTCGTGATGAGGGCTTCGATCCTTAGCGTAGATGGGTACGAAACTACCCGCTAGGGATGGACCAGGCAGGGAAGCTGCTCAGTAGCCTTGTGATGAGAGCTTTGGATCCTTATGCGCCTTCGTGGGGTGTTGTTCAATCTTCCATGATCCGTAAAATCTGGAAGAGAGGCCGTCGCAGATGACGCGTGGCAGGAACGTGCCGATAAGGCATGATACTCCGAGATTCGCGTCGTTCCATCTTCCATTGCCCGTAAAATCAGGAAGATTGACTTCTTAGGATCTCGGGACGATTGGTGTGGTTGCTACGTAGCATTTCAATATTGGGAAATTGAATATTTCCCTTGATCCGCTTTGCTGCGCGCGTAAATTTTGGCCATTGGAGATTTTTGTTGAGGCTATAAATAGCGAAGGCATGTTGGTTTCTTTTAGCTTTGTGTTTCTGAAAATGGCCGGGCGTCCGTGTGTGCTCATCAGGGAGATCATTTCTTGCAACGATGTGTACCTCTATAGTCTAGACCACTCCGAACAGACGTATGAGGCGGTGATAGACTGCGTGGAGGGCCACTTTGGACGCCTTCTTCCCCAACGATCTCCCCTCCTCCAAGTTCTTATTTATGCGATCTGGAGGAGGTCCCCGGGTCTGCACAATGCCCTATCTCCGCAGCTGAGGGATGAGGCGATCGAGAAGTTGTACTCGCTTTAGCAACTAGGCCTGATCTCAAAGAGCAGGCGGGACCGATCAGTGGATCGTCTTCTGGAGTGTTTCCAGAAGAAGCTGATCGTCGCTTCTTGCCCGGCGATAGGGGTTGCCGGCGCTTCCATGGCAGCTAGGGTCAGCGGGAAACACCAGAGGGAGCGGGCCGAGGAAGCTCAGCTCCGGCTGAGGGAGATCTCCTCGGAGTACCATAAACAGTGCTTCCTTGATTCCCGGCCCCCTTTGTTGTAATTTTTATCGTAGTTTTTGTAAAGCTGAGAAGCCCATAATACCCTTTAATGAATAAAGTTCTTCTTTTCTGATGTACTTTTGGCTCCTTTTATCCCTTAGTATTTTTTACATATGTTTTTCAAAAACGAGTCTAGGGATCTCGGAACTTAGAAAGAGAACAAAATTTGTGGAAGAAGTCTCTTCTAATTCAGGAGACTTAAATAATAATAATAATAAAATTGCATTGCTTCAAAAAGAAGAATATACATTCATTTGTACAATTTGAGCTTCTCGGCGTTGTAAGGACGAAGAAACTTACGACCCCCGGCGTCTTGCAAGCGAATGTTGAGGTCTTCATCGGAGGAGATGATGGGTTCGTCCTTCCTAGACCTCTTCTTGGGTGGATCGCTTACACCTTCGACAGGAAGGAGGTGGTGGGTCCCGGCAGTCTCTCGAGCAAGGTCCGAGGTGACGACCATGATCTGACCGATTATTAATTCCCCGATAAGGGGATAGTTCCCCTGCTCCCGGTCTGTCTGCCGCTTGTCCCGCAGGTACTTCGCCAAGCGGCCAGAGCGGATCAACTCCTTGATGTAGTCACGGAGTTGTTTGCATTTTTCGGTCGGATGACCCTGCGACCTATGGAAGGTGCAGTACGGGTCCCGGATACGCTTAGCCACTCTATGGGTGACTGGAGAAAGCTTGAAGAATCTCTCGCCCTTTGCCTCCTCCAACAGCTCGGTCTGGGAGATGTTGAGAGGAGTGTACTCCTGGAACTTCGGGGAGTATGGTTTTGGTTGGTCGACCTTCTTCTTCTCTTCTTTGCCCCTCTTCTTTTGGTCGGCTTGGTCGCCCCGGGGCAGGTTGGCGTTCACCTCCGACTCGAGTTGGATCTCTCGTTCGGTCCAAGCTTTTATCTCGGCCATGGTCTTAGCTTGTGCTAATGCAAAAGAGCGGAGCCACTCTTTGTGCCTAAGACCCGACCTTAGTGCGGTTATAACCGTCTCATCACGGTGCTCGAGGACCTCGAGGAGGGCGTTGTAGAAGTGAGTGACATATCCCTTAAAGGATTCTTTGTCACCGCTCTTTAATGTGAAGAGGTAATAGACCGTCCCCTTCTGTCTTCGATTCCCGACGAAGTGACCAAAAAACTGGGTGGCCGGCTCATCAAAGGTAGAGATAGAGCGTAGCGCCAATCCCCGGAACCAGTTACGACCAGCCCGGATCAGAGTGGTGGGAAAGGCGCGGCATTGAGCTGCGTCAGAGTTGTCCTGAAAGCTCATGCCCGCCGTGAACGCATCCAAATGATCCTTTGGGTCAGACTTCCCATCAAATAGAGCTTCCTTGGGCGGCTTGTTCTTGGAGGAAACTCGTTTGGCCAGCAATTCCTCGGTGAAGGGCTTTGTGAGAGAATCCGCGGAATATCTAGCCCCTTCGCCGGATGAAGGGTCGTCTCGTCGTATGCCCTCAAGCTTCTTTTCAATGGCTTCGAGTCGGTGGTGATAACCCGAGGATTCAGCACAGTCGGAGTGGCGACTGTCCCCGCTCCTGGTCTGTGCGGCGGTACGGCTTCTATTCCGCTCTATAAAATTTCTCAGATTCTCAGGCGATGTCCTTTTGGAGTAGCCTTGACGCGAGCTGTGTGTGGTCCCGGCGAGGGAGAAAGCGTCGGTCGCGCCTGGAAGCAGGCGAGCCGACCGACACCTCCTCGGGTGGTGTGTGAGCACGATGGGCGTCGCTGTGATGGTCTCTTTCCCGAGACCGAGGCGTAGAGCCTAGCGGTACCCAGCGGGTCATGGAATTAGTCGATGCGTGGGAGCCACGATTGCCCGAGTCGGCACGCTGGTGTTCGTTGGCGTGGAGGGGAGCAATGTTATTCTCTCTTCTGCGTGATCCCTCATAGGGGGAACTGCGGTCTGGGGGGCAGGGCCCGCCGCTTGAATGCGAACGGTGCGTCCACCATCGATGTGAATCTGTCGATCCGCACCGATAAGGCGTTGATGATGTTGGGAGGGGGAGTAGAATCGTCTGCGCCTCCGTTGTGGGGAAGGCGGCGGTTTGTACTGGGATCCTCACGGTTCTCGCTCGCCTTTAGGTCGAAGGCGAAAGATCAACTTTGTTGAATGGAAGAAACTTTGGCGTTTCCCACAGACGGCGCCAGCTAATGGAGGGCTTGATCTCCTTCAGATGCTGTCCTCCGTCGATATGTAGCGAGCGTGGTTGAACGGCTGAGATTTGGCTTGAAGGTTGTCTCTTTGAGCGTGTGGGACCCAGTGGGTTGATTTTGAGGTGGAAGCCGAGCAATTTGCAAAGAAGTCCCGGGATGGTTGTACCACCGAGGACCCTCCGACGATCAAGTTAGCCATGCAAAATAGGCAGAGTAACGGCTTATTGGAAAAAATAGCGTTACCTGAGTCATCTAAGAGAGGGTTTTTTTATAGTGGTCGCATGGAGTGAGCAGGCGCGAAATCTTCGCCTTCGGTTACGCCCCTGATGTTACGCCTGCATGAATGACGGGATCCCTCTGTTAATGGCAGGATACACCCATTAATGGGGGATGCGCCGGCGTGGGAAGCGGGACGTGGGATGGCGGATATCTCGCTTTGACGAGATACGCGGAGCCGTTGCGGGAGCGTTAAGGCCTCGCGCTCTCGTTTGACCGGGAGAGCTGGGGAGGTTTAGCTCGGCGTGAGGCTCGGAGACGGGCCGGGAGATCGAGGAAACTCAGCTCTGTAATAGCTCGGATGAACCGAGGAAGGTCATCAATGCTCGACACTGATTTTACCTCGGTAGCCCCTAGAAGTCTAGTGAGCTGTCACGGGTGACACGTCATTCGTCACGTGTCGTAATCTGAGAAATTTCCACTTATGAGCATCATCCTTGTCTGACGAACGTGGGTTTCATTCTCCTAAAATAGCAGGGGGAGGGGTTGGCGCTCAAGAAAACAAAGAAATAAAATCTTTCCTGGTCCAAAGGGACAACAAGGATCCAACTTCTTTAGTGGTTTCTCTGAATGGTCCAACCAATATGGAAAAATTGAATGTGCATGGTCCCCGGTGTACATTCTTTGCAAAAAAAAGAAGTAAAATAGCCAATGATTTCGCTTAAATGTCTTTATTGAATGCAACTTTCCATCGAGGGAATGATATGTTTAATTCATCCTTGTCACCTATGCTCTTTGATTAAGGTACCACAACACCTGATCCGGGCTATTTAGCTGAAACATAGTCTCGCATCTAGATTATTCAATATTATATTGTTAAGGCTGCTCGAGACGATAGCCGATAACCGCATGGCGACCCATGTAAATGTTGACATCTTAACCGTTGGTCTGGCCCTGATGAATAAAGTTGATTGATCCATGCTTTGTATTTTTCATCTGTGTAATTTAAAACAAACATTTATAGTTTCTTTCATGTTTTCAAACAAATATTTATACCGACGACATGTTTCTGTCATGTTTTCTGATGATTCATTCATGTTGCCTTGCTGTTATAGATTAGAACTCCTATTTGGCTGGCAACTAGCTTAAGTCATGTAAACTTACCAAGCGAAGTTACCCAAGCCCATCCATCCACGGAAAACAAAACAAAAAAAAATTATATTTAGAGATATCAATGACTATAAATAGTAAATAGTTGGATGGTATAATTCTTATGTTTCCGAAAATATTTAAAGCCAACACGATCTCAAATCCAATTTGAAGGAACACTTGTTGTCTTACCTTTCTTCACCGACCATTGCTTTTGTAACTAACATTGCAAGCGTTAAACCTCATATGGATTTCAAGATCAAGTAGCTGACATTTTGGCTTGAAAAATAGTATATACGTATTTGATTTATAATAAGGAAATTTTTAAATGAACTTGAGACCTCGCACTGAGCTCCGAACTTGGTCCAAGTCAGCGCGGTTCATCGAGACCGGTGAGATTGAGGTTGTATTGACCGGTCCAAGTAAAGTTCCTTCACGCCGTTAGGTCCTCCTTGTGCTTTTGATCCGGGGCGGACTCGGATTCTTAGTTCAGTGATTCCGAATTAGGGTTTCTTTACCGTTTCTTCTTCTTGCGATCTAGGGTTTCAATCTGAAGGTTGTTCTAAGTTCTCAACTCTCTGATCTCCCACTGAGTATAACTGTAAGTGTTCTTGATCTTGATATCTTGCACGAATTAATGCTCTGATAACGTTGATTTGGATAATTGTTTGGGGCTTTGGTATAGAAACCTGTGGATTTAGGTTTTTGATCTGGATCACTCGATTAACTGCGTGTTCTTAGGACTCGATCAAATCCCTTTATTTAGTTTTGATGATATTATTTTTTTTAATAAAAAATGTCAAAGTTGCTTCTTTCCTTCTTTGTCTTATAATTTATATGTACGATTGTGTTGTGGATTATATATATCAACCTCTTTGTTATGCTGATCTAATAAAGTTCTCCAAATGGGTGGAAATTTATGATTACTTTGATGAAAGATGTGTATTGGCATAATATCTATCCGTTGTTCATTCAACTAAATGCGAGAGTAGTTGTTTTCTTTAAAGTAAAGTAGATCTACCTTTTTAAGAGAGAGTTTGAGATATTAGCGCATGTTTGTATGGTCTGGGTTAAAATCCGATGAATTGAGTTTTAGATAATAATGTCCCGGAGTGCACCTATATTCCTTCAACCCAAAAATGCTAGATTTCATGTCAAATGCATGTTTGGTTAATTCAGGATTAGGGTTTCCAATTTATAACTATATTAAAAACATTGGGCGTTGAAAATTAAAAAAAAAAAATGTTTCTCATAGTTAAAGCGGATAAGAAAAATGAAAGAAAGAGATACTGAATGGTTCAAGTTCCAAAAAAATAAGCAAGCATTCAAGCTTAGGATTGAAAAAATTAGTTTTGAGCTAATTTTTCTAATCCGGTTGAATGTACCATTTTGAGGCTTTTTGCCCTCTGGATTTACTTTTAGAAAACCCCACCCAAACAAACAATTCTGCCGGACATCCGGAATAGAAATGGAATCTAGGCTTTCAATCCAATGGAAAGTGTATATCAAACATGCACTTAATATTAATTCACTCATGTAGAAAACTTGACCCATAGTCTGTTTTCAAGAATACATATTCCTAATGACCATATAAAGGGTAAATTGTCTAAAAACCTTTTAATTTTAATAAGTTGTTGGGAAGAGCCCACTGTACAAAATCTTTGTGAAAAAACCCCTGAGCTGTATTTCATGTAGGCCTTGTATTAATATTACAAACAAATGGTATACAGGGGTTTTTGATTGGGCCTAGGGTTTTTTAACAAGAGCAAAAAGCCCATGGGTTTTATACAAGTTTGAAGCGGGTTGGGGGCTTTTTGACTGTTTAGTAGTTTACCCTTATATATAACTATGTGATTAATTCTAACGACTAATTTGAAATTGAATTAGATTCAATTATCCTGTCCTTTGGAATCATAACCCAATGAAACTTTTGGTTTATTGTACATGCTTCTTCATTCAAATCTTTCGAGAAATTGAATTTATAAAAGTGGGTGGTGAATTTAATTCTTTTACTGTTCCTTTTACCTTTAGAGTTCAAACAAATTGGACGTTGGAATTGAGTTGTTGGCATGAAATGGAAGTAGCAATATGTTAAGTTCAAGCCTTCTAGCCTCTTTTGGCTTATGCTACACGGTCTCCTTAGGAGATATCACCTCTAGGATAACCATTGAATACATTGGGGTTTCTACTCAATGATGATGATATGAAATTTGTGTGATTGATTCTCGCAACCTATTTGAAATTGAGCCAGATCCCATAATCCTGTCATTCGAGTACTTAGCCGAATGAAACTTTTGGTTGATTGTACATGCTTCTTCCTTCATAGCTTGAGTACTTTCGGACTTGTACAGAAATTGAGTTCGTGAAATTGGCTGGAGAAACATTTCCTTTTACTTTTAGTGTTAAAAAAAACTGGGCGTTGGAATTGAGTTGTTGGCATGAAATGGAAATAGCAATATGCTAAGTTCAAGTCTTCTAGCCTGATTTGGTTTATGCTACACGGCCTCTTTAGGAACTAACACCTATAGGATAATCATTGAATACATTGGGGTTTCTATGGTTTTAATATCTTTATTAAATCCGAGTTTTACCGTAATGAACAGATGATTTATTTGTAATTTCATTATTTAACTATTGGGTCAACCATGTTGAGCAGAAATAGATTTAGCAATGTGAATATCATAATGCCTCAAACAATAAGAGCAATAGTTTCTCTTGCTGCATATTATGGTTCTTTTCCATTGAATCTTGCACACCTTGGTTCTATGTGCCTTTATTCATACACCTGCAGAAGTCATGAACTTACTTTATATTGTTATTTTTTGCATTTCAATTTTGTTAGAAATGAGTTTCATTACACTATTTACATATTCATCTTATGGATTTTTTACATATTTTTCTTACGATGTCTCATTTTCATATTTCAGCTAAAAGAGGGCCCTTATCTCTCCTTTTATCACTTTTAAGTGTTTGTCGGTGAAACATTAACTTTCTTTTGTATAAGGTAAGAAAGTTGAGCTCATCTTAATATTTTTCTTTCTTCAGTTATATTTTGCTTCACTATCAGTACTTGGTCCTGTTTTCTTCTCTAGTTCATATTACTATTTACTCCATGGATGTATATACTATAGACACTTGTATTATCATCATCATCACTTCCAAGTTCCATTACTATAATTACGGGGGAAGGGAAGGGGAAGCGGAGGTGTTGACATGCGTGTTTGAAAGGATATAACTGCAGCCAATTTTCCTTTGTTAATGGTGTACTAAGAAAACACGCCAGCCTATATGCGATGTAATATGAATGTTTGGAAAGAATAAAGCTTGAAAGTATTGATCGGAATTTTGAATGAGAAGGAGAATGCTTGAAAGTGTATTTATTGGAATCTTCAATGACAAAGCTATATGCTTGACTATTTATGGAATCCCTCTAGTTTAAATTTGTGAGATTCAGTATTTTCTGCATTGAAATTCCTTGTCCTTGGCCAATTTCCTAAAATTGATTTGAAATTAAATATTTGAGATATGGATCCTGTAGCAAATATAGTTTATCATCATGGTCTAATTTCTAAATTAGCAATATTTTTTTTCAAACCTCATTATATCTAACTCGTGGCTTTTGGTTTAATGTGAGTTTAAACCCATGAACCAACTTCCATCCATTTTCATTACACCATACAAGCAAAGCATGTATTTGGAAAAGCTAAAACAGAGGATATGCATTAAAATTGAAAATCCAGTACATTTATGTAAAGGGTAGACTCGGGAAGAAATGTAATGAGAAAAAGTTAACACCATTAGTTCGAGAACATTAGGCCACACAACTATCAGCGAGGGCAAAGACGTAACTATAAAGATAATAAAGTTTCATAATTCCTTTGCATAGTAACATCCACCTCCCCCGTATACAAGGCTTTTAATCCTAAAAACTCAGTGGAACCTCATGGCCTTGTGTTTGTTAGATGCCTCCCCAACAAAAAAAAACCATGAAATGATAGATAAAGAATGGTATTGAGGGTCTGATTATGAATACTACTACAACAACAATTGAGTCTTTTATCCCAAGCATATGGGGTAGGCTGCATGAACCAACATGAGAATCACGCCGGGTCCAGCACATGAATCCTCCGCCTCCACTCACTCCTATCGAACAATATACTTTTATTGAGGCCTCTGGCAACCATATCTTTTCGTATCACCCCCATCCATGTTTTCTTTAGTCTTCCTTTCATCTTTTTGACATTGCCTATATCGAGAGTATCCATTCGTTGAACCGGTGATTCCATAGGTTTGCGTCGCACATGACCAAACCATCTTAACCGGTTTTCCCGCATCTTTTCCTCCACAGGTGCTACACCAAATTTTGCACGAATATCTTTATTTCGCACATTATCTTTTCTAGTGTTACCACACATCCAACGAAGCATGCACGTGTCCACTATGTGCATCTTCTGTATATGATGCTTCTTAGGAGTCCAGTATTCTATACCATATAATAAGGTAGGTCGAATAACACTCCGATAAAACTTCCTTTTCAACCTCAACAGAAATTTACGATCGCACAAAATCCTTGTTGCACTCCTCCATTTCAACCAACTAGTTTGGATCCTTTGATTGACATCGCTATTGAACTCCCCATTCTTTTGGATGATGGAACCCAGATATCTAAATTGATTGCTCAGTGATATCTCTTGTCTATCCAGTGTTATACCACTGTGGTCTCGACTTCTTTGTTTGCTGAATTTGCAATGCATATATGTTGTCTTGGACGTGCTCAATCTGAACCCTTGAGATTCCAAAGTTTGCCTACATATCTCCAATTAGGTATTAACCCTTTCTTTCGTCTCATTTACTAGAACAATATTATCAGCGAATAGCATACATCCAGGTATCTCATCTTGGATGGTTCTAGTAAGCTCATCCATCACGATGGTAAACAAGAATGGACTTAATGCGGATCCTTGATGTAAACCAATTGTAATCGGAAAATCACTCGTTAGGCCGTCGTAAGTTCTGACGTTTGCCACCTCTCCATCGTACGTGTCCTTGATTATGTCAATGTATCTGACTGGGACCTCCTTCATCATTGTCCCCCATAATACCTTTCTAAGTACCTTGTCGTATGCTTTCTCGAAGTCAATAAAATATCATATGCAGATCTCTTTCTCCTCGCTCGAAGATGCTCAACAAGTTAACGAAGCAAATGAATAGCCTCTGTCGTCGATCATTTAGGCATGAACCCAAACTGGTTCTATGTTATCTTAACATCCTTCCTCGGCCTGTGTTTAATCACTCTCTCCCAAAGCTTCATGGTGTGACACATAAGTTTTATTTCACGGTAATTTGATCAATTTTGAATGTCACCCTTATTCTTGGAGATGGGTACAAGGATATTTTTACTCCACTTATTTGGCATCTTTTTGGTATGTCAAATCTTATTAAATAGATCGGTCAGCCATTTAACGTTTATCTCTCATAAGTATCTTCAAAGCTCGATAAGAATCCCGTCCGGACCAACCGTTTTTCTTGATTTTATTTTTTTCAAAGCCTCTTTAACCTCAGTATTCTTATTTTACGTATGAAATCACGGTTTATCTCTTGAGATTGAATGATAGGTCCATCCAAATTTTTAGTAAAGCTCTTATTGAACAATATGTCAAAATAATCTCTCCACATTTTCTTGATATCACCTTCTGATCTTAATTTTTGACACATTTCACCGCACATAAGTCTTCGGTCTTCCTTTCCCGCATCCAAGCAATCCTGTATATATCATATTCGGCCTCCTTAGTATCTAACTTCTCATACACCTCCTTGTAGACCTTAGTTTTATCTTCCTGAACAGCTTTTTAACTTCTTTTTAGCCATTTTATACTTCTCAAATCTCTCCGCATCTCGGCTTTTCTTCAGGTCTTTAGAAGAATCCCTTTTGATTTTAATAGCAGCCTTTACTTTTTCGTTCCACCATGATGTGTCCTTAGCTATCTTGTTTCATGTTGTGTCTCAATCATCTTCAGACTGTCAATCAGCCTCTCGAATTACACGATCCATAAAAGCTTTTTGGTTACCTTCTATCAGCCGCCACCACTTAATTCTACACGCTACCTTACGTCTAATCTTTCTGGGTCTTCTTCTAAATCGAAAATTTAGAACTAAAAGTATATGTTGAGTGGTTACACTCTCATCTGGTACTACCTTACAGTCGATGCAACAACCTCTATCAATCCTTCTCGTCAGAAAAAAGTTTATTTGACTTGCACTCGATCCACTCCTAAAGGTGATAAGGTGAGACTCTTTTCCTAAACCAAGTGTTTGCTAAGATCAAGTCATAAGACAAGGCAAAATCTAGAATCGAGCTATCCGCTTCATTCCTTTGTCCAAAACCAAAACCTTTATGGATAGTATCAAACCCACTACGACTAGTATCTATATGTCCATCGAGATCACCACCAATAAATAACTTCTCTCCACTAGATATTCTTTGCATCATCTTGTCTAAATCCTCCCAGAATAGATGTTTATTAGCATCATCAAGACCTATTTGTGGTGCAGAAGCACTAATAACATTAAGGATCTCCCCACTTAGAATAAGTTTAACCAGTAGAATCCTATCACCTTTTCTCTTAATCTCAACTACATTCTCAAGCAACCGTCTATCTATGATTACATCTACCCCATTACGATTTTTATCTCTACTCGTATACCAAATTTTATAACCCCATGGCTCTATAACTCTACCCTTTTCACATATCCACTGAGTTTCTTGCAAACACATAATACTAACTTTCCTCATAATTATCAACTCCACTAATTCTGTTAGCCTACCCGTAAGGGAACTTATGTTCCAAGAAGTTAGAAGGATCCTATGAAACCCTTGTTTATTTGTTATTACACCTGGGGTCCGATGTAGAGCGCCGCTTCCGGACGACGACTTAAAAACCCTTGCATACTTAACACTACATCCGGGGTCCGATAGCAGGGGACGTCCCAACGATATTTTTATTACGGTTCATGTCATTGAATGTGACAATTTTACGTTGGCTGTCACAAACCTACCACAATCCTCACCATTTCTCATCCGGACTTGGGACCAACAACGGTGGGTTTTGAATACTACTAATATCATTAATAATCTTGTTGTTTCTCATTTCATAGACTGGTTTTTTACTTCCTCATTATGAGACCTTGCAACAAATTAGAACAATGACAAGCCTTTCTCCAGTATTTTTAGTGTTGGTTTACATAAATACTTCTACCATTCTATTGTTGTAAAGTATTAATGTATTATAACTATCAACAAACATATTTTTTAAAATTGGCTCTATTCATGTTTGATTGGGCCTTCCTGCTACTCTTGTTGCTCCATTTACCACTATATTTTCCATCCTTTCTAATTGCCATAGCTGTTGATCTTTGTTGCAGATGTTAAAACGATCCATTTTTGATATTTTGATTATTGAGTAGGAGCTTCCTCTAACTTTTTATTAATGCACTTATGATCTTTTCTCTTAGTATAGATTCTCATCCATCTCCTCACTCTCATTTAAGCTGTACTTATCTTTTTAGATAGCTGTTTATTAATTGCCCACCAAGCAATGTTGGTCTTATTTACCACATTCATCTTAATTTCATAAACATGACGAATAATTGATTTGTAATAATGAAAACAATCGCTCCTAGATAATTTGACCATTTCTCTGCATTATACAGTCATTTTTTCGGCACAATTTTTATTAGGGTAAACTTGCATTTCATTATTCTGTTTTATTTTTCAAATTGCGAAATTCAAAGCTTTTCTTTTTACCTTTCAACTTTGGAATTTAACTATTCTTTCGACTTATAAAATTCTCCTTTATATATATATATATATATATATATATATATATATATATATAAGGATAATGGAGGAAAGGTGCCATATGAGGGAGTTTCCTCCTATAGCGTCAAAATGATACTCTCCACGATCTTTTTCGACGATCGACACGACGGCACCCATCGTCATCAGCTTTATCATGTAAGATGTGGATACACCAAATTTCATGTGATTCCATCACTTTTCACCGTTGATTTAGTGGATGCAAAATTAATGGTTTACCGATAATATAACTTTTTACATTGCTAAGTCAACGGTGAAAAAGTGGTGGAATCACATTAAATTTGTGTATCCACATCTTACATGATAAAAATGATGATGATAGGTGCCGATCGTCGAAAAAAATCCTAGAGGATGTATATTTTTGACGCCACTTAACGAAAAAGCCTTCTAGGGTCTCTCTCTCTATATATAGAGAGAGAATAATGGAGAGAGAGAGAGAGAATAATGAAGGAAAGAGGCCCTAGGAGGCCTTTTGCGTTAGGTGGCGGCAAAAAGTACGCCCTCCATCATTTTATTCAACGATCGGCACCTTCCAACTTGATATCCATCATCTAATTTGTCGATACACCAAATTTCATATGATTACAACACCGTTGATTTAGTGGATGCAAAATTAACGGTTTACCGACAATAGAACTTTTTACATTGCTAAATCCGCCCCTGCCATAAGACGAATCCTGAATATTACTATAAGTTTAACCAGAATTAATGCAACTATGTGAGGACTTGATGTTGATCTTTGGTGTAAGCATATGGTGATAGGGAGTGGTTGGGTACTTGAGTCACTCCAATCTTTTTCACTCTAGTTATTTTTACTTCTTATTTTACACATCTTTTTGGGCCATGTTGATAGGTTGCCATAGATAGTAATCTTTTCTAAATAAGCACCGATGATCGACTGAGGGGGTTACTTGAGTGTACGTAATTTAAAAAATTCGATAAGGTCATTTGTATATTCCAGGTTGCGTTTTCGTTGCCTGCAATAATTGACGGTGATTTTTGTACTAAATTTTTCTAATGATATTTAGACCCCTCTTTTGTGTACACACTGATAGTAGAAAAGGCCCCATTGCGGAAATAAAACCGATCTTGCAATTGGAGTTTTATGCTGGACTGAATATTATGTCTACACGATCATGATGTGGTATTTTTTTATTTTTTTTGCATCAAGGTGGACATAAATGATGCTAATTGCAAATTGAGGGACAAGAATGTGTTGTTATGCAATGAGCTTCTTGTTAGAAGAGATAGCAGGTACACTGGTTATTCCAGTTTCCCTAGGTGAACATACCGACATAATAGTTAAAATACATGCCTTGTTATTATACATACATTTTCTTCTATAGCGTGTCTCCTCGAATAAGAGACTACATTGATTATAAACTGAAGCCTGCTTGTCAACTGTATGCGTCTTATTGTCTTGGAGAATATTAACTCTTTTTTTCTACATGCCTGTGAGTCAATTATTGTTATTGATTAAAGAAAGTTGTATGGAAAAAGAATGTTAAATCTTTACTGTTTCATTTGTATTTTAATGCTTGTTATATTTCATTTTGTTTTGTCCATTAGTACATAAATGAACTCAGAGGAACTAACAGTAGTTTTTCTCTTTTGTGAGATGCACTTCCTTGCATTACCTCACCAAAATGCAGAAATTCCGCTTGTTTTCGATACCAACAGATGGACAACAAAAGTTTCATGCAACTGGTTGAAAAGAGGAAGAAGAAAGCCCTTGAGAAGAAGGAAGCCCCCTTGAAATGGGAGCAGAAGCTTGAAGCCGCTGACAAGGTAAAAGCTGATACTGAGGAAAAAGCAAGGAAACTGAAGAGAAAACACAAGCACAGGTCGAAGAAGAGGAGCTCAAGCTCAAGCGACGATTCTAGTTCTGAGTATGAAAGTGGGTCTGATGAAGAGCGGCAAAAGAAGAGACGTTCCCACAAGAGGAGGCGACATGATAGGTATCGCTCTACAAGATCGGATTCTAGCAGCTCGGGATCGGGTAGCGAAGATGATGAAGGTGCAATGAAAGGCCATTCAAGGCGCCACAAGCATCGCCGCCACCATAGTAGTGATGATGAGTCATCAATATCAGATTCTGATGATCACAAGCATCATCACAGGAGATCTCATCACCGGCACGGTCACCGTCATCACCACCACAGTCACCGCCGCAGTCGAAGTTGAGTGGAGAATTCTGATGGGAGTTGCAAAATTTGGTGGATTCGAAGCTGCATGCAAAACATCAGAGGCATGGTTGACATCGATTTTAAATTATTCATAATTTCTCTTTGATTGCATATTATTGTAGTTTCAGGTGATTACCTTGGATGACTTGACTGCCTTGAGTGACTTAATTCTAAGCACATTGTGTGGCATTTGTGTAATGCTGATTTGTTTAGTTGTGTTGTTGCATTGGATGATTGAATTGGAAATCTTAACCTAAGCTAATGATTGGAATTTCAAGCAAGAGGCAGGTTATTGAAAATCATGGTCTCCGTAAGTTTATGGTTTCATGGGTTCAATGCTGCAAGTTCTTATGCAGTTTTGTGGCATTCTGAAGTGATCAGTTCTCAAATGTTTCCATGTTACTAGCCATCGACTCAAATGGCATTTTGCTTGGGTGTGTTGTGTTGCGTTTGGTCTTGAAAAATTGTGTGCTAAAGTAGATAATGACAGATATCGCTATTATCAATTAAATTTGGATACGCTACGTGATTTCTTACCGTTTCTTACTTACGAAACCGGGTCAAATCAAAGATAGCTCTCTGTGTGTGTTTCTCTTTCTTGTGCCCTTTACCCAAACACTCTGTCCTAAAATTCATGGGTTAATTGTTAAATAATCTCTCGATGTTTCACCTACTTTGCAGTTATATACCTTATTGATTTTTTCGCTATATATATATATACCCTAAAATACAAACTGTTAATAGTTTTCTTCCTTTAGTTGACCATTAAATCCATCAACATGTTAAACAAAATCCATACGGTTTGTACTTTAGGGCGTCTAAATACAGTGAAAAAACCAGTAAGGCATATAGATGCAAGTTAGGTGAAACATTGAAGTATTATTTAGCAAGTATAATTCATTGACTCAATCATGCATTACCCATTTCTTTAGCTAAAAGCCCCACTCAAAACCTCTTACTCATCCGGTCACACCATTAAAATTTGCCTAGGAAAGTTGTTGGATTCATTAGAACATACACGAATTATCCATTAAAATCCAAGCCTTTCATGGAGCGCATAAAACATAAATGATCATATAAACTGCATTGCGGATTATTATTAGTTTCCCTCTGAATTCTGCTAAATTTGGGGGCTGAACGATGATACAAATATAAGGTAAAGAAGAAGGAAAATGAAAATGAAAATGAAAACGAAAACCCACACAGATTCTAGTGAAAAAAACACAGGAGCCGCAGACTCAATATCCAATCATCATACATACAAAAAATGAATAAAAATAAACCTCCCGCTGGTTCAGTCTACACACGGAACCTTGGGCGTAGACAAGTTCCAAATTGTTTGTCCACATGGCATTGGCTACTCCCCTCCCCTCTCCTCCTTTCCTCGTCCACCTCCGCCCTAACAACAATCCCCATGCTTCGATGCCTTCCCTCCCTCTCCGCCTCTCCCCAATCCTCGGCCGCCGCCGCCGCCACCGCCACCGCCACCTCCCCTCCCTCGCCGCCCTCCGCCAGGACACCACCACATGGACCCACACCCCTCTAACCCTAGTCTCCCCGGCCTCCGCCGACGCCTCCCTCTTCCACCTCTCCGTCGACGTCTCCGACTCCCCCGACCTCGCCTCCAGCTTCACCGCCGCCGGACAGTACGTCCAGATCCGCGTCCCCTCCTCCGACAAGCCCGCCTTCATGGCCATCGCCTCGCCGCCGGAGGCGGCGGCGGGGAGAGGGGTGTTCGAGTTCTTGGTGAAGAGGATCGCGGGGTCCACCGCGGAGGCGCTGTGCGGGCTGAGGAGCGGGGATTTGGTCGAGATCGGTGGGGTCATGGGGAAGGGGTTCGAGATCGACAAGGTCGATGGGTTTGGGACGGTGCTGATGTTTGCCACCGGCTCAGGAATCAGGTAAAATTTGAATATTTTTTTTGCCCTAATTTTGATTGGATTTAACCTCTTCCATAGATAAATTTGATGAGCAAGTCAAGGTTTAAGTTGAAACCCTAATCTAATTAATCCCCAGATCCAAACCGGATGTCCCCGGCTTATGTGTTAAATTTTGATGAACAATCGCCGGACCTATTGCAATATTTTCGAATATGCCAACTTGATAGCGTAAGAAGTTAGTGAGTAATGGTTTCATTGGTTGTAGGTAGCAGGAATCCTCACAATCTTGGCTGCCTGCAGTGTACTTTTCATCGTTAGCTTATTTGGCCCGCATTCTTCGGAACCTATGGTGGCAGTTTTCTATTAAAAATTCCAGTATTGCATGAAGCTTGAAATGTTATATTGTAGGTGATACCAGTGACCTGTCACAACATATTTTTCCTTCCATTGAATCTGAAAAATTTATTACACCTTAATTTGGTTGCTCCTTTTCTTCTGATACATATGCTGCCCTTTTCTCTTTGTCTTCCATTTATCCTTGTCATTCCTGTTATCTTTCTTTCTTTGGGTGTGGGTCAGTGGGTGGCCTGTGGGGGTTATCTTACTTTTATTCTTGCAATATAATCTTAAGATTGTATTTTGGCCACAGCTCACAGCATTATGTGCTATAGTGCTGGCATCATTCCGATATCTAGGTCTATATTTAAGTCAAGTACCTTATCTATCCATGTCAATGCACTTCTAGATTGGCTTATGTAGGGGCTTGAAATTTGGAGTTATCTTGAATGATTAAAGAATGCAGCCGGAGATTCTCCACCATTCCTTATTTCTCTCTTTATCCATTCAAACATCACATTCAACTCATATTTCAAAACGAAAACCAAATTGATGTCGGATGTGAATGTAGATGATGATGTAGGAGGAAATTCAAGTAGGAATAAGAGCAAGTATATGTCCACAAAAAGGGAAAAAAAGAAAAGGCTACTTTGAGTTATTGACACATTAAAGATTCTGATATGTAATACTAAAGCAAATAAGTGTTTGGTGGTGAGAATTCTGACTTCCTGGATTGTGGTGCACAGGGTTGGTACATTCATGTTTCCAGATATGCCCCATGTCCATGAGGATTCATAATTTTACAGGGGCTTCCTCACAACCACTAATGTCAAAGATGAGAAACTTGCTTTACAAGTAAATTAAAGTCGGGATTTTCACACCCTTGGACTCACCGAGGAAAAAGGATTTTGAGGTATGACGCCTTGGTTAGTAGCAGGTACAACAAGGGTTTCAGGGGGGTAGTTGGTGTTGTGAGTAGTGAAACAAAGAAAAGGCTACTTTGAGTTATTGACACATTAAAGATTCTGATATGTAATACTAAAGCAAATAAGTGTTTGGTGGTGAGAATTCTGACTTCCTGGATTGTGGTGCACAGGGTTGGTACATTCATGTTTCCAGATATGCCCCATGTCCATGAGGATTCATAATTTTACAGGGGCTTCCTCACAACCACTAATGTCAAAGATGAGAAACTTGCTTTACAAGTAAATTAAAGTCGGGATTTTCACACCCTTGGACTCACCGAGGAAAAATGATTTTGAGGTATGCCGCCTTGGTTAGTAGCAGGTACAACAAGGGTTTCATGGGGGTAGTTGGTGTTGTGAGTAGTGAAACAACAATAGTATAGGCATGGTTCTCTATATAGAAGAATATAAAGGGAACATAAAAATGAGAAAAACGTGGAACTAAGTAGAAAGAAAAAGGAAGAACATGATCATAGGATGGAGCAAGAAGCAGGATTTTTCCAATAAATCACTCAAGACCCGTCTCTTTTATTACCCATATGGGTCAGTCCACTATAACTAATTGGTATATATCTCCATTCCCACCCTACCCCACCCCTCCCCCCAAAAATATAAAAAAAAGAAGAGGGAGGGAAAGAAAGAAAGGAAAAAATAGATCCAAGAACAGAGCTCCTTTTTCTCCCCTTTTGCACTTCTACTTATGATCGTCTGAGTAAAGATCAGTGGGGTACTTTATTTTTCCGACCAGTCTCTTCGATCTCTCTCAGTTTCTTATATATTGTCTCCCTACATGGCATTGTTTTTCATATTGCTCTCATTTGGTTACAAATATAATTTTCAACTATATTCTTTAGCTTGTATGAGGTTGAAATTGGCGGCAGGTAATACGACCTTGAGGTACCTTTTTTGTTGTTGTGGTATATATTACTAGGCTTCTAGCAAAAAATTTCCTGGTTCTACTTAACACTATTGTCTTGTCAGTGGCACAAGTATACCCTCAAGCCCTCACTAATTCTCTCAATATGCTTATGACTCTACTGTATGCTTAATACTATATTACATGCATAACACATCTTGAAGTATCCCCCTCAATTTGGGGCATTGAAATAGATATTACAGTTCCACTTTGTTATAATGTTTAGGTAGAGGTTTTCTATTATTTTACATTTTTACTTGGATGCGCCTTTTCTCTTTTGCATATTTGGAGTTTACAAATAGGTTTCGTGATCATTGTGAATGGAATGCCTGTAGCTAGTAGATTTTTAACAAAGATTAATCTTATTTGGCTATCTGCACTGAAGTTCGATATATCTATAATTATAAGGTCCTGCATTTACTAGTTGCCTTCTCTAATATTCACTGTCTTATTGCAGTCCAATCCGCTCGCTTATTGAATCAGGTTTCAATGCAAATGAAAGATCAGATGTAAGGCTATATTATGGGGCTCGGAATCTTCAGAGAATGGCTTATCAGGTGTGGAAGACGAAATTTCTATATATTGCAAATTTATTGTTGTTAATAAGGGGAAAAATCAATTCAATTACTGATCAAAGATCTTTCTTCCTTCAGGAAAGGTTCAAGGATTGGGAAGCTGCTGGTGTAAGAATTGTTCCTGTTCTATCACAGCCAGATGATCGATGGAAAGGTGAACAAGGCTACATTCAGGTATGATTTTAATGTTTTTTTTATAATGCAATCAGGCTTGGTCCCTGTAATAAAGCGTTCTTATCTAATTAATATGCTCTCTGTATCGTAGGCTGCATTTTCTAGGGCTAAACAAATATCTGATCCTTCATCAACTGGAGCAGTGCTATGTGGGCACAAACAAATGACCGAGGTTTGTCATCTTTCTCAGATTTCAAAAACTTTTGGAGCTTTTATCCTTTCAATTGTGACCTAGCCTCAGATGGTAATTGAGGAACCTTCCCTCACTGCTATTATTCATTTGACTTTCCTGAGTTCTAGTTAGAAAGAGAGAAAGATGACTTGTGAGGTCTGTACTTTCATACGGTGGCTGATGAGGGCATTATTTAGTGTGGGTGATAGAGTAGTGGCTGAAGCAACCACCGGGGCTAAAAGTAAAACCAAAGGAAATATGGATAATGAAAGGAACCGAGAAGAAATAATTTATTGGCATAATTAGCATAAGAGTTCATACAATTTATATAGAGAGAGTTTAAGATCATCTCTCTATCTCAACAAATCAACTAACTAACACAATAACCAATTATACTCATAACTAATATATAATAACACATTATATATTTACAACACCTAGTTAGAGCATAGATATCAATCATGTCAAGCTTGGATAGAAGACGAGCGAAAACCGGTCGATAAAGTGCTTTAGTAAGAATATCTGTTAGTGGAGTCGCAGAGGAAACATGCTGGAGTGCAACCACCATATCTCGTGACAATCTATATCGATATATTTGGTGCGCTCATGAAAAACTAGATTCTCAGCAATGCGAATTGTGGCCTTATTATCACAGAAGAGTATAGTCGAAAGAGAAGAAGGAACTTCAAGATCTGTCAAAAGGAAGGTAAGCCATACCGACTCAGCAACTGTATGTGCTATAGATCTATACTCGGCCTCTGCAAAGAACATGCAACTATATTTTGCTTCTTACTTTTCCATATAACCAGGTTTCCTCCTAATAAGACACAATAGCCACTCGTGGAATGCCGATCATCTATGGATCCAACAAAGTCAGTATCCGCAAAGACTGTGAGCGACAACATAGATGGTTTGTAAAGAAGACCCTTTCCTAAAGAACCTTTGATATATCTGAGAATATGCTTAATTGCCTTAAGGTGGGATGTCAAAAGATTTTGCATATATTGACTTACTGTGCTAACGGCAAAGGCAATGTCTAGCCGAGTGACAGTGAGATAAATAAGCTTTCCAACTAGACGTCGATATCGTCCTGAGTCAGGTAGTGGAGGATTCAAGGGAGAGCTTAATTGAGATAGCTTGACCGAGGAATCAATATGGGTGTTTGCTTGTTTACATCCCAGAAATCATGTCTCAGATGGAAGATCAAGCGTATAATTACACTGAGAGAGCTGCAATCTACCAGAATTTTGTGATACTTTAATTCCATGGAAATATCTAAGTGGCCCCAGGTCCTTGGTATGAAAGTGTGAAGTCGGATGCTCTTTCACCTTAGAGATGCCAGCAGACTCATCTCCAGTGATAATATCAACATACAACAACACAATTACCCTGTCTTGAGGACGATTACGTGTAAAAAGAAACGTATTGACGCGACTACGTTTGAAGTCAATCTGTCGTAAAATCATGCTAAAATTTTCAAACTATGCATGTGGTCACTACTTTAGTCCATATAGTGATTTGTGTAGAAGACAAACCATACTCCTCCGATTGCTCAAATTCAGGAGGCTGCTGCATATAAATAGTCTCTGAATCATTATGGGGAGATGGCCGGACAACTTCCTTACGACGGTGGTACACCTGTAGATAAAGTACTACATGCTGATCATTAGGGAGCACATGTTGAATAGATGAATCAAGTTCTGAGGAAAGCAGGTGTGGAACGAGAATGGTAGAAGTGGGGCCCTTAACAGGTGGTGGAAAATAGGCTTGATCTTCTAAGAAGGTCACATCACAAGAAGTACAAACTTTAGATGTGGCAAAGTCAAAACATACGTACCCTTTTTGGGACCGAGATTAACCTACAAACACCATACGGGTAGCTCTCGGATCAAGTTTGTCGATATGAGGAGCTAGAACATGGGGATAGCATAGGCAACCAAACACTTTAGGAGAAACGGCAAAATGGTTGCCCTGTGGAAACAAAATAGAGAAAGGGGACCGGTTGGTTAGGACCGGAGAAGGCATGCGATTGATATAACAATATGCTGCTAAGACTGCAAAATTCCACAAGCGTTTAGGGACATGCATATGCAAAATAAGAGACCGAGCTAGTTCAAGCAAATGGCGGTTCTTTCGTTCAGCAATCCCATTTTGCTGAGGAGTATAAGAACATGAAGTTCGATGCAATATATCCTTGGTCTGACAAAATGCAATAAAATCCTTGCTAATATACTCCTTAGCGTTATCTGAAGGAAGAACTTTTATCGGATCATTAAATTGATTAGTAATCTCAGCTACGAACATTTTAAAGATGGACAAAGTTCAGACCAAAGATACAACCAAGTTATACATGAATGATCATCGATAAAAGTCACAAAATATCTAAATCCAAACACACTAGGAATTTTAAAGGGATTCCAAATATTGGAGTGAACTAACGCAAAGCGTAAATCCTGTCTTTTATTAACTGGAGGAAAAGAGAAGAGATGGTATTTACCAAGAATACAAGATTCACAACTGAACTCTGATAAATCAAGAGAAGACGGTATATTACGTAAAGAAGAAAGAGGATGATTAAGTCTTTGATACCACTGGATAGTAGAAACAACTGCAGACGTACTGGGAAGGTGATCATGGCAATTCAGTCCATTCTGTTCATGTCCTCCGCCAATCCGTTGTTTCGTCGGAAGATCTTGTATCACAAAGTGAGATGGATAAAATGTTACAGAGTAGTTAGAATCATTTGTAAGCTGACGAATAGAAAGTATGTATTGTTTTAAAGACGGCACAATTAAAGCATTTTTTACGTGTAAAAATGAAATAAGTGATAAATTAGCAGAGCCAGAAACAGGTGTGGTATTACCATTAGCCATGGAAATCATTTTTTGGGATTAGGAGCAAGATCAGACGGGCCATCACGAGACATGATGTTAGGCGCCGGAATCAGCGACCCATGAATTAGAATTAGAAAGGAACGATATACCTGATGGAGTAGAAAGGTTGGCAGGAGCTACAGAAGAGAGGAGACGACATAACTGGCTTCACTCAGCACTGGATAAGGTAAATTGCCGGCAGAAGAGGAAGATCGGACAATAGCAACCAGTGTGGATGTCTGGCGAGCTGTAAGTGTAGCATCAGAGTAGCCATACTTCTCCCAACAACAGTCTACACAATATTTAGTGCCACCGCAATAAGAACAATAAAGGCGAGCACGACCATGAGCGAAGTACTGTAGCAGGCCCATACAATTACTGTAGCAGATTGCAAAGTACTGTAGCATATCGGAGCGAAAAATACTGTAGCGGGTCGAGAAAAACTGTAACAAACTTGGGATCTAAAATGGCCGTCTCAGGTTGCGGATGCGAGGAAGAAGCGGCGAGAAGAAAAAGAGAAGCGGTGGAGTGGGGGTTGCAATGGAGAGGGAAACGGGTAGGGCTAGAGGATTAGGGTTAGGGTTTGGGAAAGAGAATTAAGGTTAGGGCTAAGGTTTTGGAAAATTAGGGTTTCCTTTCAATTCTTTTCAATACTCTGATACCATAAAAGGAACCGAGAAGAAATAATTTATTGGCATAATTGGCATAAGAGTTCATACTATCCATATATCGTGGGTTTTAGATCCCTCTCTATCTCAACAAATCAACTAACACAATAATCAATTATACTCATAACTAATATATAATAACAAATTATATATTCATAACAGATAATATGGTGAAAACTAATCTAACAATGGAGTTAAGCGGACCCTAAGAGAGCTTAATGGAAAAAATGGATTAATGTGTCTGACCCATGAATGTTGGATAATTTGTTTTTCTGTTATTACATGTTCAATGCAAACTTGTCCCCTCAAGAAATCGTAATTTATGTCAAACCTGATGGTTTGAATGGAGGGGGGAGGATATAAGGATTGGGTCTCCTTTTGTTTAGCTTTGACAACCAAGGAAAGATGAATGCATGGAGAGATGCTATCCGAGACTCTTGAATATGAACTTAATTTTGAAAACAACTAGCAGGTAAATAAACTGGGGAAATCTTTGATGACTGGCAGATAGCCGAAGGTTTATGGTTTTTTCCAGTTTTACATCTCGCAACGCAATGCCGATAGCCAAGGGAAACCAGCACACTAGTGAAGGCGCTTGTGCTTGAAATAATATTGCAGTTGATTTGTCAACCAATATAATAGTGGCCTTTAAAACCTTCAAACTGTTGGAACTAGTTATCGTTATCAGGGAAATTATTTGGATCACTGGTTAAAAAGGTACAAACGAGGCACGAGACATTTCAAAAGAAAAACGCCTGCACACACACGGGTGCAAATGAAGGGAATAGAAATAGATGGTTGGAAAGTTACAAGGTTTAACTTGAAGGGCAGGATTTGTTGTAGTAGATTTGTCTATAATTACATCAACTTATTTGTTTATATTTTTTAATTTTATAATGCTCATAAATTTTAGAAATAAGAATAATGAGAACTACGAGGGTTGCTCCTCACCTCACAAAGGGTCTAACCATTCACCTTGTGCCTCGCCTCTTCTTAACACTTTAGCTGAAGACATACTATTTTCATTTTTATTTAAAGGAGAAAGAATTGGTATTTTCATGATACACTGAAATTTAATATTCTCAAATATTATATGCAACAATTGAAGGAGAGGCATCATACAACTATAGAATATTTTCACAAATTGCCTGACAATTGAGAAGTGAGAACCATCTTCTAATTATTTTCTCTTGCGAATTCATTCCTTCTCTGAATACAAGGTGATCACTGAAATCATTGCTTATATACTTTGAGACTTGTCGAAAAAGCCTTCTATAATTATTTTTAAGCCTTTTAAATAATTTTTTAAAGGAAAAAAAGAATCCTTTTCACAGCAATTGAGGTGGGTTATTGAGTTCTAGTTTAAGTAGAGAAGGCTTAGGGCAAATTTACTATTTTACTTGTGTATGTGGATTCTTATATATATGCATGTTCTCCCAGATTTAATTTTCATGTTGGTGTAACTAACTATAATGATTGTCTCTATATTATGGCAGGATGTTATGTCTCTGCTGGCTGCGGATGGTGTATCGAAGGATAAAATTTTGAAGAACTTTTAAATTTGAATTTTGTGTACTAATTTGTTGTATTATTATTAGAAAAACAATAATATTTTCCATTCGTTTCCAAGCCAGCTCTTCTGAATGAGACCCAGAAGAGAATAAAAGCTAAGGAATCAGTGAATTCTATTGTCATACACACGACGTTCACAGCATGCTTCAACAGCTAAACCTGTAAATTTGAAATTATACATCAAACAATTTTGAGGATTAGCTTCTTGAGCACAAACGAAATGTTGAGCTGATTTTAGTGTAATACAACTTTGGTAGACGTCATTCATTGTGAAGGTTCAGTAAATAATATGTCTGCGGGTAATTTCGTTGTGAGCCATTTTATTTCGTGTTTGGAATATGGATAATGCTTGATTTGTGATTTGTGTGTTCATTCCGCTATGTTGTTCATATTGTTTGTGTGGGAAAACTGATGGCAGTATCAGTATCAGGTAGTAACATAGTGAGATAAATTATATACCAAAACCATACTATCAGGCGAACTTGTTAAACTTCAGTCTTTAGATATACGTTAGTTCTTTAGTGACAACAAAACAATATTTTCATATCTTAAAATCGTTAAACTAATCTATTAATATTTGGTTTGCATATATATATTTCTTTGGCTAACTCCTTCTGCTGTTACATGAGAGAGAGTAAAATCCGTACCAAATCTCTGAACATACACACAACAATACACACACACACACACACACTCGCCCCTCTCTCTCGTACACCCATCAACTCCCCCCTTAACCACCGCTTCTCTCTCCTCCGCCGGCGACTCTTGTCGCCATCGTCTGCACCCTCCCCTCGCACCTCTTCATCGCCTCCGACCATCATCTCCACCACCCTCACCTCCTAAACCCGAGCATCTATCCTCCAACGCCAGCAGCACCCTACAATCGGAACCCCTATCCTCGTAGCCGCGCCTCCACCAACCACCGGCGTCATCCCCTTCAGCCGCCGCAACCAACCCAGAGCCCGAACCCCTTCACTTCACTATCGTCTTCGTCATCCCCTTCGATCAAGAACCAATCGCCACCGCCGCACCGGATCCATACCCGAACCCAACCACGGTGTAGCCGTCTCCTTCTCCTCTTCTTACTGTAAGTTCCTCTCTTGATCTTCGCTTCGGTTGTTGAAGCATGAGAAAAACAATAATGATAGCTGAATTCTAATATGTTGTGTATAAAAAAAAAAGTGAAGCATGTTTGGATATTTATACAGTTCTATGCTAAGTGCGGTGTACTGTTGACTTATGACTAAATCAATCTAGACGGAGCGTATAACTCAGATCCCAAATCGAACTTTAGCTGAGATCGTGCCTCGCCTCTTCGTACATCGTTTTCCCGTAATCATTATCTACAAGGCAAGTATTCTTGCTTTACTTTTGGTCAATGCACATCGGCAACCCTCGTGTGTGTGTATCTATATATATATATATATATATTTTTCTGCACTGTTAAAATAGAAAGAAAAGTGTTAGTATCCAATTATTTTATATTGTTAGAAGAATATAGACTTTTATGCAACAAAGGGATAAAAAGAAAATCGCTTAAGTATGGATCTGCATTGAGATTTATTTAACTACAAATAAAGTTCGAAAGTTGTTAACTTTTCTCACATATATATACTTCTAGCCAGCTTGTAATTAGTATATCCATATTAAGGTTAACATTAAAGATAACAATTGTGACTCATATCAGCTTGTATATAGCCTTCATGCAATTACTATTACCAGATAACCATTATCTTTGACATGTCATGACTATTCAATATTCTAATCTTTTAAGAACGAGATCTCTAATTAGGATGCTGAACTACATGACATGACACACTACTGTTTACTAGTTTCATTTCTATACAAATTATCATATCACAAGTTTCAGTCTTTTCAGCATTTTTTATTAGTGATCTAGTCATTACTATGGTAGATACTAATACGCTGGGTGTGGGGGTAGTTTGAGTGTGCATTCGTACGACAGGATCTCAGGAGTCCCATGCCGGCAGCTCGTACCGGGCTATATCGGTCGCATGTTATTATAGCTCGTACCGGGCTATATCGGTCGCATGTTCATTCCACATTTAGGTCCATGTTTCCTATCTCCTGGGGCCCTACCCTTGGGTTAGGAATACTCCTGCAGAGGTTGAAGCACACATTTTAACTCACGATAGGATATATTACCTTTTAGTAACCAGTTAGGTCATGACTTGATATGTTTAAATGTCTATTTCATAGTATCTGTTAGGAATATGTATGCCCTAGAGACCATTATTGTTGATATAGTGGATGCTTGGACATATATATAGAGGACTTTCTTGCTCGACATGATAGTATGCTATCGGGTTACCTTTATCTTAACATGTAGACTGGTATTTATATTGTGTTGATAAAACCCTTAGGATATGTACTTGACTACCAGAATTATGATGAGATCATACTAGTGGGGCCAGGGTGGTCCAAAAGTACATCCTTTAATCAGTTCCTAATCGAGAGAATATCGAGAGTAGAGCATCGATATTCCGGAGTAGACTAGCGTGTACGTTTCTTATCACTTAGAAGGCGATGGTTGTCCCACAACCATTGGTGTGTGACATCAAAGATTGTACACAGGTGCTCATTGGAGAATGGATACACCGAACAGACTCGCCGAGGACTCCTAGTTGGTAGTATACCTATCGTCAGATAGTAGTCCTCTGGTGACATTGGTACATGTTAGTCTGTAGACCCGAGAACGTCATAGAGTCTTGTGTGGCTCCCACTGTGCTTTGATTTTCTCCCTACCACGCTAAAGAGGAGTTGTGCAAACAGGTGGATTTTGGGTACAGTCCCGAGTCACATGGAGGCAATGAGCGATAGGAAGGGTTTTGTCTCTCCCGGTATTGGGGGTTGATGTTGCGCTATGCTCGATTGGCTATAACTGGAAGTCTCTAACTAGGGCTGCTGCTAAGATTTACTGATAAGTGTTATCAGTAGTTTCTCGAACCGTTATAGGCCAGACATCGGCATGACTTATCACCTTACCGAGGTCTGACGTTTACCACCCCTAGACATGATATGCGACATATCAGACGAAGAGACCAGACTGTACAGTAGTGTTACTGATAGGTTTTATGGAGAGTATGGACAAGCTTGCTTGTTGATCTTCATATCGCTCAATACCCGGATAGCCGTTACGTCTAGCTAGTATCGCTGATGGCTTGTTGGTGACTGATGTGATCATCACCTACTGCTGGTGTATTGACGAGTCTTAAAAGTCCCTCACAGAAGTTCCCTGGTTCAAGCGAAACGAACTAGGACACATATGTGATATGTGTGTGGGCTTGATTAAATACGTGTATGTGATACCATATTGTAATCTGGCAGTTATCTGTTATCGAGTTAGATTATATGTGATATAACAAGATTATCGAATCAAGTGTTGATTTGATAATGTGATACACAGATAAATGATATTAGTCGGTTATATGTGATATAACCGGATTATTAAATCAAGTGTTGGTTTAATAATGTGATATATATTATATGTGATATAATTATATCTTAACTACTATTATTAGCTCACTAATTATTCTTCATAATATATATATATATATATATATATAAAATAAAATATGGCTTGAATTTCTATTTTTGAGAAAAATAGAAATGAGGTGGAAAATGAGAGTATGGTTTCAAGTATGACTTTTATGTTATTTTATTCATCTTGACTTACTATTCAAGTATGGTTGCAATTTTATATTGCTAATTTCCATGCTTGAATGAGTGGGGGTCAAGGGTTGTCATTCATTACTTGCTCATTCTAACACTTAGCCATTTTTGATGGTTTTGCTCTCATATGCTCTCTTTCTCTCATCTTCTTCCACTTCTTCATGCCACTATGGTTCAAGCTTCAACCCTCACATGTGATGTGAATCATGAAACTTGAACACATATTAGTAAGCCTCAAATCCTCTACTTCACTATCCTACTCTTGACTAGCGATCAAGTGTAGCGTGTTTCCTACGCTATAGAGTTTAGTGTAGAGATAGCTTGAGTTGGAGGGACTTCGCGTGGATCATCTTCGGCACGAAGGTCATCGGAGGAAGCTCGTCCAAATCATCAAGTGGAACCTAGTGGAGTCACAGGACTACTATACGGAGCATGTGAAGTGAAGGACTCGATCAACGAGGGTATAGCCATCTTCACTTCTTTATACTTTAGTTGATATCAAACGTAAAACCCTAATCATCTAGTTAACGATCTTTTAAAGTCTAGCTTAGCACCTATAAAAATTTGAATTTGGTATGCTTGATGTCACTTGGACCTCATGGTGGTGCTAGGGTAGACTTTCATGGTATCACACCCAAAGATAGAAGATTAGACGACGTTAGATAAGTTACGAAACCGAAACAACTCCGAAACAGTCGCCATGAAACCCTGTTCTCTGTCGATTTTTTCAGAGCCTCTGAAATTTTTTTAAACAACTGCAGAGTGTTATTTATAATGAATCTAGAACACCACAAAAATTTCAAGCATTTTGGCCAAAATTGGGCCAGCCACTTTAGTGAAATCCCCAATCTCACCCGTTTTACTGAAGCAGTATCCCTTGAAATTTTTGTGGGGTTCTTATCTCTGGGAGTTGTGTTTAATGGTTATGTTTGATTAGCCCAAAATTGCATGTGATGTTAATTTAGTTAAAGGGCTAATACGAAGTGTTTCGTATTCGTAATTTAACATCGTTTCGGGTTTAGTTTGATATGGATGCAGTAGTTGGAATCCACATTTAATTAGTTTTGTGAAAACTAGTTAGTGTTTATAAATCTAGCGTTTTAGCCTCGATAGATCGATTGCCACGAAGTTTCGATTCGGATCGAAACTCCGTCGCAATCGTGTATCGTACGCGAATACTCGCCGAATAACTTTACTAGATAGCCTCGCCCTATTGCCCCAACAAAGTGACTACCATTGCCAATAGCATCCACTCGGGTTCTTGCAACGACGGTGTTCCGCATAAGTGCACTTGGTCGACGGCATCGGGGGTGCGGCCATATACAATAGTTTCCGACGCGTATTCGATCGGGTAGTCGAAAATCTTGTTGAATTACCTGACTAAATTATTGAAAAGAGTTTTTGATAAGAGACTAAAATGCGGGGTTTATAGAGTTAGGCATGAAATTCGGAATATGAAATATTCCGGGTTTATGATGTCTAAGGATATGCGGATTCTAATTATTGCAGTTTTACATTTCTTTTCTGCGACCGTAAGTGTAATATGTGGGGTATCTCAAATCTCGTTGCTATATGTCAACGGAATTTGGGATACACGTATTTACTTACGTTGATGATATGTGATATTATGTGTCGCTGATATGTTTTATTGGATCGTCGTGATTGAATAGCCGGTTTTTTTATGTGATATGAGAGTTTTTCAATTTTCATTCATGTAAAATTTGTATGTAATATTCTTTTATTGGGGCACTTCTGGGTTGAGGATGATGTCACCACTGTTGTATATTATTTACTTTTCCGCATTAGGATAGACCCAAGGTGGGAAGCACAAGTAACCGGGTTCTAGAGTCCAGTGAGAGACTATCTCAAGGAGTTGAGACCCGGTCTCCTAACTCTAGAATTGGTAAGGTTACTTGCTGCTCTCGTAAGGGTCTATGGGATGTGGGTTTGGTTATTCATCACGACTGTGGAATCCGTGTTTTACATTACTGGCTAAATTTAAAACACGGAAATCCTAGTATTCCAATATTTCATATGTTACTTCTACTGCTTGGTTCTGTGATGTTGATCATATAACTGCGTGAGACGAATGCTATATTATATATATGATATATAATAAACATTGCTTATGTTTTGCACCAACGCTAGTCCAGTCCTCGCTCTGCCTGTAGTTAAGTAACCTAACGGTGCATGACGGAGCTCAGTGGCGAATGCGGGTGGCATAAGCGTACGTTCTATTTTCGTTTCACTTTTCTGTAATGTTTAGGAAACATTAAATGATGGGATTTCATTAATGAGATTAATGAAAAGAATGAAACCTAAAGATGTTGTAGAATCAAACTTTTAAAAAGGGTAGCTCTAGTTTTTGCTTTGCATAGTGGTATTCCTTGATGAATATCCAGCACCTCATTCGATGAGGAAAGAGCCGAGATCCCTTCACCGGGAGTGACCTCTTTAGTGAAACTAGTAAATGATACAACTCATTCGGTATTGTTTTTATAGCTTCTCTAGTTCTTTCTTTGCATAGTGGTATTCCTGAATATCATGCACCTCATTCGATAAGGAAAGAGCCGAGATCCCTTCACCGGGAGTGACCTCTTTAGCAAAACTAGTAAAAGCCTCAAGAACACTCTTTTTCAAAATCACTAGATTCTACAACGATATCCAGTTCATTACGTTCATGGTTTTCTTAAAAACGTGCGTAGCCCTCCGTCATTTCAGATAAGTGATATTTAGTATTCGTGCTACGTTTGTTGACCATAGCCAAGGCGTAGTGTGCGGTAGCTAATTAGTGCTTGTCTGCAGCATGTGATGTGATTGGATTAGGATAGTCGTGCGGTTTTGTTGACCTTAGCCAAGGGTCGCACGGGTGAGTTTAATTCAATCAAGAAGTGACAGGCTGAACTTGACTAGCATTTATGATTTGTTGACCATAGCCAAGGTCATAAGTTGCTAGGGGTAAAAACCATTATCGAGAATTTCAAGTGTTAGAATTTGCAATGAGATTGCATACCTTCTATATGATAGTTGGATCTCGATACCCACTGCGAGTAAGAGTTACTCCTGGAAGAATTTTGCACTTTACAATTAGCTAATCCAGTAGGTGTCTAGAAAGGTGTCAGCGGAGTTATGCCTCTAGGGAAATGAGGTTTATTTTAATTAGGTCCGTACGAAATCACGGGGAACCTCCCTCGGAGTACTGATACCTGCCTGGCCGAACGATTGGCGAACCTGTAGGGTGTAATTAATCCCGGCTAATCTTACCTTTTAGGATTTGAAGGAAGATTTGATAAAAACAGTGAGAGACATCCTGATTAGACAAAAACCAATCTAATCTTGCAAAGAGCGCACGCAAAGTGATTATCCTTCTCTCTCTCCTGATAGCGATCAATGAAATGCCTTAATCAAGATAGTAATATGGATGTTTTGACCGAACTTACTTATTATACTGGGCTTGGTTCCGCTATACCTTATGATTGTCATAAGTCTGAGTAAGGAATAGGGGAATATTCGGATTCCCACGCCACCCAAACGAAGAATAAGCATGTTGATGCATTGTCTTCGGGTGTGTTCGTAACTAAGAACTGTTTCTCAGTTACCTCTACGTCCTGGGTATTGGATACCGGATCAGGATCCCACACATGTAATTTGTTACATGGGCTATAGAAAGGTGGAGAACTGGGAAATGGTGATATGTCTCTAGTGGCAGAGATGGTGCAATTGTTGCAGCCATAACAGTTGGCAAATATCACCTAGTGTTACCAACTGGTAATACAATGATTCTGAGCGAATGTTATTTCGTACCAATAATATTATGAATATTTTCCTAAATCAAGTGTTGATTGGGTAGGGTATGTTGTATAACAGTGTACAAGTTCTGAATCAAACTACAGTTTTAAACGTACAGAACACACACAAGAGGAACAATTCAGATATGAACGAAGTCTTCTTGAGGTATTGTAGACTAGGTCATGTTGATGAAACAAGACTAGCTAAAGTACCATAAGGATGCATATTTGAATCCGTTCGAATTTACATCTTATGAAACTTGTCAGTCATGTCTCAAAGGCTAGGTGACCAAATCTTCGTTTATTGGAAACGGAGAAAGAGCTACTGAACTCTTGGACATATACATGGTGATGTATGCGGTCCTATGTCTACACATGCCAGGGATGGTTCCGCGTACTCTATTACATTCACCAATGTTCTCTCAAGATACGGACATATGTTCTTGTTGAAGCACAAATCTGAATCTTTTGATAATTTCAAGAAATTTAAGTACGAAGTTGAGAACCAGATGGGTAAAGGTATTCAAATCCTTCGATATGATTGGGGAAGAGAATACTTGAGCACGGAATTCCGGGATTTTTTTAAAGAGAATGAGATTCTCTCTCAGTTTACTCCTCCGTATACACCACAGCACAATAGTATATCGGGATGGAGGAATCGCACCCTATTAGATATTGTGCGCTCTATAATGAGTACTGCTGAGTTACCTATTTCCTTTTGGGGACATGCATTTAAGAAAGCTGGATACCTATAGAATAGAGTTTTGACCAAATCTGTTGCCTACCACTCCATATGAGATATGGAATGGGAAGAGGCTATCTCTTAAACGAGTTAAGATATGGGGTTGTCCGGCCTATATTGAAAAGCAAAATCCGGACAAACTTGAGACAAGGTCAGTTCTGTGTAAGTTTGTAGGATATCCCAAGCATTCGCGAAAGTATATCTTCAACCACACTGAGGAACAAAAGGTGTTTTGTTTCTCGACATGTCACCTTTTTAGAAAAGAAATTTCTTGTGAAAGAAATTAGTGGCAATGAGGTAGAACTGGAAGAAGTTCCAGCAACGCAAACTATAACTGACGATTTAGTGGAACCGGAGGATTCAATAGTCCCCGACGAACCGAAGCCACTCCGCAGATCTAGTAGGGTTCCTCATCCACCAGAGAGATACTACGGTTTTCTCATAGACGGTGGGAGCGAGAATTGCATCATGGAGATGATGACCCAACTAGTTTCGAGCAGGCCATCACGAGTGGGGACTCTGTGAAATGGCTGGATGCTATGCGATCTGAGATGGAATCCATATACACCAACAAAGTGTTGACTTTGGAAGTTGCTCCTGAAGGGGTAAAACCCATCATGAGCAAGAGGATCTTTGAGAAAGATAATTTGGTGTAGAAGGAAAAGTTGAGACTTTCAAACCTAGACTTATAGCAAAAGGTTTTCATCTACGACCTGGTGTCGACTATGATGAAACCTCTTCTCTTGTCGTTGTGCTTAAGTCCATCAGGATCCTACTTGCCATTGCTGCATACCATAATTACGAAATCTGGCAGATTGCACGTCAAAACCACTTTTCTAAATGGTGATTTAGAAGAGAGCGTGTATATAACACTGCCAGAGGGCTTCGTAGACAATGGGAGCAGCGGAAGTGTGTGCAAGCTTCTTGAATCCATCTACGGATTAAAGCAGGCATCACGGAGATGGAACGTCTGTTTTGATGAAGCTGTTAAAGACTTTGACTTCATCAAAAAGATAAATGAACCATATATATATAAGAAGGTTGTAGAGAGTAAGGTTGTCCTCCTCGTATTGTACGTGGATAACATACTCTTGATAGGAAACGATGTTCCTATGCTACGCTCGGTCAAGCTCCTCTTATCACACAAATTCTCCATGAAAGATCTAACCGATACCTCCTACATCCTGGGATATAGATCTATAGAGATAGATCTAAACGGATTTGGGATTGTCCCGATCCAGGTACATAGACACCATACTAAAAGAGTTTAGTATGGAAGATTCTAAGCGTGGTAATGTACTCGCTTGTTCAGGAATCACTCTCTCCATAGAGATGTCTTCCAAGACTGATTTGGAGAGAGCTCGCATACAAGGGATACATTATGCTTCGGCAGACGGGTCAATCATGTATGCGATGCTATGTACCATACCAGATGCAGCTTACTCACTAGGTGTAGTGAGTAAGTATCGAAAAGATCTTGAGGAAAACTATTGGACAGCTGTGAAGAACATTCTTAAGTGCTTGAGAAGAACTAAAGAGATGTTCTTGGTGTATAGTAACGGTGAACTCCAGATGGAGTCCTTTACCAATTCGAGCTTCCAGAGTGATAAGGACGACTGAAAGTCAGTCTCGGGTTTTGTCTTTACCCTCAGTGGAGGGACGGTATGTTGGAAGGGTTCCAAGCTATATACCGTAGCAGACTCGTTGATAGAGACTAATTATATCGCTACCAACGATACTGCCAAAGAGGTTGTCTGGATGAATAAGTTCATTGGATAAACTTGGTTCCTACCATTGAGCATCCAATATCTGTGTATTGTGATGACAATGGAGCTGTGGGTTTGGCCTAGGAACCCCGGTTCCGTCAGTGATCCAGACATATTTTTAGACAGGATCACCTGATCAGGGAGAAAGTTGATCTCCGGAAGATCGAGATCAGGAGAGTTGACACAGTGGATAACACAGCGGATCCACTCACCGAGGCCATCCCCCAGATGATATTCGAGAGACTTTTGGGATGTTGGGTATGAGATACTACAACAACTGGCCTTAGTGCAAGTGGGAGATTGTTAGAAATATGTATGCCCTAGAGGCCATTATTGTTGATATAGTGGATGCTTGGACATATATATAGAAGACTTTCTTGCTCGACATGATAGTATACTATCAAGTTACCTTTATCTTAACATATAGACTGGTATTTATACTGTCTGTCTCTCACATGTTGATAAAGCCCTTAGGATATGTACTTGACTACCAGGATTATGATGAGATCATACTAGTGGGGCCAGGGTGGTTCAAAAGTACATCCTTTAATCAGTTCCTAGTCGAGGGAATATCGAGACTAGGGCATCGATATTCCAGAGTAGACTACTGTGTACGTTTCTTGTCCCTTAGAGGGCGATGATTGATCCCACAACCATTGGTGGGTGACATCAAAGATTGTACACAGGTGCTCATTGGAGAATGGGTACACCGAACGGACTCGCCGAGGACTCCTAATTGGTAGTATACCTATCGTCAGATAGCAGTCCTCTGGTGACACTGGTACAGATTAATCTGTAGACTCGAGATCGTCATAGAGTCTTGTGTGGCTCCCACTGTGCCTTGATTTCCTTCCTACCACGCTCAAGAGGAGTTGTGCAAACAGGTGGATTTTGGGTACAGTCCTGAGTCATATGGAGGCAATGAGCGATAGGAGGGGTTTCGTCTCTCCCGGTATTGGGGATTGATGTTGCGCTATGCTCGATTGGCTATAACTGGAAGTCCCTGGCCAGGACTGCTGCTGAGATTTACTGATAAGTGTTATCAGTAGTTTCTCGAACCGTTATAGGCCAGACATCAGCATGGCTTATCCCGTTACTGGGGTCTGACGTTTACCATCCCTAGACATGATATGCGACATATCAAACGAAAAGACCAGACTGTACGATAATGTTACTGATAGGCTTCATGGAAAGTATGGATAAGCTTGCTTGTTGATCTTCATATCGCTCAATACCCGGGTAGCTGTTACGTCCAGCTAGTACCGCTGACGGCTTGTTGGTGACTGATGTGATTATCACCTACCGCTGGCGTATTGACGAGTTTTTAGAGTCCCACACAGAAGTTCCCTGGTTCAAACGAAATGAAGTAGGACACATATGTGATATGTGTGTGGGCCTGATTAAATACGTGTATGTGATACCGTATTGTAATCTGGCAGTTATTTGTTATCGAGTTAGGTTATATGTGATATAATCAGATTATTGAATCAAGTATTGATTTGATAATGTGATACACAGATAAATGATATTAGTCGGTTATATGTGATATAACCGGATTATTAAATCAAGTGTTGGTTTAATAATGTGATATATATTATATGTGATATAATTATATCTTAACTAATATTATTAGCTCACTAATTATTCTTTATAATATATATATATATATATATATATTAATATATATGATATATATATATATATAATGAAGTATGGCATGAATTTCTATTTTTGAGAAAAATAGAAATGAGGTGGAAAATGAGAGCATGGTTTCAAGTATGGCTTTTATGTTATTTTATTCATCTTGACTCACTATTTAAGCATGGTTGCAATTTTATATTGCTAATTTTTATGCTTGAATGAGTGTGGGTCAAGGGTTGCCATTCATTACTTGCTCATTCTAACACTTAGCCATTTTTGATGGTTTTGCTCTCATATGCTATCTTGCTCTCATCTTCTTCCACTTCTTCATGCCACCATGGTTCAAGCTTCAACACTCACATGTGATGTGAATCATGAAGCTTGAACACATTAGTGAGCCTCAAATCCCCTACTTCACCATCCTATTCTTGACTAGCGATCAAGTGTAGCGTGTTTCCTACGCTAAAGAGTTTAGTATAGAGGTAGCTTGAGTTGGAAGGACTTCGCGTGAATCATTTTCGGCACGAAGTTCATCGGAGGAAGCTCGTCCAAACCCTCAAGTGGAGCGTAGTGGAGTCACGGGACTACTACACGGAGCATGTGAAGTGAAGGACTTGATCTATGAGGGTATAGCCATCTTCACTTCTTTATACTTTAGTTGATATCAAACGTAAAACCCTAATCATCTAGTTAACAATCTTTTAAATTCTAGCTTAGCACCTATAAAAATTTGAATTTGGCATGCTTGATGTCACTTGGACCTCATGGTGGTGCTAGGGTAGACTTTCAGTATCAATGTATCTATATGTGTGTGTGTTTCTACTTGCACACACAGGCTTCACTACACTCATATATTCATGTTATCATACCACACACACACCTTATACGTTGAGTACTTGCTGGGATGTTCTGATATCCCTGAGATTTGTCATCTCAGGTTTAGAAGCAGATTTTTCAGGCTGAGCAGGATCGGAGCGCCTATCGGGACCTTGCCGAAGACCGGTAACCGTATATTTATTTCTTTAGTATTTAGCATGTGCGTCCTTGTGGGATGTTAGGACTTATGTATCTCTTTTGGATCTTGTTTTTTTTCGAACCTACTGTATTGGATCGTTATTTGCATCCATTAACTGATAAATTTATTTTAACATTCCTTGTGGGTTCTTTGTAGCATGACTATCAGTATTATCTCTCTGCTATTGGACATCATCTTTGACAGGTTACCTAGACAGCCTTTATGTGACTATGGAAGGAACTTTCCTTATCGTAAGTAGACGTTGCCTTTATGTGACTATGGAAGGAACTTTTCTTACCGTAGGTAGCACGGCTGATCTTCGTTACTCTCCATATTCCGTATTTTTGGAAGCGAAATGTGACAGGTTGCAACATGGAGTCCAAGGGTTTGTAGGCGTCGGTTGACAGTGGCTCCCACGGCATCTTGGTGGGTCTCCTTTGCTGATGGGCAGATAGTTGATGCCGTCCGCATTGCTTGCCATGCATGCTAGTAGCAAGAGTGCAACAACAAACAACAATTTGTAGGAAGCCATCTCTTGAAACTGCTGTTATTTTTACCTGTAATAATCAAGAAGAACTCCTATGTTAGGATCAAGGATCAATTGTTGTACAAAAAATTGAGAAATATAAGTCTTTTTTTTTGGGTTAATCTTAAGTTTAGAGAGAAGTCTGTTCTCCACATTGATTGTGATGGTGGCTAGTAGTGTGTTCTATTTATATCACATAAAAGTTAATGAGCAAATAAATTACTGGACTTTTGGGGGAATTTGGTGGCATTTCAAGAATTAATTAGACACAAATGAATGAAATTAATTTGGTAATGAAATGAATAAGGATCACAAATTTAGTACTAGCATTTGAATTTTCCACCTTTAGAAGAATGAATGTGCAGGTTCTATGAAGATTGTGGGGCTTACATCAATTTGGATCCTATATATCAGGAATGAATTCATTGGAGAGTTTGTTAAAATGCTGCAATGCATCATCACTTGAACAACTGTAACATAACCAGGTTCATCTAATTTACCGAGTCGCATATGTATATAGTACGATTTGGGCTTGAGCAGCGGGTCCGTGATAATAGACTAAAACCAATTTGACCTGAAATGCTAACCATATTTCATGAAGTTGTAGGCTTGTAGCACCACTCTATTATATATAGAGTGTTGATTCAATGTGTCGCATACGCCTTTGTAAGAGAAAGAAAAAGAAATATGAAAGTAAAACGAAAAAACGAAAGAAAAAATTGACATTTTTTAAATTTTAGCGATTTTCATGTGCTATAAGAAGTAAAATATTGAAGAATGGAAGAAAACAGAAAATTTTGATATTTTTGAAAAGTTTACGAGCTTTATGTGCGCTATAGCAGCCAGAATACTGAAAAATAAAATAAAGCAGAATATATTGAGAATTTTGAAAAGTTCTCAATTTTCTTTTACTATATAGCCTTCAGAATATTGAAAATTTGAAGAAAACGGAATATTTTGAATTCTCCCTTCATCTAGATTGGATATATGTGGCAATTAAATAGTCTCACCCTCATTATTTTCAAAAAATCACAAATTACATCTTGCAATCAATATACAATATTTTCTCATTTAGCTTGGATATATACCGCGGCGGATCTAGGATTTTATCAAGAATGAGGCCAAAATTAGAGCTTAAGACTAGCGCCTAAGACCGTTTGCCCACCCTCATTTTCATGTTTTTATTTATGTCTATATAATGGTATATGTACACCTCAATATATAGAATATATAGGGTGTTTATTTTTCAAAGCATGATGGGACCATGGCTCCACCCTTCCCTCAAGTGGGTCCACCCCTTAATATATATGACTACAAATTTAATCTTACCCTATCGATTTTTCAGAACTAGAAAAGTTTGAGATTTTGGAAGTTTTCGCGATTTTTTTGTGCAAAATATTTAAAAAGAAAGAAAACTGAAAATTTTATGGTTTTCTTGTATAATATAGAAAAATGAAAGAAAACGAAAAATCGTGCGAATTTAAAAAATTTCATGATTTCAGCAAACAAAAAATATTTAAAATAAAAAATAAAAGAATTTTGAGATTTTTATAATAATCAAAATACTGAAAAACCAAAGAAAAAAATAAAATTTTGAGATTTTTGAAAGGTTCGTGATTTTCGTGTGTTTTACGTGCAAAATATTAGTAATATGAAGAAAAACAAAAACATTTAGAATTTTTTTTAAATTTCATGATTATTTTGTGTTGCGTTCCTAGTCACCCGAAATTTTAGTCATTTGGACTAGATTTCTTTATTATGTTGGGTTCTTACTAGCAAACAACAACCTTTTCTAGTTTTACTTCACACAGTTTTTTGTCTCCTTAATATTTGGAAGTTCTTAAAATTATGAGCAAATAAAATATTAGAAAACAAAAAAACTAAAGATTATGTGGTTTAATTTTTCAAATTTTATGATTTTCCTTTGTTTTATAACAAGCAAAATAATGTTAAAAAGGAAAAAAAACAGTTTTGATTAAGATTTTCGAAAACTTTACGATCTTCATGTGCTATATCATGCAAAATATTGAAAAAGTGAGGAAAACAATTCTTTTTAAGATTTCTGAAAGTTTCACGATCTTTGTTTGTCATAGCAAAACTAAATGTTGAAAAATCGAAAAAGAGAAAATTTTGTGATAATTAAAAAGTTTGCAATTTTCTAACCCTGCATAACAAGCAAAATAATATATGACCGAAGAAAACAGAAAATTTTGAATTTTTTCAAAATTTCGTGATGTTCCTGTGCTATATATTATATAACAATTGTAAAACCAAAGAAAAAAAAATTTATTGTTAAAATTTTAGCAATTTTCATATGCTAAAATAGTTAAAAACCGAAGAAAAGAACATAAAATTTTAATATTTTTTAGAAGTTTGCGATCTTTAACTGCTATAGTAAACAAAATGTTAAAAACTGAATAAAACGAAGAATATTAAGATTTTTGAAATTTCACGATTTTCGTATACTATGACATTCAAAATATTAAATTGGAAGTAACAAAGAATTTCTGAATTTTTAAAAAATTCATGATTTTCGTATGCTATAGCATCAAAACTACTGAAAATTGAAAGAACTTTGAAAATTTTAGGCTTTTTAAAGATATCGTGATTTTCGTGTGGTATAACAAACAAGATACTAAGAAACTAAATAATACATAAAATTTTGAAATGTGTAGCAATATTGCCAAATCTTAAATTAATAAATCCACATCAAAAATTATGTATGGACAAAACTAATCCCAACTACAACAGACTTTAATTATACTACAACAACCTTTAATTATACTATTGGTTTAATTTACTAAAATACCCCTGTTGATAACTTAAAAATACTTCTCCCAAGCACCCACCAATGACATATTACAATGACATATTAATACACTTTTTGTGGATAATTAATTCATTTTTTAACTGATCGAAATTGCAAATTTTTTTCAAAGCGAAGGAATATTTTTGATAGATCATAATGTTTTGCTGGAAATATTTTCCACGAATATCCATCGGTACCGCCACTTTCAAGAAGACATAGTTAGATTTATTTTTCTATAAAATGGTTTAATAGAGTACTTAAACATAACATACCATATCTAAGCGATATAATTTTAAGTCCAAAAACTTGGCAGAAAAGGTAACAAAGTACTACAAAAAATTGATGTATAAGTAGTATAACAAGTCGGAGGTGGGAGAGGAAGGAGAGGGAGAGAGAGAGAATGGGCCCGGTAAGGTTAGAGGAGGAGAGGTCGAGACGACGTCGCGGCATCGCAATCACAGGCGGAGGGATTTGGGGCGATGAGAAGGTTTTTTTATATTAATTTATCGGTGTAGTAGACAGAAGGATTCGTCTCTCCCGGTATAGGGAGTTGATGTTGCGCTGTGTTCGATTGGCTATAACCGGAAATCCCTGGCCAGGATTGCTGAGATTTACTGGTAAGTGTTACCAGTAGTTTCTCGAACTGTTATAGGCCTCATATCGATACGACTTATCAAGCTATTGGGGTCTGACGTTTACCACCCCTAGGCGAGATATGCGACATATCAGACGATCAGACCGGACTGTACGGTAAGTGTTACTGGACTGTACACTAATACCTCATTAAAGGTTATCAGACGATCAGACCGGACTGTACACTAATACCTAACACTGGGTAATGCACATGATCACTAGGTTGCCGACGCAATGACATGTAGGATTCCTAGGCACACTAATGAGGTCTCACAAGGTATCAACCATGCCAATTTCAAATTTTACGGTGCCGAGAAACCCTAGACTCGATCGTTAACTAGAATTTTAGGCGACAAAAGAAACTAGTTAACAACTTAACTAAAAGAACGGAAATACAACCTTTGTAGATCCGGTCCTCCACCTCCATAGCTCCGCAATGAAGTCTCCTCGCTGTCCAAATCGAATCCCGGGCTCTAGCGTCGGCTTCATCGGAAAAATGGGCGGGCTAGGTCATCGACTACGATGCCGAAGATGATCTATGTCGAGGCAACACAAGATCAAGCTCCCACTTCACCAAGTCATGAAACTTGTGAAGAAAACACCCTATACTACTTGGCAAGAGGTAGAGGATGAAGAAATAGGAGGTGGGTTCACTTTAGAATTGGATTTTTCACTCATTTTCACTAGTTGCCATTAAAGGAAGCAAGCTTTCTTCTTTTTGTCAAGATGAAGAAGAAGAAGAAAGAATATCATAAGTTAATTAAAAAAGGAAAAGAAAATCAATACTTATCATATTCAAACCATGGTTAAGTGTAGAGAATGAATCATGGTTAAGTGGAATGGTTAGGGTTAAGCATGAGACAAAAGTGGTCAAACTTTCAACACTTCATGAAGCTTCATGAAAGATACAAAGAAAGCCACCATATCAAATTATCCTTTTAATTTCCAAAAAGAATAAATAAATAAATGAATGAATAAGCAAAACCCTAATCATCAATTTAACCATGGTTTAATTCTTTACACTTAACCAAATAAGCATGCATTATCAAACATGATACAATCATGTGCACAAAAGTATATCACATATACAACTTGCACAATCCAAGTGAGAAAATCCATTTAAAGTGAACCAATACTAGTTAATGCAAAGTAATATATCAAATATATAATTATACATTAAATCATTAAATCAACACTTGATTTAACGATCCGGTCATATCGCATATAACCGACTAGTATCCTATGTATCGGCTTACCGAATCAATCCTTGATTCGATAACTAGGTTATATCGCATACAACCATTCGATACATTCATCGCGAGAATGAAATACGGTATCATATACGCATTATTCTCGGTCCTGCACATATCTCATATGCGCTCCTATTTCGTTTCGCTTGAGCCAGGAAACCTCTGTGTAGGACTCTAAAGACTCATCAATACGCCGGCAGCAGATGATAATCATATCAAGCACCCACAAGCCGCAAGCGGTCTGCTAAACGTAACGGCTACCCGGGTATTGAGCGATCAGAAGATCGACGAGCAAGCCCGCTCACACTCCTGTGAATCCAACCAGTAACACTTACCGTACAGTCCGGTCTGATCGTCTGATATGTCGCATATCTCGCCTAGGGGTGGTAAACGTCAGACCCCAATAGCTTGATAAGTCGTGTCGATATGAAGCCTATAACAGTTAGAGATACTACTGTAACACTTACCAGTAAATCTCAGCAACCCTGGCCAGGGATTTCCGGTTATAGCCAATCGAACACAGCGCAACATCAACTCCCTATACCGGGAGAGACGAATCCCCTCCTATTGCTCATTGCTTCCATGTGATTCGGGACTGTACCCAAAAACCACCGTTTTACACACCCTCTTGGACGTGGTAAGGTGGAAATCAAAGCACAGTGGGAACCACACAAGACTCTATGACGATCTCGGGTCAACAGACTACTCTGTACCAGTGTCACCAGAGAACTGCCATCTGGCGTAAGGTATAATACCATCTGGGAGTTCTCGGCGAGTCCGTCCAGTGTACCCAGTCTCCACTGAGCACCCGTATATAATCTCTGATGTCAAACACCAATGGATATGGGATCATCCATCGCCCATCTGTATGGGTCGAGAAGGTATACGCTAGTCTACTCTGGTATATCGATGCCCCGTCTCGATACACCCTCGACTAGGGACCTTGAAGGATGCACTTATGGACTACCATGTCCCCACTAGTATGATCCGCATCATAGTCTAGGTAGTCAAGTACACATCCTAAGGGCTTTACCAACATGTAACAGAGAGACAATCAGTATACACGTTAAGGTAAAGAGTAACCAGATAGCATACTATCATGTCGAGCAAGAAAGTCCTCCCTATATATATCCCAGCATTTACTACAATATACATCCTGTGTACAGTAATGGCCTCTAAGGCATACATATAACTAACATGACATATATATAATGTGATGAGAAAACAATATTTAAGGCATAATTAAGATGTCATCAAACAATGTCCTACCACTTGAATAATTCTTCATAAATCATACATGCACAATTTAGCGAAACAATGAACAGGGAATAAGTAGTATGTTTGATTATCTATCCAGCAAAATTAGTTTCACGTTAATCGGGTTTCAGGATCACTAGGTATGGCCATTTCATTCTAAGCGTTCACTGCTGGAAATCCAGTTTCAGAATCGGAAGTACGTTTCGTAACGCATTTTAATCCTAGTTGGGATCAGAATTTAGCGACACTACAGTTGAATGAAATTTAGGGTTTTCAATAAGATTTCCAACGCACCAAAAGGATTCTCAATCGCGTCTCTACATCAGAAGTTATGCACTGTTCACACTAGGGTATCAGTTCTGGTTCTGTTTGGGACTGCTATACGTCCCGTTCTTTTAAATTGCAGATTAAATAGTAAACGACGATAAAAGGGTGTGAAATCACTTGCGTTATTTATCTAACAGATTAATATTCAATAAAATGTATGGTTCCGCAACATACAAGTGCAGGCGACAAGGTAGTGAGCATTACGAGACAGAAACCAACAGCCGGAGCTGCTCTGGACTGCAGTCCAGAGCCGCTCTCCGAACCAATTCTTGTCATAATTTCAGTACAGAAACAATTAAGAACTTATATAGGATTACAGTTCGTCGAGTCGGCTTCGATTTGAGCCCTCGAACGCATCGTTTCAATATGTACACAATTAATTGTGATTTAAACAAGTTTCAGGTGCGGGAATTTCTCAGTTTTTACAGATGTAATTGGGGGTGTTCGTTTAAGTCAGTAACAAACACATTTTCCAGTAAAATTTCTACACAAGGTTCATTGCCAGACGGGCCAGAATATACAATCGAGTTCCGTCAATTTAAAGAAAGGTTTTTGTTCGAATTTTGCATCGAACACATACACTGTTTTAAGTCGTACTAAATGTTCATGTGAATTTTAACGGTATTTCAAGTTCTAGTAAAATAAATAGCATGAAGCAAGTTGGTAACTTGCCTGGAAACGCTTTGGCGACGCACGGCAGCGGCAACGGCACGAACGCGCGACGAACGGCACGGTTTGGATTCACGGCATCGGCTCGCGTTTCGGGTTCGTCGTCGGAGTTGTCCGGGGAACGACTCGTGGTCACTGGAGACGGAGTGTGGTGCTATGGATCTCTGTGAGTGCGCTGGGGTCGACGATGGTCGGCGGTGTCGCTCCGGTGATGGGCAGCAGCGGGGTTCAGAGCTCGCAGTGGGGGTTTTGGTGTGGTTGTGGAGAGAGAGAGAGGGTAGGTAGTGGGGCTCGGTTTGGAGGTGTTGGTGATGCTGCTAAGGGTGTAGAGGTGTCGACTGAGGCAGTAGGGACTCGTCGACGTCGAGGTGCAGGTGGTGGCCGAGATGGGTGGCGAGTGAGTTGGGTGTGCAGGGGGTTCTGTTGATGGAGAGAAGAGAGCGAGGGAGGAAGGATGAGGGCTTCAGGAGGAGGCTAGGGTGCTCAGTGTTGAAGGAGGAGGTCGATCGTCGACGTCGGGGGTGAGCGCAGGGACTCGAGCTCGGTTGCAGGGAGTTTTCTTAGGGAGAGGAGATTTGAGAGCGAGAGTGATGAGGGGGAGAGAGTTAGAGGAACGAGGGTGAGTTTGAGAAGGGTGCGCGGTCATGGGAACATGGGCGACGAAGGCGAGGAGCGTGGGCGCGCGACGTGGGCGACGTGGGAATGAAGAAAAAATCGAGCGGGAAATTTTGTAACGAGTGAGGAAGAAGAAGCAACGGTCGGGTCGGGTTTGCTGTAGGCGTGGGCTTGGGAGCTGGGCCGAAGGGAAAAAGTTTTAATTAATCTTTTAATTTTTGGTTTGGGCTGTGGGATGGATGCTTGGGCCGGCGGTTTTTGGGTTGGCTTGGGTTAAGGTTTTAATTAATATAATTAGTTTTAAATTTTCAGTTGGGCTGGGGATGAATTTGGGTATGTTAAGAATTTGGGTTAGGTTATAAGGAAAAGGAAAATATAAAAAGAAATATGTAATAGGGTTTTGGTCTAGTTTAGGGAAAAGTGATGAAAGAGAAGATAGAAGTGCGGTTAGGGTTTATATACATTTAGTTAAATAAATTCTGGTGAAGGGGGAGTGGGCCTGGGAGAAATAGAGCTAGGGTTGAGGGATTGTTTAATTTAAGATTTGGATTTTGGGCTGAGGTTTTAAGATGGGAAATTATATATTATTTGTCTTGGGCTTGGAGTTAAATAAAAATGGGGGAAAGAATTTTGGGGAAAATAAGTAGGAAGTTTGGGCCGAGTTTTAGAGTAAAATAGAAGGAAGAGATAAAAAGGGTTTAGATAAATTAGGGCTAGGTTAAAACAAAATAATTCTAAATATAAATGATTAAATTGGTAAGTAGTCTTTTATAAAAATACGGATATTGGTGCGCAAAAGAACCGGATATTACACAGATCCTCTTCCCGGGGTCACGCGACAGGGGCGGTTCCCAGAGCGGAGGTGACGGACCCCCCTGGTGTGTCATCCTTGGTGAGGTATGAGGACGAGCTTGCCACCGCTCGAGCTCGTTTCTTTATTCCTTCCGGCTATACGCTACGTTTGGTCGAGGAAGGAGAGAGGGCAGTTCAGGTACGGGGTAAAGAGATTGCCTTATACCTGGAACCCTTTTGGACCGGAATGCGCCTGAAATTCTCTCCCGATGTTGTTAGAGCGCTAAATTACTTTGGGCTAGCCCCGGGCCAGCTAGTGCCGAACTCCTAGAGGATTCTCCTTGGGTTCCTGGTCCGTTTAAAGTTGCAGATGATCCCTTTCAGTCTGTCCACCCTTGCCTCCTCTCTCATTTACAAAGGTCACCTCGGCACTCGCACGGGAGACCCGAGGTGGGTTTACCTCTCCTTTAGGAAACAACGGGGGAGTGCAGCCAGGTCGGGAGTCGTCGTCTTGCCTTCTTCCATCCATGATTGGAAGAAGAAGTTTTTCTTTGTTGGGCCACCAGAGGGAGAGGACTGGTCCGTGCCCACCCAGTGGTCTAGGGATAGGTGCTGGCGGGGAAATCAGTCAACCGATCCCGACGCGGTGAAAGTGGCGGAGTGGGAGCCCATTCCCCGGGTTGACGTGCTACTTTCTGAACGGGCCTTTAGTTGGGCCAGGCTCAGCCCCGCCCAGTTCATCGGTAAGTTAGGATCTTGCAAGCGATTTGTTAGGCTTGCGTTTGTTTTCATTTTTGTTTGTATTGCTGACTCCATTGTATCTTGTCTTGTGCAAAACCCATGGACTTGAGCCAACTTCGAGCGGCCATGCGCAAGCCGAAGAAGGGATCAAAGGCTGGAGGTGCCAGCTCTTCTCGTCCGACGTCGGTCCTAGCTCCTCCGGCAGCCTTCCCACCCCAGCGTTCGAGTGCGGGCCGTGCCCTGGAGCCCAGCCAGGCGCCGAACCGAAAGCGGGACCCCCGTAAAAACTCTGCGGGGCCCCCAATATATCCAAAATCCCTTTAAAACACAAAACTGCTCATTGAGTTCGCATGACCAGTTTAACCCATCAATCGGAGGTTCTCCCGTTCCAAAGGCGAAGGGTTATTAACGTCAGCTTAGTCCGCGGTTGCCGGAGATTCGGATCCTCACAATCAATAAACCCAGCCTACCCTAGGCAGGGGGAATCTGTAATGCGCCTGACAAGCCCGCGCGTATTCCCATCTCAATGGGGTGACGAAAAACACTCTACACCCGGTCCCGAGGCGGGGGAGCGGCGACCTGGGGATCTTGCCCTGCCGTTTGGACGCGGATGAGCGCCTCCACGACGGACTCGAGTCGGTCTATCCGGCCGGCAAGGGCGTTGATGGCATTCGGTGGAGGAGATTCGTCCGCGCCTCCGTTGAGGGGAGGCGACGGCTAGTGCTTGGATCGTCGTAATGATCGCTCGCCATTAGGTCGAGATCGGAAGACGAACTTTTGTTTTTGTGGAATCAAGAGATTCCCACAGACGGCGCCAGCTGACGTGGGTCGGATCACGTCAAGATGTTACCTTCTGTTGATCTGCTGATGGCGGCGATAGACGGCTAAGATTGGATCTGGAGGCTGGCTCCTGAATCGTGTGGATCTCAATGGGTTTGAGGTTGTTGTTGCCGAGCTACCTACAAGGAAGTCCCGGGGTGGTTGTACCACCGAGGACCCTCCGACGGTCAAGTTAGAGAGGAAATCCGAGCAGAGTAACGGCTTAGTGGAGTAAAAATGGCTTCTTGAACCGTCTGAAGGAGGGGTTTAAATAGTGGTGGCAGCAGCCAGGCGGGCGCGAGAATCACGCCGGCCGTTACGCTTCCTACGTCACGTCCGCATGATGGGCGGGATCTCCCATTAATGGCGAGACAGGCTCGTTAATGGGGATCGTAATGGCGTAGGACGCGGGACGTAGCCGGCGGATATCTCGCACATGGTGAGATTCGCGGGATGGCGGTTGCGCCTGCGAGTGGTGCCTTTGGTCGGTCGATGAGACCGAGGAAAATGATCTCGGCGGGAGAGCTCGCGGACGAGCGGGAGAGCCGATGTATCTTGGTTCTGTGGTAGCCCGGAGACAGGCTGAGAGGCCGAGAAGGCCAGTTGTGCAGGGGCTCGGAGGTGAGCCAGCGTTTGCTTGTAGGACGGGCATAGGAATGGTCTGGTCAGCCACTGTAGGTCCTTCTTTGTGAGCTCTGGGACACGTCATCTGCCACGTGTCATGATCTGGGAGATCGCCAATGTCGAGCATCATCACTCCTCATCCTCTTCAACACCACCATCTTCTTCTTTCTCTCCTTCTTCAACCCATAATAGCCGTCGTCACTATCATCATCAACAGCAAACTGCCACCACGTCCTTCTTCCTCCTTCTCAACCCACCGCCACCGTCACCATCACCGCCATCAACACAACCACCGTCCTCCTCTTCAACCCGTCACCGCCGCCATGCCTCCTCCTTCCTCCTACCATTTCTCTTCAACCGGCCGCCGCCGCCTCCATTATCATCATTTATGCCGCCGCCGCCATCAACCCACCCACAATGCCATCCGCCGTCTCCACCATCGTCTCCATGTCTGCCTTCTCCACCACCATCATCTCCCCCTTACCCATCCATTGTCCTCTACCCTCCACCGCCACTTTCCAACCCCGTCCCCTTTTTGGATATAGGCCCCAACATGGTCGTGACGTTTCATTACTCAGAAAGTATTAATGATTACATTCATAGTTTTAATACCCCGATTCAGAGTGTCTGCTATTATGGAAATAATAACACATATGCTGTTACATCGAACCATCTAGATCCATCCAAAATAGAAATGAACGATCGAGATTTGTGTGAAACAGGGAACTTTTGGTATTTGTGTGCTTTGCACGTAAGATGTGTGGCCAAGATCCCACAATGGCACCCATGATATTATTTCGCACATAGCAGCCACGCTTTTTCCTGGAAAAAAGATATCCAAAGCAAACTAAACAAGCAACAATAACACTTTCCTCAAAAACCTAAATTTTTTTTAAGAGAACTCGGATGTAGGGCAGTACAGAAAGGACAGATTGTCTAAGCTTTTTAGTGCCCTGGGAATGTTAAAATGAGCATTGATCTCTTGAGGCTTCTTTGGCTAAGGAAATCTGCCACTCTATTAGCTTCCCAGAAAACATGCTACACCACATAATTTGACACCTGCAATAAATTTTGAATAGCTTTAACAATAAATTTCAATCTCCATGGAATAACACCTTCGCCATTTATGCAGTCAGCTAGGATTTTGGAGTCCGTTTCAATTACGACATTTTGTAACTTCATTTAATGGCATTGCAGTATACCATCAAGTTGGTGTAGCAGGAGGAGAAAGATGCGGGAAAACCGGCTAAGATAGTTTGGTCATGTGCGACGCAGAACCGGTTCGACAAATAGATACTCTTGATATGGGCAATGGTAAAAAGGCAAAAGGAAGACCGAAGAAAACATGGATGGAGGTGATACGAAACGATATGGTTGTCAAAAGACTCGATGAAAGTATATTGTTCGATAGGAGTGAGTGGAGGCGGAGGATTCATGTGCTAGACCCGGCGTGATTCTCATGTTGGTTCATGTAGCCTATCCCATATGCTTGGGATAAAAGGCTCAGTTGTTGTTGTTGTTGCTGCAGTATACCATCAAGCATAGCCCTGCCCTCAGCCTCCAGAACTTCACCTCTTCAAAAAAAAAATTGTTGCTGAAATAATTTCCCCCTTAGAATCCCTTACAAGTATTCCCCCTGCAGTATGCTTTGATTCTTGACACTGAGCACAGTCAAAACTTTGGTTTGTATTTTTCTTCAGGAGGCATCACCCAGTGAATATGTCTGATATGCTTTATAGTCTGAGAATGACTTGCAATATCAAAAAAAATTCAAGTTCTTCTAGATGATAGCTTCAGTTGCATTAATAGAATGTTTTTGGATGAGTTTGAGCTAGGTTCCTCAAGTCAGAAAGAAATTTAATCCAAATAGCTTCAGCAGAAATTAATGAGATGATTCTGGTATTTAATCTCACATCTAACCTTCCAAAGATTCCACATAAGCAAGTGAGGAATCCATTTAGCTATAGTTGGTAAAGATTGGAGGTTAAAGTTATACCGATAGTCAAAACATTCGTTTCTGTACTTTTCCTTCGAAAATTTAGCCCAAAGAGGATCACCTTTAACAAATTTCCAAGCGTTTTTGATATTAAAAGCCAAAGCCATTTCAGTTAAGCTTCTAATATTTAGACCTGCTTCATCAATAGGCTTACATATTCTCCACCAAGAGGCCCAATGGTGATGTCTTGAATCACTTGAATCTCCCCAGAAAAATTTAGAGAAGAGAGAACTAATTTTATGCAGCACAGCCTTAGTGGGATTACAAGCAGCTAACATGTGAAGGGGTATAGATGAAAGAACATGCTTAATAAGGACCGGCCTTCCTGCACATGATAAAAATTTATTTTGCCACCCTTGAAGTTTGCTTCTAATTTTGTCAGCAAGATCTTCACAATGGATCACTTTGTTTCTACCAGAGTGTATTGGACTCCCCATAGACAATAGGCCATTGTCCTTTCATCCTTTGACGAGCTTAATAAAATGAGAAGAGAAGCCATGAGCTTCAAAAAATATTGAGACTCTTGAAAATTTAAAGATTTCGGCAAACAAAAAATATTTAAAAGCCGAGAAAAATAAAAGGTTCTTAAGATTTATGAAGATTTTGCAGGTCGTATGCTATAACAAGCAAAATATTGAAAAGTCAAAGTAAACGGAAAATTTTGAGATTTTTGAAAATTTATGATTTTCATGTGCTATATAGCACGTAAAATATTGGAAATTTGAAGTTAACAATTTTTTGGGGACTTTTAAAAATTTCGTGATTTTTGTGTATTGCCAGGGTTCCTAGTCATCCGGAGCCTCAGTCGTTCGGACCGGATTTTTTTATTATGTTATGTTCTTACTAGTAATATGCGATCTTTTCTTATTTTACTTCACATATTTTTTTGTATTCTTTATACTCGGAAGTTCTTTAAAAGTATAAGTAAAAATATTGGAAAACCAAATAAACATAAAATTCTGAGATTTTTTAAATTTCATGATTTTTTTATGCTAGCATACAAAATACAGATAAAAAGAAAAAAAGGATTTTTTAAAAGTTTTTTGAAAATTTTACAATTCTCATCATGTAAAATACTGAGGAGTGCAAAAAAAGATTTTTTTTTTTTGAGATTTCTTAAATTTTTGCATCTTTGTTTATCATGGCAAACAAAATGTTGAAAAGCCGAAAAAGAGAAGTTTGGGAGTTTTAAATTTTTTGCAATTTTCTTACTCAATATAACAAGAACAAAAATAAAAGATCGAAAAAAAAGAAAATTTTGAGATTTTTCAAAATTCCATTATTTTCGAGTGCTTTAGCATAATTGTAAAACTAAAGAAAACAATTTTTTTTGAGATTTTTTAAATTTTAGCAATTTTTGCATGCTGAAGCAAAATATTGGGAAACCCAGAAAAACAAAAAAAATATCTATATTTTTAGAAAGTCGTGAATTTTATGTGCTATGCTAATCAAAATATTGAAATAACCAAATAAAACAGAAAATATTAAGATTTTTAAAAGGTTCATGATTTTCGTGTGGCATGCAGAATATTAAATTTGAAGAAACCTAAATTTTTTGAATATTTAAATTTTTAAAAAAATCATGAATTTTGTATTCTATAGTGTGCAAAATTTTGAAAATTGAAAGAAACCGGAAAATTTTAGGATTTTTGAAAATATCGCAATTTTTTTGTGCTATAGCAAAATATTGAAAAATCGAAGAAAAATCTTAATTAAAGTTAATAAATTTTCACAATTTTCGTGTACTATAGCAAGCAAAATAAAGAAAAATGATTCTTTTAAGATTTTTGAAAATTTCTCGATTTTTCGTGTACTATATATATAGCAAGCAGAATACAGAAAAACCAAAAATTTTGATATTTTTTAAAGTTACATAATTTGTACGCAATAATATGCAAAATATTGTAAATTTGAAGAAAACAAATAATTTTGGAATATTTGAAAATTTCATGATCGTCGTATGCTATAGAATGAAAAATATTTAAAAACCGAAGAAAACCGAAAAATTTGAGTTTTTTTTTTAAATTTCATATTTTTCGTGTACTCTGTATAGCATGCATAATAGTGAAAAAATGAAGAAAATGGAACAATTTGCGATTTTCATAAGCTATATCATGAAAAATATTGAAAAACCGAAGAAAACAAAAAAAAATATGAAAATTTTATGATTTTCTTTGTGCTACAAGTAAAACCAATAAATTTTAAAATTTATTATTTTTTAAAGTTTGCCATACTCGCCATAGTGTGTAAAATGTTGAAAATTTGAAGAAAACAAAAAAAATTGAGATTTTTTTTACATTTTATGATTCTCACGTGATTATATGCAAAATATTGAAAACCGAAAAAAAAAATTTGCAGTTCTCATATACTACATTAAGAAAAACATTGAAAAGTTAAAAGAAAAAAGAAAAACATTGAAAAGTTAAAGAAAAATACAGACCTATTTTGCCAGTTAATCATGCATGCCTTTTACATATGAATTTCATAAATAGAAAATATTACAACTTACAAATCATATAACAATAAATTATAAAATTAATATGATTTTTCTTGATTTTGGGTTTTTGGTTTTTGTACCCGCGAGATCCACGAGAGCCATTGCAAGTGAAACTTCCAAAAATGAGAAAGTCGATGTTCTACCTCAGCTAATCACATTACAGAAGGCTTACAGCTAAAATACAATTAAAGAAAAATAAAAATATGACATTGAAGCTGCATTTCCCTGTATTTTCAAAATTTTGAAATTAGCACACGGTGTAAGTAATTAAAGACCACAAATCACGGTGCCTAACCATTGATTACAAAAACCATGATCAAATTGTCATAACAAGCTCCATAGCTGTCAAAAAAGGATAAAATTGACGAGCAGGAAAATAATTGATGTGTCTACATTCTCTTATTGGGCAAAAAAAGAAAGTCAAGCATAAGCCGAAACACTCTTAGCTTGCAAAACTACACAGATCCTGCGCCACAACACAACAAATTTAACGAAAAGCGTCCGATGTTTGAGACTTCAAAAAAATTGACTCTTTTTCGGATGAGTGAAGCATCCAAATGATTATTACACCAGTTATGAGAAAACTGCTTTTTTGGGCTCAAGCAGCAGATTCCTTTGCAATCTTCTCTGCCTTGGCGATAACCTCCTCGATTCCTCCAACCATGTAAAATGACTGCTCCGAAAGGTCATCATACTTTCCGTCAAGGACGCCCTGCAAACAGAATGAAACACAAATAGATCTCAGCCTTAGGATAACATTCGTTGCTACATTATTTTGATGACGCAGCGCAGTAAATGACACATTTTCAAGGAAGAATACAGAGAATTTTCCCCGGAAATGGAAAGGCAAAATACCATAAACAAGGGTATTGGATGTATTGTGCACATGCATAAAATACAATCTTGATATTTAAGAGATTTAAAATCTTATTTTCATGAGTACATTATCAAAAATATCCTAAGAAATCCGCACTCGCTGAAAACCAAAATATACATGCAGGAATATGGTAAAGATATAAATAAAGCACTGGTAGCATCGCTTGTGAAATGGTTGAAAACTATAGAAGCAATAAAAAGTCTTATTTGAAATCAGCAATGAGCATTAACTATGCACTTTTATCTTCTTATCATACTTTGAAATGATGCAATATAAGGATACAATCAGATTAAGGTTGCACATAATCTAACTTGTCAACATATATCGGTAACAATATATAGTTAACATGAGATGTTATTTGCTAAAAGAAAAGAGAGAACAAAAACAAGCTTCTTACCTGGAAGCTATTGACACTCTCTTTCAACTCCACATACTTTCCAGGTGCACCCGTGAACACTTCAGCAACATGGAAAGGCTGGCTCAAAAACCTTTGAATCTTTCGGGCACGAGCCACAGTCAATTTATCATCTTCACTGAGCTCATCCATTCCCAAAATTGCAATGATATCTTGAAGATTCTTGTAGTTCTGAAGAACCTTTTGTACACCACGAGCAGTGTTATAATGATCTTCTCCTAAAACATGTGGAGAAAGCATTCTGGAAGTAGAGTCAAGGGGGTCCACAGCAGGATATATACCGAGTTCAGAAATCTACCAATAGAAACAGTCAAATGTTACGACAATGCACATGATGTTCAATACTTGATACCCAAACTAAATATCCGCATAATAAAAGCTCATTTCTTTCCATTTTCTTCCTGTTCGACATATTTTCTACTTTTGTTTTAGTGACTTTTTGTATACATATATTTTAGGAGATATCTTTGCATAGTTCCACATAGTATGATTAGGCAACGTATAATCCATCTATACATATTACGAGTTAGCCTGTCGAATAGAGAATGAATTCGAGTTTTACAGCATTTTTTTCTACCCTCGAAGAAATTATCTAACCCACCTCTAAACTCTTAATGGGCCTCATAGCTCTCCTCTCACGAAAGAAATCATGGCAGACTACAAAGTTGCCGCTCATCAAAGCACACTTTTAGGCACAATAGTAAATCTACAGGTGGCATACCTGTCGTGACAACACAGTCGTGGCATCAAGATGGGCAAAAGTCGTTGCAGGAGCAGGATCTGTCAAGTCATCAGCAGGCACATAAATAGCTTGTACAGAGGTGATAGACCCCTTCTTTGTTGTTGTAATCCTCTCTTGAAGTCCTCCAAGATCAGTAGCCAGTGTTGGTTGGTAACCGACAGCAGATGGAATACGACCTAAGAGAGCAGACACTTCAGAGTTTGCCTGAAATATAAATGTTACCGCATCAGATAATTACAAAATAACATAAATAAAGTACGATTATTAAAGAAATCAAAGTTCAACAAGCATACTTGGGTGAAACGGAAGATATTATCAATGAAGAGAAGCACATCTTGCCCTTCAGCATCACGGAAGTGCTCAGCCACTGTCAGCCCAGTCAGTCCAACACGTGCACGGGCACCAGGGGGCTCATTCATTTGGCCATAAACAAGAGCACACTTGCTCTCACTCTGATCAATAAAAAAAAGTATTATAAGATGAAGGCAAGGTTGCTGGACACAGATACTGGGACATAGATATGACACGACACGATACAACAAGGCAAAATTCCAAAATATAGGATACATGGGCACAACTATATATATATAATCTTATAAAGATAAATAGGATATCAAACTATTATGACAACATTAAACAAGGAAAAATTAACAAGTTTAATGTGTTATACGCAAATAACATAATAAAATATGTTTATTAGCATATGACACACATATAACACATACTATATGTATATGACACATGTATAACCGTCCGGTACGCGTCGTGCAAGTGTTTTGCAAGTGTCGGTGTCCGATATTTGTCTGACACGGATACGGTAACATGTTGGAAGTGTATGTGCAACCTAGGATGAAGGGGTCAGTCAGGAAACAAAGAACATGATAAAAGAACAGTTACAAGACCTGCTTCTCTCCTAGCTTAATCACACCACTCTCAATCATTTCCCTGTACAAATCGTTGCCTTCACGAGTACGTTCCCCAACACCAGCAAAGACAGAGAAACCACCTGGTATATGAAATTTTCGAAGGCAAGGAACATTCAACACTCAGAGGTATATCAAAATTAAAAGCAAGTGACAAAAATAAACTGCTAATCTTATAGCATACCATGAGCTTTAGCAACATTGTTGATCAGTTCCATAATGAGCACAGTCTTCCCGACACCAGCTCCACCAAATAGTCCAATCTTTCCACCTCTCTGGTAAGGTGCAAGAAGGTCCACGACCTAAGTGAAAAAACATCATATATCAGTGACATCAAGGTCTTCCTTCTAGAGAAACAGTAACACAAGACATGACAGCTTCAACCAATTAGCTTCTTTAGAACGAGTGCACTCAACATAGACATAGCAGGTAAAGTTTACAATGATAAAAATAGACAGATAGTGAAAAAAAGATCAAAATATAAAACGAATAAACAGAACTGTCATGGTAATATATTCTAGTCAATCAACAAGCAAGAAAATAAATGAATTAACAAATATTTAAAAAGTTAACCCAACATTTTCGTTGATATTTAATCATTTGACCATGAAATATTTGCATGCTACTAAACCAAAAAAAATACAGTAGGTGCATATGGAACAAGACATCTTTTTAATCGTGATACCTTAATTCCAGTAACAAGGATCTGTTGTTCAGTTGCCTGCTCAACAAAAGCAGGGGCTTCCCTATGAATGGGAAGGAAGTGATTTGTCTCTGTTGAAATAAAATGTAATTAAATAATATACATGAATCAATAAAACTTATTAATAATTTGCGCTTTAGTCAAGTAAACTTACTAATATCACCCTTCTCGTCAATTGGTTCTCCAATAACGTTAATAATACGTCCAAGAGTCGCACGACCAACAGGCACCTAAAAGAAACCCAAACATGATATACTAAATGGTGACTTTATGATATCTCAGAAACTAACAAATAAAGACAAGAAACTATATATTTTAGAGCAAGCATGGAACGACACTAGCAATTAGAACAATAGGAATTCATTAGAGCCGATACATATAAACTGCCTCAACCTAACATATGTTCATGATCTGTTAATTGTTATGGTCCATGGATAAACTGCCTCAACCTAATAATTGGAATTCATTAGAGTTAAGATGATACATATAACCGACCCCAAAAAATTGGGATGAAGGCTTCTTGTTGTTGTTGTTGTTAAGATGATAAACTGCCTCAACCTAATACATGTTCGTGGTCTGTTATGGATTGGTAAATGCTCCAACCGGTTGGATTATAAGAATGATTCGATAACTTAACACGAAAAAGGATGAAAGTGCATTTATAGAAGAAAAATTCCATTATCCAAGGCATTACTTGAAAATGAAATACAGAAAAAAAATGTACATTGTTATTCTGGTAAGCAATAAAAAGAAAAATCCAAAACGCAAAATGCATAAGACAAAACAAAGGACAATCATTAAATTTTTTTTTAAAAATACTGGTTCTGACTAAAAAGAGAACTGAATTAATTTTAGAAGAATACTCTCATCATCCCTATCACTGTGTGTGTGCACACACACACAAAATAGATTAGTAAACATAATGCAAATAACTTCCAGACCTAAATCTAAAAACTCAAAAACAAACAGTATCATACGCTGTGGACCACATGAAAACTAAAAGACTTATAAACGCTGATGATAAAGAAGTGGTACATCATGCAACTTAACCAGATTGATTTTGTTGTGCAGATAAAAGTGGCTTGATAAAGAAATAAATCTGAAAATATTACCTCCTAACTACTAGGCTCCAATAAAATCAGATCAAGTTCCAATTTAAAAAATACAAAAAAAAAGAAGTAATACACAAACATCGCTAACAATAGTTTTGCCAAACAAAGAAGAGGATCACACCAGAGCTGAAAGAAAAATAAGCACAGGAATGTGGATTCGGAAAAATGCAAATTTATTAGGCTAACTATTCTTTTGAATTTAAAAAAAAACTGTAGATTCATTACTCACAAAAATTAGGACAATGGTAGTACATTACAAAACTCTTGTGATATCAGTATATTGCCAAATTTAACATATGGAATGTGGCGAATTAACCCCATATAATTATGCATGCCCTTGTCTCATAGATTTGAAGAACCCACAACAAATGTAGACCAAAAACTGCATTATGTGGTGATATGAATATAACAAAATGATACATACAGTAATCCAACGATTTGCATATACTATTAAGCATCAAGTCATGGCTCCTAAACTTAATCATTTTACTTCCTTTTTTCTTGGTCGCTGAGCAGGATGATAGCAGATTGTAAAAATAGTATTACGAATTAAAATTGTTTGCACAACATACAAAAAGGATTATAAAGATCGTCACCACGCCATCAATTAGATTCAAAACAGCAAACTTTATGATAAATTGCTCTGAGCTAAATGAGGAGGAATCTTACAGTGATAGGAGATCCAGTGTTCAACACCCGCTGTCCTCTCACAAGCCCCTCAGTCCCATCCATGGCGATCGTCCTCACCATATTCTCCCCCAAATGCTGCGCAACCTCGAGCACCAACCTGATCGAATTATCGAGGACCTCGAGCGCGGTCAAGATCGGGGGCAAGCCCTCGTCGAATCTCACATCGACGACGGCTCCAATCACCTGGCAGACCTGCCCGATCGATCCAGCACCGGTGAACTCGTCGGTGATCTTGCCGCTGTGGGCGGCGGAGGTGGCGGCGGGGGCCTTCGACGGGGATGGGGCAGCGGCGGCTGAGGTGGCGTACTCGACGGCGCGGGAGAGGAGGAAGCCGGCGGGGTTCGGGCGCGAGTGGGGGGACGGCGATGGGGATCTAGGGTTTGGTGATGAGAAGGAGGGCTTGGATCGGCGAGTGGTGGATCGGAGTAGGGAGGAGAGCACACGGCGAGTCGCCATGGATCTCGACCTAGGGTTAGGGTTAGGGTTTTTTTTACACTGGCTGCGAACAAGGGGAGAGAGAGAGAGGGAGAGAGAGCGAGCGGGGGGGATTGAAGGGACAGGGTCGGGGGAAGATGGAAATGGAAGGAGATACGGACGTGAAGGGGATGATTGTGAGCTGGATTTTGTAGAGGGTTTTGAAGTCCGGAATTTTAACTGGGGCAGTTTTGCATATCGGGTCTGTAGTAAAAATTTGGCTTATTGCTGCATCTGTTTTTATCCTTCCAAAAGCGTTTTCTCAACCTGAATCCTTTGGTTCTCCGGTTGGCTAAACTTCCATAAGTAATTGAATGTAGATAACGAGACCGTCTATTTACTTTGCAGGACCAAAAATACAATATTTGTTGTAGAAAAAAAATTCAATATTCATCCGGTCCGTGTTCTCTGTGTCTTTTGCATAAATTTCGGATTGTGGCATATTTTCTATTACTTGGCACAACAAATAACAAGTGTCAATGAGAAATTTATTAGAGATGTGTAATGAAAATGAGATATTAACTTATACGGTTTTTGTGATCGTATTTCTTTTCCCATAATTACAGTATTTATTGCAGCAATAATTGTTGTGTAGATCTTGCAGTATCTTATTCCGTTTTGAGATTTCATTTCCAAATATATTTAAGTCATTTTTTAGCAAGAAACGAAAGGTTTTTAATGGTCGTTCTTCAACCCTCTTTTGCTTCTTACAACCCACAAGGTTGCCTATGTTTCAAAAAATCGGCTTAAAGAGACGCAAAACTTGCATGCAACTATATTTGCGAGCAACCGACGTTCTTACATGATCTCATGAAAAAGTTCATCACCATGCATGTTTGGCAAAAAAGAATGGTATTTCTTGTTGTGTATGAATGAAACAAGGCTGATATCCATTCCATTACCGAAGCTCCTCAATCCCCACCCTTACGAGTTTAGTTTGGTTGGTACCAATTTTTTAGAGGGCGCATGTATGATCTTCGCAATGGTTGATTTTAGATAATAAAAAAAAAGATGTTAAATTGTTAAAAAAAAAACCGACATATTTAAAACTTGTGAAAAAGTCTCTGGACTTTCTCAGCTAGTAGAAAAAACCCTAGGCCCATGAATGATTCCCTGAAATACTCAAGTTTGTATTTTGGTATATCCCAAAAATGTTCATGGTCGACCCAAGTACACAAGTATACATGACAGCTGCAGCAGCAGCAGCAGCTGCTTGGCAATAAAGCTCCAGATAATTGCTTGTAAGTTCTAAGGCCTTGCTTGTAACATCTATCCTGATTTGATTTTTGGTTAAGGGACTAAGTATTAAATGTTCAAATCAATCTATTTTCCCTCCAAATTCGCTACTTTCCCCATCAAAAACTCAATTTGTCATATCTTCTCTCATTTAAACCACTAAGATGCTGCATGCAGCTTTTTTTGTGACAATCAAGTTGTTAGATATTGCAGGCAACTCATGCAACTTTATAGATATTACATGCAACTGTTTAGATATTACAAGCAAGTGGTTAGATGTTACGTGCAATTTTTTTAGATGTTGAAGGTAAGTGGTTAGATATTACAAGCAAACGGTTACAACTGTTTAGATGCTATAAGAAACTCTGTAGATATTATAGACAAGTGTTTAGATATTAAAGGCGGCTATTTAGATATTGCGGATAACTGCTTAGATGTTACAAGCAACTTTGTAGATATTATAGGAAAGTGGTTAGATATTACATGTGATTTTTTTTAGATATTACGAGTAAGTGGTTAGATGTTACATGCAACTTTATAGATATTACAGGCAAGTGGTTATATGCTACAGACAAGTGCTCAGATATTACAAGCAACTGCTTAGATATTAAAGGCAAGTAGTTAGATGTTATAGGTAACTGTTTAGATACTGCATGCAACTACTTAGATATTACATGCAACTTTGTAGATATTACATGTAAGTTGTTAAACATTGCATGCAACTTTTTTAGATGTTGCAGGCAAATGATTAGATGTGGTTAGATATTACAGGTAAGTGGTTAGATATTGTAGGCAACTTTATAAATATTACAGGCAAGTGGTTAGATATTACATGCAACTTTTTTAGATGTTGCAGGCAAATGATTAGATATTACGGGCAACTTTGTAGATATTACAGGTAAGTGGTTATATGTTACAGGCAACTGTTTAGATATTGCGTGCAACTGCTTAGATATTACGGACAACTTTGTAAATGTTACAGGCAGATGGCTAGATGTTATTGGGGAGTGTTTAGATGTTACATGCAAATGTTTAGATGCTAGTGGTTAGATATTACAGACAAAGATCTATAAAATGCATAAACAACATGGATGGTTGAAAACAAAGATAAATTGCGATAGGTGTGCAACGAAGGTCACAATAAAGCGACATGCACTAATTCTATCGATTAAGTTTTAAATAGCTACATATTGTTTGGTATTTTGATTTAAATTTATGTATCCATCGTCAAGTTTCGTGGACCTTTTGTATTAAAATATTATGATATTTGTCATAATTTTGCTATAAAAACAGCTCTTGGTTAAGCATGAATTTGAATGAAATTTAGAAGTTATTTTATGAAAAGCATTTGCAGCTTCCTATAAGATCTAAATAGTTGCTTTTAACATCTAAAAAGTTGTCTGTAACATCTAAGTACCTGCATGTAACATTTAAACAGTACGTTGCTTGTAATATCTATACACACATGTATACCTATAAAGTTGCTTGTGATATCTATACACACATAACCACTAGTATACAGCATTCATGAATACAAACAACCGACAAAATGCCAAATCCCAAAATTAATTTTGTCACGCCCCGTTTCCCAAGATACCAAAATTTCGGGACATAACTCTGTCACGCCCCGCTTCCTAGTAGACGGAAATGGTAACATGGTAAGCCCGCAGCATATTTATCCAGAGAAGGGCATTATCTAAATAAGTATACTAAGCGTGTTGAAACAATAATACACAATATAAGAATAAATGGAGACTGTAAAAAATTTTCAACAAGCATCTTTATTTACATTCAACTTTCAATATTTACAAATACATGAGTTTATACTGGAAAGTAAATACAATGAGGAAAATGCTTAAACAAGTGTTATACATAAACTGAAGAAAAGTGAAGCTGAGCTAGTCCTGAGTAGTGATTTGGTTGTAGTCCTTCTCTGTGTCTTTCCACTTCCTCTGTCTCGACCGTATCCGACGAATATTCCAAGAGAAGAAAAGTGGGTGGAATGCCCGTCAGCGAATTAGCGCTCGGTAAGTCTCAAAAATAAGTAAGAGTAAAGAAAATGAAAATTTTAGAATATTTATATGACGAGTAAGTGTATATGATCATGGGTAAATATATTCTATAGGTCTCTATATGGTCGCTATGTTAACATTAAGTTTCAAGTGTGAATACCAACGCAGTCGTAGAAGTATTCACGGGCTCAAGAGTAGGGCCCCAGGAGCAAGAAAAGACGGGCCCATCATGCGTTGGTATCGAGGCTCTACGCTATGGATGAGTCAACCCGGCTGATATTCGAGTAAAAATAAAAAAAGAGATTAATACGGGACTCCTGAAGTTCCGTTAGATTCACACAAGAAACTATCTCAAACACCCGAGTATAATATATTATAACTGGTTAATATACTTAATTGATTTGATTTATTGATTAACATGTCTTGATTGAAACCATAGATTGCAAAAGGTATAGAATGTACTCGAGTGAGTCGAGTAATATGCGAGTCATGACAATTGCAATCTTGGTTCAAGTCAAATTGGTTCGAGTAGTTTGGGTTCGAGTTTAGATTCGAGTTAGGTTAGAGTTCGAATTTGTGTTCAAGTTCGAGTTCGAGTTCAAGTTTAGATACGAGTTCATGTCTTTTTCATATGAATTGATTTAAACTGTTAAAAAATCTTATGTCTAGGAGAAATCGGCAACTGCTGCAGATGGACGGCGGGATTTTGTGTCTTTTTCCAAGACAATTGTCATTGATAACTCCGTTGAGTTATCTAATCTGAATAGGCAAGCACTCACTTTCTCCGGCTCCCCGAGCCTCAAGAGAAATGATTCCGCTTAAGCCTATATTAATTTTAGAGTCCTTAAAATATTGTTTGCATATCTCGATGAGGTTTTATGAAAAATACTTTTATATAATTTAAAAATAAAGCCTGAGGGTGGTTTGTAATATTTAAGGTTTTCATGAACATGTATTTTAATTGTTATGGTATTTTGGTGATAAAATCTAGCTTTTTTGAAAGTTTATGGTACTTTTGTGAAAACTATTACTTTTGGAAACTTTGTGGTATTTTATTAAGAATTCTAACTTTTCATTTTAAAGAATATAGTTTCATAATATATTTTTATTGAAAATACGGATTCATAATTTTTATATAATTTTTCAAAAATTAGTTTTGTTTAGAAAAATCGCATTTCTTAAAAAACTTTTTTTAAATTTCCATTCGAGACCAAATACTCCGTGAGGAGTTCTGCATCTCGCTCTATCCTAAGCATGTGTGATAATCCGCACCATCCATTAGCGGGTCCCTTAACGAGAGTTGTAGAGACGTAATTGCCAAGAATTTCAAAATACCGATTAAAAGAAACCCGTTTTATAAAGGTGTGGTATTTTAATGTAAAAGTCATTCTTTAAATTAGCTATATGTTTAGAGTACCGTGCTATGAAACTATAGTGTGCGTGTGGGGTAGGTCGTTACCCCGTGAAGTTTTCCTAAAGATATCTGTTTAACAATTATTGAAAATGGGTTATACTAAAGTTCACGGTATTTTAATGAAAAGTTCGTTTTATGATAGTTTCACATGAAAGTTTTGATTAAACTCAAAGCTAAATGATTGTAAACAAGTTACAAGTAGTGTGAGAAAGTTATTTGACCTATTTTTCTTAAGGAAGGGGAATACAAAGGTTAAAACTACACATATCAGAGTTAACTCCATTTTTCCGATATGTTTTTAGAAGATGGTTTTGAGATGAAAGAAGAAGAAAGGAAAGGGACTTACAAGTTTAGATGGTTAACAAGACAGAGAAGAAGCTTTCAGGTGTCGTGGTTTCGTCGGAGATACTCCGGTCATCGAGTTTAGCTTGCTACTCCACTTGGTACTTAGTGAGTTTGAGAGAATTTTTGATAGAAATTTTAGAATGGGGGAGTGCTAGGGCATGATGTGGTATTTATAGTGAAGAATTAGTGTTTGGGAATTAAAAATGTGGATTAAAAGAATTTAAATGGTGTTAAATAGTGAATTGAAGGGTCTCTGTTTGATTGCAGGAAAATCAAACAATACAGGGGAGTTGAAAGGAGTTGAAAAGTCAAGTGTGCAAAACACGGAGGAGATTGGGGGCAATCCAATCGTCGGCGCCGACCCTTTGGGGAGTTTGGGTGATCGGATTTGATCAGGTTGTCTCGAGATTTGTGTCACGTGTCAAGTTGGGTGTGTACACGTCATTGCGCCTGTTTGATTTTTCTGAAATTTTTCGTTTCTCCGTGTCTTGCATGTGCAACTCCTGGGCTTCCGAAAAACTAAAAAGAAAAAATCCTAAAAATAATTGGGTCTGATGGGAATCGAACACACATGCTATATCACAGCAGTGCAGAGGCTTTATCAGTGAGCTACAAGTTGCTTCTTGTTTTTATTTAATAAAAATAACTTTTAACTCTTACACAAGCTGTAATACCCTTTTTTGTACAATAACAAGAAATTTCTATACAAAAATTTCAGAATCATTACAAACTCAGTTAGCCATACTATCTATGATAAGGAAACATCCTTCCATAATCACATTACGGCTGTTAATCAGTAATCAAGAACAATAATATAACTATCTATCACTAAACATGTCCAATAGCCACGAGAACAATAACACGAAACAAGATAGCAAAACCAATAAAAGATCTAAGGATAACTAACCATGAATCAGCGCTATATCAGTGAGATGGTCCTCACTGCTCGGCAGTCCTGTCGAAGAACTCACGTGCTAAGTCAAATACCTGGGCCATGCAAAACCCAGACATCAGTGCGTCATAAATATTATGATGATAATAATAAACTGAACAACGTACTATACAGGATGTCACATGCAAAATAAGGCATAAGTATAAACAAATAATCACATGTGTTATAACAGCAGGCTATAGGTATGTCACTTATATTCTAAAGTCTGTGTTTCTAGATTAATTATCCTATATGTATAAAACCAAAGAATGTACTCCTCTATATAACTCAAAAGTATATATCCCGTTACCACCCGGGACCACGAATCAAGATGTATGAATCAACAATGATTTTGTCTCGTTACCTCCCAGAACCACGAATCAAGTAATAATAATCACGAATGATTCTGTTCCGTTACTATCACGCCCCGTTTCCCGGTATACGGCGAAGGGGACGGGACGAGGCCGCTACGTATTTACTGTGAAGTAAATACGTTAAGCGTATCTAAGCAATATAAAAGTAAATACACAAGAGACAAGATATAATAAAACAACAACTTTATTTATTCACATTCTTTTTGTACAGTGCATGAAAAAGTAAATACAACTGAGATAAAGCAATGCCTAAACAATGGCATAACAGAAAGGAAAGGTACTGAAATAAAAGTGTACAATGAACTAAAGCTCTGGGTCTTCAACGAAATGGTCCAAGTCTTCTGTGCCGGGCTCGATCTCTGACGTGTCCAGATCATCTGACGACATTCAAAGAAGAAAGAAGAAAATGTTGTCAGCGAACATATCGCTCGATAAGTCCCAAAGATAAGGGAGAAATAGAATAGACAGAATAAGAAGGTAGCTTTTAAAGTTGTATTATATTGTTTTAGCGTTAACGCTATTGTTTGTAGTTTGGTACAGAAGGATGCCAGTGTATACAAGAGAAGTCTCTATATGCTAGATACTAGGGCAAACGGAATGTACAAGGCTCCGTCGATAATACCACGGAACAACGGCATGGATGTAATTACGTCTTAATCTTGCAGTCTCGTGCCACTTTTAACACCTTCCGTACCAATCTACCCCTTAAACCCTGAGATGTCTTGTTTGTATAGTTGTATTATATTGACTTGTATTGTAAACTGTATAGATTGTATAATTGGGTGACTTACCAAAACCATGATATCAGTAAATGGATGTAACTGTAGAATCATGGAAATGGATGTAACTGGAGAATCATGTAAATTGAAGTATATCCATGGTTCGGTTCAGTCAAGTTGTATAGATTGATAGATTAAATATATGGAATAATGGATTCATGAATTCATGTTGAATTGTAATATTGTAGATTATAGATTGTAGATTGTACTTGAATCATATTCAAGTCAGATTATTAATGAGACTTAGTCTGAGTCAGACAATTAGAAAAGTAAATTGAAGTCATGATTGTTTTGATGTTATTGGTAACCGCTGCACATGGGCGGCAGGATTTGTGTCTTTTTCAAAGACGATTACCGTGTTGATAACACCGTTTGTTAATTGTCTACCTTAGATAGGAAAGCACCCACTTCTCCGGCTCCCTGAGGCTCAAGAGATTGGTCCCGCTTAAACCTATATTTACTAGGGTCCTTAGGGTAATCTATAGAACTTGAGGGTTTTTTTTATATAAAAATACTTTTCTATAGTTTTCAAAATACTTCCCAAGTATTTAGTTGTCGTCTTTAGAGTTGTAATAAATGTGGATTTTATACATATGCCATTTCTATTGAGAATAATCTAATTTTCATAATATATGGTATTAAAGTGTAATATTAAACTTGTATGGATTTCATGGTATTTTAATGTAAATTGATTCTTGTGATTTTTGAAAAGAGTTGTAATATTTATATTCTTACAAAATAGATCTTTTAATGTTACATATATATATATATATATATATATATATATATATTTATATAAAAATAATTTTAATATATATATATTATAATTCTAAAAATCTCATTTTCTTAAGATGTCGTATTTTAAATTTTTCGAGACCGAATGCTCCTTGCGGAGATCTGCATCTCGCACTACTAAGCCCGAGGATGTGCGATAATCCGCACCATCCCGAACGGGTTCTCCAAATGGATTGTAGCGACACTTTGCAAAGATTTGTATAAATACTAAATCGTTTAGAAAATGGTTTTATTAGTAATGGTATTTATTTGTAAAGATGTCGTTTTCCCGTATTCTATGTTTCCGAGGGTATTGTGCTATGTTGCATATGAGTGTTGAGGAGGTAGGTCATTATCTCGTGATCTACTTAAAGGTATAGCAAGTTTAATGGTTTAAATACCGAAATGAAACTACATGGTATTTTGATGAAAAAATACGGTAAAAGTTACATATGGAATTAGATTGTCATGAAACTTGTTCAACATGTTTAGTAGTGATTAATAGTCAACATGTAGTGGTTGTAGCATGATTGTATTAAAGAAAAGTGAGGTTTTAAGAAGAACCGAATCCGAAATCGGATTTTGCTCCGATTCCGTCGGTTTTAGAAATACGTATTTTCAGAAAGATTAGGGAAGGGGGAAGAAGTGACTTACTGGCTTAGAGCTTAGAAGGTAGGAAGAGGAATCGGGAGGAGGCGTCGGTGCGTCGTTTCGTCGTCGGAAGCTCCCAAGGTTGTCGTCGGAATTTTGCCGAAGCTTTGCCCTTTTGCTAGCTTGAATTGTACACAATTTCACTAGGTTTTTTTTTAGAGTTTTGATCAGAATTTTGGAGTGAGGGGGTAATTTTTAGGGGTTGTATTTATAGGGTTAGGCTAGGGTTAGGGTAGATGAAGAGTTTAATTGAAAAAATATATTTAAAATATATTAAAATGTAATAAAAGTGGAGTAATTAAGGTATTAAGAGGTCTCTAGAAATGGTCTGAGGATAAAATTGTGCAGGTGTACAGGGAAGATGAAAAGACATATTTTTCATGTTGGGGTCGTCGCCGGAATCAGCCGACTCGAGGCCGAGTTGGCCGATTTCCGGCCGGGTCAAGCGGCCGGAATCCCCCCCCCCGACGGTTCATCTATCCTCTGGCAATATTACATTTTTAGGTGTAGTGGGGTTTTTGTGAGATATGCACGTGTAAACTCTTGGTATTCTAAAAATTCAAAACAAAATAATATTAAAAATAATATGGGGTATGGGATTTGAACTCTGGTGGCTTGGTTCAGCAGTGCAAGGTATTACCAATGAGCCACAAGCTCCTTCTTGCTATTAATTAGCAAAACAAGTATTTAACTTGTGCTCAGGAAAAAGTACCCGTTTCTTTAAATTTTGAAAAAATTGCACATAAAGTTGTACAGGGAATTTAGGGTTGTTACAGTTACCCCCCAGAACCACGGATCAAGTAGTAAGAATCATGAATGATTCTGTTCCGTTACCTTCCAGAACCACGGATCAAGTAATATCATTTTAAGTTACACTTTTGTTTCCCTACTTCCCCAGGTTTCATTTTTCAAGTCAGGTATGAATAATATTTACCTAATACCAACACAGGAACATGCAGGTATAAGTTATGTCTATCTAGACAACGGGATTATTGGTATCGGTAAATAACACAGGTAACAGGTATAAACAATAGCAGTTGCAAGATAGTAAGTCGCAAGCATGTCAGATATTGTGTACTAAACAGTTGACGTATTTACTTGCGCAATAAATCATAATAAAAAGCAAGAATATAATGGTTATGGTTATCTAGCTGATTTACAATAGCATTTTACGATTATATAAATTAAACTTTATAAATTAAACTGTATTAAGTTCTACTTATGGATGTAACTTCGCATAAGTTTATCAACTGTAACTACACACGTAATGGTATTAACTAAATGATAAAATATGGATTATCTCTATAAAATTGTATATGATAATAATTTGCAACATTATAAATCCATATATGTAGGTATAGTTAAACTAGCATGTAGTAAGTTATAAACTTATCTCGAGATGATAAACACGACACGACGGTAAACGAAGCGACGTGCACGATCATAGTTAGGTTTGACTTGTGCTCTGCCTTCATTGTTGTTGCAGGATCTCTAAATAAAAATGCTTTGAGATTTTCTAACACTCCATTAACAAAAAGGAAGGAGTCAAGAGCCCAGATAACATCTTCTCTAACCATGCATCTCTCGTCTCACCATCGTCATGAGCAACAGTAGCATCGTCATGAGCAGCAGCAGCCGCCTTTACATTGACGACGGCCATAGCAAATGAAGACAACGAGGAGATGGGGCCGGTGCTGAGAAGGGAAGACGTTGGTGGTATTTGTTGAAGAAGAAGATAATGGAGTCGATGAAGACGAAGACGATGGAGGCGAGGCGGTGGCGGTGGAGACGAGGTGGTGGCGATATGGGTTCGTTGGCGATGAAGACGAGACGGGTTCGGTGGCTGTGGAGTTCGAAGAAGCCAGAGGAGATGATGTGGATGTCGAGGAAGATAAGAGTGCTCGGGTGAGATGTCGACGAGGTGCTAAGGTCGAAGTCGTGGGTTGATGAAGGATGGAGATGGGTTGTTGGTGGTGAGGTGATGACGAGGAAGAAGGAGAAGGAAGAAGAAGAAAATGTCAACGACGGAGGTGGTTAAGTTGAAGAAGATGGGCTCTTGGTTCGGTGAGTCGAGAGAAAGAGTGGTTGTGCTGGTGATGGAAGGTTTTGGTCGACAGCAAAGAGAGAAAGAAGTGTGTACGCGGGCTGTTTGCGAGGTGGAGATGGCGATGCGAGAACGAAGAGGGAGTCAACGACGAGGACGAGGGAGGATGGTGTGGTGGAGGTGCAGGCGACGACGAAGTCGGAGGTGAGCTCGGAGATGGTGCGAGGGTATCAGGCTCGGGGAAAAGAAGATGAGGGAGATGGGAAAGAGAGAGAGAGAGAACAGAGAGAGATAGATTTTGATTTTATAAAAAAATATAAAATATAAAATAGTAGATATAAAGTATAGTATATATTAAGTTATATATCTATATTATAGTTTAATATAACTAATAGTATAAAGATAATATCAATTTTTGACCCGTCTCCACCTAAATCTCACTGAAAAGATATTTTGGAAAAATAATATATATACGTAACCTATTAACCATAATGAAAAGAATATAATTTAGATATCTTATACCCCTTTATTTAAGATTTAAAAGGATTTTAAATATGTTTGAAACTAATAAATATTTAGTATCTAGATTATATTAGATTTAAGCGTAATAGATAAAAGTCAAAATAAAACATGAGATGCTTAACCACATGATGACAGTTAATATATATATAAATTATTCCTAATGTGTGGCTACCGGATAATATGCGCTGATTTAGATATTATATATATATGTTATACCAGATTCTCATTGTCATACCCCGCTTCCCAATAGACGGAAACGATGACGTGGCAAGCCCGCAATGTATTTACTATGAAACAAATGCGTTAAACGTAATTAAGCAATACAATAATGAATAAGAATAAAAAGAGTAATAAAATGAAATATCAACTTTATTTACATTCAACTTTACATACAACTGTCTCAAAATAAAAGATACAATAAGTAAACCAAATACCGAAACAATGGCATACAGAAAGTAAGTGTAAGCTGGAAAGAGCTAGTAATCTGGCTGTGCAGCAAGCTGGTCCAAGTCCTCCAGGCTTGGCTCTATCTCCTCAGAGTTCGGTTCTCCTGACGAACATCCCAAAGAAAGAAACAACGAGGAATGTCGTTAGCAAACTAGCACTCGATAAGTCCCAAAAGAAATAAGAGAAGATAGTATACAATATGAATAGAAACCAAATGAACAGAGGACATGTAAAATTGTATATGATCATTCACAAGTATAAGATAGTTATTCTAACGTGGTTATTTGTAGTTTGATAAGGAAGGTATTCATGATACGAGAGTAGTCCATCTTACCCCGTGGACTATGGTAACATGTAGTACAAGGCACCGCCATAACACACGGGACAACGACATGTGAATTCATGTAGGTGTCTTTTAAAGTGACCTCTCATGCCACGATATATGTTCCGTACCAATCTACCCCTTTATCCCTGTGTATTGTATTGTATAGATTAAGATTATAGGTCTTGGCCGAATCCATGGATATAAAATGTATAGGTTCATGTTCAAGATGTAAGCATGTGTTCAGGTTTTCATGTCAAGTTCATGCCAAGTTATAACCATGGTTCGGTCAAGTCGAGTCGAGTATGCAAGTTTGAGTTTGATGTTCGAATTAGAGTATTCAAGTTCATGATCAAGTATACAAGTTCGTGTTTGATTTTTTTGGATTCTGGGTCGAAGGTGGATTCTTATTGGAGTCAGAAACTTGTGAACGGATTTAACTATTGAATTTTTCTTAGGTTCAGGAGTAATCGGCAACTGCTGCATATGGACGGCAGGATTTATGTCTTTTTCCAAGACAATTGTCATTGATAACTCAGTTAAGTTATCTAATAGACAAGCACCCACTTTCTCCGACTTCCTGGGGCTCAAGAGAAATGATACCGCTTAAACCTATGTTAATTCTATAGTACTTAAAATATTGTTTGCATATCTCGAGGGGGTTTTATGAAAAATATATTAATATTGTTTTAAAAATAATCTCTATGGTGATTTAAAAGATTTAAGATTTTCATGGGCATGTATTTTAATTATTAGGTATTTCAATGATAAAAACTTAGCTTTTAAAACTTTATGGTATTTTATTGAAAACTAGCCATTTTGGTAACCTGATGGTGTTTAATTAAAAATTTAATCTTTCATTTTAAAAATATAGTTTCATAATATATTTTTATTGAAAATACGGATTCATATTTTTTTTTATATATAATCTTTTTCAAAAATTGGTTTTGTTTAGAAAAGTCGCATTTCTTAAAAACCGTATTTTATTTCCTTTCGAGATCGAATACTCCGTGAGGAGTTATGCATCTCACTCTACTATCCCAAGGATGTGCGATAATCCGTACCATCCATTATCGGGTCCCCTAACGAGGGTTGTAGAGGCGTATTTGCCAAGGATTACAAAATACCAATTTAAAAGAAACTCGTTTTGAAAATGTGTGGTATTGTAACGAAAAGATTATTCTTTAAAATAGTTATATGTTTAGAGTACCGTGCTATGAAACCATAGTGTGTGGGGGGGGGTAGGTCGTTACCCCGTGAAGTTTTTCTAAAGGTATTTAAACTAATTATCGATAAGAGAGTGATACTAAAGTTCATGGTATTTTAATGAAAAGTTCGTTATACGATAGTTTCACAAGAAAGTTAAAAAGAAGAAGAGATGGGAGGGACTTACGGATTTATAATTTCGAGAATGGAGTAAGGAAAAGGGAGGAGGCTTCGTGAGTCACGGAAGCTCCGTAAATGGTTTTGATCTTTGATGGAAGAAGCTTGGTTGCTAACTCCACTTGACTCCACTTGCACTTTGAAACTTTTAAGATGATTTTGCTCGAAATTTTCATAATAAAGGGGAGAGAGGGCATGGGGTGGTATTTATAGTGAAGAATTAGGGTTTGGAAATTAAAATTTTGGATTAAAATGCATTAAAAAGGTGTTAAATGGTGAATTGAAGTGTCTCTACTTGATTGCAAGAAAATCAAACAGTGCAGGGGAGTTAAGGGAAGTCGAAAGGACAAGTGTGCAAAGCACGGAGGGATTTGGCCTCATCATGACCGTCGGCGCTGGCCATTTGATGAGTTTGAGCTGTCAGATTTGGTTGGGTTGTCTCGAGATTCATGCCACGTGTCAAGTTGGGCGTGTACACCACATTGCGCCTGTTTGATTTTTCTGAAATTTTTTGTTTCTCCATGAATTGCACGTGCAACTCTTGGGCTTCCGAAAAATTAGAAAGAAAAATCTGAAAAATAATTGGGTCTGATGGGAATCGAACACACATGCTCCATCACAGCAGTGCGCGGGCTTTACTAATGAGCTACAAGTTGTTTCTAGTTTTTATTAAACAAATTTAACTTTTAACTCTTACACAGGCTGTAATACCCCTTTACTGTGAATTTGGTTTACCGATAAATATTAATAAAAATATAATCTAGCACGATAATGGGTTTCACACATGCGGGTCGAGTCGGTTAACCACTTATACTATTCAAATCAATCACAACCTAAAAGATAAATAAAACAAGTCTAAAGATACTAATTAATATCGTACGATCGTGCTAGGATGTAACATTATACCCAACTACAAAAGAATTTCGTCATTGAAATTCATGAAACAGGAAAAGACAAGAACAAAGAAGATACGGATCTAAGGAAATAGGCGTGGAAAGTTTTGTCGAATTTCGTCTTTACGTTCCCAAGTAAATCTCCATGCGAACAATTTCCCCACGAAACAAGCCCTAGAGGGATCACTTTATTCTTGAGAACCTTTTCTCGTCCATCCACAATAGCTATTGGTTGCTCTTTAAAATTCAAATTCTCTCTCACTGTCAATTCCGAGTGGTCTAGGACGTGCGTCTCATCCTAAACATACTTGCGAAGTTGAGATACACGAAACACGTCATGAATACCCGCCAATGATGGTGGTAAAGCCAATTGATAAGCCACCTCTCCAACACGCTCAACGATATTGAAAAGCCCTACGAATCGAGGACTAAGCTTGCCTTGACTACCAAATCGGATTACTCGTCTAGTCGGTGATATCTTCAAAAACACAATATCACCAACCGCAAACTCTAAAGGTCTTCTTCCAGTATCGGCCCAACTTTTCTGTTGATCTTGTGCCGCCCTTATATGATCATGAATCAAGTTAACTTTCTCCACAGTTTGCATAATCAGTTCCAGTCCCAACAATCTTCTTTCTCCAATATCGTCCCAACATACTGGCAAGCGACACATACGACCGTATAATACTTAGAATGGAGCCATATGTATAGTTGCCTGAAAACTGTTATTGTACGAGAACTCCACTAAATGTAAATGATACTCCCACGAACCCTTGAAGTCTAACATGCAAGCTCTCAACATATTTTTAAGAGTTTGGATCGTTCTGTCAGACTGTCCATCTGTCTGAGGATGATAGGCTGTACTGACTTAAAGCGAGTCCCTAAACTTTCTTGTAGACTTCTCCAATAATGTGATAAAAACCAGGTGTCACGATCAGAAACACTACTCACTGGTACTCCATGCAATCTCACAATCTCCTGCATATACCTCTCTGCTAAAGGTTATGTCGACTGACCAACTCGAAATGGTATGAAATGAGCTGTCGTGGTCAATTGATTAGTCTAAAATATTGCACATTTGAATGGACATTTTCCCTACTATTGTTAAGTACTAAAAGGTGTTTATTGTAAATATAGAACATATGAGGGTTTATTTGTTAAAAGATTATTATCATATGTTTTTACATTTTAATTAACATAATGAGGGAAAATATATGTATAATGTTTAAATGAAATATTAGTAATTAAAATATGCATATCATATCAAATATTTCTAATCAATATTCTTGAAAGATATTGTATCATACAAATGATTAGGATAATATCTCAAAAATAACAAATACTACTAAGATATGAGATATTGTGCAGATATTAGCTCAGGTCTGGAGTCCAAGAGATCCGAATTAAATTGGGATGTCGGAATCAAATCTGCCAGAATATTGAAGCAAATCATAAGATCTAGCAACGGCAGAGACTCAGGGTAATATTTGCAGAATATAGACATCTAGAGGATCTCCACATGTCAACACCAGAGACCAGAAGAATATCCAAAATGTGATGCCACCAGGGCACAGTGGATCCGCGACATAAGTGATGGATATGCGGCGGTTGCGCGGCGTTTTTATGGCCGTAGGATAAGATATTTTGTAGTTATGATCGTAACTTCATATCCTCACATCTGGCAACTAGGGTTTCTAGTTTCTGTGACTATTTAAGGGACTGCGAGCTTCACTTTAAAGATCATCACCGAAGAGACCAAGAGGTCCAAGCGATCCACGCATCCGAGTGATCATTAGCTAGTCATCTATTTCCAACAAGAGAGAAGATCTAGAGCAACTAGGGTTCTTTGTAATCTACTCTCAAAAGGAGAAAAGTTGTATGAAATAGTTGATTAATAAAGGTAGTTGTTTTTAATTCTTTTTGCATTTAATTTCCGTACTTACTTTCTGCATCTTAATTATGATCTCATTCTTCATCCTCTCTTCTAACTTAACCATGAGCGAGTAATTCCTAGCTTGCTAGAGTTTGTAGGATAGGGCAGAACAATGGATGAAAAAATCATTTAACTTCTTTTATACATTTTAAAGTTTATAAATTTTAGAAAAATAAATGTTAACCTTCTTATCGGACGCTCTATCAATATATTGATAGTCACGACCACGATTTGAGATCGGTTAAATACTTGTTTTATTAAAGGCTAGACATGAATAGAGATCAATAAAGGACAATGGTTAAGAGTGGGAACCCTATTCCTTCCAAGAACCCTAATCTATATTCATCAATATCGATCTAGTTTTAAACTATTAAAAGATAAAAAGAGTTATTTTTAATTAGTCATCCATTACCACTAAGTCTTATGAACCCTACAAGCCCTTTCTTTATAAATTTTACATCTGTAACAACAAACAATCATCCTTCTTTTATCAACTCGTCTAAAGCAAAAAAAGAGTTCACGTTTCCTTGCGGACGACCCGTACTCATCGCGGCTAGCTACTAGTGACACCGTCTTGATTGCGGTTATTTACAAACACACTTCTTCGAACGATCAATCAAATGGCGTCGTTGCCGGGGATACGTGCGTAATTTTTTTCTTACTATCCGTGTTGAATACTTATTAAATCCATAACATAAAATAAACAAAACCATATCTTGTGTATCTAACAATTATTGTGTGAGTTTTGCAAGAGAATCTGGAGTAACTGGAGCGAGAAAATAGAGATTTAGAGACTTTCAACAAATCCCAGAGAAGCATAGGAGGGCACTGAAGAAAATTTGTCAAACGATTCCCCCACTTTGTGGCGGAATCGCGGCGGAAGTTGGCGTTTTGCTGCGGAAGCGCGGCGTGTTGTAGGAGTTGCGTCGTCAAAATTCTCTGGTATTTTTCTAAGATCTTTCTCTCTCCTCTAACTCCAATAATTTGATATTTTCTGCAGGATTCTTTGCAAATATCGCCGATTAAAAATCTTTGTGTGTGTTTTGATATCGGTTTGTTTGTGCATATCGAAACCGGACATTAAGGGGCAATAACCTAAATCCAGATTAGGTGGGGATTTCATCACCCTTCCTAAGCCTCACAAATCACAAAACGAGCATACTACCATCCTACATTAATTAAAAAATATCTAGACCAAGCCTGTAAGGACCGTCGTACTCAATTAGGACAGAAGAGGGTCGTGGGTAATCTATTGCTTATCCGCATTTCTCTTGTGGTGTCTAGGAAAGTGTGATTAAGGAAAGTGGTTACTTAATTAGGCCCGCTATTTTTGGTGATTCGTATAGTGGATACCTCCCACTTACCTGGCCACAAAAGTAATAAAGAGGTGGCAGAGGATTGATCCCGCGACTTATCCTTTGGAAGTCTAGGAGCGGTCTAATGACTTGACCTAGGTGACCTTAGTTCTAGGGTTTGATTGTACATTTTTGTGATTTGTTGAGTCAAGCCTCACGTTCGACACTTTTTCAAAACAAACCTTCTTAAAAATGTTCTCACACACGCTACCACGTGAGCTAAACCCGCTTAGTACATAATCGGCTGGACACAGGATTCTAGTGCCCGTCTTGTCCGCGTCTTTGCTATCGACTCCGAAGTCGGTACTTCTTCATCTTCTATTTCTCCTACATCCACCACATCTCCCGAGATGGACGGTTCTCCATCGGGATTTCACGATACCACCCTGCCACTACCCGTAGGTGTGCAGAATCCACCGCGCATCTCTCTTCAAGAAAGATACTACCCCGTACGCGGTCCCCTTCCTACTTGTCTGTCTCTTCCACCAGCCAATGGAGATAATTTCGAAATTAAACCCCACTTCATCAACTTGTTGCCCAAATTTCACGGGCTTGAATCCAAAGACACATATGTTTTTATAACCAAATTTGAAAACGTATGTGCAATGATGAGCATAACGCAACTTTCAGAGGATGCTATGAGATTACGTCTTCTCCCTTTTACCTTGTGCGATCTAGCAGAAAAATGGCTTTATAGCACTGCCGCACATTCTATCGCTAACCGGGATAAATTCGTTATAGCATTCCTTAAGAAGTTTTATCCTAATCACAAAACCGCCCGTGTTCGAAGCGAGATTAACATGTTTACCCAACTTCCCAATGAACCATTTTAGAAGTACTTTGAATGGTTTAAAGATCTTCTTATCCATGCCCTCATCACGGGATCGATAGATGGCAATTTTGCCGAATTATATATGAGGGTGTTAATCCAGCGACAAAACAGATGCTAGAAACCATTTGTCAATGTCATTTCATATCTAAAGGTGATGGTGAAGCTTGGCAATTCCTGGAAGATCTCGCCGAAAAAACTTTACAGTGGAAAAGCATTAGACCAACATCATCTTCATCTAGGGCAGGTATCCACCAGTTCGATGTTTCCATCGCAGTAAAAGCCGAAACGACAGCGATGCAAAAGAAACTCAAAGTTATGGAAAACAAATTCTCACCATTCTCCCTAAACCAAGTTACGTTTCTCAAAACCGTGTGTGGTTGATGTTCTGACCCATCACATTTAACGGAAGAATGTCCTTTGAATCCTCCGTTTCAAGGTCAAGAACAAACTAATGTTGTTTTTCAGCAATGACCTAGAAACGATCCTTATTATTCCACATACAATCAGGGATAGAGGAATCATCCTAATTTTGCTTGGAACCAAAACCAAACTCAAAATCCGTTCCCAAACCAAAATAACTATCAAAGGCCTCCTCCGCAGCAACAGCAGCCACCATAACAAAGTTAGCACCTCTTTCAACCGCAAGCTTTTCAAAATCCGGCCAACAACTTTGCACCTTCTTTCCCAATGGCCAGTACCGAAAAATCCTCTGCACTCGAACGAAGCTTGGAAACGTTTATTAAACATTCCACGCAAACGACGACTAATTTAACATCTTTTATCCAAACGTTAGTGCAGCACACTACTTCCCACGGTGAAAGTATAAAATCGATAGAAGCACAACTTGCACAATTAAATGCCGCGATGAGTGAGAGAGAGAAAAGAAAACTTCCATCTCAACCTCTACCGAATCCTGTCCACTCACAAAGTCATAATATGAGTGCCGTAACTACGTTGAGATCGGAAAGAGTGCTGAATAATTTGTCGGTGAACAAGTTGAGGATGATGAATCAAATGAAACCCCAGCTACTACTTCTAACCCTAATTCGTCTGGACCACCATCTTCTTCTGGGCCTATTCTCCGTTCTTCACTAGGCTCAAACCCTCAACCCACTTCCTTGAGTAAATCTCAAACGATCCCAAATCCAATTTTGGGATCCATTCCATCCCCACAAACTTCTCTTTCAATGTCGGACCCAACCCTTATTGATAAAGCCTATTTTCCAAACAGGTTGAGGACCAACAAACCTAATGCACAGATGGAGAAGATTGTGAAAATGTTTAAGCAAGTTAAAATAAATATTTCTCTCCTAAATGCTATTCAACAAATGCCGTCTTATGCGAAAATCCTTAAGGACTTGTGCACCTGGAAAAGAAAAACTCAAGTGCCTAAAAATGTGTTCTTAACGAGCAACGTGAGCATGACTTTTACCCAACAATTGCCTAAGAAATGTAAGGACCCCGGTTGTCCTACAATATCTATAACTATTGGGGGTAAAAGTATCAATCGCGCTCTACTCGATTTAGGCGCTAGTGTTAACTTGCTCCTGTATTCTATCTATGAGTAGTTAGGCATAGGAGAGTTGAAACCTGCGCACTGCACTCTCTAGATGGCCGATCGATCTATCACCCAATCTAGGGGTGAGCTAGAGGACATGCTAATCAAAGTCAAGGAATTTATATTCCCTGTGGACTTTATTATTTTAGATACACAGCCTGTGAACCAAATCTCGGTGATTCTCGGTCGGCCTTTTCTAGCAACTTCTACTGCTGTAATTAAATGTCGTAACGGTTCTATGAACATATCCTTATGGAAGATGATGATTGAAACGATTTCGGATTGTGTAGGTTTATAGAAAATTGTAAAGAAATCACAACCAAAAATATTTTGACTGCAATCACTAACGGTGTCGAATGTAGCGCGTTAGTAAGTGCGGATCGTCCACAGGGAAAGTGTAATCGTTCGTGTTTCGAATTAGATGAATTGAAACTTTAAGGAAAAGAAAACAAAACAATTCATGATTTAAAATTGCATTTCAAGAAAGAGAAAAATCTAGATCTAAGAAAGCATTAAAATCAAGAAGTGGTAATTTGTGATGATTTTTCCAAACCAAATATCAAGAATCTAAATGAGGCTCGTAGGAATCGATCGGATCTATAGATGTGATGCAATCTCACGATGACGTATTCTTATCCTTCGATGAATTGATACTAGATCGATGATGATCGACGAGAATTAGGGATTTCTAGTGAAACTAGGGTTTTATCATTTATCCCTTGTTCCTTCATCGATATCATTCACATTCTAGCCTCTAGTAAATTCAAGAAACGATCGTAGATCCCTAATTTCGAGCGATAACAATCAAGAAAGCATCGCAACGAAACTAGGTCATCGATTCTTGAACTTGCTAGGGTTTACAAAACTCGTAGGACTTAAGAATCGTTTTAAGATTTGTTACATCATCATTCTATTGATCTTCTCGAATCCTTGACGAGCGGAGTTTTACTCAAACATCACAACAAGAACTACAATTACAAATTGAGATCGAATCATGATGCAAGAATTTAAAGAAAGCAAGATTAAAGAATTTCACATTTTATTTATATCAACAATTTCATTACAATCGCTCAAGAACTACAAGAGGAAGAACTCGATCGTCGATTTGGCTTCGCTCGTCTCCGTGAGTCGCGGATCGGCTTGGATCACTTGCTCGATTGAAGATCGGCTCCGCTCCTAAAAGGTTGAAGGGCTTCTCGCTTGATTGGTACTCGGGATCTTGAATTTGGATTGGAATTAGGGTTAAGGTTTTGCACAAGTCGTGTCACTCAACTTGTGGAAGAAGATGAGAGAGTAAAGATTAAGGAACAACTCCAACCCTAGATCTAGGATTTGAATTTGAATTTTCCCTCTACAAGTTAGTTAGCACAATATTTGAATTTCCCTCCAAAAGAGCCTTCTAGAAATAGTTTGTTACGCCGAGCCTTCTAGATGCACCACATCAAGCTTCTGGGGTCTTCTGGAAGCTTTGGCCGTTAGAGGTAAGCACGTGACCAAATTCGAAGCTGTGATCTCTTAATAAGGCCGCGGATCCGCGACGCCAAGGGGGTTTGGGCCGCGGATCCGCGGTCCTTTGGTGGCCTTGGTGTTTTATTTTCAGATGGTAATTCATGGGCTTCTTTATGGGCCTTTTTCTAATATTTTAAATTCTCTTAGGCCTTTTGTATTACTACCAGATCTTGCATCTTGGATTCGGTGTATTTTTTATCAGCTTCTTTTGGCTTTGCTCCTGCAATTTCTTGCACAAATCTCGACACAAGTGTTGCGCAATACAGGGATGATGCGATGCCATGATAAACACACAATTTCCCTCATAAATGTCGGTTTTAGAGTATAACACATGTAATCTGATATTTCAGGACTGTTTTGCTAATATGTGCAATATGAATACCGAACACTTCTAGATGAGTGCAAATGTTAGGGAAATTGCCGTGTTAAAAATGCAGTATTTTCGACTGATCAAATTCCCCCAAACTTATTTTCGATCGTCTCGAGCGAACTTTTTATTAAAAAGAAAGGAGAAAATAAAGAAAGAGAAAAAAAAACTAACTAGCACACTTTCGTAGGCAACACGATTGCACTGAGCACGTGCAACAAGCCTTTAAACCTCTAGGTGTCCGTAGGAGGAGGAGTGTTGTCTCCTGAGGGTTTTCAGCGAATTGCACCCACAAAATCCAATAATAAAAGGAAGATCATGAATATTACATTTAAAGACAAGAATTGTAAAAGAAAGACTTTGAAAATTAGGGTTTCCAACTAAACTAGCTTTTCGGTTGTCATGAGCCCTATCTTAATGGTCATGAAAAGATGTCAGAAATCACGTCCTCCCTCAATAAAACATCGTCTTATTCTTCATTCCTATCTTTCTTCCAAACATCGATCAGATCACCCTACGTGTGTGTAAAGGACATCCCTACACCCGGAGAATTTAATTCAAGCTATCATACTCTTGCCCATCAGCCTCAGTATTTTTTAATTAATGAATATTTAGATTAGATTGCTCACACACTTTCATGCGACCGTTAATACTTCTTGAGGTACTAACCGACCGATTACTCCTATGCTTGCTTACTTGGTGTTTTTCCTCGTCTTGCACCACCTAAGGCATAGCAGTGACTCCCAGACCAGTTGGCCTTAGGGTACTAGGTGAAGAGGCACCCTCACTATATATTTTTTTATTGCCCTTGGTGATAACAAAACCAGTGTCCATTTTTCTCACCATTTTATATTTTCTTCATTTTTTTTATTTCCTTCATACATCGGCTTTAAGACAAGAGTATTTCAAGGTATCCTCTACTATCCCAAGTTTCAAGACGTGTGTAAGTGCGAATAGCAGGGTATCAACGTTCAAAATGTTTGGCTTCTAGAATAGAAACTATTTTTCAGACTTATTTTTATCCTCAGATTAGTGACGTCCTTCATTTTACTAACCCTTAGGACAACGGCTCATAACTACTTATTACTAGTTCGTATAAGAAAACTTCTAATTTTCTTGGTTTTATTAAATTTTTCTAATCTCATGGATGTAATTTTTCACTGTCTAATCTTTTATTATCTTATTTATGTAAAAAAAATATTTTTATTTTGTTTTGAAAATTTTTAAATTTTTATAGGTTTTGAAATGTTTTGTGCTTATGCAAAGTATGATGCAAATGATGCAAAAATAAGCACAAACCTCCCCCAAACTTGTTTTCAACAGTGTCCTCACTGTTGTCTTCTGCTAAATCTCGAAAAACCTGTAAGCTTGGGAGGAATTTATGTTAGTGTTTATGCCCTAGAAGGCCATTACTGTATCATACTAGTTTGTATATTACTTAATGGAAGCTTGGGATATTCACATGTATATAACAGTCTTGCTAAACATGGTAGTATGCTACTTGGTTTTTCTATCTTAATATGTGAGTATACGTATTGATAGAGCTCTTAGGATCTTGCTTGTCTACCAGCGTTGTGATGGAAGTCACACTAGTGGGGGCTGGATAGTCTACAAGCACATCCTTGTTCAGGTCCCTGGTCGTTGGATTATCGAGACAGAGCATCGATACTCCGGAGTAGACTAGTGTGTACGCTTCTCATCCCAGTTGGGGAGATGGTCTGTCCCACAGCCGTCAGTATGTCGTACTGGAGATAGTATACAGGTGCTCGTTAGGTTACGGGTACACTGGACAGGACTCACAGGGAACTGTTGGTTGGTTTTATACCAGTCGTCAGTGAGCAGTTCCCAGGTGACATGAGTACAGCATAGTCCGCAGACTTGACACTGCTACTTCGCCTCGAGTGTGTCCCACTGTTCTTAGATTGCTACCCTACCACGGCTCAAATGAGTCGTGCAAACAGGTAGCAGTTGGGTGCAGTCCTGAGCACTTGGAGGCAGTGGCGGTTAGACAGGATTCGTCCCTCCCGGTATTGGGAGTAGATATCGTGCTGTGTCAGAGAGCCATTATGCAAAGTCCCTGGCCAGGGCAAGCGAGATTTGCTGGTAGGTTCCAGTAGTTTCTCAGGGTGTAATGGGCTTCCCTCCGACACGACTTATACCGCTATTAGGGGACTGACGCTTGCCGTCCCCCTAGGCCCGATATGCGATAGTCTTGGACGAACGGACCGGACTGTATGGAGATTGTCACATCAGACTCAGTAGGAGTTCGGATGGGTTTTCTCATCGGCCTTCTTATCGACAACTACCTGGGGACCGTTACGTACAGCTAGTGCCGCTTGCGGTCTGTGGTTAAACCCACTGCCAGCGTAGTAGTCGAGTCTCTAGAGTCCCACACAGAGAGTTTCCTATTCCAGGCGAAACGATATAGAGGTCGTATGGTTTTACGACAAGGGTTCGGACGCATACGTGCGTTTACGCGCGTACGACTTTCGGACAGTTTTTACCAGTCGGCTTTGGTTTAAGCCAGTTACTGGTATCCGGTTATTGGATTTTTACAGTCTAAAGTTTTTCCGTATTTTTGCGGATTGGAGGGGCGTTCTCGTAATTGTGCGAGAAGCTTCTAGAAGATGTGACTAAGGAGGTTTAGATGGCATATACTTTGGATAAGATTTGTGAGTCATGAGAGTGATTCATCATTGTCATTATTGCACCATAAATGATTAATGACTCATGCTAATGAATCACCACTTAACATTTATGAAGCATGCTTATTCATCACATTTATTCATTTATTCTTTAATGAGAATGCTTCATAATATGTTATGATACTCACAATCTTATCTCATAATTTATTTTCACATTCTCTCTCCTCAAGCTCTCATCTTCAAACCCTAATCCTTACACCTCATGTGTTGAGATCAAAGGTTTAGAAAGACTAATCAATCCATAACCATCACTCTATTTCATTCTATCTTCTTTGATTAGCAATCCAAGAAGATTAGTTACCTCAAGTTAGAGGTTTAGTTTGGAGTTTTGCTCTCGGGTGGATCGTCTACTACCTAGAGAAGGCCGAGGAGAACAAGGAGATCGTAAAGACGAAGGACCGGTTTCATTAGGTATAATCCCTAAACACAATAGTTATGAAACTCTTTGTGTACGGTTATTTGTAGTTTAGCTTCGATTTAAGCGGTTAGTCGATATTCGTTCTTTAAACATGATCGTTTTCGAAAATTCCGCCTCCCCACAAGTTCTGGGGTGAAGTACATCGACTTACAGTGGTATCAGAGCCTCGCTAAACAATAAATAACTTTGTTGCAAATTTGTACGAATTTCGAACGGAAAAACGAAGCCGGAAAACCCTAAAATTGTCAAGTTTCTGTCGAAATTTAAATGAAGTCCAAAAATTTTTCAGGTTCGTTCAGAAAGCTTTAAAAGACATTATAAGAACACCCAAGAAAAATTGTCCCCTGAATCGCCCCACGAGCCGCGGAACCGCGGCCTCAGCCTACTGAGTCGCCGCGGATCCGCCGCCGAGTTGGCGATTCAGGAAGCCAATTTTCTTGTGTTGCTTCTGTATAATATTTGGGATTTTCTGGAATATTTTAATTTTGCTCAGGTTTCAGTTTAACAGAGCAGTTTTTGGAGCAATATTAAAGATGTTTAATCGATCGAAATTGTACAGTATTTGCATATTGGATTATATCTGTGATTGTTTAATGTGTTCGTAAACCTCCCCTAACTGCTAGTATGTCGGTTGGCAGGGGGTTGCACATTTCTGAAATGGTGATATCTGTTTGTGCATATAAACTGTATTGGACTGTTGTGGTGTATAGCCGGGGTTTTGAAATGGGTTATTATTTAATTCATTTGTTGTAAATGTAATTTGTTGTAATATTATTTTGCGGGGCACATCCAGGTTGCGGTTGTAGCCACCGTTGTATTATTTCATTTTACTGTTTTTGCTCCTAGGACTGACCCAAGGTGGGGTGCACAAACTGCCGGGCGGGTAGTTTGCCGCACCCGTAGGGGTCGTGGGTGGGGTAATGGCTATTCATCACAACTGTGTAATCTGTCTTTTCTTGCAGGCTCAAAAGAAATACAGATTGCTTGCAAATCCAATAAAGTTTATCTGTGTTCTGGAATGAATATCATTGCGTTAGACGAATGTAAAATATCTATATATAATGTAGCTATTTAGACGTCACTTATGTATTGCACCCGCGCTAGCCCAGCCCCCGCTCTGTCGTTAGTTAAGTAACCTAACGGGTAATGACGGGGCCCCGTGGCGAATACGGATGGCATAAGAGGACGTCATATTTTCGTTGTTTTCTGCAATGATAGGTTAATGATGGGACGCATTATCTATAATGCAAAGAAAATAAACCAAGTTTAAATCGTTGGAACAATTTAAAAGAAACCACTCGGTTAATTTTAAAAACAGATATTTTTAAATGCGGAGCTTTAACCACTCCTTTTAAAAGCTATCAGGTTCCTTCGGTTATATCAAGTTCACTACGTTCACGGTTTCGCCAAAACCAGTCGTAGCCCTCCGTCATTTCTTATGAATGGTCAGTAGTATTCAAGCTATGTTTGTTTGGCCCTTAGTCAAGACATAGTGATTGGTAGCTGCTAGGGTATTCATTTATTGCATAGATAGATGAGTTGGTTTGGGACAGTCGTATTACTTTGTTTGGCCCTTAGTCAAGAGTATACGGATGGGTTCAAATCAACAGGATAATGATGGGCAGAACTTGACATGTGACTTATGATTTGTTGGCCCTTAGTCAAGATCATAAGAGCATGGGACAAAAATCTATATCGGGAATTTCTAAAGAAACTGAAATTTGCAAAGAGATGCATACCATTTTGAGTTTGATGAATGTTGGTAGCATTCCTACAACATTATCAGACGATGATATTTGGATCCCGATCCTACTGTGAGTATATGCTACTTATCAGGATATTCGTCACTTAACGATCAATGCTATAAACCTAGCAGGTGTCCAGAAAAGTGTCAGCGGGGTTACGCCCCCCAGAGAAAAGAGGTTATTTAATTAAGGAACTTCGCGAAAGCGTTGGAAAACCTCCCTCGAAGTACCGACACCAGCCTGGCTGAACGGTTAAGCAAGTATTGTACGGTGAGAATAGTCCTAGCTAATTCTTCTTTTATGGTTTGAGGAAGGATTCGAAAAACAGTGGGAGCCATCCAGTTTAGATAAACTAAAAACCACTCTAAACTTGCAAGAGCATCATGCTAAAGAGTTTTCTTCTCTCTCTCCTAATTGCAGCGACCCTGAAAATGACTGGACTTAAGTTACTTTTAGAGAAAAATATACTGACAGGGCCAAACTATAAAGATTGGCTGCGGAATGTCAAAATGGCTTTGACCTATGATAAATTGGGGTACATCCTCACCGCTACGGCACCTGCTGTCCCTGGTCTCAAATCCAGCAATGCGGATAAGGAAATCCGCAAAACCTGGGATTTAGATTGCGCGAGATCCAAGTGCATCGTGCTTGCCTCAATGAACAATGAACATCAGAGGAGGCACGAGGATATGTCCCTAGATGGCATATTTCTCCATACAAAGGAACTTTATGGAGAGCAATCTCGTATAGCAAGATACGAGACCTCTAAGAACTTGTTTCGAGCGAGGTTGGCTGTCGGGTCATCAGTAGGAGAACATGTCCTAAAGATGATCGGCTATATTGAAGAGCTCGCAGACCTTGGGACGACTTTGGATAATGAGCTCTATACAGACCTTATTCTCCAGTCCCTTCCTCCCACCTACGCCCAGTTTATCCTCAACTTCAACCTTCAAGGAAAAGAAGTTGAACTTGCGGAACTCCTGAACATGTTAAGGAGTGCAGAGGGCACCTTGCAGAAAGCAAGGGAAACACCCGCTATTTTTTTTGGCGGTTCATCTTCTTCCGGGTCCAATGCTAGGGCCAAAGGAAGGAAGAAGAAGGCCGCACCCAGACCTAGAGGAGGTGTTAGTAAGGTGGGAGGGAAGGGAAAGAAAAAGACTGCAGTACCGATAGTTGGCCAGGATGAGTGCTTCCATTGTCACAGGAAAGGGCACTGGAAGAAGGATTGCAAGGCGTGGAACGCCAAGAACCAGGAACCGAAGCAAGCTGTGGCTTCGACTTCAGGTGTGTTTGTAATTGAGAATTGTCTGTCAATCAACTCTACTTCCTGGGTATTGGATACCGGATCAGGATCTCATATTTGCAATTCATTGCAGGCACTGAGAAACCGTAGAGTGCTGAAGGAAGGTGATATGACCCTAAAGGTTGCTAACGGAGCTAGCGTGGGAGCTGCGTCCGTCGGGGATTATCACCTAGGATTGACGAGTGGACACATTTTGGTTTTACATAACTGTTATTTTGTACCCAGCTTAACATGTAATATCATATCAGTTTCCTTGTTATCAAATAAAGGTTATGATTTCACGTTTGTAAGAGATGTTGTCAACATCCACCTTAATCATGGTTTGATTGGGTCAGGTACACTAAATAACGGAATATATGTTTTAAACCAACTCCAAATTTTCAATGTCCAGAACACACTAAAAAGAAAGTCTCCAGATTTAAATAAAGCTTTCTTATGGCATTGTAGACTCGGTCACATCAATGAGAGAAGGTTGACTAAGTTGCATAGAGAAGGATATTTGGACTCGTTCGAATATCAATCTTATGACACTTGTCAATCTTGTCTCAAAGGAAAGATGACAAAGACTCCATTCACTGGACAAGGAGTAAGAGCGAGCGAGCTCTTAGGACTCATACACAGCGATGTATGTGGTCCAATGTCTACACATGCGAGAGGTGGTTATTCCTACTTCATTACTTTTACAGATGATTTCTCTAGGTATGGATATGTTTTCTTAATGAAGCATAAATCCGAGGCCTTTGAGAAATTCCTGGAATACAAGAGTGAAGCGGAAAACCAAACAGGCAAAAGTATTAAGACACTGAGATCTGATCGAGGTGGAGAATACTTAAGTGCCGAGTTCCTAGGTTACCTAAAAGAGAAAGGAATTCTCTCTCAGCTTACTCCTCCATACACTCCACAGCACAACGGTGTATCGGAGAGACGGAATCGAACCCTATTGGATATGGTACGATCCATGATGAGTAATGCTGAGTTACCGCGATCTTTCTGGGGTTATGCGCTAGAATCAGCGGCATATCTTTTGAACCAGGTTCCAACCAAGACTGTGCCTACCACACCATATCAGATGTGGAGTGGGAAGAAACCCTGTCTAAAATATTTTAGGACATGGGGGTGTCCAGCTTTTGTAAAAAAGCAGCATTCGGACAAGCTCGAGGCACGTTCAGTACAGTGTAAGCTTGTGGGATATCCAAAGAACTCCAAGGGATATTATTTCTATTACGCAGAGGAACAAAATGTTTTTGTTTCTCGTCATGCCCACTTCTTAGAAACTGAATTTTTAGAAAATCAGAAGAGTGGGAGCGCAGTAGAACTGGAAGAAATTCCAGAACCACAAGCTGCTACTGAAAGTTTGGTAGAACCAGAGGTTCAAGAAGAACAGATCATTCCCGCACCCCTCCGCAGGAGTAGTAGGCCGTCTCATCCGCCTGAGAGATACTACGGTTTTCTCATAGACGGGGATAGAGAGGATTGCATCATAGAAGATGATGAACCTACTAGTTTCCAGCAGGCCATCCAGAGCGGCGACTCGGTACGATGGCTAGATGCAATGCGAAGCGAAATGGAGTCCATGTACACCAACAAAGTATGGACTTTGGACTTTGCTCCAGGTTGGGTAAAACCCATAGGATGCAAATGGATCTTCAAGAAAAAGATTGGTGTAGATGGACAGGTGGAAACCTATAAGGCTAGACTTGTTGCAAAGGGTTTTCGTCAAAGACCTGGTTTGGACTATGACGAAAATTTTTCTCCAGTGGCTATGCTCAAATCCATTCGGGTCCTTCTTGCTATTGCTGCCTTCCATGATTATGAAATCTGGCAGATGGACGTAAAGACGGCTTTTCTAAATGGAAATTTAGAAGAGAGCGTCTATATGGATCAGCCAGAGGGTTTCAATCAGAGTGGGAGCAGCGGGAAAGTATGCAGGCTGCTTAAGTCCATTTATGGACTAAAGCAGGCATCGCGGAGTTGGAACATCTGTTTTGATGAGACAGTCAAAGAATATGACTTTATCAAAAATCCAGATAAACCGTGCATATATAGTAAAGTTGTAGCCAGAAGTGTCGTATTCCTCGTCTTGTACGTGGATGACATTCTATTGATAGGAAATGACATTCCTATGCTACAATCTGTCAAAGGATTCTTGTCACACAGCTTCTCCATGAAAGACCTGGGTGATGCCTCTTACATTCTGGGGATCCGGATCTATCGTGATAGATCCAAGAGGATGTTGGGACTTTCGCAGTCCAGGTATATCGACACTGTACTGAAAAGATTCAGTATGGAAGATTCTAAGCGCGGTAATCTACCGGCTTGTCACGGAATCACCCTCTCCAAAGAGATGTCTCCCAAGACTGATTTGGAAAGGGAACGCATGTCTATTATACCCTACGCTTCTGCGGTAGGCTCTATAATGTATGCGATGTTGTGTACCAGACCAGATGTAGCTTACGCACTAAGCGTGGTGAGCCGGTATCAGTCAGACCCAGGGGAGAAACACTGGATAGCAGTAAAGAACATTCTCAAGTACCTGAGGAGGACTAAGGAGATGTTCTTGGTTTACGGCGGAAAAGACCTCAGGTTGGAGGCCTTTGCTGATTCCGGCTTCCAGAGTGATAAAGACGATTCCAAGTCCATGTCGGGTTATGTCTTTACCCTCAATGGAGGGGCGGTGTGCTGGAAGAGCTCCAAGCAGGACACCGTTGCTGACTCGACGATGGAAGCGGAGTATATAGCTGCTTGCGATGCCGCAAAAGAAGCAGTCTGGATGAAGAAGTTCCTAACAGAACTTCAGGTGGTTCCTACCATAGTTGATCCAATACCTCTGTATTGCGACAACAACGGAGCTATAGCTTTAGCGAAGGAACCAAGGTCCCATCAGAAGTCCAGACACATCTTGAGGCGGTATCACCTGATCAGGGAGATCATTGATCGTCAGGAGATCGAGGTTCGGAGAGTTGCTTCTGGAGAGAACATTGCTGATCCATTCACGAAGGCCCTACCCCAGAATTAGTTCGAGAGGCTACTCGAGATCATTGGTCTACGATACGCCAGTACATGGCCCTAGTGCAAGTGGGAGATTGTTAGTGTTTATGCCCTAGAAGGCCATTACTGTATCATACTAGTTTGTATATTACTTAATGGAAGCTTGGGATATTCACATGTATATAACAGTCTTGCTAAACATGGTAGTATGCTACTTGGTTTTTCTATCTTAATATGTGAGTATACGTATTGATAGAGCTCTTAGGATCTTGCTTGTCTACCAGCGTTGTGATGGCAGTCACACTAGTGGGGGCTGGGTAGTCTACAAGCACATCCTTGTTCAGGTCCCTGGTCGTTGGATTATCGAGACAGAGCATCGATACTCCGGAGTAGACTAGTGTGTACGCTTCTCATCCCAGTTAGGGAGATGGTCTGTCCCACAGCCGTCAGTACGTCGTACTGGAGATAGTATACAGGTGCTCGTTAGGTTACGGGTACACCGGACAGGACTCACAGGGAACTGTTGGTTGGTTTTATACCAGTCGTCAGTGAGCAGTTCCCAGGTGACATGAGTACAGCATAGTCCGCAGACTTGACACTGCTACTTCGCCTCGAGTGTGTCCCACTGTTCTTAGATTGCTACCCTACCACGGCTCAAATGAGTCATGCAAACAGGTAGCAGTTGGGTGCAGTCCCGAGCACTTGGAGGCAGTGGCGGTTAGACAGGATTCGTCCCTCCCGGTATTGGGAGTAGATATCGTGCTGTGTCAGAGAGCCATTACGCAAAGTCCCTGGCCAGGGCAAGCGAGATTTGCTGGTAGGTTCCAGTAGTTTCTCAGGGTGTAATGGGCTTCCCTCCGACATGACTTATACCGCTATTAGGGGACTGACGCTTGCCGCCCCCCTAGGCCCGATATGCGATAGTCTTGGATGAACGGACCGGACTGTATGGAGATTGTCACATCAGACTCAGTAGGAGTTCGGATGGGTTTTCTCATCGGCCTTCTTATCGACAACTACCTGGGGACCGTTACGTACAGCTAGTGCCGCTTGCGGTCTGTGGTTAAACCCACTGCCAGCGTAGTAGTCGAGTCTCTAGAGTCCCACACAGAGAGTTTCCTATTCCAGGCGAAACGATATAGAGGTCGTATGGTTTTACGACAGGGGTTCGGACGCATACGTGCGTTTACGCGCGTACGACTTTCGGACAGTTTTTACCAGTCGGCTTTGGTTTAAGCCAGTTACTGGTATCCGGTTATTGGATTTTTACAGTCTAAAGTTTTTCCGTATTTTTGCGGATTGGAGGGGCGTTCTCGTAATTATGCAAGAAGCTTCTAGAAGATGTGACTAAGGAGGTTTAGATGGCATATACTTTGGATAAGATTTGTGAGTCATGAGAGTGATTCATCATTGTCATTATTGCACCATAAATGATTAATGACTCATGCTAATGAATCACCACTTAACATTTATGAAGCATGCTTATTCATCACATTTATTCATTTATTCTTTAATGAGAATGCTTCATAATATGTTATGATACTCACAATCTTATCTCATAATTTATTCTCATATTCTCTCTCCTCAAGCTCTCATCTTCAAACCCTAATCCTTACACCTCATGTGTTGAGATCAAAGGTTTAGAAAGACTAATCAATCCATAACCATCACTCTATTTCATTCTATCTTCTTTGATTAGCAATCCAAGAAGATTAGTTACCTCAAGTTAGAGGTTTAGTTTGGAGTTTTGCTCTCGGGTGGATCGTCTACTACCTAGAGAAGACCGAGGAGAACAAGGAGATCGTAAAGACGAAGGACTGGTTTCATTAGGTATAATCCCTAAACACAATAGTTATGAAACTCTTTGTGTACGGTTATTTGTAGTTTAGCTTCGATTTAAGCGGTTAGTCGATGTTCGTTCTTTAAACATGATCGTTTTCGAAAATTCCGCCTCCCCACAAGTTCTGGGGTGAAGTACATCGACTTACAATTTATTAATGGGGGCAAAATATTTAAGTGAAGAACCTACTCAAACTTATTTTTGGCTCAAAATTTTGTAAAGATTTTCTTTTCAAGAGCCCGATTATACCCCCCCAAACTTAAGCAATGTTAATCTTTGAAAATCACATGAGGGGGTCAGAAATCATTGGTCGATGCCAAGCTTTGCAAAGACCGTACATCAACACCAACCATTCGAAAATTTTATCAATGCAGTGCTCGGGTTGGTGGAAGAAGAAGTGGGGACAGAGTAAGTGGTGGAATAGAATGTATGTGCGTCTCATTTTGGAGAGACGATGCAGTGAATGTGATGGATTACTCGCATTCTTTTTACAGTCCAAAAGAAGGGGTGGAGGTTCAATTTCATTGATTGGGACATGATTCATCTCAACATCCGTGTCATTCAATAATGCGAGTTCATCAGCGAAGATCTTCTCAAAAGTTCCATCAATACCCCGATGAATAATGTCATCACAAAGTGCGGGGTGATCTTCAGACTCTAAGAACAATTCATAATCAGTGTTAGTTGTTGACCCGGACAACTCGGTGGAAGAGTCCGTATGTGTATGATACATAGTTGGGTCAAACAACAACGTATGAAAAGAGTCAAGATCGGTATCATGAGGATCATCAAATTCGCTGCTGTCGACATCCATTAAGTCGATAGAACAGACATGAGTAGTAGGTTCGGAGGGTACACTTCCTAACTTGTAAATGTTCAGCTCAATTGACCTATTCCCGAAAGATAGGGTCATAGAACCGTTACGACAGTTGATGATAGCGTTGGAAGTGGCCAAAAAGGGGAGACCTGAAATCACCGGAATTTGATTCCGTGGGTTCGCTACAGGCTGTGTATCAATTACAATAAAGTCCACAGGAAATATAAATTCCCCGATTTTTATTAACACATTCTCCAGTTCACCCCTAACTTTGGTGATTGATCGGTCAGCCATCTGGAGAGTGCAATGGGTTGGCTTCAACTCTCCGATACCTAGTTGCTCGTAGACTGAGTATGGAAGCAAGTTAACACTAGCGCCAAGGTCTAGTAGAGCACGGTTAATGTGTTTTTCCCCAATAGAAATGGAAATAGTAGGATATCCAGGATCCTTACGTTTTCTCGGTAATTGCTGGGGGAAAGCCGTGTCTATAGTCTTTGCCATGAATATCTTCTTGGACACTTGAGTCTTCCTCTTTCTAGTGCACAAGTTCTTAAGGGTTTTCGCATAGGACGGAACTTGTTGGATAGCATCTAGGAGAGGGATGTTGATGTTAACTTGCTTAAAAATGTCCATGATCTTCTCCATATGTGGACTCGATGTGTTAGCCCTTAACCGATTAGAATAAAGTGCTTTAGCAATAAGCGCTGGGTCCATCATAGGAGAAGGAAGTGTGTGTGTGGACCTGATCCCATAATAGAGGTGGGGATCGTCTGTGAAGGACTAGAAGAGATGGGCTGAGGTGGCGAGCCTTGTGGGAAACGAAGAATAGGCTCGCAAGAAGGTGGTGGGGTAGAAGAACTGGGGTTAGAATTAGAAGTAAAAGTGGAAGGAAATGTCTCAGCCGGGGTGTTATTGATTGATTTATCAGTGTCATCAAACTCTTCCCCGACGTGATTGTCAAGCACTCTTCCAGATCTCAACGTGGTTGCATTCACAAGATGTGAATAGCCAGGATTGGGCAAAGGTTGAGCTGGAAGTTTCCCTTTCTCTCTTGCACTCATTTCGGCTTTTAGTTGTGCAATTTGTTCTTCTATCGATTTGATGTTCTCATTTTGAGAGATAATGATCTTCATCACATTCTCGACGGAAGATTGCAAACTTGCCGTCCCTTGGATGGATTGTTTCATGAAAGTATCCAAGGTTTGTCCTAGTGCAGAGGTATTATCTGTACCGGTCAATTACAAAGAGTTTTCATGTGGTGCAAAAGTGTTGGCCGGATTTTGGAAGTTTTGTGATTGGAAGGGGTACTGACTCAATTGAAGTGGTGGTTGCTGTTGTGGTGGAGGGACCCTTTGGAAATTGTTTTGGGTTGGAACCGTGTTTTGAGATTGTGATTGGTTCCAAGCAAAGTTAGGGTGATTCCTCCAACCCTGATTATATGTGGAAGAAGATGGGTCGTTTCTAGGTCTTTAAAATGCGGCATTGGTATGCTCGTGACCTTGAAACGGAGAATTTAGTGGACATTCTTCCGTCAAATGAGAAGGATTAGAACAGCATCCACATACAGTTTTGGAGAGTGACATTTGATTTAGGGCGGCAGCTAAAAATTTATTTTCCATAGCGTCGAGTTTCTTTTGCATAGCTAAAATGTCAGCTCTAACTCCTATGGAAATATTATTGCCATCCCTAGATGATTGACTCACACCCTTCCACTGTAAAGATCTTTCAACGAAATCTTCTAAAAATTTCCAGGCTTCCCCATCATCTTATTAGTTATATGTATGCCCTAGAGGCCATTACTATACATGGGATGTATATTGTAGTGGATGCTGATTGTCACGATCTAACTGTGTCGTGTTTAAAAAGAATTCTGAAATTACCGCAATCAAAACGGTGTCGCTTGTAGCGAGCCGGGATGAATACGGGTCGTCCGCAGGGAGATGGTAAGTTTCTTATTGCTTGTTTTAACGAGTTAATTCCGTGTTTTGATTTGTTGGTTAACTAATTGTCGTAACAAAGATATGAATAAAAAGGGCTTGTTAAGGGTAGTAATAAGTTAGATTGTATGAAGGTGATGTTTGCCAATTCCTTATAGCCCCGACTTAGTATTGATACTAAAGCAATAGGTAACAACGCGGATTAGGGAACTTGAAATACGGTATTTGCGGTATTTCGCTAAATCCTTTTTCCTTGTCCCTTGTCCTTCCGTTGTTATCTCTTGATTTTAGCCTTCGGCAAACCACGGGCAATCCGGTCATGATTAGGAATCATCACTATCGGGGTAGGATAGGATGCCTAGTGAGCGGAGTTGCGGGTGATTTGCACGAAGTTTCAATAGGCAAGTTTTAGGTTTTAAAGTTTGGACAAAGAAAATCTTCGAATACGATCTAACATATTACACCCTTAACAAGTGAAAAGATTACTCACACATATTTACAAATTAACAAGAAAGAAAAGAGAAGATACATAAAAACATGCAATGAAATAAAGAGGAAAAGAGAACCGATGAGTTCAAGCGTTTTATCTCCCAGTGTTCAATCCCCGGCAACGTGTGAGATCCAAATACCAAGCTTTAAGGTTGCAAGCTCACTTAAGAGGTTGCAAGATCAAAGCAAAGCATGAATTTCACAATTGAAATCATGTAAAGTGGAACAAGACATGTAATAAAAATACGAACTTTTATTGAAGAACAAACTTTTTACAAGAGATCTTGAAGTCAAGAACCTAAGCCTTAAGCTTGCAAGTTCTAAATGAGAAGTTGCAAGGCAAGACAAAGGGGCAAGTGCTCAAGAATGAAAAGAAAAATTACAAGAATTCTAAGATAGAACTAAAGAAAAAAGCTACCCTTTCCTCTTCCCTCTGGTCTCTATTTATAGGCTCAGAAAGAAATATTCATATCTGCCCCATTATGGCTCATGCTGATTTGTTTGATTGCCTTTGATTTGAACACATGCTTTTTAGTCTTGAATGCATATAATATCATATGCATATAAAATCATATCCTTGATTTCATATAAAATCATATCCTTGATGATTGCATATAGAATCATATCCTTGATTGCATATAGAATCATATCCTTGATGATTGCATATAAAATCATATCCTTGATTGCATATAGAATCATATCCTTGATTGCATATAAAATCATATCCACACGTGCTTAAAAGTCTTGTGTACACACTTGTTGTGTTGGACCATTTAGAAAAAAAATGTGTACACAACTTGTTGCATAAAGGAACTCCTGAAGTATCGGTCGGTTAGCGTTTCTGGTCGCAGTGTCTTCCCTCAAGTGATATATCCGTGCTGTTGGATGCATTTCCAGTATTTTGTCATGGATACCTGTAATCTGTAATACTGAGCAGACACTGGTCAATAATACCGATAAATACAACAATTAGATAATGAATGAACGGTATTAGAATGCAATTTTCTGATATGAACAAATACCCCCAAACTTATCTATTGCTCGTCCCGAGCAAAACCAATTTATTCACAAAAAATTTCCTAACCTCACTTTCGCAGGGAACGCGATTGCACTGAGCAAGTGCAACAAGCCGTTAAACCTCTAGGTGTCCCTAGTAGGAGGAGTGTTGTCTCCTGAGGGTTTTCAGCGGATACTACCCACAAAATCCGGTCAAGCTAGTTTTGTAAAATAACTAAGATTCAAACCCTAAAGTTTTGTTTCAGAAAATAACAATTCTATTATCCTAGGTTTAGACTATCGACCCTTTATTTTTCACACCTCGCTTCTTGTTTAACTACAGCTTTTATATGTCTTCACGTGCAGTGCAAATAGTGTCGTTAAGTTCCCGAAAGGTCGAATAAAGTCATCATATCACACAATTAAGCCCGGATAAAAATTTTAAAAGGATCACATAAGTTTTATAAAGAGTTAAGCAATTTTTCAAGCTTCGTTTTCCAGTAAAAAGTTTCAACTTCAGAATTTCTATCTTCCTTAACAGGAAACTAGGTCTTATTTTTCACTCCACCCTTTCCTTGTTTTCATTTCATACACACCTCTGTGAATCGTGCAATAGTCTTTATCATAGAATAAAACCTTCATATCTCCGCTAAATTTTTTTTAAAAAAGCCTGTCTTTTATCAAGATTATTCTCACACAAAGAACCGTTAGGAATTTTAACTCGGAGAGAACACTTGCTTGACTTTGTTTTAATCTGGACTTTCTAGGCTTCTTAGCGAGCTTTGGGCCAATGCACCCACACCAGTTGGTTTTAGGGCATCAAGTGTAGAAACACCCCGGCGGACTTAATTACTCAAGTTACCCAGGTCCAAAAACAAAAGACAGTTTGGCGTGAAAATCAGATGATTTAATACGAACGGAGATATAACCGGCAGTTCAATTATTTTTTGGATAAAAGACGTGTTTAGTGGGTTTGGTGTGTAATCATTCCAATCAAGTTTCAGATGGGTTATTTTTCAGACTTAGTTCCAATTACGGCATCAATAACATTCCTTCATATTCGCTTTACTTCATAAACTATTCTTGACACTACTTATTTCAGAACAAACCTATTTGATCCTCAGAAAATCATTGATCCATTTAAAAGTTTTTCGACATAAAAGACTTATCATCTAATTCCCAAAAACTCACGACACGTGTAGTGTGATGTAAAGACGTATATCAGCTATAGTTAACTTCAAAGGAGAGTTATTTTTCAGGTTTTCAAAATCTAAACATAAGATTTAGTTATTCTTATTTTATCAAACAAAACCGTCGAAATGTTGAATCAGAGTCCTCCCACTAGCTAACTTGATAGAAAAGTTTTTATGTTTTTAGAAAATTTTCAGATTTTTATGGATTTTATGGATTTTAATATGCAGATGCAAAATATACATATGAATGCGAAGGTAAGAAATGCGTACCGAGCGTACCCCCAAACTTAAACTGAACAGTGTCCTCACTGTCATTGCATGAAGAGATCATTTGAAGGGTTAAAAATTGTCGGTTAGCGATACACAATTTTTATTTGTTTTTGTTTGTAAAGAAAAGAAAAAGAAAAAGAATGGAAAAGAATATTCACAAATATATACAAAAGGCTTTATACATACCCCCAAACTTATTTGGAACAGTGTCCACTGTTCTTGGCTGGATAACCGAAGTTTGGAGGTGGGCAGAGGAAGATCAGGCAGGGTAAACCGGCTCCTGTAAGAATAGGAGCTCCTCTGTTGGTTCGGCGCTAAGGTACGGTTTTAGTCGGTGTCCGTTCACTTTGAAAAATGAACCGTCCTTTGGATTTTCCAAATCCACAGCGCCCTGCGGATACACATTCCGCACAAAATACGGCCCTTTCCAGCGAGATCGGAGCTTTCCTGGATGGAAATGAAGTCGGGTGTCGTAAAGCAGTACCTGCTGACCAGGTACGAAGGTTTTGCGCAAAAGGTGTTTATCGTGAAACACCTTCGTTCGATTCTTAACGACAACCGCGTTGTCGTAAGCCTCATCCCTAAGCTCGCTCAGTTCGTTCAACTGCAACTTCCGATGGCTGCCCGCATCTTCTAGAGACAGATTCAGCTCTTTTATCGCCCAAAATGCGCGATGCTCTATTTCGATAGGGAGGTGGCAAGCTTTTCCGTATACAAGCCGATAGGGAGACATGCCAAGGTCGGTCTTATAAGCAGTGCGAAAAGCCCAAAGGGCATCAGTTAGTTTCAGCGACCAATCCTTACGGTTCTTGGAAACCGTCTTCTCCAGTATCTGTTTGATCTACCGATTTGAGACTTCGGCTTGACCACAGGTTTGGGGGTGATAGGGCGTGGATAGCTTATGATTAATGGAATACTTCCGCATTAAGGCCTCGAAAGTCTTATTGCAGAAATGACTTCCATTGTCGCTAATGATCGCTCGGGGGTGCCTAAAACGGGAGAAAATGTTTTCTTTAAGGAACCTAACAACAACCTTTTTGTCGTTAGTCCGGCTGGGCACAGCCTCGACCCACTTAGAGACGTAATCAACAGCTAGAAGGATGTACAAGTTCCCGAAAGAGCTGGGAAACGGCCCCATGAAATCTATCCCCCACACGTCGAAAATATCCACAACCAAGATTGGTTGGAGAGGCATCTCGTTTCTCCGGGATATCCGGCCCATATGTTGGCACCGGGAGCAAGTCTTGCAATAGTCATGAGCGTCTTTGAAGAGTTGTGGCCATTAGAAACCACATTGCAAGATCTTCTCAGCTGTCTTTCTGGGGCCAAAATGCCCACCACACGCTTGATCGTGGCAAAATGACAGCACACTCTTGAATTCCTCATCAGGGACACACCTACGAATAATCTGGTCAGGACAGTACTTGAACAGATAGGGTTCGTCCCAGTAAAAATGTTTTACTTGGGATAAAAAGCGAAGTCTGTCCTGACTTGACCATTCGGTTGGTAGTAACCCTGTGGCCAAATAGTTCACAATATCTGCGAACCAAGGTTCGCGAGATATTGTCAAGAGTTGTTCATCCGGGAAAACGTCATTGATCGGGATTTGAAGCGACGGCGAAGAAGAAAGTCGTGAGAGATGGTCGGCAACGACGTTTTCACATCCTCGTTTGTCCTTAATGACAAGGTCAAACTCTTGAAGCAAGAGGATCCAACGTATAAGCCGAGATTTGGCATCTTTCCTCGCAAAAAGATGGCGCAGAGCAGAATGATCAGTGTAAACAATGACTGGAGAGCCGATGAGGTAGGGCCTGAACTTCTCTAAAGCAAATACAACAGCCAAGAATTCCTTCTCAGTTGTTGTATAATTGAGTTGGGCATCGTTCAGGGTTCGGCTAGCGTAATAGATTACGTGCGGCATCTTGTTGATGTGTTGTCCAAGGACAGCACCGATGGCAGAGTCGGATGCATCGCACATAATCTCGAATGGGTGCGTCCAGTCAGGGGAAGAGAGAACGGGAGCAAAAGTGAGTGAGTGTTTCAATGATTCAAAAGCAGCCACACAGCTCGGGCTGAAGTCGAATGGCGTGTCCTTGGCCAGTAGAAGAGTCAAGGGCCTAGCAATCTTGCTAAAGTCCTTGATAAACCGTCTATAGAAACCGGCGTGGCCAAGGAAGGCTCGGATATCTCGGACGCATCGGGGAGGAGGAAGATTGGAAATGACCTCAATCTTTGCTTTGTCTACCTCAATGCCTTTCTGCGAGATGATATGTCCTAAGACAATACCTTCGCGCACCATGAAGTGGCACTTCTCCCAGTTCAAAGTGAGATTCTTGTCCTTACATCTGGTAAGGACAGCGTCGAGATGCAGCAGACACTCGTCAAAGGAATCGCCAAAGATGGAGAAGTCGTCCATGAAGATCTCCAGAAATTTTTCCACCATGTCTGAGAAGATTCCCATCATACACCGCTGGAAGGTAGCGGGCGCATTGCATAACCCAAAGGGCATGCGACGATATGCAAACGTGCCGAAAGGACAAGTGAAAGTGGTCTTGTCCTGGTCTTTTTCGGTGATGGGAATTTGATTATAGCCAGAGTAGCCATCAAGAAAGCAATAGTACTCATGTCCAGCCAATCGTTCGAGCATCTGGTCAATAAAAGGTAGCGGAAAGTGGTCTTTCCGCGTTGCGGCGTTGAGTTTTCGGTAATCAATGCATACTCGCCACCCAGTTTGGGTGCGAGTAGGGATTAACTCGTTCGCCTCGTTGGTTATGACTGTGATGCCCGACTTCTTGGGGACAACATGAATGGGGCTAACCCACTGGCTATCGGAGATAGGGTAAATGATACCACTATCCAGACATTTGACGATCTCCTTCTTCACAGCCTCCTTCATGACTGGATTGAGACGTCTTTGTGGATCCCGGGCTGGTTTGGCATCATCCATCAGATGAATATGATGCTCAACGATCAGGGGACTAATCCCCTTAATGCCCGCCATGGACCAGCCAAAAGCTTGCCTATTGCCGTGCAAGACCGAAAGAAGGGCTTTCTCTTGCTCTGGAGCTAGATAAGCCGAGATGATAACCGGAAGGGTCTCGTTCTCACCTAAGTAAGCGTACTTAAGGTGAGATGGCAAAGGCTTGAGTTCGAGAATTGGAGGTGAAATGATTGAAGGCAGGATTGGAGAAAAGGTCTCGAACTCAAAGGATTCCATCAAAGGCTCAAAACGAGCGTAAGCTACCGAGTTGGATGGTTCAGGTAACTCATCCGGAAAGTCAAAAGATTCAAACTCGGGTTGTGAGCGGCTAAGATCGTGTGAGAACGTAAAACACTCATAGTCGTAGTCGGGCGCAGAAGCAGCAGTAGGTTCGAAGAGAAACACACTAGTGGCGTCAAGGTTATCGCGGTCAAACAGAAACTCCTCGAATTCACACTCTTCGGGTGTGATCTCCTGGATCGAGCAAACATCTAATATATGAGCATTAGGTTCGGTGGGCTGATTCCCCAACCTAAAAATGTTGAGTTCAATTGTCATATTACCAAAAGAGAGGTTCATCGAACCATTGCGACAATTGATCACCGCATTTGAGGTTGCAAGGAATGGGCGACCGAGTATCACCGGAATTTGATTCCGGGGGTTAGCTACAGGCTGTGTGTCTAGTACAATGAAGTCAACGGGGAATATGAAGTCCCCGACTTTTATTAACACATCCTCTAGCTCACCCCTAGGATGGGTGATCGATCGGTCGGCCATTTGGAGAGTGCAGTGTGTGGGTTTCAGCTCTCCAACGCCTAATTGCTCATATACAGAATATGGTAGCAAGTTAACACTGGCACCAAGATCTAATAGCGGTTGATGTTCTTATCCCCAATAGTAATAGAAATCGTAGGACAGCCAGGGTCCTTCCGTTTTTATGGTAAAGATTGGGTAAGGGCATCACTCACAGCACTAGCCAAGAAAACTTTCTTGGGTACCTGAGACTTCCTCTTTTTCGTGCACAAGTCCTTTAAGATTTTCGCGTAGGACGGGACTTGTTGGACAGCATCTAAAAGAGGAATATTAATGTTAACCTGCTTAAACAACTCCATAATCTTCTCCATATGTGGATTTTGTTTATTAGACCTCAACCGGTTTGGAAATGGGACGTTTTTAAAATTGGTTGAGTCTAATGTTGGTGGAGGAGACTGTGGAGTTGGAACGGATCCCAAAATAGGTGTTTTCGTGGAGTGAGAAGCGGGTCCGTTCAGAGCAGCAGAAGAAGAAGAAGGAGAGCCTTTTGAAGAATGGAGAATAGGCTCAGAAGATGATGAAGAAGAAGAAGAAGAAGCAGCGGCCGGGGTGTCATCGTTGATTCGTGTGCCAATGTTGTTTTGCAGCGTCTTTCCTGATCTCAATGTGGTCACGGCACTCACATTATGGTTCTGTTGTTCAAGAGCAACATGTGCATTATGTGGGTGACCGGGATTTGGGAGTGGTTGGGACGGGAGCTTCCCCTTCTCTCGCTCGCTTAAGGCCGCGTTCAGCTGTGCAATCTGGGCCTCGATGGTCTTGATGCTTTGCCCGTGTGCGGCAGTGTGTTGCACTAAGGATTGAATGGAAGACTGGATGTTGGCGGTGGATTGAGTCGATTGTTTAACAAACGCCTCCAGACTTCGTTCGAGCGAGGAAACCTTATCGTTGTTTGACGGAACAAAGTTGTTTTGTGGAAAAGAATTGTTGGGTGCAAAGTTGTTCGTCGGATTTTGAAAAGGTTGGGGTTGGAAGGGCTGCTGATATTGATGTTGAGTTTGTTGTTGCGCTTGTTGTTGCGGTGGAGGGGCTCTTTGGAAATTGTTGCCTTGGAATTGATTCTGATTCTGATTCCAGGCGAAATTGGGGTGGTTCCTCTAACCGGGATTGTACGTGGAAGAGTACGGATCATTCCTTGGTCTTTGCTGAAATGCAGCATTAACCTGATCCTGTCCTTGAGATGGAGAATTGTAAGGACACTCTTCGGTTAAATGAGAGGGATCGGAACAACAAGCGCAGATGGTACGAAGTGGAAGAACAGGGCTAGGAGCAGGAGAAGAAAATTTGCTGTCTATCGCTTCAAGCTTTCTAGTTATTGCAGCCATTTCAGCTTTCATTGCAATAGAGACGTCAAGTTGGTGAATTCCTACCCTAGACTGACCGGTAGAAGTGGAGGTAGAAGAAGAAGAAGTCGTCGGTCTCGTGCTCTCCCACTGTAGCGTTTGCTCCGCAAGGTCGTCAAAGAATTGCCATGCTTCCTCGTCAGATTTGGATAGGAAGTGGCCCTGACAGATGGTTTCCAACAACTGCTTCGTTGCTGGGTTCAGGCCCTCGTATAAGGTTTGGCAAAGTTGCCATTTCTCTATACCGTGGTGAGGACACTGAACAAGAAGGTCTTTGTACCGGTCAAAGCACTTCCAGAAGGGTTCAGAAGGAAGCTAGGAGAATTGATTGATTTCATTGCGAATCCTTGCAGTTTTGTGATTTGGATAAAACTTTTTGAGAAACGCTTTAACAAACTCATCCCAACTGGTTATGGAATGGGAAGCGGTGCTATACAGCCATTTTTCAGCGAGATCGCATAGAGTGAACGGAATGACCCGTAGACGTATAGCATCGTCCGACAGCTGGGTGGTTTTCATCATGGCACAGACGTTTTGAAATTTGTTGATGAAGATATAGGCATCTTCAGATTCAAGCCCATGAAAACGTGGAAGCATGTTGATGAAATGGGGCTTAATTTCAAAGTTGTCCCCATTGGCCGGAGGAAGAGAAAGGCAGGTGGGAAGTGCAGAACGGGTGGGGTAGAAACGATCCTGGAGCGCGATTCGCTGCGGCGCTACAACAGGCGGAGGTGGTGGGATATTGGTCTCCGTAGGAGGTGGAGCCAATCCATGGGTGGTCAAAGAGATGTTCGGATTGAATCCCGACATCGCGGAAGAAGAGGTTGGTGAAAGCGAAGGTGAAGGTGAAGAAGTATGAACAGAATTCCGGTCAACGTCGGAGTTGGCTGGCAAAGGTAGGGGTGAAAGAGGAGTGGAAGGAGTATCGACTTCGGAGTCGATCGCGTAGTCGGTAGCGACTAACGTAACGCGGACTAGACGGGCGCTAGTGTCCCGAGTCCAAGCGGACATACACTAAACGAGTTTAGTATAGTCAAAGCGGAGAAGGTGAGGGTAAGAAAACGTCAATGGAGAAAGGCGATGGGTGAAAAATGGATTTGGCGACAAAGGGCAAGTTTTTTTATAAAAGTTTTTGATTTTTCCTTTTTTTTTTTAGAAGGAGATTTACAGAAATATATACGGATATACGGCTTAAGCAATCACAAACAAGATATGCACAATCACACCTAGATCTAGGGTAACCTAGGTCTACTAGACCTACTCCTGAACTTGATTGTCGAAGTTAAACAGTGTCGAGAAACGGGCTTAAAAATACACTGATCACAAGGCCAGGTAAGTGCAGAGATAAGGGGAGGTTATCCAACGCTTTCGCGAAGTTCCTTAATTAAGTAACCCTTTCTCTTTCGGCGGTTGCGCCTTTAAAACTTTCCTAGACACCCCGTAAACAATATACCGTTAAGCGAGGTTCTAAACACGGTTTACCTTCTCCTAATGAGCGCGAAGTCCTTAGGGCTGAAGTCTAGTATTTTTTAAGTTACAATGGACAATGCATATGCTTTAGTGGTTTTTGGGGTCCTGGGAAGGGTGATGAAATCCCCACCCAATCTGGATTGGTGTTAGAGCCCCTTAAGTCCGTATTAAATGATGCAGTGCGCAAAATTCAACCAAGTTTTGTTTTCAAGCAATCAGTTATCATTTTTTACTTTTAATGCGGCGCTACAACAAATACGGTTAGTTTTTTTTTTTGGGCTTTTTGCAGCGATTTTTGCTAAGAATCCTGCAAAGACAAGAATATTGGAGCGTCGGGTTTAAGAGGGGAAGTTTAGAAAAATACGTACCAAAAAGCACGAGTTTCAGAAACTCGTGTTGATATTGCCTCCGAGTGGTCGAATGGTTCGCTTGCGCGGGTCTAACTACCCGGATCTTTGGCACTGAGTGTTCACCCTCCTTTGCACTTGAAAATGCCCCTTTGTTCCGTATGATCGCTGCTCAAAATCCGTCAAATCTGCATATGTTGGAAAAATACGGATATTTGAGCCAAAAAGCAATATTAACAACCACAATTCTGAACACAAATAATTAAGAAAATCAAAGTGTTAGCAGAATTCAAATCCAGAGAAGAAAAGAATTTTATTTGTGTTTGTGGTTGGTTTCAAAAAGAATGGTTATTTGTTTGAATGTTTTAGAAGTTAGTTTTATACAGAATATGCACAAATTTAACCCGAAACTACAAGTATAAAAAGCGTTACCGTCTCCCCGGCAACGGCGCCATTTGATTGTCACGATCTAACTGTGTCGTGTTTAAAAAGAATTCTGAAATTACCGCAATCAAAACGGTGTCGCTTGTAGCGAGCCGCGATGAATACGGGTCGTCCGCAGGGAGATGGTAAGTTTCTTATTGCTTGTTTTAACGAGTTAATTCCGTGTTTTGATTTGTTGGTTAACTAATTGTCGTAACAAAGATATGAATAAAAAGGGCTTGTTAAGGATAGTAATAAGTTAGATTGTATGAAGGTCATGTTTGCCAATTCCTTATAGCCCCGACTTGGTATTGATACTAAAGCAATAGGTAACAACGCGGATTAGGGAACTTGAAATACGATATTTGCGGTATTTCGCTAAATCCGTTTTCCTTGTCCCTTGTCCTTCCGTTGTTATCTCTTGATTTTAGCCTTCGGCAAACCACGGGCAATCCGGTCATGATTAGGAATCATCACTATCGGGGTAGGATAGGATGCCTAGTGAGCGGAGTTGCGGGTGATTTGCACGAAGTTTCAATAGGCAAGTTTTAGGTTTTAAAGTTTGGACAAAGAAAATCTTCGAATACGATCTAACATATTACACCCTTAACAAGTGAAAAGATTACTCACACATATTTACAAATTAACAAGAAAGAAAAGAGAAGATACATAAAAACATGCAATGAAATAAAGAGGAAAAGAGAACCGATGAGTTCAAGCGTTTTATCTCCCAGTGTTCAATCCCCGGCAACGTGTGAGATCCAAATACCAAGCTTTAAGGTTGCAAGCTCACTTAAGAGGTTGCAAGATCAAAGCAAAGCATGAATTTCACAATTGAAATCATGTAAAGTGGAACAAGACATGTAATAAAAATACGAACTTTTATTAAAGAACAAACTTGTTACAAGAGATCTTGAAGTCAAGAACCTAAGCCTTAAGCTTGCAAGTTCTAAATGAGAAGTTGCAAGGTCAAGACAAAGGGGCAAGTGCTCAAGAATGAAAAGAAAAATTACAAGAATTCTAAGATAGAACTAAAGAAAAAAGCTACCCTTTCCTCTTCCCTCTGGTCTCTATTTATAGGCTCAGAAAGAAATATTCATATCTGCCCCATTATGGCTCATGCTGATTTGTTTGATTGCCTTTGATTTGAACACATGCTTTTTAGTCTTGAATGCATATAATATCATATGCATATAAAATCATATCCTTGATTTCATATAAAATCATATCCTTGATGATTGCATATAGAATCATATCCTTGATTGCATATAGAATCATATCCTTGATGATTGCATATAAAATCATATCCTTGATTGCATATAGAATCATATCCTTGATTGCATATAAAATCATATCCTTGATTGCATATAGAATCATATCCTTGATTGCATATAAAATCATATCCACATGTGCTTAAAAGTCTTGTGTACACACTTGTTGTGTTGGACCATTTAGAAAAAAAATGTGTACACAACTTGTTGCATAAAGGAACTCCTGAAGTATCGGTCGGTTAGCGTTTCTGGTCGCAGTGTCTTCCCTCAAGTGATATATCCGTGCTGTTGGATGCATTTCCAGTATTTTGTCATGGATACCTGTAATCTGTAATACTGAGCAGACACTGGTCAATAATACCGATAAATACAACAATTAGATAATGAATGAACGGTATTAGAATGCAATTTTCTGATATGAACAGATGCTGGGACATATATAGGGAGGACTTTCTTGCTCGACATGATAGTATGCTATCTGGTTACTCTTTACCTTAACGTGTATGCTGATTGTCTCTCGGTTACATGTTGGTAAAGCCCTTAGGATGTGTACTTGACTACCTGGACTATGATGCGAATCATACTAGTGGGGACATGGTAGTCCATAAGTACATCCTTCAAGGTCCCTAGTCGTGGGTGTATCGAGACGGGGCATCGATATACCAGAGTAGACTAGCGTATACCTTCTCGACCCATACAGATGGGCGATGGAGGATCCCATATCCATTGGTGTTTGGCATCAGATATGATATACAGGTGCTCAGTAGAGACTGGGTACACTGGACGGACTCGCCGAGAACTCCCAGATGGTATTATACCCTACGTCAGATGGCAGTTCTCTGGTGACACTAGTATAGAGTAGTCTGTTGACCCGAGATCGTCATAGAGTCTTGTGTGGTTCCCACTGTGCTTTGATTTCCACCTTACCACGTCCAAGAGGGCGTGCAAAATGGTGGCTTTTGGGTACAGTCCCGAATCACATGGAGGCAATGAGCGATAGGAGGGGATTCGTCTCTCCCGGTATAGGGAGTTGATGTTGCGCTGTGTTCGATTGGCTATAACCGGAAATCCCTGGCCAGGGTTGCTGAGATTTACTGGTAAGTGTTACCTGTAGTTTCTCGAACTGTTATAGACCTCATATCGACACGACTTATCGAGCTATTGGGGTCTGACGTTTACCACCCCTAGGCAAGATATGCGACATATCAGACGACGAGACCGGACTGTACGGTAAGTGTTACTGGTTGGATTCACGGGAGTGTGAGCAGGCTTGCTTGTCGATCTTCTGATCGCTCAATACCCGGGTGGCCGTTACGTTTAGCAGACCGCTTGCGGCTTGTGGGTGTTTGATATGATCATCACCTGCTGCCGGCGTATTGACGAGTCTTTAGAGTCCTACAGAGAGGTTTCCTGGCTCAAGCGAAACGAAATAGGAGCGCATATGAGATATGTGCGGGACCGAGAATAATACCAGTATGTGATACTGTATTTGATTCTCGCGATTTGTAACATTGATCGGTTATATGCGATATAGCCGGGTTATCGGATCAAGTATTGATTCGATAAGTTGTTACTATAGATATTAGTCGGTTATATGCGATATGACCGGATCGTTAAATCAAGTATTGATTTAATGATTTAATGCATAATTATATATTTGATATATTACTTTGCATTAACTAGTATTGGTTCACTTTAAATGGATTTTCTCACTTGATGTGCACATTGTATATGTGATATAGTTTTGTGCACTTGTATGTATCATGTTTGATGATACATGTTTACTTGAGTTTGTGTAAAGATTGAACCCTGGTTATTTAAATGGTTAGGGTTTTGATTTTCATATCTATTTATTTATTTATTATGGAAATGATAAAGAGAAAAATGGTGGCTTTCTTTGTTTGTTCATGAAGCTTCATGAAGCTTTGACTAAGTGACCATTTTGTCTCATGCTTAACCATAACCATTCCTCTTAACCATAGTCCCCTCTATACACTTAACCATGGTTGTAGTTATGATAAGAATAATCTATTTCTCTATTTTCTCATTATTCTTATGATAATTATCTTCTTCTTCTTCTTCATCTTCAAGATGAAGAAGCTTGCCTCCATCAATGGTAACTAGTGAAAAAGAGTGAGAAATCCAATTCTAAAGTGAACCCACTTCCTATTTCTTCATCCTCTACCTCTTGCCAAGTAGTATAGGTGTTTTCTTCACAAGTTTCATGACTTGGTGAAGTGGGAGCTTGATCTTGTGATGTCTCGACGTAGATCATCTTCGGCATCGTCGTCGATGACCTAGCCCGCCTTTTCTCCGATGAAGCCGACGCTAGAGCCCGGGATCCGATGATCGCAGCGAGGAGACATCATCACGGAGCTATGGAGGTGGAGCACCGGATCTACAAAGGTTGTATTTCCATTCACTTCTTAGTTAAGTAGTTAACTAGCTTCTTGTGTCGCCTAAAATTCTAGTTAATGATCCGTATTAGGGTTTGTCGGCACTTGTAAAATTTGAAATTGGCATGGTTGATGCCTTGTGAGACCTCATTAGCATGCCTAGGAACCCTACACATCTTTGGTCATGAAGTTGCCTTGACACATTAATTCAAGGGTCTGTCTTGTGTTAGGATTAATGCCCCCATAAATGATTCTGCACAGTTCCCACCTGGGGATTCCGTGATGAGGACATTGAACTAACAGATCCTTAAAGCGTTCAAGACATTGTGAAAATGTTTCATTTGGAAGCTGGGTGAATTGATATATTTCGCTACGGACTCGAGCTGTTTTATGATGTGGGTAGAATTTCTTTAGGAATGCTTTGACGAATTCTTCCCAGTTTGAAATGGAATGTGCGGTAGTGTTATACATCCACTTCTCGGCTATATCGCACAAGGTGAATGGGAGAAGACGAAGACGTAAAGCATCCACAGAAAGCTGTGAAGTACCCATCATTGCGCATACATTTTCAAATTTGGTGATAAATGCATATGCGTCTTCAGACTCGAGACCGTGAAATTTTGGTAGAAGGTTGATGTATTGGGGTTTTATTTGAAAATTTTCCCCGTTGGCTGGTGGAATGGAAAGACAGGTGGAAAGTGGACCTCGTATAGGATAGCACCTCTCTTGGAGAGAGATGCGAGGTGGATTATGCGCACCAACGGACGGCGGCAGAGTAGTGGAAAAGAAGTTCGATGGAGGTGGATCCATCGATGTGGGTGTGGTGGTGGGCAAAGGAAAAGGTAAATGTAGAAATATCGACTTTAGGGTCGATCGAAAGGACGCAGACTAACAGGCACTAGAATCCTGTTGTCCAGCCTATCTTGCACTAAAAAGGGTTAGTACAAGTGGCAGCGTGACTTATAATTAGGGGAAATGAAGTGTTGGTGTTTGTTTTGAAAAATGATACGTATTTTTGAAAAGATGATGCGATCACAACAAATGCAACAAGCAAAACCCTAATTCTATTGGTCACCTAGGTCAGGCTGTAGACCGCTCCTAACTGCCAAAAGACAAGTCGCAGGACCAATCCTCCAATGCCTCTTTGTCCCCCTATGGCCAGGTAAGTGCCAGGTAAGTGGGAAGGTACTCCACTACGTAAGTAGTGGGCCTAATTAATAACCACTAACCTTCGACACACTTGCCTTAGACACCACAAGAAAACGCGGATAAGCAATGAATTACCCACGGCCTTCTTCTGTCCTAAGTGAGCGCGACGGTCCTTAGAGTCATCTCTAGATATTTTTTTAGTTAATGAGGGTAAATGCGGATGCAAGTTTGTGATTTTTGGGGCTTAGGAAGGGTAATGAACTCCCCACCTAATCTGGATTTGGTCGTGCCCCTTAATATTCGTATTAATATGCAAACAACCAAAAAATCAAAACACGCACAATTTATTTTGCTTTTGTGGCGCTGCGATTATTTGCAAAGAAATCTGCACAAAATGTTAATTAGAGCAGATTTAGGAGAAGATAAGAAAGTTAGAAGATACCTAAGAAATTTTGGTGCAGGGATGACGTCAGCACGCGGCGGATCCGCCGCAAATGAGCGCTAATGCCGCGAAATCGCGGTCCCTTGAAGTGATCACTGCACTGAAATTTTTGGTATTGTTCCTAATTGTCTCCTGAGCTCTCTGGAATTTTCAAAAAATTTTTTACACAGCTCCAATGATTCCAGATTTCCTCGCAAGAAACCACAACAACTCGTATTAGTGTTTCCACGAATTTTGATCTAAAAATTATAATGGAATAAATCTTTCAACTTAAATTTCAAAATACGAACAATTAGCGCACTATCCCCGGCAATGGCGCCATTTGATTGAATGATTTTTGTTGTGTTTATCAAATGATCCCCGGCAACGGCGCCATTTGATTGAAACGATTTCGGATTGTGTAGGTTTATAGAAAATTGTAAAGAAATCACAACCAAAAATATTTTGACCGCAATCAATAACGGTGTCGAATGTAGCGCGTTAGTAAGTGCGGATCGTCCACAGGGAAAGTGTAATCGTTCGTGTTTCGAATTAGATGAATTGAAACTTTAAAGAAAAGAAAACAAAACAATTCATGATTTAAAATTGCATTTCAAGAAAGAGAAAAATCTAGATCTAAGAAAGCATTAAAATTAAGAAGTGGTAATTTGTGATGAATTTTCCAAACCAAATATCAAGAATCTAAATGAGGCTCGTAGGAATCGATCGGATCTATAGATGTGATGCAATCTCACGATGACGTATTCTTATCCTTCGATGAATTGATACTAGATCGATGATGATCGACGAGAATTAGGGATTTCTAGTGAAACTAGGGTTTCATCATTTATCCCTTGTTCCTTCATCGATATCATTCACATTCTAGCCTCTAGTAAATTCAAGAAACAATCATAGATCCTTAATTTCGAGCGATAACAATCAAGAAAGCATCGCAACGAAACTAGGTCATCGGTTCTTGAACTTGCTAGGGTTTACAAAACTCGTAGGACTTAAGAATCGTTTTAAGATTTGTTACATCATCATTCTATTGATCTTCTCGACTCCTTGATGAGCGGAGTTTTACTCAAATATCACAACAAGAACTACAATTACAAATTGAGATCGAATCATGATGCAAGAATTTAAAGAAAGTAAGATTAAAGAATTTCACCTTTTTATTTATATCAACAATTTCATTACAATCGCTCAAGAACTACAAGAGGAAGAACTCGATCGTCGATTTGGCTTCGCTCGTCTCCGTGAGTCGCGGACCGGCTTGGATCACTTGCTCGATTGAAGATCGGCGCCGCTCCTAAAAGGTTGAAGGGCTTCTCGCTTGATTGGTACTCGGGATCTTGAATTTGGATTGGAATTAGGGTTAGGGTTTTGCACAAGTCGTGTCACTCAACTTGTGGAAGAAGATGAGAGAGTAAAGATTAAGGAACAACTTCAACCCTAGATCTAGGATTTGAATTTGAATTTTCCCTCCACAAGTTAGTTAGCACAATATTTGAATTTCCCTCCAAAAGAGCCTTCTAGAAATAGTTTGTTACGCCGAGCCTTCTAGATGCGCCACGTGGAGCTTCTGGGGTCTTCTGGAAGCTTTGGCCGTTAGAGGTAAGCACGTGACCAAATTTGAAGCTGTGATCTCTTAATAAGGCCGCGGATCCGCGGTCCTTTGGTGGCCTTGGTGTTTTATTTTCAGATGTTAATTCATGGGCTTATTTATGGGCCTTTTTTTGATATTTTAAATTCTCTTAGGACTTCTGTATTACTACCAGATCTTGCATCTTGGATTCGGTGTATTTTTTATCAGCTTCTTTTGGCTTTGCTCCTGCAATTTCCTGCACAAATCTCGACACAAGTGTTGCGCAATACAGGGATGATGCGATGCCATGATAAACACACAATTTCCCTCATAAATGTCGGTTTTAGAGTATAACACATATAATCTGATATTTCAGGACTGTTTTGCTAATATGTGCAATATGAATACCGAACACTTCTAGATGAGTGCAAATGTTAGGGAAATTGCCGTGTTAGAAATGCAGTATTTTCGACTGATCAGATGACAATTGAGCTTAACATTTACATGTTAGGAAGTCAACCATCTGAACCTTCTGCTCATCTGATCGATATTTGTTCTGTCAACGAGATAGCTTCCAACAGCTGCAAAGTTGAGAAACTTTGCAATAACGATCTCGACGACACCAGTGCGTTATTGTTTGATCTAGAAAATTATTATACTAGTGAGGACACCTTTGACGAGTCCACCCCTAAGTTCAAATCCTTTGACTCGTCGCAAAATTTAGTTGAGTTTTCTGAGTCAATATCTTATGCTAGCTATGAACCACTTAGGGAGTACGAGTATCATTCCCTTTCCCCACCGTTTATCGTCTCTCCGCCGACACTAGATCTCAAGCCACTACCTTCTCATCTTAAATATGCATATTTAAGTGAGAATAAGTCTTTGCTCATGATCATATCCGCTTCTCTAGTTTTATAGCAAGAAATCGCTCTTTTGTCGGTCTTGAGATCAAATCGGCAAGTTTTTGGTTGGACAATGGAGGACATCAAAGGGATTAGTCCCTTGATTGTTGTGTTAGTTATATGTATGTCCTAGAGGCCATTACTCTACATACGATGTATATTGTAGTGGATGCTTGGACATATATTTGGAGGACTTTCTTGCTCGACATGGTAGTATGCTATCTGGTTGCACTTTATCTTAACATGTACTCTGATTGTCTCTATGTTACATGTTGATAAAGCCCTTAGGATGAGTACTTGACTACCAGGACTATAATGCAGATCATACTAGCGGGGACAGAGTAGTCACTAAGTACATCCTTCAAATGTTCCTAGTCATAGGTGTATCGAGACAGGGCATCGATATACCAGAGTAGACTAGCGTATAGCTTCTCGACCCATGTAGATGGGAGATGGATGATCCCATATCCATTGGTGTTTGACATCAGAGACAGTATACGGGTGCTCAGTGGAGACTGGGTACACTGAACGGACTCGCCGAGAACTCCCAAATGGTATTATACCTCACGTCTGGTGACACTGGTACAGGTTAGTCTGTAGACACGAGATCGTCATAGAGTCTTGTGTGATTCCCACTGTGCTTTGATTTTCACCTTACCACGTTCAAGTGAACATGCAAAACGGTGGCTTTTGGGTACAGTCCCGAGTCACATGGAGACAATGAGCGATAGGAGGGGTTTCGTCTCTCCCGGTATTGGGAGTTGATGTTGCGATGTGCTCGATTGGCTATAACAAGAAGTCCTTGGCCAAGGCTGCTTCAGAGATATACTGGTAAGTGTTATCAGTATTTTCTCGACCCGTTATGAGCCTCACATTGGCACGAATTATCGAGTTACTGGGGTCTGAAGCTTACCACCCCTAGACGAGATATGCGACATATCAGACGAAGAGACCGGACTGTACGGTAGTGTTACTGATTGGATTCGTAGGAGTGTGAGCATGCTTGCTTGTTGATCTTCTGATAGCTCAATACCCGGGTGGCCGTTATGTTTAGCAGATCGCTTGCGGCTTGTGGGTATTTGATATGATCATCACATACTGCCGGCGTATTGATGAGTCTTTAGAGTCCTACACAGAGCTTTCCTGGCTCAAGCGAAACGGAGTAAGAGCACATATATGATATGTGTGGGACCGAGATTGATACGATATGAGATACCGTATTCTATTCTCGCGATATGAGATATCGGTCAGTTATATATGATATAGCCGGGTTATCGGATCAAGTGTTGATTCGATAAGTTGATTCATATGATTTTAGTCGGTTATAGGTGATATAGTCGGATTATTAAATCAAGAGTTGATTTGATAATCTAATGTATAATTATATATTTGATATATTACATTACATTAACTAGTATTAGCTCACTTATGATTTCTTTTCTCACTTTGGATACATTGATGTATATGTGATATATGTTAAATGTATCAAGCTAGGTTACAAATGCGACTAGGGTTATTAAGGGTTAAACCATGTTAGGGTTAAGATTAGAGTTTTATATTTATCATTAAGTTATTCAAAATTATGGATTTTATCATGGTTGATATTTGTTGAAAGATTGTAGAAGCTTGTAAGCATCTTTGACTTTGTCCACTCTTTTGTCTAGCTTAGGATATTTATTTAACCCAGCCCTTTAACCCATGGCCATGGTTAACTCTCTACAAGGGTTAAGCATGACATGCTTAACCCTTGGTTGTATTTTTAACCTCAAGCATGATTCATTCTCTCTTGAGAATTTCATCATCTTCCTCATGAGCTCAAAGAGAAAAGAGTTTTCTAGGGTTTGAGTTTGTGATAAAAACTTGTGAGAATATGAAATCTAATATGAGCAAAATTCCTACTTCATCATCCTCTTCTACTTTCCATTTAGTATAGGGTGTTTGCTTCACTAATTCTATGATTAGTGAAGAGATAGCTTGGGTTAGTGTTTCCTCGACGTAGATCATTTTCGGCCTCGAAGTCTTCGTAGCAAGTATGTTTGTTTCTTCATCGGAGCCTCTCTAGAGTCCAGGACTACTTGATCGCAGCGAAGGGACTACTACACGGGCTAATGAAGTGAAGGACCGGTCTACAAAGGTTGTATTCCTTGCTCTCTTTCACTTGCAAAGTGTTTGCATTTATATCCCGTCGATTTCTAGTAAACGATTCAATGTTTAGGGTTAGCTAGAACGGCAAAATTTTAATTTGGCATGGACGATGCCTCCCGAAACCTTGCTGCCGTTGTAGGTAACCCAACAGTGGCATCAGAGCCATGTTAGAAATTTATACGGATTTTGTTAGGATTACGAAACCGAAATACTCCGAAACTTGAAACAGAAAAATGAAGTTTCTGTCGTTTTTTAAAAGTTGTCAAAATTTTTTTTAAACAAGTACAGAGTGATGTATGAGATATATCATGAACACTATGAAAATTTCAGGGGGTTTCAAGAAAATTGGGCCGGCCACCACCATGATGATCTCGGCCAAATCCAAGCAGTTTCCCCTGAAATTTTGCCTGTGTTCCAGTGACTTGGTTTTAAAGTTTTAGGTGTTGTTTATTTTTGCTAATTTTGCATGTGATGTAATCTTATACTATAAACAATTCAGAGTGTTTCGTAGTCGTAGTTTTGACATTGTTTCGGGTTATTCGCATGTTGTCTGGACAAAAATAAAAAGTTCGATCGAATGTTAAAAATCCATTTTTCCGAGTTTAACGTATTCAGAAAAACATGCAAGGGATCCTATGAACCCTCTAGAAGAATGAAACTCTAACTCGACTTTTTTGGATCGCGAAACCGCAGTCAAACCCTAGGGTTTGCCGTAGTTCCGTTGCGACATGAGTGAGGCTTGGATTTGCGCTTCTACGGCTGGTGCATAAGTACTGTGGCATATTCTGGGTATTATTAAAACTGTGCGCAAGTGTTGAGCTGTCGGGAAATTGTGGGACTTTGATGAATCGATCGAAAAGTTTAACGTTCGTCTGGATATTATGTGATGGTATACAATATTTGGAATCCACAAGTAGTTATGAGATAACTAATTTGAATGTTATAAATCTAGCAGTTTAGTCTCATTTGATCGGTTGCCACGAGATTTTGATGTGATCAAAAGCCCGTCGCAATCACATAGTGTACGGGGATACTCGCCGGGTAAACTTAATAGATAGCCACGCCCCATAACCCCGACCAAGTGACTGTAGGAGAACCCCATCACCAAAAGCATCCGTTCGGGTGCTCGCGGCAACGGTGTTCCGCCTTAGTGCACTTCGTCGACGGTATCGGGGGGTGCAGCCGTCTACTAAAGTTTCCGACGAGTATTCGATCAGCATGTCGGGAATCTTGTTGAATTGCCCGAATTGATATTGGAAAGTGTTTTCGAGATCGAGACTAAAATGCGGGGTTTATAATTGTTAGGCATGCGATGTCTAAGGAATTCATTTGGTTAGGCATGAAATCCAAAGTATATGATACGTTGGGTTTATGATGTCTAAGGAGGTTGCGGATTCCAACTGTTGTAGTTTTTTTACTTTCTTTTCTGCCACCGTAAGTGTAATATGTGGTGTATCGCCGGTTTCAGTGCTATATGTCAACGACAATTGGGATACGCATATTTACTTACGTTGATGGCATGTGATGTTATGTGTTGCTGTGATATGTTATATTGGATTGTCGTGTTTGAATAGCCGTGGGTTTTATATGAGATGAGAGTTTTATTTTCATTCATGTAAAATTCATTGTATGTAATATTCTTTTATTGGGGCACTTCCGGGATGATGTCACCATTGTATATTATTTACTTTTCCGCATTAGGATAGACCCAAGGCGGGGAGCACAAGTAACCGGGTTTTAGGGTCCATTGGGAGACCATCTCGAGGAGTCGAGACCGGGTCTCCTGACTCTAGAATTGGTAGGGTTGCTTTCCACTCTCGTAGGGGTCTAGGGGTGTGGGATTGGCTATTCATCACGATCGTGGAATCCGTGTTTTATACAGGCTTAATTTAAAATCCGGAAATCCTAGTATATCCAATATTTCATATGTTATCTTCTGCTGAGATATCTGTGATGAGATCATTTGATATATTGATAAGATGAATACAGGATATAGTATATGTGATATATTATATAGACGTTGCTTATGTTTTACACCCGCTCTAGCACTGCCCCGCTCTGTCGTTATTTACCTAACCTAACGGTGCACGAGGGGACATCGAGACGAATGCGGATGGCATAAGTGTACGTTGTATTTATCTGTGATATTTAGGTAACTTAATATGATGGGACTTCATATATGAGATTAATGAAATATAAGAAACCTAAAGATATTGTGGAATCGAATTTTCAAAAACTGGTAGCTCTAGTTCTTGCTTTTCATAGCGGTATTCCTTGTAGAATATCCAGGACCTTATTCGATAAGGAAAGAGCCGAGATCCCTTCACCGGGAGTGACCTCTTTAGCAATAACTGGCAGATGCTACAACCCTCGGTTTTGTCTTTTGATTGCTTTTCTAGTTCTTGCTTTGTATAGTGGTATTGTGAATATCCTGCACCTTATTCGATATGGAAAGAGCCGACGATCCCTTCACCGGGAGTGACCTCTTTAGCAAAACTAGTAAAAGCCTAAAAAACACTCCATTTTAAATCATTTGATTCTACAACGATATCAAGTTCATTACGCAAAGGGTTTTCTTAAAAACCTGTCGTAGCCCTCCGTCATTTCAGATAAGTACTACTTAGTATTCGTGCTACGGTAGTTTAGCTTTCGTCAAGGCGTAGTGTTCGGTAGCTAACTAGTGCTTATCTGCTGCATACGATGCGATTGGATTAGGGTATTCGTACGACATTGTTTGGCTTTCGTCAAGGTTCGTGCGGGTGGGTTTAATTCAATCAGGAAATGTACAGGTTCAATTTGACTAGTGATCTATGGTTTGTTGGATTTCGTCAAGGTTATAGGATGCTAGGGGTAAAATATTATCGGGAATTTCAAGTGTTGAAATTTGCAATGAGAATGCATACCTTCTATGAGATAATTGGATCCCGATACCCACTGCGAGTAAGAGTTACTCATGGGAGAGTTTTACACATTACAATTAGTCGATCAAGTAGGTGTCTAGAAAAGTGTGAACGGGGTTACGCCCCTGGAAAAATAAGATTTATTTTAATTAGGTCCGTGCGAAAGCACGGGGAACCTCCCTCAAAGTACCAGCACTGGCCTAACTGAAAGATTGGCGAACTTGTAGGGTATGATTAATCCCGGCTAGTCTTTTCTTTTAGGGTTTGAAGGAATATTTGACTAAAGTAGTGGGAGCCATCCTGATTAGATATATTAATAATCAATCTAATCTTGTAAGAGCATACGCAGAGTGTTTTCTTCTCTCTCTCTCCAGGTAGCGACCATGTCACGCCTTAATCAAGATAATAATACGGATGTGTTGACCAAACCCGCTTACTATACTGAGCTAAGGAACGTTGGTCCCGCTCCAATTTATAATTGTTATAAGACCGAGCAGGAAATAGGGGATTACCAGGATTCCCGTGCCGCCCAAATGAAGAAAGTGCATGATGATGCATCTTCTTCGGGTATGTTTATTATAGAGAATTGTTTCTCAGTATCCTTTACGTCCTGAGTATGAGATACCGGATCAGGATCCCACATATGTAATATGTTACATGGGCAACAAATAAGTAGAGAACCGAGAATGGGTGATAAGTTTCAAGAGTTGGAAATGGTGCAAGTGTTGCAGCCAAGTTTGTTGGCAGTTATCATCCTGTATTACCAAATACATTGATTCTGAACGAATGTTATTAGACACCGAACCTGATATACAACATCATATCAGTCTCTTTATTTAGTAAAGAAGGATATAATTTTGTATTGTTGGATAATGTTTTGAACATTTCCTATATCAAGAGTTGATCGGTTCAGGCACGTTATCTAAAAGCATATACGTTCTAAATCAAACCACAGTTCTTAACGTATAGAACACACACAAGAGGAAGAGTTCAGAAATGAACGAATCCTTCTTGAGGCATTGTAAACTAGGTCATATCAATGCGACCCAACTAGCTAAGTTACATAGAGATGCATATTTAAATATCTTTGAATTTACATCTTGTGAAACTTGCCAGTCATGTCACAAAGATAAGATGACCATAGCTCCGTTTATTGGAAACAGAGAAAGAGTTAGTGAACTCTTGGGATTGATACATGATGATGTATGAAGGTCCCCTGTCTACACATACTAGGACCGGTTCTTTGTACTTCATTACATTCACCGATGATCTCTTAAGATTCGCACATGTGTTCCTGTTGAAACACAAGTCTGAATCTTTTGAGAAATTCAAAGAATATAAGTTAGAATTAGAGAACCAAAAACGGGTATAAGTATTATGTCCTATGATGTGATCAGGGAGGAGAATACTTGAGCACGGAATTCCTGAACTATTCTAAAGGAGAATGAGATTCTCTCTCAGCATTACTCCTCTGTATACACCACAGCACGTTGGTATATCGGGGCGGAGCAATCGCACCCTATGTGATATGGTGTGCTCTATGATGAGTACTACTGAGATGCTTATTTCCTTTTGGGGGTTGTGCACTTGTGAAGCTGCATACCTATTGAATAGGGTTCCAACCAAATCAGGTGCCTACCACTCCATATGTGAGATGGTATGGGAAGAACCCATATCTTAAGGATGTTAAGATTTGGGGGTTGTCCGGCCTATGTCTAAAAGCAAAATCTAGACAAGCTCGAGGCAAGGTCAGTTCTGTGGAAGTTCGTTGGATATCCCAAGCATTCGCAAGGGAATATCTTCTACCACACTGAGGAGCAAAAGGTGTTTTGTTTCTCAGCATGCTACCTTTTAGAAAGGGGATTTCTTATGAAGAAATTAGTGGTCATGAGGTAGAACTGGAAGGAGTTCCGGCTATACAAACTGTAGCTGATGATTTGGTAAACCCGGAGGATTCAATAGTTTCCAACGAATCTCAGCCTCTCCGCCGATCTGGTAGGGTTCCTCATCCACTTGAGAGATACTTCGGTTTTCTCTATGACAGTGGGAGCGAGGATTGCATCATGAGATGATGACCCAACTGGTTTCGAGAAGGCCATCAAGAGTGGGGACTTTGTAAGAATGGCTTGATGCAAAGCGATCTGAGATGGAATCTGTCACGCCCCGCTTCCCAAAATACGGAATACAGGGGTGACAAGGCCAGCCATGCTCCTACGATCAAGGAAAAATCCTGTCGTAGTCACACTTCAGCTTCTAGCATTATATGGTAATCAGTAAAATACAATACGGGTAAAGAGAATGCATTCACTAAAACTATCGAATATAAAGAAATCTGAGCTCAATGGAAGTAAACAAGATGACAACTAACCAGGGATATCAGTGGAGAAATGTAACTGGTTCACTGGTCTGGATCTTCACGGTCTTCTCGAGATCAGGCGAATCCATCTCTATCACTGAGCATGCATACTCAGGTCATCAGAGCGACACAATAGCCACATTATAATAATAACAAAGAGACAAGGAAATAAAGTAATACCGGTGGAGATGATAAATGCAGGCAATCAATATGTCAATAACTGATGCAATATATGATCTGTGTCCCTATCGGTCTCTAAGTCACATTGAAATCAAGTTGTGGAAAGGAGTGATCATGTTTAACGAGGGTCTCGTACGTACAAGAGACTACGGCCCACGACGCCCGGGACATAACCCTGTCAGCCGGACCGCTAGGTCCAACCTAATATATATAAAAGTCGCTGTTCGAATGATCATCCTCTAAAATCGCCAACCTCGCTAAATACAATTTTCTTTCCACTTCGATTTCCCATTTTCCCCCAGGTTTCACTATCTATGAGTATGGGCTAGTTGTGTACAAGTATGCATCAATAACACGGTTGTATTCACTATTCACTGTATTGTCACTATCACGATCCATTCACTTTTCACCGGCGTACTTGACACAGCCAATCCGATACTATTCACGTTCGACAATGCATTGCACACTGAAACTTAATAATGACGCGCACTATCACTAGAAGTATTACGGTCGGGTATAATATGTGCATTTATGCCGCTAAACAATCATGTGCAATGCAAGTTATTATGCGTCTTATGAACTTATAAAAATTGCATTAAATCATACGTTCAGAATTAAGTAAAATGATACAAAATAGGTAGTAAGTAAACTTAGTCGGCAGTTCAACGAAATTAGTTTCAAGTCAAACGGGTTTCGGGTTTGCAAATTACAGTCATTTCATTTTAAGTGTTCTCTGCTGGAATTTCAGTTCCTGAACTGAATGTCCATTTCGTAACACAGTTTTCACGCTGTTGGGATCAAAATTAGGCGACACTATAGTTGAACAATATTTAGGTTTATCAGTTAGGTTTCCAACTCAATTGTAGGATCAGTAATATCCTATATCAACAGGGAGTTATGGTCAGGTTAAGTTCGATGTGTTAAATTTGTCACTGCAAAATTCAGATGGACACATCGGCATTATAAAATGTGTTAAAAATATCATACAGAACAGGAATCTAATGAAACCAGTGGGGTAAGAAAGCTAACTTAATTTTATACGTAATTATATAGGGTTATGCACATTCTCGCATTTGAATAAGGATATACAGTGATTTAAAAACAATGGTTAACTGGGATTACTGATCTGGACTGTAGTCCAGAATCGTAATTCTCCCCAGTTTTCTTTATCATGAATCATTAGGATTTAGTGAAAAAATATATATTACAGTAGGTTATTACGTTAGCTTCGATACAATCCATGGAACGCTAAAATACGATTTGTAAAAGATTTTATATGAATTTAACGGTATAGCGTGTTCAGGAAAATTCTGATTTCGCAATGATTATCGGAGGTAATATTTTATAGGTGAACGATATTTATTTTCAACCAGATTTTTGTGGTACTTCTATGAACAGTAAAAGGGTTTAACGATCATAAGTTCTGTCATTTAAAGATCGTTTTTCAAAGCATGGTTTGCATCGAACACTTCCAAACTGGGATTTACACATCGTTTTTCAAAGCATGATCATAAGTTCCGCCATTTCTGTATGATATTTTTAACACATTTTATAATGCCGATGTGTCCATCTGAATTCTGCAGTGACAGATTTTACACATCGAACTTAACCTGACCATAACTCCCTGTTGATATAGGATATTACTGATCCTCCAATTGAGTTGGAAACCTAACTGATAAATCTAAATATTGTTCAACTATAGTGTCGCCTAATTTTGATCCCAACAGCGTGAAAACTGTGTTACGAAATGGACATTCAGTTCAGGAACTGAAATTCCAGTAGAGAACACTTAAAATGAAATGACTGTAATTTGCGAACCCGAAACCCGTTTGACTTGAAACTAATTTCGTTGAACTGCCGACTGAGTTTACTTATGATGTCAACAGCATCATCCCGGGGCTGGCCTAGCCCGTAAAACTAATTTCGTTGAACTGCCGACTGAGTTTACTTATGATGTCCATTTCATTGAACATGAAACATGTACAGATGAATGATGTCAACAGCATCATCCCGGGGCTGGCCTAGCCCATAAAACTGATCAGTATAAGCGTCGCACTGTTGAGTTACAAGTCAGGTTTCATCATTGATTTCCCCTTACCCTTAAGGTTATGTGTTCAAGTCAGGTATTGAAAAATCTGGAGCTAATACCAACACATGATCAAGCAGGTATAGCTTTGTCTATGTAGACAACATGATACGTCCGTCAGTACAACATGTCAGGATTGTTGGCATTAGAAATAGGATCAGGTAGCATGTCAAGTAGTGGTGTATCAGGTCATGACAGGTGGTGCACAGGTATCAAACTGATGCTCATAATAAAACTGTAGCAAGTACGGATACACGATAAAAGTACAGATACACAGTAAAACACGGATGCACAAATATCTATCAGGGATTACATCTACAACACCATGACTATGCATGATGCACATTATCAAGCATGGGGTGTTAATATAACAGTAACATGAAATAATGTGACATGGCATGCAACTAGATATATAATTAATGATATGGATGCGAACTGGTATCAGAAAAATGGTAAAACTGTAACATGGATGCACAATACAATAAATATGCAATATTTTTATTAATATAGATGCAAGTATAATAATATAGCATGTATCAAGCTAACTTGCATGCAACCAGATATGTAATTAATGATATGGATGCGTACGGCTATCCGAAAACAGTAAAACAGTAACATGGATGTACAATGCAGTAAACATGTGATATTTTTATTCATATGGATGCAAAATATGTATCATAGTATGTAGCAAGGTAAATTTGCATGCGACTAGATATGTGATAAACTGTACGGATGCGAACGGGTATTGTAAAACTGTAAAACTGTAACATATGATGCACGATTCAATAAACATGTAATATTTTTATTCATATGGATGTAAAATATATATCATAGCATGTAGCAAGGTAAACTTGACTGATCGGATCTCAATACGGGGTGCGTACGCAGCGTCCGACGTCGGGTAAATGTCGCAATGCACACGCGCGCGTACAGAACATGACCAGGCAAAGCAAGAAGGTGACCACGCTGGCTGGGGATGCCCACTGGGTCGCCCGGATCGTCGCAATGACACGGCTCCGGCGATCACCAGAAAAGCAAGAATCAAGCAGAGAAGAAGAAATAGAAGAAGAAGAAGTAGGAGGAGGAGGATTGCTTCTGGGGTTTTGGTGCTCTGGGGTCAGAGGTGAAGGTGAGGGGGTGGCTCGACGATGGGTCGTCGACGGTGAGGATGCAGGCAAGGGTCGGAGGTGCTGGCGTGCAGGGTAAGGGTTGTCGAAGTCGGGTGTGCAGGGTTCGTCGGGGTGTTTGCAGGGGCTCGGGAGAAGGAGGTGATGATGACGAGGGCGAGATGATGGCGAGGGCGAAGTAAGACGCCGGCGAGGGTCGGAGCTCCAGCGACGAGGGTGCAGCGAGGGTGTCGTGGTCGTGGGTATGGGTTGCAGGAGGTGCTCGGTGCAGGGGTTCGCCGCGGGGTGAAGCAAAGTGGAGGAGGAAGAGGAGGCGGTGATGAGGCCGACGAGGAAGTCGGCGGTGGCGAGAGGGGAGCACGGCGTGGCGTGGGTTAGGGCTTGCGAGCGAGGCGGCGGGGAAAGAATAGAGCGAGAGAGAGAAGAAGACGTGGGTATAAATAGGTTTGGGTTAATAAAAAAATATATAATATAAAATATATATTATACGGAGGAGAGAGAAAGTTTTGTTAGAATAGGATTTAGGATTTTTAAAATATTAAAAAAATAGTTTATAGTTATAAAACGTATATAAAGCAGTTTTAATATATAAAAGAATTTTATATTATATACTTTGAGATTTTCTGACTAATACAAAAGTAGTCCAAAACACGCCCGGGTCTGGTCTAAAATTACGGTTTGAAAATACTGATAATATACGTATCAACCAAAACCAAAATATGATAACCGGGTAACGAAAATGCATACCCCCAAGAACGGATACACGTAACGTGCACGTGGCTATCCAAATGAGTCTGTTTCTCTAAACGAAACGAGAACAGGATGTATGGATGCCACCACAGGGTTAGGGGTATCATGTAGGCCATGTTAGATACTTTTAAAATATTTTATTTGACTTTAAATGTTATATTGGAAAATGAAGATGTCGGATATAATGCAGTTATATAACATGAAAGTGCATGGATTCTCAAAACTAGCCAGGATAAATCATAAACAGGAATCAAGACGGGTTTCCAGCATGCGGGTCGGGTCGGATGCAAATACAGACACTAATTACACTATTCGCACCCAAAACACAATAAATCAAGAAATAGTCATAAATAAAGAAATACCCAAAAATAGAATTGGTATAAATGAACTAGGGTGTTACATTATACCCAACTACAAAAAGAATTTCGTCCTCGAAATTCCCGGAACAAGAAAAGACAAACAAACATGAATCGGTGTGGAAACTTCTGTCGAATCTCGTCTTCTCGTTCCCAAGTTGATTCTCCGTGCGAGCGATTCCCCCAAGAAACAAGTACGAGAGGGAGAACCTTGTTCTTAAGGACCTTTTCTCTTTGATCGACAACCGACATCGGTCGTTCTTCATAGGTCAAATCCTCCCTTACAGTCAGCTCCGAATGATCTAGCACGTGTGTTTCATCTCGAAGATACCTACGGAGTTGAGATACATGAAACACGTCATGAACACTCGCCAAAGATGGTGGTAAAGCCAATCGATAAGCCACTTCTCCAATACGCTCAATAATATCGAAAGGCCCCACGAATCGAGGACTAAGCTTGCCTCGACTCCCAAAATGAATCACTCCTCTAGTCGGTGATATCTTTAAGAATAAGATTACCAACAGTGAACTTTATAGGTCTTCTCGATGTATCTGCCTAACTCTTTTGCCGATCTTGTGCTGCCTTCATGTGATTCCGGATAGTATTAACCTTCTCCACTGTTTGCACGACAAGATCCGGTCCCAACAATCTTCATTCTCCAACATCGTCCCAACAAACAGGTGAGCGACACTTGTGACCATACAATGCTTCGAAGGGAGCCATCTGAATAGTCGCCTGAAAGCTGTTATTGTAAGAAAACTCCACCAAGTGTAGATGATTCTCCCATGAGCCCTTGAAGTCTAGCATGCAAGCTCTCAACATGTCTTCAAGAATTTGGACTGTTCTCTCCGACTGGTCATCTGTCTGAGGATGATAAGCGGTGCTAAACTTTAATCGCGTTCCCAAACTTTCCTATAAACTCCTCCAGAAGTGCGATAAGAATCGGGTATCACGATCGGAAATGATGCTTTTAGGTACACCATGCAATCTCACAATCTCCTGCATGTACCGTTCTGCTAACGCTTCCGTCGACTGACCAACTCGTAACGATATGAAATGAGCTGCCTTGGTCAATCGATCAACAATCACCCAAACTGCATTGTTGCCCTTTGGACTCCGCGGTAAAGCTGTCACGAAATCCATGGTTATATGTTCCCACTTCCACTGAGGAATCGGAAGTGGTTGCAATAAACCAGCTACTCTTTGGTGTTCAGCCTTAACTTGCTGACACACCAAGCACTTCGCTACAAAGCGAGCAATCTTCCTTTTCATGCCTTCCCACCAGAAATGCTGTCGTAGATCACGATACATCTTCGTGCCTCCAGGATGTACAGAATATGCGGAACTGTGCGCCTCCTTCATAATTTCTTCACGAATGTCTCTTTTCGGCACACACAAACGGCTACCATATTGCATCGAACCATCTTCATGAATCAACCAGTCTGTTCGAAGTCCCGCTTCTACCTGTTCTCGAAACTTCTGCAACCTTGGATCGTGCGACTGCGCTGCTTTAATATTATCGATCAATGACGACTGTACTTGCAGCTGCATCAACTGTCCCGAAGAATGCGGTGGCACGATCTCCAACTCGAATCTCCAAAAATCTTCGATAAGCTCTTTCTGTGCAGTCAACATCCGAATTGCTGGCAACCGACTAAGTGCATCCGGCACTACATTAACCTTCCCCGGATGGTACTTGAGATCAAGATCATAGTCAGCCATCAGCTCCAACCATCTACGCTGCCTCATGTTGAGCTCTTTCTGCGTGAACACATACTTTAGGCTTTTGTGATCGGTGAATACTTTGACCCTTTCGTCCAATAAGTAGTGTCTCCGAATCTTCAAAGCGAAAATCACTGCTGCAAGCTCCAAATCATGAGTTGGATAATTCTTCTCATGGGTCTTCAACTGTCTCGATGCGTAGGCTATAACCTTCCCATGCTGCATCAAAACATATCCCAAACCTTTCCCAGATGCATCGCTGTGAATCACCAATCCTCCGGAACCATCTGGTACGGTCAAAATAGGAGCAGTTATCAACCTTTGCCTCAACGCCTCAAAAGATGACGCACAACTATCCGTTCATATGAACGGTACCTCCTTTCACGTAAGCTTGGTCAAAGGCTCAGCTAAGCGAGAAAAATTCTCCACGAACTATCCGGCAAGTCCCAGAAAATTTCTGATCGCTGCTACATTCCTCAGAATCGGCCAATCTTGAACTGCTGCAATCTTTTCACGGTCAACGGCGGTTCCATCTCCGGATACGACATGCCTCAAAAACTTCACTTCTTCAATCCAAAACTCGCACTTGCTCATCTTTGCATATAATCTTTCTTGCCTCAACGTCTGCAGTGTGATCTTCAAGTGTTCTACATGCTCTTCTAGGCTCCTCGAGTAGACCAAAATATCATCGATGAACACCACTATAAACTGATCCAAGAACGGTGAAAAGATTCGGTTCATCAAGTCCATAAATATCGCCGGTGCGTTCGTGACTCCGAATGGCATCACTAAATACTCGTAATGTCCATATCGAGTTCGGAACGCAGTCTTGCAAACATCCTCTGATTTAACTCGAACTTGATGATATCCGGATTGCAAATCCAGCTTCAAGAATACCCTCGCGCCACTGAGTTACTCGAATAATTCGCCAATGCGAGGGATAGGGTACTTGTTCTTACTAGTCACCCGGTTTAATTCTCGATAATCGATGCACATTCTCCTTGTGCCATCTTTCTTCTTGACTATAAGAACTGGAGCTCTCCAGGGTGAATTGCTGCTACGATTCCAAACCTTCTCTAGCAATTCAGTAACCTGCTTCTTGACTTCTTCCAACTCCACTGGTGCCATCGGATAGTACGCCTTTGAGATTGGCGCTGCACCAGGAACAAGATCGATCGCGAACTCCACATCTCGTTTTGGCGGTAAACCCGAGATATCCTCGAACACGTCCATGAACTCTCGAATTACAGCAGGCACTTCCTCCTTATCAACTTCCATCGACGAAAGAACACTGTTTTTCGGCCTAGTCCTAAACTCGAATAAGATTAATCGCGAACTCCACATCTCGTTTATACGATATGCCTGAGATTTCCTTGAATACCTCCATGAATTCTCGAACAACTATCGGTGCTTCATCTGCAACCTGTTCACGAACCTCACCTTTGAGTACACACGAATAGTTCCTCTCGTCACGAATTTACAAGTCTGTGCTTGAAAGTGTGTCTTAGCACCACAACAAGGTTTATACAAGCATCAAGTATGCAATTTTCATGATTTTAGGGTGCTAAGCTACACTAACCTAGAATCTAACTAGAGTATTAGGGTTTAAGCATGAATAAAGCAAGATCTAAGCTAACCGAAAGAGATTACAACATTTGTAGACCAAGTCCTTCACTTCTAAAACTCCGAGTAGCAGTCTCTACGACTCCTCTTGGCTCCACTTGAAGAAAGGATTGAGCTTGCTCTTCGATCTTCGAGGCCGAAGATGATCTATCTTGAAGTTTATCTAGATCAAGCCACTTCTTCACTAATCAAGTATTAGTGAAGGAAACAACCTAATCTAAAGGTCTAGTTTAGAGTAGGTTGATGAAATGGGTGTTATGGCTCACTAAGAAAACTCTTTCTCCTTTTCTAATTCCAACTCAAGAAAACCCTAGAGGAGGAAGATGAACATGGAGGGAAAATGAGAGAGTGTAGGAAAAATTATGAGCTAGGTCAAGAGAGCAAGTGTAGAATGGCTTTTGATGAATACTCACTTATTGAAGCATGAATATATTTTCAATAATAATATACAACCATGCTTCAATAGTGATGGTAAATAAATAAACAAATGATCAAACCCATGCTTCACCCATACCCAAAATATCTCTCCCAATTCCACCTCATTTTTCTATTTTTTCAAAATAGAAAATCCATGTTCTATGTGTCATCTACCATGGCACAAAATAAAATACACACACATATTAAGAGAAGAAAAATAATTAGTGAGCTTTAATATTAGTTGATATATATATTTATATTTGATATATTTATATATTAACTAATATTAAAGCTCACTAATTATTTTTCTTCTCTTAATATATTTATATGTATATATGTGACACACACACACACACACACACACACACATATATACATACCTACCTATACATGTGTATATATACATATGTATATGTATACATATGTATATATACACATACATATGTGTGTGTGTGTATATATATAGATATATATAGATATAGATACATACATGTGTGTGTGTGTGTATGTATTTTATTTTGTGCCATGATAGATGACACATAGAACATGGATATTCTATTTTGAGAAAATAGAAAAATGAGGTGGAAATTGGAGAGATATTTTGGGCATGGGTGAAACATGTCTTTGATCATTTGTTTATTCATTTACCATCACTATTGAAGTATGGTTGTATATTATTATTGAAAATATATTCATGCTTCAATAAGTGAGTATTCATCAAAAGCCATTCAACACTTGCTCTCTTGACCTAGCTCATAATTTTTCCTACACTCTTTCATTTTCCCTCCATGTTCATCTTCCTCCTCTAGGGTTTTCTTGAGTTGGAATTAAAAAAGGAGAAAGAGTTTTCTTAGTGAGACATAACACCCATTTCATCAACCTACTCTAAACTAGCCCTTTAGATTAGCCTGTTTCCTTAACTAATACTTGATTAGTGAAGAGGTAGCTTGACCTAGAGAAACTTCAAGGTAGATCATCTTCGGTCTCGAAGATCGAAGAGCAAGCTCGATCCTTTTTTCAAGTGGAGCCAAAAGGAGTCGTAGGGACTACTACTCGGAGCTTTAGAAGTGAAAGATGTCTACAAAGGTTGTAATCTTTTTTGCTTAGCTTAGATCTTGCTTTATTCATGCTTAAACCCTAATACTCTAGTTAGATTATAGGTTAGTATAGCTTAGCACCCTAAAATCATGAAAATTGCATACTTTATGCTTGTATAAACCTTGTTGCGGTGCTAAGACACACTTTCATGGTATCAAACCCAAGCTAGAGCATTAAACGATGTATAGAAATTGCGAACTGAAACGACTCCGAAAACTGTAATCCAAAACCCTAGTTTCTGTCAAGTTTAAATGGCTTCTAATTTTTTTTAAACAGTTGCAGATGTTACATGTGATATAACTAGAACACCAGAGAAAAACAAGACAAAACAACAAACTTTTGGCCGGCCACATTTGTTAAATTCCCGGTCTGGCCGCCCCCCTGAAGTTTTTTGGCTCGTGTTTTGTCTGGTGTTCTGGTGTGTTGGGTTTAGGGTTTCAGGTACTGTTTTATTTTGCCCAGATTGCATGTGATGTTATCTTTGTGTTAGGGCAATTCGAAGTGTTTCGTAGTCGCAATTTTAACATCGTTTCGGGTTTAAGATGATATATGATACAATATTTGGAATCCACATTAAATTAATTTTGTGAAAACTAGTTAGTGTTTTGTGAATCTAGCATTTTAGTCTCATTTGATCGATTGCCATGGAGTTTCGATTCGGATCAAAACTTCGTCGCAATTTTGTATAGTTCATGAACACTCTCCAGGAAATACTACTAGATAGCCACGTCCCATAGCCCCGACCAAGTGATTATAGGAGAACCCCATTGCCAAAAGCATCCACTCAGATGCTCGTGGCCACGGTGTTCCGCCTAAGTGCACTTCGTCGTCGGCATTGGGGGTACGACCATCTACTAAAGTTCCCGACGAGCATTTGATCATTTTATTGAGAATCCTGTTGAATTACCCGACCGGTTATTGAAAAGTGTTTTCAATTCGAGACTAAAATGCAAGGTTTATAGGGTTAGGCATGAAATTCGAAATATGTGATATTCCGGGTTTATAATGTGTAAGGAATATGCGAATTCTAACTATTGTAGTTTTCATTTCTTTGTTGCGACCGTAAGTGTAATATGTGGAGTATCCCTGACCTCGTTGCTATATGACAACGACATTAGGAATACACATATTTACTTACGTTGATGACATGTGATGTTTATGTGTCGCTGTGATATGTTATATTGGATCGTCGTGAATGAATAGCCGGGTTTTTTTGCGTGAGATGAGAGTTTTTTAATTTTCATTCATGTAATAAATTGTATGTAATATTCTTTTATTGGGACACTTCCGAGTTGAGGATGATGTCTCCATTGATGTGTATTATTTACTTTTCCGCATTAGGATAGACCCAAGGTGGGGAGCACAAGTAACCCCAAGTGAGAGGCCATCTCGAGGAGTCGAGACCGAGTTTCCTAACTCTATAATTGGCAGGGTTGCTTGTCGCTCTCGTAGGGGTCTAGGGATGTGGGTTTGGCTATTCATCACGACCGTGAAATCCGTTTTCATTACTGGCTTAATTTAAAACACGGACTTCCTAGTATATCTAATATTTCATATGTTTGCTTCTGCTACTTTAGTTCTGTGATGTGATCATATAACTGCGTGAGAAGAATACTTTATATTTATGATATATATAATAAACGTTTCTTATATTTTGCACCCGCGCTAATCCTGCCCCCGCTCTGGCGTTAGTTAAGTAACCTAACGGTGCATGACGGGGCCCCATGGCGAATACGGATGGCATAAGCGTATGTTCTATTTTCATTTCTTCTGTGATGTTTAGGAAACATAACTGATGGGACGTCATTAATGAGATTAATAAAAAGATAAGAAACCTAAAGATATTGTAGAACTAAATTTTCAAAAAGATAGCTCTAGTTCTTGCTTTGTATAGTGGTATTCCTTGATGGATATCCAGCACCTCATTCGATGAGGAAAGAGCCTAGATCCCTCCACCACGAGTGACCTCTTTAGCAAAATCTAGCAAATGCTACAACCCACTCGGTTTGTTTTGAAAACTACTCAATTTTAAAAGCGGAGCTTAAACCACTCATTTTCAAATCACCAGATTCTACAACGATATCAAGTTCATTACGCTAAAGGTTTTTCTCAAAACCAGTCGTAGCCCTCCGTCATTTCAGATAAGGACTGTTTAGTATTCGTGCTGCGTTTGTAGACCTTGTCAAGGCGTAGTGTTCGGTAGCTGATTAGTACTTATTTGCCGCATGTGATGCGATTGGATTATGGTAGTCGTACGGCCTTATTGACCTTGTCAAGGGTCGTGTGGGTGGGTTTAATTCAATCACGGAATGAACGGGTTGAACTTGACTTGCGGTTTATAGTTTGTTGACCTTGTCAAGGTCATAAACCGTATGGGGTAAAAACAAATATTGAGAATTTCAAGTGTTGAAATTTGCAATGAGATTGCATACCTTCTATGAGATAGTTGGATTCCGATACCCACCGCGAGTAAGAGTTACTCCTGGGAGATTTTTCCACTTTACAATTAGTTGATCCAGTAGGTGTCTAAGAAAGGTGTTAACGGGGTTATGCCCATACGGAAATGAGATTATTTAATTAGTTCCATGCAAAAGCATGCGGAGACTCCCTCGGAGTTCCAATACTTGCCTGGCTGACCGACTGGCAAACTTATAGGGTGTAATTAATCCCGGCTAATCTTACCTTTTAGGGTTTGAAGGAAGATGTTCCCTTATAAAAAAGGGGATGAGGGAAAGTTCTTCACTAAAACAGCCCCACATGTTTAACACGTGAGTGCCTATATGCAACACATATAGGCACTGCAATTAAAACAATTGCTAAGCTAAAACAGTCTCACGTGTTTAACACGTGAGTGCCTATATGCAACGCATATAGGCACTGCAATTAAAACAATTGCTAGGCTAAAACAGCCCCACGTATTTAACACATGAGTGCCTATATGTAACGCATATAGGCACTGCAATTAAAACAATTGCTAGGCTAAAACAACCTCACGTGTTTAATACATGAGTGCCTATATGCAACGCATATAGGCACTGCAATTAAAACAATTGCTAGGCCAAAAGAACCCCACGTGTTAAACACGTGAGGGCACTTCCCTACGTAGAATTAAATTCTACTCAACAAGCAACCGTTGGATCAAAGATCCAATGATGATTAAGCATAGAATTAAATTCTATTGAACTTCTAAATGAGAGATGATATTTTCTGTTAAATAAAAAGTTGGCGGATCAAAGATCCCATAAGTTGGAAAATATTTTTCATATCTTCTTAAACGAAGAAGGATTGTGCTCCGTTAAACCAAGCACCCTTGGATTAAAAATCCAACGGTGATTAAAAATCATCAATCTTCAGAATAAATTATGTATGGGAAAATATTTTCCTAATCTTGTTTGAAAAACAAGAAAATATGTTCTGTAAGACAGAAACTCTTGGATCAAAGATCCAACAGTGGGTAAAACTCCTAAAATCAACTAGGATCTCTCAATGAGAGATTTCCTAAAACTAATCAACAAACTTCTCCCTACTATATAAAAGACCCAAGACCTCAAGTTTAAAAAAAAGGAAAGACCCCCATAAGCTTTAAGAAAAATAACCGCAGAGAGAGAAAACTCCCGATAGACTTAAAGAATATACAGTGATGAGAGAATTTAATTCTCAAAAGAAAAGCCTTGTTCCTTTGAAACCCTAGGTAAAAAAAAAAGACCGTTCTTTGCATCTCTAAGGGTTTAACCCTTCATCGAAGAACTTAGTTCTTCCTCTGGTTGAGGTCTACAGAAGCATATCTCCCCACAAGTTGAGAATTTAATTCTCATCGGAGAGATTCTGTTATGCAGATTCAAAACTTAGGGGGAAAAACTGAGTTCAAAGAATTTAATTCTTACAAAAGTATATAGGAATTTAATTCCTTTGATAACACTAGGGTTTAACCCTGTAAAAGAATTTAGTTCTTATAAAACAAGAAACTTGAAATTCTCTAAACTCAAATCCCAGCATCATTGATATGAGATCAAGATCTTCATGCACATAGAGGGAAAGGCTGACGATTCACACGCAAGTGTCTAAAAAGAAGAACAAGAAGTGCATCGTAGGGCAGTCACGTGGTTCCACGTGACCCCCAAGCATTTATAAAGAAAAGGGAATAAACCCAAAGGCAGCGCTCACATTTTGAAAGTACTTCACGTGTTTGCACATGAGCGTTAATGAATTAAGTGCTTAGCACTTATAAAAGAAAGAGAATTCAGAGAACAATTCCCATTTCGGGTGCCTCACGTGCTCACACGTGAGCCGAGTGCTCATAAAAGAAGAGGGAAATAAAATCCAAAAAGGCAGTACCCAACTTTAGGGCGCCTCACGTGCTCACACGTGAGTGCCACAAGAATTAAGTGTTTAACACTTATATATAAACGGGGACTTGAACCCAATGTACATAGCTAACTTTGAGGTGCCTCATGTGCCACACGTGAGCGCCCCTGAATTCAGTGTTTAACACTGTTTTAGAGCCTCATATGGGAACACGTGAGTGCTGAACGTATACTAGTGTTTAACTCTATAGGAAATCAATTCCAGCCTCAAGTTGGCTAAGTCTTCTTGAGATTAAAACATCTTCGACGAGATTAAAACATCTTCGATCTCCAAATAGACCGAGCCTCTTTGCTCATGACTTCCCAAACTAATGAAGAAATCTTAGTCTCAAAATACGACTAATGATGGAATTGGTTAAAGGGTACATCTCTCTACACCTCTGATACATGTTGTAATTCCTCAACGTTTTCAGAGAGATGGCGGGTCCCGACAACCAACTCCTTTTGGATGCACTTCCCAAAATGGCGACTACGGACCGCAACGTCCTTAAACTAACAATGGGCAGTAACGACCTTAAAACTAAAACAATAGAGCCCAAACACTCTTTTGTTGGATCTGAATGATCATAAAACCTTGTTAAGTAGATCTTAGTCTAAAATTGGACTAACGTATCCTTAACAAACATTTAAGTTGATCTAAATCTCAAACGAAATTAACGATCCTTAAATCAACCCAAACCCAAATCTAAGATATACAGGTTTAGACTAATCCACGCCCTACGGGAGACAACATAAATTAGTCTCTGTATACAATCTACGGGCAACCAAAAATAAAACAAACACACACGACACGAAGTGAATTTCTGGAGCAGGAGAAAGTGGTGTCGCGATGCAGTAACGTAATTAACAGCAGGGCCTGCAGGGAAGAGCGTCCCCACAATAAAAAATCCTTCGCAAACGAGGGGGAATCTGATGAAGTCTGCTACAACGGTCGCATCCGTCCGAACCTCCGATACACGGTGCCATAAATCAACTTGGCATCTTCGGAAAGGTGGACGGATAAATCCAAATAGCATCTGCCCCCAAATTCAGGAAAAATGACCTACGCGGTTCTGTCTCCCGTTTTCGGCGGTAAACAGAAGATTTGATAAAAACAGTAGGAGCCATCATGATTAGATAAGATAATAACCAATCTAATCTTGGAAGAGAGCATGCTAAAGTGTTTTCTTCTCTCTCTCTCTCGGTAGCGACCATGACACGCCTTAATCAAGATAATAATAAGGATGTATTGACCGAACCCATTTATTATACTGGGCTAGGGAATGTCGGTTCCACTCTATCTTATGACCGTCATAAGTCTGAGCAAGGAATAAAGGGATATCATGATTCCCACGCCACTCGAACGAAGAAAGAGCATGCCGATGCATCTTCTTCGGGTGTGTTCATTACTGAGAACTGTTTCTTAGTTTGCTCTACGTCCTGGGTATTGGATACCGGATCAGGATCCCACGTTTGTAATTTGTTACATGAGTTAAGGAGAGGTAGAGAACTGGGAAAGGGTGATATATCTCTCAAAGTAGGGAACGGAGCAATTGTTGCAGCCAAAGCAGTTGGCGAATATCACCTTGTATCACCAAATGGTGATACATTGATTCTAAACGACTGTTATTACGTACCAAAAATGATGTGCAATATTATATCAGTTTTTTTATTGCATAAAGAAGGATATAATTTTGTATTGGAGGAAAATGTTATGAACATTTTCCTAAATCAAGTGTTGATTGGGTTTGGTACGTTGAGTAACGGTATATGTCACGCCCCGCTTCCCAGTATACGGGTAAGGAGACGTGGCTGGGCCCGCAACGTATTTTCTCAGAAGTAAACACGTTAGGCGTAAATAAGCAATATAATAAATGTACACAAGAAATGACAAGGGATGCAAATAAACATCAACTTTTATTGATTAAATATTCTTTACAATACAACTGGAAAGTAAATACAAAGGGAGAAAGCAATGCCTAAACAATGGCATATGAATTGAAAAAAGTGAGTACAAGTAAGTCCACAAGTCGTGCTGCTCAATGATCTACTCCAAGTGCTCCTGGCTGGGCTCGAACTCCTCAGAATCGGGTCCTCCTGAAAACATTCCAAAAAAAGAAGAGAAATAGGAATATCGTCAGCGAACAATCGCTCGGTAAGTCCCAAGAGGTAGAGAAGAATAGACAGAGGATAGAACAGGTAAAATATATAAGGTTATCGTTGTTATGCTAACGTAGTTGTTTGTACCTTGGTACAGAATATATCAGTGTTTACGAGAGGAGTCCAACTATCCCATGGACTAAGGTAACCCGTAGTACAAGGCTCCGTCAAAGACCATGGAACAACGGCAATGGATGTTTAGTTGCATCTTTTAATGACCATTTCGTGTCACTTTTAACACATTCCGTACCAGTCTACCCCTTTAACTCCGTAATGTATATTGTGTTGTTTTATAGATGTAAGACTTGCCGAAACCATGATATTAGTTGTTCATGTAAACGATAAGGATGTAAACGGATAGTCATGTAATCCAGTCAATGTATATCCATGGTTCGGTCAAATTAAGTCATGTTGATATAGATAGTATTCCAGAATTCATGTTTAATTTCCAGTATATATGGTTTCATGTTGTATTGGAGTTATATTTGAATTGTATTTCTTGTTTGAATTGTTTTCATATTAGACCGAGACTCAGAAACTTTAAACAGAATTGAAGTCCTGAATTAGTTTTGGAGTTATCGGTAACTGCTGCACATGGACGGCAGGATTTGTGTATTTTTCCTAGACAATTACCATATTGATAACCCCGTTTTAGTTGTCAACCTTAGATAGGCAAGCACCCACTTTCTCTGGTCCCCCGAGACTAAGAGAATTGGTCCCGCTTAAACCTATATTTACTAGGGTCCTTATGGTAATTTAATATAACTTGAGGGGGGTTTTATGAAAAATAGTTTTGATATAATTTCAAAATAAACTTCAAGTATTTATTTATTGTATTTAGAGTTTTCATAGACGTAATTTTTTATATGATGAGTTATTCTAGTGAATATAAACCTAGATTGAATAGTATATGGTATTTTAGTGTAAAATGGACTTGTATTGATGTTTGATGGTATTTTCATGAAATTGTGATTCTTTTGTTTTGTAAACATGGAATTTGTTTATATATTTAAAATAGATGGTTTGATAATATTTATATATAATTATTAAAAAATAAATTTATTTATTAAATAGAAAATCACGTTTTCTTAAAATTTGTAATAAAAATTTCATCGAGATCGTATGCTTCGTGAGGAGGTCTGCATCTCGCCCTACTAGTCCAATGGATGTGCGATAACCAGCACCAACCAAATCGGATTCCCCAAGAGTGGGTTGTAGAGACATAACCGTAAGGAATTTGATTAAAACATTTTAAAGAATACGGTTTTTAATAGTTTATAGTATTTAAATGTAAATTCGTATTTGTCCCAAAAATATTGTTTTCAAGCAATCGTGCTATATCAAGATGTGTGTTGTGATGAGGCAGGTCATTATCTCGTGAGGTTTTCTAAAGGTAATATGAACAAATATGATAAAAGAATGTCGTAGGTAAACTTTGTGGTATTTAACCGTAAAAGTGAGATACAAGTTGCATAGTATGGTATTTTGAATTGAAACTTGTTTTCAATATTTGTTTATGGTTACTAAGCGAGATATAACAATATGGATGTTTGGTTATTAAGAAAAGTTGTGTTTTTAACAAGTTTAGAATCGGAAGTCGGAATAACTCCACTTCCGACGAGTTTTAAAAATAGAACTTTTTAAGTTAAGAAGAGAGGAGAGGAGAGGGGGCTTACTGGATTAGAGTAGAGAGAAGAGGTGGAGGAAGGATTTGAGAGTTTCGTGGAGTCGGGGGGTCGCCGGAATCTTCCCGAATCGTTGCCGGAAAGTGACATTGGGCTAACTCCACTTGTACACTTATTTGACTTGGAAAAATTTGAGAGTTTTGACAATAGATTTCAGAATGGAGAGAGCTAAGGTATGGGGTGGTATTTATAGGATAGAATTAGGGTTTATGAAATTAAAAAGAGAATTAAAATGCATTAAAATTTAGTTTTAATGGTGATTTTTAATTCTCAGGTTAATTGCAGGAAAAAAATAGAAGAGGAATAGTGAGGGAGGCCAAAGGGTTAGGGTTCAAAATTTTGAAGCATTTCCGACGGTTGGGACCGGTGCCGGCCCCCCCAAAGATGATCTTCGCCGGTCGTTGGGTGGGGGTTGGGGTCTGGATTGGTGCCACGTGTTAATGTCTGTTCCTATATCATTCAGCACATGTTTGATATAATCTGACTTTTCATTTTACGTGTATTGCACGCGTAAACTTTTGGGCTTCCAAAATGTATAAAAGAAAAATCATAAAAAAATAATAATATGTAGCCAGGGGGATTTGAACACAGTGGCTATATCACAGCTGTGCAAGGCTTTACTAATGAGCTACAAGTGCTTTCTTGTTATTTTTAAACAAGAATTACTTTTAAGTTGTGCTCATGCTAAGGTGCTCCTTTATGTACTTTAAAAAGAAAAAAAAATTGTACTGAAAGTTCAGGGTCATTACATTCTACCTTCCTTATAAAAATTTCGTTCTCGAAATTTATAGAAGTAAGTTGTAACAGATTCAAGAAAAATTTGATGACAATGATGGTGAAAGAACTACTGATAGTGCATGAAAAATAACTAAATGATGCAAGGGTTTTGTAAAGAGTGAGAGGAATTACCCGTGTTACCTTGGCCTATATCCTTGGCTTCTACGGCCGCTAAAGTGAAAGCATGTCACTGGGGTACATTCCTCCTAGCTAAGGGCACATTCCTCTATCCTTGGGGTATGTTTCTCTGACCTTGAGGCATGTTCCTCAGTGCCTGCTAGAATTGGCGAGTAGGCTGTGCAGGAGGTCCATGTGGAGGAGGAGCTAGGAGAGCAAGATGAGGTGTAGGTGCTTGAATAGCTGGCCACTGTGGATAGTTGATGTGTGTTGGAACTAGGTTACGTCTATGATGACATGTTCCAATACATGAGTGGATGCGCCGCAAACTAAGCACATGTCTTTTGCGCGCCTGCAGTCCTTCAACAGGTGTCCATCCATCTTGCATTAGTAACAAAAGTCTAGACTTGGCCGGTTAAATGTTACTTCCGTCTCCTGGGTGCAAAAGTTTGTATAGGAGGAGCTTCTCCTGCTATCTGAGTAGCAGGGCGATTCACACAGGCAGATTGATGTTTGCCCTTCTTCTTCACTACTGTCTCGTATTGACGGGCAGCCTTCAAAGTTAAGTCGTGGGTTGGGAAATTCCCTGTGGCTAAAACAGCTTGGATCTCTTGGTCCAACCCTTGCTGAAATCGTCTGGCCCTAATCTCAGCAGTCGGTATGAGATTTGCCGCGAACCTGTTACGGTCTTATGTTAGCTGTGCAGTATGTGATATTAGAAAATCGAATATTTGAGACATATCTTACCTGCTTAACATGGTGAACTCAGCATCATACACATCTACGGATTTGCTCCACATAGAGCCTTATTGTAGGTGGATGAATTGCTGCTCCATGTCAAATCGGGCAGTCTCGGGAAAATACTTCACATCAAACATTTCACGAAATGTCTTCCATTCGATCGGCTGGGAAAAACGGCTTTCTTCTGTCTTCCACCATACTTGGGCGTTGTGGGTAAGTTGCAGTTTCGCAACTCTTACCAAAGCAATGTCTGGCACTTGTGCTGCTGCCAGATCGTCTTCGATGGACTGAGCCCATTTTTCAGCTTCCAGAAGGCTCTTTTTCCCAGAAAATTGCTCCGGGCCCGGAATTGTTTCACTCAGGTGCCTCAGCTTCTGGGCGGTTCATTAAGATAGAAGTCTGCTGCTGTTGTCCCTCTAAGAGGCTCTTAATTGCCTCAAGCAAAACCATTTGCTCATTGATCGGAGTTGCTATGGTAGATGTAAGTGGAAGAGGTGGTGGAGTGTTGCCATTCATGTTGGTACTCGTGTTGTTCGGAGAATCCATAACCTTGAAAGAAAAATAGGGTTAGGATAGATTCAAGGAATAGAAAATGTAAAGAATGTTTAGTTGCTGGGTCTTATAATTCTTGTGATATATTGCTTAGGTTTCCATGCAGAACTGACCTGCATGGGCCGCCAACAAAACCTGTTACGCCCCGCTTCCCGGTATATGGGTAATGAGACATGGCTAGGCCCGTGACGTATTTACTCAGAAGTAAACACGTTAAACGTAAATAAGCAATATAATAAATGTATACAAGAAATGACAAGAGATGCAAATAAACAAAACTTTTATTGATTAAACATTCTTTACAATACAACTGGAAAGTAAATACAAAGGGAGAAAGCAATGCCTAAACAATGGCATATGAACTGAAAAGAAAAAAAGTGAGTACAAGTAAGTCTACAAGTCGTGCTGCTCAGTGATCTGCTCCAAGTGCTCCTGGCTGGGCTCGAACTCCTCATAGTCGGGTCCTCATGACAACATTCCAAAAAAAGAAGAGAAATAGGAATGTCGTCAGCGAATAATCGCTTAGTAAGTCCCAAGAGGTAGAGAAGAATAGACAGAGGATAGAACATGTAAAATATATAAAGTTATCGTTGTTATGCCAACGTAGTTGTTTGTAGCTTGGTACAGAATATATCAGTGTTTACGAGAGAAGTCCAACTATCCCGTGGACTAAGGTAACCTGTTGTACAAGGCTCCGTCAAACCCCACGGAACAATGGCAATGGATGTTTAGTTACGTCTTTTAATGACCATCTCGTGCCACTTTTAACACATTCCGTACCAGCCTACCCCTTTAACCCCATAATGTATATTGTGTTGTTTTATAGATGTAAGACTTGCCGAAACCATGATATCAGTTGTTTATGTAAACGGATAAGGATGTAAACGGATAGTCATGTAATCCAGTCAATGTATATCCATGGTTTGGTCAAATCAAGTCATGTTGATATAGATAGTATTCTGGTATTCATGTTTAATTTCCAGTATATATGGTTTCATGTTATATTGGAGTTATATTTGAAAGTATTTCTTGTTTGAATTGTTTTCAGATTAGACTGAGACTCAAATTGAGTCAGACACTTTAAACAGAATTGAAGTCCTGAATTAGTTTCGAAGTTATCGGTAACTGCTGCACATGGACGGCAGGATTTGTGTCTTTTTCCAAGACAATTACCATATTGATAACCCCGTTTTAGTTGTCTATCTTAGATAGGCAAGCACCCACTTTCTCCGGCTCCCTGAGGCTCAAGAGAATTGGTCCCGCTTAAACCTATATTTACTAGGGTCCTTATGGTAATTTAATATAACTTGAGGGTTTTTTTTATGAAAAATAGTTTTGATATAATTTCAAAATAAACCTCAAGTATTTATTTATCGTATTTAGAGTTTTCATGGACGTAATTTTTTATATGATGAGGTATTCTAGTGAATATAAACCTAGATTGAATAGTATATGATATTTTAGTGTAAAATGGACTTGTATTGATGTTTGATGGTATTTTCATGAAATTGTGATTCTTTTGTTTTGTAAATATGGAATTTGTTTATATATTTAAAATAGATGGTTTGATAATATTTATATATAATTATTAAAAAATAAATTTATTTATTAAATAGAAAATCACGTTTTCTGAAAATTTGTAATAAAAATTCCATCGGGATCGTATGCTCCGTGAGGAGGTCTGTATCTTGCCCTACTAGTCCGATGGATGTGCGATAAGCCGCACCAATGAAATCGGATTCCCCAAGAGTGGGTTGTAGAGATATAACCGTAAGGAATTTGATTAAAACAATTTAAAGAATACGGTTTTTAATAGTTTATGGTATTTAAATGTAAATTCGTATTTGTCCCAAAAATATTGTTTTCAAGCAATCGTGCTATGTCAAGATGTGTGTTGTCATGAGATAGGTCATTATTTCGTGAGGTTTTCTAAAGATAATATGAGCAAATATGATATAAGAATGTCGTAGGTAAACTTTGTGGTATTTAACCGTAAAAGTGAGATACAAGTTGCTTAGCATGGTATTTTAAATTGAAACTTGTCCTCGATATTTGTTTATGGCTACTAAGTAAGATATAACAATATGGATGTTTGGTTATTAAGAAAAGTTGTGTTTTTAACAAATTTAGAATCGGAAGTCGGAATAACTCCACTTCCGATGAGTTTTGAAAAGAGAACTTTTTAAGTTAAGAAGAGAGGAGAGGAGATGGGACTTACTGGATTAGAGTAGAGAGAAGAGGTGGAGGAAGGATTTGAGAGCTTTGTGGAGTCGCGGGGTCGCCGGAATCTTCCCGAATCGTCGTCGGAAAGTGACTTTGGGCTAACTCCACTCGTACACTTATTTGACTTGGAAAAATTTGAGAGTTTTGACAATGGATTTTAGAATGAAGAAGGCTAGGGTACGGGGTGGTTTTTATAGGATAGAATTAGGGTTTAGGGGATTATAAAGAGAATTAAAATGCATTAAATTTTTGTTTTAATTGTGATTTTTAATTCTCTGGTTAATTGCAGAAAAAAAAACAAACAGAAGAGGAGTAGTGGGAGGAGGCTAAAGGGTTAGGGTTCAAAATTTTGAAGCGTTTCCGACGGTTGGGACCAGCGGCGCCGGCCCATAGAAGATCTTCGCCGGTCGTTGGGTGGGGGTTGGGGTCTGGATTGGTGCCACTTGTTAAAGTCTGTTCCTATATCATTCAGCACATGTTTGATTTAATCCGACTTTTCATTTTGCGTGTATTGCGCACATATAAACTTTTGGGCTTCCAAAATGTTTAAAAGAAAAATCATAAAAAAAATATGGCCAGAGGGATTTGAACACAGGGGCTATGTCACAACTGTGCAAGGCTTTACTAATGAGCTACAAGTGCTTTCTTGTTATTTTTAAACAAGAATTACTTTTAAGTTGTGCTCAGGCTAAGGTGCTCCTTTATGTACTTTAAAAAGAAAAAAATTTGTACAGAAAGTTCAGGGTCGTTACAATATATACATACTAAATAAAACTACAGTTCTAAACATACAAAACATACAAAAGAGGAAAAGTTCAGAAATGAACGAAGCCTTCTTATGACATTGTAGACTTGGTCATATCAATGCGACAAGACTAGCTAAGTTGCATAAAGATAAATATTTGTATCCGTTCGAATTTACATCTTATGAAACTTGCGAGTCAAGTCTCAAAGGCAAGATGACCAAAAATCCGTTTACTGAACACGGAGAAAGAGCTACTGAACTCTTGGGACTGATACATAATGATGTATGTGATCATATATCTACACATGCCAGGAATGATCCTCATACTTCATTATATTCACAGTCGATCTCACAAGATTCGGACATGTGTTCTTGTTGAAACACAAATCTAAAGGTTTTGAGAAATTCAAGAAATATAAGTACGAAGTTGAGAACCAGACGGGTAAAAATATTAAAATCCTTCGATCTGATCGGGGAGGAGAATACTTAAGCACGGAATTCCGAGACTATCTAAAAGATAATGGGATTCTCTCTCAGCTTACTCCTCCGTATACACCACAGCACAACGGTGTCTCAGAGCGGAGGAATCGCACCCTATTAGATATGGTGCGCTCTATAATGAGTACTGCTGAGTTACCTATTTCTTTTTAGGGTTATGCGCTTGAGACAACCGCATACCTATTGAATCAAGTTCCATCAAAATCTGTGCCTAAAACATCGTATGAGATATGGCGTGAAAAGAGACCATATTTTAAACGAGTTAAGTTATGGGGTTGTCCGACCTATGTTAAAAAACAGAATCCGGACAAACTCGAGACACGATCAGTTCTTTGCAAGTTTGTGGGATATCCAAAGAATTTACACGGATATCTATTCTACCATAGTGAGGAACAAAAAGTGTTTGTTGCTCAATATGCCACCTTTGTAGAAAAGGAATTTCTTGTAAAAGAAATTAGTTGTAATGAGGTAGAGCTAGAAGAAGTTCCAGTCGCACAAACTACAACTGATGATTTGGTGGAACCGGAGGATTCAATAGTCCCCGACGAACCTCATCCACTCCGTAGATCTAGTATGGTTCCTCATCCACCTGAGAGATACTACGGTTTTCTCATTGACGGTGAGAGTGAGGATTGCATCATGGAAGATGATGACTCAACTAGTTTCGAGCAGGCCATCACAAGTGGAGACTCTGTGAAATGGTTGGATGTTATACGATCTGAGATGGAATCCATGTACACCAACAAAGTATGGACTTTGGAAGTTGCTCGTAAAACCCATTGGGAGCAAGTAGATCTTCAAGAATAAAATTGGTGTAGATGGAAAAGTTGAGACTATCAAAACTAGACTTGTAGCAAAAGGTTTTCGTCAATGACCAGGTGTCGACTATGATGAAATCTTTTCTCCAGTGGCTATGCTTAAGTCCATCAGGATCCTACTTACCATTGCTGCATATCATGACTACGAAATCTGGCAGATGGACGTCAAGACCGCTTTTCTAAATGGTGATTTAGAACAAAGCGTGTGCATGACACAGCCAGAGAGTTTCGTAGACAGTGAGAGCAGCGTAAAGGTGTGCAAGCCGCTTAAATCAATTTACGGATTAAAGCAGGCATCGCGGAGCTAGAACGTTTGTTTTGATGAAGCAATCAAAGAGTTTGACTTCATCAAAACGTAGATGAACCTTATATATACAAAAAGGTTGTAGAAAGTAAGGTTGTCTTCCTCGTATTGTACGTAAATGACATACTCTTGATAGAAACTGATGTTCCTATGCTACACTCGGTCAAGCTCTTCTTATCACACAAGTTCTCCATGAAAGATCTGGGTGATGCCTCCTACATCCTGGGATAAAGATTTATAGAGATTGATCGAAACGGATGTTGGGATTGTCCCAATCCAGGTATATTGACACCAAACTAAAGAGGTTTAGTATGGAAGATTCTAAGTGTGGTAATTTACCCACTTGTTCAGGAACCACTCTCTCCAAAGAGATATGTCCCAAGACTGATTTGGAAAGGGCTCGCATGACAGTGATACCCTATGCTTCTACTATTGGGTATATCATGTATGCGATGTTATGTACTAGACCGGATGTAGCTTACGCACTAGGTGTGGTAAGTAAATATCAATCGGATCATGGGGAGAAGCACTGAACAGCTGTGAAGAACATTCTTAGGTACTTGAGAAGGACTAAAAAAATGTTCTTGGTGTATGGTAACGGTGAACTCCAAGTGGAGTCCTTTACCGATTCGAGCTTCCAGAGTGATAAGGACGACAGTAAGTCGGTCTCGGGTTTTGTCTTCACCCTCAATGGAGGGGCGGTATGTTGGAAGAGTTCCAAGCAAGATACCGTAACAGACTCGACGATGGAGGCTGAATACATCGCTGCCAACAAAACTGCCAAAGGAACTGTCTGGATGAAGAAGTTCATTGTTGAACTTAGTGTGGTTCCATCTATTGAGCATCCAATACCTTTGTATTGTGATAACAATGGAGCTGTGTCTTTAGCCAAGGAACCCTGGTCCCATCAGCGATCCAGACATATTTTTAGACGGTATCATCTGATCCGGAAGATAGTAGAATCGATGTCAGGAGAATTGACACGAAAGACAATACAACGGATCCACTCACGAAGGCCCTCTCCCAAACATAGGTTGAGAGACTTTTTAGGATGTTGGGTATGAGATACCATAACAACTGGCCTTAGTGCAAGTGGGAGATTATTAGGAATATGTATGCCTTAGAGGCCATTATTGCAGTGGATTCATGGACATATATATAGAGGACATTTTGCTTGACATGATAGTATACTATCTGGTTGTTCTTTATCTTAACATGTACACTTATATTATTATATTGCCTCTCTGATACATGTTGATAAAGCCCTCAGGATGTGGACTTGACTACCAGGACTATGATGCGGATCATACTAGTTGGGCATGGATAGTCCACAAGCACATCCTTTAATAGTTCCTAGTCGAGGAAATATCGAGACATGGTATCGATATTTCAGAATAGACCAGTGTGTACGTTTCTTGACCCTGAATGGGGCGATGGTTGATCCTATAACCATTGTTGTTTGACATCAAAGATTGTACACATGTGCTCATTAGAGAATTGATACACCGAACAGGACTCGCCGAGAACTCCTAGATGGTACCATACCTATCACCAGAGAACTGCTATCTGACAATAGGTATGGTACCGTCTAGGAGTTCTCAGCGAGTCCTGTTCGGTGTACCCATTCTCTAATGAGCACTTGTGTACAATTTTTGATGTCAAACACCAATGGTTATGGGATTAACCATCGCCCCATTCAGGGTCAAGAAACGTACACACTAGTCTACTCTGGAATATCGATGCACTGTCTCGATATTCTTTCGACTAGGAACTATAAAAGGATGTGCTTGCTTGTGGACTATCCAGGCCCCACTAGCATGATCTGCATCATAGTCCTGGTACACAAGTCCACATCCTAAGGGCTTTATCAACATGTATCAGAGAGGCGGTATAATAATACAAGTGTACATGTTAAGATAAAGAAGAACCAGATAGCATACTATCACGTCAAGCAAGAAAGTCCTCTATATATATGTCCAAGCATCCACTATAATAATGGCCTATAGGGTATACATATTCCTAACAGTTCTAAGACATGTGGGTTATCCGCCCACTACACTTTCGCTGCGCTACTCTGATAAATTGAGGTGGGTCTATCAGAACTTCTTCAAAGAAATATTTTACACCTGATCGACCTTGAAGTGGTTTGTACGAGCTCCCGCTGGGGTTAATGTCAAACTACTGAGATCATCATAAGCTTTCCTGTGTTTCTCCTTATTCTTTGAAACACAGACAGATTGGTCCCTACGGGACAAGAGAAAAGATATAACCCGGTTGTTGGATTCTAGTTCGCGATAAGACATAAACTCGTAAGCGATGACATAGAGAGAAAACAAAGTAGTTCAACGAACATAAGTCAAGAAAATGAATCGAAATAGAACTCCAGGTTATCCAAATAGAGTACCGCATTGTAACCATGCCGCAGTATATAGTGACAATCACATAACTCCACTCAAGTCGCCCAAATCATACTATCAGAATCGAAGGAATAAGAGAGGAGAAACAATAAGGAACCGGGAGAATTCCAAGCTGAGATACAATGTCATATCCATATCGTCAAGATAAAAGAGTTAAGGGAAAGATAAAATTCAAGAATTTGAATGATAAGACAAAAATGTGGCAGGACATGTTCCTAAAATTCTGGGTCTTAAGGACAATATATTAGGTACCATACCCAACTACAAAAGAACCAAGCCCCAGCTAACCTAAAACCTATGCTTTGATACCAACAAAACCTGTCACGTCCCGCTTCCCAATATACCAAAATTTCGGGACATAACTCGGCCAGCCATGCTACCTATAGTAAGGAAACATCCTTCCATAGTCATATTACGGCTGCCAATCAGTAATAAAAAACAATAATATAACTATCTATCACTAAACATGTCCAATAGCCACGAGAACGATAACAGGAAACAACATAGCGGAAGCAATAAAAGATCCAAGGATAACTAACCATGAATAAGAGCTTTATCTTGAGATAGTCTTCACTGTTCGGTAGTCCTGTCGAAGTACTCAGGTGATAAGTCAAATATCTGGGCCATGCAAAACCCAGACGTCAGTTCGTCATAAATATCATGATGATAATAATAAACTAAACAATGTACTATACAGGATGCCACATGCAAAATAAGTTATGAGTATAAACAATCACAGGTGTTATAACAGCAGGTTATGGGTATGTCACTTATATCTTAAAGTCTGTGTTTTTAGATTAACTATCCTATATGTATTTGAAATTAATGAATGTACTCCTCCATGTAACTCAAAAGTATATATCTCGTTACCCTCCGGGACCACGGATCAAGATGTATGAATCAATAATGATTATGTTCCTTTACCTCCCGGAACTACGGATCAAGTAGTAAGAATCACGAATGATTCTGTTCCGTTACCCCCTGGAACCACGGATCAAGTAGTAAGAATCACGAATGATTCTGTTCCGATACCTCCCGGAACTACGGATCAAGTAATATCCTTTTAAGTTACACTTCAGTTCACTTTTGGTTTCCCTACTTCCCTGGGTTTTTTTCCAAGTCAGGTATGAATAATATTTATCTAATACCAACACAGGAACAAGCAGGTACAGATTATGTCTATCTAGACAACAGGCCACGTCCATCATGACAACAAGTCAGGATTGTTTGCATCGGTAAATAACACAGGTAACATGTATAAACAATAGCAGTGGCAAGATAGCAGGTCGCAAGCATGTCAGATATCGTGTACTAAACAAGTGACATATTTATTTGCGCAATAAATCATAATAAAAACAAGAATATAATGGTAATGGTTATTGTTTCCTGATTTAAAATCAGAAAAAGCTTATGGGAAAAGCTTCAAAAGGAGGGGCCACGTGCTTACACGTGACCAGCAGTCACGTGTTGACACGTGACATATAAAAGCAGCGGAAAAGGCACATTAATTCCCTGATCAAGTCAAAGAAAAGGCTTCAGAAGAGGTCACGTATTGGCACGTGATGCTCAAAGCAGCAGACTCGTCCTTCAGTTGAATCGAAGAAAAAGGCTCCAGACAGGGGTCACGTGTTCACACGTGACCAATGGTCATGTGTTGACACGTGATGACTGAACAGCAACCAGAAGACAGAGAACAAAAAGAAAGAGGAAGGCCCGTTCCAAGGGGGTCACGTGGTCACACGTGACCGGCTTTCAAAGCCCGTTTTGTTAACAGAATTAAATTCTGAAGGAGATTCAAATCTTTCCAAAGGAAAGTGATTATCTGGAGCCGATCGAATTAAAGATTTATAGGTGATTAAATATCACCTATCTATGGGAAAATCTCGGGTTTGGAAAGATTTCCCCTTTAAATCTAACCGAAATAACAAGGGAGAATCCCCGGATTTGAAATCCAATGGTGAATAAAATTCACCTAATAATCCAAAGGTCCAGAACGAATAATGGATGCAAATCAAATCTCTCAATGAAAGATTTACCAAAACTAATTGGTTCGGTTGTTTCTCCTATAAATAGGAGCCAAGAGATACAAAAAAGGGACATATACACGCAGAGAGAAGAAAAAAAGAGAGAGCCTTGATTACTTTGAGGAATTTGGAGCTTCTGCAAAGGAAAACCCTAGGTAAGAAAGGGAAGGCTTTTTGAAGGAGGGAGAATTGAATTCTCAACAGAGTTTAACTCTGATAATATAAAACAGAAGAACATATTTCTTCTCTCTTTGATAGAGGATCTGCAAAGTGCACATCTCCCCTTTAGGTTGAGAATTTAATTCTCAATGGGTTGAGATCCTGCCATGCAGATCCAAAACATAGAGAGGGAATGGAAACATGAGAATTTAATTCTCACAGAATTATAGGAATTTAATTCCTTTAAGATAAAAGTAGGGCTTGACCCTGTGTTATGGGAATTTAATTCCTTCAGAACAAACAGGGTTGAACCCTAATTAAGAACATAGTTCTGTTGAAACTGCGGGAATTTAATTCCCTTAATCATAATTCTTTAAAATGGGAGTTTAATTCCTTAAAAGCTTTTATTAGGGTTTAACCCTATTCAGTTCTTCACGTTTATAAGGAATTTAATTCCTACAGAAAATTCAGAGTCCAACTCTATTCAGAATATAAATCTTCAAAAGGAAGTAGGAATTTAATTCCTTTGAAATTATTGTCAGGGTTCAACCCTACGAGGAATTTAATTCCTGGAAAGAGATTAACAGATCCTCTAAACAACATACATAGAGGCAGGGTCACGTGCCACCACGTGACCCCCCAAGAGATCAACAGAAAGCCCTTTTGAGGCAGCACCCCACGTGACCCACGTGACCCTCGGCAGAAGCTTTAGCATACAAGCATTTAAATGCCCGTCACGTGAGGGCACGTGATGCTCAGAAAGATGCGATAATCTCAGCAGAACAAATGAAGGGAGGGCGCTCTCACGTGTTGCCACGTGACCCCTCTTGCCTTAGTGTTTAACACTAAATTGGAACTCTCGAATACAGTATTGAAACACTGTCGGACCTTAGTGTTCAACACTAATCAAAGAATTTTACTCGCAGTGTTCAACACTGATTACCTTAATATTTAACACTAATCTGAGATCTCCATCGCCAGTGTTCAACACTGATCTGTTTTAGTGTTTATGATCATTTGAAAGCCTTGTTGCTGGTGTTTAATACCAATTATCTTTTAGTGTTAAACACTAACTTGTCAACCTCATTCCCAGTGTTCAACACTGATTGCTCTGTAGTGTTTAACACTAGGCTTTGGCCCAATTGGCTAAATGGATAGAGGCAAAGCCTCTCCTTCAATGGACCAACAAGAAGCCAATATTCCAGACATGATAGGACTTAGCTCGAGCTAGGCCATGAGTCTTCAATTCGTAATTAACTGGGCTAATGGGCTCATAACATAATTAATCGGTCTTGACCCTAAATTGGGCCAAGGACTACTTAAGCCATTCCGGTTCTAGGGTACATCTCTTCACTCCTTTGATACTTGGCATTGTAATCCCTCAATGGCTTCAAAGAGGTGACGGGTCCCAACGACCACCCATGATATGGACTGTGGGGTCCTTAAACCCATGTCTAATGCAAAATTCCTGGTTACGTGGAACGCGGATAACGTCACTCTCTGACCCCGTGGAAAATGTCCAGAGCGGAGCCTGGTCCTCGCCTAGCACGGCAGTGAACCCGTGTGAAGCATCCAGAGCACATACCGGACTGTGGAGTCCCTAAATCCACGGACTATGAGGTCCTTAACCTTGACCGTGATGTCTTAAAACTAACATCGGACTGTGGAGTCCCTAAATCCACGGACTATGAGGTCCTTAACCTTGACCGAGATGTCTCAAAACTAACCGTGGACCGCAATGTCCTTAAACTACCCGTGGACCGCAATGTCCTTAAACTAGAACAATAGAGCCCCATGTGCTCTTTTGTCGGATCTAAACGGTCCCGTTTAAGTTGATCTTAGCCTTAAAGATGGTTAACGTATCCTTAAACCTTCAAACAGGCTGGACTATGAATCCCCCTAATTAACTCTGGCTCGAGGGTACATCTCTGAACTCCTCTGACATCCGTTGTTGTAATCCTTCAACGTCGTCAGAGAGGTGACGGGTCCCGACGGCCACACATACGATGGACCACTATGTCCCTAAACTGGAACAGTAGAGCCCAAATGCTCTTTTGTCGGATCTAAACGATCCCGTTAAGTTGATCTTAGTCTCAATGTTAGACTAACGTATCCTTAACAAATGTTTGAGTTGATCTTAGCCTCAAGTATGGCTGGCGTATCCTCAAACCAAACCCCCAAACCTAAATCTAAGATAAACACGGATTTGGACTAGTCCACGCCCTACGGGCGACGACATAACTCAGTCTCCGTAAACAATCCACGGGCAATAAAAACAAAATAAACACCCACGACACGAAGTGACCATCTGGAGAAGGAGAAAGTTGTTACCGCGATGCGGTAGCGTAATTAACTGCAGGGGCTTGCGCCTGCAGGGAAGAGCGTCCCTACAATCAAAACCCCCTCAAACGAGGGGGAATCTGACGAAGTCTGCTATAGCGGCCGCATCCGTCTAAACCTTCGATACACGGTGCCATAGATCAACTTGGCATCTTCGGAGAGGTGGACGGATAGCACCAATTAGCATCTGCCCCGAACCTCAGGCAAGACAGTCCATGTCTTGCGTGTCTTTTGGAGGGGAACAGATTCTGGCACGCCCGGTGGGACCTTTTCCTCTTTCCACTCCACACTTCGTGTGTCGTGATTCGTGAACCAATCGCGGTTCGCTAATAGTTGCCCTTGGGTTTCAAGATACTAAGAATTGGCATCTTGCTTATTGCAGAAAGCAAAGGATCGATGGCTTCTACTTCTGCGAAATTCTCCAACTGCTCAAACTGCAATTGCGACCAACGCTTTACCTCGCCAGGAGGTATAGCCTACGGACCCCAAGCTGCTTCGTTGTTCACAATGCCGGTGGACCAGGTGACTCAAGCCACTACCGGATTGTTCTTTGGGACTATACTCCCACCAACAAGCTTCACGGCGCCGATGCTGACAAAGAAAGCTCCCAAGAAGTCGGTCTTTGATCGTCTTACCCCTGCCGCGGCTCCTCTGAACGAGTCGCCCAACGTCAACGCCTCGGTCTTCTCTAGATTGGGCCAGAAATCCTGCGAACTCGTCATGGGGCCTACACTCTCAGAGAAGGCTGCTTCTAAGAAAGTGGCCGCTCCTGCCCCCGAAATCGCTAAGGCGGCTTCTCCGGCCAAAAAGTCGGTCTTTACAAGATTGACGGCTCCAGCTCCCGCTCCTACTGCCCAAAGGACATCGGTCTTTGATAGACTAACACCAACAGCGACCCCCCATCCACACAGGGGGCAAGACGAAACCATTCTTACCGCTGACCCAACGCCGTCCGCTCGACACGCTCGACGTCGCCATTGGCGCCGAGTAAGGAAGGCTGGGGGCAACTCCCCCTCCGGGTTGACTCCATCAGCCCCGATGGCAGAAGTTAATGCTGCCATTCCAACTGGGAACAGCTTCGAAATGCTAAATAAGGTGCGAAGGAATTCCCCTACTGCAGTGCTAAAGAGGTCTCCTCCCTCATTAAAAAAGGTTGTGGAAATAGAATCAGAACAGCCCCGATCTCCTCAACGGCTGTCTTCCAGAATCTATAAGGTTTGGCGGCAGGCCCGAGACTCGATCATCGATCCAAACTTCTCCCGCCAGCACAAGAAGCTGAAAATCCAACCGGAAGCTGGTCACCAGGCTAAACCCCAAAAGGCTGTCTGGACGCCCACCTCAACGGCCCCCTCAACCTCCGTGGCTCATAAAAGGAGGAGGCCAGAGAAGACCCCCCCAGCGTGCAACGACGGCTAAAAGCACTGAGCCCAGACGCCCTAAGTCTGGGGGCATGGTGGTGCACACTGTTTACATGGCCTCTGGAAAGGAGGAAAGCCGCACTTCTACAGGCCACCGACCGCTCACCCGATCCGTGACGAAAGCCCAGGAGCAGCAACAAAAACTTCAGGAAATGATGAATGCTATAGCCGCACTTACCGGGCTAAAAGAAAGCCCAGGAACGTCCTCGGACGCACGCCAGGAGGAAGAAACCGACGCTGAATTTCTTCGCCGGATACTGGAGAAAAAGGACAAAGAGGCTGCTGAACAAGCAGCCAACATACAACGTATGGGCCTTCTCTTCCAAGATATGATAGGCATGATGATCCAGCAGGACTTACCCGCCGAGGATCCCCCAATCGTTCTTGAAGACGACCGAGGGGAGACGTCAAATCCACCACCAGCCCTATCAACGGCCAAGGAGGAGGCAATCTCTAAGGCTGACTTGGTTGACTACATAGCCCAGCAAATCCGGGTTCACCATGCGACTGAGGCAGCTGGTCAAGTCGTGAAAACGGGGCGGCCGTATCCGAGCTGGTACGACCAAATCAAATACCCGCAAGGCTATACGATACCAAAATTCCACGTGTACAAGGGGACCGGCAACCCCCATCAACATGTCGCCCAGTTCCGGGCCCTCTGCGGTAACACCGGCGGAGATGATAAACTGTTGCTCCGCCAGTTCGTAGGCAGCTTATCAGAAACAACGTTCGAATGGTATTCGGAACTCCCGAACGATTCTATCAAAACGTTCGCTGAAATGGAGCTGCTGTTCACTCAGCGATTCCCAAGTGCCAGCGAACGCACTCCAATAACTGCACTGATTAACGCCCGGGTAAAACCAGGCGAAACCTGGGTCCAGTATGCTATACGCTGGCGGAATTTGTGGTCGAGATGCGAGCAACGCATTGAGGAAGCACCCGCAGTGGGCATGTTCGTGGGAACCCTATACCCCCACGCAACTATCTCCCAGTTTATGATATTCTTTAAGCCAACCACATTCCAGGCTCTAATCGACAAGTTGGCTCAGATGGACCAGATGGGTCATAGACCACCTCCCCCGAAGTCGGAACCTCGGAATGACAAGGGTAAAGGAAGGGCAACCTTCGTCGCGAATGCCCAACAGCAACCTAATGCACCGAAACCGGCAGATCAACTGGAAGAAAGACGCCGGTATTATAATGAGAAGATGAAACGTCCCTACTCGTTTCCACGGGACAAGACGAAACGGTTATTTGAGCTGGCAGTACGCAACAGACTTATAAACTTGCCGAATCCAAGGCGACCGCCACAACCCATTGAGGTGAATAACCCCAACTATTGCCCTTACCATCAAACAGTAAGCCATCCGATTGAGGATTGCTTCGTTTTCAAAGGATGGATTGAGGATCAATACCTCCAGGGGAAATTTGTGCTATCCGAAAAGTGGAAGGTGAACCCACCACAGCCGCATACTCCTAAGAAAGCAGATACACCGGGGGCAACTTGCTCCTTTATTGAAGAAGCTCCATGGGAGGTCGTGCTATCAACTAAAACCAAAAGAATGCTGAGAGACCTTCATGCGTGCCCCGCGATCAGATGGGAGGACCCTCTTGAACCTCAAGTTATCGAAGGGATGTTGAAGCCCCGCCCAACTACGAAGACTCGCGATAATGGCCCAAATACTCACGCCCAACCGTCAAAATCTTCGAAGAAAAAGAAGAAGAAATCCAAGAAGCCCGGAGACGAGCACACGAACTTACAGAAGCAAATTGACGCGCTGGAAGAATACAATCAAAAGGCGCGAACTCCTGTCACACTGCGAGAGTTCCTCAACCACATCTTTCAAGAGGGAGATGCTGAAGGGAGCACATCGGATGAATCAGAAGAGTATGTGGCAAGTTGTAACGTAATCTCCCACTCGTTTACCGACGATGAGAAAACTCCTAGCACTAAGAAGCTGGAGGCAGAGCCTGAACCAGAGCGTGCGTGGCTAACAAATGAAATGATCAATGCCTTTCTAAACGAGATTCGTCTAAAGAGTAAAGCGGATCAGGAGCGTGAAATGGCAACGTCAGAAGGAACCAAAGGCGGGCGACTGAACGAAAGAGTTGAACTACCCCTGCCAGAGCAAAAGGCATCCGAAGTAGACAAGAAGATATTCAAGACGAGGAAAAGGTTTGCCAAAGCCATGTCGATGGGAATGAAGCTACCACCCTCGGAAGGAAACACGCACGATGGGGCGGAGAAGCACCTTGATTATTGCGCATATCATCGGAAAATCTCACACCCCACGGAGGAGTGCGACGCCTTTAAGATATGGTGGCAAGGATAGGTTGCTCGTCGGCAACATATCAAGCGCATGAAACGCAAGATCCGTCGGGAGCAAAGAAGCACTGTCGAAGGGCACAACAGAACTACTGGCAACTGTTATATGGCTCACGCCGAGGGGTCACAAGTTCTCACCTTTGGGAGCGACTCTGATGAAGAAATGGCTCTGGGCCCTCTCTTTAAAGAATCCATTTTAGGGAAAGAGGAGAAATAGGAAGCCTGCGAAAACATTCAGCTGCGCAATCGCACACTCCCAGAAAAGAATCTCGGGCCCGCGAATAGAAAAGATAAGGGAAAGGAAAAGGTCACTGAGGATATCACTTTAGATGACCAAGTCATGAGAGAGTTAACTACCAAAGACCCTCCCAGGAAGGGTAAGGTGGACTATAACATCCTCGCACACCTAAGGAAGCTACCTTCTCAGCTCAGCATTCTCGATGCCCTCCTATTATCAAAAGAAGCGCGAGACTCACTAATTAAGGCGTTACAAGAACCTGAGCAATTCCAAGCCTTCCTCGCCACTGAAAAGATGAAGGATGAACTGGAGGAAGTGCATACGGCCGATATCACTTTCGGTGATGAAGACCTCCTTCTCGGGACGTGCGACCACAACCGTCCCCTATATGTCTCCGGATACTGCCATGATATCAAGATAGGCAAGATCCTGGTGGATAATGGATCCTCCGTCAATCTCCTTAATGTTCGGGTGTTGAAGGAAATCTGCATGAGTGTGCAACACCTCGCTCGTGACAAAATTACTATCTCCGGTTTCGATTCACAATCGTCACGGACTCTCGGATCTGTGATACTAACATTACGCTTTTGACTTCTCGTCACGGACATCAAATTCCATGTCATCGACGCCAAGACTTGCTATAACGCCTTGCTCGGCCGTCCTTGGCTACACGAGTACAACATCATCCCTTCTACACAACATCAGTGTATGAAGTACTTTAAAGATGGTTTCGAGTATACTGTAACAGGTGAGTTGAACCCATTTTCCGTGAACGAAGTCCGCAAATACGAAGATGCGAAGTACTTTTTGCCAGATTTCGAGGACACAGAAAGGTGTCGCGACCCGGAAAACAAAACCGCCGCCACCATCCCTGTTTTCGGGAGCGATACCGAAGAAGAAGAAGAGATAGTTTATGCAGGGCCATCTCAACGCAACAACCTGGGGACGCCCGCCCCCATGTTGGTCTTCGGAAGTGATTCAGAGGATGAAGTTAATGCCGTGTTCTCCAATCGGCTGTCAATACAAGCACCCCCTGGCGATGACCATAGTTTGCAAATCACCATGGTACCGCGAGAACACTACAAGGAGCTCGACACGCTGCAAGCTCATAATGTGCATGACTTGCAAACATTTTACGTCCCTCCCAAGCAAAGGGGTGAGAAAGTGATCCTATTCTACCGATCTTCAGAGTCAAAAGTGGAGAAAGAGATCTGGCATGGCGCGGATGTTACACCTGACAGGCTCCAACCTATCCGTCTGCCTAGATACTATACAAATGGATTAAAGAAGCTATTGAAGCGCCAGGGAATACCCTTAAAACAGACTGTTCGGCAGGCTCGGTTCTACAACAAGATTTGGGATGTCCTCGGAACTCAACGCAAATTGCCCAATGGGAAAATGGAAACACTCGGGCTTGGATACACGAGAGCGGGAAAACGGGAACGGGCCCATAGTAGCTACGCCATATACACCTTTGATGAAGAAGAGGACGCCTCGTCAGGAGATGCCAACCCCTTATCAAAACCAGATCCCGCGATTGAAGCACCGAGTCCGTCGTTTCAAGAACGAACGGACAAGCCTATCAGAAAAAGGGGTCAGAAAACTCGGGAAGACCACAACCGCGAGATGGCCATCTACGAGAAGGCCAGGACGCAACGCCTATTTCAACAGGCTCCAAAAGACAAAGATGCTCATCTTTGTCAACCCGTTGTACGAAAGGCCCAATGCGGAGACGGAAATAAATTAAGAAGTGGGAAGAGAAGCCGACAACAACGACGCAGGATTAGAGGGTTACGGGTACCGCACGGCGCGGATTCGTCCCTCATGGAGAAGATGAGTCGAGCGTACTCCTTCCCCCAAGACAAGACGGAGAGGTTACTCAAGCTCGTTTTAAAACATCAAATGATCGCGCTTCCAGAGTCTAGACACCCTGAGTAAGCTAACGAGGCTTCTCGTTCGAGCTATTGCTCTTATCGCCGAGCCATAGGACATCCTACCGAAGACTGCTTCACCTTCAAGAACTGGGTCGAGGACTAGTACCAACGGGGCAGATTCACTTTATCCAATGGCTGGAGGGTAATGCCGCCACAAAAGCATGAACCCAAGGCCGCAAGAGCAGAACCGGATCCGCCTCGGTCCTGGGAGCGGATTCGCACCTGTTATGCGATTACGATATTAAAAGAAGAGCACGAGAACATAGATGACCTCCCCCAGTGCTTTGAGAACGACGATGATGAGGTGATCTCAGAATTTCCGCCAGCTCCGAAAGAACTGGAAGACGGTATACATACTACGGCAGATAACCTCAGGAAGATTGAGTTGGGATCGGCGGATGACCCGCGACCGACATTTGTCAGCGAGCTACTCTCTGAAGAAAGGGTGGCCGCGTTAAAGAACGTGCTTCTGCGGCATAAAGACTGCTTTGCGTGGAACTACTCCGAGATGCCAGGTTTAGATGCGGAGGTTGCTGTGCATAAATTAGCAATATCCCCAGATATCAAGCCAGTCAAGCAGGCGCCAAGAAGGATGCGACTCGAGCTTGAGATGAGCATCAACGCCGAAGTCAAGAAGCTGATCGATTCTGGATTTATCCAAGAAGTCCAATATCCCGACTGGATCGCCAATATCGTCCCGGTAATGAAGAAGAATGGGACGGTACGCATATGCGTGGATTTCAGGGATCTCAATAAAGCCTGTCCAAAGGATGATTTCCCAGTACCGGTAACCGAGCTAATGATAGATAATACGTCCACTCACGAGGTTTTCTCCTTTATGGACGGTTCGTCAGGATACAATCAGATAAAGATGCATCCCGAAGACCAGAAGCACACCGCTTTCCGAACCCTTTTGGGTATATTCTGCTACAGGGTTATGCCCTTCGGTCTAAAGAACGCTGGCGCTACCTATCAAAGGGCCATGACAAAGATCTTCGACGACCTCATACATGACATCGTCGAGTGCTATATCGATGACCTTGTAGTAAAGAGCATGTCATACGAAGAGCATTTAAACCACCTGGAGACCGTATTTCAACGCCTTCGGCAATATAATTTGAAAATGAATCCCCTCAAATGCGCGTTTGGAGTCTCCTCGGGCAAATTCCTGGGATTCATCGTTCGACACCGAGGTATTGAAATAGACCCATTAAAGATTAAAGCGATCATGGAAATGCCTCCGCCGAGAACCCTTAAACAGTTGCGGTCTCTCCAAGGGAAGCTCGCATACATCCGGCGATTTATCGTCAATCTCTCAGGCAAATGCCGTCCTTACAGCTACCTGATGAAAAAGGGAACTCCATTCGTTTGGGATCACAAATGCCAAAGTGCACTAGACGAGATCAAGCAGCACCTGCAGAACCCCCCGGTGTTAGCCGCGCCGGTCAAGGGAAAGCCCCTCATTCTTTATATGACCGCCCTCGAAGGTTCCTTGGGCGCATTATGGGCGCAAGAGAACGATCAGGGAAAAGAGAGAGCACTCTACTATTTAAGTCGAGTTCTACTGGGGGCAGAAAGCAACTACTCTCCCCTTGAAAAACATTGCTTGGCCTTAATCTTCGCGGTAACAAAGCTCAGGCACTATGCGTTGGCACATGACGTCCGTCTCATTTCAAAGGTGGACCCCCTTAAATACTTGATGTCAAAAGCCATATTGACGGGACGACTCGCTAAATGGGCCCTGCTCTTGATGGAGTTCTCGATAACGTATCAACCTCTCAAGGCAGTGAAAGGCCAGGCCATTGCCGATTTCCTCGCTGAGCACCCGATACCGGCCGATCCTCCTCTGAACTGTGATTTGCCGGACGAGCATGCATTTGATGCGATTGGCGGCGGCAGCACCCGGTGGGAACTCTATTTCGATGGAGCGTCCTCCGTAAAGAAACAGAAACAAGGTATCCCAATGATCAAATCGGGGATAGGCCTCATCTTTGCAACTCCACAAGGAGGGATAATGCGCTTCGCCTTCTCCTTAACAGAGCCGAGGATAAACAATGAAGCTGAATACGAAGCTCTGATAGCAGGCCTTGAAATCGCCATCGACCTGGGAATTGAAGACCTCCTTATATACGGGGATTCTCAACTGGTTGTTAGTCAAGTAAATGGTGATTACCAAACGTGCAAACCGGAGTTGGTGAAGTACGGCGAAAAGGTGCAATAACTGTTGGCCCAAATTCCCTCCTACATTTTGGAGAACATACCACACGCGGAAAACAGCAAAGCAGACGCGTTAGCCAAGCTTGCTAAAGAATTGGCGGACGAAAACCTCGATGATGTAAGAATCGTGGTACAAAGCCGTCGAGTGCTTGCCCCGGCAAAAATACCTCCGGAATTATCTAAAGAAAAGGGAGCGACTGAGCAGATGACCCTACAAATAAAAGATCGTGAGAAGGCTGAGGACTGGAGGGAAGTCTTCGTAGACTACTTTAAGTCCCACCGAATGCCCAAAGATACATCCTCAAGGCATCAGCTCATGAAACGAGCCCTATCTTTCGCCTTCGTCAACGATACTCTATACAAGAGATCGTTTGATTCTCTATGGCTGAGATGCTTAGGACCTGACGAAGCGGAAAGAGTCATTCAGGAAGTCCACGACGGACTTTGCGGTTCTCACCAAGCAGGCCCAAAGATGAAGTTAAAAATTAAACGGATGGGTTACTACTGGCCCACGATGATCCAGGACTGCCTCGAGTATGCGAAGCAATGCCACTCGTGCCAGATCCACGGAGACTTTATCCACCAACATCCGAATCCACTACATCCAACGGTGGCTAGTTGGCCATTTGAAATGTGGGGGACTGACATAGTCGACCCCATCGAGCCAGCATCATCCCGGGGACATCGTTTTATCCTGGCGACAACTGATTACTTCTCCAAATGGGCAGAAGCAGTACCGCTGAGGGAAGTGAAGACGGAGAATATCCTCCATTTCTTCAAAACGCACGTCATCTATCGGTTCGGAACCCCACGGCGGATTATCTCCGACAACGGGCCAGCCTACAGAAGCCATAAGATTAGCCGCTTCGCGCAGCAGCACAATATAGACTGGAGATATTCTTCAGTTTACAACCCACGAGCTAACGGTCTGGCCGAGGCCTTCAATAAGACCTTGACAAAGATCATAAAAAAGACCGTTTCCCGGAATAAGAGAGACTGGCATGAGAGGCTGCAAGAAGCTCTTTGGGCCTATCGAACTACATTCAAGACGGCCACGAACACAACGCCGTACGCGTTGGTATTTGGGACGGAAGCAGCACTCCCCCTCGAGATAGAGTTACCCTCTCTACGAGTGGCAGTCCACCACGAGCTGACGGACGAAGAAAATGCTCACCTTCGGCTTGAGGAGCTTGATGCCCTCGACGAAACCCGGCTCATAGCGCAACAACATCTAGAAACCTACAAAGCAAAGATGACGCGCTCGTACGAAAGATTGACCAGGCCGAGGACATTCCGCCAAGGCGAACTCGTGCTAGTGGTCAAAAGACCTATGATCCCTAATCGTGCCAAGCGGGGAAAATTTGAGCCAAACTACGAAGGCCCTTACATCATAGACAAGGTCTACCAGGGTGGAGCCTATCTACTCATGGACATGCACGGTGAAAGGCCTTTCAGGCCAATAAACGGCCGCTTCTTAAAGAAATACTATGCTTAATGAGCCATAGCCTGGGTCAATGATAGATGACGACGACTATGTCCGCTCGCTATCTTCCTAGGCTCAGACTTTACAAGCAGCAGCTGGCCTTCCCATATCGACGGACCGAAACGTCCTTAAACTATCAACGGACCGAAACGTCCTTAAACTAACGACGGACCGAAACGTCCTTAAACTAGCGACGGACCGAAACGTCCCTAAACTACTACCGCAGCATCCTCAGGCTGACGAGATAAAAAAAAAAGAAAAAAAAGTATATAAAATAAAAAACGGTATGTCCATAAGCAAAATGGGCACGGATGAAAACCCGAAAGGGCTCCGTGAGTAAAAACAGCAGGACTACCTGTGAAAACCCGAAAGGGCGCAACCTCGTTAAAAGACACTTATAGGGTCCTCTCGACCTTGTAAGGAGAAACCACCTGCGTGAGATCCTTACGACTCACAAAGGAACAACACACTTAGGGATCCTCATGATTCCTAAGGAGAAAATACACTTACGAGATCCTTACGACTCGTGAGGAGAACTCTCTCATGGGACCCTCACTGCTCATGAGACTTGAAAGTCTTAAGTTACAGAAACTTAAACCTGTTCTTAAGAAAATCCTCCACAACCCTCGATATTGCCCTACAAGCGGCTCATACTGACCCTTGTATACAATCCACGGGCGCGAATAAACGTTTCCCCAGCAAAGTCCAACCCTTGTAAGTCCTCTCGACCCATAAGGAGAAAGCCCTCTTGTAGGATCCGTACGACTTGCAGAGGAACACACACTTAGGAATCCTCACGATCCCTAAGGGGAAAATACACCTGCAAGATCCTCACGACTTGTAGGGAGAAATACCTTTGTGAGACCCTTACGGCTCATGAAGTCAAAAACCTTGGTCGACAGGACCCTTAACCCTGTTTGCTGAGCCACCTTTGTTCGTCATCGACAAAGGCAAATGATGATTCGCTCCTGGCAACATTCCAGTTGTAGCGATGCTGATGCCGAAATCGGTGCCTAAAATCCAGGCTTGCAGCGAAAAAACTAGGAAGCCACACATGCCTACAAAATAGCCGAAATGATGGGGCAACTTGCAATAAAAAGCAGCAAGTAAAAATGAAGGCATGAAAAATAGCCGAAATGATGGGGCAACTCGCAATAAAAGCAGCGAGCAGAAAATAAATAAATAGCCGAAATGATTGGGCACCGCGAAAAATAGCCGAAATGATGGGGCAATCGCGACCTTCGCGATATAAAAGCTGAAATGATAGAGCATCGCGGAAAAAGAAATAAAATAAAAGTGAAATCCTCGCCCTGCAGGTGATGGTACATCTACCCCTGTATACAATCCAGGGGCGCAAACAAGAAGGGATCATACCCCTTCCCCAGGTTTCATCATAAGGAGAAGCCAAATCTCGACGATTCACAGATAGCCTAGAGATCATCTTGTCGTTCGTCTCATGGCAGCAAACACAACATCAAGCGAAACGGAACAGCGGCAACTCCCAGTTCCATGACTCGACGATGTATTCCCACAGAGAGTCAAACCCCAATCCCGTGAAATGCGGATACAATCAGCAAAATTCCTGGTTACGTGGAACGCGGATAATGTCACTCTTTGACCCCGTGGAAAACGTCCAGAGCGGAGCCTAGTCCTCGCCGAGCACGGCAGTGAACCCGTGTGAAGAATCTAGTGCAAAATTCCTGGTTACGTGGAACGCGGATAATGTCACTCTTTGACCCCGTGGAAAACGTCCAGAGCGGATCCTGGTCCTCGCAGAGCACGGCAGTGAACCCGTGTGAAGTATCCAGAGCGGAGCCTAGTCCTCGCCAAGCACGGCAGTGAACCCGTGTGAAGTATCTAGTGCAAAATTCCTGGTTACGTGGAACGCGGATAATGTCACTCTTTGACCCCGTGGAAAACGTCCAAAGCGGATCCTAGTCCTCGCAGAGCACGGCAGTGAACCCGTGTGAAGCATCCAGAGCGGAGCCTAGTCCTCGCCGAGCACGGCAGTGAACCCGTGTGAAGTATCTAGTACAAAATTCCTGGTTACGTGGAACGCGGATAATGTCACTCTTTGACCCCGTGGAAAACGTCCAGAGCGGATCCTGGTCCTCGCAGAGCACGGCAGTGAACCCGTGTGAAGCATCCAGAGCGGAGCCTAGTCCTCGCCGAACACGGCAGTAAACCCGTGTGAAGCATCTAGTGCAAAATTCCTGGTTACGTGGAACGCGGATAATGTCACTCTTTGACCCCGTGGAAAACGTCCAGAGCGGATCCTGGTCCTCGCAGAGCACGGCAGTGAACCCGTGTGAAGCATCCAGAGCGGAGCCTGGTCCTCGCCAAGCACGGCAGTGAACCCGTGTGAAGCATTCAGAGCGGAGCCTGGTCCTCGCCAAGCACGGCAGTGAACCCGTGTGAAGCATCCAGAGCAAATACCGGACTGTGGAGTCCTTAAAATCCACGGACTATGATGTCCTTAACTTCGACCGTGATGTCTTAAAACTAACGATCAACCACCCCGATTCCCTACGGATTCTGCCTTGGTTTAAGGGTACATCTCTTCACTCCTTTGATACCTGGCGTTGTAATTCTTCAACGTCTTCAAAGAGGTGAAGGGTCCCTGCAACCAAACACCGGACCGTGGAGTCCCTAAATCCATGGACTATGAGGTCCTTAACCTTGACCGTGATGTCTTAAAACTAACATCGGACTGTGGAGTCCCTAAACCCACGGACTATGAGGTCCTTAACCTTGACCGTGATGTCTTAAAACTAACATCGGACTGTGGAGTCCCTAAATCCACGGACTATGAGGTCCTTAACCTTGACCGTGATGTCTTAAAACTAACATCGGACTGTGGAGTCCCTAAACCCACGGACTATGAGGTCCTTAACCTTGACCGTGATGTCTTAAAACTAACATCGGACTGTGGAGTCCCTAAATCCACGGACTATGAGGTCCTTAACCTTGACCGCGACGTCTTTAAACTACAATACCTGGAGCAGCCCCTGACCCCGCGAAACACGGATAAGGGTGACCACATTCAGCACTTGCAGGTCCTCACGACCTGTAAGGAAGAAAAAACTCCCTTGTGAGATCCTTACGACTCTCAGGGGAAAACCCGCTTAAAAATCCTCACGATCTCTAAGAAGAACGTACACCTATGGGATCCTCTCGACCTGTAGGGGAAAGAAAAAAACTCTTTATGAGACCCTCATGGCTCATAAAATGCAAAAGTCTTAAGAAACAGATCTTAACCCTGAATCCTGAGCCATCGCTGTCCTGCAAGGAGATCAAGATAGAATATCCGCAGAATACATTCAATAAAAAGGGGATACACCATTGAGAGGAAAATTGTATCTTTTATTCATAAACCAAAATGGATACAAAGTACAATTTATGAAAGAAACAAAGAAAGAGATACTCTCATCCATGAGTATGTACAAAAAAAGGGGGAGAAAAGATACAAGTCCTCAAGCCGGCGGGCGGTGCAATAATTTTACCAGCTCATCGTTCTGTTGCTGAGCCACGGCTTCATGACGCAAGATCTCCAGAAGACGAGCCTCCGCCTGAGCTTGCTGAGCCTGATACGAAGCAAGCCGAGCCTCGAGCTCTTTCTCGGTGGCTTTATGAGCCTCGACCCTCTCACGAGTGAATGTGGCAGCTTTATCGAGAGCCACCACCTCTTTTATGGACTCCTGAAGCACCCGCCAGAGTTCGTATGCTTTGTTGGCCTTGGCTGTGAGATTGGCTTGAAGCTCACCCAGCGCCTTGGAGGCTAGCTCCCTCTCCGAGAACTTGCGGCCAAGCCTCTTCTCGCACGACGTCATGTTGGCCGCACATCGCGCTATCAGACCTCGTAACTCCGCTTTTGCAGCCACGGCTTCCGAAGAAAGGCGAGAACATTCCAGAGCGTACAAACAAGCCTCCACCTTCCTACAGAACTCCACCCAGACCCGCACCATCTCCTCGCTATGATAGGTGGCGAGAAAAGGGAGGGAGCCGTTAGCTTCAGCGGCAAACGCTTCGGCTGTGGTCGCACTACCAGCACGGAGCTCCTCGATGAAAGAAGATAGGGAGACAAGGCTCAATTGGGCCAAGCGTTCTGAAGCCCGCAAGGCGTAAGGGACGGGCGGCATCACAATGCGCGATTCCAAAGCCATGGAGACTGGCAGGGCTGTTCAAATTTGGCGAATGTTAGTAAAACTTTTAAACGCAGAATGAACGGGACTATAATAAAATGTCACTCACCGACAGTCATGCAAGTAGGAGCTGAAGGTTCCCCTGGCCCTTCAACGACCTCAACCTCATCGTCGGCTTCTAAAACTATAAGAGACATCAATGTCATTTCGCAAAATAGTAACAATGCTATGGTAAAAAATGACGAATGACACTAACCTTGCCCAGAGGAAAGGACAATACGCTGAGGGGAGATCGCCTGCGGAGCTGCCATCTCCAATAAACGCTGAAATGACTGGCGAGGCGACAGATCTGCGATCGTGGCCGCTAAGCCGCGCAATTCTGGGAAAGATAAAGGAGTTCAGACTATGAAGGGGTTACTAAATTAAAACGCAGAGGGATACCTTCAACACTCCTCCCATTCTGAGCCGGGGGGATAGCAGCTTCAACGGTCTCCGCCGTGACCTCAGGCTCTAACAAGGGGAGAGTGGTCCCGACTACCTCGCTTCCAGCCTTTGGCCCGCCTTCAGCAAGAGTCATTGGGGTGGCAGCCTTCAAGGGAGCCTCCCCCAAAGGGGCAAGCACTCCCTGATCAAGAATCGCCGCTGGAGGTTCTATCATGAGAGGAGCAGCCTCATCAGCCCCCTCCACATCCAGCAAGGCTTCATTGAGAATTTCGGCGGGCTTTAGCTTTAATGGGCCAGTAGGGAGCTCCCCCAGCGTCGAAGATTCTGCACGATTCAAATAAGAATAATGGTACATACCCACGAGCATAAATAAGCGAAAAGACTACAAAAGAAGCACAACGTACCTATACGCAAAGAAGCCCTCAATATGGCTTCTTCAAGCCGCTTCTCCTTCTCAAGGAGGTGAGCTCGCCGGGGTTTAAGGGTAGATTCATGACCGCCGGTCCATAAAGAAAGCGCATCAGCAGCATCTTCTGAAGCGGCCTGCTTCAAAGCCCTTTCCCCCCATTCCTCCAAAGGGCCGATAAACCGTCGCCGAATCCACGAAGGGTCTTCGTAAAAAATTACAGCGGGATAAGACTTCTTCGGAACCTTGGCGTTATGGGACGCGTCTTTTGAACGCCGTATGGCCTCAGCCAACTGTGCAGCCTCCTCATCAGCCGAACTCGAGAAGAGAAGTCCAGCATGTGACTCTTGCAACGCCAATGGTTCGTCTTCAAGGATAGGCTCAGACTCCACCACAGAATCAAGCGGGGTGGTAGCCGCTTTCCTCCGCCGTTTGGACCCGGAGCCGGTCGCTGAGGATGATCGCTTCCTCCCTCGCGAAGCCTTAGGCGGCGCTGGCCCACATCGCCTTCAGCACCCTCATCCCTGTTACTTCTCTCAGTGCCACGACCGAGGACGACGTCGCCATTGTCGACGCCACGGGAGGCGGTGCCGCCACCGGCAAAGGTGCTACTACTGGAGCCCGTCTACCCCGCGATCGGGAACCCAAGGGCATACCAGCTGTTGGGGTAAGGTCTACCCCTGACTCCCCCGGAATGAGGGCGGCGCCAATCTCCCTCAAAGGGAAGCGGACTGGAACTCTCGGTCGCAGCTTAGCTCCCGAGACCTGAGGAGGGGCGTCATGACCAAGAAGAACCCTTCTTTCTTCAGCAATAATTAGGGTGACCCGATGAAGATACCAGCCCGTAAATGCACCCACGCATCGGGGGATGTACTCGGCTTCAGGGACCATGAAATGAGAGCCGGTGTTCAGCCTCATGAAATGATGAGCGGCATCGCGAACAACATCGAGCGAAGGGATCGGGGTGACTATAAAGGCCTCAAAAGGAACACCCTAGTCGTATCCAAGCTGCCGGGCAAATCGATGAGGATTGTACCGCATAAAAAGAGCTGCACTGTCCTGGCGAAACACCAAGTAGCCCGGTCTAATTGTATACAAATGCGTGGCCTCCCGGGGCTTCAGAGAAGGCGCGTTGTCTTTCGACCGGTCCCAGAGTTGTTGAACGGGACCCGAGGGAGCAGACAAAACCCGATCATTAAAAAACCAACCCTCCAGCGGGGGCATGAGGAGAAATCAGCACCCGAATGGCCCCAAATTGAGATGGGTCGGCAGCAGAAGCACCCACCAGTCGCATAAGTCGCGGGAAAGGATAGGCGTCGTAAAAAGCGGGCCTCTGATGCATAGCAAAAGACCCCAGCACATGCATTTCGATCCACGACGTGAAATAATGAAGCGAAAAGTTCACTACGTCCACGCCAGGCGTAGAGGTATTAGCCGCGGTGCCCAATCCGTCATAGAGGTGCGCCAAGGCCGGGATGCCGATAGCCAACCGCATCCCCTCAGCAATGGGATGAGCCGGGTAGATGACCGAGGCTCTCATGAAGCGGCGATGCATGGGGATAACGAACCAACTAAGCCAGACACTAACAAACCCCACAAAGAACGTCTCCTCGTCCATGCCTGGGACAGCAATGGATTCAAAAGGTATCGGCGATATAATAGGGATGTAATACTGAGGTAAATCTGATTCGTTGGTTGGCAACCTCTTCGGACCGAACCCAAAGGGGTCCCCAATGTTGGCAAACTTCGGGGCTGTCTTCGATAGAGCGTCCTCACGAAGGAAACGAGCAATGAAGCTCTTGAAAGTGATGCCCTGCTCCTCGGACTCGGTGAATAATCGGTCGAAGATGCCTAGGGCCCTAATTAAACTAGGGCGCTTGTGGCGAATAGCATTCTCAGCAGATAGGCCGTCAACTGGGGCGAGCTCGGGTTCAAAAACGTACTCGTCAGGAGGCAACAACTCCTCATACAGATTACCCCTTATTGGCAACCCCGAGATATCATAGAATTCGGCCAAAGAAATCGAAACCTCGCGATCTCCCAGAAGGAAAGTATTAGTGGGAAGATTCCACTGGTTCAAAAACGCCTTGACCCACCAGGCATGCGGGGACTTGTAATGGAATAGTGACGCGTATATGGCCTGGTAGAGCCCGACTTTCTGCAACCGTGCCCGATGGGCCGAAAGGATGTAACGAGCCCAGAGAAGGTAGCCCGTAGGATGCCTAGGAGTGAGCCCTATCTTATAAATTTGCCCCCACGGGTGGGCCTCACCCTGGCAGATACGCCGTCCCAAGATGTCTATGGCTGGGATCGGATGGTTCGGAATACCGGTCGTCGAAGGCTCCAGCCTCCCCGTTGGAGTCCAGTTGGGCATTTCCACAGCAAAAGCCGTCCTTGGAGGATCCATCGGTAAAAAGGGGAAAGTGGGCTCCGTTGGCACCGCGCAAAGAAAACTCCTGCGACCTTGAATAATCTGACTATACCAAGATCCCCATTGAAGAAGGTTGGTACAGTTCGGGTCATGGGCCCGAATCATCGCCATCGCTTCCTCATCAGATGGTGACTGAGGAAAAGCCGCCTCCGAGCGAGAAAAGGGAAAGCGTGGAACAGAAGCCATCGCACCTGAAATCCAATAAAGGAAGACCGTTAAAAGGAAAGTCGGCGATATATATTCATGCATGAACATGAAGACTAGTTAAAGAAAGCAACAGCAGAGTTTTCTGGGACCATGGGCTACAAAACACATGGGCCCCACAGAATCCAGATGACGGCTCATTAATAATGAGGCCAAATCCTTACAATAAAACAAAGGGAATATCCTCACTTAATAAAGAAGGATGACCATGCAGGATTTGTCTCGGGCTCTACAATGAATCCAACAAAATCAAAGGAATTAAATTCCCACAAAAAGACATCATTACAAAGCCCCCATTCCATTAATGGCAGGAAGAATGACCTAGGGCCAAGAGACCCCAGGAAGCCTCCGTGTGAAGAAATCAAATCCTTCATTGGAATTAAATTCCTTATTAAGAAAAAGGGAATTAAATTCCCAGAAACATTTTTGATGGAATTAAATTCCATGGGGTTGAAACGCCATCATCATCTCCCCAAAGATCATCTAAACCCTAAGAAATCTACAGTTTGAAGGTTAAGCGGTTTCATGTTCTTATGGAAAATATGAAGGAAAAAGGGTAAAAACCCTTGTTTTGGATTTAAAATCCGGAGAAATGTGAAGGTCCATCGTTGTCCAAGAACATTACCTGAGAAAAAAAGGATTCTTTTCGAACAGAGTTAAACTCTGAAGATTGTTTCAAGACAGAGAACTAAGCTCTGAAAGCGAGAATTAAATTCTCAAGGAAGAAGTCCTCAGAAGAGAAAGATGAAGATAAGCAAAGTGAAGGCTCCTATGAAGAGACAGTGATATTTATAGAAGGCAATGGAAACGTTTCATCTCCCCAAATCCCTAAAGGAATCCAACGGTCACAAAGGTGACAGCGTTGCACTCACGTGCAGACACGTGAGAACAACGCTGTGGGGGCATTTGTTTCCTGATTTAAAATCAGAAAAAGCTTATGGGAAAAGCTTCAAAAGGAGGGGCCACGTGCTTACACGTGACCAGCAGTCACGTGTTGACACGTGACATATAAAAGCAGCGGAAAAGGCACATTAATTCCCTGATCAAGTCAAAGAAAAGGCTTCAGAAGAGGTCACGTGTTGGCACGTGACGCTCAAAGTAGCAGACTCGTCCTTCAGTTGAATCGAAGAAAAAGGCTCCAGACAGGGGTCACGTGTTCACACGTGACCAATGGTCACGTGTTGACACGTGATGACTGAACAGCAACCAGAAGACAGAGAACAAAAAGAAAGAGGAAGGCCCGTTCCAAGGGGGTCACGTGGTCACACGTGACCGGCTTTCAAAGCCCGTTTTGTTAACAGAATTAAATTCTGAAGGAGATTCAAATCTTTCCAAAGGAAAGTAATTATCTGGAGCTGATCGAATTAAAGATTTAGAGGTGATTAAATATCATCTATCTATGGGAAAATCTCGGGTTTGGAAAGATTTCCCCTTTAAATCTAACCGAAATAACAAGGGAGAATCCCCGGATTTGAAATCCAATGGTGAATAAAATTCACCTAATAATCCAAAGGTCCAGAACGAATAATGGATGCAAATCAAATCTCTCAATGAAAGATTTACCAAAACTAATTGGTTCGGTTGTTTCTCCTATAAATAGGAGCCAAGAGATACAAAAAAAGGGACATATACACGCAGAGAGAAGAAAAAAAGAGAGAGCCTTGATTACTTTGAGGAATTTGGAGCTTCTGCAAAAGAAAACCCTAGGTAAGAAAGGGAAGGCTTTTTTGAAGGAGGGAGAATTGAATTCTCAACAGAGTTTAACTCTGATAATATAAAACAGAAGAACATATTTCTTCTCTCTTTGATAGAGGATCTGCAAAGTGCACATCTCCCCTTTAGGTTGAGAATTTAATTCTCAATGGGTTGAGATCCTGCCATGCAGATCTAAAAAATAGAGAGGGAATGGAAACATGAGAATTTAATTCTCACAGAATTATAGGAATTTAATTCCTTTAAGATAAAAGTAGGGCTTGACCCTGTGTTATGGGAATTTAATTCCTTCAGAACAAACAGGGTTGAACCCTAATTAAGAACATAATTCTGTTGAAACTGCGGGAATTTAATTCCCTTAATCATAATTCTTTAAAATGGGAGTTTAATTCCTTAAAAGCTTTTATTAGGGTTTAACCCTATTCAGCTCTTCACGTTTATAAGGAATTTAATTCCTACAGAAAATTCAGAGTCCAACTCTATTCAGAATATAAATCTTCAAAAGGAAGTAGGAATTTAATTCCTCTGAAATTATTGTCAGGGTTCAACCCTACGAGGAATTTAATTCCTGGAAAGAGATTAACAGATCCTCTAAACAACATACATAGAGGCAGGGTCACGTGCCACCACGTGACCCCCCAAGAGATCTACAGAAAGCCCTTTTGAGGCAGCACCCCACGTGACCCACGTGACCCTCGGCAGAAGCTTTAGCATACAAGCATTTAAATGCCCGTCACGTGAGGGCACGTGATGCTCAGAAAGATGCGATAATCTCAGCAGAACAAATGAAGGGAGGGCGCTCTCACGTGTTGCCACGTGACCCCTCTTGCCTTAGTGTTTAACACTAAATTGGAACTCTCGAATACAGTATTGAAACACTGTCGGGCCTTAGTGTTCAACACTAATCAAAGAATTTTACTCGCAGTGTTCAACACTGATTACCTTAATATTTAACACTAATCTGAGATCTCCATCGCCAGTGTTCAACACTGATCTGTTTTAGTGTTTATGATCATTTGAAAGCCTTATTGCTGGTGTTTAATACCAATTATCTTTTAGTGTTAAACACTAACTTGTCAACCTCATTCCCAGTGTTCAACACTGATTGCTCTGTAGTGTTTAACACTAGGCTTTGGCCCAATTGGCTAAATGGATAGAGGCAAAGCCTCTCCTTCAATGGACCAACAAGAAGCCAATATTCCAGACATGATAGGACTTAGCTCGAGCTAGGCCATGAGTCTTCAATTCGTAATTAACTGAGCTAATGGGCTCATAATATAATTAATCGGTCTTGACCCCAAATTGGGCCAAGGACTACTTAAGCCATTCCGGTTCTAGGGTACATCTCTTCACTCCTTTGATACTTGGCATTGTAATCCCTCAATGTCTTCAAAGAGGTGACGGGTCCCGACGACCACCCATGATATGGACTGTGGGGTCCTTAAACCCATGTCTAATGCAAAATTCCTGGTTACGTGGAACGCGGATAACGTCACTCTCTGACCCCGTGGAAAACGTCCAGAGCGGAGCCTGGTCCTCGCCTAGCACGGCAGTGAACCCGTGTGAAGCATCCAGAGCACATACCAGACTGTGGAGTCCCTAAATCCACGGACTATGAGGTCCTTAACCTTGACCTTGATGTCTTAAAACTAACATCGGACTGTGGAGTCGCTAAATCCACGGACTATGAGGTCCTTAACCTTGACCGAGATGTCTCAAAACTAACCGTGGACCGCAATGTCCTTAAACTACCCGTGGACCGCAATGTCCTTAAACTACCCGTGGACCGCAATGTCCTTAAACTAGAACAATAGAGCCCCATGTGCTCTTTTGTCGGATCTAAACGGTCCCGTTTAAGTTGATCTTAGCCTTAAAGATGGTTAACGTATCCTTAAACCTTCAAACAGACTGGACTATGAATCCCCCTAATTAACTCTGGCTCGAGGGTACATCTCTGAACTCCTCTGACATCCGTCGTTGTAATCCTTCAACGTCGTCAGAGAGGTGACGGGTCCCGACGGCCACACATACGAGGGACCACTATGTCCCTAAACTGGAACAGTAGAGCCCAAATGCTCTTTTGTCGGATCTAAACGATCCCGTTAAGTTGATCTTAGTCTCAATGTTAGACTAACGTATCCTTAACAAACGTTTGAGTTGATCTTAGCCTCAAGTATGGCTGGCGTATCCTCAAACCAAACCCCCAAACCCAAATCTAAGATAAACACGGATTTGGACTAGTCCACGCCCTACGGGCGACGACATAACTCAGTCTCCGTAAACAATCCACGGGCAATAAAAACAAAATAAACACCCACGACACGAAGTGACCATCTGGAGAAGGAGAAAGTTGTTACCGCGATGCGGTAGCGTAATTAACTGCAGGGGCTTGCGCCTGCAGGGAAGAGCGTCCCCACAATCAAAAACCCCTCAAACGAGGGGGAATCTGACGAAGTCTGCTACATCGGCCGCATCCGTCTAAACCTTCGATACACGGTGCCATAGATCAACTTGGCATCTTCGGAGAGGTGGACGGATAGCACCAATTAGCATCTGCCCCGAACCTCAGGCAGGACATTCCATGTCTTGCGTGTCTTTCGGAGGGGAACAGTTATCTCGCTAATTTACAATAGCGTTTTACGATTATATAAACGAAACTGTATTAAGTTCTACTTATGTATGTAACTTTGTATAACTTTATCAATTGTAACTACACACGCAATAGTGTTAACTAAATGATAAAATATGGATTATCTCTATAAAATTGTATATGATAATAATTTGCAACATTATAAATCCATATATGTAGGTATAGTTAAACTAGTATGTAGCAAGTTAGAAACTTTCCTCGAGATGATAAACACGGCACGACGATAAACGAAGTGACGTGCACGATCACAACTAGGTTCGACTTGTGCTCCGCCTTCATTGTTGTTGCAGGATCTTCAGAGAAAAGTGCTTTGAGATTTTCTAACACTCCATTAAGAAAAAGGAAGGAGTTAAGAGCCCAGATAGCATCTTCTCTAACTATGCATCTCTCGTCTCACCATCATCATGAGCAGCATCAGCCTTTACATCGACGGCGGCCATGACAATCGAAGACGAGGAGGAGATGGGGCCGGTGCTGAGAATGGAAGACATTGATGGTGTTGGTTGAAGAAGAAGATAATGGAGTCGATGAAGACGGAGACGATGGAGGCGAGACGGTGGCGGTGGAGATAAGGCGCTGGCGATAAGGGTTCGTTGGCGATGAAGACGAGACGGGTTCGGTGGCTGTGGAGTTCAAAGAAGCCGGAGGAGATGATGTGGATGTCGAGGAAGATGAGGGTGCTCGGGTGAGATGTCGACGAGGTGCGAGGGTCGAGGTCATGGGTTGATGGAGGATGGAGATAGGTTGTCGACGGTTAGGTGATGACGAGGAAGAAGGAGAAGGTAGAAGAAGAAAGTGTTGACGATGGAGGTGGTTGAGTTGAAGAACATGGGTTCTCGGGTCGGTGAGTTGAGGGAAGGAGTAGTTGCGCCGGTGATGGAGGGTTTTGGTCGATGGCGAAGAGAGAAGGAAGTAGGTAAGGTGATGGGTTCAAGGAAACAGCGACAACGTGATGTCGGGGTTGGATGTGTGGCGACGAGGATGACGGCGACGAGATGGGTTGTTGGTCGGGGGTGAAAGGTCTCGGTTTGTGAGGAGGGTGTGCCGACGGCAAGGAATAGAAAATGAAGAAGAGGGAGTAGGGCTATCTGCGAGGTGGAGATGGCGAGGCGAGGACAGAGAGGGAGTCGACGACGAGGACGAGGGAGGACGGTAGGATGGATGTGCAGGCGACAAGGAAGTCTGAGGTGAGCTCGAAGATGGTGCGAGGGTATCGGGCTTGGGGAAAAGAAGATGAGGGAGTTGGGAAAGAGAGAGAGAGAAAGAGAACAGAGCGAGACATTTTAATTTTATAAAAAAATATAAAATATAAAATAGTAGATATAAAGTGCAGTATATATTAAGTTATATATCTATATTATAGTTTAATATAACTAATAGTATAAAGATAATATCAATCTTCCATCCGTCTCCATCCTAATCTCACTGAAAAGATATTTTGGAAAAATAATATATATACGTAACCTATTAACCATAATGCAAAGAAAGATATTTTATATCCCTTTATTTAACATTTAAAATGATTTTAAATATGTTTGAAAGTAATAAATATTTGGTATCTAGATTATATTAGATTTAAGCGTAATAGATAAAAATCAAAATAAAACATGAGATATTTAATCACATGATGACATTTAATATATATAAATTATCCCTAATGTGTGGCTACCGGACGATATGTGCCGATTTAGATATTATATATATATGTTATACTAGATTCTCATGAATTTAGTTTACTGATAAATATTAATAAAAATATAATTTAGCACCATAATGAGTTTCGCGCATGCGGATCGGGTCGGATAATCATTTCTACTATTCAAATCAACCGCAATCCAAAAGATAAGTGAAACAAGTCTAAAGATACTAATCAATAACGTACGATCGTGCTAGAGTGTTACAATTTTATAGATTAACCACCGATTAACAATAACCAAATAAAGCTAGCAAATCGTCAAAGCAATAATTGTTATGCTACCGAAACAAAAGTAGTCATGTACAACGCAATCCGCATATTGGCCACGTTGACGAAATAAAAGTATATACATCTCTGAATAAAGTCACAAAACATTGAAACTTAAAACAATCAAAATCAAGACTTTTGTTAAGCCTGCCGCTGCGATAATAAAACTTGCCTTGTTAACTTCGGAGGCCACTGCTCTCTCAAACTTTTCTCTCGAGCGCATCCTGTATGTCCATCCCCTCAACCAAGCCCCTCAATCAAGGCTTTATGAACAAGAACATGCATATTATTAAGAGTCCATAAAATGATAGCCAATTTTCATCAAATAGATTGCATGCAAAAGTCTTGTTCAAAAAACAAGACAGAAATGCAAACTAGAAAACTAACCCAGCATAATACATATATGGATTGTGTAATGCAATTTGCGTTACATGCATTTCATCAAGCAGTTTACCAGCAAAAACACAACTCAAAGAAGAAGAAGGAGAAGATGTAGCTTCTGGGTCTTCAAGGGGCATGTGAAAGCTTATGAACGGGGGAGCGGGGAGGGAGAGAGAAGGGGGACGAGAATTGTCGATGGTGGAGATAGTGAGGATCGTCAACGGGACGGCGGCGGCGAGAATCGTCGATGGTGGAGGTGACGGCGAGGATCGTTGACAGTGGAAAGGACCAAGAGGACGTGAGAGAGGGGGGAGTTGGCGTGGTTTTTTTTAAGAGAGGAAAGGGGGAATTTTTTGTGGCGGTTGAGAGGAGAGGGGTATTTTAGTCTTTCCATTCAAAATATCCTAGCAGGCCTGATTGTAATCTAACCCAGGTTTTTTCTTACATCTTTCCATTCGTGACTTTTGTTAACACTAGTCCTTTCCCTCTAATTTATAAATACCATGGGTTTTTTCACAAGTCTGGGCTGGGTCGGGGACTTTTTGACAATCACCCAAAAAAAATCACGAATGGGCCTTATAATCGAAGAGCAGCTTTATCTTCCTCCTCCCTCCAAAATTCCTCAACAACAACGGCTCCCAAAATTAATTAATTAATTAATAAATAAACGAACAAATAAGCAGCTCAATTGAATTGAAGCAAAAATAACTGCTGCCATGGCCTTCACTCTCTCTCCTCCTCCCCTTGCTCTCCCTCACCGCCGACGGCCAATCACCACCGCCTCCCCCTCGGAGCTCCAATCCCCTCTCAAAGAATCACTGGTCAGTAAAAAAATCATTTTTTCTAGGGTTTTTCTTGTAATTGATTCTTTAATTTCAAATTAGGGCGTTGAGGAGAGCGTTAGAGTTTGAAAGAACGCAGCCAAGACTCGAAAGGTCGCCCATGACGATGTCCTCTCAGCCCTAGCTGCGATCAAGAAGGAGAAGGCGGATCCCTCAGGGTTTCTGGAAACCCTAGGCGGGACCGAGTCGCCGGGAAGGACTTGGATGCTCATCTTCACTGCTCAGGCGATGTGAACCCTTGAATCCTTTGGTTATTGATTTACTGGAATTTTTAGGAAATAATTTAGGGTTTGTGCTGTGTAGGGCAAGCTTGACAAGGGGAGGTATTTTCCCATTACTGCGATTTAGCGGTTCGATGCAGTGGTAAGTACTCATAGTTGAAATTTTACGATTTGTGAACACTTATTGCTGGTTCGAGCTAATTTGAGAACAATCAGGTACTGTGACAAATTGTGTGTCTAATTCCACTCATATTATAGTTTTCGGTGTTAATTTCTTCTGAATGTTTGTCTTAGAACTTTTATAGCTGAATAGAAAGTAAGGAAAGGTGAATTGATCAATATATACTTTTTTTTTATGAGTTTTCATCATATTCTAATGAATGATTGGATATCAATAGGATATAAGGATGTCACGCCCCGCTTCCCAAAATACGAAATGCGAGGGATGACTAAGCCAGCCATGCTCTTATGGTCAGCGAATAATCCCGCCGTAGTCACACTTCGGCTTCTAGCATTATATGGTAGTCAGTAAACACATTACTAAAGTAAAAGAAATTATAATTCACAATTTTATTATATTAAAATAACAGAGTTTGGGATATATTTATTTGCATGAAAGAAATAACTAATCAAAAAAATAACAGCGATCTTTTAGCAAGCAAAAAAGTGATGGCTCTGATGTTACGGTCTAGACCTTCGCGATCTCGAATGGCAGGTCCTACTCCTGAGCTGAGTCCACTCCGTCCTCTAAGCATGCACACCCAGGTCGTCAGGACGACACGTATAGCAATAAATATATAGTGTGTGTACAATGCTAATAAATATGAAGTGCACAACAGAATACAATAACGCGAGAATAAACAACGTCAAGTGAATATGAACAGCGCGATATATGTATCATGTCAGCAATCCATGCAATATGTGTGGCATTACCTATCAGTCGCTAAGTCAATGAAATCAGTCGGTGGAAAAGATGCTCGTGTTTAACAAGGGTCTCGTGCATGTCCGAGACTACGGTCCACTATTGCCCGGGACATAACCCTGCAGCCGTGCCGCTAGGCCCACGACCTAATGTGTGTGTGTGTATATATATTACTAATATCGAATGATCATCCTCTAAGTCACTGTACCTTACTAAATACGAGTTCAATTCCATCTTGATTTCCCTACTTTCCCATGTTACAATAACTATAAGTATATGACTAATTGTATACAAGCACGCATCAAATCACGGTCTTATTCACTTTCACACCAAACTGTTCACTTTCACGAATTAATCATTTATCATTGGCGTATTTGACACAACTAATCCAATACCACTCACGTTTGACAATGCAAAGTTCTCTATAAATCACTATGAACGTTCGCTATCAGTAAAGGTATCACGGTTGGGTAAAATACGGGAATGATGCAACATAGCAAGTCACGTATGATGTGAAACACAATGTGCATCACGAGTTCAGAAAAATATATTAATTCGTATGATCATAATTAGACAAAATGCTACAAAAGATGCATTAAGTAAACTCAAACATCGATCCAATAGAATTAGTTCCAGGTCAATTGGGTTTCAGGTTTGCGAGATGCGGTCGTTTCATTTTAAGTTTTCATCGCTGGAAATTCAGTTTATGAACTGAAAGTCCAATTCGCGACACACTTTTCACCCTTTTGGGATCATAATTAGGCAAAGCCACAGTTGAGTGAAATTTAGATATTTTAATTAGGTTTCCAACGCACCAGACAGAACGACAATATCCGCTGTGTTCAGGGAGATACATTCTATTCAAGGTCAGAACATCCGTTCTGTCCCTACTTGGGACTGCAGTACATTTCGACAGTTTAAATTGCAATTAAAATATCAAACGGTAGTAAAATGAAATGAAACCAAAACTAATAGTTAGCTAACAGGATTATCTTTACAACGGTATAGGGTTGCGTATAATTCCATGTTCGTACAACGCTGCACATTCATATAAAGTCAGGTATCAACGTGGAATGTCGCTCTGGACTGCAGTCCAGAGCCGCATTCCCAGTCAGTTCTCGTTTCTGTGATCTATCAGTATCGAAGAATAAACCATAGAGGGTTCTGGTTTATCGAGTCGGTTTCGATATGAGCCATAGAACATTACATTCCGACATGTATCAAATTTAATATCAATTTTACATTACAACATGTACAGTAAAACCCAGATTTGGCGTCGCCTCTTTGGGGCGATATTTCGTGACGATATTCTCAACATCTTAAACTTAAATCACTACACAATAGTTATCAATAGTAACGAAATTCAACGTTCCCAAAATATAGGCATGTTAAATAGGATTTTCAATCGGTTAACCTATCGAACATCTAGGTAAACGTTCGGTTATCAATTGTAATTCCCATTTTATTTAGCCAAACTAAATTAGATAATGACCATATGACTCCTACATGATGCCAAACACAGTAATAAGCCCTAGTCGGGCTCCAATTAATAAGACATACTATAGTTCGCTATACAATTTCACAAGAATCGACTATCTAATTATTTATATATATATATAGTTGTTGTAACTATCACGGCTAAAGTTTGTAGTATCATGATAAACAAGTGAACGTTTCACTTGCTTTCGGTCGCTGATATAAAAAGCGACATTACATACATGATTCGTCTCAACACACGAGACGTCTTGATGCTGGACATGGTGCGTGACGCATGCGCGATGCATGGTGACCCGGTAATGGATGCGGTGGCGACGCGCGCGTGACACGGTACTGGGCACGGTCTTGGCTTGGTGCATGGTACAGGTGTGGCACGGCGTGACATGGGAGTGGGAACGAGGGTGGTGCGGTTCTAGACACGAAGCGGGCACGATCGTGGCACGGTGCATGTAATGCGGTGGCACAGGGTTGGCGTGGGATGGTGGCTGCAGCATCGCCGGTGGTCACGGAGCTCGGTTGGGCTCGGAGTTGCTCTGGGGTCGTCGGCGATGGAGTGGACACAGGCGGCGACGATCCACGGAGGAGCTGAAAGTCACCGGTGGCAGCTCAAGCGGCGTGGGTGCAGAGCATTGGTTTGATGCAACAGAGCTCGGTGAAGGAGAGAAAGCTGGGATGGTGTTGCGGTAGGTTCACTTGCGGCGAGGTCAGAGAGCTCGTGGCGGAGGTCAGAGGCAGGCTGGAGTCGCCGGCGGTGATCAGAGCTGTCTTGTGATGGGTTTGCAGCGATAAGTTCGGTTTTGAAGGGGAAGCGAAGAGGAAGAAAGAGAGAGAGGTGGTGCTGTCGAGATGGGCTCAGTCTTAGCAAGAGGGAGGTGGAGGCGGCGCTGGTTGGTGGTCGACGTGGAAGATGGTGGTGTTGGTAGCGGGGTGGACAAGGGGGAGGAGGAGAGGTGGTTGCGGATGTGCGGTGATAGAGTTGTGGAGGAGGTGAAGTGGAGGGAGATGGTTGGTGGCATTACGGTCGTCGTCGATGGTGGGGCTTTGAGAGGGAGAGGGAGTTTGAGAGAGAGACGTTAAGAGATGGAGAGTGAGAGAGACGTTGGCGAGATGAGGAGAGACATGTGCGAAGATCTCTAGGTCGTAGGCGACGAGGCCACGCCAACGTGGAGCGGTTCTCGTGAGGGGTTATGTGCGGCGCTGGGTCTGCGAATGTGGGGGAAAGGAGAGAGGAGGAAAAGAGAGAAGGGAGGGGAGTTGGGAGGTGACGGAGAGGATCTTGGGGTTGTTGGGATCGAGATCGGCGTCGACGAGGACCGGGTCGGGGTCGAGTGCGTGAGAGGAGGGGAGTCGTTAGGATTGAGGCGGGAAGTGAGAAAGAAAAAGGAGAAGAAGAAGTGAAAAACGGGTCGGGTCCGGTATTAGATTAGGAAAAATTATTTTAAAAATATATAAAAATAGGAAAATAATAGGAAAATTTGGGAAAAAATTACGGGAAAAATATATACAAGGAACTGGGGATTTACAAAGGATTACACGGAGAAATTGCCGAGATTGGTGCAAAAAGGGGGTTTTGTTAGGAAATCTCTCACAGAGCCTAATCAATTAACGGAGTAGGTATAGACAAGACAAAACAAAACCCGTCATTATTTGTGATTTAATTGATAATGAATCCTAATGACTTGTCAATAGCAAATTGATTTATTCTGAGAGGTCATGAGTTCATCCTGCCAATGAAGCAGGTAAGAGCCAGCACTTGCTCATGCCAACAGCTGTCTCAAATCCACTACATACTTGACCTGCCTTTGATTGTCATTTTCACCATTGATATCAGCTAATGAGGGCGATGCTGATGCACCAACTCGATAAAGTTGTTAAGTAATGCATAATAGTTGAAATCGCTTTCTATCTTAAAGTTTATCATGTAGTTCTTTGGTCCCAATTATATATCAAACAGCGATATTTCCACTGTTTTGCCAATCTGAGGCGAATTCTGTACACAAACTCCCTAATATCATCATTTTTTTTACCCGCATTATCAACCAAACAAAAGACACAAAGTTTAGTATTTGTTACTTTAAAGCAAGAAGTTGGAGGAATTTTATAGTAGATTTCACATGTTCGAATTTATATTCTGTTTCTAATATATGCCTTGTTAGATTATGAAATATATTTATGTAACCGTATTGGATATTTAGTTGTTATAGACAGGTTTAACTATGCTTTTATTAGTTGAGAGTCTATAGTTTAGATAAACTCTTGAGATTGTTTGTTATCATTAGGTTGATTGAGAATTGTATAAATTAACATGTTTTTCTCATAATAAAGATCGAGTTTATTGTTTTTTTTATCATGGTATCAGAGCTAATGGCTCGATCCAAAATTTATCATCCATTATATTTTTAGTCTATCGATCCAAAATAAATAAATTCTACAACAATATTCAGCTAGATATTTTATCTTATCTATGGATCATCATCATCAGCCTCCATCAAAATCAAATCTGCACAACCATTTCTTTTTATGACGTCTTCGGCAAGGTATTGTTTGCAAAAGAGATTTCGAGGTTCAGTCCATCTAGCTTATGCGAAAGATACTACAGATTTCGAGATTCTGTCCGTCTAGTTTATGCGAAAGAGACAAGAGGTCAAGTACGTCTTGTATTATGATATAAGAAATTATTTTTCTTCATCTTTCTTTTTGTAGATTGCATATTCAAATCAAGATTTCTTTTTGTAGTTTGAGGAGACTGTTAGAATATGAAATTTATTCATATAACCGTATTGGATATTTAGTTGTTATAGATAGGTTTAGTTATACTTTATATGTTGAGAATCTATCAGTTTAGATAAACTGTTGAGATTGTTTGTTATCATTAGCTTGATTGAGAATTGTATAAATTAAGATGTTTTTTCTCATAATAAAGATGATCGAGTTTATTGTTTGTTATCATTAGACACTTTTTTTGTGCGCTTGTAGTCTACTTCTCTCAGAGGTATTGTTGAGGTGCAATTATATATTTTATCTATGAGTGTACACGGGTTTTGATATAAATGGTTTTCAACAATAAGACTCAAGGCTTGTTGAGATTTGTCCCATCTTATATCTTATACTTATGTATCTCTCATAGTTTTTTCAATGTGGGACTTTTTAAATCCACATCTCAACGTGCCTGACTAATTTGAGAGGGAAAATATGCATATGTATAACAATAGGATTGTTTGGTTTGAAGAAAGGTTGGTTTTCAGCATATGGATTAAGAAGAATAAAGTTAAGAAGAAGAATGGGAAATGACATAACAATGTCTCTGAGCATCCTTTTAATATCTTGTTAGTATTGTTAGGTCCCTAACAATTCAGAAAACAAACACATAATCTTTGAGAAGAAAGAATGAAATAAAAGGGACAATCAAACACAAGAAATTCATCAACTTCTATGCTTTTATTTAACTTAATACGAAATACAGAAAATTCTATTCTTCAAAATCTCCTACACAAGCTTCTCTTCAATTCTTCTTTTTCTTTTTCTACTAAACAAAATACCCTAACCAATCTATATTTATAGGCATAGAAACCCTAAACCTATTTCTATTAGAATACTTATTAAATCTCCTAACAAATCTTCAAATAAATCTCCAAATAATTTTCCTAAACAATCTCCAGAAAACGAATCTTCCAAAACACACCAGACTCGTCGACAGACGTCTGAAGCACAAGTACTCAGACGTCTGAGTACGCTATGGATATTGAACAACTTCTTTTTAAGACGCTTGAAAACCAATTCTCAGATGTCTGTAGAACAAACGTCAGACGTTTGATGGACATATCTTCAGATGTCCTGAACCACCAGCATTGGCTCTGCGTGGCCGAAAGGAAATCTTTCGGATCAGCGGGTTGTTATTCTCGAATTTGCACTTCAGACATCTGAAGCACTATGGCTCATACGTCTGACGCGCAAGATTGTTGAATACAAGTCAATTTCATAACATATCTTAATCTACGGATTTTCACAATGAGAACAACACACTAAGACTGATATACCTTGAGCTAAAACTTACTTTCGATAGAACTAAATTTATCACTAAAAATTTTCCTAAACAGTGACCGGGCGGTTCCTTACACTTGATGAAATTCAGGAACAGATTATATTAATGCTTAGAGCAAATATCTTGTGCTTGGATGCTGCGAAATGTGTATTTTATGACCAACATCAATTATATTGTTTTGACTGAAACTGGAGCAAATGGCGCCATGTTTCATTAAATGAAAGCTTTAACGAAACCAGTACCAGCAAATATAAGATATAAGTACATCTAAATAGTCTTTCTGAACAGTAACATTACAATCAACAAAATCTGAAAAGAAACACAAGAGAACTAATTGGATGCTCATCCAGTTTACGATCAGCGTGGTTCTCTTGCTGTTACATAGTCCTAGTTTGTGGATCACTATAGCTTTACACTTGCTTTTGAAGCCTATTTTTCTTCTGCAAAATCAAATTACTTGAGCTAACAGATTCGTGCTGGGTGTAACCTGTCATATTTGAGACACCGGATATATACTTAAACATATGCCTAAACATATACATAATGGTGGAAGCCGACTCATGAGAGATACGAATGACAGTTTCGTACATGTTTGCTGCCATACTTTTCTAATGCTTACAAATAAAATTGACGCAGTTTCAAATTTTAGGTAAATTTGTATTGATTAACAGGCAAAGAGGATTGAGAATGGAGTTTACCTCGGACCTATTGGGTGCCTAACATTCGAAGGAAAGTTGTCATGGAAAAATCAGATACTTGCCTTCATCTTTGAATCAATTCGTATAAAGACCGGACCATTTGGGCTGTTGCAGTTTAATCTTGGTGCCGAAGACAGAGAACCTGAAACGAAGGATCCATTCTTCATTTGGTTTTACATAGACGAGGAAATCGCTGTGGCTCAAGGCAGAGGTGGAGGTGTTGCATTCTGGTGTTGAAGCCGCAGGGTCACGTAGTGCCTGATATCATCACTTATGTATAGATCAATCAATTGCTTACGGTGTGTGTACTTGTTTCATTTATGGAGTAAATGTGTACATCAAGTTTTGAATCTACATTCTTCTGAGGAGGTATATTGCAAAATAATTAGCAAACGATGTGGTATTCATATTGTTCATGCGGATTATCAAGTTTTGGTTTTCAATTCTAATCTGTGTCTACTTTAGATTGTTATGTTTTTTATTTTTTCTAAAATCTTATCTACAGTTCATGGAGAGATTGCTGTCTATGTTTTATCAGTTTAATATTATCGGTCCGTGACGGTGCATGAACTGTTTCTATCTGAAAATGTCGGCAACTCCGTTTTGCTAATGATTGGTATGTTTGGGTCTCAACATGGATTCACCCCCAGATGCGGCCCACGTGTTTCCCAGGGGAGGCAGCACCGGGGGCGCTGCTGCTTGAGCAGAACTTCTCTTTATCTCGAAATTGCCCATAAGAAAGTGTAGAAATTACTTAAATTTTGAACTAACATGGAATGGCAATTCATGGGCAAAATGGTAATCGAAAGGAGTGAACCATTTGACCTTCTTTCTCCAGCAAAACGTCAAAATAGTTAGCTTCAAACTCAGCGCTTTTGTTTGTTGTCCCGCGGTGCACCAACCCATATCCACGTAGACATCCACTATCAATTATCAATAAGAACCTCCATTTCTACAGAATTAGTAATTGAACTTAAGTCTTTTACCCAAAATAGTTGGAAAATGCGCGGAAATATAAGAATCATCAACTAGTTTGTTGCATTTCGAGCCTTTTTAAATGGAAATTTCAAGTTGTGATGAGATGGAGAGATGTAGCCGGTTATATGAGATGAATATTTGTTTTGAAGTAAATTACTATGGCTTAAGATTGTTTTATTGTTATTAGATGTCTGATTTGAAAATATCTCCGAAAATTATCTCAATCCATCTTGTTATCATCTTCGACAGAGAAAACTTCGTAAAATGCAATTTGAACAACTGAAATATCAATATACACAGTACATGATACAATAATTTATTAATTTTCTTAAACAATTGATTAATCAGACTCCATGAACTAAAAAGTTACTTCAGTATTTCTATAAAAAGTAACTTGCAATTTAAAATGTGATAAGGGCTTAACTGAAAAGAATAATGTTTCGCGAGATATTATAACAAAATCCTACCCACTTCCGATCCGGAGTTCCTATTATTTTTATCCTTGTATTTTACTGCTGTTAAGTTTAGTGGTCCGGAAATTTTTGATTTAAAAATCAACGGTTACGATCGGCTGCTAAAACTGAAAAGCTTCGGTTTTAAGCTTTTTCACATGCAAAAATGTGTGACATGGGATTAGGATGCTGCTAGAGCAGCATAACACAGGGAAGAAAATAGCAGGGCTGCAGATCCTCCTTCCTCGCTCACTGCTCCCAAACCCCATCTTTTCTCTGCTCTCTCTGTGACTCCATCGATGGCGGCAGAGGCGGCGATCTCACCTCAGGTAGTCGAAATCGACGGCAACGGCATGGCCGCGCGCGCCCTGGCCCTGGCGGGCGTGTCCCACATGTTCGGCGTCGTCGGCATCCCCGTGACGTCGCTGGCCACGCGCGCCGTCACCCTCGGCATCCGCTTCATCGCCTTCCACAACGAGCAGTCCGCTGGCTACGCCGCCACTGCCTATGGCTACCTCACGGGCTTCGCCGGCGTCTACCTCACCGTCTCCGGCCCCGGATGCGTCCACGGCCTCGCCGGCCTCGCAAACGCGCAGGCAAACGCCTGGCCCGCCCTCATGATCTCTGGATCTTGCGATCAGGTCGATTTTGGGAAAGGGGACTTTCAGGTAAATTACACTAAACAAACTTTAAGGTATTTTAGTGAAAACTGCAATAGTCGAGGGTGTTTTACTGCATTTTACCTTTTTTAGCTGCAAATTATGTGCTTGGTTGGGTGTAGTTGCAATTCATCAATGTCTGCTTTGTTCTTTACCATTTGCATTTCAATTGATGTAATTTGATAAAACATTTGATTTGAGTGTAATTGCAACTAAATGTTGGATCAACAACTAGATACCGAACATCTATCTTTGATTATCGATATAGTTGGAACTGCATGAAGCTCCAAATGTAAGCAACAAAACTACAATTTGAGTTAGGAAAAGCTGCATTTGGAACTACACTTGAATCTAATGTGCTTGACTTGTTTGGCATTTATTTTGGAGTTTGCATTACCCGAAATATCTCTATCTAAAAGTTGAGATAGCAGAGTTACCCAACTTCTACGCCAACCTCATTTATCTTAACTCAAAAGAAAAACAAGAAAACGTCATATATAGAGTTACGATAACTCAAAATCCTAAAAAATGCCCAAAGGTTTTTTTATTTTTTATAGTGGAGGTAAGAACTTGCAAACTAGAGTTTGAGTAACTTATACCTCCACTTAAAAATTCTGCTTATCCTAGCTCTGAAGTCAAAAAAGGGCTTCAAGTATGTATCCGGTTCCTTTTACAATCTTATATCATGCCTCTTCATTGTATATGACCCTGTTTGCTTTGAGTATCCTACCCTTGTGTCAATTTTTAAAAAAAATGGAGAGTGGGGCTGATAAGCAGCTTGTTTCATGAAGGAATTATTCAAGTGTCATGTCAAAATATCCACAAGATGTTAACAATTCACCTTATATCTCTTGTTCTCGAGAAAGTAAATTTAGTAATCTACACTTGCCCTTCTTAGTATTTTCTTGATCAGACTATGTTTTATATGTTATTCTGTATTTTGATCATCTTCATCAACCATATTATTTGCCAAACTTGTGTATTACGATTTCAGGAGCTGGATCAGATTGCTGCAGTGAAGCCCTTCGTGAAATATTCTGCAAAAGCCACCGATATCTCCCAAATCCCTCGATTAGTCCTCGAAGCTATAAACTCTGCAATCTCTGGACGTCCTGGTGGTTGCTATCTGGACCTGCCATCCGATGTACTACACCAGAAAATATCAGAATCCGATGCCTCTAGGGTTTTAGCTGAGTCTCAATACCCCAAAATTAATGAACTTACAATTTCGGAAACCTTAGATATCCAATCAGCTGTTTCTTTGCTAAGGAATGCAGAGAGGCCTTTAATTGTGTTTGGAAAAGGCGCTGCATTTGCTCGGGCAGAGGATTCCTTGAAGAAATTGATCGATATTACAGGTATACCATTCCTTCCAACCCCCATGGGTAAAGGATTGGTGCCTGATACTCATGAACTAGCTGCAACAGCAGCTCGATCTTTAGCCATCGGCAAAGCCGATGTTACCCTAATCATTGGTGCACGGCTCAATTGGCTGCTGCACTTTGGCGAGCCTCCGAGATGGTCCAAAGATGTGAAATTCATACTGGTCGACATCTCTAAAGAAGAGATCGAGCTTCGAAAACCTCACATGGGTTTGGTTGGTGACGCAAGGAAAGTTCTTGATTTGATCAATAAAGAGATCAAGGACAATCCTTTCTGTTTAGGTAAGTCTCATCCTTGGGTCGAGGCCATTTCAAAGAAGGTAAAAGAGAATGTGACAAAGATGGAGGCACAACTGGCGAAGGAAGTTGTGCCGTTCAATTTCTTGACCCCAATGAAAATTATTAGGTATGAAACTTATTATTGAAGGCAAACAATTCAGGAGAGATCCTCTCTCTCTCTCTCTCTCTCACACACACACACACAATTATAATAACTAGTGTTTCAGCTTACCTAAACTACTGTTTTCTTTCTAACATAAGGGATGCAATTCTAGCGGAGGGGAGTCCGGCGCCAGTAGTGGTGTCGGAGGGAGCGAACACAATGGACGTGGGGAGGGCGGTGCTGGTTCAAAACGAACCAAGGACGAGGTTGGATGCGGGGACGTGGGGGACGATGGGGGTTGGTTTGGGGTATTGCATTGCTGCGGCGGTTGCTTCGCCAGAAAGGTTGGTTGTTGCGGTTGAAGGGGATTCGGGGTTTACGTTCAGTGCCATGGAGGTTGAGGTATGATCCAAACTTTTGCTTTATTTCATGTTAATTATACTGTGCATGGCTGTTTTGGATTGTTGATATGTCGATTTACGCTCTTCATAATATTTTTGAATTTTTTTAATTAGTTGTGTTGGAATTGTGATGGAAAATTGACAATAGAGTTTTTCCCCCTGGGAAATGGGTAGATAAATTAAGCCCCTCAAATATTATTAAATATATATTTAAGGTTATGAAATGCATCCCCAGGCTCATACGTAGAATCAGAAAAGAACAGTCATAATAGGTGAAATTTCGTACAATATGCTCCCACGCAAAGCAAAAATGGAGCAACAGACCCCCCCCCCCCCCCCAATGAAAACTTAGCAGCTGTCCATTAATCGACATCACCCCATTTTATTGCAGATAGCGCCATTGGACTTTAAAGACGCCACTAACCCTCCTTGTGTGTGTGTGCGTGTGTGTTGGGAGGGGGGGGGGTGTTTATTACAGAGTATGTTCGTCAAAAAATGCTATGTTCGGTTCATTTTAGGGCTATTCAGATCACGTACAAGGTCATTCAGGTTATTCAATCCGATGTTGTCTTAAACGAGTTGATGAAATCAACATTTTCCTGCAATATTGCCAATTCAAGAGGGGGTTCATGGTATTTAAAGTTCGATAACGCTATCTTATAAAACCTGAAAGTTCTATGGTGCTTTATACAATTTTCTCCTTTTTTTCTTTTTTTTGAAATTTTCATATAATGAAGGAGAGAAAGAGACATCAAAGCTCTTGAGTTTTGGTTATGACAGTAGATACAGAAACTAAAAAGCAACATACTGTCCATGGATACCTATCTTAATTTGCACACTTTGGGTTCTCTGTGCAGTGGAGAATTGATGGATTTAAGGGCTTTTCTGGAACAATCTTTATTCAGTTTAAGAAGAAAGAAGAATGAAATAGCAATGATTATATTTACCTATATTCTGAAAGCACGAACAAGGGATTATTGGATGATAAAGTTCATGCCGATATATATTATATAAGGAGTTCACGGAAAAGTACGTATACAGTTATTTGTTCCTGGAGGCATGCTCCTGCACCCACAATGCTGGTTTTTATTTTCCTGAATTAAACTGAGAATTAGTGTGACATGGGGAAAAAATGTGATCCCTTCTATACAAACAATCATGTTCAATAATGTTTCATTCTTTTTCAATTGGGAACTGCCCCCACTTAGGAATCGAACCGGACACTTCTCACTGGGGATATGAAGTGTTACCACACGGCTATGCTCTTTCGGTAATGTTCGACATTCTTACTTGTCTGAACAATTATTCTAATAAGCAGCTCCTAGGATGCTGGATAAATTAACCTTTAGTATAAGTTGGTATTTATATCATAAGTACTCTTTAGAATATGTGGAAAACATTGTCCCTAAAATGCACAAAATTCCTATTCCTTTTTGGTTATAGTTGTTTATCTGCTCCAATAACTTTTGGGTTCGATGGAATGCACAAAACATCATCACTTGTATCTGTAGGATAGCGTAAGTTGTGTATCAATGTTATATTACTTTATTAACTTTACAAAAAGTATTTTCTTACAAAGATGTTAATTTGTAAATTAACTCTCCTTATAAACTTTTGACAGACGCTGGTGAGATATCAACTGCCGGTTATCGTAATCGTTTTCAACAACGGCGGCGTGTACGGAGGTGATCGTAGAAATCCCGATGAAAAAACCGGGCCCTACAAAGACGATCCTGCTCCTACTTCCTTCGTTCCAGGTGCAGCATACCACACTATGATGGAAGCCTTTGGGGGCAAAGGCTATGTTACCGCGACTCCTGAAGAACTCAAGTCAGCTTTAGCGGAATCATTTTCTGCCAAGAAACCAGCTGTGATAAATGTTATTATTGATCCTTATGCCGGTGCTGAGAGCGGGAGGCTGCAACACAAAAACTGATGCTTTTGCCAGAAAAGCTCCATGGTACATGTTTCGGATTGCGTTGTTGAATAAATCTGTATTATGTTTATTTGTATTATCTCCATATCCATTTTAATATATAGGAAACATTATATACTCAGTATAGCATATTTCCTGTAACATCTATGTTCACACTATATTTCTAGTAAATGACCAATCAAATCATTCATAGTTAAACTCATGACATAGAAATAAATTAGACAACGGTGTAATGCTACCTATCATTGCCAATGGCAAGTATTCAGATACTTCCAGTAATAATTTGCATGCTTTATGTGTAGAGATCAAGCAATAGATAAGAGTGACCAAAATCCAATCTTTTTATGCCATGGGACCTGTTTGTCCTATTAGTCCCAGAAAGCATTTAGTTCGGGAACCCATTTATGAGAATCATGGATATAATAACATCAATATACTTGTTTACAAAAAGTCTCATGTGTGATCTAGGAAAAGGCCATTGTATTTGTCTCGGACTATGCTCGAGTTTCAACATCGCTCCTACATACTTAAATTGGGTGGATTATTCGTCTCTGGTTGGAATATTCAGAAGAATAAATTTTTCTCTTGTTCCCTGTTTTCCCTTGCTAGGATAGCTTCTTTCTTTCCTTTTTTTATGCATTTAGAATTGCTTGCATCAAGTCAATCATATATACCTAAGTTGCTTAACCTCTTGTTCTTGGGCCAAAAAACGGAAGCAATCTTCTTGGCACTCCATCATGCCTACATTAACATATCCTGCAAGCCTAGAAAACCCTTGATCATGCGCTCTTGCGTTCTTCCACTGCCGCAACTGCTAAAAGCAAGACTATCTTTATGGACGCCTGCAACAACAATAAGAAATTAGACTTGGATAGTAAATATATGAATTATGTATAGCCGCCAGTAGGGAAAAAATATCTAGAATAAAAAAATAATGAATGGTTTCTATTTAATTCAACCGTAAGTGAAATTGGGATATCACAAGATAAATCACATCCTAGTATAATATTGTTGCTCCATTGAGCTCTATGTTGGTCATTCATCTGGTCCAGTGTTGTTATGGTAAAATACTGAAAAATTTAGGTGGTTATATCTTTAAATCTTGAGTATCAATAAACCATAAGTAGAAGATTTCAGAGGAACTTTGAGCTAAAGTTATTAAAAGTTCATAGGGTTTATTGCGCGAAACACCCCTGCAGTTGGCTTCTATTTAGCACTTATAGGGCTCGATTAATTTTTTGGCACAAACAACACAACAACACTTGTGTTTATTTCTCCCAACCTCTCAGAAGGCAGGGGAAAAAAAGAAAAAAAACATAAAAGCACTACGAAAGTTCTATTCTAAATAAAACAATACAGTTTTTACTTTTTAGAATTAAATTAGATGATCATGTAAGTTGTTTAGAATCCAATTTTGATTGTATTCTTCTTGGGTTTGAAACATGTATGATTTGAAATTTTGGCCGATCACGATCTGGAATGATTGATTCCTATGCCAAAATTTGAACATTCGAGTTTCGAGACAAATACTGTTCAATACAAAATAATCTGTTCAATAGAAAATAATTTCATAAAGTTGTTTATAGTTTATTTAAATACGGCGATGAGGACATTTTTGGGGGATTTCTTTTGGGGAGGAGGGAAGTAGGGTTTTGAGAGGAAGTGGGGGTGATTTGGATGAAGATGAAGGGTGTGGTTAATGGAGAGTGAGGTTGAGCAACTGAGTTTTGCTAAGATTAATTTGTAATGTTTTGATTGTGGGAAAGGGAGGTGATGGTGAAGGTATGCTATGCGCCCAAAGTCATCGTTGGCGGCTTCTCTTACCATGATCTCCATTGACGGCTCCACTTCCGTGGCGGTGAACCTAGGACGAGCTCTTTCCCTCCTCCACCGCTGCCTCCCCCAAGCTCCTTCTCATGTGCAGCTCTCCAAACAAGACCTCAACTTCAACATCTCCACTCAAAGCTCTCTTGCTCGCTCCTCAACAACTACCATTTCACTCTTCCGGCTTCCAACAAAGACCTCGACACTTCGGTCTCAGTCGCCGCCGCCATGGACCTCGAGAACAAAATAGAGATGTACGATTGCATTGCCTCGTCTTCTTCTACCACCGCCGCTAAATCCTCAAGGATCAAACTCTTCCTTTCCCTCTCGAATCCGTTAGAGGGGCAGCTTGGTCTTTATACCCTACAATGACTAAATTATACGGTGGGTTTCACAACAAGTGGATGGAAGTAAGCTCCAATGGTTTCTTTTAGTTTATGTAAGATATTTGAGTGGGATATTTAAAAATACAAAGAAGTGGGAGGGGATTTTAAAAATTGCTGAGCCTTTGGGTTGGGCGGGTGGATCAAAAATCCCCAAGATTTAAATAAGAGGATTATACCTCTCATGATCTTCTCCTCTGTCTCGATTCGTTATCTGCTCCTCGTTGGGATCCTCGTTCCCCAAATCGGAGTGGATTGATTGCGACAGCCGACAGGGAGAGGGCGGTGCCGCCGGCGAGGCCAATGCGTTGGAAGTCACTAGCGGCAAGACCTGTGCCGCCATGGTAATGGTTGCGGCAGGTTTGCCGGCAATAGGGATTCTGGGGCGGTGGATGTTGAGGGATCCTCTTGAGTGGTGGTTGGGGTAGGCTTCGTCAGCGATTCTCCTGGTTGGGACGGGCTTCGTCAGCGATGAGGATTCTCCTGGTTGGGACGGGCTTCGTCAGCGATGAGGATTCTCCTTTGGAGGGATCTATGGTGATGGTTGTGGTGAGGTTTGGGGATTCTCCGTTTGAGGGATCAGATGGTGGTGGTTGTGACAGGGTTTGCCTTCGATGGGGATTCTCCGCTTGAGGGATCAGATGGTGCTGGTTGTGGCGTGGTTTGTTGGCGGATACAGAGTGAACTCCGTCGTCAATGGAGGCAGAGTAGCAAAGTGGCGCCTCCTTTTGTTGCGGTTTAGTTGAACGTATGCAGCGGCCTTCAGATTGGGCCATGCCTCTTCATATGTTAGGGACTACGACACCGACCAAGGCATTTAGACAATTTTATACATATTTTTTAGCAAGGCATGCATCAAAAGATTTTCTAATTCTTCATGTCTAATGAAAACAATCATTATAATTTTTTTTATATTTCGAAATGATTATACCTATTAATTTTTAACAAGTATGTTTAGTTATCACATAAGTTCTTAATTTTATTTATTCTAGAGTTGTCATTAATAAGAATTGAGATAGTGAGCTCTCAAATTCAGTAAGTTTAGTTCATCTAAAGATCTCTTACTCACATTAATATTTTTTAACAATATCACATTAGAAATATATCAAAGAACAAATTTATCAATTTTCTACGTGTGGCAAATGCAAAAAACTTACATTCTAAAAGAACTTGTATTCTAAAAGCAAATTCGAGCCACCATATTCACCCCAATGACAGCGCTCCTCAAACCCCAATGCAACCGTCATGGAAGTCGCTGGCTTTGAGCCATTTAACGGGGTTGCAGCTTCGAGCGGGCCAATTGCCATGATCTCGGATTGTCCTCGGAGTAAAAAGGGTAAGAAAGAAGAACTGGGTAAGTAAATAGATGTGTAAAATGTAAAATGGGGTAAAATGGGGTGAACCAGTCATTTTTTGCCGAAGTGGCATTTAAAACCAACGCTTGCTCTTCGTTGGTTAAATTAGTTCAGCATATTTATTGCCAAAAAAATGTTTAGGGGTACATTAGTGCTTTTATATCCCATAAAAGGTTACCGTAATTTTCATTTTTTGTGGAGGCTTGTGCGTTGCATATCCTGAGTTGGGATAGCAAGTGTTAAATTTAGTGCTCTTGAGAAACTTAAAACAAACTGTTTTTTATGAGAGACAATGTTATAAACTTAAGAAAATGTAAATGAGTCCCTTAAAAATATACCTTTCCTATTAATGCAAATGAGAGTCTTTAAATTGAAGTTGCCAATTTGATTCTTAGTATGACATGTGTCAAGAAAAATTCTTATAATTTCAAAAGAAAAATATTAAAAAAGAAAGCCATATCTAACTTTTCACAAAAAAATTCAAATCTTTAACACTATAAAAATCATTAAAAATCTTTATTATCTTAGCTATTTTTTAAAGGTCTTCTTAAAACTTTATATATATATCGTCCATACAGAACCGTAGTAAAGATAAACAAGAACTATTATAGCTTCCTCTGTCCGCAATTTTCCTATGCCTCCCAATCTGAAATCTGTTTACATGCATGCCATCCACCTTCTACGATGCCTCTGCCTTCCAAGACCCCACATTTTTTGGGACCAAAATGCCATCTCTCATTAATCTCAAACTAATATAAGATGCAATAATGGGAGAGAAAATGAACAATATTGGCTATAAAAGCTCTTGTTTATTTGTTATAGCCTTTGAAGGTAACGAGAGGCCCTCATGCACAATATATAGGAGGCAAAGTAAAATGCAAAATGAGTTGGTCCATAACTTGAATGCATGTATTCATTGTGATGGCTTTGGCTCTCCTGGCATCAAGCATGTGTTTGTGATAATGTCTTTTGAAGTTGAGAAGCCAAGAGTGGTTGCAAATTAGTACATGAACCATAAAGTATCCTGAAAAAACTTTAATTTGAGGTCAATGACAATTTCACGTGCATGATTCATATATACAGTCATTGTATCTCGAGTCAGGATTTGGATCCCCTGTTTTGTTTTTTAAGCGCCGCCGTCCGAACGATCAAGAATAGCATGACGATGTGGATAACTTAAAACGAGGAATAAATTGTAAGATCTGTCTCATTTATTCAGTTTTTTTCTATGTGGAATTAGAGCCATCTTCATATTACCCTGTGAAATCTCAATATATGTTCTAAATCTCCCAAACATGTAATATTGAGCTTGGTACCTTCAAGGTGTCTGATCGACCCCCATAAAATTACCGAAACTCGCTCTAGCACAATTAAACAAGATAATATAAATTAAAACTAATTTATCTTACAATCTTATGGTACAATGGATTAATTCAGAGATTGCTCTATATATTTGGGTATTAATGTATATACACACACATTGGGAAAATTTCATTTACAATTAATTAATTTCCAGGTTTGTTGAATAAATTTGTTTCTAATGGAACTGCTGTTTCTTCTATAGCTTGAGTGTTTTTGAAAATTGTTGACTCTAGCTGCCACCTTTTCAACCTGTTAATGATCAATAGCAAAATCTCAGATAATTTTTAGCTTTATTAATTCATTAAATCCTTTTTTTCCCCTTCCTTGTTGCATCGGATGGGGAAAAAAGTTAATATATTGAATATATATACTTTGAATTTATACATAAACTAACCTCTTTTTCCCAATCAGTGCTAATGGTGATAGTTAGAAGGAAAACATCTTGAATGCAAAGTGCACAAATGATTCCAATCCGAAGCCCCTGTTTAACAAAGTTTGACATCAGCATAATGCATAAATTGGGATATTTCGCAATTTTCATGAACTTTTTTGAATTTTTGCAATTAGATATTTTTTTGCGAAATATTCTTACTATAGCACACGAATACCGTGAAATTTTCGGAGGTTCAAAAATTTTCTGTTTTCTCGAGTTTTCAGTCTTTTGCTTGCACACAGATATTACGAAATTTTCAGAATTTCTCAAATTTGATGTTTTCTTTGGATTTTCAATATTTTGATTCCAACAGCTCACGAAAACCTCAGAAATGCTAAAATTTTAGATTTACATTGGTTTTTTAATATTTGTTTTGCTATATAGCCCATGAATATCGTGGAATTTTTAGAAATCCTAAAATTTCCTGTTTTCTTCGATTTATTAATATTCCGAATTTTCGCAAAATATTCTTGCTATAGCACACAAATATCATGAAATTTTCAGAAATTCTAAAATTTTCTGTTTTCTTCGGTTTGTAAATATTTTCCTTACTATATAACCCATGAATATAGTGAAAATTTTAGAAATCCAAAAAATTCCATTTTTTTATTTATTAATATTCCGAATTTTTGCAATCAGATAATTTTCACAAAATATTCTTGCTATAGCACAAATATCATGAAATTTTCAGAAATTCTAAAATTTTCCGTTTTCTTCGATTTGTCGATATTTTGCTAGGCACACAAAATATTATGAAATTTTCAGATTTTCAAATTTGTTGTTTTCTACGGGTTTTCAATATTTTGTTGGCAACAACACACGAAAATCTCGGAAATGCAAAAATTTAGGTTTTTTTCGGTTTTTCAATATTTTACTTGCCCATGGATATAGCGGAATTTTTTAGAACTCGTAAAATTTTTAGTGTTCTTCTATTTATTAATATTCCAAATTTTCGGAATTAAAAAATTTAAAATATTCCTGTACGAATATCATGAAATTATCAGAAATTCTAATTTTTTTTTGTTTTCTTCGATTTTTTAATATTTTGTTTGCTATAACACACTAAAATTCAATTTTATAGAATTTCTCAAATTTGCTGGTTTTTTTTTCGGGTTTTCAATATTTTGATTGCAATAATACACGAAAACTACTATAGCCCACGAATTTTTAGAAATCTTAAAATTTACAGTTTTCTTCGATTTATTAATATTCCGAACTTTCGAAATCAGAAAATTTTCGCGAAATATTCTTGCATAGCATACGAATATCATGAAATTTTCAGAAATTCTAAAATTTTCTGTTTTATTCGGTTTGTCAACATTTTGCTTGCTATAGCACACAAAATATTATGAAATTTTTGCAATCAGAAAATTTTCGCGAAATGTTCTTGCTACAGCATACGAATATCATGGAATTTTCAGAAATTCTAAAGTTTTATGTTTTATTCAGTTTGTCAACATTTTTCTTATTATAGTACACAAAATATTATGAAATTTTCGAAATCAGAAAATTTTCGCGAAATATTCTTTCTATAGTACACAAATATCATGAAATTTTCAGAAATTCTAAAATTTTTCGTTGCTTCATACGTGAGCCTAGATACGATGCAGAAGTATCATTATCAATATGACTGCAAAACCTTCGAAAACAATCGTGGATACAGCGACGATGATTGCCAACCGGGCGGCATCTGCGTTACCGGCGCCTAATTCATTCGATACACGCGTGCTGCAAGGGAATAAAATGAAAAATAAAAATTCAGGAGTTTAGATGACTTATCGAATGAAGAGAAATCGGATTTCCTTTTGACTTGCCTAACCTTATAGCAGCACCAAAGCCCAGAGGGACAGTGAATACAATTGCAGAAGTGTTTAAGGCTGAAAATGAAAAAAAATAAAATAAAATTTTAAGATAATTGAGTATGTTATGTGCGTTGTTAGGATTTCATAGAGGCCCTTATGACCCTGACCTTTATTGGTTCTACCTCCTCTTTTTTACCACGAGAATGAATCTTTTTGTCGAAGGATCAGAAAAAAATCGGTCCGGATCTACCACGGGGATGATTTGAAAGATCCAAAACTAAAAACTCTAGTCTCAGTATCAAGATTGAGCAATTTAGTGATAAACCACCCAAAATGAAGGAAAATTCCATTATATTACGGCTATTTTTCTCTGGATTAATAGAAATTTCTCTTTATTACAAAAGTTAATTGCAAACATATACTCGATATGCTCACCTTATCGATACGACTGCTGTTTGTAGCTTGGGGTTAGGAAGAATACCAGAAAGAAACACCAACACCTCAAATGACCAAAATTCCAGGCTGTGATTGAATCACAAGAAGGTAATTAGTGACATTAATAAGAATTCCTAATTGCTTATATCAATTGAAGAGAATACTAGGTTAACGGGTCTGTGAACGTTTATAGCTAGTTGGTTGTGAAGATATAGTCCACGGGTTCTCATGTTTAAGTTGCATGGGGCCAAAGGGGGTCTGTGTCTGTCATTCACTGCTAGTTGGTTGTGAACGACCACAACCTTATTAACATGACCTAGATTTACATACTAGTTGTTGGGGTCGAAATTTTCACTCAACTGCCGAAATAAAAAATAAAAAATTAAAAGTCAAAAATCGAACTCAAAAAGTCAAAGTCAACGCCTAAACAAGTGGACCAAAATCTAACCAGCCTGGACCTAAGCCCAAGTAAGTGGGACCACACCAAAACCGTCTCAAGCCTAAGCGAAACCGGCCGACCATCGAAAAAGAATGAGAAAGAAATTTGTAATAAATAAATTTTGTATGCAAATAAGTGTGAAAATATAATACAAATGGACAAAAGGCCAATTTGTTGTTAAGACCATGGCTCATGTGCAAAAGATGTGCACATGGGGCATGGAAAAGGCAAAAATCCAAATTTGTAATGCCTAAGAGACCATGTGTAAAGTCGTAAGCCTATATAAGACAAACATATAAAGAAATCAACGACAACTTTGATCCTTCGTTTTTATTGCTAAGGTTTTTGCCTCCCCCTCTTTCTCTCTTCAAGATTCTTCGTCTCCTCCAAATTAATTTAAAGGAAAAAGCTCTTTTTTTTTTCTAAAATAAATTAGATAAACCCACAAATCCATTGAAAGATAAAAGAGAGCTCTTGGGTATTTTTCTTCCTCTTCCTCTCCCTTTTTACATTATTCAAGTTTCGAATCCTAAGGTTTGAAGAATCAAGAAAGCTTCTTCACATTAAATTTGAAGAACAAGAAACGATAAGAACTCTTGGGGAGTCTTTCATCCTAAATATGCATATTTGAACAAACGATCACGAGGACCGATCGAATCTCCCAGGAAATCCACGGAAATATGGATCGTAACCCATATTCCTCTTTAGAAACCCTCCAAAATGGGTTTCCCGTTGCGGAACTCCCCTTTAAGGAGGTTCCCCCCACAGTGGGGCTCCCACGGTCGGGACCCTCCTAAATCGGGCTCTCACGGCCAGAGACCCCCGTAAAGGGTTCCCGCTATCGAGACCCCCCAAGGAGGGGTTCGCCTTCGGGACCTCTTAAAGGGGTTCTTGCTATTGGGACCCCCCAATGAGGGGTCCCGCCTTCGGGACACCCGGGGTTTCCGTGTTCGGGGCCCCCTAAAAGAGGGTCCTATGGTTGGGATCTCGCTATCGGGACACCCCCATAAGTCCTCTCCTGTTGTCGGGGCCCCCCAAAAGGGATCCCTACCGCTTCGAGAGACCACCAAATCTTCTCTTTTTCCCTCGGGAGCTCATGACACACTCAAATCATTTCCCCCTTCAAAAATAATTTTCCGCAAGGCGTTACCCCGTGTCTCGTAGAGGGCTGCTAGCTCTCTTGACCTCCAGTCCGCTGATCGAGAAGCGGGATCCCGTAAACTCTGCGAGACCCCCGATATGTCTTAGGCACCTTTAGAACTGTTTTCAAACACAATACGTGCATATTGTACACTGAGTTCGCATGATATGTATGATCCGTTAATCAGAAGTTTCTTCACGTCAAAACAAGGGGTAATTAACTGCAGATTTGTTTGCGGCTGCCGGAAATTAAAATCCCCATAATCAATAAACCCCTGCCTACCATCGGGCAGGAAGAATCTATACACACCTGACAAGAGAGCACATCTATCTCAGTGGGTGACGAAAAACACTCTACACTAGTCTCACAAGATATGCTTTGAAAGGGTAGTAAATGAGGAAAATGAACATGGTTTATATTAGAATCGATGAGGTATGAACCAAGGACTTCTTCTTTCAGATACATGGTATCTTCTTTCAGATACATGGTATCCTTGCACTTTATTTACCGATGCCAAAAAACATTATATTGTCAAAAATGAGAATTAGACATACCAAATCATAGCAGACGAAGAAATAGCAAGCTTGATGAAACTAAAAACATCACGGAAAGCTTCTCTCGAAAAGCCAGTCCATGTTTCCTTGCACTTTGAAGAGAACCTGACATAAAACACTAACACAAGTGCATTGATGCAATAAGACACGGAATTCGCCAAAGCCGCTCCTTTGCTTCCAAGCTCCGATTTGTACATAAGAACCCAACAAACACAAATGTGAAGCGTAGTCGAAACGCCCGTGCTTACCATCAATGGCAACACTATCCTTTGGCATTTCAAAAATCGGCTGTGAGATTGAAGTATCGCGTAACAAAAGAGAGCTGGGATCATATACTTAATGTATAATCCGGCTTCTATCGATATTTGTCGATCCTGGCGGAGGAGTATAAGGATTTGCGGGGTGAAGGTCCATAGCGTCGCGATTGGGATGCTTGCTAGTGTGAGAACAAGGATTGATCTTTGCATGTAGATGCCTAGAATGTGATACTGCTTTGCCCCAAATGCTTGGCCACATAATGTATCCAATGCACAGCTCATGCCCATCTGTTCATTGCATGAACAGAGTTTTGCTTCAGAAGAAAAGCAAAGTCATATGTAAGAGATACAGATAAAATAAAGAGAAAAGTGGAGTTTGGGAATGTCCACAGCCCCACTAGTTGTCAACGCGCTCACAAACCTCCCGTGAGTGTGTTTACAGCTAATGAGGTTGCAAACCTCTAAAATAAAAATGTAAATAACTTTCTAATGAATTTTAACTGCCATTTTAAAAGTCTAAAGAGATGCTCATTCTCCTAGCATTTTTGCATGGACAAGTGAGGATAAGGAGAATATGATACTCTTATACATGCACTTGTCTTCTCCATTCTAGGTTACTTCCTAATTTTTGCCTGGACTTCGCGCTCGGTCCAGGCCTTTACCTCGGCCATGGTCTTAGGTTGCGCTAATGCAAAAGAGAGTAGCCACTCCTTGTGCCTAAGATCAAACCTCAGCGCTGTGATGACCATCTCGTCCCGGTGCTCGGGGATCTCAAGGAGGGCGTTGTAGAAGCGGGTGACGCAGGCTTTGAACGTCATCTTGTCTCCGCTCTTGATCGTGAAGAGATGGTCGACTGTGCGCTTATGCTGCCGGTTCCCGACGATGTGGCCGAGGAATTGGGTGGCCAGCTCATCAAAAGATGAGATCTCGAGTCCTCGGAACCAGTCTCGTCCTGATCGGATGAGGGTGGTCGGGAAGGCTCGGCACTGGGCGGCATCCGAGTTGTCCTGGAAGCTCATTCCTGCAGTGAATGCGTCCAAGTGGTCTTTCGGGTCAGATTTGTCATCGAAGAGGGAGACCTTCGGGGGTTTATTGCGAGAGGAGACGTGTACGGCGAGCAACCCCTCGGTGAACGGTTTGGTGAGCGAGTTGGTGGCGTACTTAGCCCCATCGCTCGAACGGCGACCGTCATGGTACATACCCACGATTTTCTTCTCGAGAGTGTCGAGTCAGCCGTGGTATCCCGTCGATTCGGCACACCCCGACCCTTGGCCTCTGCTGTTGGAGGCTCGCGTCTGACCGCGGCCCCGGTTCCTCTCGATGATGTTCCTTAGGTCCTCCGGCAAGGTAGCCATTGAGCCACCATGGCGAGTCCCGTCTGCGCGATCTCATTGAGTGAGGGGGTGTCGGTCATGCCTGGTAACAGGCGAGCTGACCGACATCTCCTCGGGAGGGACGAACATGTGAAGGATCTCGGAAAGAGGCACTCTAGCGACTAACTTTGGTGTTGAACTGTGGAGTGCCCAGCGGGTGTCTGAGCGTATCGGCCCGGAAGATCTGCGGCCGTGGGAGGCAGGAAAGCGGTGGTCCGCCGTGCCGACGCGGGCGGAATCTTCTCTCCCCCTGTGGGGGTACCGGTCCCGATGTGGTGGACCGGCGACCTGGGGGTCTTGCCCCACTGTTTGGACGCGGATGAGCGCTTCCACCGCGGATGCGAGTCGGTCTATCCGGCCAGAAAGGGCGTTGATGGCATTCGGGGGGGAGGTTCGTCCGCACTCCCGTTGAAAGGAAACACGGCGGTTAGTGTTTGGATCGTCATGATGTTCGCTCGCCATTGGGTAGAGATCGGAGGACGAACTTTTGTTTTTGTGGAGTTAGCTTTCCACAGACGGCACCAGCTGACGTGACTAGAATCACGTCGAGATGCTGTCTTCCGTTGATCTGCTGATGGCGAGCGATGGATAGCTAGGATTTGATCTGGAGTAAGGCTCCTGAAGTGTGTGAGTCTCAATGGGTTTGAGGTTGGATGAGCTGAGCTACCTGCAAGGAAGTCCCGGGATGGTTTGACCACCGAGGACCCTCCGACGATCAAGTTAGACTAGAGATCCGAGCATAGTAACGGCTAAGTGGATTAGAGATTGCTTACTTGACCCCTCTGTGATGGGGGTTTATATAGTGGCGGCAGCACGCAGTAACAAGCGTGAGAATCTCGCCGGCAGTTACGCCCCCGACGTCACACCCGCGTAATAAGCGGATCTCCCATTAACGAGGATCGTGATGGCGTGGAATGTGGGATGTTGCTGGCGGAGAATCCGCGTATGACGAGATTTGTGGAGCGGTGGTTACGCTTGTGAGTGATAGAATTGGTCGGTCGGAGGGACCGAGGAAGATGGTCTCGGCGGGAGAGCTCACGGGTCGAGCGGGAGAGCCGAGGTATCTTGTTCCATGGTAGCTCGGAGACGAGCTGTTAGGCTGAGGAGGCCAATAACGCTTGGGGCTCGGAGGCGAACTAGCTTTGTTCGCATAAGAGTGGTCTGGTCGGCCACTGTAGGTCCTTTCTTGCACGCTCTGGGACACGTCATCAGGCACGTGTTATGATCTGGAAGATCACCGATATCGAGCATCATCATGGATAGATTAATAAAATGATGCATAGCAAATGTGATGATCGATGGGGCGACAACCTAGTAGAATAATTACTATATCCAAAGTTTGCTAAGGTGTAGTAATTATATCCAAAGTTTGCTAAGGTGAAGTTTGCTAAGGTGTATTAATGAAAAGTAAATGTATTTTCTGCCAATTAGTTAAAGAAAATGACATTAAGTAAGGCAATTCCTTACCTGTCTTTTTCAAGTCCAATTTTCCTTTGGTTGACTTAAGGACTAACTACTAAGTAGTTTATAATACAGCAATTTCTTGTGATTGACCCATGGACCAAGTAATATACAACACTAGTGAATGAAAGAAAAGTACAAGTCAATTAGTAGGGACAATATGAATCAGAAACATTTACCTTGCTATTAGATGACTTGATGGCAAAAACACTATATGAAAATATCAATAAAGGACCCCAAAATACATTCCAACTAATAATTTTATACAAAAAGAGAAGAAAAATTATCACTCGATCAGTATTTCCTGTTCTGTTTTCTTCACATACGTTCCTAGATCTGTAATATAGAAGGAGAAAAGAAAACAAGAGATAGAATATTTCACGAATGAGTAACACAAAGTGATTCTAATTTCATAAGAAAATAAACACACCTTGAAATTTCCTCCTCCTTAATCCTTCAAGCATCTAATCCATCATGTGTAGTTCTCCTAATAAACATTCTTCGAAAATGAAGAGAAAAGAATTATTTATTTTCCCCAATTCTTCCATTGATCATTATATTCCACACTCTATAATTCATAATCTTCATCTGTTCCACTCAAACTCTTTATAGTCCTCAAGAATGCAAGAAGAATGCATAATAAACTCTTTATTGTGAGATTTATTGAGTGTTGAAGAATGCAAGAAGTATTCTTTTTCTATATGCATGATTTGTAATTTAGTTCTTTATTTTGTTTGTAATTTCAATTGCTAAAAGTAGTTGTTGTTATTTGTTTGTTGTTTTATTCTCTTCTATTTTCTTTTATCCTTACAACCATGATGCTTAGTGTGATCCTTGCCTAAGTGAGGTCCCAAATAGCTAGTTGTGATTTTCTACATAAATTCTTATTACCCTCTTTCTTTGATTCATTTCATTTATCTTTTATAATGAGTGAGTAATTTCTCACTTGCTAGGGTAGGAAACGGAAAGTTTGAGAGAAGGAAATCTCTCTCACTCTTTTCTTTGCCCAACATCTTGATTCGAACTCCCGTTAGTTGAACCACAATCCGCTCCCTATGGCACCCTATTCATTATAATAGCGGTGATACCCTAGTGAGACCGGCTGTGGTTGAATCAACCTGAGATTACGACTAAGAGCCAAGAACGGACGGACAAGAACCAAAAAGAGGAAACTAAGTGTTGGAAAGCCTAGCTTATACTCGCAAGTTTCTTTCTTAGTTGTGCTAATCCCCGTTGTTGCCGATTACCGTAACATCGATATTAAGAGTAGCAATTGAATTAAGTGATCGAGCTCCTAATGCAAACTAACCAAATCATAACCCTTAACAAGTCCACTTATCATTCATTTCTAATTAGCTAATCTTAAACAAACCTGGACACATTTGGACTTAACTCGTTAAAACATAAAGAAAAGACTCCCATCTCTCTGTGAATCGACCCGTACTCATCCGGCTAGCTGCAAAGCGAAACCGTCCTGATTGCGGTAATTAAACTTGAACACGCACGAAACGTATCAATCAAATGGCGCCGTTGCCGGGGAGCCCTCACGCCGCGGAACCGTCGCCTTCCTGACGACTACCACTCTGGAATTTTCCAGAGGAGGTTTGCTTTACTTTTTCCCTCTTTTTCAGATCTGTAGAAATCCCATTTGTCATATATGGCTCCACATTTCCAATTTGAAAGAAATTTCTCACAATTATTCGACCATAACACGTATGGTAGCTATTTTGGCGACGAAATCCGGAAACGCGGATGGAATTACCTCTTGTATAACCATCCGAATGCATTCGCGCTTCCGGATCTCGTTGTACGGTTCTTTGATAGCTTGGAGGAGGGTTGCTTTGAAAAATACGGGTTTCTTCGCTTACTTTGGGGTGATCGAGAGATTCAAATAGCCAGAGACTTCATTCATGAAGTCATATTGATAACCCGTATACCCGCTCATGACCAACCCCTCCAATTTGAGGATTACACGCCATTGATGGGCAACGATTGTTATAGGGAGCCTAGAAATGGGATTCAGGCGCGTACACTGTACGCGAATGTGTTGACCGTGTGCCGATGGGCACAAAATAACATATTTGGCAGTTCGTACAATACGACGTTTTTCACACCTTCACTACACATCGTGTACACGTTAATGACTAGAAACCCAAGTTATGATATGTGCACTGTGTTACTTCAGTCGATTGACGCGGGCAAACGTTCAGCCAACTATCCGTGCCCAATGTTGGTGACACAATTGTGTCGCCATTTCCTCCTTGTTGACGAGTTTGAATTTCACATGCATAATGGGGCTCCCATTCGACCCCTTCTTGAGAGTGTCTCCACATCCTATACTCGACTCCACGATATATGGTCGCGCACCGAGCCGGCCGAGAATGTGATGGCCAGGACATCTAGTTCGAGCTCCACAGCGAGCGACGAAGAGCTCATCCCCGCTGCGCAAGCGCGCCTACTTCGACGAACACATAGGGGGTAGAGAGAGTAATTGGGATGACGACGAACTTTGATCAGCGTTTAACGAACCTGGAACACGGAATGGCCACCCTATTGGCAAGAGAGGAAAGATCAAGATCACGATCCAGGGGCCCTAGGGCAGAAAGTAGTGAGGCAGGGACAAGCGAGACAGCGTCTAGGAGACGCCGCAGATAGCAGTGAGGACACTGCTACCAATAAGTTTGGGGGTGGGATTGGGGGGTTGCATATAGTTATCCTTTGCATGGCATACCTTTCTAATTTTTTTGTATATATTTTTTCTTTTTCTTTTGCATATTTAATTTCTGCATTGCATCCCTATAAAAAAAATCATAAAATTTTTTTAAAAAAAAATAAAAAATAAAAATTTAAAAATAAAATTTGAAAATGAAAACAAAAATTTTAAAAGAAAAAAAGTTATTGACCATTTTTCACTCAAGTCCGATATGACAGTTGACTAGTTAGAAACAACTAGATCTTAAATTTAGTTAATTATAAACCCTAAAAATAACCTTCCTTGACAATATAACTATAGAAAATATACGTCCCAGCGGTTTATTTTGAAATAAGCAAATTTTGAGTCTAATTCTCAGGCTAAGTCAAAATGAGGGAAGAGTATTGAAGCTCTATTTGATGAGTAAGTCTGAAAAATAATTCTGAATCTTAAGTCCAAATTTCTGAAAATATATACTCTACAAATCGCACATACACCACGTTGAAACTCGGAATAGTAGAGGATCCCTAGAAATACTCTTGCCTTAAAGCCTAGTATGAAAGAAAAAACGGTATTTAAAGCTAAACACCAAAAGAGCACCATTGAAAAATATATCCTGTCTTAAAAAAAGAAAAAAAAGAGAGAATAAAATATAAGACCTGGAAACTGCTATTTACGCTTTAAAGCTCACACATTTAGTAATCGG